>CM065898.1:69396656-71896656 GCA_033439115.1 Firmiana major | reverse complement strand
AAAGCAACCCACTCTTTAAGTTCCCAAAATACCTGTGTCTTGTGCTTACCTACATTGCTAGGTAAGCCAAGATATTTTTCATGTGAAAAGGAGATATAGTTATTGAGCACTTCTTGAACCAATCTTTTTGCTAATGCATATGTATTTGTATTATAAAATTGTGGACTTCATAAAATTAACATGTTGTCCCGACCTACTTTCATACTTCTGCAGAGCATGCTTTATCATGTCAGCCTTTTATCTATTTGCCTTCGCAAACATAATGCTGTCATATGCAGAAAACAAATGAGTAATCCAAGGTCCCCTCCTACTAGCTTGCACACCATGTAATAATAATGTTGCCTCCTAGTCAGCAAAGAAGATAAAACTTCAGTACATAACATAAATAAATAAGGCAAAAGTGGGTTACCTTGACATAGACCTCGTTCTAGAGAAAACGAAGTAGCTGCCACATCATTCACTAATAGCGAATAAGACACAGTAGAAATAAAATCTCTGATTAAATTAATCCAACTAGTGTGGAAGCCAAGACGTACCATCATATTCTCAAGAAAGATTAATTCATCCTTATCATTTGTCGTTCTCATATCTAACTTCAACAAGAAGTAGCCAGCCTTTTCATGCCTTTTATTCTCCTATGTATGTAGTAATTCATATGCAATAATAACATTGTTAGTTATCAACCTGCCAGGAACAAATACACTCTGCATTTCACTTATACAAGTAAGAAGATTTTCCTTCAGTTAGTTGCAAAACCTTAGATATGATTTTGTAAAGCACATTACATAGACTGATGAGTTTATACTGGGTAATGTTTATTGGGTATGCAACTTTAGGAAAAAAAGGTATATATGGGTATCATTAGCTTTAATAACATTGATTTCCCCATTTAAACAATCCAAACAAAACTATGCTATATTAGTCCCCACCTTTGGCTAAAACTTTTGGTAAAATAATGCTAGCAAGCCATTAAGACTCGAAGTCTTTATAGGTGCCATATGTGTAATCGCTAACCTGATTTCCTCCCATGAAATTCAGCAAGAAGTGTGAAATTCATCCCTGAAGTAACCTTAGATATATTGTATCAAGAACATCTTCATAATGCCTGGTTTTCCTGACTTGAAATGTGTCAGAAAATAAGACTGGGCAATAAACATAACAGATTGTTGTCTCTAATGCCTGTCACCACTCATTTTCCAACCTATGTATGATATTATTTTTCATTGTTTGAATTGTATGTCTATAGAGAATTATTTCTATTTCCTTCCTCGATCTAACTAACCCTTTATCTCTACCTTTAGAACATCTCTTTTTGTTATATTAATTGCGACATCTCAATCCTTAACAGTTTGACATCGTCCAAATTTGCATTAGTTAGGGAAGATCGCTGTAGTATCTTCAAATTTTAAGATATTAAGTTTATTTTGAAACATAAGGACTAGAAGTTCTTAGTACTCTATGAATATAACTAC
This sequence comes from Firmiana major, assembly GCA_033439115.1. Lineage (NCBI taxonomy): Eukaryota > Viridiplantae > Streptophyta > Magnoliopsida > Malvales > Malvaceae > Firmiana > Firmiana major. The sequence continues at coordinate 71,895,184 of CM065898.1, read as the reverse complement.
CACCTCTTTTATTGTAATCTTGAAGTCATTAAGCTCGTTTTCACTTCATTCCAAGCCTTATTCACAACTTGTGCATGCTCTTGCTCTCATGCCCATATTGCTTCAAATAGAAATCTAGGATACCTTGTTCTCTTGTGGATCCTTTTGCTATCACTAATATAGACCAAGATAGAATAATGATCAGAAGTTAATGGTAGCTAATGAAAGACAACATAAAAAGGAAAAAGTTTCATCCCTTCTTTTGTAGCAACAGAATGGTCCAGCCGTTCGGTGACATTGGTTTGCAAAGTACAACCCATTTCCTAAGTACACTAAGATCCCAAATATCCCATATATTTTAGATCATCTAGCTCACACTCTTCTAAAGCTATTTGAAAGAAAATATTCGATTCTCTTTATGTAAAACCCTTTTTTTCCCTAATGAATCCAAATAATTTCATTGAAATCTCCTAAACATAACGATGGTCCAGTAGTTTGTTTAGCCAAAGATTTCAATAATAGCCAAGATTTTGTCTTCCTCAATTGCATAGACTCTCCATAAAAAACCTGTTAGTCTCCATGGTGGTAGGGTAATATTATCAATAACCATCATAACAACACGATTTTGAGAGTAATTCTGCAGCTATAAGGAGGTATTGTCTATCTATAGCATAGCCAATCTTCTTCGACTTCCTTTGTGGGACCTGTGAATTCTGTGTACTTTAGCTATGAGGTTACAATGTGAGATTTATAATTTGGTGAATGTGATTATGATATTTCGATGTACACGTAAGTTCTAAATCTAATGAAGTATAAGAAGATAAAGTTTTTAAGTCATAAATGTGTATGGATTGAAATATGGTCTATGAAGTAGATTGCAGTAAGTTTTGCTTTGAGTTTCCTGCAAATTTATGCAGCAATAGTGAAATCTATGAAGGCCAGATTGATCTCCTAGGATGAGAGATCGATCTAGTAAGGATTTTTGAGGGGTTGGATCGATATCAAGTGAAGAAGGATCGATCTTATAAGGGAACAAATCGATTTCCTACTGCCTCTGCCTAGCAAGAATTGATCCTATCACAAGGGCAGATCGATCTCCATTTGTCTCGACTTGAAAGAGATCGATCCCTCCTTAGAAAACATATCGATCTCCATTTGGTTCTATAAAGAACAAATCGATCGCCACCCTCTACCAGATCGACCTGTAGTTGGTAATTGAGCAGTTGGAGTAGCAGAGATCAATCTCTACCAAATGCCAGATCGATCTCACACACTCTGTCTATATAAGGATCACGAGATTTATACCTAAAGCCGAGTCTCTCTCACCTGCAAACACCAACACTCACCATTTTTACCCAAACCAAGCTTTCTCTCTCTACGATTGACCACGTTCTGGACAGAGTAAGAAAAAGAGGTAAGAGGCAAAGTTGTTCCTCTTGGTAAGGCGAACAACATACTAAAAAATCAAGGGTTGGTTTGAAGAAAAAGGGAAGAGGCAAGCATTCTACAAGTTTGGTCAAGATAGGACAAGTTAGGTGAGCTCACAAGACCCTTGTTTTTAAGTATTATCATTATATATATATATATATATATATATACATTGGTGAATAAATATATTTATATATATATATATATAATTAGATGGAAATGTTTAAGTCATGAAGGAACCAACAAAAGGATTTAGTTAGAAGATGAAATGTGGATGTCTTGTGGTGGTCATGAGCTAGCTTTAATGTAGATTAGGGTGTATAGGTGTGAATAGGATTAAAAGAGAAATGTTGAGTTAGAATGAGTAAGAGAAAGAAATCGACAATGAGAATGATGTATATTGACGATTTGATGATGTTTGGATAGCTCGAGAATTCGACACGAGAAACGAGGCTAGTCCAAGACCCGGGGGACATTGCACCACTCAGGGTACAAGAGGTAAGGGAAATAAAATGTTTGTGGATGTGAGTTTTCTAAATGATGAAAATACCTTTATAGTGTGAAAAAGGTTTGATGAACGAGCATGTTTATGAGAAATGAGTTGATTTGATGCTTTGATGAATGTGTGAGTGTTTTGCCGGTTTGAGCTCGATTTTGATGAATTTTGTGAGATTGTGAATACAATGTTTTATAACAGAAATGAGTTTTTCGAGATAACCACTATGAGCTATACGTGAAGGTAAAACAATTTTAATACAACAATGACATATTTTATTGAGACTAAGGCTTGTCATGAGATGCACATCGATACTCCGCTTTGATAGCGTTGAGTGACCTTACTCTAGTAGCATGTAAGACCAGGCCTTGCTCTAGTAACATGTAAGACAGATGCCTCTGTTCTGGTAACGTGAGATGACCTCGCTCTGGTAGCGATGGGTGGCCTTGCTTTGGTAGTATGTAAGACCTAGGCTGTACGACTCTGATAAAGTCTACAGCGATATCATGGCCATGGATAGATGTCGACGTTTTCCTTCTTTTGAGGATGTCGTCCTTGAGAATGATTTGATGTGACGTGATGTGCTTATGACGTTGTTTTTATCTGAGTTTTATTAAATGCCTAGTCTCGACTATTTTGATGAATGACGTGCTTTGATACTGTGATTTCTATCACGTACTGAGATTTGATGTTATGACGAATTGTGATTTTTATCACGTAAATTATGCTGATACAAACTGATGCCATTGTTATTATCATTATTACCATAATGTTTTACATGCTCGAATACTTCTATCATGTTTTTACATGCCCAAATGATGAGTTGTGATGTGATGATGATTTTATAAAATCTCCCTTATCCTCCTTACTAAGCGATTTGAGAGCTCACCCTTTTTCCTCCCCCCTCCAGATTACTTGTAGTAAGCGAGCTAGTGCCTGCCGCGTACGTGATATAGGCTGGTGGATAAGATCACCCCAGGCTATCGCTTACACACGCACAAGGTATAAATTTAGTTCATTTTGTATCCACACAATGATGTAATACATACATTGGTGTTAAGTATTATTAGGATGTAATTAGGACGATATGAAGAGAATGAATTGAGTTTTTTGTGGGTTGATCCTTTTTGGATATTATGTACTTGATTTTATGAAGTAGAAATTTGTGTAATCCTGGGGGATAACGATTTGTTATAAACATAAGTGATTAATTGACACTGTACAAGAATGCACATTGAGAAAGAAGTTTAATGCAAGAAAAAGTGTAAAATTGCCCTATTTTTCGCACTTTCAGGCTGTCACAGATTTGTTTAGTATCAGATTAAAGGTTGCCTAGTACTGTCAGTGTCGAGTAATTGGAAATAGATTACATCCCAATAGTCTGTATTGTCTACTAATGAATTGAACTTAACGAGTAAAATTATGACCGATGCTTAATGCATATGCGCAGGTACGTAAGAGATAAGAGATGAGCGGGAGACGAGGTCATCCCGGGAGGCAGGCACAGGCACCTCCACCACCTGAACCACAGCCGAAGAGTCCTAACTCTCAAATTAATCGGCTTGAGCAGGATGTGCGACAGGGGTTTGAGCAGATGACGGTGCTATTTGTGCAACATTTCGGGGCTAATGCCTCAGGTACCACACCTACCCCGGTTCCTACACCACCACAGGATCCGCCCTCGCCTCTTATACAGATTGACCCAGTACCACTCGTCGCTCAACCTCCGGCACAAACCAGGCCTGATGATGGAGGTAAGAGCCGGTTGAAGGATTTTCTTAAGATGAATCCGCTGGCATTCAAAGGGGTGAAGTGTCATGACCCAAATTACCTAAAATCACTACAAATTTTTTGCTTTTCGATTATTATTTAATTCTTACCTTTCTCTCATCGTGACCATCCTACAAGCAGTTGGGCTATGATTCGGTGTTAGTTCCCTTACAGTAATTACCATTCCATTTCCATAATCACATTCACATATCAGAGTTTACTATCTTTTGACTTTAACTAAATACATATACAATGGTATTTACATAACCTTACATCCTCGACATCATATCCATTTACAGTATTGTGCATTACATATTTAGATACAAAACTATACAAATGTGTATACCTGTCTCTTGTTGGGAAGCAGCGGATACCAAGATTCAAGTTCTCAACCGCTCACTAACTATTGCGAGTACTCTGAAAAGATAAGAAAATAATGGGGGTGAGCAAACCACGCTCTCAGTAAGGCAATTATGCAAGTAAGTAGATAACTCCATTATCTACATGCTCATAATGCCATGCCCTTAAAATCTATTTCTTTTCATTAAAATCTCAAGCACAAAACCATGTATACATCAATGACATAGTTTATCAAAACTATTTGTGCATATAGAAATCATGTAATTCATGCATCAAAGGCATTTTATGTGACATCATTAAATCATACTTAACATGAGGTAAATCAAGATCATGCATCATTTCATGCCATGTAAAACAAATCATGAGAAACAATTCTTTTCATGAATCTTATCATTAACGCATGAAAAACTCATCATGCTACTGCATTTAAATCATTTCATTAAAACTGCAATTTAAAATAACCCGAAGGGGTTAAGCATCTCATAAAAATTTATTAAAACAATTCGTTATAAATTCTGTAAAAATCACATCTCAGTATAAATCCAAAAATCGGGGGCCTGACCCCTCCCTCGGGTCTACCCTGGTCTATCGAGACCACAAGTTATATCATGTGAGACATGTAGGTGATTATATCGATAACAACGAGGACTATGGCCATAACCTAGTGATCCCTGGCTACACGGTACCTAGTGTGTGGGATATCACACCTGAAACTGGAGGTGGGTCGGTCCTACTCGACAGAACAACATAACATCAGGATTGCGCAGGCAAGGCTTGCTGCCTCGTGGCTAAAGCCACTCCACTCCAACAATCCCACGGTACAACGTACTCCGCGTGACATACACGGTACAACGAACTCCGTGAACCTAAGCTCAGTTAGGGGTGCCTGCAATAGGTCTTATCCACCCATACCATCTCTGTCTCAGTATGCACGTGTGAGCATATTATCTCACTGTGACACATAGTCTACAGGAGGTTCCAACACGGCTATATGCATGTCATATAAATCCTTATGCAAGCGAAGCTCTAGCACGGCTCCAGGCATATTTATGATATTTGAAAATCTCGCGCGAGCGAAGCTCTAGCACGGTTTCGTAAAAATCAGTAAAATCTGCGTCGAGTAGCACTCCAGTACGACTTTAAAATAGTTTTAAATCCATATAAAATATAAATCATTCAAAACTTCGTGCGAGCAACACTCCAGCACGGTTTCATGCATAAATAAATCAAATCTCGTGCGAGTTACACTCCAGCACGAATGAATGCTTAAGTAATTCAAAACTTCGTACGAGCAACGCTCTAGTATGGCTTTATGCATAAATACATCAAATCTCGTTCGAGTTACACTCCAGCACGGCTTTTATGTAATTATCATATCAAAATAGGATGCGAGCTAAGCTCCAACACCTTTTTATGCATATCAAGTCATAAAAACCAGTGCGAGCAATCTCTCCAGCACCTTTTTATGCAAATCAAGTCAAAACAAATCAAAACAGTCAAAACAGAGTGTGACCTAAGCTCTAACACCTCTCATGCATTTCACAATAGTAAAATCAGTGCGAGCAACCGCTCTAGCAGATTTTATGCACACTCACAAACTCAGATATAGTGCGAGCTATGCGCCAACCCTATCTGTTTCCATATAAACTTGATAGTTGGCCCATTTTCCAAATAATTTTCATTTAAATCTTAATAACACTTACGTAGTGTTATATTGTGAAATTTATGCAATTACTGATCAATCTATCGATTTGTTTTGCTTAAAAACCAAGAAAATTCCTTAAATATGAAAATTCCTTAAATCATGCATTTCATGCATGTCATGCTTTCACCATCCTTAGGTGAATTTCCCTCAATAGGGGTAAAATAGCATTTTACCTATTTCGGGTCCTTAAAATCTTTAATCTATTTCTAGGACCTTTATACATATTCAGTGTATACAAAAACTATTAAAATACGCGTAGCTACCTCTAGCTACTCACACAATTCCCTTACCTCATTTTTCTGTACAGTCTGACCTTTCACTAGTGTCTCGTCATGCAGTCCGATTTGCTCTCAATCAAATCTTCGAAACTGCGTATATAATACATCAGGTCAAGTACAATATAATTAATTGTATTTCATATTTTCTGGGCTTAATTTAAATCATTGGGCTCCTTAAATGTAAATCCCTGAAATTTCCCTGTAAATTTGTTCGTAAAAACATACAAGAGGAAATAAAATTGTGAGTCTGATATAAAATAAAAAAATAGATAAATGTAAATTTTTAAAAAATAAAAATAAAAATAAATAAATAATATATAATATATAATATATATAATAATAAAAAAAAAGAAAAAAAAGAAAAATTGAAAGTAGTGTCGCGCGATATTGTTTTCTGCTTCTTTTTCTTCTCCCGATTTTCATTTCTTTTTTAAATTATTTTATTTTTAATTAATTATTATTTATTTTTATTATTATTTTAATCATTATTTTATTATTAAAAATAAAAAAAAATCCAAAAATATCTTTAAAAAATATATTTTATCCATTTAACCAATTAAATGAATTTATCGATCTCATTTTGTCTTTTCGGTATATTTTTCGATTATTTTCGGGATAATTTTTTGATGTAAAAATTTTGATTCATTCCTATAAATTCATATCTTGATCAATTTAACCCGAAATTTAATTATTTCTTCGTTATTGATCAAGATTTCTCAATCTCATATTTTTAATTAAATTTTCTTATCGACTTTATACCGTGTTTCGATCTTTTGACCGTTTTACCCTTGCACGTGTTCGAGAATACCATTTTAATCATTCATTTAATTTTTTCTCATTTGGTGTTTTAAATAAAATCAGGTCTTACATGAAGGGTCCAGCAGAGGTGGAGGAGTGGTTGACCGAGATAAGGATCATCTTTGATTTTCTAGAATGCACCGATGCAGAGAGGGTTAATATTGGTACCTACATGCTTAAGGAACAAGCCCGATGTTGGTGGAATACCACCTAGATTATATTGACAGCCATTCATCTAGTGATCAGCTAACAGACTTTTCAGTCGGCCTTTAAGACCCAGTATATCCCTCGAACTGCCAAGAGGAAATTACAACTAGATTTTCTGAATCTAGTACAGGGCAGCATGACAGTCGATGAATATGAGAACCTGTAAGACCCGATTTTATTGTAAGAGCAAAAGGGAATGAATAGAAATTTACGAGTGCATTTAAAAATGCAAAAGGACTGAAATGAAATTTCCGAGCACGTTGAAGGGCAAAATGGTCAAAAGATCAAAAGCCGGTATAAATTCGAGAAGAAAAATTTAATTAAAAATAAGGGATTGAGAAATCTTGATCAATAACGAAGAAATAATTAAATTTCAGGTTAAATTGATTAAGATCCGAAATTTTTAGAAATACCGAAAAGTCATTCGGGACAATATCTTGAAAATATGGAGAAATTATACCCGAAAAAGGGTTAAAATATGATAAATAAATTAAATAAAATTAAATTAATTAATTTGGAATAAAATAATAATTTTTGGTAGATATTTTAGACATTTTAATATATTTTATTGATTAAAATATTAATAAAATTAAATAATAAATTAAATTAAATTAATTAAGTTAAAAAAAGAGAAAAAAAGGAAGGAATCAGAAATTGATCGGGAGAGAGAAAGAAGAAACGAAAAAACGAAGTCGAAACCGAGGAAGACCGACGAGCCACCACCGGCGGGACTGAGGGGCCGACGAGGGCCAGTGAAGGGCGACGAGCCCCGTGGGAACCACCAGGCGTCGGCACATGCTCCGACAATGCCGGAGGAGGCCGAAAATGGAAGGAGAAGCCGCGAGAAGGAATGCTTCGATCGACAGCCAATGACGCCGATTCGAGCCCCACCAAGGCTCGATTCTGGAAGCCCAGGCGACAGTGCGCCGAATGGCACCGGAAACAACCTCCGAAACCCAAGGACGGCGTCGAAAACGGTGAAAAGAGGAAATGAGTACCGACGATGGAGAGAACAGGCCGAACCGGCGACTTTCCGGCGGCCTTGGACGAAACCGAGGGCAGATTCGTGCTGCGGACGGCCCAGCGGAGCCACTGGCGGCGGAAGCCGACAAAGAACCGGTCGGCAAGGCACTGAACCGGCCGAACCAGAGTGAACCAGAGATCCGAACCAGGTTGAACCGGATCGAACCGGTTCAGCCAAGAAAGAAAGGAAAAAAGGAGAAAAAGGGAAAAAGAAAAAGAGAAAAAATTGGAGAAAAATCTCGGTGGTGTAATCGAGCTACGGGTAAGTCGGTAAGCGGTCGAAATTGCCTGATTTGAATTTTGGAATATTTTATTTAATTATTATTCGACTGAAAATTTACCTGAAAATTTATGAAATTGTGTAGCTCGACAATCGACGTCAAACGAGAGCTCGAGATAGTCTCGATTTACGTACTAGCATGGAATCTCGGATAAGTAACTCTTATTTACGATAATTTACATTGTTATGCGTGCTTCGAATTTAATTATCGCATAAAATAAATTAAATTATGAAAATTTAGATAAATTGTCGTAAATAATAAATTGAGCTATTCGAGAGTTAGAACGAGGCCCAATAAATTGTTGGTGGGCCCAATGAGCCCAATAGGCCTCGATAATGTAAAAATCAAGTGAAAAACGGGCTTAAGGCCGATTAAGGCCCATTAAGGTGCAACCGGGCCCAATAGGGGTAAATGGGCCCAATGATTTAAATTAAGCCCAGAAAATATTAAATACAATTAAATTGTATGATATCTGACCTGAGGAATATTTATACGCAGTTTCGGACATTGGATTGAGAGTAGATCGGACTGCGTGACGAGACAGCAGTGGAAGAGGAAATGTCAGACTCTACAGAAAAATAAGGTAAGAGAATTCTACGAACTGCTAGAGGTAACTTTATGAAATTTCAAAGTTATATGCAGTCTTTTAAATTATCTGAAGGGTCTAGAAGTAAGTTAATAATTTTAGTGCCCCGAATGGGTAAATTACCAAAATACCCTTGTTAAGGGTAAAATTTACAATTTTAGGAAAAATTAGGAGGAGCAAGAACAAGAGGTTCCTGCTCGTTCTAAAGGTGTTTTGATGCATGCATGAGTAGGCTGGCTAACCTTGAAAGAAAAATGCACAGCATTGCATATTTTCAAAGATGAAATTGTTTTGAAAATTGTTTTAAGGAAACAGAGCCGCCTACGTGTTTTTATTGACATGTGACGTGCTAGAGCTCAGCTCGCACGATGTCTTGATTCGTGTGATGCATGCATTAGTGCTGGAGCGAGAGCTCGCACTAGAGTTTTACATGCATTGGTGCTGGAGTCCAACTCGCACCAGATTTTATATATATATATATATATGATTTTCGTGACAGGGTGCTAGAGTCTAACTCGCACCAGATTTTCCACATGATTTGATGAGAGTGCTAGAGCTTAGCTCGCACTAGTTTTACTTGAATTGACGAGAGTGTTGGAGCATCGCTCGCACCCCCACTGATTTTTATGAGAACATGCGATGAGCTGTGCTTGGAGCATCGGGTAGATTGTGTGTCACCGATTAAATAGGCTCGCACGTGCGTTTTGAGACATGGCATGAGTATAGATGTAAGACCCGAAATATATCGTAATTTCGTATGAAGCATTGAAAATTTTTCCAAATTAAATGAAACGGGATTCAGACAGGAGATAAGGATTTAAAATACGAAATGAGTGAGTATTCATGAAGGGAAGTCGGGTTAAATTAATCCCGAACACGTGAAGGGTAAAACGGTCAAAAGATCAAAAGCCGGAATAAATTCGATGAAAAAATAATGGATTTGAGAATCTTGATCAATATCGAAGAAATAATTAAATTTCGAGTCCAATTGATCAAGAATCCGAAATTTTTAGAAATACCGAAAAGTCACTCGGGACAATATCCCGAAAAGACGAAGAAATTATACCCGAAAAAGGGTTAAAAATATAATAAATAAATTAAATAAATTAATTTGAATAAAATAATAATTTTGATAGATATTTTTGGTAAAATAATAATAAAATAATGAATATAATAATAATAAACTAAATTATAAATAATAATAAATAAAAATAATAAATATTGTTAAAAAACAATTGAAATAGAATCGCGTCTCGCGATTCTGTAAAACGGAAGGCTAAAGCCGAGAGCCTAGCCCGTTGGCCTCACCACCGGAAGCCGCCGAGAAGGCTAGACCAGGCGAGCCAGTCGAGCTTGACGGCACCGGCAGTGGAGGAGAAACGATGGCCGGCGATGAGGAAATGAGAAAACGGAGAACCCGAGGGAGAAAAGGAGATCGGCGATGAACGGCGTCGATCTAGCCCCACCCGACCACCGTCGAACACCCCCGAGGCCAAGACGAGCAGATTGGTGGTGGTGGCAGTCGCCGAAACCGACGGACGCCATCGAAAACGGCGGAAAAGAGGAATAGGTACCGACGACCGAGGGAGAACAGCTGGACCGGCCACTTTCGACGACCTTGGACTAAACCGAGGCCAGATTCGAGAATCGGACGACCTCGTGGAGCTGCTGGCGGTGGAAACCGGTGAAGAACCGACCGACGAGGCCCTGAATCGGCTGAACCGGAGTTAACCGGAGTGAACTGGACCGGTCTGAACCGGGTTGAACCGGACTGAACCAATTCAGCCAAGAAAGAAGGGAAAAAAGGAGAAAAAGAGAAAAAGGAAAAAGGGGAAGAATTTTCAGGGATACACCGGACTTCGGGTAAGTCGGTAAGAGGTCAAAAGTGACCGATTTGAATTTTGAAAAATTTATTTAAATTATATTTAATCGAAAAGTAACCCGAAATTAAATATTAATTGTGCAGTTTTACGACAAAGCCCGAACGAGAGCCGATTGAGCTCCGATTTTTGTACCCCGCATCATATTGGGTAAGTATATTTTAATTACGATAATATAAGTCCTTTAATACAGAGTTTCGATTATTTTACGGAATTTATGGATTAATTCTGTATAAAAAAGGCATATTAATCGGAATTGCAACGTAATTACCGTAAATAGTATATGGGCTATCCAATAAGTTTGGAACAAAGCCCGATGATTATATGTGAGCTAAATGAGCCCAGTAAACCCGAAGAAGGGATTTAAATAGTATAAACGGGCTGAAAATGAGTCGAGACCCATTAAGGTGTGATTGGGCCCAATAAGAGTAAATTGGCCCAATTAGTTAAATCGACTATAGTAAACAGGAGAATTATATTTATTGGGTTAAATTGACATGATAAATAATTATCTACAGCCCCAGAGACTGGATTAGCAGGAAATCGGATCGGACGAGCCTCCGACAGTGGAATTTAGATACGCGCTCGATGAGAATCGAGGTAAGGGAATTTTGTAGGTGTATAGAGATTTCTATACGTATTTATTGAGGAGATTTACAGGGTTTAGAATTCCTTAAAGTATCTAGTAACGGAATAATAATTTTTACGAAAACCGGGGCTTAGGTGAATAAAGAAAAAAAACGATTTTGCCCCTGAGAGTAAAATTTACAAAAAGGGTAGTAAGGCAGATAAATTGCATGATTTCATGTTTTTAATGTTTTATATAAATGTATTGCTTTGATTTAAGCAAATATGCACATAGGTTGGCTGTTGATTTCGTGAATTATACGAAAGGGTACCGGTTTGGACCGGTTACTATTTTAAAAGATGTTTTATCAAGATTGAGCCACCTATCGTATTTACATGAATAGAAAGAGTGCTAGAGTCTTTCTCGTACTCAAGTTTACTGATTTATTTCTCATGAAAAGCCGTACTGGAGCATTGCTCGTACGAGAAATTTGTGTGTGCACAAAACCGTGCTGGAGTTTTCGCTCGCACGAGATTTTAGATATCATGATATGCATAGCGTGGTGCTGGAGCTTCGCTCGCACTAGACGTGAGTTGACATGCATATAGTCGTGCGAAAGCCTCCTGTAGACTGTGTGTCACAGAGAGTTGAGATGCTCGCACGTATACTTTGAGACATGGGTTGGTTATCGACATAGTATTGGGGTGGATAAGACCTACGGCAGGCACCCCCAGACTATGATATGGGTCCACGGAGTACGATGTACCGTGTATGTTACACGGAGTACGCTGTACCGTGCAGTCATTATGACTCGATGATGTTACTTGATATTTTGGCGGGTAGGACTTGACCCCACCTCCCGTTGCAGTTGTGATGCCCCGCACACCGGGATCCGTGTAGCCTGGGATCACAGGGACAAAGTATGGCCATAGTCCTAGATTTTTCATATAGTAACCTACATGCCTCACATGATATCATACGGTCTGAATAGACTAGGATGAACCCGAGGGAGGGGTAATGTCCCGATTTATGTTTTTTAAATAAGATGTGATTTAATGAATCAAGGTATTCCTGAGAGATGGGTTTGACCTTGATGAGGTTGTTTTATGATGAAACAAATGAGTTTTAACGTGATGAGTTTATGAGGAAACAAATAAGTTTTAAATGTGACGAGCATGAGATGACATACATGATGATTTTTCCATGTTTGTTTTATATGTCGATATCATGATTTATCTTATATGATATATACATACATATGGCATCGTTTTAGTCATACCTCATGCTCCAAATGTAAACGATTTTATATCATGACATTATCAGCACGTAGATAGTATAGTTATCTACCTGCTTACATTATTGCTTTACTGAGCTGTTTATGCTCACCCTTTCATTTTTCACCCCACAGGGTATATTCAGTAGAAGAGAACGAAAGTAGTCAAATCCGCTGCTTCTTATCAAGACCAGGTATACACATTTGTATAATTTTTGTATCTGAACATATAGAGGCACAGTACTGTACATGGATGTAATATTGGGGATGTATTTATTTAAAATAAATTGATATGTAAATGAAATAGAAAAATGGAATGGGAAATAGGTGAGAGGTGACTAACATCGAATCATAGCCCAACTGTTTAGTAGTGTAACTGTTCACGACGAGTAAGGAAATGAAAAAGCGAAAAAGAAAAATTTACTCTGATTTTTAGGTAATTTGGGTCGTGACAATAGAGATATGATATGGGTCCATGGAGTACGATGTACTGTGCAAGTAGCATTGAGTACGATGTACCGTGTGGCATCTTCGGATGCGTGGTATCTTCGGATACGGGTGGCATCTTCGGATGTGTGGGATCGGGTAAGACCGACGAGATGGATGACCCACCTCCCGGGGGGTTCCTGATCATCGTGAGACCCCACACACTAGGATCCGTGTAGGCAGAGGGACTCCCGAGGACACATGGCCATAGTCCTGGTTATTACCGATATACAGATGTTGCCTAATCTCGCATGTTGATGATTTTGACGAGATTGAAACTGGGTTTTAAATCAGATTTGCATGATGTTATTTCCATGCTTTTTAAACCCATGTGATGTAAACTGATTTTCATGGTTTTGTGTGAGTCAGGACCACCCGAGGGAGGGGTTGAGTCCTGACTTTATTATGAAATTTTAAATGAGAAAGAAATGATTTAATAAGAGTTGCATGTTGAGTTTTCCATGCAAACGTGTTTTACATGACATCATGAATCATAGCATCAGTTTTAAATGTGTGGAGAAAGGGTGGTTTATGCATGGCACCACGTTCATGTAGGTAGTATGGTTACCTACTTGTTCGTAGGATTACCTTACTGAGCTTGATGTGCTCACCCCTTTCATTTTCTCACACAGATAATCTCCAGTAGATGTTGAGGCAATTGAGTACTGCATTCCGAAAATCCGCTGTTACCCATCATTTAAGGTATATACACTTGTACATATTGTATCTAAATAAGCATAGCACAGTAACATGTTTGTTAGTAACTTTAGGAGATGTATAAATATTGTAAACACTTATAAATGACTGAGAAAGAATTAAGTTATATGGTAAATGAATGGTGGGACTGACATTGACGCACAGCCCAATTGTTAGTGGAGTGTGGTCACGATCAGAGGACAAGTAAGCATGAAAGAAAATAACAAAACGCGAAAAATTTACTCTGATTTTTGGGTAGTTTTGGGTCGTGACATATAAAGGTGGTATCAGAGCGAAATTGGTTTGATGTGTGTCAGTGTCAGTAATTAGAAAATTACATCCTCGTGTTACTGTGCTTGGTTAGATACAATAGTGTATATCGAGATGGGTTTTAACTAAGAAATGGTTGAGAATGCAGGAATACCTAATATTAGTCGCGATAGAGAAGGTAGAGCACGAGGCAGAGGTCGTAGAGGTAGACCTGAGCCTGCTAATCATGCTGAGTTAACATGTGAGAATCAGGATGAGATTGAAATGGAGGTTTATATTGAGCATGCCTCACAGAGTCTGACAGAGAGATCGGACAGTATTGAGACACGCTTCGCGAGGTTGGAGCGGAGTGTGGAGAATATTTTGGGAGCAAATTGCTCAAAGTATGCATAAGATTTGAGGGCAAGTCGGAGCATTGATGGAAGTTCGCTCGACCCAACTTAAGAGTTAGACATCCAGAGCTGACATGCGAAATATTTTTGGATGTATTCCGGTGATAGAATATCCCGGACACTGTTTAAAGGGAATGATAGATAAAATTCTTTACTCTGACCCAGAGGAATTGATTTATTAACGAGTATGGAACTCAGTTTATATCCCTAGGCAGGTATTACTTCGACAACATGGGCAGTGAGCGTCAGAAAGCCCAAAAGTTCATGGAAGGGCTCAAATTGTCAATTAGAGTCCGATTGGCCCCGTTAGGTATCACTACCTATACCGAGGCAGTGCGCAGGATACAGTTGTGTGAATAAGATCAAGTGTTGCACGCCTCTGAGATTGGAAAAGGTAGTAAGGGTCAAAATAGAGACAGAAAGAGAATTGAGAATGACAGAAATGTCAGAATGGGAAAAAGGGGTCGTTTGGTAAAAGATTTGATTTGATGAGTTATGGGCTAAGATGATTGGTAAGGCCATAGTTATCCGATTGTAGCACTTTTGAGGGTATTGTGATTGGAGAACCCCGATCTGCTATAGATCACTGTAGAATGTGTGGTAAATACCACGGAAGTAGGACCTACACCTACATATTATTGATAAAAATGGCTGTTAAGTGTGGTAAGACGTACCATTTATTTTGATTGCTCAGAGTTGGGCGAGATTGCCCCACAGAAAGGTAAAGAGGTAGAGAAAACCCTGTTGAGATAGCTGCATCGAAAAGGGAGGCCGCAGCCAAAGAGAAAAGGAAAGTAGGCTGTTGGACGAAGATGAGTGTATGTCTTGGACCAGGACACTACTGATGTTTCACAGGATGTGGTGAAAGATACCACACTGCTTATGAATAAAGAAGTAATTGTGTTAATTGATCCTGGTACCACGTATTTCTTCATACCGCCTTCATTCGCATGTAAGTGAGTAAAAGACATGAATTCCTACACTCTTGGGCACAATGCTGACAAATGAGTACCCCAATAGAGGAAGGTTAACTAACGAAATAATTATGAAGAGATTTTAAGTTGAAAACGGGGGAAGAAGTATAAGTCAGCCGATTTTATTTAATGGACTATGAATAATTTAAAGTAATATTTGAGAATAAAGTAGTCGGCTGCATATTATGATGTTCGGATTTCTATCCTAAGATAGTAATATGGTTACCCCTGAAAAAGTATACTGTAAGTTTTGATAAGTACTAAAAAGGGGTGCAACGGTTGAAATTAAAGGAGCAAATGATGGTACTCACGAAATGAATAATGACAGAGTTTCGTTATAATTGATATACGAAGGAGATACTCTTTAAGATATGTTTGATCCTAAATACAAGATGTACTGGAGTAAGAGGCGTATGCTAGGTAAGAATACCCTTAAATATGAAGTAATTTGGATTAAAGCGATAAGTAGTAAATATGAATTATAACTAAGGATAAGGGTGGATATAACCATAACTAGTCCCTGTGGTTAAGTCTAAGGGTTAATAAAGGTATTTCAAAATACCTCTCCGCCTGAAGACTTGACAGCGTCTAGAAATATATATATAATCTATAACTTGAAATCGACCGTGGTAAGATATAAATTTAAAATTTGGATACTTTTACTAGTACGATAAAGAACTATAAAATTCGATTAATTATGAAGGTTAAAATATTAAAATTTAATAATAGCCGTTAATATAAGAAAAAGGAAATGACGTGGGTTAATACCTTGAACGGGAGCAATTTTGAAGTGATACTACACGTTTATGCGTACATAGGTCAAGGATATGGACGATTGAAATATGTAGTGGAGCTGAACTACAATGAGTTATTTAAACTTACCTAGACCGATTTGTCATCATCCTTATTGATGATATGTTGGGTGTAGTTAAAGTCCAGGGAAAATTATAAGCAACAATTGAAAAATTGCTTTTACAGATGGTTGTTGCGAGTTCTAAAAAGGGTATACTTTGTTGACACGTTTAACTAAGAAGCGTGGTATTTAAAGTAAGATGATAGATGTGACATAAATTTCGGTGTAGTGAAGTATGAACTGACCACCGTGATTATTTTCACCATACCCAACAGCTCAAGAGGTTTCTCAGTGTGTATGGATACCTCAAAATCATGAATGAGCTAGGTATTGATGCAAAAAGGGAAGATAGTCGATTGTGGATCCAGACAACTCAAGGATCATAAAATAAACTATCTGACCCATGATTTAAAGTTGGCAGCGGTAGTACTTGTACTGAGGATAAGGTACTATTATGTACATGGTGAGAAATTTTGGGTATGCACTGATCATAAAGCCCCAAGTATCTGTTTTCACAGAAAGAGGCGAATATGAGAATACATAGTGGGTTAGAGCTTCTGAGAGATTTGGATTGTGGAAAATTGTACCACCCAGGAAAGGCTAATGTGATGGCTGATGCCTTGAACGGAAAGAGCCTCGAGATGGTATTACATATGATGGTCAGGGAGTGTGAGCTGCTTGAGTAGTTGTGAGCCTCAGTAGTGATGTTATCCCTTCTGATGATGAGAGTGATTGTGTGACAGCTAGCCTGAGATTAGAACCAGATGTGTGTGCCCAAATTTGACAGGCTTAGCGAGATGATCGGCATGGTGTTGATAGTGTGGGTCAGATTCAGAAGGGTACAGTGACAGAGTTCACAGAGAGTGTCGATGATTTACAGAGGTTCAGAGACAGTATAAGTGCTCCCCAGGACCATAGTTGATGAGATAGTAATATTGTCAAAAGCTTACTCTTCGGGATATACAGTGCATACGGAAAGTAACGATTATATATATGAAATCTCTAAAAAGGGTATTGGTGGTCAGATGTGAAAAGAGATATGGTAGAGATTGTGGAAAAGTGCCTAGTATGTCAGCAGAATAAGGTAGAGTATTAAAAGTCTACAGAGTTATTGCAGCCTCTACCTGTATCGACACGGCACGAAAATGGGAGCAAGTCTCCATGAATTTCGTGATGGGTTATAGAGGACTCAGATGAATCACGAGGCTATTTAGATGATAGTCGCTAAATTGACTAAGTCTACCCACCTTTTGGTTATGAAATCCCCAGATACTCAGAGTGTGTATGAGGATTCAGGTATAAGGAAGATTGTGGAACATTATGTAGTATTCCAGTGAGCATGATATCATATAGGGATTCCCACTTCACTTCCCACTTCTGGTAATATCTGTTAGGAAGCTATGAGACCCCGACTGAGTGTTAGCACAGCTTTCCGTCCTTAGACAGATGGTCAGTCGGAGAGGACTGTACAGGTTCTGGAGGATACGATGAAAGCGTGTGCCATTGATTTTATAAGCTCCTGGGATGATCAGTTATTACAAATTGAATCTGTCAATAACGACAGTTATCACTTGAGTATTGGGATAACAAGATATGAGGCATAGTATGGCCGTAGGGGTTGTTTCCCCGACTTGGATAAGAAAAAGTGGGTGACAAATAGAAATTTCTTCTGAATTAGTATAATAAGTCTCTGAGGATGTTCAGTTGAGTGAGAGATTAAGAATACCTCAGAGCAGACAAAAAGCATTGGAATTCACCGAGGGTGAGTCTGTATTGTTGAAGTTATTTGTCCTAAGGGAATAAAGACATAACGAGACTCGGGAAGAAGGCAAATTGAGTTTGCTGAATGGAATTTTTGAGAGATTGGACAAGTGGGAGATAAGACCTGTAGGTTGGCATTATCACCTGAATAAATAGGCATCCACAATGTGTCCCATCTTTTGATACTTCGGCAATACTACCCAGATCCAGCATAGGTGATCGGATATAAACTTCAACAGTTCAGTTCAGTGCAAATATAAGTATATTGAAAAAGTTGATTCGTGCATTAAACAGGAAAGAGAAAATATTGAGGTTTAAGACGATCTCCCTAGTTAAAGTTCTTGAGAAGTAATACACTCCGGAAAGGTCACAGAAGAATTAAAGAGTATGATATGAGAAAACGTACCCGGAGTTATATATGGACCCATATGAGTTGGTTCTAATTTGAAGGACCAAATTTCTTAAGTGGGGGAGATTGTAAGACCCGATTTTATTGTAAGAGCAAAAGGGAATGAATAGAAATTTACGAGTGCATTTAAAAATGCAAAAGGACTGAAATAGAATTCTCGAGCACGTTAAAGGGAAAAATGGTCAAAAGATCGAAAGTCGGTATAAATTCGAGAAGAAAAATTTAATTAAAAATAAGGGATTGAGAAATCTTGATCAATAACGAAGAAATAATTAAATTTCAGGTCAAATTGATCAAGATCCGAAATTTTTAAAAATATCGAAAAGTCATTCGGGACAATATCCCGAAAATATGGAGAAATTATACCCGAAAAAAGGGTTAAAATATGATAAATAAATTAAATAAAATTAAATTAATTAATCTGGAATAAAATAATACTTTTTGGTAGATATTTTATACATTTTAATATATTTTATTGATTAAAATATTAATAAAATTAAATAATAAATTAAATTAAATTAATTAAGTTAAAAAAAAGAGAAAAAAAAGGAAAGAATCAGAAATTGATCGGGGAGAGAGAAAGAAGAAACGGAAAAACAAAGCCGAAATCGAGGAAGACCGACGAGCCACCACCGGCGGGACTGAGGGGCCGACGAGGGCCGACGAGCCTCGTGGGAACCACCAGGCGTCGGCACGCGCGCCGACAACGCCGAAGGAGGCCGAAAACGGAAGGAGAAGCCGTGGGAAGGAATGCTCCGATCGGCGGCCAACGGAGCCGATTCGAGCCCCACCAAGGCTCGATTCTGAAAGCCCAGGCGACGGTGCGCCGAATGGCACCGAAAACAACCGCCGAAACCCAAGGACGGCGTCGAAAACGGCGAAAAGAGGAAATTGGTACTGACGGTGGAGAGAGCAGGCCGAACCGACGACTTTCTGGCGGCCTTGGAAGAAACCGAGGGCAGATTCGTGCTGCGGACGGCCCAATGAAGCAACTGGCGGTGGAAGCCGGTGAAGAACCGATCGGCAAGGCACTGAACCGGCCGAACCGGAGTGAACCGGCGGTCCGAACCGGGTTGAACCGGACCGAACCGGTTCAGCCAAGAAAGAAAGGAAAAAAGGAGAAAAAGGGAAAAAGAAAAAGAGAAAAAAATTGGAGAAAAATCCCGATGGTGTAATCGAGCTACAGGTAAGTCGGTAAGCGGTCGAAATTGACCGATTTGAATTTTGGAATATTTTATTTAATTATTATTCGACTGGAAATTTACTAAAAAATTTATGAAATTGTGTAGCTCGACAATCGACGTCAAACGAGAGCTTGAGATAGTCTCGATTTACGTACTAGCATGGAATCTCGGGTAAGTAACTCTTATTTATGATAATTTACATCGTTATGCGTGCTTCAGATTTAATTATCGCATAAAATAAATTAAATTATGAAAATTTAGATAAATTGTCGTAAATAATAAATTGAGCTATTCGAGAGTTAGAACGAGGCCCAATAAATTGTTGGTGGGTAAAATGAGCCCAATAGGCCTCGATAATGTGAAAATTAAGTGGAAAACGGGCTTAAGGCCGATTAAGGCCCATTATGGTGCAATCGGGCCCAATAGGGGTAAATGGGCCCAATGATTTAAATTAAGCCCAGAAAATATTAAATACAATTAAATTGTATGATATCTGACCTGAGGAATATTTATACGCAGTTTCGGACATTGGATTGAGAGTAGATCGTACTGCGTGACGAGACAGCAGTGGAAGAGGAAAGGTCAGACTCTACAGAAAAATAAGGTAAGGGAATTCTACGGACTGCTAGAGGTAACTTTATGAAATTTCAAAGTCATATGCAGTCTTTTAAATTATATGAAGGGTCTAGAAGTAAGTTAATAATTTTAGTGCCCGAATGGGCAAATTACCAAAATACCCTTGTTAAGGGTAAAATTTATAATTTTAGAAAAAATTAGGAGGAGCAAGAACAAGAGGTTCCTGCTCGTTCTGGAGGTGTTTTGATGCGTGCATAAGTAGGCTGGCTAACCTTGAAAGAAAAATGCACAGCATTGCATATTTTCAACGATGAAATTGTTTTGAAAATTGTTTTGAGGAAACAGAGCCGCCTACGTGTTTTTATTGACATGTGACATGCTAGAGCTCAGCTCGCACGATGTCTTGATTCGTGTGATGCATGCATTAGTGCTGGAGCGAGAGCTCGCACTAGAGTTTTACATGCATAGGTGCTGGAGTCCAACTCGCACTAGATTTTATATATATACATATATGATTTTCGTGACAGGGTGCTAGAGTCTAACTCGCACCAGATTTTCCACATGATTTGATGAGAGTGCTAGAGCTTAGCGGGCACTAGTTTTACTTGAATTGACGAGAGTGCTGGAGCATCGCTCGTACCCCCCACTGATTTTTATGAGAACATGCGATGAGCCGTGCTTGGAGCATCGGGTAGACTGTGTGTCATCGATTAAATAGGCTCGCACGTGCGTTTTGAGACATGGCATGAGTATAGAGATATGATATAGGTCCACGGA
The DNA here is from genome assembly GCA_033439115.1 of Firmiana major. NCBI lineage: Eukaryota > Viridiplantae > Streptophyta > Magnoliopsida > Malvales > Malvaceae > Firmiana > Firmiana major. Next base: position 71,874,174 of record CM065898.1, on the reverse strand, counting down.
GTACGATGTACCGTGCAAGTAGCATGGAGTACGATGTACCGTGTGGCATCTTCGGATGCGTGGTATCTTCGGATACGTATGGCATCTTTCGATGCGTGGGATCGGATAAGACCGACGAGATGGACTGACCCACCTCCTGGGTGGTTCTCGATCATGGTGAGACCCCGCACACTAGGATCCGTGTAGGCAGAGGGACTCCCGAGGACACATGGCTATTGTCCTGGTTATTACCGATATACAGATGTTGCCTAGTCTCGCATGTTGATGATTTTGACAAGATTGAAACTGGGTTTTAAATCAGATTTGCATGATGTTATTTCCATGCTTTTTAAACCCATGTGACGTAAACTGATTTTCATGGTTTTGTGTGAGTCAGGACCACCCGAGGGAAGGGTTGAGTCCTGACTTTATTATGAAATTTTTAAATGAGAAAGAAATGATTTAAAAAGAGTTGCATGTTGAATTTTCCATGCGAACGTGTTTTACATGACATCATGAATCATATCATCAGTTTTAAATGTGTGGAGAAAGGGTGGTTTATGCATGGCACCGCGTTCATGTAGGTAGTATGGTTACCTACTTGTTCGTAGGATTGCCTTACTGAGCTTGATGTGCTCACCCCTTTCATTTTCTCATACAGATAATCTCCAGTAGATGTTGAGGCGACTGAGTACTGCATTCCAAAAATTCGCTGCTGCCCATCATTTAAGGTATATACACTTGTACATATTGTATCTAAATAAGCATAGCACAATAACATGTTTGTAAGTAACTTTAGGGGATGTATAAATATTGTAAACACTTATAAATGACTGAGAAAGAATTAAGTTATATAGTAAATGAATGGTGGCATTGGCATTGACGCACAACCCAATTGTTAGTGGAGTGTGGTTATGATCAGAGGACAGGTAAGCATGAAAGAAAATAACAAAACACAAAAAATTTACTCTGATTTTTGGATAGTTTTGGGTCGTGACAGAACTGATTCATTGCCTTGTTGTGGTATGATCTGGAGACTGTCAAAGATGAGGAGTGCCGAACAGAGCGGTTTGTTTATGGGCTGAGACCAACCATTCGAGATAGACTGATGGGGCTCTGTACTACTGAGTTTAATGATGATCGAAGATAGGCACAGGAGGTTGAAAGGGGACTAGAGTTAATACAGTCCCAGTCTGAGTCTCGAGTGATAACCAGAGACAAGGGTAAGAGACCTGCAGCTTCCCACATCGACTTTAGGAGGGGTTCTTTTAAGAGACATACGGTTTAGGGACCTAAAGGGAGAGTCATTAGGCCCAGGTTTCCTCCCAGTACTATGAAGACCTCTCGAGGTGCCAGGCTAGAGGTTAAAGTTTACAGAGATTGTGGCCGACCACATGAGGGAAGTTATTCCAAAACCATACAAAGATTTTTTAGATGCGGGGACATGGGTCATAGAGTGAGAAATTACCCGCAACCACAGAAACCACATTCCCAAGAGCCTCCTAGACAACAGCCTTAGAGGATGATTCCTCAGAGATGGGCTACGGCTGCTGATAAGGGTAATAAGCCGATCACAGAAGGACATGTGTTTGCTTTAGATGAAGAGACTGCAGACACTTCGTCTGAGACCATACTAGGTACACTTCTTGTCTGTAATCATGAGGCTCATGTGTTGTTTGACTCGGGATCCACACATTCTTTTATTGATGTACACTTTGCATATAAACTGAGTTTAAAGCATGAATCCCTAGATTATATTTTACACGTAAATACCCCTATGCATGATTCCCAAAGGACTGATATGGTATGTAAAAGGTGTGAGATCAAGTTAGGAGATAGGGTAATGTTAGAAGATCTAGTTTTGTTAAGTATGCGTGATTTTGATATGATTCTAGGGATGGATTGGTTAGGAGCTAATCGTGTGAATCTAGACTACTATACTGAGACTGTAACATTCTTCTTACCTGAAAAATTTAGTGTATGTTTGAATGTTAAGGAATGAAAATGTATGAAGTTTATTGTAAGGAATTTTAGAATATAATGATACTACCATGAAAATACTGATTAAATTATTAATGTGAATGTTACATTGCACTCATCTCTGATATGAGTTGGGAACATCCAAGGATAGAGGACATACCGATAGTATGTGAGTTTTCAGATGTATTTCCAGATGAATTACCTGGCTTACCACCGGAAAGAGAGCTGGAGTTCACTATCGATTTGGTGCTAGATACCCAACCAATCTCTAAACCTCCCTATAAGATGACACTGGTTGAATTGGAAGAGTTAAAGAAACAATTACAGGAACTGTTTGACTAGCGTTTTATTAGACCCGGTGTGTTACCATGGGGAGCTCTGGTGTTATTTGTGAGGAAAAAGAATGGTAGCCTCAGATTGTGCATAGATTACAGATTGTTGAACAAGGCTATAGTGAAGAATAAATACCTTCTGCCAAGAATAGATGATTTGATTGATCAGCTGAGAGGGGCTTCTGTCTTTTCAAAGATTGACCTAAGATCGGGCTATCACCAGTTAAGAATCAAGAAAGAGGATATTTCTAAGATGTCCTTCAGAACTAGATATGACCACTATGAGTTTTTAGTGATGCCCTTTGGTTTGACGAATACCCATGTTACTTTCATGAGTCTAATGAATGAGGTATTTCGAGACCATCTAGATTAGTTTATGATAGTCTTCATTGATGATATCCTTGTGTATTATCGATCTCATGAGGAATATGCACAACATTTGAGGATTGTGCTGCAGATACTCAAAGATAGGTAGCTTTATGGAGAGATCAGTAAGAGTGAGTTTTGGTTGGATCAAATAGATTTCCTTGGTCATATTGTATATAAGAACGGGGGTGACAGTTGATCCGTCTAGATACTGTACTTAATTGGGAGAGATCGAGGACAGTTACAAAGATTTAAAGTTTTTTGGGGCTTGCTGGATATTATAGAAGGTTTGTTGAAGGATTTTCCAGGATTGCCTCTCCTTTGACCAAGTTCACACGTAAGGAGATTCCTTTTGTATGGTTTGAGCAGTGTGGGCAAAACTTCCAAGAATTAAAAAGGAGACCAACGATGACACCTGTGTTGACTATTCCAAATGGACCTGAAGGCTTCGTAGTGTACAACGATGCCTCTCAACAAGGATTGGGGTATGTACTCATGCAGCATGAGAGAGTAGTCACTTATGGTTTGCGACAGCTAAAGGATCATGAGTGGAATTACCCCACACATGATTTGGAGTTGGCAGTAATGGTGTTTGCATTAAAGACTCGACGACATTACTTATAAGGGGAAAAGTTCTAGATATTTACTGACCACAAGAGCCTGAGATATATATTCTACCAAAAGGAGTTAAACATGAGACAAAGGAGATGGATGGAACTCCTTAAGGACTATGATTGCGAGATACTCTATCATTCGGGGAAGGCGAACGTAGTTGTTGATGCCCTAAGCAGGAAGAGTATGGTAATGCTATGATGATCAGGGAATGAGACTTGTTAGAATAATTCACCGGACTCAGGATCAGAGTTGAGGAAGCAGAGGTGGGTTTATGGCTAGCCTACGTATAAAGCCTAGTATTATGGATCAGATTAGAATTGGGCAGTGAAATGATCAGAAGCTATTGGATATGGTTAGCCAAGCTGAACAGACCTCGCAGTCAGATTTCATGGTTAGTGACGATGGGTTATTGATGTTTAAAGGTCAAATTTGTGTTCCAAACGATGATACCTTGAAGCAACAAATACTGAGAGTCTCACTGCTCGCGATATACCATGCACCCGAGAAGTACCAAGATGTACTAGAATTTGAGAAGGGTATATTGGTGGAGTGGTATGAAGCGGGATGTGGCCAAATGTTTGGTATGCCAACAAGTGAAAGCTGAGCACCAGAAGCCTGGAGGATTGCTTAAACCGTTGCCTGTGCCTATATAGAAATGGGAGCATATCACCATAGACTTTATCATGGGATTAAGAGGTCATGATGCAATATGGCTGATAGTGGATAGATTAATGAAGAGTGCCCATTTTCTTGCCATCAAGAGCATAGATACATTGAGTACCTTAACCAAGTTATATGTTAGAGAGATAGCTAAACTACATGGGGCTCCAGTGAGTATTACATCTGATAGAGATTCTCGATTCACCTCCAGGTTTTGGACTCATTTTCAGGAGGCCATGAGATCTCGGTTGAGTTTTAGTACCCCCTATCATCCTCAGACTGATGGTCAGTCCGAGTGGACTATACAGACTTTAGAGCACATGTTGAAGGCGTGTACGATGGACTTTAAAGGATCATGGGATAATCACCTACCCCTTGCTGAGTTTGCGTACAATAATAGCTATCATGCGAGTATTGGTATGGCACCGTATGAGGCTCTATATGGTAGGAGGTGTAAATCCCTTATAGCTTGGGAAGAAGTGGGTGACAGGACAGTAATAGCTCCCGAACTCGTTGAACAGGCAGTTTAGAATTTGAAGATCATTTGTGATAGATTACGGGCTGCTCAGAGTCGATAGAAAAGTTACGCAGATGGGTGTAGATGGCCACTCGAGTTTCGAGTTGGAGATTCTGTATTCCTTAAGATATCTCCAAGTAAGGGTATTATGCATTTCGGGAAGAAAGGGAAATTGAGTCCTCGATACATAGGACTGTTTGAGATTTTGGAGGAGTGGGAGACGTTGCTTAACGGTTGGCTTTACCTCCACAGTTTTTTGAGATACACAATGTCTTTCACGTATCCATGTTAAGGAAATATAATCCGGATCCCTCCCATGCCATTGAGTATGAAGTATTGGATATTTAGGAAGATATGAGTTTTGTGGAAGAACCCATCCGAATACTTGATAGGAAGGAAAAGGTATTTCGAATGAAAAGGATTTCTTTGGTTAAGGTCCTCTAGAAGCACCACTCAATGGAAGAAGCAACATGGGTACTAGAGAGTCTTATGAAGGAGAAGTATCCTCAACTATTTAATAGATCGAATTAAATTTGGAGGACCAAATTATCCAAAGGTGGGGAGGATGTGAGACCTGTGAATTCTATGTACTTTAGCTATGAGGTTATAATGTGAGATTTATAATTTGGTGAATGTGATTATGATATTTCGATGTAAATGCAAGTTCTAAATCTAATGAAGTATAAGAAGATAAAGTTTTTAAGTCTTAAATGTGTATGGACTGAAATATGGTCTATGGAGTAGATTGTGGTAAGTTTTGCTTTGAGTTTCCTACAAATTTATACAGCAGTAGTGAAATCTATGAAGGTCAAATCGATCTCCAAGGATGAGAGATCGATCTAGTAAGGGTTTTTGAGGGGCTGGATCGATATCAAGTGAAGAAGGATCGATCTCATAAGGGAACAAATCGATCTCATACTGCCTCTGCCTAGCAAGAATCGATCCTGTCACAAGGGCAGATCGATCTCCATTTGTCTCAGCCTGGAAGAGCTCGATCCTTCCGTAGAAATAGATCAATCTCCATTTGGTTCTGTAAAGAACAAATCGATCCCCACCCTCTACCAGATTGATCCTGTAGTTGGTAATTGAGCAGTTGGAGTAGTTGAAACCAAGCAGAGATCGATCTCCACCAAATGCCAGATCGATCTCACACACTCTGTCTACATACGGATCACGAGATTTTTACCTGAAGTCATGTCACGACCCTATTTATCCAATTCGTTTAAAAATCACTGCCAATTATTCGTGTTTTCCTTTTTTCTTACCCGGTTGTGAACAAAATCACCACTACACAGTTGGGCTATGAGGCAGTAATAATCATTCTTTACCATTCACTTTCCAAATAAAACAAAAGTATTGTTATATATCCAAATACTAAGTGGTATGTTCATACATACTACGTGTTATGACATTTACATCCCCCATATTACAAATTCAAATGATCACTGTGCTTTTAAAATTGTTTAGATATAAAAAGAATCTCTATGTATATACCTCTGGGTGATAAAGATGCAGCAGATGTCTCAACAAAATGCCTCAGTCCTCACTGGGCTACTATGTATGCTTTGTAGAGGGGGAAAGTAGAGAGGGATGAGCAACCACATGCTTAGTAAGGCAATAATGCAAGCATGGTAGATAACTACTCTATCTACATGCCAATAGTGTTATGCATAAATCATTTATAACAGGAGCATGAGGAATTAAAACTATGCCATATGAATATACATATATCATGTATTTAATCATGGAAATTGGCATGTAAAACATGGTAAAATCATCATGTACAAATCATCTCATGCTTATCAATTGTCAAATCTCATAGGAAAGGGCAGTTCTTTAAGAAACATCCTTCGGAAATTACATCTCTTTCTCAAATACATACAATCCCATCATAAATCATTTTCTCACTCACAAACATCATTACCATTTCACAAATCCATTCCCACAAGGCTCAACCCCTCTTCCAGGTCTACCTTGGACAGTCAAAATCACACTTATATGTCAAAACATGTGGTAGTAAATAAATCAAATGAGACAGGTCACTATATCACAAGACTATGTTGGCCAACTATGTCGTAAATCATCCCAGACCACACGGATCCCGGTGTGTGGGGTATCATGCTGGAACGAAGGTGGGTTAGTTCTCCACCAGACTTTCTCAAATCAAGTAACCACTACGCGGTACATCGTACTCCATGTGATATACACGGTACATCGTACTCCGTGGACCCATATCATGGTTGGGGGTGCCTGTAGTAGGTCTTATCTACCCCATACCAAGTGAAACCTCTAGTCTCAAGTGTAAATGAGAGTACTCTTAATACCAGGTCTTAGCCCCTCATGGCCTAGCTCGCCCCTGTTGGGTTCCCTGATTTAGGCCTAGCCCCTCACCCTCACCCCACTCAAGAGGTCTGTTAGGCCTGTTGGGTTCCCCGAACACCAACCCATATTTCCTTCACCAGGACATCATGCATACCACAGTGTGAAAACTTATGCGAGGTACGCTCTAGCGTGAATTCATGCATCATAAACAAATCATCTCGTACGAGCGACGCTCTAGTACAACATTTATGCATAAAACATGAAAACAACCACGTGCAAGCATAGCTCTAGTATGGTTATATGCATAAGAAATCCACTCGAAATCCACGTACGAGAAAAAGCTCCAGTACGATTTATAAAACATCACCACAATTCAAATCAAAGTGCGAGCTAAGCTCCAGCACGTTTCAAACATGTGAAAACATCAATATCCAGTACGAGCTAGGTTCCAGCACGGTTTAGTTCACATAAACATGATAGGTGGATCATAAACATTCAAAAACCAATTTCAAAACATATTTAGCACCTCACATGTGCTATTACACAACATCATTCAAACATTTTCCAGCCTATAAGCCAATCTGCTTAAAACAAAGCAAGGTGTTTTGTGAAAACATTCAAAACACGTGATTTATGCAATTATTAGCCTTACTATCCCATTTCTTTGTAATACCATTTCAACAACCAAATCTCATACAAATACTTATATTTACTTCCATACATCGTCAAACACATTTCTATAAACTCATGCACTTTTCCAAAGCCCTATATTCTCATGAGTTCAAAATACGAGCAGCTACCTCTATATATTTACAGAATTCCCTTACCTGGAATCGCGTCGTTTGATTCCACTTCCTTAAAGCTGCTTATGTGTATGGTTCGATTCGTCTTTAACGATCTCTCCAGAACTGCACATAAACGTATTTCACAACATTTTAGCCCATTATAATCTAACACACGCATTTACTATAGTCAATTCGACCTATAGTCTCCATTAACGCTTATGATGCCTCGTTTCATTACTATACCCATAACTCGAGTCTATGGATCCTCTTAGGCCTATTAACTCATTCCAAATCGATATTAGATCGCTACTAAGTCCATAGTGTTCGTATTTCATCAATTTCCTCACTATGGCATTTTACAAGCATCTCATATACCCATCTCCATGAATTCTCTAAACTCACAATATAACTCCACATAACCTTTTCAAATCACCCACATTACTCAAATAATAACTTAACATACCTACAATTTCATCAATTCATTCAATTTACACTTTCTCACACTAAACTCATTCCAGTTTCTAGGTCTAACTTATTCAAATACATCTTAGGTAGTTTTCAACCATCACTACCCATAAAAATCAACTCCAAAGTTAACAAATAGACAATGTACTTGGACTGAAGTATTAAAAACTTACCAAGTCTAGCTCATCTTCTTCCTCCAAAGGAAAATACACCTTGCTCCTTCAATCCAATAAGTGAGGTTTTGATTTCAAACTATGTTGTTCTCTTCTTTAAGATGAGCAACTTTGTGTCTAATAGCTCCCCTTCAATTCTTAGTGGAAATGATTGATTTTAGAGAGACAAAATCTGGTTTTGGGTGGAAAATGGAAATGATGGTTCTATCTCAAAAGAATATAGATTTCACTGCTCCTTTTTATAGAAATCACTTGATGAGATCGATCTATTCCCCTTAAATCCCTCATTTTCACGTCAATTTGAATGCATGAGATCGATCTGTCGAAAGCTTGAGATCGATCTACTCCAACCCGAGAGCTAAGAAAATCGATCTGTTTGCCTTAAGAATCGATCCTCATTTTACAGAATGTTTAGTAGATCGATCTGGCTCCATTAGAGATTGATCTGCACTGTTCTTATTGCTCGAATAAGCTCTTCTAAATCGGTCTCTCATCCTATGAGATAGATCTGACCTTCATATTATCCAGATTTTCTGCAGTTTTTTTGCACCAACTTACACCGAACTTCCTTAATTTGCTGCCATGGTCATTTTCTCATCCAGTTACCTTTAAGACTTGAAAATAGCATTCATTCATACCTTATACACATTAGAACTTGTGTGCATTCATTGTATAACCAAAGGTATACAATATAAGACCAAATTGAAATATTTAGATTCATGCAACTTCCTTCCATTTACCACACTACTCACTTCTCATTCCACTCACATTCATGATTTATAAAAGTTAATTTCTTCATATTCATACACAATAAAATTTGTATGTACATTAAAAGCTCATATTACAAGTATGTACATTGAACTCATGGACTTACACCACTTATGCTTACATTGCAAATATATCACCATACTCATGGTTTCATAAAGTTTACATCTAAAAATACGGGTCTTACATTCCTCCCTTCCTTCAAGGAATTTGGTCCTCCAAATTAGAACCAAGTCACTCTTCAAAAAGTTGGGGGTACTTCTCTCATATCAAGTTCTTCAATTCCTATGTGGCCTATTCCATCGTGTGATGTTTCCAAAAAACTTTCACCAAAGGAATTGTCTTATTCCATAACACTTTCTCTTTTCTGTCCAATATCCGAATCGGCTTCTCAACATATGTCATACTCTCATTGAGCTCCAGCAGCTCATATCTTATCACATGCGCCAGGTCCGGGTGATACGTCTGAAGCATCGAGACGTGGAAGACGTTATGAACATTTACCAAGTCTGGTGGCAATGCCAACCTATACGCCTTATTTCCCATTCTCTCCAAAATCTCAAAGAGGCCAATATATCTAGGGCTCAGCTTGCCTTTCTTATCAAATCTCATAATGCCATTCGAAGGTGAAACTCTTAGAAATATCGACTCACCCACGTCAAACTCCAGTAGTCTCCATCTCTTGTTAGCATAACTCTTTTGTCAGCTCTGAGCTGTCCGTAATCTCTCACATATCAATTAGACATCCCCAGATGCCTGTTGCACTAAGTCAGGAGTAAAAATCTATCTGTCACCAACCTCTTCCCATCCAATGGGGGATCGACACCTGCATCCATACAGTGCCTCATAGGGTGCCATCCCGATACTCGCATGATAGCTATTATTATAGGCGAACTCGACTAACTGCAGGTGGTTATCTCAGGAGCCTCTAAAATCCAACACACACGCTCTCAACTTATCCTCGAGGGTCTGTATAGTTTCTCTGACTGCCCATCTGTCTGAGGATGAAAAGAGGTGCTAAAACTCAGTCGGGTCCCTAGTGCTTCTATAAAATGTTCCCAGAAATGAGAGGTGAAGCAGGCATCCCTATCAGATACAATGCTCATTGGTACACCATGTAGCCGTACTATCTCTCGAATATACAAGTTTGCCAACTGACTCAGTGTATCGGAAGCTCTCATAGCCAAGAAATGGGCAGACTTAGTCAATCGGTCCACAAGAACCCATATGGCATCATGACCTCTACGGGTCCTCGGTAATCCCATCACAAAATCTATGGTGACATGCTCCCACTTCCAAGTCGGTATCGATAGAGGCTACAATAATCCTGAGGGCTTCTGATGCTCTACCTTCACCTGCTGACAAACGAGACACTTAGCAACATACTCAGCAATGCCTCTTTTCATTCTGAACCACTAATAAACCTTTCGGAGGTCTTGCTACATCTTGGTACTCCCCGGATGTATCGTATACTTCGATGAGTGAGCCTCTGATAAAATCAGCCTCCTGATCTCAAGATCTTCGGGACACATACTTTAACCTTGAACCTCAATAACCCATCAGCACTCAGCTCAAAATCAATACCCACACCTGTCTGTATTTGCCTTAGCCAATCGATGCACCTTTCGATCACTCTGTTGGGCTTACCGAATATGGCCAATTAGCTCTGGCTCTAATCTCATACTAGCCATGATATCCAATCATTGAGGTTCTTAAAGTGTTCCAATAATTCATGATCCCGTACCATCATATAAGACACCAACCCAAGGTTCTTTCTACTTAAAGCATCGACAACTACTTTGCCTTACCCGGGTGGTACATGATTTCACAATCATAGTCCTTCAGGAGTTTGAGCCATCTTCTCTATCTCATATTCAGTTCTTTCTACGAGAACAGGTACTTAAGGCTTTTATGATCCGTGAAAACCTGAAATTTCTCACCATAGAGATAGTGGTGCCATATTTTCAAAGCAAACACCATCACCGCCAACTCCAAATCATGTGTCGGGTAGTTCCTCTCATAATCGTTTAACTGTCTAGATCTATAGGCAACTACCTTCCCATCTTGCATAAGTACACAGGCTAATCCCTGGTGTAATGCATCCGTATACTTCGAGAATCCTCCTAAGCTGGTAGGAATGGTGAGAACTGGAGCAGTTGTCAATCGACGCTTAAGCTCCTCAAAACTCCTCTCACATGCCTCATCCCACACAAACTTAACATCCTTCCTTGTGAGGCGTGTTAACGGAGCAGCTAGTTTGGAGAAACCCTCTACAAATCTCTGATAATAACCTGCCAATCCCAGAAAACTTTTGATCTCAGTAACTGTCTTGGACTATTCCCACTGTACAACTGCCTCTATCTTGGATGGATCTACTGATACCCCATCCTTCGACACAACATGACCCACAAATGAGATATGCTCTAACAAAAAGTTACACTTACTGAGCTTAGCATACAACTCTTTCTCTTGGAGGGTCTGCAGAACTATCCTCAAATGCTCTTCATGATCTTCCCTGGACTTGGATGAAACCAATATGTCATCAATAAATACAATCACAAACTTGTCCAGGTATGGCTTGAATACATCATTCATCAGTGCCATAAATGTTGCAGGGGCATTCGTCAATCCGAATGGCATCACCATAAACTTATAGTGGCCATAACAGGTATGAAATGCTGTCCTGGGTACATCTCCACTCCTTATCCTCAACTGATGGTACATTGATCACAGATCTATCTTTTAAAATACTTGGGCTCCTCGGAGCTGATCCAACAAATCATCTATATGTGGAAGGGGGTACTTTTTCTTAATGGTGGCCTTATTTAACAATCGATAATCTATACACAGTCGGAGGCTCCCATCTTTCTTCCTTACAAATAGGACCGGTGCTCCCTAAGGTGAGACACTTGACCTAATAAACCCCTTCTCGAGCAACTCTTGCAACTGCTTCTTTAGCTTTTCCAACTCTATCGGAGCCATTCTATATAGTGGTTTCGATATCAGCTCGGTACCAGGGACTAACTCTATGCAAAATTCCATTTCCCTTTCAGGTGGTAGTCCTGGTAATTCGTCCAGAAAGATATCAGGAAAATCCATAATTACGGGTATGTCCCTCAATTCCGGGTGTGCCTTATCTATATCGACCACGTAGGCAATGAACCCTTCACATCATTCTTTCCATCGTTACTGTCACAAGTCATCACATCAATATTCAACATAAGTATATAAATTCATCTCTCAAGTAGATTAAATTAAATCATTCTCTTTCCATTTATATCAATCATGTTCTTTTATTTCTTTTCATCAAAATTTTACAATAAGATTGCCTAATCCTAAAAACATCAATGTCTTAGCATGGCAGTCCATAACAACATGATTGGTAGCAACCAATCCATTCCCAATATTTCATCAAAATCATTCATATTCAATAAAATCAAATTGGCTGCCATATCTTTTCCCTCTATCTTTATTTTACAATCTCTACATACATGCTCAATCAATTGACTATCATTCATGGGTGTGGAAATCATCAACATTTTATCCAACAAGGTTGGTTTCACATGCTTTAATAATTTATGTGTAAAGGAAGGCGATATGAAGGAATGCATGGCACCGGGATTAAACAATACTAATGCTTCTAAATCAAAGATTAGGATGGTACCTTTAATCACATCCGTCAAAGCATTTGTGGTGTCCTGATCCAGTGCATATACTCTTTCTCTGCTCACACCCGCTGTCTACTTCCCTTTTTCCTCAACTGTAGCCCTTCTCCTCAAGGCAGCTGTCTCAATTGGAGCTCTCTCTGGCTCCTTGCCCTTCTACGGGGCAGTCTCAATTATCTCAGTACAGTACCTCAAAATATGTCCGGGCCTCCCACACCTAAAACATGATACAGGGGGTATCTGACATGGTCTAGTCCCATCGTATCTCCCACATCTCCTACACTGGTTAGTAGTAGGTCGTGGTCCTACAATAACCATACCCCTCGGTGCAGTCAAAGTTGGGTACACGGGAGGTCTAGTAGCTCTCTCCTACACCTTCTCGATCTTAGGTCTCTTCTCGAAAAACCTCTGGCCTCCCCTCTTGGCCACTCTATCCATCCCAAATCTCTTCGGTCTCTATCTCTTCTACCATTAATCTTCCCTAGCTCGGAGGCATTTCTCTCAAAGTCTTTCTCGCATAACTGAGCCTTATGTACCACCTCCTCATAAGTCTGAATGTCAAACGGGGCTAGTTTAGTCTGGATGGCCAACCTCAATCCATCAACAAACTTCTGAATCTTTTGGGTCTCACTAGCCATTGTGTCCGAGTCATATCTCCCTAAAGACATAAACTTTGACTCATACTCGTCCACGGTACGATTTCATTGAACCAAATTCATGAATTCCATTCGTAATTTCCTCTGTGCGGTGGCTGGGATGTACTGCCTCCTGAATGCCTCCAAAAATACCTCCCAAGTGATCTTGGGATGTCAGGTCCTCAAAACAGCGTCGGTGGATCTCCACCAGTGTTTAGTCACGCCTTGTAGCATAAACACGGTAAAGGCTACCTTCTCAGCTGAAGTGCACCTGAAGAACCTATATAGTTTCTCCATCCCGTACACCTAATCTTCCGTAACCACTAGGTTCTTCACCCCTCTGAACAAGGGTTTCAACCCTTGGAACTCTCACAATCTTCTCAACTTGCAGTCATAACCCAAATCACTACTGCTCTGCTGTGGAGCGATAAGAGAAGCCATATCCTGGGCTGGAGGTGGTGTAACAGTAGCAGTCTCTGCAGTCTAAGGTCTTTTGGTCTCTGCAGCTGCCTGTTTAGTAGTAGGCTATGCTGCGGGATCTCGTCTGTCGCTGGCACCTAAAGCCTGTGCGACAATCTCCACTAGGTTCTCAATACTCTGCTCTATCCTAGCGAAGCGTGCCTATGTATCTCCTGCTCTCTCAGCAGAGTCCTGTGAAGCCTGATCAGTCTGTGGCTCCGTACGGCTCTCAAGCCTATCTGTACGGCCTCTAGCACGTGGTCTCTCCCCTCTACCTTAGCGTGTAATTGGCATAATGCCTAACTTCATGTATTAAAATCATTTATCAAACTCAATCCATCACGGTATACACAGTTATATCTAAACAAAAGCACAGTACTATGGGGATGTAACTCTTCCTACGTTTTATTACTGACTCACATCACGCCAACTTAGCTCTGATACCAATCTCTGTTATGACCCTATTTATCCAATTCGTTAAAAATCACTACCAATTTTTTACGTTTTTCTTTTTCCTTACCCGGTCATGAACAAACTCACCACTACACAGTTGGGCTGTGAGGTAGTAATAATCATTCTTTACCATTCACTTTCCAAATAAAACAAAAGTATTGTTATATATCCAAATACTAAGTGGTATGTTCATAAATACTAAGTGTTATGACATTTAAATCCCCTATATTACAAATTCAAATGATCACTGCGCTTTTACAATTGTTTAGATACAAAACGAATCTCTGTGTATATACCTCTGGGTGATGGAGATGCAGCGGATGTCTCAACAAAATGCCTCAGTCCTCACTGGGCTACTATGTATGCTTTGTAGAGGGGGAAAGTAGAGAGGGATGAGCAACCACACGCTCAGTAAGGCAATAATGCAAGCATGGTAGATAACTACTATATCTACATGTTGATAGTTTTATGCATAAATCATTTATAACAGGAGCATGAGGAATTAAAGCTATGCCATATGAATATACATATATCATGTATTTAATCATGGAAATTGGCACGTAAAACATGGTAAATTCATCATGTACAAATCAGCTCATGCTCATCAATTGTCAAATCTCATAGGAAAGGGCAATTCATTTAAGAAACATCCTTTGGAAATTACATCTCTTTCTCAAATACATACAATCCCATCATAAATCATTTTCTCACTCACAAACATCATTACCATTTCACAAATCCATTCCCACAAGGCTCGACCCCTCCTCCGGGTTTACCTTGGACAGTCAAAATCACACTTATATGTCAAAACATGTGGTAGTATATAAATCAAATGAGACAGGTCACTATATCACAAGACTATGTTGGCTAACTATGTTGTAAATCATCTTAGACCACACGGATCCCGGTGTGTAGGGTATCATGTTGGAATGAAGGTGGATTAGTTCTCCGCCAGACTTTCTCAAATCAAGTAACCACCACGCGGTACATCGTACTCCATGTGATATACACGGTACATCGTACTCCGTGGACCCATATCATGGTTGGGGGTGCCTGCAGTACGTCTTATCTACCCCTGTTAGTACTGAATTTTATATATGTTTAAGACCCTTTTTACTTAGTTATTTGATTTGTTCTTTGCAATATTAGGTATGTTTCATGTGTTTTGTGCACTTGTGCAGGAAAAAAGAACAATTTGGAGAAGTTAAAGCTTTTGGAGCTGGTTCTGATGATTCCATGATGAATTGAAGTTACAGGATGTTGATCGTGACTTATGCTGCAGCAATAGAAGAAACTGGATAGTGCAGAGCAGATCTGAGGAATTAATACCATTGCCGCAGCATAGCAGTCTGATTAGGGTAACATTATTTTTTCCACATGGCCTTCCGCATTTTAGTTATTGGAAACCTTGTAAATAGTCTTTTTACCAGAATTTCGAGGGAGGCTGCAGCAGAATACTTCAAGAATTATTTTAGCTCCATTAAAACTCCATCTTTTACATTTTTTTTCCACCAATTTTGTTCTTGGGATGTTAAATTGGAATTCTTGGATGTTTATTATGATGTCTAGGAATTAAACTCCATTTTCCTAGAATCAATGTAACCAACTTTGGGCAGATTGCAATTACTTTGTGATGTTGTTTGGATGATTTCTATTATGTTTATTTAATCTACTTGTTCTTAATGCTCTAGTTGATTGGCCACCAATTAGATGAATTAGTATAAGAATCCGGCACTTGGGAGAGAGGATGATTTATATGCACAATGGTAGATTAACGTAGGACATTGTTGAATCGGGAGGTTGACAATTCTTACGAGTCATAGAGAAACGGATTATTATTGCTTAATGAACTCTATTATTTAATTCTGAATCGGGAGGTTAGGATTAGGTAAATTGGGTATGACTATTTAAAACTCGGGAGAGATAAACAGGAAATAGTTTCGGCTATAAACAAATTGAAATCAAAAGAACAATTGATCAAAGGAATTGCATGAACCCTAGTTAGGTGAAATCGATTTCTAGGAATATTTTGCTATTGATATTTTCATTCGTAGTTATTGTGATTTGTTTTAATTAAATTATTACGTAGTTAATAGTTAAGATAATAAATAGGATTTTAACCAACATTCATTAATTTTCTAAATAAAGCTCAAGGTTGTTGATTACAGTGATTAGCGGTAGACATAGTTCCTTGTCGGACGATACTCATATTTACTCTATACTCGAAAACTGACCTGTGCGCTTGCAGTAGTGTTCCATTTAAGGACAACAACCCCATAACAAGTGAAACCTCTAGTCTCGAGTGCAAGTGGGAGTACTCTTAATACCAGGTCCTAGCCCCTCATGGCCTTCCTCGCCCCTATTGGGTTCCCTGATTCAGGTCCTAGCCCCCACCCTCACCCCACTTAAGAGGTCTATTAGGCCTATTGGGTTCCCTGAATGGATTAGTGCCAGGTCCTAGCCCCTCACCCTCACCCTACTCAAGAGGTATGCTAGGCCTATTGGGTTCCCCAAACACCAACCCGTATTTCCCTCACCACGGCATCATGCATACCACAATGTGAAAACTTGTGCGAGCTACACTCTATTACGAATTTATGCATCATAAACAAATCACCTCGTACGAGCAACGCTCTAGTAGGACATTTATGCATAAAACATGAATAAAACCACGTGCAAGCATAGCTCCAGTACAATTATATGCATAATAAATCCACTCGAAGTCCATGTACGAGCAAAAGCTTCAGTACGGTTTATAAAACATCACCACAATTCAAATCAAAGTGCAAGCTAAGCTCTAGCACATTTCAAACTTGTGAAAACATCAGTATCCAGTGCGAGCTAGGCTCCAACACGGTTTAATTCACATAAACATGATAGGCGGCTCATAAACATTCAAAAACTAATCTCAAAACACATTTAGCACTTCACATGTGCTATTACACAACATCATTCAAACATTTGCCAGCCTATAAGCCAATCTGCTTAAAACAAAGCAAGATGTTTTGTGAAAACATTCAAAACACGTGATTTATGCAATTATTAGCCTTACTATCCCATTTCTTTATAATACCATTTCAACAACCAAATCTCATACATATACTCATAGTTACTTCCACACATCGTCAAACACATTTCTATAAACTCATGCACATTTCCAAAGTCCTATTGATAATTCTATGAAAATAGAATTATTTGTGCTTAATTTTCTAATTAATTATTTAAATCTCCAATTTATTTTTTTAATTATCCCGTTTATTTAATTAAAATTCTCATGTTTGCAGATAAATTAAATCCGGATGAATTTGGAAAATTTCGATAGAAAATGGACTGGAATTGGGCTAAAATCGAGATTGGACCATGCGGCCAACACGAGCCATGCCACCTAGCACATCCAATTGGACAAGAAGACAAATGACATGGAAATATTTTTTTTCAAGGAGCCAATGGTGTGAAGACAAGTGGCCAAACAATGCCAACTCATCTAGGATGAAAAAATTACAATTGTACCCCTAAGTGTGTGTATAAATAGGAAAGGATGGAAATTGAAAAACAATGTAAGTTAGGGTAGAATAGTGTCACGACCCAAAACTTCCCGAAAATCAGAGTAAATTTTTTACATTTTATTATTTCATACTTACCTCAGATCGCGACCAACCATAACCAATAATTGGGCTGTATGTCAGTGCCCATATCAACTCCATACGTTTACAATTAGTACACAATTTAATTTAAATATAAGTTCATATATTCTGCACTAAACTTCATCCATTTCATTACATATTTATGCCCACTCTATACATCCCAGTGTCATACAAAATATAATACTGTGCTCATGTTATTTAGATACAAGAAACATATATAACGTGTATATACCTCAAAAAGATAGGCAGCAGCGGACAACCAGAATGCCGTACCCAGTCGCCTCCTAATTGTCACGCCCCGGAAGCGCGGAAAATAGGGCTAATTTAAAACTTTTTATTCATTAATTCACAATTAAGAGTGCATTCCTGTGCAGTGTCATACATCATCACCTATATTATACCTCAGGATCTCGTCATTGAATAGTATATATTATATCATATACATTACTTGATCTCAAGTTAATTAATCCTAATACATCCCATACAATGTTATACATCAAGTGTCTACAATTATGATAAATGTCTGGGTATATGAAAAGATAAAAGATACCTCAAAATACAATATATGGCCTGGAGCTCAAGTCCTCCACTAGCCACTACTCCGTACGTCGCAGGAAAACCCTATTCACTTGAAGAAATTTGGGGGGAAAGAAAACAGGGTGAGCTTCTAAATCGCTCAGTAAAGGGGGTAAGGGACTCATTTCATAAACCAAAATGCACATCACAAAATATTTATTTGTATGTGAAACTCATTAATCTCATTTGAAAACCATAGCATGAAAGTACTCAAAATGACATTCTCATGTCTCAAATCATGTGAAAACATGAAGTAAAAAGGCTCAGTTTAGAGCAATAACAAAGCATGTGAAAATAATGCGATAAACGCTTTCTCAATTAACGTGATAAAATCACTGTAATAATAATGCACGTGGCATAGCCACTAAACACACGTGGCATAGCCACTGATTTAAATTCACACGTGGCACAACCGCTAAACACACGTGGCATAGCCATTGATTTAAATTCACACGTGGCACATCCACAGGATAGGGTTTCACGTGGCAACGGCCACCAATTAGGGTTCTCACGTGGCAACGGCCACCAAATAGGGTTCTCACGTGGTAACGACCACCAAATGGGGTTTCTCATGTGGCAACGGCCACCAAATAGGGTTCTCACGTGGCAACGGCCACCAAATGGGGTTTCTCACGTGGCAACGGCCACCAAATGGGGTTCTCACGTGGCAACGGTCACCTAGTATACGTGGCATAACCACAGAATGGGTTATTCTGACGTTACCAGAACAGAGAAGAATCGGGCTTACATGCTACCAGAGCAATGCCCGGTGTGTACTCAGAATTACACACCTAAGTCTTAATCACATAAGACTAGTTTGCCTTCACGTAGAACTCATAGTGGTTTTCTCTCATAAAACTCATTTGAAAACCGTTTTGTACTCAACACAAAACATAATAAAATCGAGTTCCAACCGGCAAAGCACGCACACATTTCTCAAATCTCGATATTGCCTTAACGTAGAGCCCAATTCATTGCTCACACAAAATTCAACGGTTTATAAAGCAATTTCACACTCAGCTTATAAACTCATAAAATAATGGGCTCCAACCGGCTATAAAAATCGTGTGCAATTGTATCACAACACAACACTCAACATGCTTGTTTTATAAATCACAAATCATGCTATAATAGTTCGCAAATAACATACACAAATGGTTTAGTTTTCCTTACCTCTTTGCACCTCGTATAGTGCAATCATTTCCCCCGTATCACGGACTAGCCTCGCATTCCACTCTGGAACTCCCGAGCTGTCCAAACGATGTTAAAACATCAATATTCAACTATCACATCAACCTCAATTCTCAAAATCGAGCATAATTGCTCATAACTCCTCAAATCTCTCGATTCTTGTAACTCTACCCAAACTACACTCTCATTCACAACATCTCAACGTTCTACATTTCTCATGCCAATTATCTATGCTAATTCAGCACATTGTCTAAATTTCTATTTATAGCTCAAATTCCCAAAATTGCTAAATATCATTATCACTCAAACCACATTGCAATTTCATCAATCCCTAATCATTTTTCAGCTATTTCAACACAATGCCAACAACCATTATCATCAAAATCATCTCAGATATAAGGATCGAAGTTTAGAAATTACCCAAAACTTGTGGAGAGCTTATCTCTTGCCTCGATTCGATCCGTCTTACGATTTCCAAGTATGTTGTTCTCCCTTTGATGAGGAACAACTTTCCTTCTTGCCACAACTTCTGATTTGGCTGGAAATAGGTGCTTTGGATGAGTGAGAAAGCTAGGTTTCGATGAAAATGGGGGTTGGGAGAGAGAGAAAGTGAGATTGCAGGAGAAAAACAGGGGTTCCTTATATAGGCTGAGGGTAGGAGATCGATCTGGCTCTTGATGAGATCGATCTGCATTTGAATTTTGGGGACAATTTAGGCAATTTTATGCCTAGGAGATCGATCTGTCGAGGGGTGAGATCGATCTGTCGAGGGGTGAGATCGATCTCTTTATGGCTTTATGAGATCGATCTGCTCCTTGAAGAGATCGATCTTCTCCCAAACAGAATCATTTGGAGATCGATCTCTTTCTCATGAGATCGATCTTCTCTCAAACAGAATCATAAGGAGATCGATCCTCTTCCATTGGAGATCGATCTGCTCCTCAAATTCCTCCTTCCTTGTCATTTTAACTCACCAGATCGATCTCTCCTTCTCCCAGATCGATCTGTCCTCATAACTTCACACTTATTTTAACACTTAACATATAAATCTCCAATTATCATTCCCACAATTCACTTAGCTCAATAAATTACACTTTAAATTCTTATTACATCATTAAAATATATCTAAAATTCTCAGATCTCACACCAATATACTAGAAGAAATCTGTGTGAGAAAATGAAAGGGGTGAGCACATCAAGCTCAGTAAGGCAATTCTACGAACAAGTAGATAACAATACAACCTACATGAACGTAGTGCCATGCATAAACCACCCCTTCTCCACACATTTCCAAAACATATGCTATGTTATGATGTCATGTAAAATAATTCACATGTATCCCAAAAAGCATGAAAACTTAACATGCATATCTTTTAAATCATTATTTCTCGTTTAAAATTCCATGATAAGATCAGGACTCAACCCTTCCCTCGGGTAGCCCTGACTCACACAAAATCCACAAAATTGTGTTTCTCGAAAACATCAATATCAGAAAACGTAAATATACGGGATACGAGACTAGGCAATATCTGTATATCGGTAATAACCAGGACTATGGCCATGTGTCCTCAGGAGTCCCTCTGCTACACGAATTCTAGTGTGCGGGATCTCACTATGATCAGGAATCGCCCGGAAGGTGGGTCACTCCATCCCGTCGGTCTTATCCGACCCTACGCATCTGTAGATGCCACACGTATCCGAAGATACCACGCATCCGAAGATGCCACACGTATCCGAAGAAACCACACATCCGAAGATGCCACACGTATCCGAAGATACCACGCATCTGAAGATGCCACAAGTATCCGAAGATACCACACATCCAAAGATGCCACACGTATCCGAAGATACCACGCATCCGAAGATGCCACACGGTACATCGTACTCCATGCTACTTGCACGGTACAACGTACTCCGTGGACCCATATCATATTTGCATGCTCATGCCATGTCTCCAAATGCACGTGCAAGCCTATTTAATCGGTGTGACACACAGTCACCCGCCGCTCCAAACACGGCTTATCGTATGATCTCAGAAAAATAGTGCGAGCGGTGCTCCAGCACTCTCATAAAATCAAAACTCGTGCGAGCTGAGCTCTAGCACGTCACATTTCTGAAAAGTCACGTAGGTGGCTACATTTCTCAAATCGATTTCAACGAAAATCAACACTTGTTGAAGATATGAAATGTTGTGCAATTTCATTTAAAAGTTAGCCGACCTACTCATGCATGTACCAAAATACTTCAAAAATGAGCTGGAACCCTTTGTTCTCGCTCCTTACACTTTTTCCTAAAATTTAAAATTTTACCCTTGACGAGGGTATTTTGGTAATTTGCCCATCTGGGGCCCTAAAATTTTTATCTCAAATCTAGACCCTTCGTACAATTTAAAAGACTGTAAATGGCGTCGAAAATTCGTAAAGCTATCTCTAGCAGTTCGTAAAATTCCCTTACTTGGAATCGCGCGCAGACTTAACCTGTCTCGATGATACCAAACCTCTCGGCCTAAATGCGCGCCAACCAAATTTACGTAACTGCATATAACCACACAGTTGAGGTCAATTTAATTATCTTGATCAGTATATCGCATTTACTGACCAACTTTAAAGTATTGGGCCCTATCTACCTTATTGGGTCTCGACCCATTTTATATTTATTAATTCCCCTCTTCGGGTATACCGAGCTCATGCAGCTTACCAATAATTATCGGGCTTCGTTCCAAATTCATTGGATAGCCCGTATGCCATTTATGGCAATTATATTACAACTCCGAAAAATATTCCTTTCTATGCGAAATTAATCCATAATTCCATAAAATAATTAAAACTCTGTATTTAAATAACTCATATTGCCGAAATTAAAATGTACTTACCCGATACGATGCGGGGTACAAAAATCAGAGCTAAATCAGCTCTCGTTCGGTCTCTGTCGAAAAGCTGCACAATTAGGTAAATCCGGATTATTTTCCATTAAATAAAATATTAAATAAATTTTCAGAATTTACCCGTAGGTCAATTTCGATCCTCGGTCAACTTACCCGAATCTCAAGTCGTCCTCGGTAGATTTCTTTCCTTTTTCCTTTCTTTTCTTTCCTTTTCTTTTCTTTTCTTTTCTTTTCCTCTTTCCTTCCTTTTCCCTCCTTTTCCTTCCCTTTCCTTTTGGCCAAACGGTGCCGTTCTGTCACTTTGCCGTCGCCGGCATTTCCGGCGGTCTTGCCGGCCAATACCGGTCTCAAAAGAATCGGCTCCTCCCCCTGAACACATTGGTGGCTTCCGTTCAAGCCCAGTTACGGTGGTTCACCGAGAATCGGCCCGTTCCCTCTCAGCTTTCCCCTCGCTCCGATCGGCGTCCTCCGGCCACTACACGGCTCGTTTCCGGTGCCCTGAAGATCGTCGGTCTCTCCTCTTTCACCTCGGCTGCTCGTCGGTGGTCAAGGATCGCCGGTGCTCCTTCGGTGGTCTCGGGTTCTCACGGTCTCCTTCGGGTTTTTCTGTTTCAGGTTTATCCCGATTTTTTCAGAGTTCTCCCTTTTTTTTAATTATTATTATTATTATTATTATTCTTTATAAATTATTTTATCATCATACTATTCATTAAAATACTCTACAATATTTCAAAATATCTACAACTTATATTATTTTATTCTAATTTAATTTATTTAATTTATTTAATTTATTAAATTCATTTTCCTCTATTTTTTTATATTATTCCTTCGTATTTTCGAGATATTGTTCCGGGTAACTTTTCGGTATATATTTTTTTTTAAAATTCCAGATCTTGATCAATTGGACTCGGATTTGTATAATTTCCTCATTATTGATCAAGATGTCCTAAATCCTTATTTTTAATTAAAATTTTCCTATCACATTAATACCGGGTTTCGATATTTTGACCTTTTTACCCCTGCACTTGTTTCAGAACCAATTTAACCTGACTTTCCTTCATACATCCACCATCTTTTCTTATTTTAATTTCGTATTTTTGGTTAACTTCATTTTGATCACTTTCGTTTGACCTGGGGCCATTTCGGCTCGTATTTAATTACTTCCGGCGTTCACCGATATTCCATTTTATTCTTCTTTACAAATCTAATTCAGTCAATGCTCTTCTTATGATTCAATGAATATATGGAAGTGTACAACACATGAATCATAAGGAATATAGCAACAAATACATACAAAGTGGGTCTTACAAATAGTTTTTAGGTTAAAAAAGTTTTATTTCCTTTAGTTTTTTCTTCAAGTTTTCCCGTAGTCCTTGTAAAACCACCATTGATTTTATTTTGCTTAGCTATTGTTCATGGCACTTTTAATTTTTGGATTTATGAAAAGTTTCATTCTCTTTAGTTTCCTCTAAGCTTTTCACGTTGGTGGCAACCACCATTGTTATAGGTTTTTATAAGTTTCCATTTACTATTTTTCAACCCATCTAAGCTCCTTTAATGAACATCCTTATTTCTATTTAATAGTATTCATTCTCGGCTTGGTGTATTTTTCTTGTTGGACGGAGGGAAAGATTCTGGTGACTGAACCAAAGTTACCTTGCATCACTTGCTCACTTGCTTCGTGTTATACATTACTGCTCCTATTTTATTTTACTGTTCCTGATTTTCGAAAACTCCATTTTTTTGAAACTTGCAATAGTGAATTCTTAGGATGTGTTTCTAGCTTTTGCTCGATGAGTACCTTATTGGCATGAGAAGCTAAACTGAGGTAAAATATTCTCACTGGAGTTGGTACAGAAGCGTAGAATGCTTAAGCTCTTGGTGTAGCTAGAAGGCCACGATTGCTGCTATCCAGAGGAGCTACTATTTTGCTCTACCGCTGTTGCTGTTGAGGAGAAGAGTTAGCAGGGGACGGTG
The DNA here is from genome assembly GCA_033439115.1 of Firmiana major. Lineage (NCBI taxonomy): Eukaryota > Viridiplantae > Streptophyta > Magnoliopsida > Malvales > Malvaceae > Firmiana > Firmiana major. The sequence continues at coordinate 71,849,731 of CM065898.1, read as the reverse complement.
CAATGAGGTGAAGATCGCTGTCGTATTTCTTAACAGTGGTTCATGCTCGAAGTGTAGCTCAGTTCCATGCTCCCGTCTGTTGTATGATAAAGACCTGACACTGTCACAACCATGCTCTGCTCTCTTCTGTTTCACAACTTCTTCTATTGTTCATTTTCTTTTTGTCTTTAGTTTTTGGTTTTAGATATTCTGCATTTTCTTTGTCTCTTCATTTACGATTTTATTTATATGTTAACAGCTTCTCCTTAAGTTTTATTTAATTCTTTATCTGCTTTGCTAAAGGTTTCCTAATGATAATGTTGCTGTTCTTCTCTAGTTCTTCTACAAGAGTTGTGTGGGAGATAGACGCATGGTAGAAGGCCGATTTGCTGTTGTTTCCAGCTGAACGACATTTCTAGGTGCACCCTGTTTGCCGCAAGATATGCATGGGATGCAAGCAAGATGTGGATGCTATATCTAGTTCTTGTCTTGGCACTACAGCCCACAAGCGTTGGCTAGGGAGAACAGATACAATTAGGATCAAGACGCGGTGCTGGTATGCAGAGCAGAACCTGGAGCAGATAGTTGTAGACGTGAAGTAGGTGATGAACCAGTGCTGAAGCAAGGATGGTACTAGGGGCAGCAGCGGTATGGGCAGGACAACGCTTGGAGTTGTGCAGGGAATGGAAGTTGCAAAGGACTGCAACCAAACCTAGAAATGCAAACTGTACACGAAATGCAAACTGTACAGTTGGGGCAGTTGCCTTTTGCAAACCGAGCTAGGCCTTGTTTGGCCACCTTACTTCCTTGTTTAATTTAATGTTGATTGCATTTTTATTATTTTGATTGTTTCATTAGTTGTTAGTTAGGATAGTTGTTAATTGATAATTGTAGGTTAGATCTAATGTTTTAAGTTGTTAATTTAATCTTTAGTTTTAATTTTTAGTTAAAAGTTAATTTTATATTATATGTTTTAGGACTTAATTTTAGTAATGTATGAGTTGCATTTAGGATACACTTAGATTAAAATCATTTTATGCATTGTTAAATTTTCATTTTAAATTAAAAGAAAATTCAAAAAGATATTTATCATGCATTAGTTAAATTTTATTGTTAAATTAGTAATTAGATATAATTAGGAGTAATTTAGAATTAATATTTTAGACATTTAGGCTTGTAGTTATTTTCTTAATTTTTCTAGTATTTTATTTCATTAAGACTTAAGTTAGTTTAAATTGTTTTATTTTAGGTTAGTTTAATTGTAGTTTAATTAATCTTGTTTTGTTATTTTCATATTTGCACTTTATTTTAATTGCGTTAATGAATGTTTAACTGTTTTCATTATTTTTGTAGGTTTTTGCTTTTAATTGCTCGAAGCATTGTAAGTAATTTTAGCTCGGTTTTATTTTCTTTATTTTATAGTTTTTATTATTTTCAGTATTGTTAGCCATGTAGATCACTCCTTTAATCAAAACATCATAATTTGCTAGGATATACTTAGGGTAAGATTAACTGGTAGTTAATTAGGCTAACCAACTTCTCTGAGAGAAGATAACTCGGAACTCAAATCCCATTATTACTTGTACGACCAGTGCACTTGCGGATAATACGTTCACATCGTATCACCTATATACCCACAGGTTCAAAATATGAGCAGCTACCTCTATATACTTACAGAATTCCCTTACCTGGAATGGCATCGCTTGATTCCACTTCCTTAAAGCTGCTTACGTGTGCGGTTCGATTCGTCTCCAACGATCTCTCCCGAACTGCACATAAACGTATTTCACAACATTTTAGCCCATTATAATCCAACACTTGCATTTACTATAGTCGATTCGACCTATAGTCTCCATTAACGCTTATGATGCCTCGTTTCATTACTCTACCCATAACTCGAGTCTATGGATCCTCTTAGGCCTATTAATGCATTCCAAATCGATATTAGATCGATACTAAGTCCATAGTGTTTGTATTTCATCAATTTCCTCACTATGGCATTTTATCAAGCATCTCATATACCAATCTCCATGAATTCTCTAAACTCACAATATAACTCCACATAACCATTTCAAATCGCCTACATTACTCAAATAACAACTTAACATACCCACCATTTCATCAATTCATTCAATTACACTTTCTCACACTAAACTCATTCCATTTTCTAGGTCTAACTTATTCAAATACATCTTAGGTAGTTTTCAACCATCACTACTCATAAAAAATCAACTCCAAAGTTAACAAATAAACAATGTACTTGGGCTGAAGTATTAAAAACTTACCAAGTCTAGCTCATCTTCTTCCTCCAAAGGAAAATACACCTTGCTCCTTCAATCCAATAAGTGAGGTTTTGATTTCAAACTATGTTGTTCTCTTCTTTAAGATGAACAACTTTGTATCTAATAGTTCCCCTTCAATTCTTTCTGAAAATGGCTGATTTTAGAGAGACAAAATCTAGGTTTTTGGGTGGAAAATGGAAAGGATGGTTTTATCTTGGAAAAATACAGATTTCACTGCTCCTTTTTATGGAAATCACTTGATGAGATCGATGTGTCGAAGCATGAGATCGATCTGGTGCCCTTAAATCCCTCATTTTCACGCCAATTTGAATGCATGAGATCGATCTGTCGAAAGCTTGAGATCGATCTGTCTCAGGCAGTAGCTTAAGGAGATCGATCTGCACCCAAGGGAGATCGATCTGCTCCAACCCAAGAGCTAAGGAAATCGATCTGTTTACCTTAAGAATCTATCGTCATTTTACAGAATGTTTAGCAGATCGATCTGGCTCCATTGGAGATCGATCTGCACTGTTCTTATTGCTCGAATAAGAGCATTTTGGCTCTTTCAGATCAGTCTCTCATCCTATGAGATCGATTTGGCCTTCATATTATCCAGATTTTCTATAGTTTTTTTGCAGCAACTCACACCCAACTTCCTTAATTTGCTGCCATGGTCATTTTCTCATCCAGTTACCTTTAAGACTTGAAAATGGCATCCATTCATACCTTATACACATTAGAACTTGTGTGTATTCATTGTATAGCTAAAGGTATATAATATAAAACCAAATGGAAGTATTTAGATTCATGCAACTTCCTTCCATTTACCACACTACTTCTCATTCCACCCACATTAATCACTTATAAAAGTTCATTTCTTCATATTCATACACAATGAAACTTGTATGTACATTAAAAACTCATATTACAAGTATGTACATTGAACCCATGGACTTACACCATTTATGCTTACATTGTAAATATATCACCATACTTATGGTTTCATAAAGTTTACATCCAAATATACGGGTCTTACAAGTCGAGTCTCTCTCACTTGAAAACACCAACACTCACCATTTTCACCCAAAGCAAGCTTTCTCTCTCTAAGATTCACCACGTTCTGGACAGAGTAAGAAAAAGAGGTAAGAGGCAAAGTTGTTTCTTTTGGTAAAATGAACAATATATTAGAAAATCAAGGGTTGGTTTGAAGAAAAAGGGAAAAGGTAAGCATTCTATAAGTTTGGTCAAGAGAGGACAAGCTAGGTGAGGTCATAAGACCCTTGTTTTTAAGTATGATCATTATATATATATATATATATATATACATTAGTGAATATATATATATATATATAATTAGTTGGAAATGTTTAACTCATGAAGGAACCAACAAATGGATTTAGTTAGAAGATGAAATGTGGATGTCTTGTGATGGTCATGAGCTAGCTTTAATGTAGTTTAGGATTTATAGGTGTGAGTTGGATTAAAAGGGAAATGTTGAGTTAGAATAAGTAAGAGAAAGAAATCGACAATGAGAATGATGTATATTGACGATTTGATGATGTTAAGACAGCTCAGAAAGTCGACACGGGAAAGGAGGCTAGTCTAAAACCCGGGGGACATTGCACCACTCAGGGTGCTACAGGTAAGGGAAATAAAATGTTTGTGCATGTGAGTTTTCTAAATGATGAAAATACCTTTTTAGTGTGAAAAAGGTTTAATGAACGAGCATGTTTATGAGAAATGAGTTGATTTGATGCTTTGATGAATGTGTCAGTGTTTTGTCGATTTGAACTCGATTTTGATGAATTTTATGAGATTGTGAATACAATGTTTTATAACAAAAATTAGTTTTTCGAGATAACCACTATGAGCTCTATGCGAAGGCAAAATGGTTTTAATACAACAATGACATATTTTATGTCACGACCCAAATTACCTAAAAATCCCTACAAATTTTTTGCTTTTTTTCATTTCCTCACCCTTCGTGAACAGTTACACTACTAAACAGTTGGGCTATTATTCGGTGTTAGTACCTCTCACCTATTTACCATTCCATTTTCATATTTCATTTACATATCAATTTATTTAAACTAAATACATCCCCAATATTACATCCATATACAGTACTGTGCATCTATATGTTCAGATACAAAAATTATATAAATGTGTATACCTGATCTTAATAAGAAGCAGCGAAAATGACTACTGTCGTTCTCTTCTACTGAATATACCCTGTGGGGTGGAAAATGAAAGGGTGAGCGAAACGTGCTCAGTAAGGCAATAATGTAAGCAGGTAGATAACTATACTATCTACGTGCTGATAATGTCATGATGTAAAAATCGTTTACTTTCGGAGCATGAGGTAAGATCAAAACAATGCCACATGTATGTATATATCATATACAAGAAATCATGAAATCGACATATCAAGCACACATGGAAAATCATCATGTATGACATCTCATGCTCGTCACATTAAAACTCATTTATTTCATCATAAACTCTTCACTTTAAAACTCATTTGTTTAATCACAAAACTCATCACTTTGAAACTTATTTGTTTCATCATAAATGCATCACATTTAAAACTCATTTGTTTCATTATAAAACAACTTCATCAAGGTCAAACCCATCTCTCGGGAATACCTTGATTCATCAAATCACATCTCTTTTAAAAACACAAATCGGGACTACCCCTCCATCGGGTTTGTCCTGGTCTATCCAGACCGTATGATATCATGTGAGGCATGTAGGTTACTGTATGAAAAATCGAGGACTATGGCCATACTATGTCCCTGTGATCCCATGCTACACGGATCCCGGTGTGCGGGGTATCACAACTGCAACGGGAGGTGGGGTCAAGTCCTACCCGCCAGAATATCGAGCAACATCGTAGAGTCATCATGACTGCACGGTACAGCGTACTCCGTGTGACATACACGGTACATCGTACTCCGTGGACCCATATCATAGTCTGGGGGTGCCTGCCGTAGGTCTTATCCAGCCCAATACTATGTCGATAACCAACCCATGTCTCAAAGTATATGTGCAAGCATCTCAACTCTCTGTGACACACAGTCTACAGGAGGCTTCCGCACGACTATATGCATGTCAACTCGCGTCTAGTGCGTTTATGTGAGCATCCTGCTGCCCGCCCCACACCAAGTCACAGGCTTACGGAGCTCCAGCACCACGCTATGCATATCATGATATCTAAAATCTCGTGCGAGCGAAGCTTCAGCACGGTTTTGTGCACACACAAATTTCTCGTACGAGCAATGCTCCAGTACGGCTTTTCATGAGAAATAATTTAGTAAACTTGAGTGCGAGAAAGACTCTAACACTCTTTTAGTCACGTAAATACGATAGGTGGCTCATTTTTAATAAAACATCTTTTAAAATAGTAACCGGTACAAACTGGTACCCTTTCGTAAAATTCACGAAATCAACAGCCCACCTATGTGTATATTTGCTTAAATCAAAGCAATATAATCATATAAAACATTAAAATCATGAAATTCATGCAATTTCATAGCCTTACTACCCTTTTTGAAATTTTCCTAACTGGAGGCAAAATAGTCATTTTCCTTTATTTATCTAAACCCCGATTTTCGTAAAAATTATTACTTTATTTCTAGATGTTTTAATAAATTTCTAAGCCCTGTAAATCCCCTCTCAAAATATGCATAATTATCTCTATGCACCTACAAAATTCCCTTACCTCGATTCTCGTCGAGTCTGACCTTTCCTTTTCCACTGTTGTCACGTCGCGCAGTCCGATCTGCTCCCAATCAAACCTCCGAAACTGCGTATAATTATTCCTCAGGTCAGATATCATACAACTTAATTGTATTTAATACTTTCTGAGCTTAATTTAAATCATTGGGCCCATTTATCCCTATTGGGCCCGATTGCACTTTAATGGGCCTCGACCCATTTTCAGCCCGTTTATACTGTTTAAATCCCTTCTTCGGGTTTACTGGGCTCATGCAGCTTACTAATAATTATCGAGCTTCGATCCAAATTCATTGGATAGCCCGTATACTATTTGCGGTAATTTATTACAACTTCGAATTAATATTCTTTCCTATGTGAAATTAATCCGTAATTCTGTAAAATAATTAAAACTCGGTATTTAAAGAACTCTGAATGCTGAAATTAAATTGTACTTACCCGATACGATGCGGGGTACGAAGATCAGAGCTCAATCGGCTCTCGTTCGGGTTCTTTCGTAAAGCTGCATAATTAGGTAAATCCGGATTATTTTTCATTAAAATAATATTAAATTAAATTTTCGGAATTCACCCGTAGGTCAATTTCGACCCTCAGTCAACTTACCCGAACCTCGAGTCGTCCCCGGTAATTTCTTTCCCTTTTTCCCCTTTTTCCTTTCTTTTCTTTCCTTTTCTTTCCTTTTCCTTTCTTTTCTTTCCCCTTTTCCTTCCTTTTCCCTCATTTTCCTTCCCTTTCCTTTCGGCCAAACGACACCGTTCACTGCCACTTGCCGTCGTCGGCGTCTCCGGCGGTCTCACCGGCCAAGATCGGTCTCAAAAGAACCGGCTTCCTCCCATGAGTGTGTCGGTGGTCTCCTTTCCGGCCCAGTCGCGGCGGTTCACCGGCAATCACCCCGTTTCTCCCTCGGATTTTCGAAGCTCCGATCGGTCTGCTCCGGCCACCTGGCGGCGCGATTCCGGTGCCCACGTGTTCGCCGGACTCTCCTCTTCCTCCTGGTACCTTCGTCGGACGCGGACGGTCGCCGGCGTGTGGGGATCGGTGGTCGGTTCTCTCGGGTGGCAGACGGGTTCCGTTTCTCTTCTTTTCGGGTTTTTTCCCGATTTTCAGCCTTTTTTTTTAAATTATCATTATTATTTAACCATTTATTTTATTATTAAAATATTCATTAAAATAGTCTAAATAATCTGAAAATATCTACAATATTATTATTTTATTTCAACAATTTAATTTAATTTAATTTAATTTATTTAGTTTTTAAATTATTTTTTCGGTATAATTCTTTCGTATTTTCGGGATATTGTCCCGGGTGACTTTTCGGTATTTCTAAAAATTTCAGATCTTGATCAATTTGACTCAAAATTATATAATTTCCTCATTATTGATCAAGATATTCTAAATCCTTATTTTAAATTAAATTTTCTTATCGAATTTATCTCGGCTTTCGATCTTTTGACCGTTTTGCCCTTACACGTGTTCGGGATTTATTTAGCCCGACTTCCCTTCACGAATATTCATTCATTTTATGATTTGAATCCTTATTTTCAGTCCGAATCCCATTCCTTTAAATTTGTGATCATTTTCTACCTCATAAAATTTACGATTTAATTTCGGGTCTTACAAATCTCCCCCACTTAAGAAATTTGGTCCTCCAAATTAGAACCAAGTCATATGAGTCCATATACAACTCCGGGTACATCGTACTCTTAAATTCTTATGTGACCTTCTCTGGAGTGTATTACTACCAAAGGATTTTAATTAGGGAGATCGTCTTAAACCTCAATACTTTCTCCTTCCTGTTTAATGCCCGAATCAACTTCTTCAATATACTTATACTTGCATTAAGCCGAACTGTTGGATCTCATATCCCATCATCTATGCTGGATCTGGATAGTATTTTCGAAGCATCAAAAGCTGAGACATATTGTGGGTGCCTGTTAATTCATGTGATCACGCCAACCTACAGGTCTTATCTCCCACTTGTCCAATCTCTCAAAATATTCAATCCAGCGAAACTCAATTTACCTTCTTCCAAAAGTTCGCTATGTCCTTATTCTCTTAGGACAAGAAACATTTCAACCATACTAATTCACCAATGGTGAATTCCAATACTTGTCTACCTGCTCTGAGGTGTTCTTAATCTCTCATCCTTAACTAAACATCCTCAAAGACTTATTATCCAAGGTTGAATATAATTCTATCTGTCACCCACTTTTTCTTATCCAATTTGGGGAACAACCCCTACAGCCATATACTGCCTCATATCTTGTTATCCCGATACTCAACTGCCAATTGTCGTTATTGGCGAATTTAATTTGTAACAACTGATTATTCCAGGAGCTTATAAATCAAGGGCACACGCTTTCATCGGATCCTCCAGAACCTGTACAGTCCTCTCTGACTGACCATTTGTCTGAGGACGAAAAGCTGTGCTAATACTCAATCGGGTTCCCATAGCTTCCTAAAATATCCTCAAAGGTGGTAAGTGAAGCGGGAATCCCTATATGATAACATGCTCCCTGGAACGCTACTTAATGTTCCACAATCTTCCTTACACATGAATCCTTATATACACTCTGAGTATTTGGGGATTTCATAACCAAAAGGTGGGTAGAATTAGTTACTCTATCGACTATCATCCAAATAGCCTCATAATTCACCTGGGTTCTCTGTAACCTATCACGACATTCATGGAGACTTACTCTCATTTTTCGTGCCGTGTCGATATAGGTAGAGGCTGCAATAACTCTGCAGACTTTTAATACTCTACCTTACTCTGCTGACATACTAGGCACTTTTTCACAATCTCTACCATATCTCCTTTCACATCTGACCACCAATACCCTTTTCAGATATTTTGATATATTCTTATTACTTTCCGTATGCACTGTATATCCCGAAGAGTGAGCTTCTGACAATATTACTATCTCATCAACTGTGGTCTTGGGGAGCACTCATACTGTCTCAGAATCCTCAGTAACTCATCATCACCCACTGTGAACTCTATCACTGTACCCTTCTAAATCTGACCTACATTATCGACACCCTGCCGATCATCACGCTAAGCCTGGTAAATCCGGGCACTCTCATCCGGTTCTAGTCTCAGGCTAGCTGTCATACAATCACTGTCATCATCAGAAGGGATCACATCAATACTGAGGTCCAGAACTGCTCTAGCAGCTTACGCTCCCTGACCATCATATGTAGTACCATCCCGAGGCTCTTTATACTCAAGGCATCAGCCGTCACATTAGCCTTTCCTGGGTGGTACAATTTTCACAATCAAAATCTCTCAGAAGCTCTAATCCACTATGTATTCTCATATTCGCCTCTTTCTGTGAAAACAGATACTGGGGACTTTTATGATCAGTGCATATCCACAATTCATCATCCTGTACCTAGTAGTACCATATCCTCAGTACAAGTACTACTGCTGTCAACTTTAAATCATGGGTCAGATAGTTTCTTTCGTGATCAAGGAGTTGTCTGACTCCATAATTGACTATCTTCCCATTATACATCAATACACAGCTCCTTCATTATTTCGAGGTATCCATACTCACTGAGAACCTCTTGAGCTGTTGGGTATGGTGAAATTAATCACGGTGATCAGTTCATACTTCACTACACCAAAATTCATGTCACATCTATCATCTTATTTATCATCTTATTTAAAGACCACGTTTTCTTAGTTAAACGTGTTAACCAAGTAGACCATATTGAGAACTCGCAACAACCCATTTGTAAAAGCCATTTTCAATTATTGCTTACAATTTGCCCTGGACTTTAATTACACCCAACATATCATCGGTAATGATGATTACAAATCGATTCAGGTAAAGACTTCATCGTAGTCGAGCTCCACTACTTATTTCAATCGTCCATATCCTTGACTTATTTACGCATAAGCGTATAAGATCCTTCAAAATCACTTACGTTTTCAGGTACTAACCTGCGTCATTTCCTTTTCTTATCTTAACGGCTCTTATTAAATTTTACTATGTTAACCTTTACGATTTGTCGAATTTTAATATTCTTATCATCTTAGTAAAGGTATCCTAATGCTAAAGGTAGTTATTACAATGATTGATTTCACGTTATAGGTTATATATATACTTTTAGACGCTGTCAAGTCTTCAGGCGGGGAGGTATTTTGAAATACCTTTATTAACCTTTAGACTTAACCACAACTACGTTATATCTCAGTCTCTGTGATCACAATTTATATTCGCTACTAATTGCTTTAATCCTAATGACTCCATATCGTAAGGATGTTCTTACTTAGCATATGTCTCTTACTCCAATACATCTTGTATTCAGAATCTATCTTATCTCGAAGATTATCTCCTTTCGTATGTCAATCATGACAAAACTGTCATTATTCATTTCGTGAGTACAATCCTTTACTCCTTTAATTTCAACTGTTGCACCCCTTTTTATCACTTGTCAACACTTACAATATACTTTTCAGTGATGTTTTCACCCCTGTTTTCAACTTAAAATCTCTATATCCATATTCCGTTAATTAATCCTCCTCATTGGGGTACTCATTTATCAGTATTGTGCCCAATGATGTAGGCATTCATGCCTTTTACTCACTTATATGCGAATGAAGGCGGTATGAATAAATGTGTGGCACCAGGATCAATGAACATATGTACTTCATTATTCATAACAAGTGAGGTATCTTACACCATTCCATGAAACATCAATAATGTCCTGGTCCAAGACATCCTCTCGCCTTCGTCCAACAGCCTACTTTCCTTCCCTTTTTTTTTCCTTTCGGCTATGGCCTCCCTTTTCGTTGCAGCTATACCAACGAAGTTTTTCTCTGTCTCTTTACTTTTCTGTAGGGCGATCTCGCCCAACTCTGTGCAATCAAAATCAATGGTCTGTCTTACCACACTTAACGGCCATTTTCATCAATACAGTGTAGGTATAGACCCTCCTTACGTGGTATCTACCACACATCCTACACTGCTTACACTGCTACACTGTTACACTGCTACATTGCTTACACTGCTACATTGCTTACACTGCTACATTGCTTACACTGCTTCGTAGCAGGTCGGGGTTCTCCAATCACAATACCCCTCATAGGTGTTGAAACTGGATAGACTGGGGCATTACCAATCATCTTACCCCCTGACTCATCAGCTCTAATCTCTTACCAATTACCTTTTTCTCATTTTAACATCTTTGTCATTTCTCGATTCTCTTTTCTGACTCTATTTCAGCCCTCACTACCTTTCCCAATCTCAGAGACGTGCAATTCATGTTCTTATCTACCCAACTGTAAATCTGCGCACTGCCTCGATATAGGTAATATCTCACGGGCCAATCAGACTCAAATTGAAAAGTTGAGCCATTTCATGAACTTTTAGACATCTCGACTGTCACCTGTTCATAGTGTCGAGGTAATATCTGCCAAAGAATATAACTGAGTTTCATACTCATAATCAATTTAGTATTCCTGGGCAGTGTAAGAAATTTTTCCTTTAAATCATGTCCGGGATATCCTGTCACCGGAATACATCCAATAAGATTTCTCATCTTAGCTATGGATGTTTAACACTTAAGATGGGTCGAGCGGGTTTCCACCAATGTTCCGCTGCGCCCTCTGATCTTATGTCTACTCTGAGCAATTTGCTCCTCAAAATAATCTCCACACTCCGCTCCAACCTCACGAAGCGTGTCTCAATACTATCTGATCACTCTGTCGGAATCTGAGAGGTATGCTCAACATTAACCTCTATTTCAATCTCATCCCGATTCTCATGGGTCAACTCAGCACGACTTAGCAGACTCAGGTCTACCTCTACGACCTCTGCCTCGTGCACTATCTTATCTTGAGTCTCATATCATGACTCATTTGATTCTCAGACCGATCTCTACGGTCTCGAGCATGTGTACTCGCCACTCTACCATAGCGGCTATCAGTTATGACATCTATATTCTTGCATTCGAAACTAAGTTCTTAGCTGCACTTCCATCTTGATATACACAATTGTATCTAAACAATGCACAGTACATGGGGATGTAAATTTACTTAACTACTAACACCGACTCATATCAGGCCAACTCAGCTCTGATACCATTTAATCTGTCACGACCCAAATTACCTAAAAATCCCTACAAATTTTTTGCTTTTTTTCATTTCCTCACCCGTCGTGAACAGTTACACTACTAAACAGTTGGGCTATGATTCGGTGTTAGTACCTCTCACCTATTTACCATTCCATTTTCATATTTCATTTACATATCAATTTATTTAAACTAAATACATCCCCAATATTACATCCATATACAGTACTGTGCATCTATATGTTCAGATACAAAAATTATATAAATGTGTATACCTGATCTTAATAAGAAGCAGCGGAAATGACTACTGTCGTTCTCTTCTACTGAATATACCCTGTGGGGTGGAAAATGAAAGGGTGAACGAAACGTGCTCAGTAAGGCAATAATGTAAGCAGGTAGATAACTATACTATCTACGTGCTGATAATGTCATGATGTAAAAATCGTTTACTTTCGGAGCATGAGGTAAGATCAAAACAATGCCACATGTATGTATATATCATATACAAGAAATCATGAAATCGACATATCAAGCACATATGGAAAATCATCATGTATGACATCTCATGCTCGTCACATTAAAACTCATTTATTTCATCATAAACTCTTCACTTTAAAACTCATTTGTTTAATCACAAAACTCATCACTTTGAAACTTATTTGTTTCATCATAAATGCATCACATTTAAAACTCATTTGTTTCATTATAAAACAACTTCATCAAGGTCAAACCCATCTCTCGGGAATACCTTGATTCATCAAATCACATCTCTTTCAAAAACACAAATCGGGACTACCCCTCCATCGGGTTTGTCCTGGTCTATCCAGACCGTATGATATCATGTGAGGCATGTAGGTTACTGTATGAAAAATCGAGGACTATGGCCATACTATGTCCCTGTGATCCCATGCTACATGGATCCCGATGTGCGGGGTATCACAACTGCAACGGGAGGTGGGGTCAAGTCCTACCCGCCAGAATATCGAGCAACATCGTAGAGTCATCATGACTGCACGGTACAGCGTACTCCGTGTGACATACATGGTACATCGTACTCCGTGGACCCATATCATAGTCTGGGGGTGCCTGCCGTAGGTCTTATCCAGCCCAATACTATGTCGATAACCAACCCATGTCTCAAAGTATATGTGCGAGCATCTCAACTCTCTGTGACACACAGTCTACAGGAGGCTTCCGCACGACTATATGCATGTCAACTCGCGTCTAGTGCGTTTATGTGAGCATCCTGCTGCCCGCCCCACACCAGGTCACAGGCTTACGGAGCTCCAGCACCACGCTATGCATATCATGATATCTAAAATCTCGTGCGAGCGAAGCTTCAGTACGGTTTTGTGCACACACAAATTTCTCGTACGAGCAATGCTCCAGTACGGCTTTTCATGAGAAATAATTTAGTAAACTTGAGTGCGAGAAAGACTCTAGCACTCTTTTAGTCACGTAAATACGATAGGTGGCTCATTTTTAATAAAACATCTTTTAAAATAGTAACCGGTACAAACTGGTACCCTTTCGTAAAATTCACGAAATCAACAGCCCACCTATGTGTATATTTGCTTAAATCAAAGCAATATAATCATATAAAACATTAAAATCATGAAATTCATGCAATTTCATAGCCTTACTACCCTTTTTGAAATTTTCCTAACTGGGGGCAAAATAGTCATTTTCCTTTATTTATCTAAACCCCGATTTTCGTAAAAATTATTACTTTATTTCTAGATGTTTTAATAAATTTCTAAGCCCTGTAAATCCCCTCTCAAAATACGCATAATTATCTCTATGCACCTACAAAATTCCCTTACCTCGATTCTCGTCGAGTCTGACCTTTCCTTTTCCAATGTTGTCACGTCGCGCAGTCCGATCTGCTCCCAATCAAACCTCCGAAACTGCGTATAATTATTCCTCAGGTCAGATATCATACAACTTAATTGTATTTAATACTTTCTGAGCTTAATTTAAATCATTGGGCCCATTTATCCCTATTGGGCCCGATTGCACTTTAATGGGCCTCGACCCATTTTCAGCCCGTTTATACTGTTTAAATCCCTTCTTCGGGTTTACTGGGCTCATGCAGCTTACTAATAATTATCGAGCTTCGATCCAAATTCATTGGATAGCCCGTATACTATTTACGGTAATTTATTACAACTTCGAATTAATATTCTTTCCTATGTGAAATTAATCCGTAATTCCGTAAAAAAATTAAAACTCGGTATTTAAAGAACTCTGAATGCCGAAATTAAATTGTACTTACCCGATACGATGCGGGGTTTGAAGATCAGAGCTCAATCGGCTCTCGTTCGGTCTCTGTCGTAAAGCTGCATAATTAGGTAAATCCGGATTATTTTTCATTAAAATAATATTAAATTAAATTTTTGGAATTCACCCGTAGGTCAATTTTGACCCTCAGTCAACTTACCCGAACCTCGAGTCGTCCCCGGTAATTTCTTTCCCTTTTCCCCCTTTTTCCTTTCTTTTCTTTCCTTTTCTTTCCTTTTCCTTTCTTTTCTTTCCCCTTTTCCTTCCTTTTCCCTCCTTTTCCTTCCCTTTCCTTTCGGCCAAACGACACCGTTCACTGCCACTTGCCGTCGCCGGCGTCTCCGGCGGTCTCACCGGCCAAGATCAGTCTCAAAAGAACCGGCTTCCTCCCCTGAGTGTGTCGGTGGTCTCCTTTTCGGCCCAGTCGCGGCGGTTCGCCGGCAATCACCCCGTTTCTCCCTCGGATTTTTGAAGCTCCGATCGGTCTGCTCCGGCCACATGGCGGCGCGATTCCGGTGCCCACGTGTTCGTCGAACTCTCCTCTTCCTCCTGGTACCTTCATCGGACGCGGACGGTCGCCGACGTGTGGGGATAGGTGGTCGGTTCTCTCGGGTGGCAGACGGGTTTCGTTTCTCTTCTTTTCGGGTTTTTTTCCTGATTTTCAGCCTTTTTTTTTAAATTATCATTATTATTTAACCATTTATTTTATTATTAAAATATTCATTAAAATAGTCTAAATAATCTGAAAATATCTACAATATTATTATTTTATTTCAACAATTTAATTTAATTTAATTTAATTTAATTTATTTAGTTTTTAAATTATTTTTCCGGTATAATTCTTCCGTATTTTCGGGATATTGTCCCGGGTGACTTTTCGGTATTTCTAAAAATTTCAGATCTTGATCAATTTGACTCAAAATTATATAATTTCCTCATTATTGATCAAGATATTCTAAATCCTTATTTTAAATTAAATTTTCTTATCGAATTTATCCCGGCTTTCGATCTTTTGACCGTTTTGCCCTTACACGTGTTCAGGATTTATTTAGCCCGACTTCCCTTCACGAATATTCATTCATTTTATGATTTGAATCCTTATTTTCAGTCCGAATCCCATTCCTTTAAATTTGTGAGCATTTTCTACCTCATAAAATTTACGATTTAATTTCGGGTCTTACATTTTACTGAGACTAAGGCTTGTCATGAGATGCACACCGGTGCCTCTGTTCTGGTAACGTGAGATGACCCCGCTATGGTAGCAATGGGTGGCCTTGCTTTTGTAGCATGTAAGACCGAGGCTGTACGACTCTGATCAAGTCTACAACGATATCATGGCCATGGATGATGTCAACGTTTTCCCTCTTTTGAGGATATCCTCCTTGAGGATGATTTGATGTGACGTGATATGCGTATGACGTTGTTTTTATCTGAGTTAAATGCCTGGTCTCAACTATTTTAATGAATGATGTGTTTTGATAACTGTGATTTCTATCATGTACTGAGATTTGATGTTAAGATGAATTGTGATTTTTATCACGTAAATTATGCTGATGCAAACTAATGCCATTGTTATTATCATTATTACCATAACGTTTTACATGCTCGAATACTTCTATCATGTTTTTACATGCCCAAATGATGAGTTGTGATATGATGATGATTTTATAAAATCTCCCTTATCCTCCTTATTGAGCGATTTGAGAGCTCACCCTTTTTCCTCCCCCCTCCAGATTATTTGTAGTGAGCGAGCTAGTGCCTGCCGCGTACGTGATATAGACTGGTAGACAAGATCTCCCTAGACTATTGCTTGCACACGCACAAGGTATAATTTAGTTCATTTTGTATCTAGGCAATGTTGTAATACAGACATTGGTAAGTATTATTGGGATGTCTTTAGGACGATATGAAAACAATGAATTGAGTTTTGTGTGGGTTGATCCTTTTTGGATATTATGTATTTAATTTTAAGAAGTAGAAAATTGTGTAATTTTGGGGATAACGATTTGTTATAAACACAAGTGGTTTAATGACACTGTACAGGAATGTACCTTGAGAAAGGAGCTTAATGCAAGAAAAAGTTTAAAATTGCCCTATTTTTCACATTTTCGGGCTGTCACATCTTTCAACCGCACTCCAAAACATCTATGCATTTTATAAATTCTTTTAATCTTATTTAAACTTGAAAAACGTAGTTTTGTTTCTAAGAGAAAAACCACATGAGAGATTGTGTTTTGATATTCTCTTTAAGAACACAAACTGATCGTGGGCTCCCAAGCATATGATAGTTCCAAGCTATAACCTCTATGGCTTGTGGTGGGACTGAGTGCTAGTCACTGCCGCATGTATAGCTGAGCTTCATCCATGACAAATAACTCTCATCCCTTCTTCAAATAAAATCTATAGATGTAGGTAGATCTTCCAATGAATCAATGTCAATTTTTCTCTTACATCCAAAAGATCCAATGATTTTTCTAACATTAGGTACAACTCACTTCCATGCATGTCTATATGGTAGTTTATAGGTTTCTCTTAGTTTAGTCATTGTAGCCTCACCAATTATCCTCAACACATGCCTCTAAATTTGTGGCATACATTAAAGACAGTTTCATGCAGTTATGTGTGGTTAAATTGAAAGTAGCTACGTAGATTCCAAGTTTGGGGAATGAGTAACCACCATTATAACTACCTTTTTGCACCAAAGCAATTTTCATTAGTAACTATCTTTGCCTACATTCTGATTTTCTCTTGATCATCAATTCGACCACCAAATGATCACGTACAATGATTGGAAAAGGACCCTGAACTAGTTTTTCAATGGTTTTCATAAAAAGTTATAGTCGCACGATAATTAGCAAAACCATATTTGGCAAAAGGATATGCCCTCATCCAATCAATATATTGATGTGGAACACATGAATCATAGTTACCAAAAATTGGAAGCCCACAATCTTGATCAGTGTGATAATGTGGACCATAACATAATAGAAATTTTGCAATCTTTCATAAGATAGTTTGCTCCTAAATGAAGTACCCAATTCTAAACTATCAATTATAACAAAGAACTATAAAGATTTATAAATATCAATCTAGACACGTAATCATAGACTTTGCACACAATAAACCCTAAAGCATTCCACATTAAATTATGAGGTGTCATAACTGCAATTTTTGTAATATTAACTAAGCTATCTAATTGTTTGAAATGTATATGATAACCAAATAGTAACATTTCAAATTTTGCTGTAAGGACACGAGCTTCTGTAGGAAAAAGTATGCGGGCTCCACGAGAGTGCAAACCGACTTAGAAGTTATGGGATTACCCTATATTGATCATAAATGGCCTCGCATAAGGCATTTTAGTCTATGTAGTTACGATTTTGACATATCTTGAAAATTATGCAACAAATAGAAAAATGAAATTTCAATTCATTTATAGGACGCAGAAGCATGCGAGACTTGCAAAAAGCCATATTTATCCCAAATTTTATGAGACAAGCAAATTCAATTACAAGTAAGATAACCTAATTTCTGTAATTAAAATAACTAAGTTGCTAATTAGGATAAATCGAATCAAGGAAATATGCTTACATTGTCACGACCCAAATTACCTAAAAATCAGAGTAAATTTTTCGCTTTTTCGTTTATTATTTAATTCTTACCTTTATCTCATCGTGACCATCCTACAAACAGTTAGACTATGATTCGGTGTTAGTCACCCCTTACCTATTTACCATTCCATTTCCATAATCACATTCATATATCAGAGTTTACTATCTTTTGACTTTAATTAAGTACATACACAATGGTATTTACATAACCTTACATCCCCGACATCATATCCATTTACAGTACTGTGCATTACATATTTAGATACAAAACTATACAAATGTGTATACCTGTCTCTCGATGGGAAGCAGCAGATACCAAGATTGCAAGTCATCAGCCGCTCAATAACTATTGCGAGTGCTCTGAAAAGATGGGAAAATAAGGGGGGTGAGAAAACCACACGCTCAGTAAGGCAATTATGCAAGTAAGTAGATAGCTCCACTATCTACATGCTCATAATGCCATGCCCTTAAAATCCATTTCTTTTCATTAAAATCTCAAGCACAAATCGTGTATTTCATCAATGAATTAGTTTATAAAACTATTCGTGCATATCGAAATCATGTATCAATAGTATTTTATGTGACATCATTAAATCATACTTAGCATGAATTAAATCAAAATCATGCATTATTTCATGTGCTATAAATAAATCATGAGATACAATCCTTTCATGAATTTATCATTAAAGCATGGAAAACACATCATGCTACTGCATTTAAATCATTTCATTTAAAACGTAGTATAAAATAACTCGAAGGGGTTAAGCATCTCATAATTCAATTCGTTAGAAAATTTTCAGAAAAATCTATCATCATAGTAGAAAATCATAAAATCGAGGGCTTGACCCCTCTCTCGGGTCTACCCTGGTCTATCGACCAATAGTTATAGCATGTGAGACATGTAGGTGACTAGCACTAACAACATAGGACTATGGCCATAACCTCATGATCCTTAGCAACACGGTACCTAGTGTGTGGGGTATCACACCTGAAATGGGAGGTGGGTCATCCTACCCGCCAGAACAGCATAACACCAGGATTACAAGAGCAAGGCTTGCTGCCTTGTGGCTAATGCCACTCCACTCCAACAATCCCCACGGGACAACGTACTCCATGTGACATACATGGTACAACGTACTCCGTGAACCCAAGCTCAGTCAGGGGTGCCTGCAATAGGTCTTATCCACCCATATCATCTCTGTCTCAGTATGCGCGTGTGAGCATATCATCTCACTGTAACACACAGTCTACAGGAGGCTCCAACACGGCTAAATGCATGTCATATAAATCCCTGTGCAAACGAAGCTCTAGCACGGCTCCATGCATATTCATGATATCAGAAAATCTCGTGCAAGAGAAGCTCTAGCACGGTGTCATAAAAATCCGTAAAATCTACTACGAGTAAACTCCAGTATGACTTAAAAATGAATGAGTTATAAATCCATATAAAACTTCGTGCGAGCAACGCTGCAGCATGAATGAATGCTCCAGTAAATTAAATCTCGTGCGAGTTACACTCCAGCACGACTTTATGCATAAATAAATCAAATCTCGTGCGAGTTACACTCCAGTATGGCTTTATGCAAATTTCATATCAAAACAGGATACGAGCTAAGCTCTAGCACCTCTCATACATGTCAAATCATTAAAACTAGTGCGTGCAATCGCACTAGCACCTTTTTATGCATATCAAGTCAAAACTATCAAAACCGTCAAAACAGTCAAAATAGGGTGCGAGCTAGGCTCCAACACCTCTCATGCATTTCTCAATAATAAAAATCAGTGCGAGCAACCACTCTAGCACATTTCATGCATATGATGTCACACAAGTCGGTGCGAGAAACCGCTTGAGCACATTTATGCACACTCACAAACGCAGATATAGTGCGAGCTATGTGCCGACACTATCTGTTTCCATATAAACTTGATAGTTGGCCCGTTTTCCAAACAAATTTTATTTAAATATGAATAACACCTATGTAGTGTTATCTTGTGAAATTTATACAATTACTGGCCAATCTATCGATTTGCTTTGCTTAAAACTAATAAAATTCTTTAAACCAGAAATTTCCTTAAATCATGCATTTCATGTGCTTTCACCATCCTTAGGTGAACTTCCCTCAATAGGGGTAAAATAGTCTTTTCCTATTTCGAATCCTTAAAATCTTTAAACCATTTTTTTAGGACCTTTGTACATAATCAGGGTATACATACATATTCAGTGTACAGAAAAGCTATTAAAATATGCATAGCTAGCTCTAGCTACTCACACAATTCCCTTACCTCATTTTCTGTACAGTCTGACCTTTCCACTGATGACTCGTCACGCAGTCCGATTTGCTCCCAATCCAAATCAAATCTCCGGCACTGCGAATAAATTTTCATCAGGTCAAATATAATATATGTAATTGTATTTCATATTTTCTGGGCTTAATTTAAATCATTGCGCCCGTTTACCCATATTGGGCTCGATTGCACCATAATGAGCCTTAATCGGCCTTAAGCCCATTTTTCACTTACTATTCACATTATCGAGGCCTATTGGGCTCATTAGGCCCACCAGTATATATATTAGATCTCGTTCTAAACTCTCAAATAGCTTATTTTAATATTTACAACAATTTATCCCAATTTCCAAAATTTAATTCATTTAATGCGAAAATTAAATTCGTAATTTATCTAACACGCATAACGATGCAAATTGTCATAAATAAGGGTTACTTACTTGAGATTCCATGATAGTACGCAAATCGAGGCTGTCTCGAGCTCTCGGTTGACGTCAATTATCGAGCTACACAATTAAATATTTTTTCGGGTAAACTTTGAGTCGAATATTAATCAAATTAAATATTTTGAAATTTAAATCGATCAATTTGACTGCTTACCGACTTCCCCGTAGCTTAATTACATCACTGAAATTTTTCTCAATTTTTCCTCTTTTTCTTTTTCCCTTTTTTTCTTTTTTCCTTTTCTTTTTGGCTGAACCGGTCTGGTCCGGTTCAGCATACTCTCACTGCGCCGAACCGGCCGTATCGATTCAGGTTCCATTTCGTCGTTTCGGTGCCATCCGACCGGTTCCCGACGTGATTCTGGTGCCGTTCGGCTCGGCTGCTTCTGGGTGTTCATTATCGGGCCTCAGCTGGAGTCAAAACGGCGCCGATGGCCGCCAATCGCTTCTCTCCCTTTTCAGCCTCTCCTCTTTCGATCCGTCGATTTCGACGGATCCACGGCGCGTCGCGGCCGCTGGTCCGTCGCCCGGTGTTGGGCTACCTTCGTCGGCCCTCGTCGGCCCTCGCCGGTGGTCGTCGGATCGGAGGGAACCGACTCCCTCGGTTCCTCACCCACGTTTTCACCATTTCTTCTTTGTTTCCTTAATTCACGATTTCTAGATTCGTTTCGTTTTTTTTTTACATTTACTTTATTTTATTATTTATAATTAAATTTTATTATTGTTTTATTCATTAAAATATATTAAAAATCCACAAATATCTAAAAAAATTTATATTAAATTCATTTAATCCGTAAATGAATTTATCAGTCCGATTTTACCTTTTTGGTATATTTTCCTACTATTTTCGAGATTGTTTTTCGAGGTAAAAATTTCAAAAATATTAAATAAATTTATATCTTGATCAATTAATCCCGAAATTTAATTATTTCTTCGTCAATAATCAAGATTTCTCATTCTCATATTTTTAATTAAATTTTCTTATCCCGATTAATATCAAATTTCGGTCTTTTGATCGTTTTACCCTTGCATGTGTTCGAGAATACTATTTCAATCCTTTTGCATTTTCAAATGCACTCAAAAATTTTTATTTATTCCCTTTTTGCTCTTACAATAAAAATCGGGTCTCATAATCTCCCCACTTAAGAAATTTGGTCCTCCAAATTAGAACCAAGTCAAAAGGGTCCATAAGCAACTCCGAGTACGTCTATCGCATCATACTCTTTAATTCTCATGTGACTTTTTCTCGAAGTGAAATACTACTAACATACTTAACTAGGGAGATCATATTAAACCTCAACACTTTCTCCTTTCGTCTAATACCCGAATCAATTTTCCAATCATACGTTATACTTTCATTGAGCTAAACTGTTGGAGCTCATATCCAATCACATATGCTGGATCCAGATATTATTTCTGAAGCATCATAAGATGGGACACATTGTGGATGCCTGCTAATTCAAGTGGTAACGCCAACCTACAGGCCTTATCTCCCACTTTTCCAATATCTCAAAGGAGTCAATCTAACGAAACTCAATTTGCCTTTTTTCCAAATCTCGTTATGTCCTTATGGCAAATAACTTCCAACAATATTGATTCACCATCGGTGAATTTCAATGGTTTTCTGTCTCTTGTCAGCATATCTTTCTGTCTGCTATGAGGTGTTCTTAATCTCTCACAAATCAATTGAACATCCTCAGAGGTTTGTCTTATCAATTCGAAAATAATTTTTCTATCTGTCACCCACTTTTTCTTATCCAAGTCGGGAAATAACTCCCTACGGCCATACAATGCCTCATATAAAGTCATCCCGATACTCCAGTGACAACTGTCATTATTGGCGAATTCGATTAGTAACAACTGATCATCCCAGGAGCTTATCACATCAATTACACACTCTCTCATCACATCTTCCAGAACCTATACAGTCCTCTTTGACTGACCATCTGTCTAAGGACGGAAAGCTGTGCTAACACTCAGTCAGGTTCCCATAGCTTCCTAAAAAATATTCCCAGTAGTGGGAAGTGAAGTGGGAATCCTTATCCGATACCATGCTCACTGGAACGCTACATCATGTTCCACAATATTTTTTGTACACATAAATCCGCCTACACACTCTGAGTATCTGGGGATTTCATAGCTAGAAGGTGGGTAAACTAAATCAATCTATCGACTATCACCTAGATAGCCTCATGATTTATCCGAGTCCTCTGTAACCCATCACGAAATTCATGATAACTTGTTCTCTTTTTCGTGTCAATATGAGTAGAGGTTGCAATAACCCTACAACTTCTCGTACTCTACTTTACTCTGCTGACATACAAGACACTTTACTACAATTCTACAATATCTCTTTTCATATCTGACCACCAATACCATTTTCAGAGATTTTGTTATATTTATCACTTTCTGGGTGCACTATATATCTCGAAGAGTGAGCTTTTGACAATAATACTATCTCATCAACTGTGGTCCTGAGGAGCACTTATACTGTCTCTGAACCTCTGTAAGTCATCATCACTCACTGTGAACTCTGTCACTATACCCTTCTGAATCTAACCCACACTATCGACATCATGCCGATCATCACGCTAAGCCTAGCAAATTCGGTCACTTAAATCCGGTTCTAACCTTAAGGCTAGCTGTCACAAAATCACCGTCATCATCAAAAGGGATCACATCACTACTGAGGCTCACAACTGCTCTAGCAGCTCACGCTCCCTGACCATCATATGTGATACCATCCCAAGGCTCTTTCTGCTCAAGTCATCAGCCATTACATTAGCCTTTTTTGGGTGGTACAATGTTCACAATCATAATCCTTAGAAGCTCTAACCCTCTTGGTTATCTCATATTCTACTCTTTCTGTGGAAACAAATACTCAGGTTTTTTTTTTTTACGATCAATGCATACCCAAAATTTCATACCATCTAAGTGGTGGCGCCATACTTTTAGTGTAAACGCTACGACTGCCAACTCTAAATCATGGGTCAGATAATTTCTCTCATGGTCCTTGAACTATCAGGATCCATAATCGACTATCTTCCCATTTTGCATCAATACACAGCCCACTCATTATTTTGAGGTATCCATACACACTGAAACCTCTTGAGTTGTTGGTTATGGTGAGAATAATTACGGTGGTCAGTTTATTACTTCCATAGACCAAAACTCATCGAAGCCATTTTAATACTTATAATCCTACTGACATATAATCTTTTTCAAACAAGATGTGTCAACTGAGCAGCCTATTTCGAGAAACTCACAACACCTTGTCTGTAAGAGATTTTCTTGTTGCTACTCATGCTCTTCCCTGGACTTCGAATACATCAAAATATCATTGCTAAAGATGACAACCAATCGGTCCAGGTCCGGTTTAAATACCTCATCGTAGTTGAGTTCCACTAAATATTTCAATCACCCATATCCTTGACCTATGTATGCATAAACGTATAATGTCATTTCGAAATCACTTCCGTTCAAAATACTAACCCGTGTCATTTCCTTTTTCTTATATTAACGGCTTTTATAAAAAAATTTAATTTTTAAACTTTCATGATTAATCAAATTCTATATTTTTTTATCGTACCAGCAAAGGTACCCAAATTTTAAATGTATATATTATGACTGTCGATTTCAATTTATAGGTTATGTGTGCACTTCCAGACGCTGTCAAGTATTTAGGCGAGGAAGTATTTTGAAATACCTTTATTAACCTTCAGACTTGACCACATAGGCTGGTTATGGATATATCTTCCTCTTATCCTTGGTTACAATTCATATTCCCTATATATCGCTTAATCCAAATTACTTTACATATCAAGATATTCTTACCTTGCATATGCCTCTTATTCCAATATATCTCGTATTCAGGATCTATCACATCTCAAATCTTATCTCCTTTCATATATCACTTATAACAAACTCTTTCATTACTTGTCAAACTTATAGTACACTTTTCAGTGATGTTTTCACCCCTATTTTTAACTTACAATCTCTATACCCATATTCAGTTAGTGATAATCATCTAACCATCATCATCTTGCTTAAGGGTTTAGGCTTCACATCTTTCACTAGCTTATAAGTAAATGAATGCGGTATGAATAAAAACGTGACACCAGGATCCATTAAAATAATTACTTCATTATTCACCACCAGTGTGGTATCTTCCACCACATCAAATTAAACATCAATAGTGTCCTGGTTCAAGGCATATACTCGCCCTCATCCAACATCTTATTTCCGTGGTAACTACCACATATCCTACACTGTTCACACTGCTACACTGCTCTCACTGCTACACTGTTACACTGCTCGCACTGCTATGAAGCAGGTCGGGGTCCTCAAATCACAATACCTCTCGTAAGTGCTAAAATTGGATACACTAGGGCCTTAAGCAACTTGGGAACTAGAGAGCCTTATGAAGGAGAAGTACCCTCAGCTATTTAATGGGTCGAGTTGAATTTGGAGGACCAAATTCTCTTAAGGTGAGGAGGATGTGAGAACTATGAATTTTATGAGAATTTCTAAGTGAGAATTGTAATTTGTCGAATGTAATTATGATATGTTGATGTACACACAAGTTTTAAATGTAATGCAGTATAAGGAGATGAATTTTTTAAGTCTTAAATGTATGTGGATTGAAATATGGCATATGGAGTAGATTAAGGTGAGTTTTGCATTGAGTTTCCTGCAATTGATGCAGCAGCAGTAGAATCTGTGAAGGCCAGATCGATCTCCAAGGATGAGAGATTGATCCCATAGCTCCAGAATGTAGAAAAACGTGCAAAAGTAGATAGGCAGATCGATCTCATAAGGAAGAAGATCGATCTCCTAATCATCTACTTAGCAAGGATCGATCCTATCACAAGGATAGATTGATCTCCTTAACTCTCGGCCTGGAAGATATCGGTCCCTAATTCAATGCCAGATAGATCTCCTCTTAGAAGAACAGATCGATCCTCACCTCGACCAGATCGATCTTGTAGTTGTTAATGGAGCAGATGAAGCAGTTGAAATGAAGCAGATATCGATCTCCTTCAATGCCAGATCGATCTCATAAGCCCTGTGTATATAAAGACCACGAGATTTTTACCTGAAACCGAGCCTTTCTGTCTTTACAACCCAAACCTTCACTATTTTCACCTAAACCAAGCTTTCTTTCTCTAAGATTCACCCTATTCTAGATAAAATTAGACAAAGGGGCAAGAGACAAAGTTTTTCCTCTTGGTAAGGAGAACAACATACTAGAAAATCAAAGGTGGGCTTGAGCAAAGGGAAGAGACAAGCATTCTACAACTTGGTAAAGAGAGGATAAGCTAGGTAAGCTCACAAGATCCTTAGTTTAAGCATTATCATTAGGTATGTTTGTGAATAAATGCATATATATGTTTATACATTTGGTTAGAGATGTTTAAGGCATGATGAAACCAGAAAAATGGGTTTAGTTAGAAAATTTAATGTGGATGTTTTGTGATGGTTATGAGTTAACCAAAGTGTTGATTAAGATGTAAAAAAAATTGTGAGACAATGTTGAGTTAGAATTAGTAAGAGAAAGAGATGGAAAATGAAAATGATGTATATTGATGGGTTAATGATGTGTGTGGACAGCTCGAGAATTTGATACGAGAAACGAGGCTAGTTCGAGAATCGAGGATAGTGTACCACTCAAGGTGCAAGAGGTAAGGGAAATAAACCATTTGTGCTTGTGAGTTTTCTAATGAATGATTTAAGAGCTTAAAAAAGAGTTTGATGAATGAACATGTTTTATGAGATGATTTGATGTGTTGATGAATGTTTGAGTGTTTTACCGGTTTGAGCTCGATTTTTGATGTGATTTGTGAAATTGTGAACACATGTGGTTTATAACGAAAATGGGTTTTTGTGATAACCACCATGAGCTCTATGTGAAGGTAAAACAATTTATATACAACAATGGCATGCTTTTACTGTGTGAGTGTTTTGCCGGTTTGAGCTCGATTTTAATGAGTTTGTGCAAATGTGAATACAATGTGTTATAACTAAAATGGGTTTTGTGATAACTACTAAGAGCTCTACGTGAAGGCAAAATAATTTTTTTACTGAGACTATGGCTTGTCATGAGATTGCACATTGGGCATTGCTCTGGTAGCATGTAAGGTCGGGCCGTGTTCTAGTAGCATGTAAGACTGACGTCTCCATTCTAGTAACATGAGATGACCTCGCTTCATAGTAGCGATGGGTGGCATTGCTTTGATAGCATTTAAGACTGGGCTGTGCTGTGATAGCATGTAAGACCGACGACTGTACGACTCTGATAAAGTCTACAGCGAACCATGGCCATGTGTGTATTATTGTCGACGAAATCCCTCGATTGGGGATGTCTGCCTAGGGGATGAATTAAATTGTTGTGATGTGCCGTGACGTTGATTTCATATGAGTTTTATAAATGCCTAGTCTTGATTTCTGTGATGATGATTTGATTTTACTACTGTGATTTATATCACGCTATGAGATTTGATATAATGTGTTTATGATGATGATTTCATAACTTCCCTTATCCTCCTTACTGAGCGTTTTGAGAGCACACCCTTTTTCCTCCCCCTCTAGATTATTTGAAGTAACGTACTAGAGAGCCTGCCGCGTATGTGATATAGGCTGGTGGACAAGATCGCCCCAGGCTATCGCTTGTACATGCATAAGGTATAATTCAGTTCATTTTGTATCCAGACAATGATGTAATACAAACATTTTTTATAAGTATTTTGGGATGTAATTAGGTTGATGTGAAAGAAATGATTTGAGATTTATGGGTTGATTCTTTTTGGAATATTATGTAATTGATTTCATTATGTATGAGTTGTATGATCTTAGGGGACAATGTTGGTTTATAAAACGGTAGTGATTTAAAGATACTACACAGGAATACACCCAGAGTTGGTAGTTTTGTTTTAAGAAAAATTTTAAATTAGCCAATTTTTCGCGTTTCCGGGCTGTCACAGTTTGAGCTCCGAAGCTAATTGTAATTCATATTTTGATATACTATTTACTGTTTAAACAACATTATTTTTAAACAGTTTTGTACATTATTCTGTAATATAATGTGTAAAACTTGAATATGAACTCAGATTTTGAATTTTGGGTAAACCGAGATGTAAATGAATGACTTTTGGAAAAATTGTCAAAACCGAGAGAAATATTGTATTATTTATAAAACAATATTTTTCGAGAGACCTGGTTTTCCAAAAATTATGAAAATATTGGTGGAGATAGATTGTATAGTGATACAAATGACTTGATATTAATATTACATTTTGACTATTTGTGAATATTTTCAAGCTATATGTCTGCTTTGATGTTGGCAGGGGGAAGTACGTGTATACGTGGATACTCTGCCAAAATTAATTGAGCTTCTTTTAATATGTGAACTGATTGGGGCTGTAGGTACGACTATCATAAACCTGTATCAAGCTACAGAGTGCCGATATTGACTATAAGATACTGACTCACTACACAATTAATGATAAAAACAACAGAAAAAAAAAGTCAACCCTAAATTCCGCATTACATGTAAGTTACCAAAACAATCACGTTTCTCAAGGTGTGATAGATTTGTTGGTATCAGAGCGAAGTTGTCTAGTCGAGTCAGTAAGAGAAATATCTTAAGTAAAGTTTATATTTCGATTTTCATATCCCATAGTACTTTAACTATCTAAATTTGAACTATGAAGTGATGTGATACTGTTTTAATGCATGCATATTTGTACTATACAACAATTCTGATGATGCGGCTTGGTAGAGGGAGACCTCCATGGGTGAGGCCAAAGGTACCAATACCACTTGAGATGCCTCCACCCATATTTCCTCCACCACGACATCTACCAGAGAGCTCAGATACACTGAGTTGTAAGACTCGTATTTTTATATGTAACCCTTATGATTCCCTAAGTATACATTCGTTTATGTAATATGAATCATAAATGATGTAAGGTCCATAAATTCGATGTACACACTTGTTATATGGATTCGTAATGTACACGCAAGTTTCATTAAGTATGAGTAATGAGAAATAGACCTTTTGAAGTGATAAATGTGTATGGAATGCAAAATGAGTGGTCGAGTAAATTAATATAAAGTTAGCTTTGAGAATTTGGGATGAAATTAGCTAAGTATGGCTGCAGAGAAAGGGGAGATCGATCTCCAATGCAAGGGAGATCGATCTTAGAGGCATTTTGAAGAAGGAAATCGATCCTCAGTTCAAGCTAGATTGATCTCATTAAGCCTTTGCCAAGCCAAGATCGATCTCATCCTCAAAGCAAATTGATCTCATTGTGTCTCGACAAGGAGCAGATCGAACTCATTACCCTGCTAGATCGATTTGTGAAACTCTCGACTTGGGAAAGATTAATCTCATGCTCTTCGACAGATCGATCTCTCAAGCTTGAAAACTGAATGCAGGAAAACTAAAAGCAGCAGCAGATCAATCCCACACTAACGGAGATCGATCTCATCAAGCAATTTCTATAAAACATGGTTGCTGAATTGCAATTCACGGGAGAAAATATTAAACTTTTCCATTTTGAAGCTAAGTACCCTAGTTCTTACTCTCTAGACTATCAACACTTTCCATTGAGATTAGAGAAGAGTTTATTATATCAAAGTTGTTCATAGCATGGAGAAGAACAACATAGTTGGAAACAAGAGGTTGAATTGTGGAATCAAATGAGAAAAGGAGCTTTTCATCAAAGTGGTGAAAAAGGAGAAAAGCTAATATTGGTAAGATTTCTATGCACCAATCCTATATATGTTGATCTATATGCTTGTATGAGTTTATTGATATATAGATTTATGGTTGAAACATCCTATATCATTCCTAACCTTCCAAGACCTATAAATAATTTAATGTGTCCAAGTGAGGAAAGGACTAGTAGGCAAGGATTAAATGATGAACTAAGTATGTATTGATGTTATTGAGCATGTATATATGTTGGTATAACAGTTTGATGAAATTCATGTATAAGAAATAATAATAATTGAAAGTGAGAATATGTGGTATTCGATAAAATAGCACAATGAGATAAAATCGTGAACTTGAGGTACTATAAGCTTAATACCGGTTTACTACGAATCAACAGACTTGAGGAGTCTGAGAGATTCTCGAAAATGATTTATATACTCGAAGTAGACTTATGAAGGATAAAGTCCGATAATGATGTAACGAGGCAAAATGAGATATAATTGGCCCAATGCATTGATTTGAATATCATGCAAATGAAATGAAGTATATGACTATATACTGATGTATGTAACACATAATTTCAGCTCCAGAGGTAATCGTTGGAATCGATAGGACGGATCATAAGAAGTAAAAATCGAAGGACAATGATTCAAGCGTGATTCAAGGTAAAGGACTTATGCGAGCTATAGAGATAGCTATACATATGTTTTCTTACCTGCTGTGTGCAAATGTATGCGATAGGTACATAGATATGGATATATCTAGGTAGAGAAATTACGTATGAGAATAAGTCTATAGGTATGAGTTGCATGACTTCTATGATTATTGTGAAAAGAGGTTTTTTTGCAAATGTTTTGAGAAAGAATGATAATAGATGGGCTCCCGGTTTAACCATTTGCATGAAATGTTTCTAACGAGTGGTTGAAAGGAGATTTGCCCTCTCACTCATATCAGCACATGGAGCCTCTTCTATTTCTTTTCTCTGTGAAATTGTGCTGGAGCCTAGTGGCAATGGTAGATTGGCCAGTCCTGCTCCCACGTTATTTTCAAAGGGATTTTTGAGAAAAGCAAAAGAGTACTCGATGCCTCGGGTGATGCTATGTGTTCCACTCAAGATGCTCGCACTAGATTTTGGGAATCATGGTGGAGCCTTCGAGTATTGCTGTGTGTCTTGCTTTGACTATGCTCGCATGTAATTTTCCTAGTAATACCGTGCTCAATGCCTCATATATGCTGTGTGTCTTATGCTGAGTTGCTCGCACAAGGTTTTCATGATTGTGCTGTATGTTGAGTAAAATCGTGTTAGAGCCGTAATGTATTGTTGTGTGTCTTGCATTGACCTGCTCACACGTGGTTTGTGAATGCGATGTAATGAGTACAAAATCGTACTAGAGCCATTGTGTACTGCTGTGTGTCTTGCACTGACCTGCTCACACGAGTTTTTGAGACAATGGAAATGGGTGATAAGGATCCACGGGAGCACGATGTACCGTAAGCGTTAGCCATGGGTTATGATGTGCCATGATTTGAGTATGAGCTGAAGGGATGGTTGATCCACCTCCCCAAGCATAGGATTCTCGTACACCTGATCAATGTTGTCTGGAATCTGACTATGGCCATAAGTCTGATATTTATCTGTGTGATACGACATTGTCACTACTGTGTGAGGTGACATATGTCCCCCCTGCTGTGTGTCTGGGGATATGATAGCCCATGATTATGTCTCATGTATATTAAATTGATGTGTGCAAAGTGATTTCTAAATGTGTACTCAATGCTTTTAAAGATGAGCTTTGTGAATTGGAATATGTTGAGTGATTCTGTATAAATATGCATATACCTATCTAGAGAATTAACGGTTTCGCATTGATGGAAGCTATTTTAAAGAGAATGCATATGTTTTATAAGGAAAATGAATATATATGTATTTTAAGCATGTAGATAGTGTAGTTATTTACCTGCTTTCATATTTTCCTTGCTGAGCGTGTTAGACCAACCCCTTATTTCCTCCTTCATAGATACTACACAGTAGTGAGTACACTATAGTCGTCTCTGCTATTATGTTATTCCGGTCATCCAGTAGTATAGAGGTATACATTTGAGATGAGAAAATTTTTTATCCTATAAATTAATGCACAGTAAAGTTTGTATTTTGGGGGATGTATATAATAGAAACTGATGTAAACGCTTCCGTGTATCTATATATATATATAAAAGTTCAGTTTCTATTTTACTTCATTCGTATGAATTTATTAAACTAAAATGGATGAGATATTAGGATACAATTATGTATACTAAGCTGGGAAATGGGACTAAGACACTTATTTTGAGTACGTAGGATGTCTGATAGGCGACTTACTTGTAAAGTGGAGAGTTTGCGCTCTCAAGGGCATAGAGATGAGCCCGAGAGATGCAGTGGGTCTAGTTCTAGTAGAGATCCACCTGATCTTAGTGAGGCCATTGAGGAACGTATAGTGCAGTTACAACGCAGTGTAGACACGGTTATAGAGATGTTTACACAAGCTATGGCTAGATTCAAGGGTAGACAGGAGAACCCTGCTGGTCAAGCTGCTGCACTTGAGAGATAAGAGCCAGCACATCATGTACCGAGACCTCGAGATATAGAGGCAGAGATACCTGTACCCCCTCCAGTTCAGGACATTTCCCCACCAGTTTTAGATCCTATAGCTCCACAACAGGTTGGTGGCGAGGAAGTTTATGATTATGATCAGGGTAGACTGAGAGAGTTTCAGAAGTTTAAACCACCTTCATTTAATGGGGTGAAGAACCTAGTGTTAGCTGAGCATTGGATACTTAGTATGGAGAAACTCTATCGATTTTCCATTCCTCTAACACAAAGAAGCTCACCTTTGTAGCTTTTGTATTAGAGGATGAGGTCGAGCATTGGTGGATGGCCACACAGCCGATGTTGAGTGCCCGTGTGAGACCCTGTCTATGTATAATTATATAAATGTACATAGAAATGTAAATGAAATCATAGGTATGGTGATATACTTGTAATGTGAAGTATATGAAATGTAAGTCTACAAGTTTAATGTACACACTTGCCATAAGAGTTGTGATTATACATACAAGTTACATTATGTATGAATGTGAAGGAATGGACTTTGATTTGTGATGAATGTGAGTAAAATGGAATATGACTAGTGTGGTAAATGGAAGGAAGATTTGCATGAGTATGCACTTCCATTTGGTTTATATTAAGTATATTTGGTTATACAAGGATTCTACACAAGTTTTAATGTGTATGAAGTATTATGGGATGTCATTTTCAAGTCTCAAAGATGATTGGATGAGGAAATGACCATAGCAACAAAATGTATGAAGTTTGGTATGAGTTGTTGCAGAAAAACTGCAGAAAATCTGGAAACATGAAGGCCAGATCAATCCCATAGTATGAGAGATCGATCTGGAAGAGCCAGAAAGCTCTTAGTTGAGCAATGGAATAGAGCAGATCGATCCTTAATGGAACAGATGGATCTCCTTAGCTCTTGGGTTGGAAGTAGATCGATCTCCCCTAAGACCAGATCGATCTCCTTAACCTTCTGTTTGAAGTAGATTGATCTCCCCTATTCGACAGATCGATCTCCTACTTCAAAATGTCTTGGAAAAGAGGGATTAAGAGGACCAGATCGATCTCCACCCAAGACAGATCGATCTCATCAAGCTGAATCTATAAATATGGAGCAGTTAGATCTGTATTTTCGAGACAAAAACTAATCTTTCCCATTTCCAACCTAAAACCTAGCTTTCTCACTCCTAAATCCACACTTTTTCAGTAAGATTTGAGGGAAAGCTATTAGAGACAAAGTTGTTCACATCAAAGAGAAGAACAACATAGTTTGGAGGTATTTCCCCACTTGTTGGATTGAAGGATCAAAGGTGCATTTCCATTAGAGCAAAGAGGAAATCAAGCTAGGTGAGTTTCTAAATGGAATAACTCAAGTACATTATGTAGATATTGATTTTGGAGTTGTTTGGCATGCATAGAAAGGGTAGAAACTACCTAGGAAGTAATGAATCCACCATGACCTAGAAATGGTCCAATGTGAGAAAGTGAAATGTGTTGAGATTAATGATGAATGGGATATATTGAGGTTAATAATAGTGTTGTGGTATGATTTTAAGAGGTTATTAGTGAGTAAACTGTGAGATTTACCAAAAAGGGGTAAAATGTGGATGAAGGCATTGGTAAATGCAAAGATGGGTTATATTGACTAATGAGGTCAAATGTGAGTTAACAACTTTAACTCAAGTGGTTTGGATGATTTGAATCGCAGTTTCGGGGATATACCGGAACAAAGCGAGGTAAGAGCGTAAGAAGCTAGGGGAAAAGAGAGTCGCACTCAAGTAAATTGAGGTAAGGGAATTGGGTGGACCCTTAGAGATATCTGTGCACAATTTGGGTGCATTAAATGCTTTGCTAGAATGCATGAGATATTAGGAAATGATGTTGGGTGATTGAAGGGTAAAAGTTAGGTGTTTGAGAAATGTACATGAAAATAAAAGCATAATGCTTTCGAAAATCATGTTTTATTGCTTTTTAACAAGTGATTGGCAGGTTGGCTAGCATTGGAAATGAGTTGTTTTGGTTTGTTAACCACACTTTGCAAAGAAATGAGCCACCTACATTATTTTTCGTGAGAATGAAAGTGTGCTAGAGTATGACTTGCACGAGATTTGACGTGTTTTATACACATAAGTGCTAGAGCTTAGCTCTTACTGGTTTTCACATGGATTTCATACTGGTTTTGGCATAGTGCTTGGAGCTTAGTTCGCACTAGATGTCCACCTTATTTGTTGTCATGCTTGGAGCTTCGGGCAGACTGGGTGTCGCACTGATTAAATAGGCTCGTACGTGCATTTGTGATAATTTGACATGTTGTTAGCCATGTTAGGAGCTTCAGGTAGACAAGAGGTAGTACCGATTAAATAGGCTCACACGTGCGTTTGAGATGTGCCGTGATATGATGTGTTGATTGGGTCTACGCAGTACGTTGTACCGTGCATGTAGCATGGAGTACGTTGTACCATGTTGAGATTGTGATATGCCGTCTTCGAACGAGATCTGCTGTGGATCGACTGGCTGGATTTGACCCATCTCCCGTGTGGAAGCAGATAGTAATGATATCTCGCACACTTGATCCGTGTAGCAAGTATCACAGGTTATGGCCATAGACCTAGAGGTATTACCTTTTATTGAATTACCTATCTCACATGTCTAATGCTTTGTGAATAAATCCATGTTTGAAATGATTTGCAGGTCAGCACAGTCCGAGAGAGGGGCTAAGACCTAACAAGTGTTGAATTGTTATGAGACATAGATTGTTAATGGTTTAAATTGCACCGAAGCATGATGATTAATGTCATGCTTTATTGTGAAAAATGCATGATGGTTAATGCTATGCTTATTTGAGAAATCGTATGATTGGTAATGCCATGCTTTATTGTGAATTATGCATGATGATTTATACCATGCTTTGAATTGAATTGTGCACTGAATTTTAATTGCATGAACATTTTACATACCATTAATACAATCATACACTCATGTTTTGAGATAAAATGATGAACTAAATGCTTTTGAGCATGACATCACGATCACGTAGATAGTGCAGTATCTACATGTTCGCATGATTGCCTTACTGAGCGTGTGGTTTGCTCACTCCCTTATTTTCCCTCTCTCTACAAAGATTTAAGTATAGAGTGACCGTGACTGGAGGCTTTCCCTTTTGGTATCTGCTGCATCCCATCGCTAAAGGTATACACACTTGAATTATTTTGTATCTAAACTAGACATAGCACAGTAGCATTTTGTATGTATACATTGGGGATGTAAAGCAATGTAAACACTTGTAAAAAGTAACTCTTATGTATTTATAAAAGTGTTTACTTCTAAAATTATATTACAAATTAAATTGTTATGGATGGATGAGGTAGACATTGACACACAGCCCAACTATTGAGGAGAGTAGCTGTTCATAATGAGGAAAGGACGAATAATAAATGATGCATGCAAATGCAAAAAATTTGCACGTATTTTGGTAAGTTGAGGGTCGTGAAAGAAGTTGGTATCAGAACTTCAGTTGGTCTGACGTGTGTTGTGTCTAAAATACGTAATAAGTTGGAAATATTACATCCTCATGTTACTATGCTTGTTTAGATACAATTGTGTGTGTGTCGATAGGTTGACTAAGTAATTGGTTGTGAATGTAGGGAATTGAGTAATTATGCCTAATACCAGTCGCAGTAGAGGGGCGAGGGCGCAAGTTAGAGGCCGTAGAGGTAGGCTTGGGGGTCTTGTTGAGCCGAAAACACACGAGGTTTAAGATGATATTAAGGTGGAGGTTGATGTTGAGCACGCTCCACATGGTCCAGAAAAGAGGCCCGAGAGTACTGAGGCTCATTTCGCGAGGATAGAGCGGAGCATTGAGATGATATTGGAGTTGGTCACCCAATCTTTTCCTGGAGTTGGCAGTAGATAGAGTCCCGCTACTCAGGGTGATGCTGAGCAGGTGACAGTTCCCGAGGCACGGGTAAGGCAAGCCCAAAGACCTTAGACGACAGATACCCCACCCACACAGGATGTGCATACACCTGTTGCTACACTACAAGCCAGTAGAGGCTGGGGTTACGATTGTGATTTGGATAGACTGCAGCAGTTCCAAAATTTTGGACCACCATCTTTCATTGGAGTTAAGGACCGAGTAGCTGCAGAGGATTGTATTAATGAGATTGAGAAGCTATAAGGGTTCTTTGAGTGTACTACTACGGAGATGGTAGCGTTTGCAACTTTTATGCTGAAGGGTTCAGCAAAACATTGGTGGAAGTCCACCAGGCCAATTTTGAGAGCCCGACATACTGAGATCAGCTGGGATATATTTTTGGAGGCCTTCTGGAGACAGTATGTTCTGGATACGGCGCAGAGAAAGATGAGAATAGCATTTTTGGGACTGACCCAAGGGAGAAGGACTGTGGATAAATACAAAACGACCTTTATTTCCCAGGGAAGATATGATCCCAACACAATGAGTAATGAGGTCGAGAAAATCTAAAAATTTATAGATAGATTGAGACCGACCATCAGGTCTAGACTGGTTCCCCTAGATATACCGACCTATGAGGAGGCAGTGCGTATGGCGCAATTATGTGAATAAGATGTTGATAGAATCGCTTCAGAGTTTAGAAAGGTTAGTAAAATGAGGGACAAAGATAAGAAGAGACCACTGATGGATAGAGGCTTCAGTTATAAGGGAAGCAAGAGATTTTCTAGGAAGAGGTCGAGGATCGAGGAGATCCGGGAGAGGACAGTTAATACTTCCATGTATCCGGCTCTAAGTCCAGCGAAAGGAGTTGTGATTGGAGGGCCACGACCTACTACGGAACAGTGTGGCAAGTGTGGTAGGTACCATGGAACTCGACCATGCTATGGACCTCAGGTAGTATACTTTAGATGTGGGAAACCAGGGCACATAATCAGAGATTGCCCATAGATGACAGAGAGAGCCCCACAGAAGGCCAAGAAGCCAGAGAGAGCTCCAATTGGAACATCTGCTCCAAGGAGGAGGGCTACAGCTGAGGAAAAGGGGAAGCAGACAGTGGATGTGAGCAGAGGACGAGTGCACGCACTGGACCAGGACACTGGGGATCAATCTTCGGATGTGGTTAAAGTTATCATCCAAAGTTTTTATTTAGAAGCATTTGTATTGTTTGATCCTGGTGCCACGCATTCTTTTATTTCACCATCCTTTGCACGTAAATTGTTGAAGCATATAAAACCCAGGCTGCTAGATAAGATGTTAATGATATCTACCTCTATGAATGATAGTCAATTAACCGAGCATGTATATAGAAGTTGTAAGATGAGCATAGGAGGCAAGGAAATGGCAGCCGATTTAATCCTATTAAATATGAGTGATTTTGATGTAATCCTAGGTATGGATTGGCTTGCTGCGAATCATGTAGTTATGGATTGTCATGCAAAAACTTTGTTGTTTCTAAAGATGGACGACCTTATTGTAAATTTTGATGAAAAGAAATGAAATGACATGATCTTTATAAATAAGAAAAGAGTATGATCTCAATACATGATATTTGAGAGATTGATTTTGTTATCTATTATATATGTGTATATGATGATTATGTTACTGATAGTGGAAAGAATAATGTGAAGAGTTCATTGCTTATGTGATTGAGACAGATAAGGCACGTCTGGAGTTGGGAGACATTCCAGTGGTTAGGGAATTTCCAGATGTCTTTTCGGACAAGTTATCAAGGTTACCTCAAGATAGGGAGATGGAGTTTGGTATAGACTTAGCACCTGGTACAGAGCCGATATCCAAGCCACCGTATAGAATGGCTTAAGTTAAGTTGGAAGAATTAAGGAAACAGTTACAAGAGTTGCTAGAGAAGGGATTCATCAGACCGAGGTCTCACCTTGGGGAGCACCGGTTCTATTTGTGAGGAAGAAGGATGGAAGCCTCTGACTGTGTATAGATTATCGGTTTTTGAATAAGGCTACCATTAAGAATAAGTATCCCCTTCCACGCATTGATGACTTGTTGGATCAGCTTAAGGGAGCGTAGGTCTTTTGTAAGATAGATCTGAGATCTGGGTACCATCAGTTTAAGATATGGAGTGGAGATGTACCCAAGACAGCTTTTCGCACCCGGTATAGACATTATGAATTTATGGTTATGCCATTCGGCTTGACAAATGGTCCCACGATTTTTATGTCATTGATGAATGAGGTATTCCACCAGTACTTGGATTGATTTGTTATTGTGTTTATTGATGATATACTAGTGTAGTCAAGATCTAGAGAGGAGCATGAGAGGTGTGAGATCTAAGAATTTTAGACATATTTTAATTATGTAATATGAACTTGAAGTGTAATTTATTGAGCTGAGTGAAATGTATAAGTAATGAATGAGAAATAGTGAAAGTAGTGAATTGTGAAAATTATATTTGGAGCTTTATATGTCAAGTGTTTAACCAAAGTGTGAAACTATGAGGTCAGATTGATCTTGGAGAAGAGATGATCGATCTGGTAAGATAAAAATGACAAGGAAGGAGGAAATTAAGTGAGCAGATCGATCTCCAATGGAAGAGGATCGATCTCATGAGGAAGGAATCGACCTCAAAATGTTTCTGTTAGGGAGAAGATCGATCTCCTCAAGGAGCAGATCAATCTCATGAAGCATTCTGTAAACTAGAGATCGATCTCGTAATTGGAGCAGATCGTTCTCATAAAGCCATTAAGAGATCGATCTTACCCCACGACAGATCGATCCCCTAGGAATAAAATTACCCCAAATCGTCCCCAAATTCAAATGCAGATCGATCTCATCAAGAGCCAGATCGATCTCCTACCCTTTGTCTATAAAAGGACCCCTGTGTTTTCCTGTATTTCATCTTTTCTCTCTCTTTCAAACCTTCATTTTAGCCGAACCCTAGCTTTCTCTCTCTTCCAAATCGCCCATTTTCGTCCAAATCAAGAGTTGCGGTAAGAAGGGAAGTTGTTCCTCATCCAAAGGAGAACAACATACTTGGAAATCGAAAGACGAATTGAATTGAGGTGTGAGTTGAGCACTCCACAAGTTTGGGTAATCTCTAAACCTCGATCTTTGATTTTTAAGTAATCTTTGATGATTGTGAGCATGGGCATTGTGATGAAATAGTTGGAAAATGATTAGAAATAGATGAAATTGTGATTTGGTTAGAGTAAAGGTGTTATTATGCAATTTGTGGTAAATTAGGATTTTTATCTATAAATTGGAAATTTAGGCAATGAGGTGATTTTTGCATAGGTGCATGAGAAATGTAAAAGGTTGAGATATAGTGGATGAGACCATGAATGGTGATAGAGTCGTGAGAATTGAGTTGATTGAGATATTAATGAGAATATGAGCAAATGTGTGCTCAATAATGCGATTGAGTTGGGTTATTGATGTTTTTAACATCGTTTGGACAGCTCGGGAGTTCCAGAGTGGAATGCGAGGCTAGTCCGTGATATGGGGGAACGATTGCACTATACGAGGTGCAAAGAGGTAAGGGAAAACTAAACCATTTGTGTATGTGTTTTGATAAACTGTTTGTAGCATGAACCATGATTTGAGAATACAAGCATGTTTAATGTTGTGTCGTGATATGATTGCACATGATTTTTATAGCCGATTGGAGCCCACGATTTTATGAGTTTATAAGCTAAGTGTGAAATTGCTTTATAAACTGTTGAGTTTGCGTGCAAAGTAACTTGGGCTCTACGTTAAGGCAATATTGAGATTTGAGAAAATGTGTGCCTGTTTTGCCAGTTGGAACTCGATTTTAATATGTTTTGTGTTGAGTACACAAATGTTTTAAATGAGTTTTATGAGAGAAAACCATTATGAGTTCTACGTGAAGGCAAAATGTTTTATAAGATAATGGCTAATGATTGAGACTTAGGCATGTCATGTTGAACACACATCGGGCCTTGCTTGATAGCATGTAAGACCGATATAGTGGGATGCCTGAGAACCGACCCAGGGACCACGGGCCTTGTTCTGGTAACATGTAAGTCCGATTATTCCTCCGCTTTGGTAGCGTTGGGAGGCCTTGCTCTGGTAGCATGTAAGTCCGGGCCTTGC
The DNA here is from genome assembly GCA_033439115.1 of Firmiana major. Lineage (NCBI taxonomy): Eukaryota > Viridiplantae > Streptophyta > Magnoliopsida > Malvales > Malvaceae > Firmiana > Firmiana major. Next base: position 71,809,670 of record CM065898.1, on the reverse strand, counting down.
TCTAGTAGTATGTAAGTCTGATATTCCTCCGTTTTGGTAACGTGAGATAACCCCCGTTCTGGTAACGCTAGTTGGCCTTGCTTTGGTAGCATGTAAGACCGATAGAGTGGGCCGTCTGGGAATCGACCCAGGGACCACGTGATAGGGTGCATGAGGCGAGGTATTGCTCTGGTAGCATGTAACGTTGGGCCTTGTTCTGGTAACATAAAAGTCCAATATACCATGCATATGACCATATTGTCGACGTTCCCTCTTATAAGGATGCCTGGGATGCGCACCTAGAGGAGATTATATATTTGATGTGCCATGACGAGTTTTATATGAGTTTTATTGCCTAGTCTCGTTTTACACATGAGTTGTGTTTTGTGATTTTGTCACGTTCTATTTACTGAGGTGATTTTTATCACATATTTTGAGAAAAGCCATTATCACATATATTTACACATGCTTGTGAATGCTTTATATTGAGCCTTTTTACCTTCATGTTTTCACATGATTTATGAGCTATGAGATGATGATGTTTTGAGAACTTTCATGCTACGATTTCAAATGAGTATATTGAGTTTCATATACAAATACATATTTGTGATGTGTGATACGGTTTATATAACTGAGTTCCCTTACCCCCCTTACTGAGCGATTTAGAAGCTCACCCTGTTTTTCTTTCCCCCTCCAGATTTCTTCAAGTGAAGTGAGTTCCCTGTGACGTACGGGTTAGAGGCTAGTGGAGAACTTGAGCTCCAGGCTGTATTTTGTGTGTTGAGGTATATATATTCAATATTCATGTATCCAGACTAGAGTTATATTTACAGAAACTTGTTGTACAGTAATGTATGGGATGTATTAGGATTAATTAACTCGAAATTGAGTAATGTATATGATATGATATATACTAATTTATGATGAGATCTTGAGGCATGATAAGTATGATGATGTATGACACTGCATAGGAATAAACCCTTAATTGTGATTTGATGAGTAAAAAGTTTTAAATTTGCCCTATTTTTCACGTTTTTGGGGCGTCACAAGAGGTATCTAAGGATAGTGCTACAAACCCTTCGAGAGAAGAAGTTGTACGCTAAACTCAGTAAGTACGACTTTTGGTTGGAACGTATCTCTTTTCTGGGTCACATAGTGTCGAAGGATGGAGTGTCAGTGGATTCATCTAAGATTGAAGCGGTGACACAGTGGCAGAGACCCCAGACAGTGACAGAGATCAAAAGTTTCCTGGGTTTAGTTGGGTATTATCGAAGGTTTGTAGAGGGATTCTCGAGATTAGCTGCTCTTTTGACATGTCTCACGAGGAAAAATGTTGTGTGGGATGATAAGTGTGAGGAAAGCTTCGAGGAGTTGAAAAGGAGAGTAACCACAGCTCTGATCCTCACCATTCCTACCTGCTCAGGAGGTTTCTCGGTGTATACAGATGCTTCACACTTAGGACTGGGTTATGTATTGATGCAGGATGGGAAAGTAGTTGCATATGGATCAAGACAGTTGAAGGATCATGAGAGTAACTACTCGACCCATGATTTAGAGTTGGCGACCGTGGTATTTGCATTGAAAATATGGCGCCACTATCTCTATGGTGAGAGATTTCTGATTTACACAGATCATAAGAGCCTTAAGTACCTGTTCTCACATAAAGAATTGAACATGAGACAGAGGAGATGGCTCGAGCTCTTAAAGGATTATGATTGTGAGATCTTGTACAACCCGGGTAAAACGAATGTGGTTGCTGATGTATTGAGTAGGAAGCATCTCGGGATGGTATCATTTATGATAATCAGGAAACACTTAGAACAGTTCACAAACCTCAGTTTGGATATGACCCTGCCTGACGCTGATAGTGGATTTATGATAGCTAGCCTGCAGTTGGAATCGGATCTGGTAGATCGAATCCGACAAGCTCAGCGAGTTGATCAGCAGTGGAGTGATATTATCGGGCAGATACAAACGGGTACAGACATGGACTTTGGGTTCAGTTCAGATGGGTTGTTGAGGTTCAGAGGTAGGATATGTGTTCCTGATGATGCAGAGATCAGAAGGTTGATCTTGACAGAGGCTCACTCATCGAAGTATACGATACATCCAAGGAGTACTAAGATTTATCAAAACCTTCGAAAGGTTTATTGGTGGTCTAGGATGAAAAAGCACATTGCTGAATATGTTGCTAAGTGTCTCGTTTGTCAGCAGGTGAAGGTAGAGCATCAGAAGCCTGTATGGTTATTGCAGCCTCTACCGATACTGACTTGGAAGTGAGAGCATGTCACCATTGATTTTGTGATGGGATTGTCGAGGACCCGCAGAGATCATGATGCCATATGGGTGATTGTGGATCGATTGACGAAATCAGCCCATTTTTTAGCTATGAGAGCTACCGATACTCTGAGCCAGTTAGCGAATCTATATGTGCGCGAGATAGTGAGGCTACATAGAATTCCAGTGAGCGTTGTTTTTGATAGGGATGCTCGCTTCACTTCCCATTTCAGGGAGCATTTTCAGGAAGCGATGGGGACCCAATTGAGTTTTAGCATTGCGTTTCATCCTCAGACAGATGGTCAGTTAGAGAGGACTATACAGACCCTGGAGTATATGTTGAGAGCGTGTGTGTTGGATTTTGGAGGCTCCTGGGATGACCATTTGCCTCTCGTAGAGTTTGCCTATAATAACAGTTTTCATGTGAGTATCAGGATGGCACCATCTGAGGAATTGTATGGGCGTGGATGTCATTCCCCTATTGTATGGGAAGAGGTTGGTGACAGACAGATCTTTGCTCCCGACTTGGTTAGACAAGCCTTTAAGAATGTCCAATTGATATGTGAGAGGTTACGGACAGCTCAGAGCAAGCAAAAGAGCTATGCTGACAAGAGAAGGAGACCACTAGAGTTTGATGTGGGTGAGTCGGTGTTCTTGAAAGTTTCTCCTTCGAAGGGTATTAGAGGTTTGGTAAGAAAGGTAAGCTGAACCCTAGATATATCGTACGCTTCAAGATTTTGGAGAGAATGGGAGACAAGGCTTATAGGTTAGCATTGCCACCAGAGTTGGCAAGTGTGCATAACATTTTCCATGTATCCATGATAAGGAAGTATCACCTGGACCTGGCGCATGTGATAAGATATAAGCCTTTAGAGCTCAATGAAGGTATAACCTATGTTAAGAAGTCGATTCGGATATTGGATAGAAAAAATAAAGTGTTGAGGACAAAGACAATTTCCTGGTGAAAGTTCTTAGGCAACAATACAAGGTGGAAGAAGCCACATGGGAATTGGAGAGTTTAATGCGGGACAAGTATCCTGAGTTTTCATGGATTTAATTGGTTCTAATTTGGAAGACCAAAGTCTCTAAGTGAGAGAGAATGTTAGACCCCGTATATGTACAATTATATAAATGTACATATAAATGTAAATGAAATCATAAGTATGGTGATATACTTGTAATGTGAAGTATATGAAATGTAAGTTCATAAGTTTAATGTACACACTTGCAATAAGAGTTGTGATTGTACGTACAAGTTACATTATGTATGAATGTGAAGGAATGGACTTTGATTTGTGATAAATGTGAGTAAAATGGAATATGAGTAGTGTGGTAAATGGAAGGAAGATTTGCATGAGTATGCACTTCCATTTGGTTTATATTAAGTATCTTTGGTTATACAAGGATTCTACACAAGTTTTAATGTGTATGAAGTATTATGGGATGTCATTTTCAAGTCTCAAAGATGATTGGATGAGGAAAAGACCATGGCAACAAAATGTATGAAGTTTGGTATGAGTTGTTGCAGAAAAACTGCAGAAAATCTGGAAACATGAAGGCCAAATCGATCCCATAGAATGAGAGATCGATCTGGAAGAGCCAGTGTCATGCTCCGCTTTCGGGAACTCTTCTATCCATACATTCTCTACTACGGTTGGGCTGTGAGAAGATGCAATTACTAAAAATTTATTTATTTACAGCGGAATATTTAAATCTTTAATTCACACTCCCAGGTGTGTGTGTAAATACACAACATTAGTTGTATAAATACCATGTGTTTACATATCATCCCCATAATACTGCTTACAATTCCAAGATATAACTGTGCGATACAATATATTAGATACAAAATACTCGTGTATACAAATCTTATACCTTTGCGGATTGTCGGAGCTGTTCAACACAAAAGACTTAGAGACCATCGCTCTCTTACTTCTCAGTACCTGGAGGGGGAAAAATAGTGGGATGAGCAAACCACGGCTCAGTAAGGAAATGTATGCTAGCAGGTAGATATCGTACTACCTACATAGCCCATGCATGCATAAACCAAAACCATGTTTTCGTTATAAATGGAAATATCATACGGACAATGCATTTAAATACATATTTCTCAAGAGCATTTTCGTGTAAATCAAATGTCAAACTTCCATTTAAAACATGCTTATAAATAGTGCCCTCATGGCACGAATGTGAAATCGGAGATTTATTAAAACACGAAATCTCTTTCACTTCTCAAATCATTCTTTCTCGCAAATCTCTTTCTTTTCTAAGATTGTCTCTGTTTCTCGATTCTCTGAGACAGGCATGGAATTTTCGGCAATCAAATATCCACGACTTATGGCCACAGTCAGTGATCCCAGGCCTCACTGATCGGGTGTGCACAGGGTATCACTTCGCCTGAAGGGGGATGGGTCAGTCCTACCCTCCGGCTCATCTCAATCCACCTCATCTCCTCGTATACTCACGGTGAAGATACGTCGTGTGTCATCTACGAGATACTCGTACTCACGTGCACCCAGCACGGTACATAGTATACCAACGGGTGACTACACTGTTCTACGTACAACCGTGGACCCAAGTCCATACTCCAACTCCAATGGACTTTTTATCCTTGAACCATGTCTCATATACCAGGCGAGCAAGCAGCGCGACACACAGTCAACGCAAAGCTCCAGCGCGGTACGATCTATCGTTAAGGCCCAGCCCGTTCAATTGGCCGTCGGCTGGTATCCCCTTGGGTCCCAGACCCCCAGGTTTACCTTAACTCAACAAAACAGGTACGAGCATAGTTCTCGTACTTTCTCAAAACCCCCGTGCGAGTTAAAACTCCCGCACGATACATCAAGGCTTTAAACCGGGTGTGAGCTAACGCTTCAACACCAAATCTCATCTCAAAACTGATAGATGGTTATTTTCTCTTTTTAAAACTCAAAACATGTTTATTCATACAGCATGCTTCTTCATGCTAAAACATGTAAAATTAGCCAACCTATCATCAACATTTCTCAATCATCAATAACAATATAAAATTTAGAATTTCATTGAAAACATGCATATCATGCTATTTCCTTACCCTATCCCATTTCTCAATACATATATATACATCATAGTACTTTTCATATTTCCACATCATTTCATAAACTTATAATATCGTACTAGTCCTAGCAATATATCTACGAAATTGCTGTAATTACGTACGAACATCTCTATAGCTAACACACAGTCCCTTACCTCGTTTTACTTGTGTGCAACTATCCGCCTTTATGCTACTTGCGTTCTCATCTTGACTTGCTCCGGCGTATCATCCGAAACTGAAATTCATCCATCAACATTTGAGTTAATGTTTCTAACTCTTATTCAACTAAGCATTTATCCAATGCCTTAATTACACATTTTTACCCTTTGTGGTAAATCTCCCAATTTATCCTAATATCAACATTTCCAAACCATTTCCACAACATACTCATCCACTCAAGATATCCCATTCATCAAAAATACTCCCACATTCCACTTTCTCACACTTGACTATTTCTAAGCTATATGCATTTCATACCATCCTAGGTAGTTCTATCCACAATATGCACACCCAAATATCTTTATAATCATTAACTAAACCAATGTACTTGGATTTGTGCATTAGAACTTACCTCATTGGATTTCCTCTTGCTCCAATTAGGATTGCCCTCTATTTCTTCAATCCTTCAAATGGGAAAATGCCTCTAGACTATGTTGTTCTTCTCTTTGATGTGAACAACTTTGTCTCTAATAGCCTCTCCTTAAATCTCACTGAAAATGGCTGGATTTAGGAGTGAGAAACTAGATTTCTTTGAGTTGAAGTGAAATGGAAATGTTTTCCCCGAAATTCTGATGATCCAACTGCTCCCATTTATAGTTTTGACTTGATGAGATCGATCTCCCTTGGGTGGAGATCGATCTGTTCCTCAAAAATCCCTCTTTTCTGAGACGTTTTAAAGGTAGGAGATCGATCTGTCGAGACTGGAGATCGATCTGCTTTCAAACAGAAGCTTAAGGAGATCGATCTGGTCTTAGGGGAGATCGATCTGCTTCCAACCCGAGAGCTAAGGAGATCGATCTGCTTCCTTTGGAGATCGATCTGTTCCCTTCCATTTCTCACATAAGAGCATTCTGGCTCTCCCAGATCGATCTCTCATCCTATGAGATCGATCTGGCCTTCACAAAGTCTAGATTTCCTGCAGTTTTTCTGTAACAACCCTTACCAAACACCCTTAATTTGCTACCATGATGATTTCCTCATTCATTCATCTTTGAGACTTGAAAATGGGATCCATCCTCACTACATACACATTAAAACTTGTGTAGAATCTTTGTATGACCAAATATATACGATATTACTCGAATGGAAATATACACTTATGTAAATCTTTCCTTCCATTTTACTATACTACTCTTATTCCATTTCGATCACATTCTTCTCGTTTTAAGTTCATTTCCTCCTACTCACTTATAATGCAACTTGTACGTATAATCACAATTCTTACTACAAGTGCGTATATACTCTTATGAACTTACATTACATACACTTCACATTACAATACATCATCTTACTTATGATTTTAATTACATTCCCATGTTCCTATATACATAGCTATACATGTACGGGGTCTCACATTCTCCCCCACTTAAAGAATTTGGTCCTCCAAATTGGAACCAATTCAATTCGTGAATAACTCGGGATACTTTTCCCGCATCAAACTTTCCAGTTCCCATATGGCCTCTTCCACAGTGTGATGTTGCCACAAAACCTTAACCAACGAAATTGTCTTATTCCGCAACACCTTCTCTTTCCTGTCCAACACCCTGATCGGTCTCTCGACATACGACATATCTTTCTTGAGCTCCAACGGCTCATAACTAATTACATGTGTCGAATCCGGGTAGTACTTCCGAAGCATAGAAACGTGGAAGACATTGTGGACTTCTGCTAGCTCAGGTGGTAAGGCTAGCCTATATGCTCCTTCTCCCACTCTATCCAAAATCTCGAAGGGACCAATGTAACGAGGACTTAATTTTCCTTTCTTCCCAAACCTCATTATTCCCTTAGAAGGAGATACTTTCAAAAATACAGACTCGCCAACATCAAACTCAAGTGGTCTCCGTCTCCTGTCAGCATAGCTCTTTTGTAGACTTTGAGCTGTTCGCAGCCTCTCGCATATTATCTGAACATCCTCGGAGGCTTGCTTAACCAAATCGGGGGCGAGCAATTGTCTGTCACCAACTTCTTCCCAACCAATGGGCGATCGGCATCTACGACCGTATAGTGCCTCATAAGGGGCCATACCAATACTTGAGTGATGACTGTTATTGTAGGCGAACTCAATCAATGGCAAGTGATCGTCCCATGAGCCTCTAAAATCCAGCACACACGCTCTCAACATATCCTCCAGGGTCTGTATAGTCCTCTCTGACTGACCATCTGTCTGAGGATGAAAAGCGGTGCTAAAACTCAACTGGGTCCCCATCGCTTCCTGGAAATGTCCCCAAAAGTGGGAAGTGAAGCGGGCATCCCTATCCGAAACAACACTCACTGGGACTCCATGCAATCTCACTATTTCTCGCACATACAGGTTCGCCAGTGAACTCAATGTATCAGTAGATCTCATGGCTAAGAAATGTGTCGATTTCATTAACCGATCTACTATCACCCATATCGCATCATGGTTCTTACGAGTTCTCGGTAACCCCATCACAAAATCCATGGTGACATGCTCCCACTTCCATGTTGGTATCGATAGAGGTTGTAATAGTCCTCCTGGTTTCTGATGTTCGACTTTTACTTGCTGACAAATGAGACATCTAGCGACATACTCAGCTATGTCTCTCTTCATTCCAGACCACCAATATACTTTTCGGAGGTTTTGATACATCTTACCACTCCCTGGGTGTATCGTGTATCTCGACGAGTGTGCCTCTGATAAGATCAGCTTTCTCAGCTCTAAATCCTTAGGAACACATATTCTATCTCCAAACCTTAGTATTCCATCTGGACTCAATATAAAATCAGCACCCTTCCCTTTCTGGATTTGGCTAATCATGACAATACACCATTGATCGATTTGCTGAGCTTGTCGAATTCTCTCAATCAACTCCGGTTCTAATCTCAAGCTAGCAATGATCCCATAGCTGCCAATCTCAGGTAGGGTCATATCCAGACTAAGGTTCGTGAATTGTTCCAACAACTCGTGCTCTCTAACCATCATATGTGATACCAACCCGAGACTCTTCCGACTCAATGCATCGGCAACCATATTTGCCTTCCCCAGGTGGTACAAGATCTCACAATCATAGTCCTTGAGGAGTTCCAACCACCTCCTCTGTCTCATGTTTAACTCCTTTTGTGAGAATAGATATTTCAGACTCTTATGATCCGTAAAGATCTGAAATCTCTCACCATATAAGTAGTGGCGCCATATCTTCAACGCAAACACTACGGCCGCTAACTCCAAATCGTGAGTGGGGTAGTTCTTCTCATGATCTTTCAGCTGTCTAGATCCATAAGCTACTACCCTTCCATCTTGCATCAAAACACAGTCTAGTCCTTGATGCGAAGCATCTGTATACACCGAGTAATTCCCTGAACTGTTAGGGATGACAAGAACTGGCGCGGTAGTTAATCTGCGCTTAAGTTCCTAAAAACTTCTCTCACAAGCTTCATCCCATAAAAACTCCACACTTTTCCTCGTAAGACGTGTCAATAGAGCAGCTAATCTAGAGAAACCCTCTACAAATCTTCTGTAGTAACCAGCCAATCCCAGAAAACTTCTGATCTCTGTGACTGTCCTAGGTTGTTCCCATTGAACAACTGCCTCAATCTTGGATGGATCTACTGACACCCCATCCTTCGATATAACATGGCCTAGAAAAGAAATCTGTTCTAGCCAAAAGTCACATTTGTTAAGCTTGGCATATAACCTTTTCTCTCGGAGGGTTTGCAAAATAATCCTTAAGTGCTGCTCATGCTCTTCTCTGGACCTTGAATACACCAATATGTCATCAATGAAAATAATTACGAATTGGTCCAGGTATGGCTTGAATACTTCGTTCATTAGAGCCATAAAAGCTGCCGGCGCATTGGTCAACCCAAAAGGCATCACTAAGAATTCGTAATGGCCATAGCGAGTACGAAATGCTGTCTTGGGCACATCCTCCTTCCGAATCTTCAATTGATGATACCCAGACCTCAGATCTATCTTGGAGAAGATCTGCGCTCCCCAAAGCTGATCCAATAAATCGTCAATGCGTGGCAAGGGGTACTTATTCTTGATGGTAGCCTTGTTTAACATCCGATAATCAATGCACAACCTGAGGCTCCTATCTCTCTTCTTCACAAATAATACCGGGGCTCCCCATGGTGAGACGCTCGGTCTTATGAACCCCTTCTCTAACAACTCTTGCAGCTGTTTCCTTAATTCCTCTAACTCAACTGGGGCCATCCTATATGGTGACTTAGATATTGGTTCGGTTCCAGGCGTCAAGTCTATACCGAATTCTGTTTCTCTATCAGGTGGCAATCCTGGTAGATCGTCTGGAAAGACATCAGGGAATTCTCTGACCACTGAGATGTCCTCCATATCCGGATGTACTTTGTTCAAATCCACCACATAAGCAACAAAACCTTCAAAACAACACTCAAGCCATTTATACCAAAGTACTTTACTTAATACAAAATTTAAGATTTCATTCCTTCTCTTAAAATTTTACAACACATTCTTCGGGTAGAGAAAACTTAATGGACTTAGAACGACAGTCTATGACAGCATGATTGGCGGCTAACCAATCCATTCCGAAAATTACATCAATGTCATACATATTCAACAAAATCAAGTTGGCTGTCATGCACTTATCTCCCACCCTCACTTTACAATCTTTATACACTTGTTCAACTAATTGGCTAACTCTCATTGGAGTACTTATCAGTAAGGTCCTACTCAAGTATGTGGGTTCTACAAAACCTTTTAACTTAGATGCACATGCAGGTGATATGAAGGAATGCGTAGCACCAGAATCAAACAAAGCTATAACCTCTAGATTGAAAATCAAGATTGTACCTTTTATCACTTCAGAAGAGGTATCAGCCGATGCCTGGTCTATCGCATACACCCTGCCTTGACCCACAACTTGTTTTCCTTTCTCGTCAGCCGAGGCTTTCTTTCTTGCAGGAGGTGCAACTGTAAGAACCCTCTCTGGCTCTTTACCCCTCTGTGGAATTGCCTCAACTATCTCCGGGCACTCTCTGGCATAATGTCCAAATTTACCATATCTAAAACATCGGGTACCCTAAAGATGACATGGCCTACCACCATGGTATCGACCGCATAGCCTACACTGATCTGTAGTCGGTCGGGGTCCACCAATCACTATACCCCTGGCTGGTGTCTGAGTCGGAGGCATAAAAGGTCTAGCAACCTTTTTCTGGAAATCATCTACCTCTCTCCGACGTTTACTCATAAATTTTCGACCAAATTTGGCACTCTTGCCATCTCCCAGCTTCCTCGGACCCTTGTCCTTACCCCAACTAAACTCAAAAATCTGCAAGTCATGATCTTGCTCACACAACTGGGCCCGTCGCATAGCCTCTCTATATGTAGCGACATCAAATGGGGCCAACTTCGCTCGGATCGAAGGCCTCAGTCCATCTACAAATCTACGGACTCTGACAGCTTCACTCCTGATCGAGTCCGGATCATATCGACCCAGTGAAGTGAATCGTGACTCGTACTCATCAACTGTTCGATTTCCTTGAGTCAGATTCAGAAATTCCATCTGTAGTCTCCGTCGAGCAGTATCTGGGATGTATTGCTCTCTGAAAACGTCCAAGAACATATCCCAAGTGATGACCATTCCTTGAGCTCTTAACATCGACCTGACTGACTTCCACCAGTGCTCTGCTTCGCCTCTCAATACAAAGGCCGCAAGCGCTACTCTCTCCGTAGCTGAACATCTACAGAAGTTGAATAACTTCTCCATTTGACTGATCCAGTCCTCAGCTACTGTCGGATCCTTTATCCCGCTAAACGAAGGAGGCTTAAAGTCCATAAAGTGCCTCAATCTTTCCATATCACAATCATATCCATACCCCAAATCATCATCATGCTGATGTGGGGCTACCGGAGGAGGTACCGGTCGAATATGAGGTTCCCATGGCCTAGTCGGTTCAGCTTGCGCAGGGGCAACATTCTCAGGTTCAGGTGCAGCTGCTGGGGGATTCGGTGCAGCCTGTCCCGCTGTACCAGGTGTACCCTCAAACCTAGCCATGATCTGACCCATCATGGTCATCATCGTGCGCATGTCTTCCCCCAATGGAGTTATTCGAGGATCAGAAGCCTCTATCTGTTCCTGGGGCTCATGACTAGAGGATGATCTACTGTGCCTCTCAGTCTTGTCATTTTGCCCTCGAGCCCTCGAGCTCTCTCCCCTCTTGCGGTGTCTCTCAGGCATAACTCACTAGCCTGATAACTTTCCTGCGTTATAACAATCATTTAATTTACTACCAGCTCTGTATACACATTTGTATCTAAATATCGCACAGTAACTTGGGGATGTATGTTTTCTTAGTCCTAAGCATCAACTCACATCAGACCAACCAAGCTCTGATACCAAGCCTGTCATGCCCCGCTTTCGGGAACTCTTCTATCCATACATTCTCTACTACGGTTGGGCTGTGAGAAGATGCAATTACTAAAAATTTATTTATTTACAGCAAAATATTTAAATCTTTAATTCACACTCCCAGGTGTGTGTGTAAATACACAACATTAGTTGTATAAATACCATGTGTTTACATATCATCCCCATAATACTGCTTATAATTCCAAGATATAACTGTGCGATACAATATATTAGATACAAAATACTCGTGTATACAAATCTTATACCTTTGCGGATTGTGGGAGCTGTTCAACACAAAAGACTTAGAGACCACCGCTCTCTTACTTCTCAGTACCTGGAGGGGGAAAAATAGTGGGATGAGCAAACCACGGCTCAGTAAGGAAATGTATGCTAGCAGGTAGATATCGTACTACCTACATAGCCCATGCATGCATAAACCAAAACCATGTTTTCGTTATAAATGGAAATATCATACGGACAATGCATTTAAATACATATTTCTCAAGAGCATTTTCGTGTAAATCAAATGTCAAACTTCCGTTTAAAACATGCTTATAAATAGTGCCCTTATGGCACGAATGTGAAATCGGAGATTTATTAAAACACGAAATCTCTTTCACTTCTCAAATCATTCTTTCTCGCAAATCTCTTTCTTTTCTGAGATTGTCTCTGTTTCTCGATTCTCTGAGACAGGCATGGAATTTTCGGCAATCAAATATCCACGACTTATGGCCACAGTCAGTGATCCCAGGCCTCACTGATCGGGTGTGCACAGGGTATCACTTCGCCTGAAGGGGGATGGGTCAGTCCTACCCTCCGGCTCATCTCAATCCACCTCATCTCCTCGTATACTCACGGTGAAGATACGTCGTGTGTCATCTACGCGATACTCGTACTCACGTGCACCCAGCACGGTACATAGTATACCAACGGGTGACTATACTGTTCTACGTACAACCGTGGACCCAAGTCCATACTCCAACTCCGATGGACTTTTTATCCTTAAACCATGTCTCATATACCAGGCGAGCAAGCAGCGCGACACACAGTCAACGCAAAGCTCCAGCGCGGTACGATCTATCGTTAAGCCCCAGCCCATTCAATTGGCCGTCGGCTGGTATCCCCTTGGGTCCCAGACCCCCAGGTTTACCTTAACTCAACAAAACAGGTACGAGCATAGTTCTCGTACTTTCTCAAAACCCCCGTGCGAGTTAAAACTCCCGCACGATACATCAAGGCTTTAAACCGGGTGTGAGCTAACGCTTCAACACCAAATCTCATCTCAAAACTGATAGATGGCTATTTTCTCTTTTTAAAACTCAAAACATGTTTATTCATACAGCATGCTTCTTCATGCTAAAACATGTAAAATTAGCCAACCTATCATCAACATTTCTCAATCATCAATAACAATATAAAATTGAGAATTTCATTGAAAACATGCATATCATGCTATTTCCTTACCCTATCCCATTTCTCAATACATATATATACATCATAGTACTTTTCATATTTCCACATCATTTCATAAACTTATAATATCGTACTAGTCCTAGCAATATATCTACGAAATTGCTGTAATTACGTACGAACATCTCTATAGCTAACACACAGTCCCTTACCTCGTTTTACTTGTGTGCAACTATCCGCCTTTATGCTACTTGCGTTCTCATCTTGACTTGCTCCGGCGTATCATCCGAAACTGAAATTCATCCATCAACATTTGAGTTAATGTTTCTAACTCTTATTCAACTAAGCATTTATCCAATGCCTTAATTACACATTTTTACCCTTTGTGGTAAATCTCCCAATTTATCCTAATATCAACATTTCCAAACCATTTCCACAACATACTCATCCACTCAAGATATCCCATTCATCAAAAATACTCCCACATTCCACTTTCTCACACTTGACTATTTCTAAGCTATATGCATTTCATACCATCCTAGGTAGTTCTATCCACAATATGCACACCCAAATATCTTTATAATCATTAACTAAACCAATGTACTTGGATTTGTGCATTAGAACTTACCTCATTGGATTTCCTCTTGCTCCAATTAGGATTGCCCTCTATTTCTTCAATCCTTCAAATGGGAAAATGCCTCTAGACTATGTTGTTCTTCTCTTTGATGTGAACAACTTTGTCTCTAATAGCCTCTCCTTAAATCTCACTGAAAATGGCTGGATTTAGGAGTGAGAAACTAGATTTCTTTGAGTTGAAGTGAAATGGAAATGTTTTCCCCGAAATTCTGATGATCCAACTGCTCCCATTTATAGTTTTGACTTGATGAGATCGATCTTCCTTGGGTGGAGATCGATCTGTTCCTCAAAAATCCCTCTTTTCTGAGACGTTTTAAAGGTAGGAGATCGATCTGTCGAGACTGGAGATCGATCTGCTTTCAAACAGAAGCTTAAGGAGATCGATCTGGTCTTAGGGGAGATCGATCTGCTTCCAACCCGAGAGCTAAGGAGATTGATCTGCTTCCTTTGGAGATCGATCTGTTCCCTTCCATTTCTCACATAAGAGCATTCTGGCTCTCTCAGATCGATCTCTCATCCTATGAGATCGATCTGGCCTTCACAAAGTCCAGATTTCCTGCAGTTTTTCTGCAACAACCCTTACCAAACGCCCTTAATTTGCTACCATGATGATTTCCTCATTCATTCATCTTTGAGACTTGAAAATGGGATCCATCCTCACTACATACACATTAAAACTTGTGTAGAATCTTTGTATGACCAAATATATACGATATTACTCGAATGGAAATATACACTTATGTAAATCTTTCCTTCCATTTTACTATACTACTCTTATTCCATTTCGATCACATTCTTCTCGTTTTAAGTTCATTTCCTCCTACTCACTTATAATGCAACTTGTACGTATAATCACAATTCTTACTACAAGTGCGTATATACTCTTATGAACTTACATTGCATACACTTCACATTACAATACATCATCTTACTTATGATTTTAATTACATTCCCATGTTCCTATATACATAGCTATACATGTACGGGGTCTCACAGCCAGAAAGCTCTTATTTAAGCAATGGAAAAGAGCAGATCGATCCTTAATGGAATAAATGGATCTCCTTAGCTCTCGGGTTGGAAGTATATTGATCTCCCCTAAGACCAGATCGATCTCCTTAACCTTCTGTTTGAAGCAGATCGATCTCCCCTAATCGACAGATCGATCTCCTACTTCAAAATGTCTTGGAAAAGAGGGATTAAGAGGACCAGATCGATCTCCACCCAAGGCAGATCGATCTCATAAAGCTGAATCTATAAATATGGAGCAGTTGGATCTGTATTTTCGAGACAAAAACCAATCTTTCCCATTTCCAACCTAAAACCTAACTTTCTCACTCCTAAATCCACACATTTTCAGTAAGATTTGAGGGAAAGCTATTAGAGACAAAGTTGTTCACATCAAAGAGAAGAACAACATAGTTTGGAGGCATTTTCCCACTTGTTGGATTGAAGGATCAAAGGTGCATTTCCATTGGAGCAAAGAGGAAATCAAGCTAGGTGAGTTTCTAAATGGAATAACTCAAGTACATTGTGTATTGATTTTGGAGTTGTTTGGCATGCATAGAAAGGGTAGAAACTACCTAGGAAGTAATGAATCCACCATGACCTAGAAATGGTCCAGTGTGAGAAAGTGAAATGTGTTGAGATTAATGATGAATGGGATATATTGAGGTTAATAATAGTGTTGTGGTATGATTTTAAGAGGTTGTTAGTGAGTAAACTGTGAGATTTACCAAAAAAGGGTAAAATGTGGATTAAGGCATTGGTAATGCAAAGATGGGTTATATTGACTAATGAGGTCAAATG
Organism: Firmiana major; assembly: GCA_033439115.1. Lineage (NCBI taxonomy): Eukaryota > Viridiplantae > Streptophyta > Magnoliopsida > Malvales > Malvaceae > Firmiana > Firmiana major. The sequence goes on along the minus strand of CM065898.1, from coordinate 71,793,914 downwards.
TGAGTTAACAACTTTAATTCAAGTGGTTTGGATGATTTGAATCGTAGCTTTCGAGGATATACCGGAACAAAGCGAGCTAAGAGCGCAAGAAGCTAGAGGAAAAGAGAGTCGCACTCAAGTAAATTGAGGTAAGGGAACTGTGTGGACTCTTAGAGATATCTGTGCGTAATTTGGGCGCATTAAATGCTTTGCTAGAATGCATGAGATATTAGGAACTGATGTTGGGTGATTGAAGGGTAAAAGTTGGGTGTTTGAGAAATGTTCATGAAAATAAAAGCATAATGCTTTGGAAAATCATGTTTTATTGCTTTTTAGCAAGTGATTGGTAGGTTGGCTAGCATTTGAAATGAATTGCAAAAGAAATGAGTTGTTTTGGTTTGTTAACCACACTTTGCAAAGAAATGAGCCACCTACATTGTTTTTCGTGAGAATGAAAGCGTGCTAGAGTATGACTTGCACGAGATTTGACGTGTTTTATACACATAAGTGCTAGAGCTTAGCTCGCACTAGTTTTCACATGGATTTCATACTGGTTTTGGCATAGTGCTTGGAGCTTAGCTCGCACTAGATGCCCACCTTATTTGTTACCGTGCTTGGAGCTTTGGGCAGACTGGGTGTCGCAACATTAAATAGGCTCGTACGTACATTTGTGAGAATTTGACATGTTGTTAGCTGTGTTACGAGCTTCGGGTAGATAAGAGGTTGTACCGATTAAATAGGCTCACACGTGCGTTTGAGATGTGGCGTGATATGATGTGTTGATTGGGTCCACGGAGTACATTGTACCGTGCATGTAGCATGGAGTACGTTGTACCGTGTTGAGATTGTGATATGCCATCTTCGGATGAGATCTGCTATGGACCGACGGGCTAGATTTGACCCACCTCCCGTGTGGAAGCAGATAGTGGTGATATCCCGCACACCTGATCCGTGTAGCTGGTATCACAGGTTATGGCCATAGACCTAGAGGTTATTACCTTTTATTGAATTGCCTATCTCACATGTCTAATGCTTTGTGAATATATCCATGTTGGAAATAATTTGCGGGTCAGGACAATCCGAGGGAGGGGCTGAGACCTGATAAGTGTTGAATTATTTTGAGATATCGATTGTTAATGGTTTAAAGTGCACCGAAGCATGATGATTAATGTCATGCTTTATTGTGAAAAATGCATGATGGTTAATGCCATGCTTATTTGAGAAAACGCATGATGGGTAATGCCATGCTTTATTGTGAATTATGCATGATGATTTATACCATGCTTTGAATTGAATTGTGCACTAGATTTTAATAGCATGAACGCTTTACATACCATTAACACAATCATACACTCATGTTTTGAGATAAAAAGATGAACTAAATGCTTTTGAGCATGGCATCACGATCTCGTAGAGAGTGCAGTATCTACATGTTCGTATGATTTCCTTACTAAGCATGTGGTTTGCTCACCCCCTTATTTTCCCCCTCTCTATAGAGATTTGAGTATAGAGTGAGCATGACTGGAGGCTTTCCCTTTTGGTATCTACTGCATCCCATCGCTAAAGGTATACACACTTGAATTATTTTGTATCTAAACTAGACTTTGCACAATAGCATTTTGTATGTATATATTGGGGATGTAAAGCAATGTAAACACTTGTAAACAGTAACTCTGATGTATTTATAAAAGTGTTTACTTCTAAAATTATATTACAATTTACATGGTTATGGATGGATAAGGTAGACATTGTCACACAGCCCAACTGTTGAGAAGAGTATCTATTCATGATCGAGAAAGGACGAATAATAAATGATGCATGAAAATACAAAAAATTTGCACGTATTTTGGTAAGTTGAGGGCCGTGACAGCGCGACACCCGGTTGTGACATGGGATATATTCTTGGATGCCTTTAGGAGGTAATACATTCCATCTACTGCTCAGAGAAAGATGCAGATGGAATTCATGACATTGACTCGGGGGAACCAGACAATGGATGAGTATGAGTCTGGATTCACATCCTTGGGCAGATATGATGCAGTCACTATGACCCTTGGGGACATAAAGGTTTAAAAATTTCTTAAGGGACTGAGACTTTCCATCAGAGCTCAATTAGCTCCATTGGACATTACCACCTATGATGAGGCAGTACGTAGAGCTCAGCTATGTAAGCAAGATTATGGGCTGCATGCCTCAGAATTGAGCAGGAGTGGTAAAGGCAGAGATAGAGACCAGAAGAGGTCAGTTGATGATAGAGGGTTCCGAAAGGGTCGAAGGTTATTCTGTAAGGGGCCTAAGATTGAGGAGATACGAGAGAAGCCTGCAAAGCCTTCAGTTCATCCAGCATCAAGAGGCATAGTTATTGGTGGACCTCGACCTACCATAGAGCAGTACAGGTTATGTGGTAGATATCATGGGGGTAGACCATGCTCATTATCGATGAGATCTTGTTATAGGTGTGGTAAACCAGGGTACATAGCTCGTGAATGCCCAAAATTGATTGATACAATCCCACAAGAGGGCAAAGAGCCAGAAAAGGCTACGGTTGAGACACCTACACCTAAGAGGAAGGCCACAGCTGAAAAGAAAGGAAAGCAAGCTGTTGGTAGAGGGCGAGTGTTTGCATTGGACCAGGCATCTACAGAGACTTCCTCGGATGTGATAAAAGGTACCATCCTTGCTTTGATTTTGAAGCATTAGCATTGATTGATCCTGGTGCCACGCATTCATTCATATCACCTTCATTTGCATGTAAATTGAGTGAACATGTGAAACCTGTACCTCTAGAAAGGATATTGCTTATAAGCACTCCAGTGAGAGACAATGTAATAACAGAGTATATATGTAAGAGTTGTGAGTTAAAAGTAGGGGAAAGGAACATGTTGGTCGATCTCATCCTATTAGCTATGAAGGATTTCGATGTAATACTAGGAATGGATTGGTTGGCAGCAAACCATGCTGTTTTAGACTGTTATGCTAAGACAGTAATGTTTTCCATCCTTGAAAAGTACATTGTAAGATTTGAAATGTAATGAAAGAAGTACTAGATTATTTTTAAAGATGGATGATTTTGCTAACAAATGTGATGATAATGTGTTGAAGGTTTCATCGCCTATGTGGTTGACTTGGATAAGGTATACCCGGATAAAATTGGCATCTCAGTGGTTAGATAATTTTTCGATGTCTTTTCGAAAGAATTACCAAGGTTACCACTAGACAGAGAAATGGAATTCTGTATTGATTTGGTGTCTGGAACTGAACCGATATCTAAGCCACCGTATAGAATGGCTCCAATTGAATTGGAGGTTGCAAGAGTTATTAGACAAGGGGTTCATCAGACCGAGTGTATCACCTTGGGGAGCACCAGTTCTGTTTATAAAGAAGAAAGATGGGAGTCTCCAACTTTGTATAGACTATCAGTTGTTGAATAAGGCTACCATCAAGAATAAGTATCCCCTTCCACGGATTGATGATCTACTGGATCAATTGCAGGGAGCATAGGTCTTTTCAAATATTGATATGAGGTCTGGGTATCATCAGTTGAGGATTCGAAGTGGAGATGTACCTAGGATAGCATTTCGGACCCGTTATGGTCATTATGAGTTTTTGGTGATGCCATTTGGGTTAACGAATGCTCCTGCAGCGTTTATGGCCTTAATGAATGATGTATTCAAGCCAAACCTGGACAAATTCATGATTGTCTTTATAGATGACATATTGGCGTACTTGAAGTCCAGGGAAGAGCATGAGCAACATTTAAGAACAGTATTACAGACCCTCTGAGATCAGGAGTTGTATGCTAAACTCAACAAGTGTGATTTTTGGATGAGTGAGATATCGTTTTTGGGTCACGTAGTCTCGAGAGATGGTGTATCAGTGGATCCGTCTAAGATAGAGGTTGTGATACAGTGGGAAAGACCCAAGACGGTTACAGAGATCCATAGTTTCCTGGGTTTAGCAGGGTATTGTCGACGATTTGTGAGGGATTCTCTAAGTTGGCTGCTCCGTTGACTCATCTCACTCGAAAGAATATGGCATTCGAGTGGGATGATAAGTGTGAGAGTAGTTTCTATGAGCTAAAGCATAGACTGACCACCGCACCTATTCTCACCATACCCACCAGCTTAGGAGGTTATACAGTGTATACAGATGCCTCAAGACAGGGACTGGGTTGTGTGTTGATGCAGGACGGGAAGGTAGTAGCCTATAGATCCAGACAACTTAAGGACCATGAGAGGAACTACCCAACCAATGATTTAGAGTTGGCAGTCGTGGTATTTGCATTTAAAATATGGCTCCACTACTTGTACGGTGAGAAATTTCAGGTGTATACGGATCATAAGAGCCTCAGATATCTGTTTTCACAAAAAGAATTGAATATGAGGCAAAGACGATGGATAGAGCTTCTAAAGGATTATGAGTATGAGATATTGTACCATCCAGAAAAGGCTAATGTTGTGGCTGATGCCCTGAGTAGAAAGAGCCTTGGAATGGTATCGCAATGATGGTCAGGGAATACGAGCTGCTCGAGCAGTTTGCTTACATCAGGTTGGATATAGACCCTCTTGATATTGACCGAGACTCTATGATAGCTAGCCTGCGAGTGGAATCGAATTTGATTGACCAGATACGCCAGGCTCAACATGTCGATCTACTGTGTGAGGATCGTACGAGTCGGATTCAGAGGGGTGATGTGGTCGATTTCGTAGTGAGTGATGATGGCCTACTGAGGTTTAGAAGCAGGATTTGCGTTCCCGATGACCCAGAGTTAAAGAGATTGATTCTAACAGAAGCTCATTCATCAAGATACACATTACATCCGAGAGGTAATAAGATGTACTAGAATCTTCGAAAAGTGTATTGGTGGTTAGGGATGAAGAGAGATATTGTAGAGTTTGTGGTATGATGTCTGATATGTCAGCAAGTGAAGGTAGAGCATTAGAAGCTCACAGGGTTATTACAGCCTCTACCAGTACCAACTTGGAAATGGGAACATGTCACCATGGATTTCATCATGGGATTGCCAAGAACTAAGAGGAACCATAATGCTATCTGGCTAGTGGTAGACAGACTGACAAAATTCGCCCACTTTCTAGCTATGAAAGCTACAGATACTTTGAGTAGCTTAGCAGAGTTGTATGTACAAGAGATAGTAAGGCTACATGGTGTACCAGTGAGCATCGTATCAGATAGGGATTCTCGCTTGACTTCTCATTTTTTGGAACAATTTCAGGAAGCTATGGGAACCCGATTGAGTTTTAATACTGCTTTCCATCCTCAGACCGATGGTCAGTCAGAGAGAACCATCCAGACGTTAGAGGATACAGTGAGAGCAAGTGTTATGGATTTTGAAGGCTCTTGGGATGATCACCTACCGTTAGTCGAATTTGCATACAACAATAGTTATCACTCGAGTATCGGAATGACACCATATGAGTCCTTGTATGGTAGAAGGTGTCGTTCTCCAATTGGTTGGGAAGAAGTGGGTGAAAGGAAAATTTTTACTCTTGATTTGGTATAGCAAGCCTCTGAGGTTATTTAGTTGATATCTGAGAGATTGAGAACAGCTCAGAGCAGGCAGAAAAGTTATGCTGACATGAGACGGAGGCTGCTAGAGTTCACCGTGGGTGACTCGATATTTTTGAAAGTTTCTCCCTCGAAAGGGATTATGAGGTTCGGTAAGAAGGGTAAGCTAAGCCCCCGGTATATCGGACCATTTGAGATAATGGAGCGTGTGAGAGATAAAGCCTATAGGCTAGCATTACCGCCAGAGCTAGCAGGCATACATAATGTCTTCCACGTAATGATGCTTCAAAAGTACCATCCAGATCCAACCCATGTGATTCGGTATGAGCCATTAGAGCTTAAGAATGATTTGTCATACGTAGAGAAATCGATCCGAATACTGGATAGGAAGGAAGATGTGTTACTAAACAAGACGATTTCGCTTATTAAGGTTCTCTGGCAACACTATACTTCAGAGGAAGCCACTTGGGAATTAGAGAATTCTATACGGGAAAAGTACCCTCGACTATTTGAGGAGTAACTTGGTTCTAATTTGGAGGACCAAATTTCTTAAAGGAGGGGAGGAATGTAAGACCTGTATTTTTATATGTAACCCTTATGATTCCCTAAGTATACATTCGTTTATGTAATATGAATCATAAATGATGTAAGGTCTATAAATCCGATGTACACACTTGTTATATGGATTCGTGATGTACACGTAAGTTTCATTAAGTATTTGTAATAAGAAATGGACCTTTTAAAGTGATAAATGTGTTTGGAATGCAAAATGAGTGGTGGAGTAAATTAATATAAAGTTAACCTTAAGAATTTGGGATGAAATTGGCTAAGTATGGCTACAGAGAAAGGGGAGATCGATCTCCAATGTAAGGGAGATCGATCTTAGAAGCATTTTGAAGAAGGAAATTAATCCTCAGTTCAAGCCAGATCGATCTCATCCTCAAAGCAGATCGATCTCATTGTGTCTCGACAAGGAGCTGATCGATCTCATTACCCTGCCAGATCGATCTGTGAAACTCTCGACCTGGGTAAGATCGATCTCATGCTCTTCAACAGATCGATCTCTCAAGCTTGAAAACTAAATGCAAGAAGGCTAAAAGCAGCAGCAGATCGATCCCTCACTAATGGAGATCGATCTCATCAAGCAATTTCTATAAAACAGGGCTGCTGAACTGCAATCCATGGGAGAAAACATTAAACCTTTCCATTTTGAAGCTAAGTACCCTAATTCTTACTCTCTAGACTATCAACACTTTCCATTGAGATTGTAGAAGAGTTTATTACATCAAAGTTGTTCATAGCGTGGAGAAAAACAACATAGTTAGAAACGAAAGGTTGAATTGTTGAATCAAAGGAGAAAATGAGCTTTTTGTCAAAGTGGAGAAAAAGGAGAAAAGCTGAGATTGGTAAGATTTCTATGCACCAATCCTATATATGTTGATCTTTATGCTTGTATGAGTTGATTGGTATATAGATTTATGGTTGAAACATCCTAAATCATGCCTAACCTTCCAAAACCTATAAATGGTTTAATGTGTCCAAGTGAGGAAAGGACTAGTAGGCAAGGATTAAATGATGAACTAAGTATGTATTGATGTCATTGAGCATGTATATATGCTGGTATAACAGTTTGATGAAATTCATGTACTAGAAATAATAATAACTAAAAGTGAGTATATGTGGTATTCGATGAAATGCCACAATGAGATAAAATCATGAACTTAAGGTATTATAAGCTTAATACCGATTTACTACGAATCAAGAGACTTGAGGAGTCTGAGAGATTCTCGAAAATAAGTTATATACTCGGAATGGACTTATGAAAGATAAAGTCCAATAATGATGTAACGAGGCTAAATGAGATATAATTGGCCCAATGCATTGATTTGAATATCATGCAAGTGAAATGAAGTATATGACTATATACTGATGTGTGTAACACACAATTTCAGCTCCAAAGGATATCGTTGGAATCGATAGGATGGATCACAAGAAGTGGAAATCGAAGGAAAATGATTCAAGCGTGATTCGAGGTAAGGGACTTATGCGAGCTATAGAGAGAGCTATACGTATGTTTTCTTACCTGCTGTGTACGAATGTATGCGATAGGTACATAGATATTGATATATCTTGGTAGAGAAACTACGTATGAGAATAAGTATATAGGTATGAGTTGCATGACATCTATGATTGTTATGAAAAGAGGTTTTTTTGCAAACATTTTGAGAAAGAATGATAATAGATGGGCTCTCGGTTTAACCATTTGCATGAAATGTTTCTAACGAGTGGTTGAAGGGAGATTTGCCTTTTCACTCATATCAACACATGGAGCCCCTTCTATTTCTTTTCTGTGTGAAATTATGCTAAAGCCTAGTGGTAATGGTAGATTGGCCAATCCTGCTAGCACATTATTTTCAAAGGGATTTTTAAGAAAAGTAAAAGAGTGCTCGATGCCTCGGGTGATGCTATGTGTTCCACTCGAGATGCTTGCACTAGATTTTGTGAATCATGTTGGAGCCTTTGAGTATTGCTGTATGTCTTGCTCTGACTATGCTCGCATGTAATTTTCCTAGAATTACCGTTCTCAATCCCTCAGGTATGCTGTATGTCTTACGCTCAGTTTCTCGCACGAGTTAGATGCCTCGCATGATTGTGTTGTGTGTTGAGTAAAATCGTGTTAGAGCCGTCATGTATTGCTGTGTGTCTTGCATTGACGTGCTCACACGTGGTTTTTGAATGCGGTGTAATGAGTACAAAACGGTGCTAGAGCCATCGTGTACTGCTGTGTGTCTTGCACTGACCTACTCGCACGAGATTTTGAGACAATAGAAATAGGTGATAAGGATCCACGGGAGCACGGTGTACCGTGAGCGTTAGCCATGGGGTACGATGTGTCGTGATTTGAGTATGAGCTAAAGGGATGGTTGATCTGCCTCTCTAAGCATAGGATTCCTACACACCTGATCAATGTTGCCTAGAATCCGACTATGGTCATAAGTCCGATATTTATCTATGTGATACGACATTGTCACTACTGTGTGAGGTGACATATGTCCCCCCTGCTGTGTGTCTAGGGATATGATAGCCCATGATTATGTCTCATGTATATTAAATTGTTGTGTGCAAAGTGATTTCTAAATGTATACTCAATGCTTTTAAAGATGAGCTTTGTGAATTGGAATATGCTGAGTGATTCTGCGTGAATATGCATATACCCATCTAGCGAATTAACGGTTTCGCATTGATGGAAGCTATTTTAAAGAGAATGCATATGTTTTATAAGGAAAATGAATATATATGTATTTTAAGCATGTAGATAGTGTAGTTATCTACATGCTTTCATATTTTCCTTTCTAAGCATGTTAGCTCACCCCCTTATTTCCTCCTCCACAGATACTACACAGTAGTGAGTACACTGCAGACATCTCTGCTATTGTGTTATTCCGATCATCCAGCAGTATAGAGGTACACATTCGAAATGAGAAAATTTTGTATCCTGTAAATTAATGCACAGTAAAGTTTGTATTTTGTATTTTGGGGATGTATATATTAGAAACTGATGTAAACACTTTCGTATACATATATATATGTCCAGTTTCTATTTTACTTCATTCGTATGAATTTATTAAACTAAAATGGATGAGATATGAATTGGATGTTGACTCACAGCCCAACTGTAAGTGGTAAAGTAAAGGTCACGGACTGAGAGAGAGGGTCGTGACATGTGTAAAATGGTGACACTAGAGTAAAATGTTATCTATATGGTATCGAGTATGTGAAATCTGATAGAAATGATAGCACAGTTGCAAAGAAATGTTAACGCACCATCACCATCATAAGCTCCACCACTAGTCTAACCAATAGTTGGTCCTCAACCAGCAGCAGTACCTCTAGAGTAGCCACCTCCACTACCTCTTTCATAGGTTGTTCCTCCTCCGCCTGCTGCAGTGACATAGGTTGTACTTAGTGCAGATAGACTTAAATAATTCTTGAAGATGAGCCCGCCTGTATTTAAGGGATTAAGGAGCCCGAGGAGGCAGAGACTTGGTTGATGGAGATAGAGAAGATTTTTTTAGTACATGGCCTGTCAGCCTGAGGAAAAAGTTCAGCTGGTTGTATATAAGTTCCAAGGGGAGGCAAACCACTAGTGGCGATCTGTTAAGGTCGCCTTGAGAGGACAGGAGATAGTGATCCCATGAGCCAGATTTCTGACAGCTTTCCATGAGCAATACTTTCCAAAGAGAGTATACATGATGAAACAATCAAAATTCTTATCGCTAACACAAGAGAGTATGATAGTGGAATAGTATGTGTCACGACCTCCCCTCTCGTAACCTACCAAAAACCACCATAAATTTTTCACATCTCATTTTACTTACCTTTCCTTCTGTCATATCTCAACACCAAACCGTTGGGCTATGATTCGATATTAGTCACCTCACCCACATTCATTTCATAGCATGCATAAATTAACTGTAAGTATTCTTTTCTTAAAAGTAAACTCATATATTATATACAAATACTTGTACATATACATCCTCGACCGTACATTTATTTACATAACTGTGCTTTTACATTGTTCAATACAAAATGTTCGAATGTGTATACCTTTTGTAAGATAGGCGACTACATGTTCCGAGACTATGATCATAACTTATTTTTCATGATCCTAGGCTACACAGTACTCGGTGTACGGGGTTTCACATTTGCTATAATTGGAGGTGGGTCAAATCCTCTACCGTCAGCTCACAACTCAATAACATCGTGTACTCATGGTACATCATACTCCATGTGACATACACGGTACAAAGTACTCCATGGACCCAATCCTCATAGTCGGGGTGTCTGCAATAGGTCTTAGCCCTCATATCATGGATAATATTTTTTTTCCATAGCCTTCGGCCATATCTCAAAATGTTGCACGTGCGAGCATATAATAGGTGCAACACACAGTCTGCACAGGCTCCCAACACGACTGTTTCATGCTATCTCTTTCAAAACCCGATACATACGAGTAAACTCCCAACACGACCACATGCACAAGTCATATAAATCTAGTGCGAGTAATGCTCCCAGCACTATGTCATGTAAAACTGAGTATGAGCAATGCTCCAATACTCTATCATGCATCAATTAATAAAACTGAGTACAAGCAATGCTCCAGCACTCTATCATGCATAAATCGCATTAAAAGCAAGTACGAGAAATACTCAAGTACTATGTGATGCATATCTCATAAAATCTAGTGCGAGTATTACTCTAGCACTAATGGTTTTCGCACAAACCCGATAGATAGCTTATTTCAATTGAATTTCACTCAATTAAATCAAATCGACACTATAACGTGTTGTTTTCGCATATATCATGAAAACATTAGCCAATCTATTTGTGCAACTGTCAAACAATGTCAAAACTAGTCACAAACATGCTTCCTAAGCTTTTTACCCATATTTGGATAAAACCACAATTTGACCATTATCGATTCCTACCGAAACTTTTCTATACACGAAATTTCATATATTGTATAATAATTGAAATTCTATTCAAAATACGTGTAGCTAACTCTAGCTACTAACAGAATTCCCTTACCTCGGATCACGTCATGTGACCTTACTTCCTCGGTGCTGCTCAATCTCGCAGTTCGATCAACTCCCAATATAAACTCCGAAGCTGCATATAACCATTCATCAGGTTAATTACACTTTTCCTACTATATTACATATTTAATACAGTCTATTTCACTTAATGGCCCGTTTACTCTTAATGGGCCTAACACTTTCTTAAGCTCATTTCCATTTTACTATTCATTTAATCGGGCCTATTGGGCTTACGGGGCCCACCAATTCTTATTGGGTTTGTTCGAGGCCCATAACACTTCATTTACGATAGTCGATTTTCAATTCCAAACATAAGGAAATTTATACGAAATTACTTTGCAGTTTATGCAATTAATTTCTAAATCTTATAATTATACAAGCTGTCGTAAATGAGATTTACTTACCCGAGATTCTGTGATGACTAGCAATTTTTGATGCTCGATTGAACCCACGTTCGTTGCCTATCGTCACGCTACATAATTAAACATTTAAATCAGATCAATTTTGGTCTAATATAAATTTAGATAATTTTTCCAAAAATTAAATCGATCAATTTCGACAACTTACGGGCTTATCCTTAATCCCCGGGCATCATCGAATTTTTTCCCTTTTTTCCCCTTTTTTCTCTCTTTTTTCTTTCTTTTTCAGCTGAATCGGTTCGAACCGGTTAAGTCCCTCTTTTCATTGAACCGATCTAACCCAGTTCAGTGCCATTTTCGCCGTTGTCGACACTGTCGATCGGTTCTCCGGTCGATTCAACCACCAATCGGCTCAGTTTCACCTCTAGAGCCTTCTTTTGGCCTAGGCTGGGGTAGATCAGCGTCGAATTTCACCCGATTTACCCTTCTCTCTCGCAGCCTCTCTTTTATCCGATCTCCTCGTCGGCATCGATTCCAGGCGCGTGGTGGCGATCAGACGTTCTCCCGATGCCGGTCATCCCTTCGCCTAGCACTCCTGGTGTCGTTCACCTCTGTGTCGTCGACGGTGAAGAAAATCAAAGGAGGATTCGGTTTCCTCCTGTTCGTGGGTTCCAGTTTCCGTTTTCTGATTCCTTTTTTTTCAATTCTCTTACTTTTACTTTATATATATATATATATTATATTCTAATATAATATAATATATATTTAAAAATATCCTATAATAAAATACACAGATATATAGGAAAATATCTAGCATTTTATAATATTATTATAGTAATATTAATACTAAAACAAAGTATTTTATACCTTAAAATCAAAACACATGTACATATAAAATTATTTAATTTATCTCGACAATTATATATGTACATCATATTTTATTTTTATTTCTCCAAAAATATTTTTATTTATTATTATTATTTTTTAGAAATATTTTTCTTTATTTTTGAGATAAATTCCCAATGTGGAAAAATTCTAGTCTTCACAATAAATTCGTATCTTGATCAATCGGACTTAGAATTCAAGTATTTCTTCTTTATTGTTCAAGATTTCATGAATCCATGTTTATAATAATAACTTCTTAAAAATGACATCGGATTTCGAGTCTTACAGTATGAGTCCCAATTTACTATGTTGAGTCAGTATGACCCATTGATAGCTTAGGACGAGGTTTGTAAGACAATGAAATTCATAAATGGTTTGAGACCCGCGATCAGAGGTAGTAGTGGCATTCAAAATTGTTTCTTAATCAGAGGCTACCCAATGAGTACAATTAGTTGAGTAGAACCTTAACAAGTCATAGACCCAGTATGAGAGTCAGTGCAAGACTAAGGGTAAAAGACCTATTTCAAGCAAACCAGTATCGACTAAATCTAAGGGTAAAGATAAGAGGCAGAAGACAGACGCTGGACCACAGACTGTTAAGCCTAAGTCTGATTTGATATGTTCTAGATGTGGTAGAGCTCATGGGGATAGACTATGATATGTGGCTCTAAGACCAAGGTAGTGAGACTAGCAATTGAGAAGGTAAAGCCACCTCTAGATAAAGGTAAAAAGCTAGTATCACAGGGCAGAGTGTTTGCCTTAGATCAGAAGGGACGCCTCGAGCTCTGTGGTTAAGGGAAAACTTTTAATCTTTGGTTTCGAAGCTTTATGTTTGATATACCCAAGTTTTACGCATTCATTTAGTTCTCCTTTATTTGCTAATAGACTAAACGTAAAGCAAGAGTCATTGGGATTCATGCTACATATATACACACCACTTAAAGAGTCTTAGATGATGGGTTCGATATGTAAAAGTTAAAGTGGGAGACAAAGAATTTGAGGCTGACCTTATTTTGCATAATATTTATAATGCAGATATAATTTTAGGTATATATTGGTTGGCTATCAACCATGCAAAGGCAGATTATCTTGATAAGAATATGACCTTTGATCTCTCAGAATGAATTCTACTGAAATTTTGATATATAAAATGAAATGAAAATGTTTTGTATATGAAATCTTACATGAATTATGTTGTGCAATGTGAAGGTTATCTAGCTTTTGTAGAGGATACTAACAGGGCACTTCCAAAGTTATCTGATATACCAATAGTCAGGGAGTTTCTTGGTGTTTTCCTAGACGACTTGTCGAGTTTACCACCCGAGCAAGAGATTAGTTTGTTATCAATCTATTACCAAGCACTCAATTGATCTATAAGCCTCATACCGAATGACACTAATGGAACTAAAAGAGTTGAAGAATCAGATACAAGAATTGCTTGATAAGGGTTTCTTTAGACCTAGTATGTTACCGTGGGGTGCTCCAATTTTGTTTGTGTGTAAGAAAGATGGAAATCTCCAGTTGTGTATTAATTATAGGTTACATAACCTGTTTAATGTAAAGAATAAATATCCTTTACCTCACATAGATGATTTATTTGACCAGTTGCATGATGCATAAGTGTTTTCTAAGATCGATGTGAGCCTAAGTACCATTAGTTGAGGATCCGATGAGAAGATGTATCTAATACCGCTTTCAGAACCCATTATGGATATCATGAGTTCCTAGTTATTTCATTCAGATTATATAACGCACCTGCAGCTTTCATGAGTCTGATGAATGAGGTTTTTAAACCTTACATTGACAGATTTGTTATTGAGCTTATTGATGATATTTTGGTTCACTCCAAGCCATGAGAACAACATAAGGAACATTTGTGGATAGTTCTCCAAACTCTCCAAGAGAGGCAGCTCTATGCCAAGTTCAGTAAGTGTGAGTTTTAGTTAGAACAGATTTGTTTTTTGGGTCATGTGGTGACTAAGGATGGGATTTCTTTAGATCCATCTAAGATAAAGGCCATACTGAGATGAAAGAGGCCAAAGTCGGTCATTAAGATCTTAGTTTCTTAGAATTAGTAGGGTATTACAGCAAGTTTATCGAAGGATTCTCAAAGATAGCCTCACCTCTGACACGTCTCATATGGAAAAGTGTCAAATTCAAGTGGGTTGATGATTGTGAACAAAGTTTTGTGCAGCTAAACCAAAAACTGACATCAGCGCCCGTGCTTACCATACCGAGTGGCTTTGGGGGGTTTTTTATGTACAGTGATGCGTCTCTCCAGTGTCTTGGTTATGTGCTGATCTAACATGGAAAGGTAACGGTTGACGGATCTAGATAGCTCAAGGATCATGAGAAGAACTGTCACGACCTGAATTACCTAAAAATCAGAGTAAATTTTTCGCTTTTTCATTTATTATTTAATTCTTACCTTTCTCTCGTCGTGACCATCCTACAACACAGTTGGGCTATGATTCGGTGTTAGTCACCTCACACTATTTACCATTCCATTTCCATAATCATATATCAGAGTTTACTATCTTTTGACTTTAAATAAATACATATACATTGGTATTTATAACTCTACATCCCCGACATCATATCCGTTTACAGTACTGTGCATTACATATTTAGATACAAAACTCTACAAATGTGTATACATGTCTCTCGATGGGAAGCAGCGGATACCAAGCATGCAAGTCCTCAGCTGCTCAATAACTATTGCAAGTGCTCTGAAAATATGAGAAAATAAGGGGGGTGAGCAAACCACACGCTCAGTAAGGCAATTATGCAAGTAAGTAGATAGCTCCACTATCTACATGCTCATAATGCCATGCCCTTAAATCCATTTCTTTTCATTTAAAATTTCACGCACAAAGTCATGCATATTCAATGCCATAGTTTATCCAAAACTATTTGTGCATATATAAATCATGTAATTCATGCATTCAAAGCATTTTATGTGACATCATTAACTCATAATAAGCATGAAGTAAAACAATATCATGCATCCTTTTGTGTCATGTAAGACAAATCATGGATTTCAATTGAAAGCATGGAAAACTTCACATGCTACTGCATTTAAATCAATTCATTAAAATTGCAGTAAAAACTAACCCTTCTGGGTCAATCATCTCATAAAACAATTCAGTAACGTTCATTATAAAACTCCAGTTATAAAACCACCCTTCTTTCAGGGTCACAAATCATAAAATCATGAAATCGGGGGCCTGACCCCTCCTTCGGGTCTACCCTGGTCTAACAGACCACAAGTTATATCATGTGAGACAATCAGGTAATTATCAGTAACATCGAGGACTATGGCCATATCCTAGTGATCCCTGGCAACACGGTATATAGTGTGCGGGGTATCACACCTGAAACGGGAGGTGGGTCGTCCTACCCGCCAGAACAGCATAACACCAGGATTGCAAGGGCAAGGCTTGCTGCCTCGTGGCTAATGCCACTCCACTCCAACAATCCCCACGGTACATCGTACTCCGCGTGACATACACGGTACAAAGTACTCCGTAAACCCAAGCTTAGTCAGGGGTGTCTGTAATAGGTCTTATCCACCCAATGTCTCAGAATGCACGTGTGAGCATATCATCTCACTGTGACACACAGTCTACAGGAGGCTCCAACACGGCTATATACATGTAATATTAATCCCTGTGCGAGCGAAGCTTAAGCACGGCTCCATGCATATTCATGATATCTGAAAACCTCGTGCGAGCGAAGCTCTAGCACGATTTCATAAAAATCAGTAAAATCTGCGTACGAGCAGCACTCCAGTACGACTTAAACTGATTATAATTTCAAGTAAAATCCACGTACGAGCAATGCTCTAGTACGGATATATATATAAAACTCAGTGAAAACCTCGTACGAGAAAAACTCCAGTACGACATTCAAATGAATTATAAAAACCATGTAAAACTTTGTGCGAGCAAGCTCCAGCACAAATGAATGCTCAAGTAAATCAACTCTCGTTCGAGTTACACTCCAGCACGGCTTTATGCATAATTAAATCAAATCTCGTGCGAGTTACACTCCAACACGGCTTCATGCATAATTAAATCAAAATAGGATGCGAGCTAAGCTCCAGTATCTCTCATGCATATTAAATTAGTAAAACTAGTGCGAGCAATCGCTCCAGCACCATTTTATCCATACCACGTCAAAACAAATCAAAACATGTCAAAACAGAGTGCGAGCTAAGCTCCACCAGCTCTCATTTCACAATAATAAAAATCAGTGCGAGCAACCGCTCTAGCACATGTCATGCATATGATGTCACAAGTCGGTGCGAGCAACTGCTCAAGCACATTTATGCACATTCACAAACGCAGATATAGTGCGAACTACGTGTCGGCACTATCTGTTTCCATATAAACTTGATAGTTGACCGTTTTCCAAAGAAATTTCCAATTAAATACAAATAACACTTACGTAGTGTTATCATGTGAAATTTAGGCAATTACTGGCCAATCTATCGTTTTGCTTTGCTTAAAAACCACGAAAATCCCTTAAATCAGAAAATTCATAATTCATGCATTTCATGCATGTCATGCTTTCACCATCCTTAGGTGAACTTCCCTCAATAGAGGTAAAATAGACTTTTCACCTATTTTGATCCTTAAAATCATTTAAACCACTTTTAGGATCATTATACATTATCAATGTATACATACATATTCAGTGTACAGAAAAACTATTTAAAGTACGCGTAGCTACCTCTAGCTACTCACACAATTCCCTTACCTCATTTATCTGTACAGTCTGACCTTTCCACTGATGACTCGTCACGCAGTCCGATTTGCTCTGAATCCAAATCAAATCTCCGGCACTGCGGATAAATGTTCATCAGGTCAAATACAATGCAATTAATTGTATTTCTTAATTTTCTGGGCTTAATTTAAATCATTGGGCCCGTTTACCCATATTAGGCCCGATTGCACCATAATGGGCCTTAATCGGCCTTAAGCCCGTTTACCACACTTTATCGAGGCCTATTGGGCTCATTGGGCCCATCAATATTTATTTAGCCTCGTTCTAAATTTTCGGATATCTCAATTTATTATTTACGATAATTTATCTCAATTTTCAGAATTTAATTCATTTATGCGGAAATTAAATCCGTAATTTATGCGTTAAATATCAATCACGCATAACGATATAAAATTATCGTAAATAAGGGTCACTTACCTGTTGTTCCATGATCGTACACAAATCGAGGCTGTCTCGAGCTCTCGGTTGATGCCAATTGTCGAGCTACACATTTAAATATATTTTCGGGTAAACTTTCAGTCGATTATTTAATCAAATTAAATATTTCAAAATTTAAATCGGTCAATTCGACCGCTTACAGACTTACCCAAAGCTCGATTGCATCACAGGAATTTTTCCCCAATTTTTTCTCTTTTTCTTTTTCCCTTTTTCTTCCTTTTTTTCTCTCTTTTTGGCTGAACCGGTCTGGTCCGGTTCAGACCGCCGGTTCAGTCCGATCCACCCATCATTTTGTCGTTCCGGCGCCGTCCGGCCGGTTCCCGGTGTGATTCCGGTGCCGTTCGGCTCGCCTGCACCTGGGCATCCAAAATCGGGCCTCGGTTTGGACCAAATCGACGTCGATGGCCGCCGATCGAAGATTTTCTCCCGCGGCATCTCCCTCCATTTTCGGTGTTTTCCGGCCACCTCGCCGCGCGTCGCTGCCGCTGGTGGCTCGCCTGAGGTAGGGCTACCTTCGTCGGTCCTCTCCGGGGCCTCAGCCCCGCCGGTGGTGGCCCTTCGTCGCTGCCTGAGGTTCGACATTCGCTGGCTTGGTTTCGCGTTTTATCCTCTGTTTCGTTTCAGATTTCAATTCTGTTTCCTCTTTTTTTTTTTACTTATTTTGTTTTATTATTTATAATTAACTTTTATTATTATTTTAATCAATTAAAATATATTAAAATTGTCAAAATATCTTCAAAAATTATTATTTAATTCATTTAATCTATAAATGAATTTATCAGTCCGATTTTACTTTTTCGGTATATTTTTGATTATTTTTGGGATTATTTTTCGATACGAAAATCCCGGTTTATTCCAATAAATTCATATCTTGATCAATTTAACCCGAAATTTAATTATTTCTTCGTTATTGATCAAGATTTCTCAAGCCATTATTTTTAATTAAATTTTCTTGTCCCGATTAATACTGAATTTTGGTCTTTTGACCATTTTGCCCTTGCACGTGTTCGGGAATATCATTTCCATCCCTTTTTGCATTTTTAAATGCACTCAAAAATATCAGGTCTTACAATCTCCCCCACTTAAGAAATTTGGTCCTCCAAATTAGAACTAAGT
Organism: Firmiana major; assembly: GCA_033439115.1. Lineage (NCBI taxonomy): Eukaryota > Viridiplantae > Streptophyta > Magnoliopsida > Malvales > Malvaceae > Firmiana > Firmiana major. Next base: position 71,775,226 of record CM065898.1, on the reverse strand, counting down.
AATATGAGTCCATAAATAACTCCGGTTACATCTATTGTATCATATACTGTCATCCTCAAGTGACTTTCTCCGGAGTGTAATACTATCATCATACTTAACTAGGGAGATCATCTTAAACCTCAACACTTTCTCCTTCCGTCTAATACCCGAATCTATTTCCAATCATATGTTATACTTTCATTGAGCTAAATTGTTGGAGCTCATATCCGATCACATATATCGGGTTCGGATAATATTTTTGAAACATCATAAGATGGGACACATTGTGGATGCCTGTTTATTCAAGTGGTAACGCCAACCTATAGGTCTTATCTCCCACTTGTCCAATATCTTTATTCGAATCTCGTTACGTCCTTATGCTCTTAGGACAAGTAACTATCAACAATACTGATTCACACTCGGTGAATTCCAATGATTTCCTGTCTCTTGTCAGCATAGCTTTTCTATCTGCCCTGAGGTGTTCTTAATCTCTCACAAATCAACTGAACATCTTCAGAGGTTTATCTTACCAATTCGGGAACAATTCTTTATCTGTCACCCACTTTTTCTTATCAAAGTCAGGGAACAACTCCCTATGGCCATACAATGCCTCATATAAAATGTTATCTCGATACTCAAGTGACAACTGTCATTACTGGCAAATTTGATTAGTAACAACTGATCATCCCAGGAGCTCATAAAATCAATGGCACACGCTCTTATCACATCCTCCAGAACCTGTACAGTCCTCTCTGACTGACCATCTGTCTGAGGACGGAAGCTATGGTAACTCTCAATCGGGTTCCCATAGCTTCCTGAAAAACATTCCCAGAAGCGGGAATCCCTATCTGATATCATGCTCCCTGGAACGCTACATTTTGTTTCATAATTTTCCATACACATAAATTCGCCTACACACTCAGAGTATCTGGGGATTTCATAACCAGAAAGTGGGTACACTTAATCAATCCATCGACTATCACCCAGATAGCCTCGTGATTCATTCGGGTCCTCTGTAACGCATCACGAAATTCATGGTGACTTGTTCCCATTTCCGTGTCACTATAGGTAGAGGCTGCAATGACTCTGCAGACTTCTCATACTCTACCTTAATCTGCTGACATACGAGACACTTCTCCATAACTCTATAATATCAATTTGCATACCTGACCACCAATACCCCTTTTCAGAGATTCTGATATATTTATTATTTCTCGGATGCACTGTATATCCCGAAGAGTGAGCTTCTGACAATAATACTATATCATCAACTGTGGTCTTGGGGAGCACTTATACTATCTCTGAACCTCTGTAAGTCATCATCATACACTGTGAACTCTGTCACTATACCCTTCTGAATCTGACCCACACTATCGACACCATGCCGATCATCACGCTAAGCCTGGCAAATCTGGTCACACAAATCTGATTCTATCCTCAGGCTAGCTGTCACACAATCACCGTCATCATCAGAAGGGATCCACATCACTACTGAGGTTCACAACTGCTCTAGCAGCTCACGCTCCCTGACCATCATATGTGATACCATCCCGAGGCTCTTTCTGCTCAAGGCATCAGCCATTACATTAGCCTTTCATGGGTGGTAAAATGTTCACAATTATAATCCTTAGAAGCTCTAACCCTCTTGGTTATCTCATATTCTACTCTTTCTGTGAACGCAGATACTTGGGGCTTTTACGATCAGTGCATACTCGAAATGCCTCACCGTATAAGTGGTGGCGCCATACTTCCAGTGTAAATGCCACGGCTGCCAACTCTAAATCATGGGTCGGATAGTTTCTCTTATGGTCCTTGAACTAACTAGATCCATAAACGACTATCTCCCCATTTTACATCAATACACAGCTCAATCCTTATTTGGAGGTATCCATACACACTGAAACCTTTTGAGCTGTTAGTCATGGTGAGAATACTTACGGTGGTCAGTTTATTACTTCAATATATCAAAACTCACTGAAGTCATTTTCATACTTATCATACTACTCGTATGTAATCTTTTTCCAAATGAGACGTATCAACTGAGCAGCCAATTTTGAGAAACTCTCAATAACTCGTCCGTAAGACAGTTTCCTGTTGCTACTCATGCTCTTTCCTGGACTTCGAATACATTTAAATATCATCGCTAAAGATGACAACCAATCAGTCCAGGTAAGGTTTAAATACCTTATCATAGTTGAGTTCCACTAAATATTTCAATCATTCATATTCTTGACCTACGTACGCATAAACGTAAAACATCATTTCGAAATCGCTTTCGTTCAGGATACTAACTCGCGTCATCTCTTTCCTCTTATATTAACGGCTTTTATAAAATTTTAATTTTTAAACCTTCATGATTAATCGACTTCTATATTTCTTTATCGTACCAGTAAAGGTACCCAAATTTTAAATGCATATATTACGACTGTCGATTTCAATTTATAGCTTATGCGTGCGCTTCTCGACGCTGTCAAGTCTTCAGGTAGGGAATATTTTAAAATACCTTTATTAACTCTCAGACTTGACTACATACCGCTTAATCCAAATTACTTTGCATATCAAGGACATCCTTACCTTGCATACATCTTATTCCAATATATCTCCTTTAATATATCACTTATAACCAACTCTTTCATTACTTGTCAAACTTACAATCCCTATACCCATATTCAGTTAGTGATAATCAGCTAACTAGCATCATCTTGCTTAAGGGTACAGGCTTCACTTCTTTCACTCACTTATAAGCAACTGAAGGCGGTAGGAATAAATGCGTGGCACCAGGATCAATTAAATAATTACTTCATTATTCACGACCAGTGTGGTATCTTCCACCACATCATATGAAACATCAATAGTGTCCTGGTCCAAGGCATACACTCGCCTTCGTCCAACATCTTATTTTCGTGGTAACTACCACACATCTTATACTGTTCACACTGCTACGTAGCAGGTTGAGGTCCTTAAATCACAATACCCCTCAAAAGTACTGAAATTAGATACACTGGGGCCTTACCAATCATGTTACCCCATGACTCCTCAACTCAAATCTTTTACCAAACTACCTTTTTCCCGTTCTGACATCTCTGTCATTCTCTATTCTCTTTTGTGTCTCTATTTCGGTCCTTACTACCTTTCTTCCAATCTCAGAGGCGTGCAACTCATAATCTTATTCACACAACTGTAGTCTACGCACTGCCTCGGCATAGGTAGTGATATCTAACAGGCCAATCGGACTCTAATTGATAATCTGAGTCCTTCCATGAACTTTCAAAAATCTCGACTCTCACTGTTCATAGTGTCAGAGTCATATCTGCCCAGGAATATAAACTGAGCTTCATACTCGTCAACTGGGTCAGAGTAAAGAATTTCATCTTTAGTTTCCTTAAGTAGTGTCCGGGATATTCTGTCACCGAAATACATATAAAATTATTTTCCATGTCCATTCTGGACGTCTAACTCTTCAAATGGGTCGAGCGAACTTCAATTAATGCTCCAACTCGCCCTCAAATCTCATACATACATATTCTGAGCAATTAGCTCAAAAATATTCTCCACACTCCGCTCAACTTCACGAAGCGTGCCTCAATGCTGTCTGATCTCTCTGTCAGACTCTGTCCGATCTCTCTGTCGGACTCTGTGGGGCATGCTCAACATCAGCCTCCACGTCAATCTCATCTCGAGTCTCATGTGGTGACTCAGTACTACTCTCAGGCCTACCTCAACGGCCTTGAGCTCATGTACTCGCCTCTCAACCATAGCGGCTATCAGTTAATAAGTATATTCTTGCATTTAAAACCAAATTCTTAGCTGCACTTCCATCTCGATATACACAATTGTATCCAAATAATGCACAGTACATGGGGATGTAATTTCTTAACCACTAACACTGACTCATATCAGGCCAACTCAAGCTCTGATACCACTAAACCTGTCACGACCCGAATTACCTAAAAATCAGAGTAAATTTTTCGCTTTTTTATTTATTATTTAATTCTTACCTTTCTCTCGTCGTGACCATCCTACAACACAGTTGGGCTATGATTCGGTGTTAGTCACCTCACACTATTTATCATTCCATTTCCATAATCATATATCAGAGTTTACTATCTTTTGAGTTTAAATAAATACATATACATTGGTATTTATAACTCTACATCCCCGACATCATATCCGTTTACAGTACTGTGCATTACATATTTAAATACAAAACTCTACAAATGTGTATACCTGTCTCTCGATGGGAAGCAGCGGATACCAAGCATGCAAGTCCTCAGCCGCTCAATAACTATTGCAAGTGCTCTGAAAAGATGAGAAAATAGGGGGGTGAGCAAACCACACGCTCAGTAAGGCAATTATGCAAGTAAGTAGATAGCTCCACTATCTACATGCTCATAATGCCATGCCCTTAAATCCATTTCTTTTCATTTAAAATTTCACGCACAAAGTCATGCATATTCAATGCCATAGTTTATCCAAAACTATTTGTGCATATATAAATCATGTAATTCATGCATTCAAAGCATTTTATGTGACATCATTAAATCATAATAAGCATGAAGTAAAACAATATCATGCATCCTTTTGTGTCATGTAAGACAAATCATGGATTTCAATTGAAAGCATGAAAAACTTCACATGCTACTGCATTTAAATCAATTCATTAAAATTGCAGTAAAAACTAACCCTTCTGGGTCAATCATCTCATAAAACAATTCAGTAAAGTTCATTATAAAACTCCAGTTATAAAACCACCCTTCTTTCAGGGTGACAAATCATAAAATCATGAAATCGGGGGCCTGACCCCTCCTTCGGGTCTACCCTGGTCTAACAGACCACAAGTTATATCATGTGAGACAATCAGGTAATTATCAGTAACATCGAGGACTATGGCCATATCCTAGTGATCCCTGGCAACACGGTACCTAGTGTGCGGGGTATCACACCTGAAACGGGAGGTGGGTCGTCCTACCCGCCAGAATAGCATAACACCAGGATTGCGAGGGCAAGGCTTGCTGCCTCGTGGCTAATGCCACTCCACTCCAACAATCCCCACGGTACAGGTACTCCGCGTGACATACACGGTACAAAGTACTCCGTGAACCCAAGCTCAGTCAGGGGTGTCTGTAATAGGTCTCATCCACCCAAATCATCTCTGTCTCAGAATGTACGTGTGAGCATATCATCTCACTGTGACACACAGTCTACAGGAGGCTACAACACGGCTATATGCATGTAATATTAATCCCTGTGCGAGCGAAGTTTAAGCACGGCTCCATGCATATTCATGATATCTGAAAACCTCGTGCGAGCGAAGCTCTAGCACGGTTTCATAAAAATCAGTAAAATCTGCGTACGAGCAGCGCTCCAGTACGACTTAAACTGATTATAATTTCAAGTAAAATCCACGTACGAGCAATGCTCTAGTACGGATATATATATAAAACTCAGTGAAAACCTCGTACGAGAAAAACTCCAGTACGACATTCAAATGAATTATAAAAACCATGTAAAACTTTGTGCGAGCAAGCTCCAGCACAAATGAATGCTCAAGTAAATCAAATCTTGTGCGAGTTACACTCCAGCACGGCTTTATGCATAATTAAATCAAATCTCGTGCGAGTTACACTCCAGCACGGCTTCATGCATAATTAAATCAAAACAGGATGCGAGCTAAGCTCCAGCATCTCTCATGCATATTAAATTAGTAAAACTAGTGCGAGCAATCGCTCCAGCACCATTTTATGCATACCAAGTCAAAACAAATCAAAACATGTCAAAACATGTCAAAACAGAGTGCGAGCTAAGCTCCAGCAGCTCTCATTTCACAATAGTAAAAATCAGTGCGAGCAACCGCTCTAGCACATGTCATGCATATGATGTCACAAGTCGGTGCGAGCAACTGCTCAAGCACATTTATGCACATTCACAAACGCAGATATAGTGCGAACTACGTGTCGGCACTATCTGTTTCCATATAAACTTGATAGTTGGCCGTTTTCCAAAGAAATTTCCAATTAAATACAAATAACACTTACGTAGTGTTATCATGTGAAATTTATGCAATTACTGGCCAATCTATCGTTTTGCTTTGCTTAAAAACCACGAAAATCCCTTAAATCAGAAAATTCATAATTCATGCATGTCATGCTTTCACCATCCTTAGGTGAACTTCCCTCAATAGGGGTAAAATAGACTTTTCACCTATTTCGATCCTTAAAATCATTTAAACCACTTTTAGGATCATTATACATTATCAATGTATACATACATATTCAGTGTACAGAAAAACTATTTAAAGTACGCGTAGCTACCTCTAGCTACTCACACAATTCCCTTACCTCATTTATCTGTACAATCTGACCTTTCCACTGATGACTCGTCATGCAGTCCGATTTGCTCTGAATCCAAATCAAATCTCTGGCACTGCGGATAAATGTTCATCAGGTCAAATACAATGCAATTAATTGTATTTCTTAATTTTTTGGGCTTAATTTAAATCATTGGGCCCGTTTACCCATATTGGGCCCGATTGCACCATAATGGGCCTTAATCGGCCTTAAGCCCGTTTACCACACTTTATCGAGGCCTATTGGGCTCATTGGGCCCATCAATATTTATTTAGCCTCGTTCTAAATTTTCGGATATCTCAATTTATTATTTACGACAATTTATCTCAATTTTCAGAATTTAATTCATTTATGCGGAAATTAAATCCGTAATTTATGCGTTAAATATCAATCACGCATAACGATATAAAATTATCGTAAATAAGGGTCACTTACCCGTTGTTCCATGATCGTACACAAATCGAGGCTGTCTCGAGCTCTCGGTTGATGCCAATTGTCGAGCTACACATTTAAATATATTTTCGGGTAAACTTTCAGTCGATTATTTAATCAAATTAAATATTCCAAAATTTAAATCGGTCAATTCGACCGCTTACCGACTTACCCCAAGCTCGATTGCATCACAGGAATTTTTTTCCAATTTTTTCTCTTTTTCTTTTTCCCTTTTTCTTCCTTTTTTTTCTCTCTTTTTGGCTAAACCGGTCCGGTCCGGTTCAGACCGCCGGTTCAGTCCGGTCCACCCATCATTTTGCAGTTCCGATGACGTCCGGTAGGTTCCCGGCGTGATTCTGGTGCCGTTCGGCTCGCCTGCACCTGGGCATCCAAAATTGGGCCTCGGTTTGGACCAAATCGACGTCGATGACCGCCGATCGAAGATTTTCTCCCGCGGCATCTCCCTCCGTTTTTGGTGTTTTTCGGCCACCTCGTCGCGCGTCGCTGCCGCTGATGGCTCGCCTGAGGTAGGGCTACCTTCGTTGGTCCTCGCCGGCGCCTCAGCCCCGCCAGTGGTGGCCCTTCTTCCTCGGTCGGCATTCGCTGGCTTGGTTTTGCGTTTTCTCCTCTGTTTCGTTTCAGATTTCAATTCTGTTTCCTCTTTTTTTTTTACTTATTTTGTTTTATTATTTATAATTAACTTTTTTATTATTTTAATCAATTAAAATATATTAAAATTGTCAAAATATCTTCAAAAATTATTATTTAATTCATTTAATCTATAAATGAATTTATCAGTCCGATTTTACTTTTTCGGTATATTTTTGATTATTTTCGGGATTATTTTTTGATACGAAAATCCCGATTTATTCCAATAAATTCATATCTTGATCAATTTAACCCGAAATTTAATTATTTCTTCGTTATTGATCAAGATTTCTCAAGCCATTATTTTTAATTAAATTTTCTTGTCCCGATTAATACCGAGTTTTGGTCTTTTGACCATTTTGCCCTTGCACGTGTTCGGGAATATCATTTCCATCCCTTTTTGCATTTTTAAATGCACTCAAAAATATCAGGTGTTACAAGAACTACCTCACACATGACCTCGAGCTAACCGCAGTGATTTTTGCACTTAAGATATGGGGTCACTATCTTTATAGTGAAAAGTTCTTAATCTTCACTGGCCATATGTCACACCCATTTTACTTACAAACCCGTTTTACTTTTGGTTTGGGCTATGAGTCAGTGTCAGTCCATGTAGTAATTCATATTAACATTTATTTATAAACAAAATGAAAACTTTAGGATTTCTTTATACAAAACTAAAATCATATTCTATACATTCCTCTATTCATCTATCCTATCATTGGTATTTATACATGTTTACATCGCCCAAATACAAGTCTTTATACATTACTACGCAACAAAATGTTAGATACAAAATGAGTAATACGCTGTGTATACCTTTGCGCAAAGGAAAGCTATGGGATGTTATGTACTCCTCAAAAGATCCTTATAATACAGTGGGGTCCTCGTTACTGGAGGTAGTCTGTGGAGATGAAATGAAAGGGTGAGCCTAACATGCTCAATAAGGGAAATAAGTAAGCATGTAGATAACTATATTATCTAGGCACTTGTAATGAAATGTCATATAGTAAAACAGTGACAGTGATTTATGCCAATATCATTAATTTAGGAAACAGAAAACAATATATAGAGAGTTTACAAACATCATACTTATAAAAGGCATTTTAATCATTCAGTTCACTCAGTATTTTAAATAAACAATTTATTCAGTAATTTATATAAATGAGACTAGGTAGAACATGCTATTACAGATCCTAAATGGGAGAGTAATATATGGCCATAGTCAATGATTCTAAGCATCACTGATAAGGTGTGCAAAGATATCAATTGCTGTGGGAAGTGGTCAGCAACCCATTGGCCCTTAGAAGTTCGAAGACAGAACACAATACAACGTACTCACATGTAAATTACATGGTATAACGTACTCCATGGACCAAGGGAAATAGAAATTGGGCGTGCCTAGGTAGGCCGGGTATTTGCCACCCCAGTTTAGCATGAATATCCAAGGCCTTTGTCTCAAAACAAGTGCAAAGCTTGATTGTGCAACACACAGTCAATACTAGGTACAAAGCATGATTTTTCGTGTAAAATTGATAAGCAGCTCAATTTGATTAGAATCAATTATAAATATTCAGTACACAAAACGAGGTATAATAAGAGCTTTGGTGGAAACTTCTCGAATGGTCACCCATCCATGGAATTTCCCCCCACAAGCACGCTTAACTTTGAAACTCGTGTAGTCTTATAAAATATAAAAATAATGAGCTGGCTTATCATTTTTTAGTTAAAACATCCACATGCACTGTATTTCAAAAAATATGGAGTTTCATATTGTAGTGCAATGCTAGTGTGATTCCAGTATATTTCAAACAGTTATATGAGGCAGGGTTGGGTCATTTTGCTAATAAGCTTAACGAAATATATTACTATATATAACTACCCTACAGTTTGTATCTACTCCTAAACAAGTAAACGTGTACATATAACTATATTTAGTAGCTTACAAATCTCCCTAACCTTAGTGGTAGACGGTAGTGCTAATAACCCAGTACCGTATGTCAGTGGGTTCGCTCTACCCTGTTCACGTCTCTCGGAGCTGCAGTAAATTACCAACCACTTTTATTAGTTATTATAAGCCCATAGATGCCATTATAGCTAAACTTAAGTTTTGGGCCCAATTTATCTAGTTGGGCTAATTTCACATCTTAATGGCCTAGGCATTGATTTAAGCCCATTATTACATTTTCCTTATTATTTCATAAAGCCCATTATTCCATAAATCTTCTCTTGGGTCATGGCCCAATAACCCATGAATCTATCTTGGGCTGTCTATTTTATCTTCTTAAAGGCCCATTAATAATCTAAAGCCCATTACATAAACTAAAGCCCATCAACAATATTTGTTTTTAGTTTATTGAGGCAATTTTACAAACACCTCATATGCATGTAAATCTCATACATCCAAGTTCAATTATTTCTCAAATTTGATCCCTCCAATTATTCTCATCATCATCCTAATTCAACAATCTACATATAAGGTACTTAAATCACAAACCAAGTTTTTTGTAAACTATCCATACCCATTTGGCCAAGCTTTGATTCATGCCATATTGGCTATTTTCCATACTAGATTTTATATAGCTAAGCTTCAGAAATTCCATAGGTAAACCTATATTAATTTGGGAGGGAAAGAACTCACTTAGATATAATTTCCAATGGTAGTAGAAAATGGAGGGGATTATATCTTCGTTCAATTCAACTTCTTCCAGCACCTAAATTTAAATATGTTGAAGTTCAAGTGATGGGGAATAGTTTTTATTAAGGAAGCTTGCTGAAGTTTTGAATGGAAATTGATGGTTTGGCTATTGTGAAGAAAACTTGAACTTAGCGAAAATGGAGAAGAAGAAGAGAGGAATAGGGACAACAACAAAGGGAGAGACAATCTGATTTTTATAAAGAAATATCTAGATATTATTAGATAATATTCAGCCCATTAAATGGGCTTTTAAATCCCTTGGGTTTGGGCTTAGTTTAAATGCAATTGGATTTCAATTTAAATTAATTTGAGCTGGTGGTTTGGGGTTATTTTCTTAGGCTAATTACTTAATATATATATATATATATATTATGTATATAGCCTAAAGTCCATGTTAATTTAGCCCATCATTTCCTTTCCATGTTGGGCTACCATATATATGTATATATATATATATATATATATATATATATATATATATATATACATATATATTTAGCCCATACATTGCTTTTAATTTAATTTAATTTATTTTATTTTATTTTTTAATCAATATTCTGAAAATAAGAATTTATTAACCCCAAGATTAATTTCCCATGCCTTAACCATGGTTGGGTTAGTTTAACTAGGGTTAGGTCTCTTGGTCAAAGCTACTTGTTGACTTTGACTTTGACCTTAGACCACGTTTGACCATGTTTGACTATCCCTCATATAGGGTTTTCCATGTAAAAGTTTCCCATTTTTTGAGTTTAACTACCCCTTGAGGCTCAAAATGCTAAAAACAGCTCAAATGATTGATTTTGAGCTCGTTTAGGTCATTTTTGGCATTTTGGCGATTCCTACATAGTCGGGACCTATCTAAGTTAACTTTCCTACATAACCTGCCTATATTTTGTTGTTCTTAATCATTATTGTTAGTTAGATTAGTCATTTCATCTAATTCGATCTAGGCTAATTCCTTAACCACCTTTTCCTAATTATTCATCAAACTCCAACTAACTTAAATCGTGTGGAAATTAAAACATGGATCCTTACCTCAACTATATCGTGGACTCTATAGCCACTTTTCATGCTCAGATTTAAGTTTTTCAACTTCCAGAGGTTCCCTGCAGATCACAATTCAACCTTATTTATTTGATTAAAAGTGTACTGTTAACATGTCTCTTAAGGAAACGTGATGGGTTTTGGGTCTTACAACATAAGAGCCTCATGTACTTGTTTTCATAGAAGGATCTAAATATTAAACGACATAGATAGATAGTGCTTTTGAAGGACTATGACTGTAAGATTCTGTATCATCCAAGGAAAGTGAACTTGGTTATCGATGCTTTGAGTAGGAAGAGTATGGGTATGGTTTTAAATATGATGGTACAGGAATGGGGTCTGTTAGAGAAGTTCTCAAAGATGAGTATGCAAGTCGAACCTTCTTGTAATTGCCTGATAACCAGTTTCAAGATCGAGCCGAGTGTAGTTGATCCGTAAGACCTGTATTTTGTGTAGCTTAATTTTTATGATTCTTATATGTACGAACACTTTATTTCGTTAGTTGAATCATAAGAAGAGTATTTACTTGAATAAAAGTGTAAGTAAAATGACTTAACACTTATAAGCTACATAAAAGCCAAATAAGGGCTATAGGAGCCACAGGCTAAATCGAGAGGATCTAAATCATTCCGACTGAAGAGAAGAACTTAAAATGAGAAAATATAGAGAGCTCATGAAGGAAAGTCGGTTTGATTTGATCCCGAACACGTTGAAGTAGAGTAAACACCAAAAAGGGGCTAAACGAGTCTGAAATGGTCCATTTGAGGTGTTTTTGGCATATTCACCTACCGAAAATGACCAAAACTCAGAGATGAGAGTGTGAATCATGGAAAATGACACTTTTGGATTTTTGAGAAAAATTCAAACGTGGTCAATGGTCAAGAAAAGTCAATGGTAGTAAAGAAAAGTGGACTTTGACCATAGTTGACTAACCATGGTTAAAATTTAACCTAAGTAAGGTTAAAAAGTGGGGAAGAAATATTTTTGTTTAAAATACAAGATATTCATCCCTTTAAGTATGAAAAATTAATTTAATCGAATTTCGGATTAAATTTAATGGGTAAAACGCAATGGGACAAAGTTGGAAATTTTAAAGCCCATTAAGGTGCAACAAGTGTGGGCTGAATTTCTTAGGCCCATTAGGCCGAATTGTTTGGCCAATTTGTAGGCCCATTATTGAGACAATTGAAGGCCCAATAGGTAGAAACAATTTCAGCCCAAAAGCCCAAGAGGAAGGCCCAAACCGAGAAGCCCAAAAGCTAAGGCCAATTAGTTAAATTTCAAGCCCATTAGTTAATTAACTTAAAGCCCAAATTGTAAACTATGACTTAAGCCCATTAAGCCCAATTTTAGGATTGAATTTTAAGGCTTAATGACTAAGTCTTCTACCCAAAAATCAGCCGACACAATTTCCTTCTTCTTCCCTAAGCTCTCGGCAAACCTAAGAAACCATAACCAAACCATATTTCAAGTTTTCTCTCACTAGAAATCACTAGGTTAGAGACATATTTGGAACTTGCAATCTTCATGGAAGTTGTTCCAAATTGAGAGAGAATTAACATACTTTGGAACTGGCCATCAAGGAGTGATATTGAGAGAGACAAAATTGAAGGAAGTCTCGACCACAAGGGAAAGTGCAAGCTAGGTATATTTTCAAGCTTCCAAATTCATATATGTTAATCTAGGGATTAATTCAAGTTGATTGGCGTATGATTTATGCATTGAAACACATGAAATCACCATGAACTAAGGTTGGCTGAAAATGGGTATTTCATTTTCTATGAATACCCATATGATTTTAAGGCGTGAATAGGTTGGTATACATGTGTTTATGTTTATGGCATAGTTAGTTTTAATCAATTTGCTGTATTGGTTGATGAATTGAAGTTGAAAATCAAGGTGTTTGATAAAATGCCTAAATGAACTAAGTTAAGGCTTAAGAACATTGCTAACCAAGTGTATGACAAAATGCCTAAGTGAGAAACTAGCCAAATGGCCATGAAGTGGCGTGGTGCTCAGCCATGGGCAGCATGGTGGCTCTCGGTCATGGGCAGCATGGTGGCTCTCAGCCACATGCAATGGTCGAGAGGTCAAATGGGCTAAGCCTATTTATTTTCAACCCAATGAGATGCTATGGGCCTCGGACAAGCCTAATAAGCGTTGGTGAGCCCTAAAAGCCCAATATGCCTGACTGAAATGAATAATAAAATGAAAATGGGCTTAAGATGTAATAAGGCCCAATAAGTGTAAACGAGCACATTAAGTAAAATAGACGGTATTTAATGTGAAATACAATAGGAAAAGTGTAATTAACCTGATAAATGGTTAAATCCAACTCCGAAGTTTATTTTAGGAGTTGATCAGACTGCAGGACCGAGTGGCGTGGAGAAAATAATTTAGCTCGGAGTGATTTCAAGTAACGAACTTTTGTGAGTAGTTAGAGATATCTGCACATAGTTTCGTCTGCTTTTACATTCACTTAAAAATTTTGAGGGTCAGAGAAAGTAAATAATATTTATAGCTACACGATATGAGTAAATTACAATTTTACCCCTAGTAAGGGTAAAAAGTCAACTTTTGGAAAAAGTTGTAGAAAGCATGGAAACAACGTTTTTGAGTGTTTTTACTGCTGTTTAGCAGAAGAATAGATAGATGAGCTAATGTTTTCATGGTTGATGAGAAATTGTACAATTTATAGTGCTGATTCTTATGTTTTGAAAATCATTCCTTTCAAAAGCCATCTATCGAATTATGTGAGAACAAATTGTGCTGGAGCACAGCTCGCACTTGATTTTATATGTTTTCCACATAAATTAGTGATGGAGTATGACTCGCACTAGATTTCCATGACATGCATAATAGAGTACTGTAGCATTGCTCGTACTCAGTTTTATATGATTTATGCATGATAGAGTGCTGGACCGTAGCTCGTACTCAGTTTTAAATGGTTTATACATGACATAGTACTGGAGCGATTGCTCGTACTTGATTTGATGAGTTTTATGCATAGCATGGTACTAGAGCGACTGCTCGTACTTGATTTGAAACATGAACTATGCATGACTTAGTGCTAGAGGGTTACTCGCAGTAGTGTTTAATATTTTGAGAGTGCATAAACAGTGTTTGAGCGGGGTGTTGACTGTGAGTCACACTCAAGGCGTGCACCGTAGTTTTATTGTGATATATAATACATGTTTAAAACTGTGTCGATTTCCTCGTATAGACAGAGTGTCACATTGATGAGATATTTGCACATGGATTTAGAGACGTGGCATTGATTATCCACTGAGATAGGGTCCATGGGTATACGTTGTACCGTGTATGTGTCACAGAGTACGCTATACCATGTGTTGTTGTGTTGTGGTGATGTGTGGAGTTGATGAGATGATAGCTAGCGGTTGTGAGGATTTGACCCACCTCCCATTGCAACAGTGATGCCCCGCAAACTAGGATCCGTGTAGCTTGAGATCATAATTATAGGATATGGCCATAGTCCTGGATATTATTGCATATAGCCACCGAGTCTCACATGATATATCACATGATTTCATGATACAGGTAGACCTAAGGGATAGGTCGGAACTCGATTGATGTGTTGTGAATTATTGGAATGCCATATTTACTATGGTTTGAATATAAATGACATGATTTATCTAAAGGAATTATGAAATTATAAAGATGCATTGTTTTGCATGAAATGCCTATATTTGAGAACCTAGTATGATTTCTGTACATGGGATTTAATCTATACAATTATATAAATTTTCAATTCATGCTTTAAATGTCAGTTGAGGAAATAAGATTTTCAAGGCATAGCATTATTTTCAGTAGATAGTGTGGATTTCTAGTTGCTTGCCGAATTTCCTTACTGACCTAGTGAGCTCACCCATTTCATTTTTGCACTCTCTACAAAGTATCCGCAGTAGAACAAGTACGGCTGAGGGTTAGCATTCCTTTTGTTCGCTGCTATTTCCCATCGAGCAAAAGGTATACACATCACGTACGATTTTGTATCTGAACATATGACAACACAGTGACGTAAACAATGTAAATTATGGGGGATGTATTCATATTAAATTTATGTGAGGTCACTTATGATATACAAGTACTTGCAATCAATAAATAATTTTATTGACATGTATGTAACGTGTGAAATGAATGGTATGATAAGTAAAGTTGGTGATGCTAATACCGAATCACAGCCTAACTGTTGGTAAGGAGGAAGGTATGTAAAAAGTGAAAAATTAGTAGTGGTTTTTTATAAAGTCACGGTCGTGACAGAATGGCATCAGAGTAGAGTTGGTCTGATATAAGTCGATGTTAGTGGTTAGGAAAGTGTACATCCCCATATTACTGTGCTGTGTTTAGATACAATTGTCTATACAAGATGGGAATCAAACTAATTAATGGTTGTGAATGCAGAAATTGAGCCTTTATGGCTAATACCAACCGTGGTAGAGGGGCTAGAGGTAGAGCTAGAGGTCGTAGAGGTAGGCCTGATAGCCTAAACGAGTCTTCGATTGATCATATGCCAACAGGTCCCATTGAGGTACCAGAGAGTATTGAGGCATGCTTCACAAGGTTAGAACGTATCCTAGAGACGTTTATGAAGATGTTGGCATAGACTATGCAGGCTAGACAGGGATAGGATGTAGGGACTACGACTGGACAGACAGCTGAACTTGACACGCCTGCACAGATGCCACAGCCTACAGATACTCCTACACCCCCACCAGTTCAGGATACGCCTTCTCTTGCTGCTCCACGATAGGGTAGTAGTGGTTTGGGGTAGGGATGTGAACTGGATCAGTTATGACAGTTCCAGAAGTTCAGACCTCCATCTTTTAGTGGGGTCAAGGACCCAGTTGCTACTGAGGAGTGGATATGAGAGATAGAGAAGTTGTATGGGTTATTTGAGTGTACGACTTCATAGATGGTCATGTTTGCTGCGTTCCTACTGAAAGGATCAACAGAGCATCGGTGAAAGTCCACCAGATCGATATTGAGAGCCTGATATACAGAGATCAGTTGGGAGATATTTCTAGATGCCTTCAGGAGGCAGTTTGTTCTAAATACGACACAACAAAGACTGCAGGTCGAGTTTTTAGGGTTGAGCCATGGGAGTCAGTTAGTGGATGAGTATGAGACAAGATTTATATCCGTAGGAAGGTATGACCCTGACACTATGTACAGTGAGACCAAGAAAGTCCATAGATTTATTGATAGACTGAGACCGGTACTACAGTCTAGATTGGTACCACTGGATATTGTTGCATATGAGAAGGTAGTGCGTAGGGCATAACTTTGTGAGCAAGACTATGAGAGGAATGCCTCCGAGTTTAGAAAGGTTAGTCAGAGCCGAGATAGAGATAAGAAGAGGTCGATTAGAGAGAGGTTTCAGTTATCGAGGAGGGAGGAGACTCTTCTATAAGAGACCACGAATTGAAGAGGTACGAGAGAAACCTGTTAGACCTCTTGCTTATCCGGCCATAGCTCCGGTGAAGGGTGTTGTGATTGGAGGACAGAGGCCTACTACTAAGCAATGCAGTAAATGTGGCAGATATCATGGCAGTAGACCTTGTCTGATGACTCCTATAGTATGTTTTCGATGTGGGAAACTAGGGCATATTGCTAGAGCTTGCCCAGAGTGGATTGAGCCTGCCCCACATAAGGGCAAGGAGCTAGAGAGAGCTCCAATTGATACATCTGCTCCAAGGAGGAGAGCGACAGTTGATGAGAAGGGGAAATAGGTTATTGGTCGAGGGTGCGTACATGCTTTAAACCAGGGCACTACTGATGCTTCATCGGATGTGATTAGAGGTTTCATTGCGTACATGGTTGATACAGATAAGGCAAATCCGACGTTGGCAGATATTCTTGTGGTTAGTGAGTTCCCCTATGTCATTTTGGATGAACTGTCAGGGTTACCACCAAACAGAGAGATGAAGTTCTGTATAGATTTGGTGCCTGGTACTGAGCCTATTTCGAAACCACCGTATCGTATGGCCTTAGTTGAGCTGGAGGAGCTTAAGAAACAATTGTAGGAGTTGTTAGATAGGGGGTTTATCAGACCGAGTGTTTCACCTTGGGGACCACCAGTTTTGTTTGTGAAGAAGAAGGATGGAAGCCTCTGATTGTGTATAGATTATAGATTATTGAATAAGGCTACCATGAAGAATAGGTATCCCCTTCCACGTATTGATGATTTGTTGGATCAGCTTCGGGGAGTGCAGGTCTTTTCTAAGATTGACCTGAGGTCTGGGTATCATCAGTTGAGAGTTCAGAGTGGAGATGTACCCAAGACAATATTTCAGACCCAATATGGCCATTATGAGTTCTTAGTTATGCCATTTCGATTGACTAATGCTCCCACAACTTTTATGGCTTTGATTAACGTAGTATTCAAGCCATACTTGGATCAATTTGTTATTGTCTTTATCGATGACATCTTGGTGTATTCGAAGTTTCAGGAGGAGCATGAGCAACACCTGAGGATTGTATTACAGACTCTTTGAGAGAAGGAGTTATATGCTAAACTCAGTAAGTGTGACTTCTGGTTGATAAAGATCTCATTTTTGGGACACGTTGTGTCAAAGGATGGAGTGTGAGTAGACTCATCCAAGATTAAAACTGTAGTTCAGTGGGAACAGTCAAGGATGGTCACCAAGATCAGGAGTTTTCTGGATTTAGTAGGATATTATCAGAGATTCGTTGAGGGATTTTCGAAGTTAGCTGCTTTGTTGACAAGTCTCACTCGAAAGAGTGTAGCATTCGTGTGGGACAATGATTGTGAGAGGAATTTTTAGGAGCTAAAGCGCCTATTGACCACCACTCTGATTCTCACTATTCCTACCAGCTTAGGAGGATTTTCAGTGAATATTGATGCTTCGCATCAGGGACTAGGCTGTGTATTGATGCAGGATAGAAGGGTAGTTACTCATGGATCCAGACAGCTGAAGGACCATGAGAAGAACTATCCGACCCACGATTTGGAGTTAGCATTAGTAGTGTTCGCGTTGAAGATATGGTGCCACTACTTGTACAGTGAGAAGTTTTAAATTTTTACCAGTCACAAGAGCCTTAAGTATCTGTTCTCGTAGAAGGAGCTGAACATGAGACAGAGAAGATGGCTAGAGCTTCTGAACGATTACGATTGTGAGATACTTTATCATCGAGGTAAGGCTAATGTTGTAGCTGATGCTTTGAGTAGGAAAAGCCTTGGGATGGTATCGTATATGATGTCCAGGGAACACGAGTTGCTAGAGTAGTTTGCTTGCCTCAGTTTGGGAGTTATGCCTTCTAACATGGATACGGACTATGTGATAGCTAGCCTACGGTTGGAACTGGATCTGTTGGACAGGATTAGATAGGCTCAACAGAGTGATCAGTATTGTATTGATATGATTGGTCAGATACAGAGGGGCACAGTGACTGATTTTGAGTTGAGTTCTGATGGACTACTAAGCTTTGGAGTTAGATTGTGTGTTTTCGAGGACCTAGAGCTCAGGAGATTGATTTTGTCAGAAGCTCATTCGTCAAGGTACACGTTGCACCCGGGGAGTCACAAGATGTATCAGAACCTCCAAAAGGTGTACTGGTGGTTAGGCATGAAGAAAGATGTTGCAGATTTTGTGGTGAGGTGTCTCGATTGTTAGTAGGTGAAGGTAGAGCATTAGAAGCCTGCAGGGTTATTGCAGCCTCTACCTATATCGACATGGAAATGGGTGTCACGACCTTTTTATCCCTTTTTAACCGAAAATCACTATAAATTTTTCGTATTTTCTTTTCCTTACCTGATCGTGAACAAACTCACCACTACATAGTTGGGCTGTGAGTCAATAATAATCATCAATCATCATTCATTCTCAAATAAATCAAAAGAATTGTCATTCATTTTGAAATTTAAGTTATACACTTATACATGACACATTTTCTAACTTTTACATCCCCCACATTACAATACAAAATGACTACTGTGCCTTTACATGTTTAGATACAAAAAGAATCCCTGTGTGTATATCTTTTAGCTATGGAAGCAGCGGATGTCCAAAATACAACACCTCAGTCCTCACTGGGCTGCTATGTACGCTTTGTAGAGAGGGGAAAGTAGAGAGGGATGAGCAACCACACGGTCAGTAAGGTAATAATGCAAGCATGGTAAATAACTACTCTATCTACATGCTGATAGTGTTATGCAAAAATCGTTTATAATCGGATCATGAGGAAATAAAACTATGCCACATGTATATACATATATCATGTATTGAAAATCATGTAAATAGGCATAAAACATGGAAACATCAACATGTAAAACCATTTCATGCTCAATCTCATTAAAACTCATCACAAAATGGAAATTCATTTAAGAAACATCCTTTTTAAATTCATCTCTTTCTCAAACCACATTAAAATCCCATCACAATCAATTTTTCTAACACAAATATCATTACCATTTCTCAATCAAAATCCTACAACGCTCGACCCCTCCCTCAGGTCTACCTTGGACAAACACAATCACACTCAAGTATAAAACCATGTGGTACTATGTAATATTAGATTAGACAGGTCACTATATCTCAATGGACTATGTTGGCCAACTATGTCATAAATCATCCCAGACCATATGAATCTCGGTGTGCGGGGCATCATGCTGGAACGAAGGTGGGTTAGTTCTTCGCTAGACTTTCTCATCAGTAACTCAACCACGCAGTACAGCGTACTCCATGTGATGTACACAGTATAACGTACTCTGCGAACCTATATCATGGTTGAGGGTGCTAGCTGTAGGTCTTATATACCCCATACCACGTGTAACCTACTCAATCTCAAGTGCACGTTGGAGTGTTTTCTTTTGATGTCAGGTCCTAGCCCCACATGGCCTTGGTCTCCCTTTTTGGGATCCCTGAACACCAATTCGAATTACCCTCACCATGGCATCATACACACCATAGTGTGAAAACCTGTGCGAGCTAAGCTCTAGCACGTTACATGTATCATAGATAAATCTCCTCGTACGAGCAACGCTCTAGTACGACATTTATGCATAAATCCATGATAAACCACGTACGAGCATAGCTCCTATGCATAAGAAAAACCACTCGAAATCCACGTACGAGCAGAAGCTCCAATACGATTTATAAAACATCATCACAATTTCAAATCAAAGTGCGAGCTAAGCTCCAGCACGTTTTATACAAGTGAAAGCATCAAAATCCAGTGCGAACGAGGCTCCAGCATGATTTAATTTATATAAACACGATAGGCTGCTCATAATCAACCAAGACAATCTCAAAACCGTGTTTAGCACCTCACATGTGCTATTTCACAAAAGCATTCAAACATTAGCCAGCCTATCCATTATTTTGTTCAAAAAAAAGCAATGTGTTTTCCTAAAACATCAAAACACTTGATTTATGCAATTATTAGCCTTACTATCCCTTTTTATAAAATCCACTTCAAAACCAAATCCCATACAAGTACTTGCAGCTATTCACGCATATCAACAATCATTTTCTTAAACAATCATGCAATTTACAACACCCTATATTCACCCACGAGTTCAAAGTACGAGCAGCTATCTCTAGATACTCACACAATTCCCTTAGCTGGAAACGTGTTGCGTGATTTCACTTCCTTAGAGCTGCTTACAAAGTCGTATATCATATCAATTTAGTTCATATAACACAACTCTTGTGTTTGTTATAGTCGATTCAACCTATTGCCTCCATTAACACTTAAAAGGCCTCGTTTCATTATTCTACTCATATCTCGAGTCTATTAATTCTTTTAGGCCTATTGATTTGCACTAAATCGATATTAAGCTCATAGTGTTTCTATTTCATCATTTACTTCACTATGGCATTTCATCAAAAATTACATGTGCTCCTTTTCATAAATTCTCTAAACCCACCATGTAGCTTTATTCCATCATCTTAAATCATGCACATTATCTCATAAACACTTTAGATAAATCATCAACTCATTCAACCCATATTTTCTCACACTAAACTTATTCTAGGTTTTACTTGTTCCATCGCATTCTAGGTAGTATCAATCATTAATACACCACCCAATCAACTCATAATAGCAACTAAACAAACATACATTTGACTTGGTGTATTAGAAACTCAACTATTTGGATTTCCTTCTTCCTCCAAAATAGAAATACACCTTGCTCCTTCAATACAACAAATGAGGCTTTGCTTCCAAAGTATGTTGTTCTTCTCTTGGATATGAACAACTTTGTATCTAATGGTCTTTCCTTAAATCTTACTGGAAATGGGTGGATTTAAGAGTGAGAAAGTTAGATTTTAGGTTAAAATGGAAGAGTGAGGTTGTTTCCCGAAATTTGTAGATTTTATCTGCTCCTTTTTTATAGAAATACCTTAATGAGATCGATCTATATTGGGTGGAGATCGATCTAGTCCTCTTAAATCCCTCATTTTTCATGACAATTTGAAGGCATGAGATCAATCTATCGAGGGTTGAGATCGATCTGTTTTCAGGCAATAGCTTAAGGAGATCGATCTGGCTAAGAGAGGAGATCGATTTGCTCTAACCCGAGAGCTAAGGAGATCGATCTGTTTGAGTGGGAGATCGATCTGCTCTGTATAGAATTTTTAGAAGATCGATCTGGCCCCATTGGAGATCGATCTGTCATATTCCATTGCTCGCATAAGAGCATTTTTTGCTCTTTCAGATCGATCTCTCATCCTATGAGATCAATCTGGCATTCATATTTTCCAGATTTTGCTGTAGTTTTCTACAGTAACTCACATAAAACATCCTTAATTTTGCTGCCATAGTCATTTTCTCATCCAACCACCTTTAAGACTTGAAAATGATATCCATTCATACTTTATACACATTAAAACCTGTGTGCATTCATTGTATAACCAAAGGTATACAATACAAAACCAAATGGAAGTACAAAGATTTATGCAACTCATGCAACTCATGCAACTTCATTTCATTTGCTGCACTACCCATTTTGCATTCCACTCACATTCATCACATACAAAAGTCCATTTCTTCATATTCATACATAATGAAACTTATGTGTACATTCTCAACTCATATTATAAGGGTGTACATCGATTTTATGGAATTTACATCACTTATGACTCACATTACATGTACATAGACATACGTACGAAGTCATAACGTTACATATGAAATACAGGTCTTATAATGGGAACATATCACCATGGATTTCGTGATGGGTTTACCTAGGACCCGCATGAATCACGATACTATATGGGTGATCATTGATAGACTGACGAAGTTAGCCTACTTTCTAGCTATGAGATCTACCGATACTCTAAGTTCATTGGCAGAGTTGTATGTACGCGAGGTAGTGAGGTTACATGGTGTTCCAGTGAGTATTATCTTTGATAGGGATTCCCACTTCACTTCCCACTTTTGGGAACATTTTCAGGAAGCCATGGGAACCCAGTTGAGTTTGACCACCGTTTTCCATCCTCAGATAGATGGTCAGTCAGAGAGGACTATACAGACTCTAGAGGATATGTTGAAAGCATGTGTGTTGGATTTTAGAGGCTCATGGGATGATCATTTGCCACTAGCCAAAGTATGGCACTATATCATTATATCATTCGAGTATCAGGATGGCACTGTATGAGTCTTTATATGGTCTTAGATGTCGTTCCCCTATTGGTTGGGAAGAAGTGGGTGATCGAAAGATTTTTGCTCCTGATTTGGTTACACAAGCCTTTGAGGATGTCCGTTTGATTGTTGAGAGATTGTGGATAGCTCAGTGTAGACAGAAGAGTTATACTGACATGAGATGGAGGCCACTTGAGTTCACAGTTGGTGAGTCAGTGTTCCTGAAGGTTTCTCCTTCCAAGGGATTTAAGAGGACCAGATCGATTTCCTTCCAATGCATATCGATCTCATCAAGCAATTTCAATAAATAGGAGGAGTGAAATCTGCAAATCACGGAAACAACCCCATTTCCTCCATTTTCAACCTAAAAAACTAGCTTTCTCACTCCTAAATCCGCCCATTTTCATAAAGATTTGAGGGAAGGCTATTAGATACAAAGTTGTTCATATCAAAGAGAAGAATAACATACTTGGGAATCAAAACCTCATTTGTTGGATTGAATGAGCAAAGTACATTTTTATTTGGAGCAGGAAGAGAAACTAGATTGGTAAGTTTCTAATACTTCAACCCAAGTATATTTGCCTATTTATTGATGTTGGAGTTGAATTGTATGTGTATTGATGGTTAAAACTACCTAAGATGTGATGGAACTAGTGTGACCTAGAAAATAGAATGAATCTAGTGTGAGAAAATGTAGTTTGGATGAGTTGTTGATTTATGGGATAATGCTAAGTTGTTATTGAAGTAATAGGAATGATTTGAGATGATTAAATGAAGCCACATTTTGAGGATAGTCAATTTATGGAAATGAGTATATGAGATGTTAGATAAAATGCCATGGTGAAGAAATTGATAAAATATGAACACTATGAGCTTCATATCGATTTAATATTGATTTAGTATGAATCAATAGGCCTAAAAGAATCAATAGACTCGAGATATGAGTAGAACAATAAAACAAGGCCTTAGAAGTGTTAATGAAGGCTATAGGTTGAATCGACTATAGCAAACACAAGAGTTGTGTAGTATTGAACTAAATTGGTCTGATATACGACTTTGTACAGTTCCGAAGAGTTTGTTGGAGACGAATCTAACCGCACAAGTACGCAGCTCTAAGGAAACAAAATCACACGACTCGATTCCAGGTAAGGGAATTTTGTGAGTATATAGAGATAGCTACTCGTACTTTAAACTCGTGGGTGAATATAGGGCTTTTATGAAGTGCATGATTGTCTAACAAAATGATTGTTGGTGTATATGAATGACTACAAGTATTTGTGGTGTATGATTTGGTTTTGAAATGAAATTTATAAAAAGGGATTAGTAAGGCTAATAATTGCATAAATCACGTGCTTGAATGTTTTCACATAACACAATGCTTTGTTTTGAGCAAATTAACGGATAGGCTGGCTAGTGTTTAAATAACTTTTTGAAATAGCACATGTGAGGTGCTAATCATTATTTTACAATCGTTTTGATTAATTATGAGCCGTCTATCATGTTTGTGTGAATTGAATCATGCTAGAGCCTCTCTCGCACTAGATTTTGATGATTTCACTTGTATAAAACGTGCTGGAGCTTAGCTCACACCTTGATTTGAAACTATGGTGATATTTTGTAAACCATACTGGAGCTTCTGCTCGTATGTGGATTTTGAGTGGTTTTCTTATGCATATAACCGTACTGGAGCTATGCTCGTACATAGTTTCTTAATGTTTTTATGTATAAATGTCGTACTAGAGCGTTGCTCGCACGAGAATATTTATTGATGATGCATGAATAGTGTTAGAGGTTAACTCGCACAGGTTTTCACACTGTGGTTTGTATGATGCCGTGGTGAGAGTAATACGGATTAATTCAGGGAACCTGAAAGGGGCGAGCAAGGCCATGAGGGGCTAGGACCTGACAGTTAATTCAGGGAACCCAAAGGGGGCGAGTAAGGTCATAAGGGGCTAGGATCTGACAGTTAATTCAGGGAATCCAAAAGGGACGAGTAAGGCCATGAGAGGCTAGGACCTGACATTAAAAGTAAAATACTCCCACGTGCACTTGAGACTGTATAGGTTACACGTGGTATGGGGTAGATAAGACCTACGGCTGGCACCCCCAACCATGATATGGGTCCGCAGAGTATGTTGTACCGTGTATATCACATGGAGTACGCTGTACCGCGTGGTTAAGTTACTGTTGAGAAAGTCTAGTGAAGAACTAACCCACCTTCGTTCCAGCATGATGCCCCACACACTGGGATCTGTGTGGTCTGGGATGATTATGACATAGTTGGCCAACATAGTCCACTAAGATATAGTGACCTGTCTCATCTAATATTATATAGTACCACATGGTTTTTATACTTGAGTGTGATTGTGTTTGTCCACGGTAGACCCGAGGGAGGGGTCGAGCATTGTGGGATTTTGATTGAGAAATGATTGTGATGTGATTTTAATGTGGTTTAAGAAAGAGATGAATTTTAAAAAAAAAAGGATGTTTCTTAAATGAATTTTCCTTTTTTGATGAGTTTTGATGAGAGTGAGCATGAGATGATTTTACATATTGATATTTTCATGTTTTAGCCTATTTACATGATTTTCAATACATGATATATACATGTGGCATTGTTTTATTTCTTCATGCTCTGATTATAAACGATTTATGCATAACACTATCAGCATGTAGATAGAGTAGTTCTCTACCATGCTTGCATTATTGCCTTACTGAGCATGTGGTTGCTCGTCCCTCTCTATTTTCCCCTCTCTACAGAGCATACATAGCAGCCCAGTGAGGACTGAGGCGTTGTATTTTGGATATCCGCTGCTCCCATCGCCAAAAGGTATACACACAGGGATTCTTTTTGTATCTAAACATGTAAAGGCACAGTAGTCATTTTTTTTTGTAGTGTGGGGGATGTAAAAGTTAGAAAGACGTGTCATGTGTAAGTGT
This sequence comes from Firmiana major, assembly GCA_033439115.1. Classification (NCBI taxonomy): domain Eukaryota; kingdom Viridiplantae; phylum Streptophyta; class Magnoliopsida; order Malvales; family Malvaceae; genus Firmiana; species Firmiana major. The sequence goes on along the minus strand of CM065898.1, from coordinate 71,749,513 downwards.
ATAACTTAACTTTCAAATGAATGACACTTCTTTTAATTAATTTAAGAATGAATGATGAGTGATGATTATTATTGACTCACAGCCTAACTGTGCAATGGTGTGTTGTTCATGACAGGATAAGGAAAGGAAAAATGTGAGAAAATTATAGTGATTTTCAATTAAAAAGGGATAAAAAGGGTCGTGATAGAATTAAATTTAACGGGTAAAATGCAATGGGCTAAAGTTGGAAATTTTAAAGCCCGTTAAGGTGCAACAAGTGTGGGCCGAATTTCTTAGGCCCATTTTGCCAAATTGTTGGGCAAATTTGTAGGCCCATTATTGAGACAATTGAAGGTCCAATAGGTAAAAAAAAATTTCAACCCCCAAACTGAGAAGCCCAAAAGATAAGGTCGATTAGTTAAATTTCAAGCCCATTAGTTAATTAACTTAAAGCCCAAATCATAAACTATGACTTAAGCCCATTAAGCACAATTGTAGGATTGAATTTTAAGGCTTAATGACTAACTCTTCTAGCCAAAAATCACCCAACACAATTGCCTTCTTCTTCCCTAAGCTCTCGACAAACCTAAGAAACCATAACCAAACCATATTTCAAGCTTTCTCTCACCAAAAATCACTAGGTTAGAGACATATTTGGAACTTCCAATCTTCATGGAAGTTGTTCCAAATTGAGAGAGGATTAACATACTTTGGAATTGGCTATCAAGGAGCCATATTGAGACAGACAAAACTGAAGGAAGTCTCGACCATAAGGGAAAGTGCAAGCTAGGTATATTTTCAAGCTTCCAAATTCATATATGTTAATCTATGAATTAATTCAAGTTGATCGGTGTATGATTTATCCATTGAAACACATGAAATCACCATGAACTAAGGTTGGTCGAAAATGGGTATTTCATTTTCTATGAATACCCATATGATTTTAAGGCATGAATAGGTTGGTATGCATGTGTTTATGATTATGGCATAGTTAGTTTTAATTAATTTGGTGTATTGGTTGATGAATTGAAGTTGGTAATCAAGGTGTTTGATAAAATGCCTAAATGAACTAAGTTAAGGCTTAAGAACATTGCCAACCAAGTGTATGACAAAATGCCTAAGTGAAAAACTAGCCAAATGGCTATGAAGTGGCGTAATGCTCAACCATGGGCGACATGGTGGCTCTCGGCCACATGCCATGGCCGAGAGGTCAAATGGGCCAAGCCTATTTGGTTTCATCCTAATGAGATGTTACGGGCCTCAAACAAGACCAATAAGAGTTGGTGGGCATACAAGCCCAATATGCCTAACTGAAATGAATAGTAAAATGAAAATGGACTTAAGATGTAATTAGGCCCAATAAGTGTAAACGGGCCCATTAAGTAAAATAAACTGTATTTAATGTATAATACAATAGGAAAAGTGTAATTAACTTGATGAATGGTCAAATGCAGCTCTGAAGTTTATATTGGAAGCTGATTGGACTGCAGGACCGAGCAGCGTGGAGAAAGTAATTTAGCTCAGAGTGATTTCAGGTAAGGGACTTTTGTGAGTAGTTAGAGATATCTGCATGTAGTTTCATTTGCTTTTTCATTCACTTAAAAAGTATGAGGGTTAGAGAAAGTGAATAATATTTATAGCGACTCGATATGGGTAAATTACGATTTTACCCCTAGTAAGGGTAAAAAGTTAACTTTTGGAAAAAAGTTGTAGAAAGCATGAAAACCACGTTTTTGAGTGTTTTTATTGGTGTTTAGTAGAAGAATAGATAGATCGGCTAATGTTTTCAGGGTTGATGAGAAATAACACAATTTATAGTGCTGATTTTTATGTTTTGAAAATCATCCATTTCAAAGAGCCATTTATCGAATTATATGAGAACAAATCGTGCTAGAGCACAACTCACACTTGATTTTATATGTTTTCCACATAAATTAGTGTTGGAGTATGACTCGCACTATATTTCCATGACATGTACGATAGAGTGCTGGAGCATTGCTCGTACTCAGTTATATATGATTTATGCATGATAGAGTGCTAGAGCAATGCTCGTACTCAGTTTAACATGGTTTATATATGATATAGTACTGAAGCAATTGCTTGTACTTGATTTGATGAGTTTTGTGCCTAGCATGGTACTGGAGCGACTGCTCGTACTTGATTTGAAACATGAACTATACATGACCTAATGCTGGAGGGTTACTCGCACTAGTGTTTGATATTTTCAGAATGCATAAACAATGTTTGAGCAGGGTGTTGACTGTGAGTCACACTCAAGACGTGCACTGTAGTTTTACTGTGATATATAAGACATGTTTAAAACCATGTTGATTTCCTCATGTAGACTGAGTGCCACACTGATGAGATGTTTATACGTGGATTTAAAGACGTGGCATTGATTATCCACTGAGATAGGGTCCACGGGTGTATATTGTACCGTGTATGTGTCACGGAGTACGCTGTAACTTGTGTTGCTGTGTTGTTGTGATGTGTGGAGTTGATGAGTTGATAGTTGGCGGTTGTGAGGATTTGACCCACCTCCCATTGCAGTAGTGATGCCCTACACACTAGGATCTGTAGCCTGGGATCACCATTATAGGATATGGTCATAGTCCAAGATATTATTGCATATAGCCACTGAGTCTCACATGATATATCACATGATTTCATAATACGGGTAGACCTGAGGGATGAGTCAGAACCTGATTGATGTGTTATGAATTATTGGAATGCCATATTTACTATGATTTGAATATAAATGGCATGATTTATCTAAAGGCATTATGAAATTATAAAGATGCACTGTTTTGCATGAATGCTTATATTTGAGAACTCAGCATGATTTTTGTACATGGGATTTAATCTGTACAATTATATAAATTTTCAACTCATGTTTTAAATGTGAGTTAAGGAAATAAGATTTTTGAGGCATAACATTATTTTCAGTAGATAGTGTGGATGTCTAATTGCTTGCCTAATTTCCTTACTAAGCTAGTGAGCTCACCCCTTTCATTTTCCCTCTCTCTACAGAGCATCTGCAGTTAAGCGAGTACGGCTGAGGGTTAGCATTCCTTTTGTCCGCTGCCATTTCCCATCGAGTAAAGGTATACACATCACGTACACTTTTGTATCTGAACACATAACAGCACAGTGATGTAAACAATGTAAATTATGGGGGATGTATTCGTATTAAATTTATGTGAGCTCACTTATGATATACAAGTATTTACAATCAATAGATAATTTTATTGGCATGTATGTAACGTGTGAAATGAATGGTATGGTAAGTAAAGATAGTGATGCTACCGAATCACAGCTTAACTATTGATAAGGAGGAAGGTAAGTAAAAAGCGAAAAATTAGTAGTGGTTTTTGATAAAGTCACGGTCGTGACATGTTCAGATCAGACAAGCTAAATGACAGGATCCAGATTCGATCGTGTTGGCTAGTCAGGTAGTGTAGGGCAGAGTACAGAATATGCAGTTAGTAAGGATGGTATTTTGAGATATAAAGGTCGAGTGTCTATACCAAAGAATGATAACCTTCGTAGATAGATTCTTGATGAGGCCCATAGTTCGGGGTACATTATGCATCCGAGTAGTAGTAAAATGTACCAGATGCTTTAGGGAGTATACTATTAGGCAGGGATGAAGAGAGATATCGTAGAGTTTGTGTCGAGATGTCTCATGTGTCAGCAGTTCAAGATTGAGCATCAGAGACTCGTAAGTTTGCTTAGACCTTTACCAATTTTGACATGAAAATGGGAGCATGTCATTATGGACTTCATTATGGGACTCTCCAGGATACGGAGGGGTCATGACTTTATTTGGGTGATTGTTGACAGACTGATTAACTCTACCTACTTCTTACCTATAAGAGCCACCAACTCACTCAGTTCACTCACACAGCTGTATGTTAGAGAAATTGTTAAGCTACACGGTGTTCCATTGAGTATAGTATCAGACAAGGATTCCAAGTTCACATCTCATTTCTAGGAACATTCTCAGGAAGCCATGGGATTCAGATTACAGTTTAGCATTGCATTTCATCTTCAGACTAACGTCTAGTCCGAGTGGACCATTGCCTTTCAAGCTCTTGGATGACCATCTTGCCTTAGTCGAATTCGCCTACAACAACAATTATCATTCGAGTATTTGATGGCTCCTTACAAGGAACTTTATGGACAATGTCACGCCCCGAAAATGAGGAAAATAGGGCAAATTTAAAACTTTTTACTCATTAATTCACAATTAAGGGTGCATTCCTGTGCAGTGTCATACATCATCATAATTATTATGCCTCAGGATCTCATCATAATATAGTGTATATTGTATCATATACATTACTCAATTCCAATTTAATTAATCCTAATACATCCCATACAATGTTATACATCAAGTGTCTGCAATTACAATAATTGTCTGGGTACATGAAAAGATAAAATATACCTCAAATACAATATATATGGCCTGGAGCTCGAGTCCTCCACTAGCCACTACTCCGTACGTCGCAGGGGAAATCCTTTTTCACTTGAAGAACTCTGGGGGGAAAGAAAACAGGGTGAGCTTCTAAATCGCTCAGTAAGGGGGGGTAAGGTACTCATTTCATAAACCAAAATGCACATCACAAAATATTTATTTGTATGTGAAACTCGTTTGAAAACCATAGCATGAAAGTACTCAAAACGATATTCTCATATCTCAAATCATGTGAAAACATGAAGTAAAAAGGCTCAGTCTAGAGCAATAACAAAGCATGTGAAAATAATGCGATAAACGCTTTCTCAAATACGTGATAAAATCACTATAATAATAATGCACACATGTGGCATAGCCACTGATTTAATTTCACACGTGGCACAGCCACTAACTCACGTGGTATGGCCACTGATTTAATTTCACACGTGGCACAGCCACAGAATAGGGTTTCACGTGGCAACGGCCACTAATTAGGGGTTCTCACATGGTAACGGCCACCAAATAGGGTTTCTCACGTGGCATCGGCCACCAAATGGGGTATCACGTGGCAACGGCCACCAAGGGAGTTTCTCACATGGCAACGGCCACCAAATAGGGTTTCTCACGTGGCAACGGCCACCAAATAGGGTTTCTCACGTGGCAACGGCCACCAATAGGGTATCACGTGGCAACGGCCACCAATGGGGTTTCTCAAGTGGCAACGGCCACCAAGTATACGTGGCATAGCCACAGAATGGGTTATTCTCACGTTACCAGAACGGAGAAGAAATCGGGCTTACATGCTACCAGAGCAATGCCCGGTGTGTACTCAAAATTACACACCTAAGTCTTATCACACAAGATTGGCTTGCCTTCACGTAGAACTCGTAATGGTTTTTCCCTCATAAAACTCATTTTAAAATCGTTTTGTACTCAACACAAAACATAATAAAACCGAGTTCCAACCGGTAAAGCACACACACATTTCTCAAATCTTGATATTGCCTTAACGTAGAGCCCAATTCATTACTCACACAAATTCGACGGTTTATAAAGCAATTTAACACTCAGCTTATAAACGCATAAAATAATGGGCTCCAACCGGCTATAAAAACCGTGTGCAATTATAACTCAACACAACACTCAACATGCTTGTTTTATAAACCACAAATCATGCTATAATAGTTTACAAATCACATACACAAATGGTTTAGATTTCCCTTACTTCTTTGCACCTCGTATAGTACAATCGTTTCCCCCGTATCACGGACTAGCCTCGCATTCCACTCTGGAACTCCCGAGCTGTCCAAACGATGTTAAAACATCAATACTCAATTATCTCATAAACCTCAATTCTCAACAAATCGAGCATAATTGCTCATAACACCTCAAATCTCTTGATTCTCGTAACTCTACCCCAAACTACACTCTCATTCACAACATCTCAACGTTCTACATTTCTCATGCCAATTATCTATGCTAATTCACCACATTATCTAAATTTCCATTTATAGGTCAAAATTCTCAAAATTGCCAAAATTTCCAAATATCATTATCACTCCAACCACATTGCAATTTCATCAATCCCTAATCATTTTTCAGCTATCTCAACGCAATGCTAACAACTAACATCACCAAAATCACCTCAAATATAAGGATCGAAGTTTAGAAATTACCCAAAACTTGTGGAGAGCTTATCTCTTGCCTCGATTCAATCCGTCTTTCGATTTCCAAGTATGTTGTTCTCCTTTTGATGAGGAACAACTTCCCTTCTTGCCACAACCTCTGATTCGGCCGAAAATGGGTGCTTTGGATGAGTGAGAAAGCTAGGTTTCGGTGAAAATGGGGGTTGGAAGAGAGAGAAAGTGAGATTGCAGGAGAAAAACAGGGGTTCCTTATATAGACTGGAGGTAGGAGATCGATCTGGCTCTTGAGGAGATCGATCTGCGTTTGAATTTTTGGGACGATTTGGGGCAATTTATGCCTAGGAGATCGATCTGTCGAGGGGTGAGATCGATCTCTTTATGGCTTTATGAGATCGATCTGCTCCTTGAGGAGATCAATCTTCTCCCAAACAGAATCATTTGGAGATCGATCTCTTCCTCATGACATCGATCTTCTCTCAAACAGAATCATAAGGAGATCGATCCTCTTCCATTGGAGATCGATCTGCTCCTTAAATTCCTCCTTTCTTGTCGTTTTTAACTCACCAGATCGATCTCTCCTTCTCTCAGATCGATCTGTCTTCATAATTTCACACTTATTTTAAACACTTAACATATAAATCTCCAATTATCATTCCCCAATTCACTTAACTCAATAAATTACACTTCAAGTTCATATTACATAATTAAAATATGTCTGAAATTCTCAGATCTCACAGACAAGGATGTTGATCTCTTATTGCATGGAAGAGGTGGGTGAGCAAATGATATTTGCTCCCAAGTTGGTTGAGAGAGCCTCTGAGACGGTTAAACTTATATGTGATAGATTGAGGATGTCACAAAGCTATCAAAAGAGCTATACTGACATACATAGACGACCACTTAAGTTTTATACTGAGGACAAAGTGTTTTTTAAGGTCTCTCCATCTAATGATATCATGCGGTTCAGCAAGAAAAGGGAAATCGAGTCCTCGATTTATCCGTCCTTTTGAGATACTAGAGAGGATAGGGGACATAGCATACTGCCTAGCATTACCACCATAATTAACAGGTGTGTACAATGTTTTCCATGTATCTTTCGTGAGGAAGTACCAGCCGGATTCATTCATCATCATTTAGTATAAGCCTTTAGAAATACGGGAAGATGTGAGTTACATTGAGAAACCAGTCCGGATATTGGACTATGAGGAAAGGACTTTGAGATCCAAGTCTATTCCCTTGGTTAAGGTTCATTGGCAGCACCATACTCTAAAGGAAGTGACATAGGAACTGGAGAGCCTTCTGTATAAAAAAATTTACTCAGCTATTTGATCAGACCGAGATGAATTCAAATGACCAAATTCCTAAAAGGTGGAGAGGATGTAAGAATCCTAATTTTCTAATTAGAGTATTGAAATACAATCGTTAAAAATGTGATAAGAACATATAAACAATAAAAATGAGATAAAGTTCGATTTTTCGATTTTCGATATAAGCGTGTATTTTGATCGAACATATAGGTTTGTGAGGTCCATAAGAACACGTTCTCACCCAAAATCATCTTATATATATATATATATATATATCTTGTAATCATGATATCTAGTTTTAGGTAAGCTCAAATATTGCATTTGAAATTAATATTGCAATTATCTCGTAAAACGCGTAACAAATGCAAAAATGACCATTTTGTCCAGAGGTTAATTTTCAATTCTGACTAAATGGATATTGTGAATGGATTTGGGGGTAAGAAATAATGTATGTCAAACCCTTAAATTTTTATGTTAGGCCTTCTATGAAAAACATTTTTACGATAGAACTTAAAAAGACCAAAATAGATGAAACCGAGTAAAATTCATTCGAAATTGTATAATGACTGTCACTTTTGGTCATTTCTACCTATAATATGTAAATCGTATTTAATATACATGAAGATAGTGGAATTGTCCATGGAAAATACTAGTGGACCAATTAAAATCAATATTAGTGGATTTATATGACAAATTAAGATATTTTCACTTTATAAGATAAAATGTACATTTCTTTCTAGTAAATTCATTAATTAACCTAAACTAATTTAATTAACATATATTTTAATGTTATCTAGAAGGTGGGAGTCAGAAAAAACAATAATTCACCAAAAATCCACCAAAAAAAATAGAAAATGGAAAAAAGAAGAAAACACCATTTTTACATGGTGTAACCTTTGCCGCCACCTATTTCTTCATTTTTTAGCCATTTTTTGCTTTGGCTTTCTTCTACAAACTTATCATATACTCTTTCTTCTACAACATATTTGAAATTAGGAGAAAGATTCCATCATTTGGATGAGTTACAAGCTTGGGTGCTAAAATGGTACTATTCACATTAACTTGTAGATTTGTTGGGTTTTAGTTTGATTCAAGGCATGATTCTCTTATATGTTGATCAAGGGCTAATAAGATGTATTTCAATGTTTTTAGTTGAAGAAAAACACTCCCAAAAGTGAAAAACAAGATTAAGCCAAAAAGATATTTGTAAGCTAAGGTTGTTTTTCATGTCTAATTTTGATATATGTTAGTGTTTTTACTATGTTAAGATCAATTATGAAGTTAGAATTGAATGAAATGCATTGGAACATAGAGTATTGAATTCAGCCATAAGGGTTTTACAAAGGAATATATTGGGGTTTATATAAATTGTTGCTTAATTAATGTAATTAAGCATGAATTTAGGGAAATGGTGAAAGAAAATCAATCATTGGAATTATATATGAAAAGTTATGCATTGGGTAACAAGAGAGGTAAAATGGTAATTTTACACCTAAGGTCAAAACTTAGTATTATGCGATTATTAGTCGAGTGGCAATGTAATTGGTGTAATTAGTAAACTATACCAAATTGTCACTTTTGTAACTTATTGTCAATCATGACCAAGCAGTAAAGTTAATTGAATTATACCGTATTTGTGAGAACTGTGAATTTTATGTACCCCAGTTATGAGAATTGTAATTTGGTGTATGTAATTATGATATATTGATGTACACGCAAGTTTTAGATTTGATGAAGTATAAGAAAATGAGGTCTTTAAGTTTTGAATGTGTATGGATTGAAATATGGACTATGGGGTAGATTATGGCAAGTTTTACATTGAGTTTTCTGCAAATTGATGCAGCAGCAGTGCAATCCGTGAAGGCCAGATCGATCTCCAAGGATGAGAGATCGATCTCATGGCTCCAGAATGCAGGAAATGTACAAGAACTGATAGGCAGATTGATCTCATAAGCAAGTAGATCGATATCCAAATATTTCTGTAAAGGATAGATCGATCTCCTACAAGAGCAGATCAATCTCCTCACAAGGAGCAGATCGATCTCCTCAAGATTATGAGATCGATCTTACCCCTTGACAGATCAATCTGGTAGGCATAAAAAGTGCCCAAAATATTCCCAGATGCAAAGGCAGATCGATCTCCTACCCTCGCCTATAAAAGGACCCCTGCGTTTTTCCTGCATTTCATCTTCTCTCTCTCTAGAAAATCGAATCCCTAGCTTTCTCTCTCCTCCAAAGCGCCTATTTCTATTCGAATCTGTCAGACCCGCATTTTATGTAGCCCGTACCTTATGATTTCTATGTGTATGAACACTCTATTATTATAGTTGAATCATAAGAAGAGTATTTACTAGATTTAAAGTGTTAGTAAAATTATCTAACACGCAAAAGCTACATAAAAAGCCTAATGTAAGCTATAAGAGTCACAGGCTAAACCAAGTGAATCTAAATCATTCTAACTAAAGAGAAGAATTTAAAATGAGAAAATATAAAGGGCTCATGAAGGAAAGTCAGTTTAATTTAGTTCCGAACACAGAGAACGAGAAGTAAAAGCTAAAAAGGGTAAAATGGACCTTTTTAGCAAGTTAGGTGTTTCGGGTGTAATTATCTACCGGGAATGGTTAAAACGTAAAGACGAGAGTGTAAGACATAAGATATGACACTTTCGAAATTTTGAGAAAAAGTCAACTTAGTCAATAGTTAAGGAAAAAGTCAACTATAGTTAAGAAAAGTGGACTTTTACCATAGTTGACTAACCATGGTTAGAAATTAACCTAAGTATGGAAAAAAATTGAGAAAAAATATTCTTGGTCAGAATACAAGATAATTATCCCCGAAAGTAAGAAAAATTTATTCGGAAGGATTCTGGATTTAATTTTATGGTTAAAAACGTAATGGGCCTAAAGTGAAGATTTTAAAGCCCATTAAGGTATACTAAACGTAGATCGAAATTCTTAGGTCCCTTAGACCGAATTGTTGGACCAATTGATAGACCAAATATTGAGACAATAAAAGGCCTAAGGTATAGTAAAATTTTCAGTCTGAAAGCCCATTAAGAAAGCCCAAACCGAGAGGCCTAATTGGAAAACCCATTAGATAAATATCTAACCATAGTTAAAGCTAACTATGACTCATTAGGTGACTCATTAGGTGACTCATAACTAAGCCTTAGAAAGTCAAGTTTCCTGGCTGAAAAGTAAGGCTTAATGGCTAAGTAAATGGCTTATAAAATCAGCCACACCATTGTCATCTTCACCACACCATTCTCGGCTAGAAGAAGAAACCATTGAAATACATTTATCCAAGCTTTCTCTCACTAGAAATCACTAGGAATTAGGCATATTTGGAACTTGCATTCTTCATGAAAGTTGTTCCAAATTGAAAGGAGAGTGACATATGTTGGAATTGGCTATCAAGAAGCCATAGAGTGCAAACCGTGAGCCTCCAAAGTTTTGGCCAAGTGTGAACACAAATACTAGGTATATTTTTAAGTTTTCAAATTCATATATGTTAATGTATGAATGATTTTAAGTGTATTGGTATATGTTTTAAGCATTGAAACATATAAAATCACTATGATCATGGTGAGCCCGAGAGTGAGTAGTGAAATATTGATGAATGCCCATGTGATTTTAAGGCATAATGGATTAATGTACATGTGTTAATGATTATGGCATAATTAGAATTAATCAATTTGATTAATTAATACATGTATTAAGTTGGCAATCAAGGTGTTTGATAAAATGACTAAATGAACTATGTGATGTTTAAGAATGTTGCCAACCAAGTGTTTGTGAAAATGCCTAAGTGAATTGGCTAAGGAAATGGACATGGTCGGCATGCCATGGTGTGACCGACGGCATGGAGAGCTCTCGACCATGGCATGTGGTCGAGAGGTCTAATGGGCCAAGCCCAATTAAATTAGGCCCAATGTGATGTAATGGGTCTGAGACAAGCCCAATAAGAGTTGGTGGGCCCACAAGCCCAATATGGCCAACAAAAATGAATAGTAAAATAGAAATAGGCTTAAGGCATAGTTAGGCCCATTAAGGTTTATTAAAGCCCATTAAGGGAAATAGACTGTATTTAATGTGAAATGCAGTAGGAAAAGTGTAATTAACCTGATAAATGGTTATATGCAGCTCCAAAGAGTATTGGACAAGCAAATCGGACTGCTGGATCGAGCAGCGTTAAGAAAGTGAAATTTCTCGAGTGATTGCAGGTAAGGGACTTTTGTGAGTAGTTAGAGATACCTGCACGTATTTTTGTCTGCTTTTACATTCACTTCAAAACTCTGAGGGTCAGAGAAAGTGAATAATAATTATTGTGACCCGACAGTGGCAAATTATGATTTTACCCCTAGTTAGTCAAAAAGTCAACTTTTTGTGAAAAGTTGTAAAAAGCATGGAAACCACCATTTTGAGTGTTTTACTGCTGTTTAGCAGAAGAATAAATAGATGGGCTAATGATTTTAAGGTTGATGTGAATTAAGCACACTTTATAGTGCTGATTTTGATATTTTGTAAACTATCCCTTTTTTAAAGAGCCATCTATCATATTATGTGAGAATAAATCATGCTGGAGCATAACTTGCCCTGGATTTCATATATTTTCCACATATATTAGTGCGGGATTATGATTCGTACTAGATTTTCATGACATACATGATAGAGTGCTGGAGTTATTACTCGTACTCAGTTTTGTGTGATTTATGCATGAGAGAGTGCTGGAGCGATTAGCTCGTACTCGAATTTTACATGAGATACATGACATAGTACTAGAGCTATTGCTCGTACTTGATTTGATGAATTTTGTGCATAGCATGGTACTGGAGCTATTGCTCGTACTTGATTTGAAACATGAACTATGCATTGACCTAGTTGCTGGAGGTTTACTCGCACTAGAGTTTGAGTTTGTGATGTGAACAGTGTTTGAGCGGAGTGTCGACTGTGAGTCACGCTCAAAGGCGTGCACTGTATGTGATATATAATACATGTTGAAAACCATGCTTGATTTCTTCGTGTAGACTGAGTGTCACACTATGAGAGGGTCGCATGATGATTTAGAGACGTGGTATTATATTCCATGGTTTTGAGGGCTAAGACCTATGGCAAGCACCCCGACTGTGATGTAGGGTCCACGGAGTACGTTGTACCGTGCATGTGGCATAGAGTACACTGTACCGTGTGGTGTTGTGGAGTTGAGGAGGATATAGCTGGTGGTTGTGATGGACTGACCCCCCTCCCGTTGCAGCAGTGATGCCCTGCACACCGAGTACTTGTTGCCTGGGATCACCATTGTCGGATATGATCATAGTCCAGGATACTATTTACATTTTCACCACAGAGTCTCACATGATATATCACCTGATTGACTGATTTAATTGCGGATAGACCTGAGGGATGGGTCGGACTGCGATTTGTGTTGTGAATGATTTAAATGCCATATTTACTGTGATTTAAATATACATGGCATGATTTATCTAAAGGCATTGTGATATTATAAAGATGCATTGTTTTGCACTACATGCCTACATTTGAGAAAGAAAAGCGTGATTTCTGTACATGGGATTTAATCTGTACAAGTATATATATATTTAAAGGCATGCTTTGAAAATGAGTTAAGGAAATAACGTTTTGAGGCATAGCATTATTTTGAGTAGATAATGTAGATGTCTACTTGCTTGCCTGATTTCCTTACTGAGCGCATTGTATGCACACCCCCTTTTTCTTTACATCTCTCTACGGAGCATCAACAGTAGAGTGAGAGCTTTTGAGGGATAGTATTCCTGTGTCCGCTGCTATTTCCTATTGATCAACAGGTATACATGTTTTGTACGGTTATGTATCTAAACATAGAAACAGCACAGTGATGTATACGATATATATTATGGGGAATGTATTTATATTAGATTTTATATGATCTCATATGTATTATAAAAGAAGTTACAGTCAGTAACAGTATATTGACATGTAAGTATGATAATGGATGATATGGTATGCGAGGAAGCTAACATCGAATCACAGCCCAACCATTGAAGAGAGGAAAGGTAAGTTAAAAATGCTAGTGATTTTTGGTTAAGTCCGGATGGGTCTTGACAACATTTTTGGTTAAGTCAGGATGGGTCTTGACAGAATCAAAGGTTGTGGTAAGAAGGAAAGTTGTTCCTCATCAAAAGGAGAACAACATACTTAGAAATCGAAGGACGATTTGAGCTGAGGTGTGATTTGAGCACTCCACAAGTTTTTGGTAAATTTCTAAGCTTTAATCTTTGATTTAGAAGTAGATTTATACAATTGTGGTTGTAGATTGTGATAAATGAGCTGAAAATGATTAGGGTTGATAGGAATATTGAGAAATTATGAGGAATTTGGTTAATGAGGATTTTGAGATGTTAAATGAGAATGTGAGCAATTATACTCGATGTTGAGATTTAAGACAATGTGATGATTATTGATGATGTTTTTGCATCGTTGGGATAGCTCGAGAGATCTAGAGAGGAATACGAGGTTAGTCCGTCGTTCGGGGAAACGATTGCACTATACGAGGTGCAACGAGGTAATGGAACACTTAAAACTCATTGTGCATGTGATTTTGTGATGATAAGTGTAGCATGAAACGTTTTGAGAAAATAAGCATGTTTTATGAGTTGTGATTGAGTTATTGCACACGATTTTATAGCCGGTTGGGGCCCAATTTTTATGAGTTTGTAAACAAAGTGTGAAATTGTTTTACAAACCACTTAAGTTTAAAATGTGAAATGGGATTTGGGCTCTACATTAAGGCATACTGAGATTTGAGAAATGTGTTCGTGGTTTTGTGTCACGACCCAAATTTCCTAAAATCCCTACAAATTTTTCGCTTTTCATTTCCTTACCCGTCGTGAACAGATATACTACTAAACAGTTGGGCTATGATTCGGTGTTAGTCACCTCTCCCTATTTACCATTCAATTTTCATATTTCATTTACATATCAATTTATTTAAAACTAAATACATCCCCAACATTACATCCATATACAGTACTGTGCATCTATATGTTCAGATACGAAATTATACAAATGTGTATACCTGGTCTTGCTAAGAAGCAGCGGATAACCGAGATGCGAGACTATTGTCGCTCTCTTCTACTGAATATACCCTGTGGGGTGGAAAATGAAAGGGTGAGCGAAACGTGCTCAGTAAGGCAATAATGTAAGCAGGTAGATAACTATACTATCTACGTGCTGATAATGTCATGATGTAAAAATCGTTTACTTTCGGAGCATGATGTAAAATTAAAACAATGCCACATGTATGTATATATCATATACAAGAAATCATGAAATCGACATATAAAGCACACATGGAAAATCATCATGTATGACATCTCATGCTCGTCACATTAAAACTTATTTGTTTAATCACAAAACTCATCACTTTGAAACTCATTTGTTTCATCACAAACTCATCACGTTAAAACTCATTGTTTCATCATAAAACAACTTCATCAAGGTCAAACCCATCTCTCGGGAATACCTTGATTCATTAAATCACATCTCTTTTAAAAAACATAAATCGGGACTACCCCTCCATCGGGTTTGTCCTGGTCTATCCAGACCGTATGATATCATGTGAGGCATGTAGGTTACTGTATGAAAAATCGAGGACTATGGCCATACTATGTCCCTGTGATCCCAGGCTACACGGATCCCGATGTGCGGGGCATCACAACTGCAACGGGAGGTGGGGTCAAGTCCTACCCGCCAGAATATCAAGTAACATCATAGAGTCATCATGACTGCACGGTACAGCGTACTCCGTGTGACATACACGGTACATCGTACTCCGTGGACCCATATCATAGTCTGAGGGTGCCTGCCGTAGGTCTTATCCACCCCAATACTATGTCGATAACCAACTCATGTCTCAAAGTATACGTGCGAGCATCTCAACTCTCTGTGACACACAATCTACAGGAGGCTTCCGCACGACTATATGCATGTCAACTCGCGTCTAGTGCGAGCGAAGCTCTAGCACCACGCTATGCATATCATGATATCTAAAATCTAGTGCGAGCGAAGCTCCAGCACGATTTTGTGCACACATAAATTTCTCGTACGAGCAATGCTCCAGTACGGCTTTTCATGAGAAATAATTCAGTAAACTTGAGTGCGAGTAAGACTCTAGCACTCTTTTAGTCATGTAAATACAATAGGTGGCTCACTTTTAATAAAACATCTTTTAAAATAGTAACCGGTACAAACCGGTACCCTTTCGTAAAATTCACAAAATCAACAGCCCACCTATGTGTATATTTGCTTAAATCAAAGCAATATATTCATATAAAGCATTAAAAATATGAAATCATGCAATTTACCTGCCTTACTACCCTTTTTGTAAATTTTTCTCCTAGGGGTAAAATCGTCTTTTTCTTTTATTTATCTAAGCCCCGGTTTTCGTAAAAATTATTATTTCGTTTACTAGATACTTAGATAAATTCTAAGCCCTGTAAATACCCTCAAAATATGTATAGGCATCTCTATGCACTTACAAAATTCCCTTACCTCGATTCTCGTCGAGTCTGACCTTTCCACTGATGTCACGTCGCGCAGTCCGATCTACTCTCAATCCAATGCCCGGAACTGCGTATCAATATTCCTCAGGTCAGATATTATACAATTTAATTGTATTTCCTATTTTTTGGGCTTAATTTAAATCATTGGGCCCATTTACCCCTATTGGGCCCGATTGCACCTTAATGGGCCTTAATCGGCCTTAAGCCCGTTTTCCACTTATTAAATCCCTTCCTCGGTTTACTGGGCTCATTCAGCTTACCAATAATTATCGGGCTTCGTTCCAAACTCATTGGATAGCCCGTATACCATTTACGGTAATTACGTTGTAATTCCGATTAATATTCCTTTTTATACAGAATTAATCCGTAAATTCTGTAAAATAATTGAAACTCTGTATTAAAGGACTCTAATTGCCGAAATTAAACTGTACTTACCCGATAAGATGCGGACTCTAAACTGTACTTACTCAATCGGCTCTCGTTCGGCTTTATCGTACAACTGCACAGTTATTATATTTAATCCCGGGTTAATTTTCGATTAAATATAATTTAAATAAATTTCTCAAAAATCAATTCGGTCACTTTTAACCTCATATTGACTTACCCGAAGTCCGGTGTATCCCCGAAAATCCTTTCCCTTTTTCCTTTTCCTCTTTTTCTCCTTTTTTCCTCTCTTTTTGGCTGAACCGGTTCAGTCTGGTTCAGACCGGTTCAGACCGCCGATTCAGCTCGGTCCGGTTCGGTTCAGTTTTGGCCGGTTCAGGCCGGTTCGACCGGTTCAATCCCCATTTGCTCATTCCGACGCCGTCCGGCCGGTTCCCGGTGCGATTTCGGTGCCGTTCGGCTCGGCTACACCTAGGCATTCAGAATCGGGCCTCGGCTGGGGTCGAAACGCAGCCATCGCCGGCGAATCACCTCTTCTCCCCAGCGGTTGCCACCTCTCAATCCGGCGGATTCCGGCGGTTTCGTCGGCCAACACCCGTCTCAAAAGAACCGGCTCCTCTTCCCGATCACACCGGTACCCGCCGTTCGCCCCCAGCTGCCGTGGATCGCCAGCACCGACTCCATTTTCCCCGCGGTCTTCTCTTCCTCCGTTCGCCGGACACGGCCATCGTCGGCGCGCGTCACCGGTGCCAATGGCTTCACCGGCCTCTCCTCTTGCTGCTCGGCCCTTCGTCGGAGGCCGTCGGTGCCCGGTGGTGGCTCGTCGGTCGGCCACGCGCAGTCTCCCTCTCCGTTTTCCCTTTTCTTTCTCTCTCCCCGACTTTTACAGATTTCTTCTCTTTTTTTTTCTTTTTTTTTTTACAATTATTATTTTATTTAACAATTTGTTTTATTATTATTTTAATCAATAAATTATATTAAATAATCAAAATATCTACCAAAATTAATATTTTATTCAAAATAGATTTATTTAATTTAATTTAATTTAATTTCTTTATTATATTTTTTAATCCTTTTTCGGGTATAATTTCTCTGTATTTTTGGGATATTGTCCTGGGTGACTTTTCGGTATTTCTAAAAATTTCGGATCTTGATCAATTGGACTCGAAATTGTATAATTCCTCATTATTGATCAAGATATCCTAAATCCTTATTTTTAATTAAATTTCTTATCGAATTTATCCCGACTTTTGATCTTTTGACCGTTTTGCCCTTGCACATGTTCGGGATTAATTTACCCCAACTTCCCTTCACGAATACTCATTCATTTCGTATTTTAATTCCTTATTTCAAATCCGAATCCCATTCAGTTAAATTTTTTTTTTATCATTTTCATCCCTCATAAAAATTTACGATTTAATTTCAGGTCTTACATTTTGGCGGTTTGAGCTCGGTTTTGACAAGTTTTGTAAAAGAGTACAAAACGATTTTTATATGAGTTTTATGAGAAAAAAAACCATTATGAGCTTTACATTCAAGCAAAACGGTTTCTTATGATAATGGCTGATATTGAGACCTAGGCGTGTCATGTGAATACATATCGGGCCTTGCTATGGTAGTATGTAAGTCTGGGCCTTACTTTGGTAGCATGTAAGTCCGATATTCCTCCGTTTTGGTAATGAGAGATGCCTCCGTTCTGGTAACATGAGATGACCCCCGCTCTGGTAGCGTTGGGTGGCCTTGCTTTGGTAGCATGTAAGTTCGGGCCTTGCTTTGGTAGCATGTAAGACCGATAGTGTGCATAAGGAGAGGCCTTGCTCTGGTAGCATGTAAGTCCGAACCTTGTTCTAGTAACATGTAAGACCAATACACCATGCATACGACCATATTGTCGACGTTCCCTCTTTGAGGATGCCTGGGATGCGCACCCAGAGGAAATTATATTGATGTGTCATGACGAATGTTTTATCTAAGTTTATTTGCCTACTCTTCATTTTTACACATGAGATTGTGTTTTGGTGGCTGCGCCACGTGTTTACGAGAAAAGTCATTATCGCATCCTTATTTCCATATGCTTGTAATTATGGTTTTCATACCGAACCATTTACTCATGTTTCTACATGATTTTAGAGAAATGAAATGAGAATGATGTTTAATGATTTCATGCTACGTTTTCTACTAAGTTTATTGAGTTTCACTTGCAAAACAAAATGATTATGCGTGCAAATCATTATCTTATTAATGAGTCCCTTATCCCCCTTACTGAGCGATTTAGAAGCTCACCCTATTTTTATATCCCCCCAGATTTCTTCAAGTGAAGAGAGTTTTTCCTGCAACGAACGAAGTAGTGGCTAGTGGAGGACTTGAGCTCCAAGCCATATATTGTATTTGAGGTATATTTTAACATTTCATGTACCCAAACTAAAGTTGTATTTACAGACACTTGATGTACAATGATGTATGAGATGTATTAGGATTAAATTAAATCTGTATTGGGGATTGTATGCGCTATGATATATGAAAATATTAGATAATGAGATCCTGAGGTGAAAGTTTTATAATATATATATGATGATGCATGACACTGCACAGGAATGCACCCAGAATTGTGTATTGATGAAAGATAAGTTTTAAATTTGCCCTATTTTTCACGTTTCCAAGGCGTCACAGTATTTAAGGTGAAATGGCACTATGATAGTGCAGAGGGGTGAATAATGAAATTTTGACTATGTTTGTGCAGTGAAATCATGTGAGTTGGTGGTGTGGTGCCATTGATTTCTAAGTGTGAATATGTGCTCAATTATACAATGCTAGGTAAGTTAATCATGCAAGATGCATAATAACATCATGCAGCTTAAACAAATGCCATTAGATTTATTAAATCAATTTTGAATATGAACATGAACATTGTGATTGGTTGTTGCAATGATTTGTGGACTGCGCTATGATTGGAAAATTTGGATTGGTATTCTAAACTGTTTCCTACTTGCAGTGCTAGGTACAAATACATAGTAAATCTTACATTTAGCATAAATTCTAAAAAATGGACAAATGAAAGAGATATGTTTTATGAGTACCACGCCCTTATTGCATTAAACATTTCTTGCATAGCATGGTTTTTGTCACGACCTCCCCTCCCATGACCTACCAAAATCACCACAAATTTTTCACATTTTACTTACCTCTCCTTCTGTCATCACTCACACAAAATAGTTGGGCTATGATTCGATATTAGTCACCTCAACCATATTCATTCATAATATGCATACAAGTCAATATTCTTTTCTATAATGTAGACTCTTATATATTAATACAAATATTGGTACATATACATCCTCGATCGTACATTCGTTTACATAACTGTGCTTTTACATTGTTCAGTACAAAATGTTTCAAATGTGTATACCTCTCGTAAGATGGATATGCAGCAGATCAAAGAATACCAGTCCTCAGCCGTGCTCGACTACTGTGAATGCTCTATAGAGAGGGGAAATAAAAAGGGGGTGAGCTCACAGCTCATTAAGGAAATCAGGCAAGCAAGTAGATAACCACACTATCTACCAAATACAATGCTCTTGCCTTAAAATCATTTCCTTATCGACTTGTATCTAAAGCATGTATCGTTATTTGAAATATTTATGCAACATACATATAGATACAAATCGTCAGTTATACAGACTGAAAACATGTTAGTTTAACAACCTCAGTAGTTTATGCAAAATATTGCATTTCTCATATAATTTCATAAAAATTCACATTTATCATGTCATTCAATTAAATCGAATAGTATGGCATATCATCATGTTTAAAAATATGAAAAACTGGGCCTCACCCATCCCTCGGGTTACCCTTTATCACACACAAATTCACATGTCCACATTATAAACCATGTGATAGTTCATTCAAGAAACTCAATTTACATTGCATAAAAGGAGATAGGCGGCTACATGTTCCGAGATTATGATCATAACTCATTTTTCGTGATCCCAGGCTACACAGTACTCGGTGTGCGGGGTCTCACAATTTTCTGTAACGGTAGGTGGGTCAAATCCTCAACCATCAGCTCACAATCACTCATATCGTGTAATCACGGTATATCGTACTCCATATGACATACAAGGTACAAAGTACTCCATGGACCCAATCTCAAGGCGGGATGCTTGCCATAAGTCTTAGTCCACATACCTTGGATATACCTAATAGTCGGGATGCTTGGCATAAGTCTTAGTCCTCACACTATGGGTTATAGTTTCGATAGCCCTCGGCCATATTTCAAAATATTGCACGTGTCAGCATATAATCGGCGCGACACACAATCAGCACAGGCTCCCAATACAGCTGTTTCATGCTTTCTTTCTTTCAACACTGGTACATGTGAGTAAACTCCCAACACGACCATAACACAATGATATAACTCTAGTGCGAGCAATGCTCCTAGCACTATGTCATATAAAAACCTGAGTATGAGCAAAGCTCCTAATACTCTATAATGCATAAATCAATGAACACTGAATACAAGCATTGCTCCCAACAATCTATCATATAAAACTGAGTATGAGCAAAGCTTTCAATACTCTATAATGCATCAATCAATAAAACTGAGTACGAGCAACGCTCCCAGTACTCTATCATTCATAAATCACATTTAAAATTTAGTACGAGAATACACTCAAGTACTATGTGATGCATATCTCAAAATCAAGTGCGAGTATTCTCTAGCACTTATGGTTTTCACACAAACCCTGATAGATGGCTTATTCAAATCATAATTCACCCAACTCAAATCAAATTGGCACTCAAGTGTGTTGTTTTCGCATATACACAAAAGCGCTCATTTCGCACTCATGTAATCTCGGAGTGTCTAGCCCTCAAAATAGCCTCGGTGGATCTCCACCAATGTTCTGCCTCGCCCTTCAACATAAACACTGCGAAGGCCACTTTCTCAACTGTTGTACATCGAAAAAATCTGTACAGTTTCGCCATCTCGTAGACCCAATCCTCAGTAATCACTGGGTCCTTTACCCCTCTAAACACTGGAGGTTTTAACTCCTGAAACTGCTCAAGTTGCAGTCATACCCCAAATCGCTATCGCTCTGCTGTGGTGCGATAGGTGAAGCCGTATCTTGTACTAGGGGTGTCACCGTCTCAGTAGCCTAAGGTCTCTCCACCTCTGCAGCTACCTGTCCAGTAGTAGGCTGTGCTACGGGACCTCGTCTATCGCCGGCACCTAGTGCCTGTGTGACTATCTCCACTAGGCTCTCAATACTCCGCTCTAGTCTAGTGAAGCGTGCCTCAATATCCCCTGGTCTCTTAACAGGGTTTTGAGGAGCCTGGTTAGTTTGTGGCTCCGTACGGTTCTTAGGCCCACCTTTACTGCCTCTAGCACGTGCTCCCGCCCCTCTACCTCTATGCATAAGAGGCATACTGTCTAACTTCCTGTATTCACAATCACTTATTAGACTCCATCCATCGCGGTATACATAGTTATATCTAAGCAAAAGCACAGTAGTATGGGGATGTAATTTTCCTACGTTTTATTACTGACTCACATCAGACCAACTTTGCTCTGAGACCAATCTTTATCACGACCCATTTTATCCTTTATAACCGAAAATCACTATAAATTTTTCGCATTTTCCTTTCGTTACCTGATCGTGAACAAACTCACCACTAGATAGTTGGGCTGTGAGTCAATAATAATCACCACTCATCATTCATTCCCAAATTAATCAAAAGACTATCATTCATTTGAAAGTTAAGTTATACATGACACGTTTTCTAACTTTTACATCCCCCACATTAAAATACAATTGACTGCAGTCCCTTTACATGTTTAGATACAAAAATAATCCATGTGTGTATACCTTTTGACGATGGAAACAACAGATATCCAAAATAAAACGCCTCAGTCCTCACTGGGCTGCTATGTACGCTCTGTAGAGAGGGGAACTTCTATCATGACCCTCAACTTACCAAAATACGTACAAATCTTTCGCATTTTCATACATCATTTATTATTCGTCCTTACCTCAATCGTGAACAGCAACTCTCCTCAATAGTTGGGCTGTGTGTCGACGTCTAACTCACTCCACCATACCAATTCAATTTGTATATTATTTATGAGTAAACAATTGTATAAATGTATATATCAGATTTGTTACATGTGTTTACTTTGTTTTACATCCCCAATAGTTACATACAAAATGCTACTGTGCTATTGTAAGTTTATATACAAAATTACAACAGTGTGTATACCTTACGTGATGGGATGCAGCGGATTACCAAAAGGGAACGCCTCCAGTCACACTTACTCTATACTCAAATCTCTGTAGAGAGGGAAAAATAAGGGGGGTGAGCAAACCACACGCTCAGTAAGGCAATCATGCGAATAGGTAGATGCTGCACTATCTACGTGATCGTGATGCCATGCTCAAAAGCATTTAGTTCATCATTTATCTCAAAACATGAGTGTATGATTGTGCTAATGGTATGTAAAGCATTCATGCTATTAAAATCCAGTGCACAATTCAATTCAAAGCATGGTATAAATCATCATGCATAATTCACAATAAAGCATGGCATTACCCATCATGCATTTTTTTCAAATAAGCATGGCATTAACCATCATGCAATTTCTCAAATAAGCATAGCATTAACCATCATGCATTTTCTCAAATAAGCATGGCATTAATCATCATGCTTCGATGCACTTTAAAACCATTAACAAATCAATCCAACACTTGTCAGGTCTCAGCCCATCCCTCAAACTTTCCTGACCCACAAATCATTTCAAATATGGATTTATTCTCAAAGCATTAGACATGTGAGATAGGCAATTCAATAGTAGGTAATAGCCTCTATGTCTATGGCCATAACCTGTGATACCGGCTACATGGATCAGGTATGCGGGATATCACCACTATCTGCTTCCACACGGGAGGTGGGTCAAATCCAGCCTACCGGTCCATAGCAGATCTCATCTGAAGATGGCACATCACATCTCAACACAGTACAACGTACTCCATGCTACATGCACGGTACAACGTACTCCATGGACCCAATTAACACATCATATCACGCCACATCTCAAAATGCACATGTGAGCCTATTTAATCGGTACGACCTCTTGTCTACCAGAAGCTCCTAACACAGCTAATCAATCATGTCAAAACAATGCACGTGCGAGCCTATTTAATCGAAGTGGCACCAGTCTACCCGAAGCTCCAAGCACAGCAACAAATAAGGTAGGCATCTAGTGCGAGCTAAGCTCCAAGCACCATGCCAAAACCAGTACAAAATCCATGTGAAAACTAGTGCGGGCTAAGCTCCAGCACTCATGTGTATAAAACACGTCAAATCTCGTACAAGTAACACTCTAGCACGCTTTCATTCTCACGAAATCATATAGGTGGCTCGATTCTTTGCAAAGTATGGTTAACAAACCAAAACAACTCATCTCTTTTGCAAATCATTTCAAATATTAGCCAACCTACCAAATCATTTGCTAAAAAATAATAAATCATGATTTTCAAAACAATATGCTTTTGCTTTCATGCACATTTCTCAAACACCCAATTTTTGCCCTTCAATCACCCAATTTCATTTCCTAAACATCTCATGCATTCTAGCAAAGCATTTAAGTGCCTAAATTGTGCACAGATATCTCTAAGAGTCCACACAATTCCCTTACCTCGATTTACTTGGTGTGACTCTTTTCCTCTTAGCTTCTCACGCTCTTGGCTCAACTCGCTCCGGCGTATCCTCGAAAGCTGCAATTCAATCATCCAAACCACTTGAGTTAAAGTTGTTAACTCACATTTGACCTCATTAGTCAATATAACTCATCTTTGCATTTACCAATGCCTTAATCCACATTTTACCCCTTTTAGGTAAATCTCACAATTTATCCACTAACAACATCTTAAAATCATACCACAACACTATTATTAACTTCTACATATCTCATTCATTCATTAATCTCCATACATTCCACTTTCTCACACTAAACCATTTCTAGGTCATAATCATTCCCATGCATTTTAGATAGTTTCTTCCCACCATGTGCATACCCAAATCAACTTCATAATCATCAACTAGACAAATGTACTTGGATTTGTGCACTAGAAACTTACCTCTTTGGATTTCTTCCCTGCTCCAATTAGAAATACCCATTGTTCCTTCAATCCAATAAATGGGTAAATATCTCCAAACTATATTATTCTCTTCCTCAAGATGAACAACTTTGCTTCTAATGGTCTCTCTTCAAATCTTACTAGAAATTGCTGATTTTAGAGAGAGAAAGTTAGGTTTTTTGGGTTGAAAATGGAAGGGTGATGTTTTTTTCGAAATTTTTAGATTTTCAACACTCCTTTTTATAGAAATAGCTTGAGGAGATCGATCTGCACTAGGAGATCGATCTGGTCCCCTTAAATCCCTCTTTTCATGGCATTTTAAGCATGAGATCGATCTGTCGAAGCTTGAGATCGATCTGCTCCAAACAGAGAGCTAAGGAGATCTATCTGTAGGCTTGAGGATCGATCTTTTTATTACAGAATTTTTAGGAGATCGATCTTGCCCTATTGGAGATCGATCTACCCTATTCATTTGCTTAAATACAAGCATTTTGGCTCACCCAGATCGATCTTTCATCCTATGAGATCGATCTGCCCTTCATATTTCCCAAATTTTTTGCAGTTTTTCTGCAGTTTTTCTGCAGCAACTCATACTCAAACATCCTTAATTTGCTGCCATGGTCATTGTCTCATCCAATCATCTTTGAGACTTGAAAATGACATCCATTCATACCTTATACCTATTGAAACTTGTATGGAAATCTTTGTATAACTAAAGATACTTAATATTAACCAAATGGAAGTGCATACTCATGCAAATCTTCATTCCATTTACCACACTACTCATATTCCATTTTACTCACATTCTTCACATATTTAAGTCCATTTCTTCACATTCATACATAATGTAACTTGTATGTACAATCACAACTCTTATTGTAAGTGTGTACATTAACTTATGGACTTACATCACATATACTTCACTTACGAATTCATAGTATAACTCCATTTACATTTCTATGTACATATTACAATTATACATATACGGGGTCTCACAAAAGTAGAGAGGGATGAGCAACCACACGCTTCGTAAGACAATAATGCAAGCATAGTAGATAGCTACCCTATTTACATGCTGATAATGTTATGCATAAATCATTTATAATAGGAGCATGAGGAAATAAAACTATGCCACATGTGTATACATATATCATGTATTAAAAATCATGTAAATAAGCATAAAACATAGAAATCTCAACATGTAAAATCATCTCATGCTCAGTCTCATTAAAACCTATCACAAAAGGGAAATTCATTTAAGAAACATCCTTTTTCAAAATCACATCACATCTCATCATAATTCTCTTTTCAAATTCCATCGCATCTCAACATAAATCGAATCATCATCTCGTTAAATCACAAATCCCACAAGGCTTGACCCCTCCCTCGGGTCTACCTTGGACAAATTACAATCACACTCATGTATAAAAATCCTATGGTATTATGTAATAATAGATAAGACAGGTCACTATATCTCAATAGACAATGTTGACCAACTATGTCACAAATCATCATCCCAGACCACACGGATCCCAGTGTGCGAGGTATCATGCTGGAACGAAGGTGGGTTAGTTCTTCGCCAGACTTTCATATCATCATCACAACCACGCGGTACAGCGTACTTCATGTGATATACACGGCTGAGGACTGGTAGACTTTAATCCGCTGCATATCCATCTTACATAAGGTAAACACAAGTTGAAACATTTTGTATTGAACAATGTAAAAGCACAATTATGTAAATGAATGTACGATCGGGGATGTATATGTAAAAGTATTTGTAATAATGTATAAGTATTTACATTATAGAAAAGAATATTAAATTGTATGCATGCTACGAATGAATATGAATGTGTGACTAATATCGAATCACAGCTCAACGTTTGATGTGAGTGATGACAGAAGGAGAGGTAAGTAAAATGAGAAAAAAATGTGTGGTGATTTGGTAGGTCACGGGAGGGGAGGTCGTGACAGTAAGTTAGTATAACTAACATAGCAGTAGGTTAGGTCATACTGTTTACAATATTGGACAAATTTTCTTCAGCTATGAATGATGTAATTATTCATTCTATTTATGGTGAGATATATAAGAAATCTTTGCTGTTGTGGCATGAGAGTTAGGGACATCTTGAAATTTGGCACATTAAAGATTACATTAAGGAAAATCTTGCTGCTAATGTTAAGGATATAATTTGCAGATATGAAGATGATTAGAAACTTATACATATCAACATTTGTAGATGATTTTCATATACAGTATTTAGTGGATATAGGGATTTCATCACCTCCACTGAAGAACATTCTAGTTTAAGTCATGTGAAGTGAGAGGTCTGATCCTATAGATGCATTAAGCCTTTTGATTGTTTCTGCTACAAAGCTTACGTCCGATAAGCTACTTAAGGCAATGATCATATAGAGATAATGAATACTATGGTCGGTATAATAAAGCTAGGAAGAATCTTATATCGATTTTTTGGTTAAGTGCACTATAAGACTACGTGTTGGCGTTTGGTATATATTGTGCTTGGAATACCAAAACAAAATGAGATTACAATAATAATCAACCGTACATTTTGACATGGAATGATTTATGCTGAGTCACTCTAAATTTTCAAAAATCATGTGGAGTGAAGTTCTGAAAACTGCAAATCACCTTTTTAAGTTGATATCCAAGTTAGAATCATTTCTCAAATTCATCTAAGTTGTAGTTAGATAAGAAGCTGAGTTTGTGCTGCTTTTCGTATTTAGGGTTATAAAGGCAAAGGCTTATAACCAGTAGTCAAAAAAGCTATCAGTAGTAATTTTCTGTTTATTATATCGGTTATAGAGATTCTAAATTTTGGTTTTATGTCGTGTGATACTAGAGGATGACTTATATGTGTGCAATCTATTTAGAGAATGAATTAAAGAGTGTAAGTTATGAACTCTGCGAAGTCATTAAGGGAGAACATATTGTAATGCCAATCTCATATAAGTGTTACCTTTGAGGAAAAAGACTACAACCAAAAGAATCATCAGTTGATCCCAATTGTATTTTTGAATTGCACCTAAACTTGCAAAGGAACATTAATGTGAGATTCATGTGTCCTCTGATTCTGATGCTTGTTAAGAGGTTTTATTGATCCTAACTCTTTGAGTTGGATACTTGCCACGTTGGATGAGTCAACATCTATATTGTATAAAAATGCATGGTATCTATTTAAGTTGTCACATCATTGTAGACCAAAAGAGACTCTAGAAACCTAGTAGAAGATTCAAAGCCAAGTTTTGCCAAGGGCTTCAAATATAGAGAAGGAATTGGTTATATGAAAACCTTCTCTCCTGTTTCTAACAAAGATTCTTTTAGAATCATGATGACATTTGATAGCCCATTCTGATTGGGAGCTACATCATATGGGCATAAAAATGTTGAGAGTAACCACAAAGTTTGTTGTTTTGATATGAAACTTACAGTTTGTGAACTCATGAAGTTTATTGCAAATAATAAAAGCATCCAAACTGTGAAATATTAAGTTTAATGAGATTGTCACTTTGAGGAGAATATGGTGATAAATGGATCCATTATAAGGTCAGTGGGAGTAGTTAAGCATTTGTTATACTCTAAATTGATGATATCAAATAGCAGCCTATGGCACTAATTTGTTGTATGAGACAAATTGTATATTGTCATGTCACTTTAGGATGAAGAATCTAAGTGACGCCCATCTCATTTTAAAGATTGAGATTTTTCGTGACATATTTATAGGCATACTAAATTGGTCTCAGAAAAAACATACATTGAGTGTGTTAAGTAGGTTTATTATATATTGTTCCCCTATTAATGACCCTTTTGTAAAAAGTGACATACTATTAAAATCTTAATGTACTTAAAGTGATCATGAAAGAGCTCATGTTTAGGTATGCCTTATTGTGGGCAATTATTGTATGTTCAAGTCCGTACACATTTTGATGTGGAGAGCTAAAAGCTACAAAGAGAATATTTGGATATCAGTAGATCTGACATTTTAGGTTTGGTCAGATTTCTGATGCTAGTTTTGCATGCTATCTAGATGATGAAAACTAATTTTTGGTTATATATTTGGTTATATAGAGGAGCTGTTTCTTGGAATGTGTAAAACAAACACTTATAGTGTCCTTGACAATGAAAGCTAAGTATGTAGCATGCTATAAAGTTACATGATGGGCCATTTCGACTATAGAATTTCATCTCAGGGCTGGTTTTTGTGGTTCCCATTTTGAAATCATTGGAAATGTACTGTGGTAATGCTGCAGCAATTACTTTCTCTCTTAAAATGTTTGGAGTTCCTCACACTCCAAATATATAGATATCGCCTTTTGGTTTGTTAGAGAAAAGGTAATGGAATCCATTAGTTGAATAGATTGTAGAGCATATAATTAAAGAGCTCATTCTGATTAATCCACTAACTAAGAGTTTGGATGCTTAAATATTTTGACGACATAACTCTTATAAGAGGCATATAGAGCCTTCGTTGTATTGAGTTAGTGGGAGCTTTTATGTAATGAAATTAATTACAACTGTGTTGACAGATTCCTACTTACCATATATGCATATTCTGTTTGCGTGCATTCTAATGAATATGGCATTCCGTTGGATAAGACATTTGGTATTAGTCTCATGTGTTGTTGAAGCAATTCATTATTCGATTTGGATGCATGGACCTTTGTGTTGTGTCGATACAATGCATTTTAAAGCTTATAAATGCTTATTATTGATTAAAAGTATTTATAAGTCTACATATTTGTACCCTATCGGGACAATGTATTTTGAGGCTTATGAATACTTATTTGTGTTATATAATGTTTTATTTGATGATTTATCTGTCTAAGTGGGAGAATGCTTAAATTAATCTCGTAAATTTAGTGGGTTAGCTAAGTCTTGTCATAATTAGCATCATATTAAGTAGTATATTTTACCTAAATTGTGACCTTATAAATATATAGAATACATGTATTAAACCTTAATGGGATGGATTTATACACAAACCATTTGAACCGAGGTCCCTACTCTCAGCCTATATACATGAAATTGGCCTATTAAGTTTTATAACTTTAGAAATAGAATGAGAGTAAAAACTCTCTTCTCTCTTATACATGTATTAAATCTTTAATGGGATAGGTTTATATATGAACCATTTGAAACGAGATTCCTACTCTCAACCTATATACATGAAATTGGCCTATTAAGTTTCATAACTTTAGAAATGGAATGAGAGTAGAAACTCTCTTCTCTCTTGCTCTCTCTTTCGCTCTGTCTCATTCTCTCACCTATGTAGACTCGACTACAGTCAGTGGGAAGCGTGCGGAGTGTGCTTCAACATGGATACAACGGGATTGAGTTCTCCTCCACATCCAAATCAGTTTTATTACATTTCAATATCATGTTAGTGATGTGAAACCCAATATTTTTCCATATTATGATGCTTATGAGAAGTAAATTATAGCTAAATGTGACGTTTTGCAGGCCCGTAGACGACTAAAGCACTCGGTTCTAGCATGGGGCCCGATGGCACGCAAACCGAGGTAAGATCCTATACCCGAGAATTACTTAGAAATTCCATGTTCATGCATGAAATGATGTGTTGAAGGAAAAACTAAGTGATTGGAGATGAAAAAGTGAGTTAAACTCGGGTTTTAAATTAAATCGAGAAAACGGACCTAATAAGGGAAATAAATTCGAATAAAATTCTAAAAATTCGTAAAAATTATTCCAAGGCCGTAAAAAATTAATATAAGGTGCAATTGACGTGGGAAATAAAAATCATGAAGAAATATGGAGATTTAGGGGTCCAAATGAATTTTTGAAGTGAATCGAAACCTTAATTCCATTTTGCTCGGTATTGGCTAAATCACGCAAAATGAGCTCGTTCGTGAAATATTTCTTAAACAAGTGGCCCCCACCTTTTATGGGATGCACTATAGACATAGTATAACAATTGAGAAGTGAAATTTTGAAGAAATCTGATCAAGATTAATTTTGGTGATTTTTCTAAAACAGAATAGTCATCTCCCCTGCTTTTATCAAGCTGTCAGCCAATGAAAATCACCCAATTTGATGACCTTCTAGATGTTTATTGTTTCTGATATTTTTCAGTCTAAATTTCAACTGGATAAGCTTCATAAACCCGAGAGATATCCCTTACCCATCCTTGCCGTAGGCGTTACCTCTGCTTCTGACTGGCGTGAATTTTTCGGCCACCCTCCGGCCAGTTTCAAGTGACGGTCCCCGCACATGAAATATTCCTCTTCCTCCCCTCTACCACATATAAAATATTCAGACCTAATTGAAGTCTTTTACCCCCTAAAACGTTAGAGAGAAGAACAGGACAGAAAACTGCCCTGTTCCGAGGCAAGTAAAAATGGAATTTTTTGATGAATTTGATGAGTTTCTTGGATGATTCTAAACACTTATAAGCTCTATACATGTTGTATTACAGCTGAGTGGCAATTTGGAGGCTTGAAATTGAAGTCAAATTTGGTCAAAGGAGTGAAGAAGTTGAGGTATGATGATGATGATGATGATGATGAGATAGGTTGTTAAATTGTGATTTTTGAATGAATTTTTGTTGAAGGAAATTTGATGGAATGATTTATATGATGGAGTTTAACTGTTGCCAGCATGATTTAGTTACTGGAATGATGATATGGGATGTAATAAAATTGAATTTACAGTTAAAATTATACTGCAAAGGTTCGGTTTAGTATTTAACTAGGTGAATTATCGAAATAATACAAGAATCGATAATTTAAGGTCTTGTTTGAAGTTGAATGAATTGCTGGAATGTAAGACATGATGTAGAGGTATTGAAAATGAATTTAAAGGTGTCGAATATGTTAAGAAAGCTTAAACCAAGGCTTAAACCGATAAAACCGAGCAAAACGAGTAAAGTAACGAAAAGTCAACTTTTGGTCAACATTTTAGATGCAATCACATATTGAATATATTAACATGAATTTG
This sequence comes from Firmiana major, assembly GCA_033439115.1. Classification (NCBI taxonomy): domain Eukaryota; kingdom Viridiplantae; phylum Streptophyta; class Magnoliopsida; order Malvales; family Malvaceae; genus Firmiana; species Firmiana major. The sequence continues at coordinate 71,718,076 of CM065898.1, read as the reverse complement.
AGCTATATGTGATGAGATAACTTGGTATGTCACAGCTCGGATTATCGGCATGCATTTCGAGGCAAGCTCGAAAAGTGAGGAACGTGCACTACATCTGACGTTAAGAGGTAAGGGATATAATTTAGAGTAGCATTAGTACTTTTCCACCTTACCAAATGTTTATGTGGATAATAAATTGAGTTTCTACGGACAAGGGCTTTCTTGAAATGTGAAATGAGCACCATTCACTCAAAACCCGAGATAAACTTATCCAAACATTTCAAAATAATTTTCATTTCCCGAGATACATTTTAGTATCCATGTTTATGGTATATAAAAGTGATTTTCATGTATGGAATGAAACCATAATATGTTTTCTATGTGTTACGGATTAAAGTCTTGGGAATGTTTTACGAAACTATGTTTTCATTATATGGGATATATATATATATATATATATATATATATATATATATATATATGTACTCGAGATATATGTGTTTATGAAAAACATGCTTAATGTTTTGAGACTATGACACGAAGTATTGATGTTATAAGGTCAGAGTGATCTGAGATCGATCTTGTATACTGAGAAAATGGTACAAGAACGATCAAGGATCTTCTTAGCCGACGGCCAAGGAACGGGCAGGTCTCTGACGAGATGAGATGACTTGTGATACCATGTAACCATTTAAAGTTCGTGCTTTGAGACTTCTTAAAGACTGCGAGTCCTTTGCTGGCATGTAATGAGTCACCCCACCATAGCCCCGTACCACACAGTCCAGTAGGGCACTATACGACCCTGATCCAGTCTTACAGTTCCCTGTACTATGGCCATATGTACCAGTTATGTTGACGATGTCCTTCGGGACCAGTTATGATAAAGCCATGTCTCCACGAGAAAGAAATATGTTTTAGCACATTTCATACTACCTTATATGTTATTTGCTAGTTAGCACATGTTTTTCTATAATGTGATTTTTAAGGTAACCCATGAGTTAGATTTTTATGAAATGTGCATATGAAAGTTATGTTTTCACTTTTAAAGTGAACAGTATGATATACTTCATTTGAGACCTATGAGATGCTTTATGACTGTTTATACTAATGGTATGTTTATATCATGATACTTTTTACGAAAAGGATGCATGACGTGTAAACTAATGATTTTAAAGCATGTTTTTACTGCTTTTATAAATGTAAGCATCTCTACTTTCATACATGTTTATGCTGAGTTGTGAAATCATGTATTTTACTTGTTTTAAGTACTAAGATTACTTTAAATGTATCTTTTACTGAGCCTGAAAAGCTCACCCCCTTCCTTTCCATCTTCCAGATTACTTACAATGATTCTACTGCACTCACGCGCTAGAGGTCGTGGACGAGGCAGTCCGACCTTTCGTCTGATCATTTGTAGCGACGAGGTATAGCTACTTTTGTTCCATACATGATGTATAACATAGACACTAATGTATAGGACAATTGGGATGTAATAGTTGTAAAGGATTATGTTTATGTACAGAGTTTTTATTACGCAAAATAAATATATGTTGTGAATGTTATGATATCCTAGAATAGAAGTAAAACTTTGTTGCGGTTGTAGGTTGAAAATTATAAACTGCGTTTTAAACTCCGCAGGTTGAGTTAAGTCATAATACAGCCGTTATGTTACCGAATTTTATAAAAAAAATAAGAGTTAAAAAACTGACATAGACAGAAACACAACTCAGTTAAATAGATTAAAAAGTTTTAAAATTGTCCAATTTTTCGCGTTTCTGAGCATGACAAGTGACTTGGTGAGTTTTAGCTAAAAAAAAAGTGGCATTCTTGTAATTTCCTTGAACATAGCATCAGATACAGAAAAGAAAAGAAAAAATCCTAAACTAGATAATAACATCACGTCTTTCTTGCCTTAAAGTTTTTTTTTATTAGTGCAAATGATCTTGATATGTAGAATTTAGAAGTTATAAATCATACTGAAAATTTGAATTTTAAATCCAAGTCTTTCAAGTTGAAATCTTAAGTCTCTAATCAGATTCGACCCTCTTCAAGACTTGATGATGAGGTTTTTGATCTTGTTTTTTTAAAGGTGGTTCCCCAAATCCTGTATGTCAATATCGTAAATCCTATAACTTAATACAATTTCTATTCCAGAATTGTACAAAGCTATCTGCAGCATGAATCCAACAAATCAATCAAAATACGATGTTTATTTGCAGCCAGTAACTGCAGTTTTCAAACAATATATGTTTATATAAATTAATGAAAGTGGTGGATCTGAACTCAGAGCTGAGTTGCAGAATAAATAACTAAATGCACACTTTCATTGGAAAAAAATGAATTATGGTACAACAGAATCAAAGAATGTTCAACTGGTTCCAACAATCTAAGCTATAGTACTGCGCAGCAAAACAATTAGAATAGACAACAGTGTTATAATTACTCCGATTGTCAGACTGGAAGCTGAACTAATATCATGGGCACCAACAGAATACACTGTCCCTGACTTTTCATCCTTTACTTTGATGCTTGAAGAGCCTAAAATTAACCACAATAACATATTAGATAAGCCAATTTTCTGCCACCATGAATTTTTGGAGGAATAAAGACAGTAAAAGGACTACGTAAAACTCAATGGGAAGTGCCAATAATACTAACTTGACTTGCAGATAATACATCTGCTAACATTAATGTGTGAAAGAAAATTGTAAGCAAATTGATTCATGCCTATGAGAACTGTGACAAAAGTGGAGCTTGTCCTAGAACAACACATAGCCCTCCATTCCCAACTGAATGTCCATGTTTGACTCCCCAAGTAGTTTTAAGAAAAAGCTAATTTCAGGGTTTTTTTTATACTGAATGCTATGTTTGGGAAGATGAATTCGAGAGAAAGGATTTTGATTTAGTTTACTAAATAAATTATGAGAATGAAATACACACACTATATACAAATTATATAAGATTCAATGTAACCTATATATTTGAAAGAGTACAAGAAAATGAATTCCAAATTCACAAATAACTATAGGTATTTCACATTCACCACTACAAATCAATGAATTTGAGAATAATCATAGTATATATATACATGTGCTTCATCACATAATTTTAATTTATACTAAATTTGAAATCCAAATCCTTTCTTTTAAATTCAAGTTATCAAGGCCAACCTTAAATATATTTTTATAATATTGGTGTTTCATAATATTTAACATCAATTTTTTTCCATCTAAAATGAAAAAAAAAAAAAAAAACAAAATGCAATACAAAAAAAAAAAGGGTAAGAACTTCCGCTAATCAAAAAATTATGCTTTGAATATTCTCAAAACTGAAAGGTGGAAAATATATTTGGAACAAAAAGAATAATTATCAATATAAGTTAACAATTATAAAAATAAATATTAAAAACAGATGCACAAAATCCAGAAGACCCAATAGGAGATCACAAGATCGACTGCATGAACTATAATTCCCTAAACTACAACATTTAGGAAGTCAATACAAGTGTGAACATAGAAAATGAAGAAACAATAAGCAAAATAATAAAAATTAATTAAAAGATTCAACCAAAAAAATAATGTTCTTGAAATAGAGAGTACTCACAGTTATACTCAGTCCATCCGATGGTCTGATTTTCAATATCATATATTACCAACTTATTTGAAAGCACCAAATCTGCATCGTTAAGAAATTAAATGAATGGAAATTGGTACCACGAGATTTCACAATCGCATTAGATTATTCTCCTCTTCATGTTGTAACAAATTAAAAGAAAAACAGAATAGCTAAAACAAATCACCACAATGATCTTTCCAGTATTTTTCAGAATATAAATGCAACCAATCACCATTCACACAAGCAGCATGAGGGAACTCTAAAATTCACATTCATAAGCTTTTGGTTTAAGCAGAAAATTTATAATGATAAGTTGGGGAGCCCGGGAATTATGAAAGTCAAATACACACAAAACCATAGTTCTGTTTGTACCTTGGAAAGTGTTTTACATGATGTAGAAAAATATTCTTATAAACCACACTATAGGAAAAAAATTATGGTCTGTAAAACTCATTTTCTGGCTGTTCCTTTGGAAGGAGAAGTGTAAAGACTATTATGCCTCTGAAGGTGATAGGGTTATGAAGATGTTACTTGCTTCTATTGATGAATGACTGCTGAGGAATAAAGGGATAATTAACGATTTCTAGAGGTGGAAAATGGAAGGTTTGGGTGGGATTGTCTACAGGTTCGATTTATACTAGGCATGGGTCAAGTTTAGGTCATTTTGAGTTCAATGGTCTTCAAGCTCAGGTCCTTTGAATTTTGGTTGCTTCCCAGTTCATGATACTCACAGGCCACTTAAGATCTTATGTAAGTTGTAACCCATTTCAGCATGATTTTTGAGTTCTGATCCATTTGGGTTTAGGTTATCTTGAGTTTATATCGTTTCAGATTAGGGTTTGTTTATTTATTTATATTTTTCCTTTGGAGAGGGGGTGTGGGAGATTGGATCTTTGCCTTTTTTCCTTAACTGAAATTGGTTTGTGTTCAGGTTCAGGGTTCCTCAGCCTGGTTTTTGAGTTCGAGTTTATTTTGCCACCTATAAAGTAGCCAATTGCGAGGAGTGGTGTTCTGTTGGACTTACATATAAACTTTGAAACTCATTATTAACATGCACAATTTAGATCATCAGGAAAGGGCATCAGCATAGGATCAACAGAAGCACAGAGACATTGCACACTTGTATTTTGCAAGCAAAATGACAAATGAGTTCATAGCGACAAGTAATTCTAGATATACCTCCCAAAAGAATCAGATCGTTGCTATCTTTAGATTGACTTCCACCGTTTTGCCAACCAACACACCAAATATCTTCCTGCAGAAAGCCATGAAGTGATATCTTAATGCAAAAACCAAAAAAAAAAAAAGGGATTGACACAATAAAGATATTGAAATAAATTATCTAAACCCTGCCCAACTAATAATTAAAAGATGATGATAAACATGGTAACCATAATTACAAAAAGAATATGCTTTCTGGCCTTGCTAATTTGTTTGGAACTAGAAGACATCAAATATACCATTCACTGAAAGAGTATAAACTCCATGTAACAACCTTCACAGTTAACAATATGAGTATCATGGAACATAAGGCTATTCGTACATGCTGTCAGCTTATGACAAATAGAAACCTCCCTTGGGATGCTTATAGACGTTGCTTTTCCTGCTATTAAGCATTCTTGCCATAGCTACTAGTTAGGGATAGAAATGGCAATGAAATTTCACAATTTTCAACCAATGGAGAAAAGTAGTAGATATTGTGTTGCTTGTAATATTTCTCATTACTTTCCACTACTTTTAGTAAGCAAAACAAGAGAGAAAAGAACTAAACTTTCAAGTAGCTTTCTCCGCCAAAAAACCATCACTACACTCATCCTTGAGTAAACCAGTTTTCTGTTCCCTCTCTTTGTCTTCCTCCTTCTAGCTGCTCCCCCCTCATAGTCATTCTCTCTCTTTCCTAAGTAAGTTTGTAGTTTAATGGCTTCTTTTGATGGTGTTTTCAATGAAGGATACAGACATAATATGTAGGTATTGTAAGTTCAAAGCTGGCACTCCAGAAATGCCAGTACTTAGTAGAAATGATAAATTAGGATCCATGATGATGGAAATAACATAACTTACAGGTTGGATCATTGTAATTAAGATACTTGGTCAATTAATTTAATTCAATACTTTTCAAAAGAGAAACATGGACAAAGTAATTGGAATTTAATTCTCCACAATTTATATTTTACTTGAACTCATGAACAGTGAATAACTTATAGATGTAGGAAAAAATAATCTACGAAAATATCACCATAAATGAAACTATTGATTACTGCTAGATCAGAATTCAGTTTCAGAAGTAGCAGTATAAAAAAGGTAGAATTTTTTTTGTTGGGTCCTAAGAAAAAGAAGATAAAGCAAAACAGGTTTACAAATTTATAAAATCTTATAGGTTGATAGAAAGATTAAAAGCAGTCATAGAAGTTTACCTAGAAAATCAGTGAACACTATATTAAAGATGGAAGTGTCAAAAAATGCCTAAAACAAAAGGCCTAAATAAATTCCAGAAGTTAATCTCATTTGCCTCTATTATGATAGTAGACACAGAACCCATAATTAAATAAAAATAAATTATTAAGATGATGACTATGGTGAGAAACAAAGTTCAAATAAGAGGCTTGACCATATGATGCGACTTTATGGACTATTAGATAGTATTCTTCATAAAAACAATCATGCCCCTCATAAAATGCCTAACTGGATTTGCAATATAATACTTCCAATATCTACATTAAGATATGAGAACACCATGTTTGTGGACCAAAAATAAATTAAGAGAAATAAACTTCACTTACGCGAATTTGGAACAGATACTCATGGGGATAAACGGTTAAAACAAGGGAATCTTCAAAATGGAACTTCACGACTGGAAATCCATCATCAACGCTGCAAGAGCACCAGAAAGGAATAAGAAAAAGAACTAGCAAGGCTCGAGAGAAAAATAAATAAATAAATAAATAAAAGGTATTAATCAGTCCAACAAAAGTAACCTGACCGTAAGTTAGAGAAATGAAATAACCTAGGCAAATGCAATATAAATCATGATTTTTTTTTTCTTAGTAGAATAGAATAATAATTTTCAAAGATGTTTCAGCGGACAAAGAAGTCAATATATAATAAATCCCTCCTTTCCCCATAAGATTCCTCATAAGCAAGAAAGAACAGCAGTTGAGAAAGAAAACAAGAAACAATTGTGAAGTAAAATACTTACTCTTGACATACAGGTCACAACCACAATGATACATCTTTTTGACAAGAGTAGGATGAAACGTCTAATCATCACCAATAACAATTTTGTGATGTTTCTCTAACTCGTTAGAGATTCCAAGCTAGAACAACATTTTATGGTAATTTTGGCTGTTCAAATTAAGAATAATTTGCAGTAAACTTATTCCTTCTCATCTCTCTACTTCTTGTTCTTTATAAGAAAAGGCTTGTAAATGCAGCGCATTTGACTTCTTAATTATTTTTTCTTAAAGATACATCCTAGGTCAAATGCACTTTGTTTATCAGTAGTATTAGGAAATATTAGCTAACAATACTTTCAATTGGGAACTGAATCCAGAATGAGATATCTACCACTTTCAAAAGCCTAGAGATAAAATCAGCATAACTAGTCATAAAACAGAAGAATTAAAAAAAGGGCAACCCAGTGCATTTGCATAGAGAGACAAATGATATACATTCCCGAAATATAGATACCAGAGAGTACAATTGCAGTAAGTGCCTTACTTTTCCCCAAACTGAAAACAAGTAAACTGATCCTCTACAGTATGCAATTTCAGAGCAGGCTGCTGGGAGAAAATCTAATTGACAGAAAGTACAACGTGATTAATAGTAGACAATGTCAAAATCAAAGTAAGGTAAGAATTAGTGCTTACATTAGTCATTAGTGGTTCATAAACTGTGGACGGAAGATATGCTAAGGTTGTACCACTGTCAACTATTGTTTTTTTTTTATCTCCACTGTCAAAAATACCACTTGGAAGATCTATTAGAGCATCACCAACCTCAACTGCCTCCAGTATAACATTGTAATGTTGCCTAAGAATGTTGATAAAAGTATATTAATGAATTTATAAATCAAGAATTCACCTGATTGAATGAAAAGAGTAAAACCTTAAACAAAAACTTTAAAACTGCAAGGCCATCCATAAAAAAATTCGAGTAAATAGCAAAACGATTAATTCCCTAACTAGCTTCCTTGAAATAAATTAACCATGATTAGGTTAAAAAGTTAATGCTCTAGGAAAAGTTTTTTCCTAAGAAGAAAGAACTATCATGTACGCTATTTCCCTTACTAGCTTCATTGAAATATCTTGATCAAGTCAATTTAATGCATGCTGTTTTTCTCCCTTAGCTTTGGGATGCAAGAGCAAAAAATTAAATTACATATTACTATAGCACTTACATAGTACAACACACTACTATAGTACGTTTTTGTTTTAGTAGTTTTTTTCCCTCTTTGGGTTATTTTCTTTAAGGTTGATTTTGAGAACATGAATTTGAAAGGAGGGATTTGGATTTCACTTTTAGTATAAAGGCTAAAATACTAAATAAGCCTCCGAACTTTCTCTATTTTCTTAAATAAGCCCCTATTCCATGATTTGTAACTAATAAGCCCTTATGCTGACAAAAAGATGTCACGTGTATCACGTGACCTTAAGGATTGTTGATCATATGGCATCTGCTGCACATGTGGATGTTTATTGGCTTTTTGACCTGGTGAAATTGGTTGAGTGGAAAAATCTCCTGCCCAAGATGTGGTCATTCTAATCAGCCAATTTCACCATCTCAAAAAAGCCACATCATCTATCACTAATGCAAAGGATTGGTGAATTTAAAATGCCTATATGAATTTATGAATTTTAAAAGAACCTTCTATACCCTTTCAAAGACATAAGTATATGGAATGTAGTGTTTGCATTCGATGTTCACAATTTATAAAATAAACCATCCAATCTCCTAAATTCATGTTCCCAAACGTAGCATAAGTTATTTCAGATGGTTGAGATTAGACTCACTTTATGGGTTAGGGTTTTCACTTATGAGGGCTCTCTGCAATTTAAAGTATTCTCTTATTTTGTTGGGAAGTTTTCAACTTTGCGGCAGCAGTTCAGAACAGATTTTTCTTCTATTTCCACAATTTAGTAACCAAAAATGACCAGCCCTTAAACACACAAATTTGATCTATACTGCTCTCTTCCTAAATTCCTTATGCTTCATTTGAGACAAGAAAATGAGAGGATTAGTATTCAATTTTGATGTACATAAGATGAGAACGAATGCAGACAATAGAAAACTTTACTGAAAATACTACGTATTTGTTTATTGGAGAGAGTAAGAGATAATGAATTTAAGATCGGCGATTCAATTAACAACTTAATAGAGATCTAACAAATCCATGGATTAGAGTGTAATCGTGAAGGCCAATTTTAATCTAACACATTTGTCAATGTAAGGAATTACTACAGACAAGAACTTGCAGCAACTATTTTTCATACACATACTTTAAACTTGGGAGCAAATAAACCATAAATTATGCTTATTCCATATTCCAACAATATTGTGCATGATCTAAAGCAAGAAATATTGAAGATTTACACCCTCATAACAGGAAAGCAAAGTTGCACCTAAAATAACAGAATCAATAATTACAGTGGAGAAAGAAGAAAAAGATAAAAGCAAAATTAGGAGGCCTCAACAAGAAGTTTTTGGCCAATATCACTGTCAATGAGAAAAGTTTAAACTATAAGTCATCGGCTATAAAAGCCATAGATACTGAAGAAACTAAGAAATTAAAGATAGATCACTTACTGGTTTGGGACCATAGGTGTTGTATTCACTTTTGGAGAAACCACTTCACCAATAGCAAAGATTCCACCTCCATAGATATTATCTAAACAGTGTGCAAACATTCTTTTTACTTTCCCAGCTGCAGCTAGCTGTGAAATCACAGATGAATTAGCTTGTCCAAATCCAAGTATCCCGTCTAGTGCTTCACTTGATGAACCTAATTCGCCAGATTGTTTAGCACCACACCTGACCAGAAAATGGAAATTCTAATTGTTTCTTTTTGAAAATTCCAAAATTACATAAATAACCAAAAGTACATATCAACAGCAATGCAGCAAAAGATGCTCACAATGACAAATTATGTTCCACCCTTCCAACCAATACGCATAAAGAGACTTGGCCCATCTCTCAAATCGATACCCCTTAAGTTTTCTTTGTTTTATTTTATCTTTTTTATTATTTATTTATATATTGTTTTGTTGGGGGGGGGGGGGGGGGGGGGGGGGTGGTTGTTGTTGGCTATCCAGCAACATGTTGAAGAACTAGCAGAGAGAGAAAAGGATGGATACCAAAAATGAAGGAAAAAGGTGAAGAGAATTTTAAGATAACCGACTGGATTGACTCAGTCCAAACTAAAGCCAGTAGTCAATAAGCAACATATGAAAGAGGCAGGAGGAAGACCAGCTGAAGAAAAATAAGATCTCATTCAGTATGTCTTGCAGTCCAGGTACCCAAACGTGGAGGAATTTATACATCAGAAAAATTGGTGCACACCATGCATTAATTAATCAGTAAGTTAATGTGATAGTGCAAATACACAATTGTTTAAAGAAGTTGGAGAAACGAAAAAAAATTTCCATTTGCATAAGCTTTTTGCAATGTCTTTAACCCCATTTTCTTCCTTGTCTAGTAAGATATCAACCTAAGGCAGCAATAATATTTTACCACACCAAGGTACAGTGGTTTCTTATATTATAGCCAAACACTTAGGGAGGAATAAAAAACAATCTTTGTATGCTATAGTCTGGGACAAGATTGCTCAAGAACTCTATAAATATTAGAATAATGTTAGACTGTGAGCACCGAAGTGAAACCACCCATCTACTAGCGCACGATAGATTTATTTAGGACATAAAACGGCTAGAAAAATATGTTCTTAGGTCAAGTTAAGGATGAAAATCAGCCTCGAAGACAAGGCCATGCTCAAGTGAATTACTATACATTTTTCATTTTAATAGAACACCATTGTTATAAAGGGCCATTTTCATGAACAAGGCGAAATAAGCAACAATGACAGTGAACTATAACTGGTCCTGTAAAATCAGAATTCCAACTAACCCAAATATAACAGTCCCATTTGTAGATCCAGTCTGAAGGTTTCCAGTCACCTGCTGGAGTTGTATGGCATCCTTTACAAAGTACCCAGCAGTTGAGCTTCCATCACCATAAACAACATTATATTGACACTGAAGATCGGGCTTGCAACCAGGGAGTGGACCATCATATGTTGAAGTACAAAAATCTTGATCACAATAAACCAGGTTTGAAGTGGAGGACTTTTTTGGATCATATAATGTTAATTCTATCTGCAATAGAATAACTAAAACAATAAATGTTTTCTCAACAAAAGTTTATCAAAATTACAAAGAACACAACAACCACAGATATTTACACTATGACATAATACTTGTGACTGTACATATCTGATAAAATCTACAGAGATTAATATCAAGTTACAAAAAGAACATACACCAAGATCACTTTTTGTGGGGCACTTGTCACATCCAGCACAATTCACCCATAGAATGTCACTTCCAGTATCAACTTGCACATAATAGTCCTTTGATGGATTTCCTAATCCAATTTTAGCAAAATAAAGCCTGAAGAAATTTAAGAAAATGAGCAAAAACTTTAACACTCCAACATATAGCAAAAGCCAATTGTTCTGCAAACAAAATAAGACCCTCTTCCTTATATATCCAATAGAGCGAGTCAGCTGAATGTTAAGCTGACATTAGCTCGAGTAAGCTGCTTTTCAAGCATATAAACAACAGCACCATGGAATTTAAACAGCTGAATTTTCTACTACATAAAGAAGAAACAGAAACAAGAAATTCAAGATAATTGAGAAAAAAAAAACAATAAATTCGATTACAGTTGACCCTCCAACCGAAAAAATCAAATAAATTTCATCCTTTTGGCAGTAATTGGATCTCATGTAATAAGTCAACTCAGTTATCATTCACCACCATCATAGAGAAAACATCATAATTCAGCCAAACCAGATTTCTTTTGAAAAGGAAGAGGAAAAAATACAATTCCCTTCACCCGAAAATCCATTTACTCCAAAGAGAATTCCTCCAAATATAACATATATATAAGGAGACAAAAATTTATTTATATATATATATACCCGAAAATAATTCATAAAACAAAAAGGCAACAAAGAAATATAACTATTTAAACATAAAAAATTTATTCAAAATGAAAAACTAACCCAGTTTCAGAAGGGTGACCATTGCCACCTAAAGGGAGATCGATGTCGACAGTAGAGAGAAGTCTACCATGACGACGGATATCATGAGCTTTCAATGCAGTTAAATTCTTTCCTTTACCTGCAAATCTATGTTTTACATCAAAAGTAACCACGTTTCCGAAGCTATAACAACCAAATTCACCCACCACCGCCACCGCCACCGTCAGAACCGCCAAGGCCAATCTCCTTAGATCCGTCATCCTTCACAATTACAAAAGAACTCTCCCTCTCTGCCTCGTAAACTTTTTTCTTAAAACAAAAAGGCTTTTTGTCTGGGGTCTTTTATTTTTTCTTCAAAGAAGATTCAAAGAATGTGGGACATATAGAGAGAGGGAGGGAGAGGAGGCCAAAGGGCAAACCCCATGCAGGAAAATTGAAATAGAGAAATCCGCGTTTTCAACGGTAAATGACAAGCACGAGACGACAGACGAGGCGTCCAAGGTAATTTTTGGTAAACTACAAAAAGGTCGTTCGTTTTTTTCTTGTTTTGTCATGTTTTTTATTTTCCTTTTTTTTTTTTATAATCATTCTCTCGTATGATACGAATGGAAGTATTTCTAAATAGGGTCAAGCCAAATTCTGTTATTTTTTTCAAGATTTTTATCCAAGAGTCGGCTGATCGAGCTCAAGAGATAAGAAATTTTATAAATTAAAATTTAAAATTGGTATTGAAGAGAAAAATTAAGGTAGTACGTGAGTTTGAGTTAAATAGTTGAGATTAATATCTTTTATATATATATATATATATATATATATATATATATAAAGGTATAAAAATAGTTACTATTGAACTTAATATCTCTTTAAAGAGAGGTTATAATTTTCCGATCAAGTTTAAGTTCTTTATATTTTAATTATTATATTTCTTCTATATTTTATTCTTTCCATATTTAGTGAAAATATATATTTAGTAAAAAAATTATAGAATGATAAAATAGAGAAGGAACCATTCTATAATTTTTTTACTACTTATTAAAACCACAAATTTAAAATTTTATATATCTAATATTTTTGCATTTTAACTACCTTTTAGAGTTTAATTCTTTTTATAGTATCAAAAACAAATAAAAAGTAACAAAAATAATATTTATATGCACCCAATCTATCAATAAAATAATTTAATCTCATTTTTTTCTAATTTATAGTTCAAAAGATATTAGATCCATTTACCATTTTTTTAAACATAATCAATTAAAAATGCTCTAACCCTTAAAAATAATTAAAAAATATTATTAATATTTTAGTTTTAAAGATTTATGCATTTTAAATTTACTCATTAATAATATAATACTTTTTTTATTGATTGACATTGTTTGTTAGTTCATTAAATATAAATTTTTATTATAATATTATTTGAATTTAAAATTTCAAAAAATATTAAAAATTTTTGATCTCAAACTTTATTATTATTAATATTATTATTATTATTACTTGAAATTTTTTTTCCATATGATATCAGAAAATCATGATGAGAAATTATTAAATATAACCCAAAATAAAATAAAAAAATGAGTGTTTAATTTGAGATGGAAAAAGTACATGACAATAATTTTAAAAAGAATATATTATTTTCGGTTGTTATAATTTTTCTTTGTTTTGAGGTCTCCATCTATCTATACAAGTAGGGGTGTATGCAAATTAAGTTACTCATGAAATACTCGAACTGGATTTGATAATTATTTAAATTTGACTCATTTATTTTCAAGCTGAGAACGAGTTCAAGCTATTCGAATAACAAATCGAGCCGAGTTCAAACCTTTAATACTTTTCTATTACTTCATACCCCCTACATTTTTAAAATTCAAAAAGAATATTTTAAATATTTTTACATATTTTCTTTTACATGTTATATGAATTTATTAATATATATATATATATATATATATATATATATATATATATATCATAATAAAATATGTAGTAACTCGTACCCTCATTAATTAAGTTTTTTAAATTTCACTAAGAATTGATGAATTAATAAATTTATTATTTACACTATATTTATATTTTGTGGTTCATATGAGGTATAAGAGGGAATAGGAGAATCGAACCTTAGACATAATCTCTCCTAAAGACAAGTAACAATTGTTAGGTCAAGTCTTAGTTGTTTTATGTTATATATGAAACCATATAACTAAAAATTAGTATTGTATTATAGCTAATTTATATCTTTCTAACCAGATAAAATCAAAGTTTTATATATTATATATTTAAACAGAAGAAAAACTTTAAAAAAAATCTTTAAATAAAATTTTGTATTGTTCGCGAAGCTTGCTTCTTTGTTTGTGTTGAACCTCCCTAGTGGATATGAAGATGTCTTGTCTTTGCTTGAACACCTTGGACAAAAGCTCCTTGGTACGCATGAACAAATGCAAAAATGACTTCTAGGCGTGCTGCTATAGTGTCACTTTCTTAGGATTATTTCGCCTTTACCAATTACGATATGCAAAGGGGTTTATCGAATATTCCTAAAATACAAAGAAGCCTTTGTTTAAAATTACTTTGCACTAGTGAAATTAAACCACTAAATACCTTTGACAAATACAAAAGCACTTTTCTTAGTCACTATTTTTTGCAACAAATAATACCTAAAAGATTTAACTCTATTTTGAGAATAAGAATGAAGAAAGAAATTCAGTAATTTTTCATGTTTACCAAGTCTGAACTTGACATCTCTATTTATAGAGATTAATTCCAAGTGATATGATCTATAAATCAAATGACATAATTATTCAATTGTGTTGTTTGATTCAACAAACACAATTCTGTAACAAGATCACAACTTCTGGAAATCAATGGTTATATTTTTTAACCATTCTAAAATGAAAGTATAACTTCAAAAAGAGTTTATAACTCTTCAGGTAAAAATTAGTTGTTGTATGCATTTTACACTAGGGCAGTTGAATGCCCCAGTATATTTTTTAAATAGTAAACACATCCCACTCAGGTAGTAAGGCAGTCGATTGCCTTAAAACAACTTAAAAATCGAGATTGCACTTTGTATATGTAAACCCCACAAATTTTCTACATTTAATTAGAGTATATAAAAATGGGAATAAAATATTTTAATGGAAATGTGAATATTAGTTATAGAACTTGAGGATTATAGGAACCGAGAAGCCCGTGAATGACGAGGAACCCGAAAATACAGGGAGTGACAAATTAAATGCAAGCATGGAGGGATCGAAAATAAATTTGATGTAAAAAAACTTATATCGAGATTTATGAGGAATCATGAAATATCAATAATATTTCATTTTCGAAATAATGAAAATTTCAGAGAAGGCATGAATATTATGTCCTTAGATAAATTATACAAGAAAATGTATATATGTAGATATATACATAGGTGCATATGTATATATATATATACACATATATACTAGACAAATTTAAATGGACAAATAATGATGTATATATATATAAATATATATATATATATATATATATATAAAACGAATATATATGTATATATTGTAATGTATAACATACAATATATAAGAATTAATAATGAACAAACAAAAATAATAATAACAAAACAAATAACACCAACAAATAAACAAATACATATATATATAAATCAATATAATATATATAATATAATATATATACATATAAATATAATATATATAAACTAAGTGAGGTATGGAATTGGCTTCAAAAAGAAGCCAATTCCCGCACTTAACTGTTTCGAAAGAGAAGAGTAAATTGAAACAGAGGATTCCTGTTACAGGAGCGGGAAAAGAGAAGAAAGAAGAGGGGAGCTGGTTCTGCCGAGGAAGAAGAAGGAAAGGGGGGAGAGAAGGATGACTGTCGACTGGAAGAGAGGGGAAAGAAAGAAAAAGGGAAGCTGTCCATGTAAGACCCGAATTTAATTAAAACACGAAATTAAAAATGCAAAAAGGACTAAAATGGAATTCTCGAACACGTGCAAGGGCAAAACGGTCAAAAGATCGAAAGCCTGTATAAATTCGATAAGAAAATTTAATTAAAAATAATGGATTTGAGAATCTTGATCAATAACGAAGAAATAATTAAATTTCGGATTAAATTGATCAAGATATGAATTTATTGGAATTAATCGAAATTTTCACTCGGGACAATATCCCGAAAATACGGAGAAAATATACCAGGAAAGTGAAAAAATAGATTAAATAAATTAAATTAATTAATTAGAATAAAATATAATTTTTTTAGATATTTTTGGGATTTTTTAGAATAAAATAATCAATTAAAATAATAATATAATAAATAAATTAATTAATTAATAAAAAAAACAAAACTGGAAATCGGGAAGAAACCCGATAGCTGAAACCGAAAACAAAAGCTGAAAAATGACACTAGCCACCCACGGCCACCGACAGTCGGTGATCCCCGATGAAGATCGAAAAATGAAGAGGAGAGGCGATCTCCCTGGTACCGACGACACGCCCCACCAACGCCGGAGAACACCGGATCGAGGGAGAGAAGCTGAGAGAGGAAAGGGGATCTTTTCGGCGATCGACGCCGATTCGGCCCCAACCACCAGCCACCGAAGGAACCCTACGTGATGCCGAGCCGAATGGGGGCGAAAACAGTCGGGGAAACAGCAGCCAGCGCCGGCAACGACGAGAAAACGAGGAAGCCACCGA
Organism: Firmiana major; assembly: GCA_033439115.1. NCBI lineage: Eukaryota > Viridiplantae > Streptophyta > Magnoliopsida > Malvales > Malvaceae > Firmiana > Firmiana major. The sequence continues at coordinate 71,701,534 of CM065898.1, read as the reverse complement.
CGCCGGAAAGGAGAAGAGGCCAGACTGGCCATTTTTCGACGGCCTTGGACAAAACTGTAAGACCCAAATTTTTATCATATTTCCTTATGATTCACTAGATGTAAACATGGATATATATGTAAATTGAATCATAAAAAGAGTTTTACGTGAATGAAAAATGCAAATGGAATGAATAAAGATTTCCGAATGCATTTAGAGATCAAATGGAGACTGAAAGGACTAGATATTAAACGAATGAGATTCAGACCATTCAGATTGAAGATAAAAATTTACAACACAAAATGAGGAAGTGTTTGTGAAGGGAAGTTGTGTTGATTTGGTCCCGAACACATTAAAGGGTAAAACAGTCAAAAGACCCAAAATTCGATTTTAATTCGGTAAGAAATTTACATTGTAAACATGGATTCAAGAAATCTTGATCAATAAAGGAAAAATAATTAAATTTTGGGTTAAATTGATTAAGATATGAAATTATAGGAATAAATCGAAATTTCACCTCGGGAAAATTACCCCGAGAATATTGGAAAAATATCCCAAAAAATAAATAAGATAAAATATATATATTTAATGGATTTAAATATATTTATATTTAAATATTTTGGGTATATTATATATTATATTATATTTTAATAAAATATAATATAATATAATTTGAAAAAAAAAAAGAAGAGTCAAAGTCAATAGTCAACAAAAAAAAGAGAAAAAGTTGCGAAATCACGACTGTAAAATGCAAGAGGAAGAAACAGAGGCAAAAGCTGAAGAACGGAGGGAGCCGAGCTCCCTTCAGCCTCAGCCTCTCCGATCGGAGGTTGCCACCGGCGAGAGGAAGCAGCGGAGGCCATCACCGACGCCGGTAGAGAGAGGAAAACACCGGCAATCGAGAGAGAGAGGGAACCCGAGAGAGAAAGAGAGAAAAAGAGGAAAAGGAGAGATCGGCGGTCGAGGAGGGGAGGAGTGACCCACCACCGGCCAGAGGGGACGTCTGCGTCGCCGATCCAGGGGCAGATCGGCCTGAAATGCCTTCGAACGGCGTGGAAAAAAAATTGGGTACCGACGCCGGAGGAGAGAAGAGGCCGGACCGACCACTTTCCGGCGAGCTTTGGCGAAATCGACCCAAGATCCATGCACTGGACTACCCCGCGGACAAACTGGAGGTGGAAGCCGGTGGAGAACTGACCGAAAAAGCTCCGAACGGCGAGGGAGAAAGTTGGACCGGGACTGAACCAGGATGAACCGGATCGGTCTGAACCGGGTTGAACCGGACCGAACCAATTCAGTAAGAAAAAGAAGAAAAAAAAGAGAAAAAGAAAAAGAAAAAGAAAAAGGAAAAAATGGGAAAAATTCGGTGATGCAATCGAGCTCCGGTTAAGCCGGTAAGTGGTCAAATGTACTAATTTAATTTTTGGAATAATTATTTAAATATATATTTGATCGGATTTAACCCGAAAAATATAAATGTGTAGCTCGATAATCGGTGACAAATGAGAGCTCGAGTCAGCCTTGATTTGCGTACTATCATGGAATCTCGAGTAATAAATCCTTATTTTCGACAAATTATATCGTTATGCGTGTTAGAAATTTATCGCATAAATTATGGATTTAATTTCCGCATTAAATGAAATATATTCTGGAATTTGAGATAAAATGTCGTAAATAATTATTGGAGTTATCCAAGAGTGTAGAACGAGACCCAATAAATTGTTGGTGGGCCCAATGAGCCCAACAGGCCTCGATAGTATGATTAGTAAATGAAAAATGAGATTAAGGCTGATTAAGGCCCGTTAAGGTGCAATCGGGCCCAATAAGGATAAACGGGTCCAATACTATAAATTAAGCTCATTAAAAGTGAAATACAAATAAAATGTATTGTATTTAACCCGATAAATGATTTTTTGCAGCTCCAGAGAATATATTGGGAGTTAAACAGATCGGGTGAATCGGTAACGACGAAAAAGGTAGAAATGATCAGAGAAATTGAGGTAAGGGAATTATGTGAGTAGCTAGAGGTAGCTACACGTATTTTCCGGTAGAGTTTCGAATAATTAAATTGTATATGAAAAATATGGGTAGAAAACCGAACAAAGCAAAAATTACCGTTTTGCCCCTATTAAGAGAAATTTTGGAAAAGTTAGGATTGGATCGAAATAAGCATAAATATCATGCTTTGAGTGTTTTCACAATGAAATGTTGCTTTTAGCACATGATTTAATATTTGTTTTGACCCGAGAGGGTAAATAACGATTTTACCCCTGTGAAGGGTAAATATTTCTACTTTTAAAAAAAGTCATGAAAAGTAAGAACTGAGTGTTCTTGATATATTTTAATGCTTTTCACCAATGATATGGGTAGGCTGGCTAAAGTTTTATTAAATTACATGAAATAGCACGTGGCAAGTGCTGATTTTGGTTTTGAAAACCATTCTTTGAAAACTGAGCCACCTACATGATTTATGTGGAAACAAAACATGCTGAGAACATTACTCACACGAGATTGACATGATTTTATACATGACATAGTGCTGAGAGCTTTACTCGCACTAGATTTTTATATGACATGCATAAGGCTGTGCTGGGAGCTTCGGGTAGGCTGTGTGCCACACCGATTAAATAGGCTCGCACGTGCATTTCGAGACATGGCGTTGGATATTGAGATGACATGGGCATGGGGTGTACGCTGTACCGTGCTTGCAGCATGGAGTACGTTGTACCGTGCCGTGATATATGATGTGTAGTCTTCGGACTAGGGATCTGATGGCTAGCGGGATGGTTTGGTACCCACCTCTTGGGGCAGCCTCAGATATGATGTGATACCCCGCACACCTGATCAGTGTAGCCTGGGATCACCGGATATGGCCATACTCCTAGAGTTATTACCTTTATTCTTGCTTAGTCTCACATGTCACTTACTTTATGAAATTACATGTCACTTACTTGCGAAATCGCATATTAATTGTTTTGCGAAATCACATATTACTCATCACTTGATTTTGTGATTTCATGATTTTATATTGTGGACTGAGTCCTGATGATTTTGGGGTGGATGTGGATTTGAAATAAATGACATGTTTTGATATAATGTGCATTATTTAAATAGCATGACGCATAATTCCATGCTTTATCTGCTATTTCACGCAATGAATTGCCAATTTGAAATAAATGGCATGTTTTGACATAATGTGCATTATTTAAATAGCATGAAGTTGATTCCATGCTTTATTTGCTATTTCATGAAATAAATTATTTTATACAAATTATTTTACCTGGCATAAAAGTATGCATGAAATTCGTATTTAAGCATGATTTCGAAAGAGAATGATTTTATGCATGGCATCATGAGCATTTAGATAGTGTGGTTATCTACTTGCTTGCATGATTGTCTTACTGAGCACGTGGTTTGCTCATTCCCCTTATTTTCCCCTCTTTTCAGAGCATTTGCAGTAATTAGTGAGCGGCTGAGGACTTGCATTCTTGGTATCCGCTGCTTTTCCATCATCGAAAGATATATACTTGGTATGATTTTATATCTAAACATGTAATAGCACAGTAATCAATTTGGAATGTAATATGGGGGATGTAAATATTAGTAAACACGTACAATTATAGAGTCTCAATTATAAAGAATACGTGTTTGAATTTAAATAAATTAAAATATAGGTGTCATGGTAAATGGTAAAGGGTGATTAATACTGACTCATAGCCCAACTCTTTGGTGGTGAGAATGTTCACGACAGGGAAAGGAAAGGAAAAAACAAAAAATTTGTAGCGATTTTTAGTAAAAATGGGTCATGACAGAGGTAGTATCAGAGCTGAGTTGGCCTGATATGAGTCGATATTAGTAAGTAAGAAAGTTACATCCCCATATTACGTGCTTTGTTTAGATATAATTGTGTATACCAAGATGAGATCAGATTAATGAATGGTTATGAATGCAAGAATATAATCATTATAAGTGATAGCCGCTACAGTAGAGGGGCGAGTACATGTACTTGAGGCCGTAAAAGTAGGTCTGAGAGTGGTATTGAGTTATGACATGAGACTCAAGATGAGATTGAGATGGAGGTTGATGTTGAACATACTCCACACCGGATGATATTGAGACATGCTTTACGAGGTTGAAGCAGAGTGTAGAGAATATTTTAGAATTGTTTACTCAGTATATGCAGGGAGCTAAGGGCTGATAAAACCTAGCTGCACAGCCCGCACAAATGTCTCAGACTATAGAAATTTTAACAACTCACTGGTTAATGATACGTCTTTGCCTACAGCTCTACAGTAGAGTGGTAATGAATTGGAATAAGATTATGAGCTGGACATGTTAAGGCAATTTTAAAAGTTTATGCCACCGGTAATTAGTGAGGTAAAGAACCCAATAGCTATTGAGGACTAAATGAATGAGATAGCAAAGTTATACGGGTTCTATCAGTATAGGTTGACCGAGAAAGTGACTTTTGATGTGTTTATGTTGGAGGGCGAGACGCGACATGAGTGGAAGTCTGCTCAACCTATTTTAAGAGTTAGACATCCAGAGCTGACATGAGAGATAATTCTGGATGTACAAAGATAGTATATTTCGGACACTGACCCAGAGGAACAGATCAATTGACAAGTATGAATCTCGATTTACATCTTTGGGCAGGTATAACCCGATATTATGAACTGTGAGAATTGGAAGGTCTGAAAGTCATGGAAAGACTCAGATCGTTTATCAGAGTCTGATTGGCCCTGTTAGATGTTATTACATACGACGAGGCAGTGCGTAGACCACAGTGGTACGAATAAGATTATGAATTGCACTCCTTAGAGTTTGAAAAAGATAATAAGGGCTGAAATAGAGATAGAAAAGAATAATGGATGAAAAAGGTGTCAGAGTGGAAAAGAGGCCATTTGGCAAGAGATTTAGAGTTAATAAGACATGGGGTAAGATGATTAATAAGCCTCCACTGTATCTAGTTTCAGCATTTACGAGGGGTATTGTGATTGGAGGACCCCGACCTACTATTGAATAATGTAAGATGTGTGGTAGATACCACGAAAATAGGCCCCACATCTGATTGACTAAAACATGTGTTAAGAGTGGTAATATGGGTCATTTATTTAAGGATTGCCTAGAAATGGGTGAGATTGCCCCATAGAAAGGTAAAAAGCTTGAGAAAGCCTTGCTGATACCTCTGTATCAGAAAAGAATGTTACAATCGAAGAGAAGGTGAAATAGGCTGTTAGTCGAGGGTGAGTGTATGCCTTGGACCAGGACACTATTGATGCTTCATCTAATGTGATGGAAGGTACCATCTTGATTGTTCATATTGAAGCAATTGTTTTAATTGATTCTGGTGTCACACATTTATTTAAATCGCCTTCGTCAGCATATAAGTTAGTGAAAGATGTGAAGCCTATACCTTTAGGCAAAATTTTGATAGTTAGCACCCCAATGAATAATAATCAGCTAATTGAATGTGTATGTAAAGATTGTAAGTTGAAAGTGGGAGAAATGATATGTCAGCCGATCTTATTCAATTGAATATGAATGATTTTGAGGTAAACCAATCCATTCCCAAATTTGTCGGCTGCAGACTATGTTGTTGAGATTGCTATTCTAAGATAGTGATATTTTCACTTGGAAAAGTGTATAGTATGTTTTGACAAGTGATGAAAGGTGTAATGGTTGTAACTAAAGGAATAAATGATTGTACTAACAGAATGATTAATGATGAGAAGATTTCATCGCTTATGTGGTTGATATGGATAAAGCATATCCGGAGTTGACAGATATCCTAGTAGTCAGGAAGTTGCCTGATGTAATTTCGGATGATCTACCAAGGTTGTCACCAGTTAGAAATATGGAATTTTGTATTGATTTGATAACTAGTGTTGAGCTGATAACAAAACCACTGTATAAAATGGCTTCAGTGGAACTGAAGGAACTAAAGAAGCAATTACAGGAGTTATTGGATAAGGATTTATCAGACCAAGTGTCTCACCACGAGGAGCACTGGTCTTGGTTATGAAAAAGAAAGAGGGAAACCTCCGACAAGGAAATTATTATTGGTTGTCGAATGAGGCTAACATCAAGTATAAGTATTCCCTTCCATGTATTGATGAGCTATTGGATTAGCTTTGGAGAGCACAGATCTTTTTGAGATGATTTAAAGTCTGGGTATCATTTGTTGAGGATTTGAGATGTGGATGTACCCAAGACAATTTTTCCTACCCATTATGACATTAATGAATGTGATATTTAAACTTTAGTTGGACCGAATTGATTTCATCTTTATCGATGATATGTTGGTACATTCGAAGTCCAAGGAAGATTATGGGCAACAATTGAAAACTGTTGTACAAGTGATTTGTTAAGGATTTCTTGAATTGGGCTACTCCATTGCCACGTCTCATTTGGAACAAAGTTGTATTTGAGTGGGATGATAAGTGTGAAAGTAGCTTCTATGAGTTTTGGTATGTTGAAACATAAATTGACCACCACATGTATTCTCACCATACCTAATAGCTTATGAGATTTCTTAGTATATATGGATTCCTCAAAATAAGACTTAGGTTGTTTATTGATGTAAAACGGGAAGATATTCGCTTATGGATCCAGACAGTTTAAGGACCATGAGAGAAACTATCCGACCCATGGTTTAAAGTTGATAGCAGCAGTGGTTGCACTGAGTGTATGGCGCTACTACTTATACGGTGAGAAATTTCATGTATGCACTGATCATAAACGCCCTAAGCATTTGTTTACACAGAAAGAATTGAATATGAGATAACAAAAAGGGTTAGAGCTTCTGAAAGACTATGATCGTGAGATATTGTACCACCCAGGTAAGGCTAATGTTGTGACTGATGCCTTGAGCAGAAAAAGCATCGGGATGGTATCACATATGATGGTTAGGTAGCGTGAGCTGTTATAGCAGTTTGTGAGCCTCAGTAGTGATATGATTCCTTCTGATACTGACAGTGATTATGTGACAGCTAGCCTAAGATTAAAACCGGATTGGATTGACCGGATTCGACAGGCTTAGCATGATGATCGGCGGGATGTCGATAGTGTGAGTCAGATACAGATGGGTACAATGACAGAGTTCACAGTGAGTGATGATAACTTACTGAGGTTCAGAGGCAAAATAAATGCTCCCAAGGACCCATAGTTGATGAGATTTTTATTGTTAGAAGCTCATTCTTCAAGATATACAGTGCATCAGATGAATAATAAAAATATATAAGAATTTCAAAAAGGGTATTGGTGGTCAGATATGAAAAGAGACATTGTTGAGATTGTAGCAAAGTGTCTCGTATGTCAGCAGAGTAAGGTAGAGTATCATAAGTCTGCACGGTTATTGTAACCTCTACCTATATCGATACAGAGATGGGAGCATGTTACCATGAAATTCGTGATGGGATACAGAGGACCCGCCTGAATCACGAGGCTATTTGAGTGATAGTCAATAGATTGACTAAGTCTACTACTTACTAGCTATGAAAGTTACTGATACTCTGAGTGCGTAGGCTGATTTATATGTAAGAGAGATTGTGGGATACCATGTAATTTTCCAGTGAGCATTATATCAGATCGGGATTCCCGCTTCATTTCCCACTTATGGGAACATTTTTCAGGGAGTCATGGGAACCCAGTTGAGTGTTAGCACAGCTTTCCGTCCTCAGACAGATGGTCAATCAGAGAGGACTGTACAGGTTCTGGAGGATATGTAGAGAGCGTGTGCGATTGATGTTTGAAGCTCCTGGAATGATCACTTGTTATTTGCTAAATTGCCTACAATGATAGTTATCACTCGAGTATCGAGATGACATTATATGAGGCATTGTTTGGCCGTAAGGATTTTTCTCGATTTGGATGGGAAGAAGTGGGTGACTGACTGATAATTGCTCCCGATTTGGTAAGAAAATCCTCTGATGGATGTTCAGTTAATGTGTGAGAGATTAAGAACACCTCAGAGCAGACAGAAAAGTTATGCTGACAAGAAACGGAGACCGTTGAAGTTCAAAAAAAGAGTAGGTCATGTGTTAAAAAGTCGATTCGGTTATTTTATGAAAGGAGAAAGTGTTGAGGTCTAAGATGATCTCCCTAGTCAAAGTCCTTTGAAAGTATTACACTCCGGAAAAAGGCACATGGGAATTACAGAGTATGATGTTATAAATGTAACCGGAGTTACTTATGGAAACATTTGACTTGATTCTAATTTGGAGGACCAAATTTCTTAAGTGGGGGAGATTGTAAGACCCAAATTTTTATCATATTTCCTTATGATTCACTAGATGTAAACATGGATATATATGTAAATTGAATCATAAAAAGAGTTTTACGTGAATGAAAAATGTAAATGGAATGAATAAAGATTCCCGAATGCATTTAGAGATCAAATGGAGACTGAAAGGACCAGATATTAAACGAATGGGATTCAGACCATTCAGATTGAAGATAAGAATTTACAACACAAAATGAGGAAGTGTTCGTGAAGGGAAGTTGTGTTGATTTGGTCCCGAACACGTTAAAGGGTAAAACGATCAAAAGACCCAAAATTCGGTGTTAATTTGGTAAGAAATTTACACTGTAAATATGGATTCAAGAAATCTTGATCAATAAAGGAAAAATAATTAAATTTCGGGTTAAATTGATCAAGATATGAATTTATAAGAATAAATCAAAATTTCACCTCGGGAAAATTACCCCGAGAATATTGGAAAAATATCCTGAAAAATAAATAAGATAAAATATATATTTAATGGATTTATATATATATTTAAATATTTTGGGTATATTATATATTATATTATATTTTAATAAAATATAATATAATATAATTTGAAAAAAAAAAGAAGAGTCAAAGTCAATAGTAAAAAAAAAAAGAGAGAAAACGTCGCGAAATCGGGACTGTAAAATGCAAGAGGAAGAAACAGAGGCAAACGCTGAAGAACGGAGGGAGCCGAGCTCCCTTCAGCCTCAGCCTATCCGATCGGAGGCTGCCACCGGCGATAGGAAGCAGCGGAGGTCATCACCGACGTCGATAGAGAGAGGAAAGCATCGGTAACCGAGAGAGAGAGGGAACCCGAGAGAGAAAGAGAGAAAAAGAGGAAAAGGAGAGATCGACGGTCGAGGAGGGGAGGAGCGACCCACCACCAGCCAGAGGGGACGTCTGCGACGCCGATCCAGGGGCAGATCAACCTGAAACGCAGCCGAACGGCGCAGAAAAAAATTGGGTACCGACGCTGGAGGAGAGAAGAGGCCGGACCGGCCACTTTTCGGCGAGCTTTGGCGAAACCGACCCCAGATCCATGCACCGGACTACCCCGCAGACAAACTGGAAGCGGAAGCCGACGGAGAACCGACCGAAAAAGCTCCGAACGAAGAGGGAGAAAGTTAGACCGGGACTGAACCGGACCGGTCTGAACCGGGTTGAACTGGACCGAACCGGTTCAGCAAGAAAAAGAAGAAAAAAAAAGAGAAAAAGAAAAAGAAAAAGGAAAAAATGGGAAAAATTCGGTGATGCAATCGAGCTTCGGGTAAGCCGGTAAGTGGTCAAATGGACCAATTTAATTTTTAGAATAATTATTTAAATATATTTTTGATCGGATTTAACCCGAAAATTATAAATGTGTAGCTCGATAATTGGTGACAAATGAGAGCTTGAGTCAGCCTTGATTTGCGTACTATCATGGAATCTCGGGTAATAAACCCTTATTTCCGACAAATTATATTGTTATGCGTGTTAGAAATTTATCGTATAAATTACGGATTTAATTTTCGCATTAAATGAAATATATTCTGGAATTTGAGATAAAATGTCGTAAATAATTATTGGAGTTATCCAAGAGTGTAGAACGAGGCCCAATAAATTGTTGGTGGGCCCAATGAGCCCAACAGGCCTCGATAATATGATTAGTAAATGAAAAATGAGATTAATGCTGATTAAGGCCCGTTAAGGTGCAATCGGGCCCAATAAGGGTAAACGGACCCAATAAGGGTAAACGGGCCCAATACTATAAATTAAGCTCATTAAAAGTGAAATACAAATAAAATGTATTGTATTTAACCCGATAAATGATTTTCTGCAGCTCCAGAGAATATATTGGGAGTTAAACAGATCGGGTGAATCGGTAACGACGAAAAAGGTAGAAATGATCAGAGAAATTGAGGTAAGGGAATTGTGTGAGTACCTAGAGGTAGCTACACGTATTTTCGGGTAGAGTTTCGAATAATTAAATTGTATATGAAAAATATGGGTAGAAAACCCGACAAAGTAAAAATTACCGTTTTGCCCCTATTAAGGGAAATTTTGGAAAAGTTAGGATTGGATTGAAATATGCATAAATATCATGCTTTGAGTGTTTTCACAATGAAATGTTGCTTTTAGCACATGATTTAATATTTATTTTGACCCGAGAGGGTAAATAACGATTTTACCCCTGTGAAGGGTAAATATTTCTACTTTTAGAAAAAGTCATGAAAAGCAAGAACTGAGTGTTCTTGATATATTTTAATGCTTTTCACCAATGATATGGGTAGGCTAGCTAAAGTTTTATTAAATTACATGAAATAGCACGTGGCAGGTGCTGATTTTGGTTTTGAAAACCATTCTTTGAAAACTGAGCCACCTACATGATTTATGTGGAAACAAAACGTGCTGAGAACATTACTCGCACGAGATTGGCATGATTTTATACATGACATAGTGCTGAGAGCTTTAATCGCACTAGATTTTTATATGACATGCATAAGGTCGTGCTGGGAGCTTCGGGTAGGCTGTGTGCCACACCGATTAAATAGGCTCGCACGTGCATTTTGAGACATGGCGTTGGATATTGAGATGACATGGGCATGGGGTGTACGCTGTACCGTGCTTGCAGCATGGAGTACGTTATACCGTGCCATGATATATGATGTGTAGTCTTCGGACTAGGGATCTGATGGCTGGCGGGATGGTTTGGTACCCACCTCCTAGGGCAGCCTCAGATATGATGTGATACCCCGCACACCTGATCAGTGTAGCCTGGGATCACCAGATATGGCCATACTCCTAGAGTTATTACCCTTATTCTTGCCTAGTCTCACATGTCACTTACTTTATGAAATTACATGTCACTTACTTGCGAAATCGCATATTAATTGTTTTGCAAAATCACATATTACTCATCACTTGATTTTGTGATTTCATGATTTTATATTGTGGGACTGAGTCCTGATGATTTTGGGGTGGATGTGGATTTGAAATAAATGGCATGTTTTGATATAATGTGCATTATTTAAATAGCATGACGCATAATTCCATGCTTTATCTGCTATTTCACGCAATGAATTGCCAATTTGAAATAAATGGCATGTTTTGACATAATGTTCATTATTTAAACAGCATGAAGTATGATTCCATGCTTTATCTGCCATTTCATGAAATAAATTGTTTTATACAAATCATTTTACCTGGCATAAAAGTATGCATGAAATTCGTATTTAAGTATGATTTCGAAAGAGAATGATTTTATGCATGGCATCATGAGCATTTAGATAGTGTGGTTATCTACTTGCTTGCATGATTGACTTACTGAGCGCGTGGTTTGCTTATTCCCCTTATTTTTCCCTCTTTTCAGAGCATTTGCAGTAATTAGTGAGCGGCTGAGGACTTGCATTCTTGGTATCCGCTGCTTTTCCATCATCGAAAGGTATATACTTGGTATGATTTTATATCTAAACATGTAATAGCACAGTAATCAATTTGGAATGTAATTTGGGGATGTAAATATTAGTAAACACGTACAATTATAGAGTCTCAATTATAAAGAATACATGTTTGAATTTAAATAAATTAAAAGATAGATGTCATGGTAAATGGTAAAGGGTGATTAATACTGACTCATAGCCCAACTGTTTGGTGGTGAGAATGTTCACAACAGGGAAAGGAAAGGAAAAAGCGAAAAATTTGTAGCGATTTTTAGTAAAAATGGGTTGTGACAAAAACCGAGACCAGATCCGAGCTGCAGACGACACTGCCGAGCTACTGGTGGCAGAAGCCGACAGAGAATCGATCGGCGAGGGCTTGAACTGGCCGAACCGGAGTGAACCGGAGTGAACCAAACCGGTCTGAACCGGGTTGAACCAGACTGAACCGGTTCAGCCAAGAAAAAAAAGGAGAAAAAGAGAAAAAGGAAAAAGGGAAAGGATTTTCGGGGATACACCGGACTTCGGGTAAGTCGATACGAGGTCAAAAGTGATCGATTTGGTTTTCGATAAATTTATTTAAATTATATTTGATCGAAAAATTAACCCGAAATTAAATATATAATTGTGCAGTTTTTTGACAAAGCACGAACGAGAGCCGATTGAGCTTCGATTTTTGTACCCCGCATCATATTGGGTAAGTATATTTTAATTACGATGATATGAGTCCTTTAATACAGAGTTCGATTATTTTACGAAATTTACGGATTAATTCTGTATAAAAAGGCATATTAATCGGAATTGCAACGTAATTACCGTAAATAGTATACAGGCTATCCAATGAGTTTGGAACGAAGCCTATGATTATTGGTAAGCTGAATGAGCCCAGTAAACCCGAAGAAGGGATTTAATAAGTAGAAAGGGGCTAAAAATGGGTCAAGGCCCATTAAAGTGCAATCGGGCCCAATAAAGTAAAACGGGCCCAGTACGTTAGATTCGATCAGTAAATGTGATATACTGATAAAGATAATTGAATTGACCCCAATTATGTGGTTATATGCAGTTTCGTAGAATTGGTTGACGCGCAGTCGGACTGAGAGATTGGGTATTATCTAGGCGAGATAAGTTTGCGCGTGAATCGAGGTAAGGGAATTTTGTAGGTGCATAGAGATTTCTATACGTATTTTTGAGGGGATTTACAGGGCCTAGAATTAATTTAAGTATCTAGAAAAGTAATAATAATTTTTACGAAAATCGGGGCACGGGTGAATAAAGAAAAAGATGATATTGCCCCTAGGAGTAAAATTTACAAAAAATGGTAGTAAGGCAGATAATATTGCATGATTTCATGTTTTTAATGTGTTATATGAATATATTGCTTTGATTTAAGCAAATATGCACATAGGTTGGCTATTGATTTCATGAATTATACGAAAGGGTACCGGTTTGTACCGGTTACGATTTCAAAAGATGTTTTATGAAGATTGAGCCACCTATCGTATTTACATGAATAAAAAGAGTGCTAGAGTCTTACTCGCACTCAAGTTTACTGATTTATTACTCATGAAAGCCGTACTGGAGCATTGCTCATACGAGAAATTTGTGTGTGCACAAAACCGTGCTGGAGTTTCGCTTGCACGAGATTTTAGATATCATGATATGCATAGCGTGGTGCTGGAGCTTCGCTCGCACTAGACGTGAGTTGACATGCATATAGTCGTGCGGAAGGCTCTTGTAGACTATGTGTTGTAGAGAGTTGATATGCTCGCACGTATACTTTGAGACATGGGTTGGTTATCGACATAGTATTGGGGTGGGTAAGACCTACGACAGGCACCCCCAGACTATGATATGGGTCCACGGAGTACGATGTACTGTGTATGTCACACGTAGTATGCTGTACCGTGCAGTCATGATGAATCGATGATGTTACTTGATATTCTGGCAGGTAGGATTTGACCCCACATCCCGTTGCAGTTGTGATGCCCCGCACACCGGGATCCGTGTAGCTTGGGATCACAGGGACATACTATGGCCATAGTCCTCGATTTTCATACAGTAACCTACATGCCTCACATGATATCATACGGTCTGAATAGACCAAGACAAACCCGAAGCAGGGGTAAGGTCCCGATTTATTTTTTTAAAAGAGATGTGATTTAATGAATCAAGGTATTCCCGAGTGATGTGTTTAGCCTTGATGTGGTTGTTTTGTGATAAAACGAATAAGTTTTTAACGTGATGAATTTATGAAGAAAACAAATAAGTTTTAATGTGATGAGTTTATGGTGAGGACAAATAAGTTTTAAAGTGATGAGTTTATGATTGAAACTAATAAGTTTTAATGTGACGAGCATGAGATGTCATACATGATGATTTTTCCATGTTTGATTTATATGTCGACTTCATGATTTCTCTTATATGTGATATATACATACATGTGGCATCGTTTTAGTCATACCTCATGCTCCATATGTAAACGATTTTATATCGTGACATTATCAGCACGTAGATAGTATAGTTATCTACCTGCTTACATTATTGCCTTACTGAGCTGTTTATGCTCACCCTTTCATTTTCCACCCCACAGGGTACATTCAGTAGAAGAGAGCGACAGTATTCTTGCATTTCGGTTATCCGCTGCTTCTTATCAAGATCAGGTATACACATTCGTAAAATTTTTGTATTTGAACATATAGAGGCACAGTACTGTATACGGATTGTAATATTAGGGATGTATTTAGTTAAAATAAATTGATATGTAAATGTAATATGAAAAATAGATGTTAAGGTAAGTAACATGACATGAGGGACTAGCATCGACTCATAGCCCAACTGTTGGTAGTGTAAGTGTTCATGACGGGTAAGGAAATGAAAAAGCAAAAAATTTACTCTGATTTTTTAGGTAATTTGGGTCGTGACAAAAGGTGGTATCAGAGCTTGAGTTGGCCTGATATGAGTCAGTGTTAGTGGTTAAGTAAATTTACATCCCCATGTACTGTGCATTGTTTATATACAATTGTGTATATCAAGATGGAAGTGCAGCTAAGAATTTAGTTTTGAATGCAAGAATATAGTTTTTATAACTAATAGCTGCTATGGTAGAAGGGCAAGTACACATGCTCGAGGCCGTAGAGATCGGCCTGAGAGTTGAATGAGTCGTCACATGAGACTCGAGATGAGAGTGAGGTGGAGGCTGATGTTGAGCATACTCCACAGGGTCCTATAAAGAGACCAAACAATATTTAGACACGCTCCGAGAGGATGGAGTGGAGTGTAGAAAATATTTCGGAGTTGCTTACTCAGTCTATGCAGGTAGTTGAGGATAGGCAGGGTAAAGCCTAAACAGATGCCTTAGACTATAGAAATTTTCACACCCCTCCGGTATATAGCGAAGTAAAGAAACTAATAGTTGCTAAGGACTGGGTAAATGAGATAGCGAAGTTGTATGGATTCTTTCGGTGTATGTCGACTGAGAAGGTGACTTTTAAATACGTTTATGTTGGGAGGCGAGGTAGAGTATTGGTGGAAGTCCGCTCGACCCATCTGAGGAGTTAGACGTCTAGAGCCGACATGAGAAATATTTTTGGAGGTATTCTGGTGACAGAATATCCCGTTTATTGTTTAAAGGAAATTACGGATTAAATTATTTACTCTGACCCAGAGGAACTAGTTGATTAATGAGTATGAAACTCAGTTTATATTCCTGGGCAGATATGACTCAGACACGATGAACAATGAGATTCGGAATGTCTGAAAGTTCATGGAAGGACTCAAATTGTCAATTAGAGTCCAATTAGCCCGTTAGATATCACTACCTATGACGAGGCAGTGCGCAGACTACAGTGTGTGAATAAGATCATTAGTAAAGGCCGACATAGAGACAAAAGAGAATACAGAATGACAGAGATGTTAGAACGGGAAAAAAGGTAGTTTGGTAAAGGATTAGATTTGATGAGTCACGGGGTAAGATAATTGATAAAAGCCCCAGTGTATTCAGTTTCAATACTTTTGAGGGGTATTGTGATTTGAGGACCCCGACCTGCTACGGATGCAGTTAGCAGGGTAAGCAGTGGAGCAATGATAGCCGGGTAGCAGTGTAACAGTATAACAGTGTAACAGTGTAACAGTGTAACAGTGTAAGCAGTGTAGCAGTGTAAGCAATGTAGGATGTGTGGTAGATACCACAGAAGTAGGGCTTACACCTACACTTTATTGACTAAAATAGGCGTTAAGTGTGGTAAAACAGACCATTTATTTAACGATTGCTCAGAGTTGGGTGAGACTGCCCCACAGAAGGGTAAAGAATCAGAGAAAACCCTATTGGTATCTCTGCACTGAAAAAGGGAGGCCACAATTGAAGAAAAAAGGGAAAGTAGGTTGTTGGACGAGGGCGAGTGTATACCTTGGACCAGGACATTACTGATGTTTCATATGATGTGG
This sequence comes from Firmiana major, assembly GCA_033439115.1. Lineage (NCBI taxonomy): Eukaryota > Viridiplantae > Streptophyta > Magnoliopsida > Malvales > Malvaceae > Firmiana > Firmiana major. The sequence goes on along the minus strand of CM065898.1, from coordinate 71,685,424 downwards.
TGAAAGATACCACACTAGTTAAGAATAGTGAAGTAATTATTTTAATTAATCCTGGTGCCACGTATTTAGTCATACTGCCTTCATTTGTATATAAGTTAGTAAAAGACGTGAATGCCTACATCTGTGGGCACAATGCTGATAGTTAGTACCCCAATAGAGGAGGGTTAACTAATGAAATAATTATGAAGAGATTATAAGTCGAAAAAGGGGTGTAGCGATTGAAATTAAAGGAGTAAATGATTGTACTCACGGAATGAGTAATGATAGAGTTTATTATAAGTGATATACGAAAGGAGATAAGCTTTTAAATGTGATAGATCCTGAATACAAAATATATTGGAATAAGATGTGTATGCAAAGTAAGGATATCCTTGATATGCAAAGTAATTTGGATTAAAGCAATTAGAAACAAATATGAATTATGACCACATGGACTGATATGTAAAGTAATTGTGGTCAAGTCTGAGGGTTAATAAAGATATTTCAAAATACCTCCCTGCCTGAAGACTTGACAGCGTCTAAGAGTATATACAACCTATAAATTGAAATCGACAGTCGTAATAAATACATTTAAAATTAAGGTACCTTTACTAGTACGATAAAGAAATATAGAATTCGATTAATCGTGAAGGTTTAAAAATTAAAATTTTATAAAAGCCGTTAAAAAAAAGAAGGGAAATGACGCGGGTTAGTAGTTTCAACGGAAGCGATTTTGAAATGACATTATACGTTTATGTGAACATATGTAAAGGATATGGGTGATTGAAATATTTAGTGGAACTCAACTACGATGAGGTATTTAAACTTTACCTGGACCGATTTGTTATCATCCATATTGATGATATTTTTGGTGTATTTATAGTCCAAGGAAAATTATTAAGCAACAATTGGAAATTGTTTTTACAGATGATTTGTTGAGAGTTCTCGAAATGGACTACTTTATTGACACATTTAACTTAGAAAAAGTTGTATTTGAATGGGATGATAGACGTGATAGGAGTTTTGGTGTACTGAAGTAATAAACTGACCACCGCATTTATTCTCACCATACCCAACAGATTAAGAGGTTTCTCACGAGTCTATGGATACCTCAAAATAATGAATGGGTTGTGTATTGATAAAAAAGGGGAAGATAGTCGATTATGAATCCAGACAACTTAAGGATCATGAAAGGACTATCCGGCCCATGATTTAAAGTTGACAGCGATAGTGGTTGTATTGAGTATATGACACTACTATGTATACGGTGAGAAATTTTGGGTATACACTGATCGTAAAATCCCCGAGTATCTGTTTTCACAGAAAGAGTCGGATATGAGAACAAATAGGGTTAGAGCTTTTGAGGAATTATGATTGTGGAAATTGTACCACCCAGAAAAGGCTAATGTGATGTCTAATGCTTTGAGCAGAAAGAGCCTCGGGATGGTATTACATATGATGGTCAGGGAGCGTGAGCTGCTAGAGCAGTTGTAAGCCTCAGTAGTGATGTGATCCCCTCTGATGATGACAGTGATTGTGTGACAGCTAGCCTGAGATTAGAACCGAATTTGAGTGATCGGATTTGATAGGCTTAGCGTGATGATCGGCATGGTATCGATAGTGTGGGTCAGATTCAGATGGGTACAGTGACAGAGTTCACAGAGAGTGATGATGACTTACTAAGGTTCATAGACAGTATATGTGCTCCCTAAGACCACAGTGATGAGATAGTTATTGTCAGAAGCTCACTCTTCGGGGTATACAGTGCATCCGACAAGTAATAAATATATCGAAATCTTAGAAAAGGGTATTGGTGGTCAGATATGAAAGAGACATGGTAGAGATTGTGAAAAAGTGTCTCGTATGTCAGCAAAGTAAGGTAGAGCAAAAGAAGTTGCAGGGTTATTTGCAATTTCTACCTATATTGATACGAAAATGGGAACATGTTACCATGATTGTGATGGGTTACAAAGGATTCGAATGAATCACGAGGCTATCTGAGTGATAGTCGATAGATTGACAAGTCTACCCACCTTCTGGTTATGAAATCCCCAGATACTCTGAGTGTGTAGGCGAATTTATGTGTAAGGAAGATTGTGAAACACCAAGTATTTTTCCAGTGAGCATGGTATCAGATACGGATTCCCGCTTCACTTCTCACTTCTGGGAATATTTTTCAGGAAGCTATGGGAACCCGACTGAGTGTTAGCATAACTTTCCATCCTCAGATAGATGGTCAGTCAGAGAGGACTGTACAAGTTCTGGAGGATATGATGAGAGTGTGTGCATTGATTTTTTAAGCTCCTAGGATGATCAATTGTTATTAATCGAATTCGCCAATAATGACAGTTGTCACTTGAGTATCGGGATGACTTTAGATGAGGCATTGTATGGCCATAAGGGTTGTTTCCCCAATTTGGATAAGAAGAAGTGGGTGACAGATAGAGAACTGTTCTCGAATTGGTAAGACAAACCTCTAAGGATGTTCAGTTAATTGTGAAGGATTAAAAACACCTCAAAGCAGATAGAAAAGCTATGTTGACAAGAGACGGAAACCATTGGAATTCACCGAAGGTGAATTAGTATTGTTGGAAGTTACATGCCCTTAAGACATACCATAAGGACGTAACGAGATTCGGAAAGAGATTGGACAAAGTGGGAGATAAGACCTGTAGGTTGGCATTACCACCTAATTTAGCAGGCATCCACGATGTGTCCCATCTTATGATGCTTCAGAAATACTATCCGGACCCAGCATATCTGATCGGATATGAGTTTCAACAGCTTAGCTCAATGAAAGTAAAATGTATGTTGGAAAATCGATTTGGGTATTAAATAGGGAGGAGAAAGTGTTGAGGTTTAAGATAATCTCCCTAATTAAAGTCCTTTGGTAGTAGTACACCCCGAAAAAGTCACAAGAGAATTAAAAAGTATGATACGATAGATGTACTCGAAGTTGTTTATGGATACATTTAACTTGGTTCTAATTTGGAGGACCAAATTTCTTAAGTGGGGGAGATTATGTAAGACCCGAATTTAGTTAAAACACGAAATTAAAAATGCAAAAAGGACTGAAATGGAATTCCCGAACACGTGCAAAGGTAAAACGGTCAAAAGATCGAAAGTCGGTATAAATTCGATAAGAAAATTTAATTAAAAATAATGGATTTGAGAATCTTGATCAATAACGAAGAAATAATTAAATTTCGGATTAAATTGATCAAGATATGAATTTATTGGAATTAATCGAAATTTTCACTCAAGACAATATCTCGAAAATACGGAGAAAATATACCGGGAAAGTGAAAAGAAATAGATTAAATAAATTAAATTAATTAATTAGAATAAAATATAATTTTTTTAGATATTATTAGGATTTTTTAGAATAAAATAATCAATAAAAATAATAATAGAATAAATAAATAAATAAATAAATTAATTAATTAATAAAAAACAAAATTAAAAATCGAGAAGAAACCCGATAGCTGAAACCGAAAACAAAAGCTGAAAAATGACCCTAGCCACCCATGGCCACCAGCGGTCGGTGATCCCCGATGAAGACCAGAAAATGAAGAGGAGTGGCCGGCGATCTTCTTGGTACCGGCGACGCGCCCCGCCAACGCCGGAGAACGCCGGATCGAGGAAGAGAAGTCGAGAGAGGAAAGGGGATTTTTTCGGCGATCGACGTCGATTCGGCCCCAACCACCGGCCACCGAAGGAACCCCACGTGATGCCGAGCCGAATGGGGGCAGAAACAGTCGGGGAAACGGCGGCCAGCGCCGGCAACGGCGAGAAAACGAGGAAGCCACCGACGCCGGAAAGGAGAAGAGGCCGGATCGACCACTTTTCGGCGGCCTTGGACAAAACCAAGACCAGATCTGAGCTGCGGACGACACCGCCGAGCTACTGGCAGCGGAAGCCGATGGAGAACCGACCGGCGAGGGCTTGAATCGGCCGAACCAGAGTGAACCGGTCTGAACCGGGTTGAACCGGACTGAATCAGTTCAGCCAAGAAAAAAAAGGAGAAAAAGAGAAAAAGGAAAAAGGAAAAGGATTTTTGGGGATACACCGGACTTCGGGTAAGTCGATACGAGGTCAAAAGTGATCGATTTGGTTTTCGAGAAATTTATTTAAATTATATTTAATCGGAAAATTAACCCAAAATTAAATATATAATTGTGCAGTTTTTTGACAAAGCCCGAACAGAGCCGATTGAGCTCCGATTTTTGTACCCCGCATCATATTGGGTAAGTATATTTTAATTACGATGATATGAGTCCTTTAATACAGAGTTTCGATTATTTTACGGAATTTAAGGATTAATTCTGTATAAAAAGGCATATTAATCGGAATTGCAACGTAATTACTGTAAATAGTATACGGGCTATCCAATGAGTTTGGAACAAAGCCCGATGATTATTGGTAAGCTGAATGAGCCCAGTAAACTCGAAGAAGGGATTTAATAAGTAGAAAGAGGCTGAAAATGGATCGAGGCCCATTAAAGTGCAATCGAGCCCAATAAAGTAAAACAGGCCCAGTACGTTAGATTCGATCAGTAAATGTGATATACTGATAAAGATAATTGAATTGACCCCAATTATGTGGTTATATGCAGTTTCGTAGACTTGGTTGACGCGTAGTTGGACTGAGAGATTGGGTATTATCGAGACGAGATAAGTTTACACGTGAATCGAGGTAAGGGAATTTTGTAGGTGCATAGAGATTTTTATACGTATTTTTGAGGGGATTTACAGGGCCTAGAATTACTTTAAGTATCTAGAAAAGTAATAATAATTTTTATGAAAATCGGGGCACAGGTGAATAAGGAAAAAGATGATATTGCCCCTAGGAGTAAAATTTACAAAAAATGGTAGTAAGGCAGATAATATTGCATGATTTCATGTTTTTAATGTGTTATATGAATATATTGCTTTGATTTAAGCAAATATGCACATAGGTTGGCTATTGATTTCATGAATTATATGAAAGGGTACCGGTTTGTACCGGTTACGATTTCAAAAGATGTTTTATCAAGATTGAGCCACCTATCGTATTTACATGAATAAAAAGAGTGCTAGAGTCTTACTCGCACTCAAGTTTACTGATTTATTATTCATGAAAGCCGTACTGGAGCATTGCTCGTACGAGAAATTTGTGTGTGCACAAAACCGTGCTGGAGCTTCGCTCGCACGAGATTTTAGATATCATGATATGCATAGCGTGGTGCTGGAGCTTCGCTCGCATTAGACGTGAGTTGACATGCATATAGTCGTGCGGAAGCCTCCTATAGACTGTGTGTCGTAGAGAGTTGATATGCTCGCACGTATACTTTGAGACATGAGTTGGTTATCGACATAGTATTGGGGTGGGTAAGACCTACAGCAGGCACCCCCAGACTATGATATGGGTCCACGGATACGATGTACCGTGTATGTCACACGGAATACGCTGTACCGTGCAGTCATGATGAATCGATGATGTTACTTGATATTCTGGCGGGTAGGATTTGACCCCACATCCCGTTGCAGTTGTGATGCCCCGCACATTGGGATCCGTGTAGGTTGGGATCACAGGGACATAATATGGCCATAGTCCTCAATTTTTATACAGTAACCTACATGCCTCACATGATATCATACGGTCTGAATAGACCAAGACAAACCCGAAGGAGGGGTAAGGTCCCGATTTATTTTTTTAAAAGAGATGTGATTTAATGAATCAAGGTATTCCCGAGTGATGTGTTTAGCCTTGATGTGGTTGTTTTGTGATAAAACGAATAAGTTTTTAACGTGATGAATTTATGAAGAAAACAAATAAGTTTTAATGTGATGAGTTTATGGTGAAGACAAATAAGTTTTAAAGTGATGAGTTTATGATTGAAACTAATAAGTTTTAGTGTGACGAGCATGAGATGTCATACATGATGATTTTTCCATGTTTGATTTATATGTCGACTTCATGATTTCTCTTATATGTGATATATACATACATGTGGCATCGTTTTAGTCATACCTCATGCTCCAAATGTAAACGATTTTATATCATGACATTATCAGCACGTAGATAATATAGTTATCTACCTGCTTACATTATTGCCTTACTGAGCTGTTTATGCTCACCCTTTCATTTTCCACTTCACAGGGTACATTCAGTAGAAGAGAGCGACAGTAGTCTTGCATTTCGGTTATCCGCTGCTTCTTATCAAGATCAAGTATACACATTCGTAAAATTTTGTATCTGAACATTTAGAGGCACAGTACTGTATACGGATTTTAATATTAGGGATGTATTTAGTTAAAATAAATTGATATGTAAATGTAATATGGAAAATAGATGTTAAGGTAAGTAACATGACAGGAGGGACTAACATAGACTCATAGTCCAACTGTTGGTAGTGTAAGTGTTCACGACGGGTAAGGAAATGAAAAAGCGAAAAATTTACTCTGATTTTTAGGTAATTTGGGTCGTGACAGTCCAGCCGAGGGAGGAAGAAAGAAAGGAAGAGAAGAAAAGAGAAGGAAAGAAGGGGGCTGACTGGGAGAGAAAAGGGAAAGGAAAAGAAGAAGAGGAGAAGAGGAAGAAGGCTAGAAAACCGAGAACCGAAGAGGATAGGGCTGGGAAACAGCAGCTGATCGAGAAGCAGAGTAAACCGAAGGAAAAAAAAAGGAAGAGGAAACCAAAAGTTGGAAGAAGTTGCAGCAGATCGAGAAGGATTTGAAGAAAAGACAAAGGCTGGAAAAGAACTTGGAACAGAACTGAAGTAGGCCAGAGCTGAAGCTGATCGAAAAAGAAAGGCTGGAACCGAGAGGCAGGGGAGAAGAAAGGGAGACCGAAGGGAGGAGGTTGGAAACTGAGAAGCTGCAGGGGAGACCGAACCAGAAGAAACTAAAGCTGGAAACCAAGAGTTGAGGGAGAAAAGGAAGTGGAACTGGATTGAGGCAAACCAAAAGCTGAGGGAGAAAGGAATTGAAGCTGAATTGAAGGAGAAAACCATGAGGCAGGGAAGCAGGGGACTGCACACGCAAAGAAAGAGAGAAGAAAAGCAAGCTGGAAATTTGAAGAGAAAAGAGGTAAAAATCTATATGTATATATGTATATTTAATTGTACATGTATATATATATATATATATGTGATTGTGTATAAGTATGATAAGGTGAATTAGATTAGATATGGAGAATAAATGGGAAAGATGAGAAGTAGACAAATGAATAAATATTGTGATATTGAACAATGAAAACAAGAAATAATAATATATATATATATGTATTTATGTGAATATATATATATATTTGGGTGTATACATATAGGTGTATATAAAGAATGGATATGTTAGTATATGAACATACAAGGATATATACATGTGATAAGGAAAAAAAATGAAAACCAATGATGATATATATATATAGGAGTATTTGTATATATATATATATATATATATTTATGTGCATATACATGTAAATGTATATAGAAAATGTGTATGATTAATATTTGTATGTACAAAATATATAAATAGCAAAGAAAATATATAAACGTGCGTGTTGGCCTAGGTATGTACAATAATACGTACACACGCAGTAGTAACGAATAGGTTACGATTTTAACGCAATTCGGATGATTCGCATGAATAGGATGCTAAGTAAATGATTTCGGTGTAGGTGAATCGTAGAAAGAATTAAAGGAGGTACTAGGAGGCATCATTACTTGAATTCGAGATTTTTCGATAAATCGAGGTAAGGGGTACTATTTAACTTAGTTATGATAATGCATTCTTATTTCATCGATAATTGATTTTATGAAAGAGCATATGATTTGAAGTGATTTATCAATGCTTTCATACCTGTGAAACTGTTTACGATGCATGTTTTAATTTATCAAAATATTCCCCGAGTACCTTCCATGTTGTGAAATGAATTTTTCCTAAGGTATGAAACATATGGATATTTTACATTTATTTATGTTTTTATATCCATATTGTTAAAGAAACTTTCGACAATTTCAAAAGTATTCAAGAAAAGAAATTTGTTTTCGAAAGGGGATTGTGGTGGCCACCTCTTGAGTCCTACGGGAACAAAGCGCTACACATGCTTTCTGTCTTATGAAAGAGTTTTCAGATTTCAGGGAATTCGATTTTATTACTCGATATGAGTTTATGAGTTATAAAACCCAAGAAAGATTTCGGAAACTCTGTTTTGAGACTATAGGCTTCATGCATGGTTACTTCTTGTGGTGTTCCGGCTACACCACTTGGGTGCTAGTACATAGGCCCCTTTAGCACTTGACTCAACCTGTGTGGAAGATGTCGTGCTACTGGTGGTTTATGATGATGTTTTGGTAGTATCTCGTGCCCGCGCAGCACGCATGAATGTTCCCCGCACGGTGAGTGTCATAGGTGCCCATGCCCTAGCTATGTGCTAGTATATGATAAGAAATAAGAAGACACTACCCATGTTTATAATTATTATTGCTGTACGAACCTGATCCAGTCTACAACCCCCCCTTCCCATGGCCATAGGTATGATAACTCTCTAGGGAGAATGACACGTATCGCATGACTTAGTTATAACCTAGTCTCCTCGATTTGATTATGAAAATCGACTATGATGAATGAATATGTGTTTTCATGATATATACGATTATTGGTTACTACCGATATGCTTCATGAAATGATTATGAAATATTCATGAAATGTTTACGAAATGATTATGAAATATTCATGAAATGTTTACGAAATGATTATGAAATGTTCATGAAAGGTTTATGAAAAGTTGTAAAATGGTTAATCATGTTATTTGTTTTAAAGACATGCATGCTTTATGACTTTTTATGAAATGTTTACGAAACGTTTATGAACCCGATGGTTTTAAGAACTCATTCATGAACAATGAAAAGTTGTAAAATGGTTAAGCATGTCATTTGTTTAAAGACACGCATGCTTTATGATTTTTATGATGATTATGCATGAAATGACAATTTATGTATTTCATTAAAGTTTGGCTTTAGGAACGACTTCACATGCTTTTATATATCAGAACTGCTTTAAGAGTATTATCTTACTGGGCTTTTCCCCAAAAGCTCACCCCTCTACCTCTCAGACCATTGCAGTGATCCGTGGACGCTACCTGCCGTGTACACGACGTAGGTTGTCGGAAAGAGCTACCTTAGGCTACTTTTTATACATGCAGCAAAGGTATATGATTACATTCCTTTACCAGACATACTAGTATGCACAGACATATATTGAAAATATTTCGTTGGGATGTAATTTGTAAGGAAACGATGTAAAGAATATGATTCTTGGGATTAGGTTGTAAGATGATTGGTATTAATCGATATGGATGTATTGAGTTGTAAATGTTGATTTGGAAAGTATGCTTGGTAGTTGTGGATATCTAGGATTGTTGAAAAGCATGCTTAGTAGTCATGGATATCTAGGATCGTTAAAACAACTGAATTGCAGGTGGGTAGGCTCATATATAAGCCGTTATGCTGCCAAAATTTCTATCGGCCTTATAGGTCAAAGTATGGAAATTAATTATAATTACGGGTAAAGAATTAGGAAAAGTGTTTTGACACTGTACAGGAATACAACCTAAGTGAATAGGAGAATAAGTGGGTAAATTAAAGAAAACAAAATTTCCTCCGAATTTCAAGGGTCAAGGGTCGTTACATTTTAAGTGGTATCAGAGCGAAGGTTGTCTAGTATTGTCAGTGTCGAAAATAAGGCTAAAATTACATCCCAATGTCTGTGCTTGTCTGGTTGTAGGTAATGTATACCTAATGACTTTAAGGTTTGAACTTTGAAATTACGCGCATGTATTAGATCACTTGCATAATGAGTGAAAGGCGTGGACGTCTTCGGAGGCAGGCTCAACAACCTCCACCTCCTTCACACGAGCCAGAGAGTCTTCGTACTCGTATGGCTCAGTTCGAGCAGCGGTTGGAGTAGCGCCTCGAGCGAGGTTTAGAGTCGATAGCTGCCATGATTGCCCAACATCTAGGGGTAAACATTTTCGATTCAGTTGGCACGACACCAATTCCTACTCCGGTGCCGACTCCTCCACAAGCACCACCACCTCCTCCTCCACAAGTTCCTACAGTACCTATGGTGCCTCAGCCTCCTGTGTAGGCCCGGAGGGAGGAGAGGGATATCGATAGAATGAGGGATTTTTGAAAGATGAAGCCTCCGGCATTTAAGAGAAAGAACATAGATAAGAGTAAGCGGACGAAGTTTGTGAGACAAGACTTTCGGAGGGGCTAGCCTAACAGACTGAGGACAGATGAATCTAGGATTAGGGTTGATAGGCTCACGGTTCCTGTACCTGCTCCATAGACTATTAGGGTCCGCAGCAATATGGGAAGTTATGTAGGAAGTGCGGTAAACCCTATGAAGGTATTTGTTACAAGGCCACAAGGAGCTGCTTTAGGTGTGGACAGAAAGGGCACATGATTAAGGATTACCCACTGAATAAGTTTCCACAGCCCCCAGAGCTACCACGACAACCTGAAAGGCAAGCTCCCCAGTGACAAGTCCCACAGAGATGGGCTACCGCAGCAGATAAAGGCAAGAAGCCTGTCACTCATGGAAGGGCCTTTGCCTTGGACTGATATGGTGTATAAGGATTGTGAAATCAAGGTAGGAGATAGGATCATATTAGCAGATCTAATCTGGTTGAGCATGTATGACTTTGATGTAATTTTGAGTATGGATTGGCTAGCCACCAACCGTGTAAGTTTGGATTGTTACACTAAGACTGCAACCTTCTCCTTACCTAGTAAGTTTAATGTATGCTTTGCAGTTAAGGAATAAATGTATGATTTTGACTATTGATGAAAGTTTTTGATGAACGTGTTGATGTGAAAGTTATATTGCATTCATCTCCGATACTAGTCGGGAATGTCCAAGTATTCAGGACATATCTGTGGTATGCAAGTTTTCGGATGTGTTTCCTGATGAACTACCAGGACTACCACCGGAGAGAGAGTTGGAATTCACTATAGATTTGGCACCAGATGTACAGCCTATCTCGAAATCTCCCTACCGGATGGACTTTGTAGATCTTGAGGAACAAAGAAAAAGGAGTTGCAAGAACTGTTAGATAAATGAAGTTTAGAAACTCATAGGAGATAATGGGAAAGATAAAGAGAATGACGAAGAAGAGATCTATAAAGGAAATAGTGACAATAAAAGAGCACGGTCACTATACTGGAAGAATGAATCAGGGAACTAATGGTATAAATAAGACTCTAAAGGTCGCACTGCATACATGATTGATATAGATAGGGCGTGTTCGGAGTATAGAAACATCCCTGTAAACAGGGAAAGTTGTCTGACACATGATCAAATGATTTATCAAGTTACCTCTAAACTAAAAGGAGAAGTTCTAGAATTAATTTAGCAGGTGGTATCGAATTAATTACTTAAACCACTGTACTGAGTGACTTTGTTTGGATTAGAAATGTTGAGAGAGCAATTATAAGAACTATATGAAGGGGAGATTTTCGGACCGAGTGACCCACTTTGGAGTGTACTAGTGTTAAGTTTTAAAGAGACTCGGAGTATCTTGGGTCACAGTGTATTAAGAATGGGTGTAAGTAGGATTTTCCAAACAGAGGTTACATGTTAATGGGAAAGATCCAAACTATTATGAAGATTCAGAGTTTGAGATATAAGGAAACTTTAGAATATGGATTACGTATTGAATCTAAGGATTGTAATTTTTTTATTGTTATGTTTTGAAATGTGAGACTTAATTGGAATAAGGAAAGAATTTTGCTATAGTTGATGTACGAATTGAGACAAGCATTGAAATGAGATAAATCTTGAATATACGAATCATATTGGAATAAGAGATGTATGCAAGGTACGAATATCTCTGGTATGCGAAGTGATTTTGATCAAGTGAGATAAATTAAGAATAAGTTCTCATTAAGGATAAATGGAAAATTGTGATAAGTTTGGTGTCTCAAACGATGATGCCCTATGACAAAGGATCTTAAAGGAGTTTCATTGTTCTCGGTACACCATGCACTCGGGAAGCACTAAGATGTACCATGATTTACGGAGGGTGTATTGGTTGGTCGGTATGAAAAGAGATGTAGCTGAGTTGTGGCCAAGTGTCTGATTTGCTAACAGATTAAGATCGAACACCAAAGACCAGTGGGGTTACTTAAGTTTCTTCCAGTGCCTACTTGGAAATGGGAGCACATTACTATGGATTTCATAATGGGATTACCAAGGACCCGAAAGGGGCATGATACAATCTGGGCGATCGTAGTCAGATGGACATGAATGAATTTGGAGGACCAAATTCTTTTAAGGTGGGGAGAATGTAAACCCCACAAATTTTTTACATTTAATTAGAGTATATAAAAATGGGAATAATATATTTTAATGGAAATGTGAATATTCGTTGTAGGACTCGAGGACTATACGAACCGAGAAGCCTGTGAATGACGGGGAACCCAAAAATATAGGGAGTGACAAAGCAAATGCAAGCATAGAGGGATTGAAAATAAATTTGATGTAAAAAAACTTATATCGGGATTTATGAGGAATCATGAAATATCAATAATATTTCATTTTCGAAATAATGAAAATTCCAGGGAAGGCATGGATATTATGTCCTTGGATAAATTATACAAGAAAATGTATATATGTAGATATATACATAGGTGCATATGTGTATATATATATATATATTTATATATATATATACATATATACTAGACAAATTTAAATGGACAAATAATGATATATATATATATATATATATATATATAACGAATATATATATATATGTATATATTGTAATATATAACATATAATATATAAGAATTAATAATGAACAAACAAAAAAATAATAACAAAACAAATAATACACCAACAAATAAACAAATACATATATATATATATATAAATCAATATAATATATATATATATAATATAATATATATACATATAAATATAATATATATAAACTAAGTGAGGTACGGAATTGGTTTCAAAAAGAAGCCAATTCCCGCACCTGACTGTTTCGAAAGAGATGAGCAAATTGAAATAGAGGATTCCTGTTGCTGGAGCGGGAAAAGAGAAGAAAGAAGGGGGGCGCTGGTTCTGCCGAGGAAGAAGAAGGAAAGGGGGGAGAGAAGAAAGGCTATCGACCGGAAGAGAAGGGAAAGAAAGAAAAAGGGAAGCTCTCCAGCCGAGGGAGGAAGAAAGAAAGGAAGAAAAGAAAAGAGAAGGAAAGAAAGGGGCTGACTGGGAGAGAAAAGGAAAAGGAAAAGAAGAAGAGGAGAAGAGGAAGAAGGCTGGAAAACTAAGAACCGAAGATGAGAGGGCTGGGAAACAGCAGCTGACCGAGAAGCAGAGTAAACCGAAGAAAAAAAGAAGAAGAGGAAACCGAAAGCTGGAAGAAGTTGTAGCAGATCGAGAAGGATTTGAAGAAAAGACCAAGGCTGGAAAAGAACTTGGAACAGAACTGAAGTAGGCCGGAGCTGAAGCTGATCGGAAAAGAAAGGCTGGAACCGAGAGGTAGTGGAGAAGAAAGGGAGACCGAAGGGGAGACCGAACCAGAAGGAACTGAAGCTGGGAACCAAGAGCTGAGGGAGAAAAGGAAGTGGAACTGGATTGAGGCAGACCGAAAGCTGAGGGAGAAATGAATTAAAGCTGAATTGAAGGAGAAAACCGTGAGGCAGGGAAGCAGGGGACTGCACACGCAAAAAAAAGAGAGAAGAAAAGCAAGCTGGAAATTTGAAGAGAAAAGAGGTAAAAATCTATATGTATATATGTATATTTAATTGTACATGTATATATATGTGATTGTGTATAAGTATGATAAGGTGAATTAGATTAGATATGGAGAATAAATGGGAAAGATGAGAAGTAGACAAATGAATAAATATTGTGAAATTGAATAATGGAAACAAGAAATAATAATATATATGTATTTATGTGAATATATATATATATATATTTGGTGTATACATATAGCTGTATATAAAGAATGGATATGTTAGTATATGAACATATAAGGATATATACATGTGATAAGGAAAAAAAAAATGAAAACCAATGATGATATATATATATATATATATATATATATATATATATATATATAGGAGTATTTGTATATATATATATATATATATATATATATATATATATATTTATGTTCATATACATGTAAATGTATATAGAAAATGTGTATGATTAATATTTGTATTTACAAAATATATAAATAGCAAAGAAAATATATAAACGTGCGTGTTGGCCTAGGTATGTACAATAATACGTACACATGCAGTAGTAACGAATAGGTTATGATTTTAACGCAATTCGGATGATTCGCATGAATAGGATGCTAAGTAAATGATTTCGGTGTAGGTGAATCATAGAAAAAATTAAAGGAGGTACTAGGAGGCATCATTACTTGAATTTGAGATTTTTTGATAAATCGAGGTAAGGGGTACTATTTAACTTAGTTATGATAATGCATTCTTGTTTCACCGATAAATGATTTTATGAAAGAGCATATGATTTGAAGTGATTTATCAATGTTTTCATACCTGTGAAACTATTTACGATGCATGTTTTAATTTATCGAAATATTCCGCGAGTATTTTCCATGTTGTGAAATGAATTTTTCCTAAGGTCTGAAACGTATGGATGTTTTACATTTATTTATGTTTTTATATCCATATTGTTAAAGAAACTTTCGACAATTTCAAAAGTATTCAAGAAAAGAAATTTGTTTTCGAAAGGGGATGTGGGGGCCACCTCTTGAGTCCTACAGGAACAAAGTGCTACACAGGCTTTCTGTCTTATGGAAGAGTTTTCAGATTTCAGGGAATTCGATTTTATTACTCGCTATGAGTTTATGAGTTATAAAACCCAAGAAAGATTTCGGAAACTCTGTTTTGAGACTATAGGCTTCATGCATGGTTATTTCTTGTGGTGTTCCGGCTACACCACTTGGGTGCCAGTACGTAGGCCTCTTTAGCACTTGACTCAACCTGTGTGGAAGATGTCGTGCTACTGGTGGTTTATGATGATGTTTTGGCAGTATCTCGTGCCCGCGCAGTACGCAGGAATGTTCCCCGCACGATGAGTGCTATAGGTGCCCATGCCCTAACTATGTGCTAGTATATGATAAGAAATAAGAAGATACTACCCATGTTTATTATTATTGTTGTACGAACCTAATCCAGTCTACAACCCCCCTTACCATGGCCATAGGTATGATGACTCTCTAGGGAGAATGACACGTATCGCATGACTTAGTTATAACCTAGTCTCCTCGATTTGATTATGAAAATCGACTATGATGAATGAATATGTGTTTTCATGATATATACGATTATTGGTTACTACCGATATGCTTTATGAAATGATTATGAAATATTCATGAAATGTTTACGAAATGATTATGAAATATTCATGAAATGTTTACGAAATGATTATGAAATGTTCATGAAAGGTTTATGAAAAGTTGTAAAATGGTTAATCATGTTATTTGTTTTAAAGACACGCATGCTTTATGACTTTTTATGAAATGTTTACGAAACGTTTATGAACCCGATGGTTTTAAGAACTCATTCATGAACAATGAAAAGTTGTAAAATGGTTAAGCATGTCATTTGTTTAAAGACACGCATGCTTTATGATTTTTATGATGATTATGCATGAAATGACAATTTATGTATTTCATTAAAGTTTGGCTCTAGGAACGACTTCACATGCTTTTATATATCAGAACTGCTTTAAGAGTATTATCTTATTGGGCTTTCCCCCAAAAGCTCACCCCTCTACCTCTCAGAGCATTGCAGTGATCCGTGGACGCTACCTGCCGCGTACACGACGTAGGTTGTGGGAAAGAGCTACCCTGGGCTACTTTTTGTACACGCAGCAAAGGTATACGATTACATTCCTTTACCAGACATACTAGTATGCACAGACATATATGAAAATATTTCGTTGGGATGTAATTTGTAAGGAAACGATGTAAAGAATATGATTCTTGGGATTAGGTTGTAAGATGATTGGTATTAATCGATATGGATGTATCGAGTTGTAAATGTTGATTTGGAAAGTATGCTTGGTAGTTATGGGTATCCAGGATTGTTGGAAAGCATGCTTGGTTGTCGTGGATATCTAGGATCGTTAAAACAATTGAATTGCAGGTGGGTAGGCTCATATATAAGCCGTTATGCTGCCGAAATTTCTATTGGCATTATAGGTCAAAGTATGGAAATTAATTATAATAAGGGGTAAAGAATTAGGAAAAGTGTTTTGACACTGCACAATAATACAACCTAAGTGAATAGGGGAATAAGTGGGTAAATTAAAAAAAAAAATTTCCTCTGAATTTCAAAGGTCAAGGGTCATTACAGTATAGGTAGTTGATCACCTTCTTAGGAAGTTGAATACCCCCCAATGCATCTGATTGCCTTCTTAAGGCATCTAACTGCCCAAGTGCAATTTCTAGGTAGAAACTTCATTGCACAAAGGCAGCTGACTACCCTATATGGGCAGTTGGCTGACTTATATATTTTGTTAAAATCATTTTAACTTGATTTTACTTAACTTGGGATCATGTCTTACACTATTTCTTATTTCTCCATTAATTAAATAACATTTTAATCATTCTCTTCCAATTTCTTTTGAAAATAATACAACATTCCCTCAACATTTTCAAAATAAAGTAAATCTGATACTTAAGGATTCCTTATGCATAAATGAAGGTATCAATCTTGATTTAAAATCTCCACCTTAGTGAATAAGTGTGAAACCCAAAATTTTCATTTTATTACGTAATTGAAATTTTAGAAATAATTAAGTACTTGGAATAATGTTATGCAGGCCCGAAACTACCGAAGCACTCTGGTTAGTGGCGCGGGGCCCGACAGCATGCAAACCAAGGTAAGGTTCTAAGCCTGAGAATTACTTAAGAATTACCTGTATAAGCATGAAATGATGTGTATAAGTGGAAACTAAGGTATTGGAAGTGAAAAAACTAGTAAAACTCGGGTTTACACTAAACCGAGAAAAATGGCCTAGTAAGAGAAATAAATTCAGAATAAATTCTAGAAATTCTCGAAAATTATTCTAAGACCATAGGAAATTAGTATAAGGCATGTTTAACATGGGGAATGAAAATCAAATGGAAAGATGGAGGTTTTAGGGATTGAATTAATTTTTAAAGTGAACCGAAAACCTTAAGTCATTTTGCTCGGTATTGACCAAATCGCACGAAATTAGCTCAATTGGAAAACTTTTCTTAAGTAAGTGATCCCCAAATTTTTATGAGACATACTAGAGACATAGTATAAGACTTGAGAAATGGAATTTTGGAGGAAATTTGTCACGACCCAAACTACCCAAAAATCAGAGTTAATTTTTTTCGCGTTTTGTTTATTTACTTGTATTCTTACCTGTCCTCGAATCGTGACCACACTCCACTAATAATTGGGCTGTGCGTCAATGCCAGTCCCACCATACCACTACCATCTAACTTATTTATTCTCCAGTCATTTATATTTGTTTACAATATTTATACATCCCCTAAAGTTACTTACAAACATGTTACTGTGCTATGCTTATGTAGATACAATAAGTACAAGTGTATATACCTTATGTTGATGGGCAGCAGCGGATATTCTGGAATGCAGTACTGAGTCGCCTCAACTTCAACTGGAGATCATCTGTGGGAGAAAATGAAAGGGGTGAGCACATCAAGCACAGTAAGGCAATCCTACGAACAAGTAGGTAACTATACTACCTACATGAACGTAGTGCCATGCATAAACCACCCTTTCTCCACACATTTTAAAACAATGCTATGCATTATGATGATATGTAAAACACATTTGCACGGAAAATCAACATGCAATTATTATAAATCATTTCTTTCTCAATTAAGATTATCACAATAAAGTCAGGACTCGACCCCTCCTGCGGGTGATCCTGACTCACACAAAATCATGAAAACGTTTACATCACACGTGGGTTTTGAAAAGCATGGAAATACCATCATGAAATTTAGTTTTAAAACCCAGTTTAAATCATCATAAAAGTCATCAACATGCGAGACTAGGCAACGTCTGTATATAGGTAAATAACTAGGACTATGGCCACATCTGTCCTCGGGAGTTCCTCAGCTACACGGATCCTAGTGTGCGGGTTCTCACCATGATCGGGAACTGCCCAGGAGGTGGGTCAATCCATCCCGTCAGTCTTATCCGATACCCGGCATCCGAAGATGCTGCATCCGGAGATGCCGTATCCGAAGATACCACACGGTACATCGTACTCCATGCTACTTGCACGGTACATCGTACTCCATGAACCCATATAATATCTCTAGGTACTCCAGCCCAATTGGCCTGCTTCCCACAGAGGTTTGTTTCTCAATACTCATGCCATGTCTCAAATCGCACGTGCGAGCCTATTAAATCGGTGACACACAGTCTACCCGATGCTCCAAGTACGGCTCATCGCATGTTCTCATAAAAGCTGTGCGAGCGATGCTCAGCACTCTCATCGACTCAAATAAAACTGGCAGAGTCCGCTTTACATCCCCACAAGGCCGCCAACCTCATCCCTCACTCTCACCCCACCTAAGAGGTCTCTTGAGCCTGTTGGGCCTTTTGGCTGACTCCAAGGGCAGACAGCGGTACTCCACAAATCCGGTAAAACTAGTGCGAGCTAAGCTCAGCACTCTGTATAAAAATCACATGAAAATCTTATAAATTCTGGTGCGGGTTAAACTCCAGCACCCTGTCTCGAAAATCACGTAAAAATATGGTGCGAGTTAGACTCTAACACCGTGTCACGAAAAAGCATATGAAATCTGGTGCGAGTTATACTCTAGCACCTATGCATGTAAAACTCTAGTGCGAGCTCTCGCTCTAGCACTAATGCGTGCATCACACAAATCGACAACATCGTGCGAGCTGAGCTCTAGCACGTCAATGTCAATAAAAACACGTAGGCGGCTCTGTTTCCTCAAAACAGTTTTCACAAAACAATATCACGTTGAAAGTATGCAATGCTGTGCATTTTCTTTCAAGGTGAGCCAGCCTACTCATGCATGCATCAAAACACCTCCAGAATGAGCAGGAACCTTTTGTTCTTGCTCCTCCCAATTTTTCCTAAATTTTTTAGAATTTTACCCTTAGCAAGGGTATTTTAGTAATTTACCCATTCGGGGCACTAAAATTATTAATTGACCTCTAGACCCTTCAGAATACTTTAAAGGACTGCATATGAATTTAAAATTGCGTAAAGTTACCTCTAGCAGTCCACAGAATTCCCTTACCTTATTTTCCCGTAGAGTCTGACCTTTTCTTTTCCAATGTAGTCCCGTCGCGCAGTCCGATATGTTTCCAATCCAATGCCCGGGACTGCGTATTAACATTCCTCAGGTCAGATAACATATAATTTAATTGTACTTAATCTTTTCTGGGCTTAATTTAAATCATTGGGCCCGTTTACCCCTATTGGGCCCAATTGCACCTTAATGGGCCTTAATCGGCCTTAAGCCCGTTTACCACTTAATTCTCACTTTATCGAGGCCTATTGGGCTCAATGGGCCCACCAATAATTTATCGGGCCTCGTTCTAATTCTCGAATAGCTAAATTTAATATTTACGACAATTAATCTAAATTTCCATAATTTAATTCAATTTATGCGAAAATTAAATCAATATCACGCATAACGAGAAAATTATCGTAAATAGGGGTCACTTACTCGAGATTCCATGCTAGTCCGTAAATCGAGGCTGTCTCGAGCCCTCGGTGGATGCCAATCGTCGAGCTACACAATTAATTACATTTTCGGGTAAACTTTTCGGTCGAAATTTAATTAAATAAAATATTCCAAATTTAAATCGGGTCAACTTGACCGCTTATCGACTTACCCGAAGCTCGATTGCATCACCAGAATTTTCTCCAATTTTTTTCTCTTTTTCTTTTTCCCTTTTTCTTCCTTTTTTCCTCCTCTTTTTGGCTGAACCGGTTCAGTCCGGTTCGGACCGGTTCATACCGGTTCAGACCGCCGGTTCACCCCGGTTCGATCGGTTCACCGCCGGTTCGCCACCTTGCCGGCCGGTTCTCCGCCGGCTTCCACCGCCAAACGCTCCGCTGGGTCGTCCGCATCACGAATCTGGCCTCGGCTTGGGTCAAGCTCGCCGGAACGCCGCCGGTCCGGCTGTTCTCCCTCTCGCCGTCGGACCCATTTCTCCTCTTGGCCGTCGCCGGCGATTCCGACCGTTTCGCCGACTACTACCGGTGCAGAAAGGACCGTCGTCGCCTGGGCTTTCGAAATCGGGCCTTGGTTCCACCTGAATCGCCGCCGTTCGTCGTCGGTGGCCTTCTCTTTCCCGCGGCCTTCTCCTCCGTTTTTCGCAGGATTTCGGCGTTTTTGTCGGCCAATACCGGTCTCAAAAGGACCGGCTCCTCCTCCTGATCACGCCGGTACCCGCCGTTCGCCCCCAGCTGCCGTGGATCGCCTGTACCGACTCCGTTTTCCCCGCGGGTTTCTCTCCCTCCGTTCGGCGATTTTCGGCCTCCTTAGCGCTCGTCGCCGGCGCCAATAGCTTCGCCGGCCTCTCCTCTTGCTCATCGGCTCGTCGGTGTCGGTCAAGGATCGCCGGTGGTGGCTCGTCGGTCGGTCACGTGCGATCTCCCTCGGTTTCTCTCTTCTCTTTCTCTCTCCCCGATAGTTTTCGTTTTCAGTTCTTTTTTTTTTCTTTTATTAATTTTATTATTGTTATTATTTATTTTAATTATTTTACTATTCAATAAAATACATTAAAATACCCAAATATCTACAAAAATTATTATTTTTATTCTAAATTTATCAATTTAATTTTATTTAATTTATTTATTATATTTTAACCTCTTTTTCGGGTATAATTTCCCCGTATTTTTGGGATATTGTCCCGGGTGACTTTTCGGTATATTTTTCGATTATTTTCGGGATTATTTTTTTTCCGAACTAAAAATCCCGATTAATCCCGATTAATTCCAATAAATTAATATCTTGATCAATTTAACCCAAAATAAATTTATTTCACTTTTATTGACCAAGATTTCTTAAATCCATATTTTTAATTAAATTTCTTTATCGAAATTATATCGACTTTTGGTCTTTTGACCATTTTACCCTTGCACGTGTTCGGGATTAATTTAGCCCAACTTTCCTTCATACATCCCCCATCTTTTCTTATTTAATTTTCGTATTTTAATTAAATTCGGGTCTTACAACTCTCCCCCACTTAAGGAATTTTGTCCTCCAAATTAGAACCAAGTCATATGAGTCCATATACAACTCCGGGTGCATCGATCGTATAATACTCTTAAATTCTTATGTGACCTTCTCCGGAGTGTATTTACTACCAAAGGACTTTAATTAGGGAGATTATCTTAAACCTCAATACTTTCTCTTTCCTGTTTAATGCCCGAATCAACTTCTTCAATATACTTATATTTTTATTAAATTGAACTTTTGGAGTTCATATCCTATCACCTCTGCCGGATCTGGATAGTACTGCTGAAGTATCAAAAGTGGGACACATTGTGGGTGCCTGTTAACTCAAGTGATTAACAACAACCTACAGATCTTATCTCTCACTTATCCAATCTCTCAAAGATTCGATCCCGCGCAACTCAATTTGCCTTCTTCCAAAAGCTCACTATGTCCTTATTCTCTTAGGACAAGAATTATTTCAACCATACTAATTCACTAATGGTGAATTCCAATACTTATCTATTTGCTCTGAGGTGTTCTTAATCTCTCATCCTTAACTAACCAATCTCAGAGACTTATTATCCAAGGTCGAAAATGATCATATCTGTCACCCACTTTTCTTATCCAATTTGGGGAACAACCCCTACAGCCATACACTGTCTCATAACTTGTTATCCCGCTACTCAACTGTCAACTGTCGTTATTGGCAAATTCAATTTGTAACAACTGATCATTCTAGGAGCTTATAAAATCAATGGCACACGCTTTCATCGGATCCTCCAGAACTTGTATAGTCCTCTCTGACTGACCATCTGTCTGAGGACGAAAAGCTGTGCTAATACTCAGTCGGGTTCCCATAGCTTCCTAAAAAAAATATTCCCTGAAATAAAAAGTGAAGCGGGAATCCCTATATGATACCATGCTCACTGGAACGCTACTTAATGTTCCACAATCTTTCTTACACGCAAATCCTCATACACACTCTGAGTATCTGAGGAGTTCATAACCAGAAGGTGGGTAGACAACTTAGCGACTATCATCCAAATAGCCTCGTAATTCACCTGGGTTCTCTGTAACCCATCACGACCTTCATGGAGACTTGCTCTCATTTTTCGTGCCGTGTCGATAAAGGTAGGTGCTGCAATAACTCTGCAGACTTTTAATACTCTACCTTACTCTGCTGACACACTAGGCACTTTTATACAATCTCTCCAATATCTCTTTTCACATCTGACCACCAATACCCTTTTCGAGATTTCAATAAATAATCATTACTTTTCGTATGCACTGTATATCCCGAAGAGTGAGCTTCTGACAATATTACTATCTCATCCACTGTGGTCCTGGGGAGCACTCATACTGTCCCTGAATCCTCAGTAACTCATCATCACCCACTGTGAACTCTATCACTGTACCCTTCTGAATCAGACCCAAACTATCGACATCCGGTCGATCATCACGCTAAGCCTAGCAAATCCGGGCACTCTCATCCGGTTCTAATCATCAGGCTAGCTGTCATACAATCACTGTCATCATCAGAAGGGATCACATCTATACTGAGGCTCACAACTGCATCTAGCAGCTCACGCTCCCTGACCATCATATGTGGTACCATCCCGAGGCTCTTTCTGCTCAAGGCATCAGTCATCACATTAGCCTTTCCTGGGTGGTACAATTCTCATAAATCAAAATCTCTCAGAAGCTCTAACCCAATATGTATTTTCATATTCGCCCCTTTCTGTGAAAACAGATACTCGGGCTCTATGATCAGTGCATATCCATAATTCCTCATCGTGTACCTAATAGTACCATATCCTCGGTACAAATACTGTTGCCAATTTTAAATCATGGGTCAGATAGTTTATTTCGTGATCAAGGAGTTGTCTGACTCCAAAATTGACTATCTTCCCATTATACATCAATACACAGCTCATTCATTATTTCGAGGTATTCATACTCACTGAGAACCTCTTGAGCTGTTGGGTATGGTGAAATTAATCACGGTGGTCAGTTCATACTTCATCACGCCAAATTCACGTCACAACAATAATCTTATTTATCATCTCTTTCTGAGACCACGTTTCTTAGTTAAACGTGTCAACAAGGTAAATCCTTTTAGAACTTGCAGCAACCCATTGCAAAAGAAATTTTCCAATTGTTGCTTATAAATCGCCCTAGACTTTAACTACACCCAATACATCATCGATAATGATGATTACAACTCGATCTAATCCTTGGCTTATTCACGCATAAGCGTCTAAGATCCTTCTCAACCACTTACATTTTCAGGTACTAACCTGCGTCATTTCCTTTTCTTATCTTAACGGCTCTTATTAAATTTTTACTATGATAATCTTTATGATTTGTCGAATTTTAATATTCTTATCATCTTAGTAAATGTATACTAATGCTAAAGACATTTATTATGACGATCGACTTCTCGTTATAGGTTATATATATATATATCTAGACGCTGTCAAGTCTTCAGGTGGGGAGGTATTTTAAAATACCTTTATTAACCTTCAGACTTAACCACAACTACTGGTTATGTTTATACCCATCTTTATCCTTGGTTATAATTTATATTCGCTACAATTGCTTTAATCCTAATGACTTCGCATACGCACTCTTACTCCAATACATCTTGTATTTAGAATCTATCTTATCTTAAAGATTTTCTCCTTTGCGTATCAATTATAATAAAACTCTTGTCTTTATTCATTCTGTGAGTACTATCCTTTACTCCTTTAATTTCAACTGTTACACCCCTTTTTGTCAATTAAATCTCGATAACCATATTCCGTTAATTAATCCTCCTCTATTGGGGTACTCATTTATCGGTATTGTGCCCAATGATGTAGGCATTCATGCCTTTTACTAACTTATATGCGAATGAAGGCGGTATGAATAAATATGTGGCACCAGGATCAATAAACATATGTACTTTATTATTCATAACCAGTGTGGTATCTTACACCACATCCATGAAACATCAATAGTGTCCTGGTCCAAGACTTCCTCTCGCCTTCGTCCAACAGCCTATTTTCCTTTTTCTTTTCGACTATAGCCTCCCTTTTCGTTGCAACTATACCAATAAAATTTTTCTCTGTCTCTTTACCTTTCTGTGGGACGATCTCGCTCAACTCTGAGCAATCAAAATCAATGGTCCGTCTTATCACACTTAACGGCCATTTTCATCTATACCGTGTAGGTATAAACCTTCCTTCCGTGGTATCCACCACACATCTCACACTGCTTACAGTGCTTACACTGCTACACTGCTTCGTAGCAGGTCGGGGTCCGCCAATGACAATGCCCCTCAACAGTGCCAAAATTGGATGCACTAGGGCCTTACCAATTATCTTATTCCATAACTCATCAAATCAGATCTTTTTACCAATTACCATTTTTCCCATTTTAACATCTTTGTCATTTCTCGATTCTCTTTCTGTCTCTATTTCAGCCCTCATTACCTTTCCCAATCTCAGAGGCGTGCAATTCATGTTCTTATTTACCCAACCGTAAATCTGCGCACTGCCTCGGTATAGGTAATATCGCACGGGCCAATCAGACTCTAATTGGAAAGTTGAGTCGTTTCATGATCTTTAGACATCTCGACTGTCACTTTTCATAGTGTCGAGGTAATATCTGCCCAGAATATAATCGAGTCTCCATGCTCGTCAATAAATCAAATCCTCTGGGTCAAAGCAAGGACTTTTATCCTTAATTTCCTTTAAATCATGTCCGGGATATCCTGTCACCGGAATATATCCAAGATATTTCTCATATCAGCTCTTAAGATGGGTTGAGCGGGTTTCCACCAATGTTCCGCTGCGCCCTCTGATCTCATACATAATCTGAGCAATTAGCTCCTCAAAATAATACCCATGCTCCACTTCAATCTCGCGAAGCGTCTCTCAATACTGTCCGATCACTCTGTCGGACTCTGTGGGGCATACTCAACATTAGCCTCCATTTCAATCTCATACTGATTCTCATAGTCAAACTCAGCACGACTTAGCAGTCTCAGGTCTACCTCTACGACCTTTGCCTCGTGCACTATCTCATCTAACGCGACTCATATTAGGCATTCCTGCATTCTCAACCATTTCTTAGTCAAGCCCATCTCGATATACACTATTGTATCTAACTAAGCACAGTAACACGGGGATGTAATTTCCTAATTACTGACACTGACACACATCAGACCAATTGTGCTCTGATACCACCTTTATATGTCACGACCCAAACTACCCAAAAATCAGAGTTAATTTTTTTCGCGTTTTGTTTATTTACTTGTATTCTTACCTGTCCTCGAATCGTGACCACACTCCACTAATAATTGGGCTGTGCGTCAATGCCAGTCCCACCATACCATTACCATCTAACTTATTTATTCTCCAGTCATTTATATTTGTTTACAATATTTATACATCCCCTAAAGTTACTTACAAACATGTTACTGTGCTATGCTTATGTAGATACAATAAGTACAAGTGTATATACCTTATGTTGATGGGCAGCAGCGGATATTCTGGAATGCAGTACTGAGTCGCCTCAACTTCAACTGGAGATCATCTGTGGGAGAAAATGAAAGGGGTGAGCACATCAAGCTCAGTAAGGCAATCCTACGAACAAGTAGGTAACCATACTACCTACATGAACGTAGTGCCATGCATAAACCACCCTTTCTCCACACATTTTAAAACAATGCTATGCATTATGATGATATGTAAAACACATTTGCACGAAAAATCAACATGCAATTATTATAAATCATTTCTTTCTCAATTAAGATTATCACAATAAAGTCAGGACTCGACCCCTCCTGCGGGTGATCCTGACTCACACAAAATCATGAAAACGTTTACATCACACGTGGGTTTTGAAAAGCATGAAAATACCATCATGCAATTTAGTTTTAAAACCCAGTTTAAATCATCATAAAAGTCATCAACATGCGAGACTAGGCAACGTCTGTATATAGGTAAATAACTAGGACTATGGCCACATCTGTCCTCGGGAGTTCCTCAGCTACACGGATCCTAGTGTGCGGGTTCTCACCATGATCGGGAACTGCCCAGGAGGTGGGTCAATCCATCCCGTCAGTCTTATCCGATCCCCGGCATCCGAAGATGCTGCATCCGGAGATGCCGTATCCGAAGATACCACACGGTACATCGTACTCCATGCTACTTGCACGGTACATCGTACTCCATGAACCCATATAATATCTCTAGGTACTCCAGCCCAATTGGCCTGCTTCCCACAGAGGTTTGTTTCTCAATACTCATGCCATGTCTCAAATCGCACGTGCGAGCCTATTAAATCGGTGACACACAGTCTACCCGATGCTCCAAGCACGGCTCATCGCATGTTCTCATAAAAGCTGTGCGAGCGATGCTCAGCACTCTCATCGACTCAAATAAAACTGGCAGAGCCCGCTTTACATCCCCACAAGGCCGCCAACCTCATCCCTCACTCTCACCCCACCTAAGAGGTCTCTTGAGCCTGTTGGGCCTTTTGGCTGACTCCAAGGGCAGACAGCGGTACTCCACAAATCCGGTAAAACTAGTGCGAGCTAAGCTCAGCACTCTGTATAAAAATCACATGAAAATCTTATAAATTCTGGTGCGGGTTAAACTCCAGCACCCTGTCTCGAAAATCACGTAAAAATATGGTGCGAGTTAGACTCTAACACCGTGTCACGAAAAAGCATATGAAATCTGGTGCGAGTTATACTCTAGCACCTATGCATGTAAAACTCTAGTGCGAGCTCTCGCTCTAGCACTAATGCGTGCATCACACAAATCGACAACATCGTGCGAGCTGAGCTCTAGCACGTCAATGTCAATAAAAACACGTAGGCGGCTCTGTTTCCTCAAAACAGTTTTCACAAAACAATATCACGTTGAAAGTATGCAATGCTGTGCATTTTCTTTCAAGGTGAGCCAGCCTACTCATGCATGCATCAAAACACCTCCAGAATGAGCAGGAACCTTTTGTTCTTGCTCCTCCCAATTTTTCCTAAATTTTTTAGAATTTTACCCTTAGCAAGGGTATTTTAGTAATTTGCCCATTCGGGGCACTAAAATTATTAATTGACCTCTAGACCCTTCAGAATACTTTAAAGGACTGCATATGAATTTAAAATTGCGTAAAGTTACCTCTAGCAGTCCGCAGAATTCCCTTACCTTATTTTCCCATAGAGTCTGACCTTTTCTTTTCCAATGTAGTCCCGTCGCGCAGTCCGATATGTTTCCAATCCAATGCCCGGGACTGCGTATTAACATTCCTCAGGTCAGATAACATATAATTTAATTGTACTTAATCTTTTCTGGGCTTAATTTAAATCATTGGGCCCGTTTACCCCTATTGGGCCCAATTGCACCTTAATGGGCCTTAATCGGCCTTAAGCCCGTTTACCACTTAATTCTCACTTTATCGAGGCCTATTGGGCTCAATGGGCCCACCAATAATTTATCGGGCCTCGTTCTAATTCTCGAATAGCTAAATTTAATATTTACAACAATTAATCTAAATTTCCATAATTTAATTCAATTTATGCGGAAATTAAATCAATATCACGCATAACGAGAAAATTGTCGTAAATAGGGGTCACTTACCCGAGATTCCATGCTAGTCCGTAAATCGAGGCTGTCTCGAGCCCTCGGTGGATGCCAATCGTCGAGCTACACAATTAATTACATTTTCGGGTAAACTTTTCGGTCGAAATTTAATTAAATAAAATATTCCAAATTTAAATCGGGTCAATTTGACCGCTTATTGACTTACCCGAAGCTCGATTGCATCACCGGAATTTTCTCCAATTTTTTTCTCTTTTTCTTTTTCCCTTTTTCTTCCTTTTTTCCTCCTCTTTTTGGCTGAACCGGTTCAGTCCGGTTCGGACCGGTTCAGACCGCCGGTTCACCCCGGTTCGACCGGTTCACCGCCAGTTCGCCACCTTGCCGACCGGTTCTCCGCCGGCTTCCACCGCCAAATGCTCCGCTGGGTCGTCCGCATCACGAATCTGGCCTCGGCTTGGGTCAAGCTCGCCGGAACGCCGTCGGTCCGGCTGTTCTCCCTCTCGCCGTCGGACCCATTTCTCCTCTTGGCCGTCGCCGGCAATTCCGGCCGTTTCGCCGACTGCTACCGGTGCAGAAAGGACCGCCGTCGCCTGGGCTTTCGAAATCGGGCCTTGGTTCCACCTGAATCGCCGCCGTTCGCCGCCGGTGGCCTTCTCTTTCCCGCGGCCTTCTCCTCCATTTTTCGCCAGATTTCGGCGTTTTCGTCGGCCAATACCGGTCTCAAAAGGACCGGCTGCTCCTCCTGATCACGCCGGTACCCGCCGTTCGCCCCCAGCTGCCGTGGATCGCCGGTACCGACTCCGTTTTCCCCGCGGGTTTCTCTCCCTCCGTTCGGCGATTTCCGGCCTCCTTAGCGTGCGTCGCCGGTGCCAATAGCTTCGCCGGCCTCTCCTCTTGCTCATCGGCTCGTCGGTGTCGGTCAAGGATCGCCGGTGGTGGCTCGTCGGTCGGCCACGCGCGATCTCCCTCGGTTTCTCTCTTCTCTTTCTCTCTCCCCGATAGTTTTCGTTTTCAGTTCTTTTTTTTTTCTTTTATTAATTTTATTATTATTATTATTTATTTTAATTATTTTACTATTCAATAAAATACATTAAAATACCCAAATATCTACAAAAATTATTATTTTTATTCTAAATTTATCAATTTAATTTTATTTAATTTATTTATTATATTTTAACCTCTTTTTCGGGTATAATTTCCCCGTATTTTTGGGATATTGTCCCGGGTGACTTTTCGGTATATTTTTCGATTATTTTTGGGATTATTTTTTTTTCCGAACTAAAAATCCCGATTAATCCCGATTAATTCCAATAAATTAATATCTTGATCAATTTAACCCAAAATAAATTTATTTCACTTTTATTGACCAAGATTTCTTAAATCCATATTTTTAATTAAATTTTTTTATCGAAATTATACCGACTTTTGGTCTTTTGACCATTTTACCCTTGCACGTGTTCGGGATTAATTTAGCCCAACTTTCCTTCATACATCCCCCATCTTTTCTTATTTAATTTTCGTATTTTAATTAAATTCGGGTCTTACAAAATTAGGCTAGAAATAGTTTTTAGGCATTTTCCAAAATCGAACCCAAAATTGTCCTGCTTCAGGATTCTAACCAACCAATAGAAATGGTTAAATTTGAAGACCCTTGTAGAAGCTTTTTTACCCCAAATTTTCCAAATATAAAGTAGATTTAATTCACATTCTGAAACGTCAAAGAAACCCCCAAAACAAGCCAGGACCAGAAAACTCCTTCCTCCCTAAGTTGTCGTACATGTCACTCTTGGGGCAAGATTGTGCGATTTTTTCGGTGGCCTTTCGGTCACTTTCTGTGACAGCCCAGAAGCACAAAAAATAGGGCTAATTTAAAATTTTTCTTAAATTAAACTTCCTACTTGAGGTGCATTCTTGTACAGTGTCAGTTAATCTCATATCTATTCGTTATTAAACTGCTTATACTCAATTATACTCATGTCGTTTTCTAACAAAAATTCGACGGCATCTCCCCTTACATTTATCACTATCCTCCTGCAAGTTTAAGAAGCAGTTCAATATCCACTATCCAATTGATTTTATTTCTATTTCATCAACCAATATGCAAAGGATTTCTCAACATCAACATTTACTTAACTGATAACATGGTATCAAAATAAACCCACTTTTCTAATTTATATACATATACCATCCTGATTACATCTTAACGTTACTTAAATATAAGTGTCTGCATTACATCATTGTCTGGGTGCAAAATGAATTGAATTATACCTCACGCGTGTACAAACAATAGCCTGGGGAGAGTCTTGTCCATTAGCCTATGTCACGTACACAACAGGTACTTGCGCTCATTTTAAATAATCTGTGGGGGAGGAAAGAAGGGGTTATGCTTCAACTAGCTCAATAAGGAGTGCATATGAGATTTAGAAATCATCATCAAAGCATAAGTGTAATAATGACACAATTTCACATAATTATAAACACGTGATTAAAATCACAATTCATCAAAACATCATTATCTCAATTTCACAATACGTCATTTCTCAAAACAGTTATGGAAACTAGGCATAATATAAATGTCATGAAAGCAATCATCACATCACATCATCTTTAACGAGGGCATCCTCAAATGAAGAAATCATCTCACGTTACCAAAACGGAGGCATCTCACACTACCAAAGCGGAGGTATCTCACGTTACCAAAATGGAGGCATCTCACATTACCAAAGCGGAGACATCTCACATTACCAAAGTGAAGACATCTCACATTACCAAAATAGAGGCATCTCACACTACCAAAGCGGAGACATCTCACGTTACCAAAACGGAGGCATCTCACATTACCAAATCGGAGGTATCAATGTGCAAATATCATGACAAGTCCTTAGTCTAAAAAACATGTCATTATTATGTTGAAAATAGTTTCGCCTTCACGTAGAGCTCATAATAGTTTTGCTTGTAAATCTCGTTTAAGTATAAACATATATTTGTTCACAAAACATTCAAATCACAAAACCAAGCTCAAACCGACAAAACATGCACTCAAGTAGTAAATCTTAAGTTAAACACTTTGCTCAATAAATATGCTCGTTTAAGATTATTTTATGCTACAAAGCATTTTAATCTGTAAAGAACACATATGCACAAAACGGTTACATCCCTTACCTCTTGCACCTTAAGCCGTGAAATACACCCGGGTCTCAGTGATAATTCTTTTTTAATAGAAGTATTTGTGCTTAATTTCTTAATTAATTATTTTAATCCTCAGATTATTTTATTAATTATCACCTCAATTTAATTAAAATTCTTTTGTTTGCAGATAAATTAAATCCAGATGAAACTCAGTCGTTTCGGTAGAAAATTGGCTAAAAATGGGCTAAAAGGGACTGGACCACTACCATTTCGCAGTTTGAGTCACCATTCGTTGTAGAGACATGTGATGCTGGGTATTCGTATTTTATTCGCCTCGAAAAGATAAGATCGACGGATATCGTGCCCACCTTCTGGAAGACACACGCCGAGCTATATCGCACATCCAAGTGGACAAAAAGACAAGTGATGTGGAAATGTCTTCTCTGAAGCGAATGAAATGAAGACAAGTGGCCAAACAACACTCATCTAAGATTGAAAATTACAATTGTACCCCTAATTTTGTGTATAAATAGAATATGATGAGCAATTGAAAGGAGGAGTTTTTTTTAGGGTAGCTTTAATTTTTTTTTCAGGTTAAAATTTTATTGTTAGGTTTTATATTTTCCTTAGGTTTTCTTTTAAGCTTTTCACGTTGGCCGGTGATAGCATCCACCATATTTCTTCTTGGTTTGCCCAAATTTCCATTCCCTTATTGTTTTAATGTTTAAGTTTTAATAAAAAGCTTTCATTTTTCCATTGTTGCTCTCGGTTTGCATTTTCTTTCTATTACACGGTTAAGTTTTTATTTTCTTTTCTTATGCAAGGTTTCTTTTCATTGAATTTTTTTTTTACTCATTATTTCTGTCCAGTTCTTGGATTGCTTACTATTTGGTTTTCTTTCTTTGTTTTTTTTTTTACTGCTCATTCGGGTATTGCTTGAAACAATTTGTTAAGCTTCAATCACTACTGCTAGTGACTTATTTGGTGCTTTGATACGGATTTGATGCTGGGCATTGTTTCCGCGTTAATGGCACAGTGGAACAATGGTAGGCTGAACAGAAAATGAAGCAAGGCGTGACCACTGTTGCCTTCTCTCTTCTCTGGTTCACAGTGGTTTGCTGTTTTGGTTTAAGTTTAGTTACAGATTTTTTTCATGCCTTGTCTACTTTAAGTTGAATGCATATTATTGCCTGATTGTTTCTTTCTCATTGTCTCCTTTCATTTACTGCATTATATTCATTCATCTTTTTATTGCATTTAACGTACTAGCTCCTGATTTTTGTATTTCAATATCTAGATTATTTCACTTGCTCTGCATTGCATTTCATCTCAGTATGTTTTCTTTACTTTGCTCGCTGGCTGGTATTGAAGATGGCAGGATCACTGTCGTGTGGTGCAATATAGCAGCAGTGGCAAGAGTTTTCTTTCACTCTGTTCTCCTCTGTTCCACGATTTTACCTACTGTTCACTCTTAATTTGCCTTGGCTTTGCATTAATCTTTTTATTGTTGTTGCAATTGAGTGGCTTAGGTTGAGGTCAAGCTGATGAGTGATGGACTGAAGCAGAAGGCATCTACACGAGCAAAGAGGGTCATTTTCTTTGTGGCAGTTTATTCCATTGTTACAGTTCTTCATGTTCAGTCTTATGATTATTTTTTTTTTCCTCTAGGATAGTAGTTAGCGTTAAATTATTTGATGTCTAATTTGTCTGCCTTGATTCTATGTTCTGTTCGGTTCTTGTTAATCAATCTTCCACTTAGCTAAGTTCATCTGTCGGTTTCAAAGCTTGGATAATACAAGTTGCAGTCTCTTATTACAACGTCTTGCATCTTCTTTGTTGCACCTTGTTTTTGCATTCATTTGCTAATGTTATTTTGTATCAAGGTTGCTGCTGGACTGAAGCAGGAGGAGGTTTGGAGTTCGCTGATGTAGCTGCTGTGTTGTTTCCATTTAGTTGTAGCAAAGCACAATCTGTGCTGCAGGAAAATTGCACCTGGGAGGCCGGTCTGCTGCTGCGCTAACTGCGGTGCATTCTTTATTGTCTATTGAAGGATGATGGCTGATTGAAGCAGGAAGTAGCAAGGTGCCCATGGTTGCTGCAGTGTCGATTATAGCAGTTGAATTTTGTACAGTGTAGGCAGCAGCATGGCAGGCGTCGGACAGCACTTGGAGTAGAACAGAAAGTGAAGCGTGTACAGTACAGTGTACGGGACTAAGCTGGCTGGAAATTGTTGAAGGCCACGTTTGGCAACTTAGAAATGTTACAAATTAATGTTTCATGCTATTATATTATTTTGTTTAATTGTTTTTGTTCCTTTTATTAGTTGTTAGCTTAGGTAAAGTGTTAAAGTAAATTGTATGTTAGTTATAGTTTCTTTGTTTGTTAATTTAATTCTGTTAATAGTTGATTTTATATAATAGGATTTAAGACTTAATGTTAGTGTAGAATTTATGAGTTGCATTTAGAATTAAATTAGAGTAAAACTGTTTAATGCATTTTTAATTTAGTCTTCATTTTAAATTTAAAAAATCCAAAAATATTTATTTCTCATGCATTATTTAGATTTTGTTTTATTATTTTATTAAGTTAGTAATTAGTTAGAGTTATATTTAATTTAAGGTCATCATATAGGTATTTAGTCTCTTAGTTATATTAGGAATTTATTTAAATTACTAGAATTTAATTTCATTAGATCATATGATAAATTATTTTGCATTAGATTAATTTACGTGTAATTTTATTAGAAATTTTCTAGTGTTATATATTTAATTTTACATTTGCTTATATTTGCATTTTAGTCTATTTGCACTAATTAATTTTAGTTTCATTATTGTTCTTTTGCAGGTTATTGCTTTTGTTTGCTTGGAGTGTTGTAAGTAATCTTTGTTCTATTTTTATTTTTTTTCTTTATTTTATAAATTTTATTTTTTTCAGTACTTTTTAATTTAAGCCTTGTAGATCACCCTCTGAATTTTCATAATTTGCTAGGATATACTTAAACTGTAACGACCATTGACCCTTGAAAAATCGGGGGATTTTTTTTGAACTTAATTTACCCACTTATTCCCTTATTCACTTAGGTTGTATTCCTATTCAGTGTCAAATCACGTTTCCTAATTCTATATCCGAATTTTATTTTTAAACTTCATACTTTGGCTTATATAGCCGATAGAAATTTCGGCAGCATAACGGCTTATATATGAGCCTACCCACCTGCAATTCAAGTGTTTTGACAATCCTAGATATCCATAACTACCAAGCATGCTTTCCAACAATCCTAGATATCCACAATGACACGCCCAAAAGGTATATGTCCGCAAGTACATGGGTCATACAAGTAATAATGGGATTTGAGTCCCGAGTTATCGTCCCACAGAGAAGTTGACTAGCATAATTAACTACCGGTTAATCTTACCCTAAGTATATCCTAGCAAATTATAAAGTTTAAGTGGGTGATCTACTAAGTCTAAATTAAAACTATAAAACTATAAAATAAAGAAATTAACACCGAGCAAAATTACTTACAGTGCTCAACGTAATTAAAATATAAAACCTACAAAAGAAATTAAAACAGTTAAACTAATTAACGCAATTAAAATAAAATGCAATTATGAAAATAACAAAGTAAGATTAATTAAACTACAATTAAACTATCCTAAAATTGCAATTAAACTACTTAATTAAAATGCAATTAAAACTAAACTAAAACTTAATGAAAATAAATTTACCCCTAATCTAATTCTAAATGAACACTTAATTAACTATCATCCTAATTAAAACTAAGTTTTATACTAATATGCAAGAATACTAACATGCAATTTAATTAAAAACTCTAAACTAAGCTTAACAAATTAAATTGAAATTAAACTAAACTAACAATGCATGAAAATAGAGTAATCACTAAAGTTGAATGCCAAACAAGCCCTTAGCATTTTAAACCATTCCCTCCCTTTACTATTCACGTGTCTTCCAAATTATGTTTCTTTTCTACGCTTTCGAGTATGGCTCGGCTTTGCCCTCTGGTCCACTGCGTCTGCTTGCTCTCGGGTCTGCTGGATTCTGCCATCTGCTCCAGGCTTGACCAGACACTGCTCCACTACTGCTAGGTGCTCCAGTCCCAGGTGCTCACGGGTTCCAGTCCTCTGCTTCTGCTACACTGCTATCTCCAGCTGTTCTCTGCTACAGACTTGCTTCTCGGTTCTGCTGCAATGGTGCTGTCTCCATGCCTCTCGGTTGTCTTCTGCCCTGCATCTGCCATACTTCCTCTTGGTTCCATTGCTGCCAGGCATTGTCATGATTTGCTGCCTGCAACTCTCACCAACTCTGCTCCTTCTTCTTCGTCACCGTGACAATACCCAGTTACTGCTCTGTACCCAGGCGTTGCTGTCCTTGCCTACTGCTCCAGGTGCTGCTACCACAGCTCCTGCCAGTTTTCCTGCTGCTTCTTGGTACCGTCAGTATAGTCCTCATGTCCAGCTCTGATCAACTCCTCAATTTCTTGCTATCACGGAGATAATCTCTTGAAACAGAGCAGAACAGAGGCAAAATATTGCTCCCTGTCCACTGCTGCATCATGCCCGATCATCTCTTTACAGCAACATCCTTCATCCTCTATTTCAGTAGTAACCTGCAAGAGAGAGTGTTTGTCTCGGCCAACATCCACAGCAGCATGAACAAGGAAAATAGAAAGGAGAAATATGCCAATCCGAGACTAGCAACTAGGAAATATAACTATGTAATAAAACTGAAAAGTACAAGAAATAAAGTTAACAAAATCGAGAGCTCAATGAACCGAGAACACAAAGACTAGGGAATGAAAACAAACGCAGTAAGAGATAATATTAGCAACTAGGATTAAACTTTTTCATTCTAAAGAAATAAAATAAAGCTTGTAAATTGTAACAATGGTGGCTAACTATGAACTAACGGGAAATGCTTGAAAAATCCAACAATAAAGCTTTTAAAACTTTAAACTATTCTAAAAACTACTCCTAAATTACTCTACACTACTCCTACTCCTAAAATTACATTACATTTTCAATTGTCATCCTTTCCTATTTATAAACACACTAGGGGTAAAATGGTAATTTCCACATCCTTGATGAGTTGGCTTTTTTTGGTCACTTGTCTTCACACCATTGGCTGCTTGAAAAGATATTTCCATGTCATCGGTTTTTTTGTCTAATTGGATGTGCTAGGTGGCATGACTCGTGTTGTCTGCGTGGCTCAATCTCGATTTTAGCCCAATTTCGGTCCATTTCCTACCGAAATATTCAAAATTCATCCGGATTTAATTTATCTGCAAACATAAGAATTTTAATTAAATAAAGGGGATAATTAACAAAATAAAGTGGGGATTTAAATAATTAATTAGGAAATTAAGCATAAATAATTCTAAAAATATAGAATTATCACACAACTACCAAGCATACTTTCCAAATCCATATTTACAACTCAATACATCCATTTCGATGCAATACCAATCATATTAAAATCTAATCCCAACAATAATATTCTTTACATTGTTTTTCCTCACAAATTACATCCCAACAAAAAAGTTTCCAATATATGTCTGTGCATACAAATATGTCTGGTAAAGGAATGTAATTGTATACCTTTGCTGCGTGTATAAAAAGTAGCCTATGGTAGCTCTTTCCCACAGCCTACGTCGTGTACGCGGCAGGTAGCGCCCATGGATCACTGCCAATGGTCTGAGAGGTAAAGGGGTGAGCTTTTAGGAAAAAAACCCAGTAAGAAGAATGCATTTAAAACGGTCTTAGTGATTCAAATATGTAGAAAACATAAGTATACGTATAATGATTTCTTTTTGAAACTAATATAAAGGACATTCAAAATTAAGGAAAAAAAATTGGAAACATCATGATTCAAAACGTAATTCTTTAAATACATGAATTTAATAGATATTACGTAAACATTTCGTATATTCAGAATTCCAAAAAAGGAATATATGTCAAAATCACATATTATAAAATCAGATTCTAAAAACAGAGTTTAATTCAGATAGAGACTACATCGGTCCATATAATTATCATGCTGCAATAACCAAATCGTCATGCGGCAATAACCAAATCATCCTCCTGAGAGGGAATTCAGAACCTATGGCCATGGTAAGGCTGTAGACGGGATCAATGTCATACAGCATTCAGATACCCGAAGGTGAAGTTCAGATGCCACAAAGGCAAAGTTCAGACGCCACTCAGGCGAGGTTCAGACGCCACTCAGGCGAGGTTCAGACGCTACACAGGCGAAGTTCAGATGCCACACAGGTGAGGTTGACATGCGTTAGCATACAACATAAATGGCCTAGTCTCAAAACTTACTATAGTTTTCGTATATAAAAATATCGAAATATAATCATCTTATTCAAAAGATCATTTCAGAAGACATGCTTTTATTGTAAGACCTAATATTTTCGAGCGCATTTAAAAATGCAAAAGGATTAAAATGGTATCCCCGAACACGTGTAAGGGTAAAATGGTCAAAAGACCGAAACTCGGTATTAATCGGGACAAGAAAATTTAATTAAAAATATGGGATTGAGAAATCTTGATCAATAACGAAGAAATAATTAAATTTCGGGTTAAATTGGTCAAGATATGAATTTATTGGAATAAATCAAAATTTTCGTATCGAAAAATAATCCTGAAAGTAATCAAAAATTATATCGAAAAGGTAAAATCGGACTGAGAAATTCATTTACGAAGTAAATGAATTAAATATATATATTTTTAGATATTTTTGGATTTTAATAATATTTTAATTGATTAAAATATTATTAAAAATAAAATAATAATAAAAATAATAATAAATAAAAACAATAAGTAAAAAAAAACGGAATATGAATCGCAAAATCGCGAAACAGAAGGAAAGAAAGGCAGCCGAGACCAAGAAAGAAGAGATCGTCGGCTCCGACGCAACCACCGGCGGACTACGCGAGGAGGCGACCGGCGAAGGTCGATCGGCACCCCAGGAAGCCGACCCGCACACCCACGGTGTGAGACCCCGTATATGTATAAGGGTATATATGTACATAGAAGTGTAAATAGAGTTGTACTATGAATTCATAAGTGAAGTATATGTGATGTAAGTCCATAAGTAATGTACACACTTGTAATGAGAGTGGTAATCGTACATACAAGTTTCATTATGTATGAATGTGTAGAAATGGACTTAAACATGTGGAGAATGTGTGTAGAGTGGATTATGAATAGTTTGATAAAATGGAAGTAGAATTGCATAAGATGTGCACTTCCATTTTTGTTTATATTAAATACCATTGGTCACACAAAGATCCTACACAAGTTTTAATGTGTATGAAGTGAGGATGGATGCCATTTTCAAGTCTCAAAGATGAATGAATGAGGAAATGATCATGGTAGCAAATTAAGGATGTTTGGTAAGTGTTGTTGCAGAGGAACTGCAGAAAATCTGGAAATTTTGAAGGGCAGATCGATCTCATGGGATGAGAGATCGATCTGGAAGAGCCAGAATGCTCTTATTTGGGCGAAAGAATAGAACAGATCGATCTCCAATGGACCAGATCGATCTCCTTAGCTCTCTGTTTGGGAGCAGATCGATCTCATGCCTCGACAGATCGATCTCATGCCTCCACAGATCGATCTCATGCTTCGACAGATCGATCTTAGGCTTAAAAATACCGTGAAAAGAGGGATTTTAAGGGACCAGATCGATCTCCTCTTGGATCAGATCGATCTCCTCAAGCTATTTCTATATAAGGAGTGCTGGAAATCAGAAAATTTCGGGAAAAACACAAACCTTTCACTTTCAACCCAAAAACCTAACATTCTCTCTCAAAAATCAGCCATTTTCAGTGAGGTTTGAAGAGAGACCATTAGAGACAAAGTTGTTCCTATCAAAGAGAAGAACAACATAGTTTGAAAGCAATTTCCCATTGTTAATATTGAAGGATTTAAGGGCATTGCCATTGGAGCAAGAAGAGAAATCAAATTTGGTAAGATTCTAACACTCCAACTATGGTACATTGTTTATTTAATTGATTTTGGAGTTGTTTGGCATGAGTATGGATGGTTAGAAACTATCTAAATACATTGGAATGATTTTGACCTAGAAATGGTCTAGAGTGAGAAAGTGGAATGTATGGAGATTAATGATGAATGAGATATGTAAAAGTTATTTATAGTGTTGTGGTATGATTTTAAGATGTGGTTAGTGGATAAATTGGGAGATTTACCTAAAAGAGGTAAAATGAGGGTTAAGGCATTTGTAAAATGCATAAGTAAATAATGTTGACTAGTGAGGTCAATTATGGGTTAAATACGTTAACTCAATCAATTTAATGAATGAATCGCAGCTTCCGAGGATACGCCGAGGCGAGTTGACCCAAGAGCGTGAGGAGCTAAGAGAAAAGGAGTCACACCAAGTAAATCGAGGTAAGGGAATTGTGTGGACTCTTAGAGATATTGTGCGCAATTTGGGCGCATAAATGTTTTGCTAGAATGTATGAGATTAGGAAATGTTGTTGTTGGGTGATTGAAGGGTAAAAGTTGGGAGTTTGAGAAATGTGCATGAAAACAAAAGCATATTGCT
Source organism: Firmiana major (assembly GCA_033439115.1). Lineage (NCBI taxonomy): Eukaryota > Viridiplantae > Streptophyta > Magnoliopsida > Malvales > Malvaceae > Firmiana > Firmiana major. The sequence continues at coordinate 71,645,888 of CM065898.1, read as the reverse complement.
TTGAAAATCATGTTTTATTGCTTTTTAGCAAATGATTAGTAGGTTGGCTAACATTGAAATGATTTGCAAAAGAAATGAGTATGTTTTGGTTTTGATAACCACATTTTGCAAGTTTTGAGCCACCTACATGATTTCGTGAGTATGGAAGAGTGCAAGAGGCACTAGTTTTCACATGGATTTCATATTGTTTTGGCATTGTGCTTTGAGTTTGTCTCGCACTGGATGCCCATCTTGTATGTTGCCGTGTTTGGAGCTTCGAGTAGACTTGGTGTCACATCGATTAAATAGGCTCACACGTGCATTGTTTTGAGACATGGCATGTTAAAACAACCTAATGAGCCCGAACGAGGGATAAGGGTTGGAGATCCGCCTGATGAGCCCGAACGAGGGATAAGGGTTGGAGGAACAGCTGATGAGCCCGAACGAGGGATAAGGCTGGGGGTCCACGGAGTACGTTGTACCGTGCATGTAGCATGGAGTACATTGTACCGTGTTGTGATGTGATGTGCCGTCTTCGGACGAGATCTGCTATGGACCGGCGGGTAGGATTTGACCCACCTCCCGTGTGGAAGCAGATGGTGGTGATATCCCGCACACCTGATCCGTGTAGCCGGTATCACAGGTTATGTACATAGACCTTGAGGTTATTACCTATTGTTGAAACTGCCTATCTCACATGTATAATGCTATTTGAGAATAAATCCATGTTTGAAGTGTTTGTGGTCAGGAAAGCCCGAGGGATGGGCTGGGACTTGACGTTGAATTGATTTGTTAATGGTTTTTAAAGTGCACGAATGCATGATGTTTAATGCCATGCCTTATTGTGAAAATGCATGATGTTTAATGCCATGCTTTTATTGTGAATTATGCATGATGATTTATACCATGCTTTGAGTTGAAATGTGCACTGAATTTTAATAGCATGAATGCTTTACATACCATTAACACAATCATACACTCATGTTTTGAGATAAACAATGAATAAAATGCTTTTGAGCATGGCATCACGATCACGTAGATAGTACAGTATCTACCTGTTCGCATGATTGCCTTACTGAGCGTGTGGTTTGCTCACCCCCCTTATTTTCCCCTCTTTACAGAGATTTGAGTATAGATTGGACGTGACTGGAGGCATTCCCTTTTTGGTAATCCGCTGCATCCCATCGCTAAAGGTATACACACTTGGATTATTTTGTATCTAAACTAGACATAGCACAGTAGCATTTTGTATATAACTACTGGGGATGTAAAACAATGTAAACACATGTAACAACTCTGATATATATACATTTATACAAGTGTTTACTCATAGATAATGTTTCAAATTGAATTGGTATGGTGGAGTGAGTTAGACGTCGACACACAGCCCAACTGTTAAGCGTGTGGTTGTTCACGATCGAGGAAGGATGATTAAGGATTGATGCATGAAAATGCGAAAAATTTGTACGTATTTTGGTAAGTTGAGGGTCGTGACAGAAGTTGGTATCAGAGCTCGAGTTGGTCTGACGTGTGTCGTGTCTAAAATACTTAATAAGTGAAAAAAATTACATCCCCAAGTTACTGTGCTTGTTTAGATACAAATAGTGTATGTCGATGGGTTGACTAAGTAATTGGTTGTGAATGTAGGGAACTGAGTAAGTATGCCTAATACCAGTCGCGGTAGAGGGATAAGAGCACAGGCTCGAGGCCGTAGAGGTAGGCCTGGGGGTCGTGTTGAGCCGGAAACACACGAGGCTCAGGAGGATGTTGAGGTGGAGGTCGACGTTGAGCACGCTCCACAGGGTCCAGAGGAGAGGCCCGAGAGTACTGAGGCTCGCTTCGCGAGGATTGAGCGGAGCATTGAGATGATTTTGGAATTGGTCACTCAATCTTTACCTGGAGTTGGCGGTAGACAGAGTCCCGCTACACAGGGTGATGCTGAGCAAGCAGCTGCTCCCGAGGCACGGGCGAGGCAAGCCCAAGGACCTCAGACGACAGATACCCCACCCCCACAGGATGTGCCTACGCCGGTTGCTACGCCAGGCAGTAGAGGTTGGGGATATGGATGTGATTTGGATAGACTGCGGCAATTCCAGAAGTTTGGACCGCCATCTTTCAGTGGAGTAAAGGACCCAGTAGCGGCTGAGGATTGGATCAATGAGATCGAGAAATTATATGGGTTCTTCGAGTGCACTACTACCGAGATGGTAGCATTTGCCGCTTTCATGCTGAAGGGATCAGCAGAACATTGGTGGAAATCCACCAGGCCTATTTTGAGGGCCCGACATACTGAGATCAGCTGGGATGTGTTTCTAGAGGCCTTCTGGAGACAGTATGTCCCGGATACCGTCCAGCGGAAGCTGAAGATGGCATTTTTGGGACTGACCCAAGGGAGCAGGACTGTGGATGAGTATGAGACTGCTTTTATATCCCTGGGCAGATATGATCCCAACACGATGAGTAATGAGGTCGAGAAGATCCAGAAGTTTGTGGATGGATTGAGACCAACCATCAGGTCTAAATTGGTTCCCTTGGATATACCGACCTATGAAGAGGCAGTGCGCAGGGCGCAATTATGTGAACAAGATGTTGATAGAATCGCCTCAGAATTTGGAAAGGTTGGTAAGATGAGGGACAGAGATAAGAAGAGACCTATGATGGATAGAGGCTTCAGCTATAAAGGAAGCAAGAGATTCTCTGGAAGGAGGTCGAGAATTGATGAAATTCGGGAGAAGACAGTTGATACTCCCATGTATCCGGCCATTGCTCCAGCTAAGGGAATCGTGATTGGAGGACCACGACCTACTACAGAACAGTGTGGCAGGTGTGGTAGGTACCATGGTACTCGACCATGTTACGGACCTCAGGTTGTATGCTTCAGATGTGGGAAGCCAGGCCACGTAATCAGAGATTGCCCAGAGATGATAGAGAGAGCCCCACAGAAGGGCAAGGAGCCAGAGAGAGCTCTAGTTGGTACAGCTGCTCCGAGGAGGAAGGCTACAGCTGAAGAAAAGGGGAAACAAGCAGTGGGTGTAAGCAGAGGACGAGTGCACGCACTGGATCAGGATACTGCAGATCAGTCTTCAGATGTGGTAAAAGGTACCATCCAAATCTTTGATTTAAAAGCTTATGTACTGTTTGATCCTGGTGCCACGCATTCCTTTACTTCGCCATCCTTTGCATGTAAATTGTTGAAGCATGTAAAACCCACGCTGCTTGATAAGATGCTGTTGATATCTACCCCTATGAATGATAGTCAGTTGACTGAGCATATATATAGGGATTGTAAAATGAAGATAGGAGGTAAAGAGATGGCAGCCGATTTAATTTTATTAAATATGAGTGATTTTGATGTTATCCTAGGAATGGATTGGTTGGCTGCCAATCATGTTGTTATGGATTGTCATGCGAAAACTTTGATGTTTCCAAAGATAGACAACCTTGTAGTTAATTTTGTGAAATGAAATTAAAGAACATGATTTTTATAAGTGTGATGAGTATAATCTTGATACATGATGTATGAAAGATAAATTTGATTTCATTTATGTATGTGATGTGATGATTTATGATACTAATGGTGGAAAGAATAATGTGAAGGATTCATCGCTTTTGTGATTGAGATGGATAAGGCACGTCCGGAATTGGAAGACATACCAGTGGTTAGGGAATTTCCAGATGTCTTTCCGGATGAGTTACCAGGATTACCTCCAGATAGGGAGATGGAGTTTGGTATAGATTTGGCACCTGGTACAGAGCCGATGTCCAAGCCACCATACAGGATGGCTCAAGTTGAGTTAGAGGAGTTAAGGAAACAATTACAAGAGTTGCTGGAGAAGGGGTTCATCAGGCCGAGCGTCTCACCTTGGGGAGCACCGGTTCTGTTTGTAAGGAAGAAAGATGGAAGCCTCCGACTGTGTATAGATTACCGGTTGTTGAATAAGGCCACCATCAAGAATAAGTATCCCCTCCCACGCATCGATGATTTGTTGGATCAGCTTAAGGGAGCGCAAGTCTTTTCCAAGATAGATCTGAGATCAGGGTACCATCAGTTGAAGATACGAGATGGAGATGTACCCAAGACAGCTTTTCGCACCCGGTATGGACATTATGAGTTTATGGTTATGCCATTCGGGTTGACGAATGCTCCCGCAGCTTTTATGTCTTTGATGAATGAGGTATTCCACCAGTGCTTGGATCGATTTGTTATTATGTTCATTGATGATATACTGGTGTATTCAAGGTCTAGAGAGGAGCATGAAAGGCATTTAAGGATAGTGCTACAAACCCTTCGAGAGAAGAAGTTGTACGCTAAACTCAGTAAGTGCGACTTTTGGTTGGAACAGATCTCTTTTCTGGGTCACATAGTATCAAAGGATGGAGTATCAGTGGATCCATCTAAGATTGAGGCCGTAGTTCAGTGGCAGAGACCCCAGACAGTGACAGAGATCAGAAGTTTCCTGGGTTTAGCTGGGTATTACCGAAGGTTTGTAGAGGGATTTTCGAGGTTAGCTGCTCCTTTGACACGTCTCACGAGGAAAAATGTAGAGTTTGTGTGGGACAAAAAGTGCGAAGAAAGTTTTGAGGAGTTGAAAAGGAGATTAACTACAGCTCCAATACTCACCATTCCTACCAGCTCAGGAGGTTTCTCGGTGTATGCAGATGCTTCACACCTAGGACTGGGCTGTGTATTGATGCAGGATGGGAAGGTAGTAGCCTATGGATCAAGACAGTTAAAGGATCATGAGAGGAACTACCCGACCCATGACTTGGAGTTGGCAGCGGTGGTGTTTGCGCTGAAGATGTGGCGCCACTACCTCTATGGTGAGAGATTTCAGATTTATACAGATCATAAGAGCCTTAAGTACCTGTTCTCACAGAAAGAGTTGAACATGAGACAGAGGAGATGGCTCGAGTTGTTAAAGGATTATGATTGTGAAATCCTATACCACCCGGGTAAAGCAAATGTGGTTGCTGATGCATTGAGTAGGAAGCATCTCGGGATGGTATCATTCATGATGATCAGGGAACACGAGCTGTTGGAACAGTTCATGAACCTCAGTTTGGATATGACCCCGCCTGACGCTGATAGTGGATTTATGATAGCTAGCCTGCAGTTGGAACCGGATCTGGTAGATCGAATCCGACAGGCTCAGCGAGTTGATCAGCAGTGTAGTGATATTGTCGGGCAGATACAGAGGGGTATAGAGACGGACTTTGGATTGAGTTCGGATGGATTGTTGAGGTTCAGAGGTAGGATATGTGTTCCTGATGACGCAGAGATCAGAAGGTTGATCCTGACAGAGGCTCACTCATCGAAGTATACGATACATCCAGGGGGTACCAAAATGTATCAAAACCTTCGAAAGGTTTATTGGTGGTCGGGAATGAAAAAGCACATTGCTGAATATGTTGCTAAGTGTCTCGTTTGTCAGCAGGTGAAGGTAGAGCATCAGAAGCCTGCAGGGTTATTGCAGCCTCTACCGATTCCGACATGGAAGTGGGAGCATGTCACCATGGATTTTGTGATGGGATTGCCGAGGACCCGGAGAGGTCATGATGCCATATGGGTGATTGTGGATCGGTTGACGAAATCAGCCCATTTTCTAGCTATGAGAGCTACCGATACTCTGAGCCAGTTAGCGAACCTATATGTGCGCGAGATAGTGAGGCTACATGGAATTCCAGTGAGCGTTGTTTCTGATAGGGATGCCCGCTTCACTTCCCACTTTTGGGAACATTTTCAGGAAGCGATGGGGACCCAGTTGAATTTTAGCACCGCGTTTCATCCTCAGACAGATGGTCAGTCAGAGAGGACTATACAGACCCTGGAGGACATGTTGAGAGCGTGTGCATTGGATTTTGGAGGCTCCTGGGATGACCATTTGCCACTCGCAGAGTTCGCATATAATAACAGTTTTCATGCGAGTATCGGGATGGCACCATATGAGGCATTATATGGGCGTAGATGCCGTTCCCCTATTGGATGGGAAGAGGTTGGTGACAGACAGATCTTTGCTCCCGACTTGGTTAGACAAGCCTCTGAGGATGTCCAATTGATATGTGAGAGGTTACGGATAGCTCAGAGCAGGCAAAAGAGTTATGCTGACAAGAGACGGAGACCACTAGAGTTTGAGGTGGGTGAGTCAGTGTTTTTGAAAGTTTCCCCTTCAAAGGGAATTATGAGATTTGGGAAGAAGGGAAAGTTGAGCCCTCGATATATCGGGCCATTTGAGATACTTGATAAGGTGGGAGACAAGGCGTATAGGTTGGCATTGCCACCAGAGTTGGCAAGTGTGCATAACGTCTTCCACGTATCCATGTTGAGGAAGTATCACCCGGACCCGGCACATGTGATAAGATATGAGCCTTTGGAGCTCAATGAGGGTATGACCTATGTTGAGAAGCCAGTTCGGGTATTGGACAGAAAAGAGAAAGTGCTGAGGACAAAGACAATTCCCTTGGTGAAGATACTTTGGCAACATCACACTGTGGAAGAAGCCACATGGGAATTGGAGAGTTTGATGCGGGAGAGGTATCCCGAGTTGTTCACAGAATAATTGGTTCCAATTTGGAGGACCAAATTTTCTAAGTGGGGGAGAATGTGAGACCCCGTATATGTATAAGGGTATATATGTACATAGAAGTGTAAATAGAGTTGTACTATGAATTCATAAGTGAAGTATATGTGATGTAAGTCCATAAGTAATGTACACACTTGTAATGAGAGTGGTAATCGTACATACAAGTTTCATTATGTATGAATGTGTAGAAATGGACTTAAACATGTGGAGAATGTGTGTAGAGTGGATTATGAATAGTTTGATAAAATGGAAGTAGAATTGCATAAGATGTGCACTTCCATTTTTGTTTATATTAAATACCATTGGTCACACAAAGATCCTACACAAGTTTTAATGTGTATGAAGTGAGGATGGATGCCATTTTCAAGTCTCAAAGATGAATGAATGAGGAAATGATCATGGTAGCAAATTAAGGATGTTTGGTAAGTGTTGTTGCAGAGGAACTGCAGAAAATCTGGAAATTTTGAAGGGCAGATCGATCTCATGGGATGAGAGATCGATCTGGAAGAGCCAGAATGCTCTTATTTGGGCGAAAGAATAGAACAGATCGATCTCCAATGGACCAGATCGATCTCCTTAGCTCTCTATTTGGGAGCAGATCGATCTCATGCCTCGACAGATCGATCTCATGCCTCCACAGATCGATCTCATGCTTCGACAGATCGATCTTAGGCTTAAAAATACCGTGAAAAGAGGGATTTTAAGGGACCAGATCGATCTCCTCTTGGATCAGATCGATCTCCTCAAGCTATTTCTATATAAGGAGTGCTGGAAATCAGAAAATTTCGGGAAAAACACAAACCTTTCACTTTCAACCCAAAAACCTAACATTCTCTCTCAAAAATCAGCCATTTTCAGTGAGGTTTGAAGAGAGACCATTAGAGACAAAGTTGTTCCTATCAAAGAGAAGAACAACATAGTTTGAAAGCAATTTCCCATTGTTGATATTGAAGGATTTAAGGGCATTGCCATTGGAGCAAGAGGAGAAATCAAATTTGGTAAGATTCTAACACTCCAACTATGGTACATTATTTATTTAATTGATTTTGGAGTTGTTTGGCATGAGTATGGATGGTTAGAAACTATCTAAATACATTGGAATGATTTTGACCTAGAAATGGTCTAGAGTGAGAAAGTGGAATGTATGGAGATTAATGATGAATGAGATATGTAAAAGTTATTTATAGTGTTGTGGTATGATTTTAAGATGTGGTTAGTGGATAAATTGGGAGATTTACCTAAAAGAGGTAAAATGAGGGTTAAGGCATTTGTAAAATGCATAAGTAAATAATGTTGACTAGTGAGGTCAATTATGGGTTAAATACGTTAACTCAATCGATTTAATGAATGAATCGCAGCTTCCGAGGATACGCCGAGGCGAGTTGACCCAAGAGCGTGAGGAGCTAAGAGAAAAGGAGTCACACCAAGTAAATCGAGGTAAGGGAATTGTGTGGACTCTTAGAGATATTGTGCGCAATTTGGGCGCATAAATGTTTTGCTAGAATGTATGAGATTAGGAAATGTTGTTGTTGGGTGATTGAAGGGTAAAAGTTGGGAGTTTGAGAAATGTGCATGAAAACAAAAGCATATTGCTTTGAAAATCATGTTTTATTGCTTTTTAGCAAATGATTGGTAGGTTGGCTAACATTGAAATGATTTGCAAAAGAAATGAGTATGTTTTGGTTTTGATAACCACATTTTGCAAGTTTTGAGCCACCTACATGATTTCGTGAGTATGGAAGAGTGCAAGAGGCACTAGTTTTCACATGGATTTCATATTGTTTTGGCATTGTGCTTTGAGTTTGTCTCGCACTGGATGCCCATCTTGTATGTTGCCGTGTTTGGAGCTTCGAGTAGACTTGGTGTCACATCGATTAAATAGGCTCACACGTGCATTGTTTTGAGACATGGCATGTTAAAACAACCTAATGAGCCCGAACGAGGGATAAGGGTTGGAGATCCGCCTGATGAGCCCGAACGAGGGATAAGGGTTGGAGGAACAGCTGATGAGCCCGAACGAGGGATAAGGCTGGGGGTCCACGGAGTACGTTGTACCGTGCATGTAGCATGGAGTACATTGTACCGTGTTGTGATGTGATGTGCCGTCTTCGGACGAGATCTGCTATGGACCGGCGGGTAGGATTTGACCCACCTCCCGTGTGGAAGCAGATGGTGGTGATATCCCGCACACCTGATCCGTGTAGCCGGTATCACAGGTTATGTACATAGACCTTGAGGTTATTACCTATTGTTGAAACTGCCTATCTCACATGTATAATGCTATTTGAGAATAAATCCATGTTTGAAGTGTTTGTGGTCAGGAAAGCCCGAGGGATGGGCTGGAACTTGACGTTGAATTGATTTGTTAATGGTTTTTAAAGTGCACGAATGCATGATGTTTAATGCCATGCCTTATTGTGAAAATGCATGATGTTTAATGCCATGCTTTTATTGTGAATTATGCATGATGATTTATACCATGCTTTGAGTTGAAATGTGCACTGAATTTTAATAGCATGAATGCTTTACATACCATTAACACAATCATACACTCATGTTTTGAGATAAACAATGAATAAAATGCTTTTGAGCATGGCATCACGATCACGTAGATAGTACAGTATCTACCTGTTCGCATGATTGCCTTACTGAGCGTGTGGTTTGCTCACCCCCCTTATTTTCCCCTCTTTACAGAGATTTGAGTATAGATTGGACGTGACTGGAGGCATTCCCTTTTTGGTAATCCGCTGCATCCCATCGCTAAAGGTATACACACTTGGATTATTTTGTATCTAAACTAGACATAGCACAGTAGCATTTTATATGTAACTACTGGGGATGTAAAACAATGTAAACACATGTAACAACTCTGATATATATACATTTATACAAGTGTTTACTCATAGATAATGTTTCAAATTGAATTGGTATGGTGGAGTGAGTTAGACGTCGACACACAGCCCAACTGTTAAGCGTGTGGTTGTTCACGATCGAGGAAGGATGATTAAGGATTGATGCATGAAAATGCGAAAAATTTGTACGTATTTTGGTAAGTTGAGGGTCGTGACACACGGGCCCCGGAGTCGTCGAAAAACGCCAGAAACGAGGAGAAGAAGCCGCGGGAGAGAAACTCGATTCGTCGACGATGGCGCTGATTCGAGCCACACCGAGGCCCGATTTAGGAAGCCCAGGTGCAGCCGAGCCGAACGGCAGTGGAATTACGTCGGGAACCAGCTGGACGGCGTCGAAATGACCAAATGGTGACTGAACCGGCCGAACCGGACTGAACCAGCTGAACCGAACCGAGCTGAACCGGCGGTCTGAACCGGGTTGAACTGGACCGAACCGGTTCAGCCAAAAAGAAGAGGAAAAAAGGAAGAAAAAGGGAAAAAAAAAAGAGGAAAAATTGCGGAAAATTCAAGTGATCAATCGAGCTTCAGGTAAGTTGGTAAGCGGTCGAATTGACCGATTTAATTTTCAGAATATTTAATTTGATAAATAATCGACTGAAAGTTTACCCGAAAATATATTTAATTGTGCAGCTCGACAATTGGCATCAACCGAGAGCTCGAGACAGCCTCGACTTGTGTGTACTATCATGGAATAACGGGTAAGTGACCCTTATTTATGACAATTTACATCGTTATGCATGATTGATATTTATCGCATAAATTATGGATTTAATTTCCGCATAAATGAATTAAATTCTAGAAATTGGATAAATTGTCGTAAATAATAAATTGAGATATCCGAAAATTTAGAACGAGGCTAAATAAATATTGATGGGCCCAATGAGCCCAATAGGCCTCGATAAAGTGTGGTAAACGGGCTTAAGGTCGATTAAGGCCCATTATGGTGCAATCGGGCCCAATATGGGTAAACGAGCCCAATGATTTAAATTAAGCCCAGAAAATATGAAATACAATTAAATTGTATTGTATTTGACCTGATGAATGTGTATCCGCAGTTCCGGAGATTGGATTTGGAGCAAATCGGACTGCATGACTAGTCATCAGAGGAAAGGTCAGACTGTACAGAAAAATGATCTAAGGGAATTGTGTGAGTAGCTAGAGGTAGCTACGCGTATTTTAAATAGTTTTTCTGTACACTGATTATGTATGTATACATGGTTATTGTATGATGATCCTAAAAATGGTTTAAATGATTTTAAGGATCGAATTAGGTGAAAAGACTATTTTACCCCTATTGAGGGAAGTTCACCTAAGGATGGTGAAAGCATGACATGCATGAAATGCATGATTTAAGGAATTTTCTGAATTAAAGATTTGATTCGCTTTAATCAAAGCAAATCGGTAGATTGACCAGAAATTTTATAAATTTCACAAGATTACACTACATAAGTGTTATTTATATTTAAATGGAAATCTCTTTGGAAAAATAGGCCAACTATCAAGTTTATATGGAAACAGATAGTGCCGACACGTAGTTCGCACTATATCTGCGTTTGTGATTGTGCATAAATGTGCTTGAGCGCTTGCTCGCACCGACTTGTGTGACATCATATGCATGAAATGTGCTAGAGCATGGTGCTCGCACTGATTTTATTTTTTTGAAATGAGAGCTGCTGGAGCCTAGCTCGCACTCTGTTTTGACATGTTTTGATTTGTTTTGACGTGGTATGCATAAAATGGTGCTGGAGCGATTGCTCGCACTAGTTTTACTGATTTAATATGCATGAGAGATGTTGGAGCTTAGCTCGCATCCTATTTTGATTTAATTATGCATGAAGCCGTGTTGAAGTGTAACTCGCACGAGATTTGATTTAATTATGCATAAAGTCGTGCTGGAGTGTAACTCGCACGAGATTTGATTTACTTGAGCATTTATTTGTGCTGGAGCTTGCTCGCACAAAGTTTTATATGGTTTTCATAATTCATTTGAATGTCGTATTGGAGTTTTTCTCGTACGAGGTTTTCACTGAGTTTTTATACATATCCGTACTAGAGCATTGCTCGTACGTGGAATTTACTTGAAATTATAATCAGTTTAAGTCGTACTGGAGCGCTGCTCGTAGGCAGATTTTACTGATTTTTATGAAACTGTGCTAGAGCTTCGCTCGCACGAGGTTTTTGATATCATGAATATGCATAGAGCCGTGCTTGAGCTTCGCTCGCATAGGGATTTATATGACATATAACCGTGTTGGAGCCTCCTGTAGACTGTGTGTCACAGTGAGATGATATGCTCACACGTGCATATTGAGACAGAGATGATATGAGTGGATAAGCCTATTGCAGGCACCCCTGATTGAGCTTGGGTTCACGGAGTACGTTGTACCGTGTATATCACGCGGAGTACGCTGTACCGTGGGGATTGTTGGAGTGGAGTGGCATTAGCCACGAGGCAGCAAGCCTTGCCCTCGCAATCCTGGTGTTAAGCTGTTCTGGCGGGTAGGACGACCCACCTCCCATTTCAGGTGTGATACCTCGCACACTAGGTACCGTGTTGCCAGGGATCACTAGGATATGGCCATAGTCCTCGATGTTACTGATATAATCAGCTGTTTGTCTCACATGATATAACTTGTGGTCTGTTAGACCAGGGTAGACCCGAAGGAGGGGTCAGGCCCCCGATTTGACGATTTTATGATTTCATGATTTATGATTTGTGACCCTGAAAGAAGGGTGGTTTTATAACCGAAGTTTTATAATGAATTTTAAATGAATTATTTTATGAGATGATTGACCCGGAAGGGTTAATTTTACTACAGTTTTAATGAATTGATTTAAATGCAGTAGCATGATGATGTTTTCCATGCTTTTATTCAAATTCATGATTTGTCTTACATGACATGAAAGAATGCATGATCTGGATTTGCTTCATGCTCATTATGATTAAATGATTTCACATAAAATGCTTTGAATGCATGAATTACATGATTTATATATGCATAAATAGTTTTAGATAAACTATGGCATTGAATATGCATGACTTTGTACGTGAAATTTTAAATGAAAAGAAATGGATTTAAGGGCATGGCATTATGAGCATGTAGATAGTGGAGCTATCTACTTACTTGCATAATTGCCTTACTGAGTGTGTGGTTTGCTCACCCCCTTATCTTTCCATCTTTTTAGAGCACTCGTAATAGTTATTAAGCGGCTGAGGACTTGCATGCTTGATATCCGTTGCTTCCCATCGAGAGACAGGTATACACATTTGTATGGTTTTCTATCTAAATATGTAATGCACAGTACTGTAAATGGATATGATGTCGGGGATGTAGAGTTATAAATACCATTGGGTATGTATTTAATTAAAGTCAAAAGATAGTAAAATCTGATATATGAATATGATTATGGAAATAGAATGGTAATAGGTGAGAGGTGACTAACACCGAATCATAGCCCAACTGTGTTGTAGGATGGTCACGATGAGAGAAATGTAAGAATTAAATAATAAATGAAAAAGTGAAAAATTTACTCTGATTTTTAGGTAATTTGGGTCGTGACAGGTTTAATGGTATTAGAGCTGAGTTGGCCTGATATGAGTCAGTGTTAGTGGTTAAGAAAGTTTACATCCCCATGTACTGTGCATTATTTAGATACAATTGTGTATATCGAGATGGAAGTACAGCTAAGAATTTGGTTTTTAATGCAAGAATAGACTCATTAACTGTTAGCCGTTATGGTAAAAGGGCGAGTACACATGCTTGAGGCCGTAGAGATAGGCCTGAGAGTCGTACTGAGTCGCCACTTGAGACTCGAGATGAGATTGACGTGGAGGCTGATGTTGAGCATGCCCCACAGTGTCCGACAGAAAGATCGGACAGAGTTCGACAGAGAGATCGAAAAGTATTGAGACACGCTTCTCAAGGTTGGAGCGGAGTGTGGAGAATATTTTGAGAGCTAATTGCTCAGAATATGTATGTGATTTGAGGGTGAGTCGGAACATTGATGGAAGTCCGCTCGACCCATCTTAAGCGTTAGACATCCAGAATGGACATGAAAAGTAATTCTAGATGTATTCCAGTGACAGAATATCCCGGATATTGTTTAAAGGAAATTTACAGATGAAATTCTTTACTCTGACTCAAAGGAACATGTTTATTGCGGGTATGAAACTCAGTTTATATACCTGCACAGATATGACTCGGACACTATGAACAGTGGGAGTCGAGATGTTTGAAAGTTCATGAAAGGACTCAGATTGTCAATTAGAGTCCGATTAGCCCGTTAGATATCACTACCTATGCCAAAGCAGTGCGCAGATTACTGTTGTGTGAATAAGATTATAAGTTGCACGCCTCTGAGATTGAGAAAGGTAGTGAGGGCCGAAATTGAGACAAGAGAGAATAGAGAATGACAGAGATGTCAGAATGGGAAAAGGTAGTTTGGTAAAAGATTAGAGTTGATAAATCATGGGGTAAGTTGATTGATAAACCCCAGTATATATAATTTCAATACTTACGAGGGGTATTGTGATTTGAGGACCCCGACCTGCTACGGAATAATGTAACAGTGAGAGCAGTGTAGCAATGTGAACAGTGTAAGATGTGTGGTAGTTACCACTAAAATAAGATGTTGGATGAGGGCGAATGTATGCCTTGGACCAGGACACTATTGATGTTTCATAGGATGTGGTGGAAGATACCACACTGGTTAAGAATAATGAAATAATTATTGTAATTGATTCTGGTGCCACCCATTTATTCATATCGCCTTCAGTTACTTATAAGCTAGTGAAAAATGTGAAGCCTGTACCCTTAGGCATGAGGATGATGGTTAACTGATTATCACTAACTGAATATAGGTATAGAGATTGTAAGTTGAAAATAGCGGTGAAAACATAACTGAAATGTGTATTGTAAGTTTGACAAGTAATGAAAGAGTTTGTTATAAGTGATATATTAAAGGAGATATATTAGAATAAGAGACGTATGCAAGGTAAGGATGTCCTTGATATGCAAAGTAATTTGGATTAAGCGGTATGTAGTTAAGTCTGAGGGTTAATAAAGGTATTTTAAAATATTCCCTGCCTGAAGACTTGATAGTGTCGATAAGCGCACACATAACCTATAAATTGAAATAGACAGTCGTAAAATATAAATTTAAAATTTGGGTACCTTTACTGGTACGATAAAGAAATATAGAAGTCGATTAATCATGAAGGTTTAAAATTAAAATTTTATAAAAGCCGTTAATATAAAAAAATGAAATGACGCGAGTTAGTATCTTAATACGGAAAAGATTTCGAAATGACATTGTACGTTTATGCGTACATAGGTCAAGGATATGGGTGATTGAAATATTTAGTGAAACTCAACTATGATAAGGTATTTAAACCTTACCTGGACCGATTGGTTGTTATCTTTGGTGATGATATTTTGATGTATTCGAAGTCCAGGAAAGAGAATGAGAGCAAATGAAAATGTCTTACAGACGTTGTGGAAGAGTTTCTCGAAATTGGCTGCTCAGTTGATACGTCTCATTTGGATAAAGATTTCATACGAGTGGTATGATAAGTATGTAAATGGCTTCGGTGAGTTTTGGTATATTGAAGTAATGAACTGACCATCGTAAGTATTCTCATCATAACTAACAGCTCAAGAGGTTTCAGTGTGTATGGATACCTTAAAATAAGGATTGGGCTATGTATTGATGTAAAACGGGGAGATAGTCGTTTATGGATCCAATTAGTTCAAGGACCATCAGAGAAACTATCCGACCCATGATTTAGAGTTAGCAGCCGTAGTGTTTACACTGAAAGTATGACACCACCACTTAAATGGTAAGAAAAATTCAGATATGCACTGATCGTAAAAAGCCCCGAGTATCTATTTTCACAAAAAGAATAGAATATGAGATAACCAAGAGAGTTAGAGCTTCTAAGGATTATGATTGTGAACATCGTACCACCCAGGAAAGGCTATTGTAATGGCTGATGCCTTGAGCAGAAAGAGCCTCGGGATGGTATTACATGTGATGGTCAGGGAGCGTGAGCTGCTAGATCAGTTATGAGCCTCAGTAGTGATGTGATCCCTTCTGATGATGACGGTGATTTTGTGACAGCTAGCCTGAGGTTAGAACCGGATTTGTGTGACCGGATTTGCCAGGCTTAGCGTGATGATCGACATGGTGTCGATAGTGTGGGTCAGATTCAGAAGGGGACAGTGACAGAGGTCACAGTGAGTGATGATGACTTACAGAGGTTTAGAGACACTATAAGTGCTCCCCAGGACCACAGTTGATGATATAGTGTTATTGTCAGAAGCTCACTCTTCGAGATATACAGTGCATCCGAGAAATAATAAATATATCAAAATCTCTGAAAAAGGGTATTGGTGGTCAGGTTTGAAGAAAAGAGGCATTGTAGAGATTGTGGACAAGCGTCTCCTATGTCAGCGGATTAAGGTAGAGCAGTAGATGTATGCAGAGTCATTGCAGCCTCTACCTATAGTGACACGAAAATGGGAACAAGTTACCATGGATATCGTGATGGGTTATAGAGGACCCGAATTAATCATGGGGCTATCTAGGTGATAGTCGATAGATTGACTAGTTTACCCACCTTCTGGTTATGAAATCCCCAGATACTCTGAGTGTGTAGGCGAATTTATGTGTATGAAAAAAATTGTGAAACATTATGTAGCGTTCCAGGGAGCATGATATCAGATAGGGATTCCCGCTTCACTTCCCACTTCTGGAAATGTTTTTCAGGAAGCTATGGGAACCCGATTGTGTGTTAGCACAACCTCCATCCTCAGACAGATGGTCAGTCATAGAGGACTGTACAGGTTCTAGAGGATGTGATGAGAGCGTGTGCCATTGATTTTATGAGCTCCTGGGATGATTAGTTGCTACTAATCAAATTCGCCAGTGATGACAGTTGTCACTTGAGTATCGGGATAACATTTTATATGAGGCATTGTATAGCCGTAGGGAGTTGTTCCCTAACTTGGATAAGAAGAGTGGGTGACAGATAGAAAATTGTTTTCGAATTTGTAAGACAAACCTCTGAGGATGTTTAGTTGCTTTGTGAGAGATTAAGAACACCTCAGAGCATACAGAAAAGCTATGCTGACAAGAGACAAAAACCATTGGAATTCACCGAGGGTGAATCAGTATTGTTGATAGTTACTTGTCCTAAGAGCATAAGGACGTAACGAGATTTGGATAGAGAGAGATTGGACAAGTGGAAGGTAAGACCTGTAGGCTGCCGTTGCCACTTGAATTAACAGGCATCCACAATGTGTCCCATCTTTTGATGTTTTGAAAATATTATTCGGACCCGGTATATGTGATTGGATATGAGCTCCAACAGTTTAGCTCAATGAAAGTGTAACGTATGTTGGAAAAAATTGATTCGGGTCTTAGACGAAAGGAGAAAGTGTTGAGGTTTAAGATGATCTCCCTAGTTAAGTATGATGGTAGAATTATACTCCGGAGAAAGTCACTTGAGGATGACAATATATGATGCGATAGACATACCCGGAGTTGTTATGGACTTATTAGACTTGGTTCTAATTTGGAGGACCAAATTTCTTAAGTGGGGGAGATTGTAAGACCTGATATTTTCGAGTGCATTTAAAAATGCAAAAGGATTAAAATGGTATCCCCGAACATGTGTAAGGGCAAAATGGTCAAAAGACCAAAATTCGGTATTAATCGGGATAAGAAAATTTAATTAAAAATATGGGATTGAGAAATCTTGATCAATAACGAAGAAATAATTAAATTTCGGGTTAAATTGGTCAAGATATGAATTTATTGGAATAAATCAAAATTTTTGTATCGAAAAATAATCTTGAAAATAATCAAAAATTATACCGAAAAGATAAAATCGGACTGAAAAATTCATTTACGGAGTAAATGAATTAAATATATATATATTTTTAGAAATTTTTGGATTTTAATAATATTTTAATTGATTAAAATATTATTAAAAATAAAATAAAAATAAAAATAATAATAAATAAATAAAATAAGTCTAAAAAAAAAAAACAGAATCTGAATCACGAAATCGCGAAACAGAAGGAAAGAAAGGAAGCCAAGACCGAGAAAGAAGAGATCGTCAGCTCCGACGCAACCATCGGTGGACTACGCGAGGAGGCGACCGACGAAGGTCGATCGGCACCCGAGGAAGCCGACCTGCACACCCACGCACCTCGAAGTCGTCGAAAAATGCCAGAAATGGGGAGGAGAAGCCGCGGGAGAGAAACTCGATTTGCTAGCGATGGCGCCGATTCGAGCCACACCGAGGCCTGATTTAGGAAGCCCAGGTGCAGCCGAGCCGAACGGCGGTGGAATTAGGTCGGGAACCAGCCGAACGGCACCAGAATGACCAAATGGTGACTGAACCGGTCGAACCGAATTGAACCGGCTGAACCGAACCGAGTTGAACCGGCGGTCTGAACCAGGTTGAACCGGACCGAATCGGTTCAGCCAAAAAGAAGAGGAAAAAAGGAAGAAAAAGGGAAAAAGAAAAAGTGGAAAAATTGAGGAAAAATTGAGGAAAATTCCAGTGATGCAATCGAGCTTCGGGTAAGTTGGTAAGCGGTCGAATTGACCGATTTAATTTTCAGAATATTTAATTTGATAAATAATCGACTGAAAGTTTACCCAAAAATATATTTAATTGTGTAGCTCGATAATTGGCATCAACCGAGAGCTCGAGACAGCCTCGACTTGTGTACTATCATGGAATAACGGGTAAGTGACCCTTATTTACGACAATTTGCATCGTTATACGTGATTGATATTTATCGCATAAATTACGGATTTAATTTCCGCATAAATGAATTAAATTTTGGAAATTGGATAAATTGTCGTAAATACTAAATTAAGATATCCGAAAATTTAGAACGAGGCTAAATAAATACTGATGGGCCCAATGAGCCCAATAGGCCTCGATAAAGTGTGGTAAACGGGCTTAAGGTCGATTAAGGCCCATTATGGTGCAATCGGGCCTAATATGGGTAAACGGGCCCAATGATTTAAATTAAGCCCAGAAAATATGAAATACAATTAAATTGTATTGTATTTGACCTGATGAATGTGTATCCGCAGTTTCGGAGATTGGATTTGGAGCAAATCGGACTGCATGACTAGTCATCAGAGGAAAGGTCAGACTGTACAGAAAAATGAGGTAAGGGAATTGTGTGAGTAGCTAGAGGTAGCTACGCGTATTTTAAATAGTTTTTCTGTACACTGATTATGTATGTATACACGGTTATTGTATGATGATCCTAAAAATGGTTTAAATAATTTTACGGATCGAATTAGGTGAAAAGACTATTTTACCCCTATTGAGGGAAGTTCACCTAAGGATGGTGAAAGCATGACATGCATGAAATGCATGATTTAAGGAATTTTCCGAATTAAAGATTTGATTGGTTTTAATCAAAGTAAATCGGTAGATTGGCCAGAAATTGTATAAATTTTACAAGATAACACTACATAAGTGTTATTTATATTTAAATGGAAATCTCTTTGGAAAAATAGGCCAACTATCAAGTTTATATGGAAACAGATAGTGCCGACACGTAGTTCGCACTATATCTGCGTTTGTGATTGTGCATAAATGTGCTTGAGCGCTTGTTCTCACCGACTTGTGTGATATCATATGCATGAAATGTGCTAGAGCATGGTGCTCGCACTGATTTTTGTTTTTTGAAATGAAAGCTGCTGGAGCCTAGCTCGCACTCTGTTTTGACATGTTTTGATTTGTTTTGATGTGGTATGCATAAAATGGTGCTGGAGCGATTGCTCGCACTAGTTTTACTGATTTAATATGCATGAGAGATGCTGAGCTTAGCTCGCATCCTGTTTTGATTTAATTATGCATGAAGTCGCGCTGGAGTGTAACTCGCACGAGATTTGATTTAATTATGCATAAAGCCGTGCTGGAGTGTAACTCGCACGAGATTTGATTTACTTGAGCATTTATTTGTGCTGGAGCTTGCTCGCACAAAGTTTTATATGGTTTTCATAATTCATTTGAATGTCGTATTGGAGTTTTTCTCGTACGAGGTTTTCACTGAGTTTTTATACATATCCATACTAGAGCATTGTTTGTACGTGGAATTTACTTGAAATTATAATCAGTTTAAGTCGTACTGGAGCGCTGCTCGTACGCAGATTTTACTGATTTTTATGAAATCGTGCTAGAGCTTCGCTCGCACGAGGTTTTCTGATATCATGAATATGCATGGAGCCGTGCTTGAGCTTCGCTAGCACATGGATTTATATGACATGCATATAGCCGTGTTGGAACCTCCTGTAGACTGTGTGTCACAGTGAGATGATATGCTCACACGTGCATATTGAGACAGAGATGATATGGGTGGATAAGACCTATTGCAGGCACCCCTGATTGAGCTTGGGTTCACGGAGTACGTTGTACCGTGTATATCACGCAGAGTACGCTGTACCGTGGGGATTGTTGGAGTGGAGTGGCATTAGCCACGAGGCAGCAAGCCTTGCCCTCGCAATCCTGGTGTTATGCTGTTCTGGCGGGTAGGACGACCCACCTCCCGTTTCAGGTGTGATACCCCGCACACTAGGTACCGTGTTGCTAGGGATCACTAGGATATGGCCATAGTCCTCGATGTTACTGATATAATCAGTTGTTTGTCTCACATGATATAACTTGTGGTCTGTTAGACCAGGGTAGACCCGAAGGAGAGGTCAGGCCCCCGATTTGACGATTTTATGATTTCATGATTTATGATTTGTGACCCTGAAAGAAGGGTGGTTTTATAACCGAAGTTTTATAATGAATTTTAAATGAATTATTTTATGAGATGATTGACCCGGAAGGGTTAGTTTTACTGCAGTTTTAATGAATTGATTTAAATGCAGTAGCATGATGATGTTTTCCATGCTTTTATTCAAATTCATGATTTGTCTTACATGACATGAAAGAATGCATGATCTGGATTTGCTTCATGCTCATTATGATTAAATGATGTCACATAAAATGCTTTGAATGTGTGAATTACATGATTTATGTATGCACAAATAGTTTTGGATAAACTATGGCATTGAATATGCATGACTTTATGCGTGAAATTTTAAATGAAAAGAAATGGATTTAAGGGCATGGCATTATGAGCATGTAGATAGTGGAGCTATCTACTTACTTGCATAATTGTCTTACTGAGCGTGTGGTTTGCTCACCCCCCTTATCTTCCCATCTTTTCAGAGCACTCGTAATAGTTATTGAGCGGCTGAGGACTTGCATGCTTGATATCCATTGCTTCCCATCGAGAGACAGGTATACACATTTGTATGGTTTTGTATCTAAATATGTAATGCACAGTACTGTAAATGGATATGATGTCGGGGATGTAGAGTTATAAATACCATTAGGTATGTATTTAATTAAAGTCAAAAGATAGTAAACTCTGATAAATGAATATGATTATGGAAATGGAATGGTAATAGGTGAGAGGTGACTAACACTGAATCATAGCCCAACTGTGTTGTAGAATGGTCACGATGAGAGAAATGTAAGAATTAAATAATAAATGAAAAAGTAAAAAATTTACTCTGATTTTTAGGTAATTTGGGTCGTGACATTTATTTAGAAGTCGAATTCAGAAATATGCATTTATTCAAACCACAAATACAGAAAACATATTCTTGTTCAGATAAACAAATTCAGAAACATGCTTGAAAATCATAATTCATGTCTTTGTAAGTTTTCCTTAATCATGATTCAGAAAGTAACTATTACCGTTTTAAGTTACACCCCTTACCTCGATCTATCGAAATTCTCGAATTCGAGTGGTGACGCCTCTTAGTACCTCCTTTAATTCCTTCTACGATCACCTACACCGAAATTGTATACTTAGCACCCTATTCATGCGAATTGTCCGAATTGCGTTAAAATCATAACCTTTTCGTTACTACTTTGTGTGTACGTATTATTGTACATACCTAGGCCAACACGCACGTTTATATATTTTCTTTACTCTTTATATATTTTGTACATACAAATATTAACATATACCTTTATTATATACATCTACATGTATATCCACATAAATATATATATATATATATATATATATATATACATACAAACACTCATATATATATATATATTTATTTGTTTTCCATTTTTCCTTATCACTTCTATATATTCTTTGTATGTACATATACACATTTATCTTATATACACCCAATGTATATACACCAATATATATATATATATATATATATATATATATATATTATTTGTTTCCATTATTCAATATCACAAATATATATTTTTTGTCTACTCCTTATTTTCCCATTTTTTTTTGTCTAATTAAATCTACACTAACATGCTTATGTATACTACACATATATATTCATGTACATTAAATACACATATATACATATATATACATTTTACCTTTTCTCTTTTCCTTTTCTTTTTTTTTCTTTTCTCATTTTCTTTTCTCCTCTCTCGGTCAACACTTTTTCTTCCTCGATTTTGTTTCAATTTCCAGCCTCTGCCTTCTTCTTCCTCTCCCTGCCTCTCGGTTTCACTTCCTCCTTCAGTCTCCCTCTCTTTCTCCCTCGGTTAGCTGCTGTTTCCTAGCTTCAGCCTGCTTCGGTTCTGCTCTGCTTCCATTTTTTTACTCTGCTTCAATTCTGTTCTGCTCCATTCTCGGTCTACTCAATTTCCAGCTTCCGGTCTGCTTCAATTTCCTTTCCCTCGGGTCGGCTCCAGCTTCAG
Organism: Firmiana major; assembly: GCA_033439115.1. Taxonomy (NCBI): domain Eukaryota; kingdom Viridiplantae; phylum Streptophyta; class Magnoliopsida; order Malvales; family Malvaceae; genus Firmiana; species Firmiana major. Next base: position 71,623,638 of record CM065898.1, on the reverse strand, counting down.
ATTTCTCCTGCTTCAGTTTCGGCTTCCTTTTTCTTTCTTCCTTCTCTTTCCCTTCCTCTCCTTCTCCCTCGCCCACCCAACTTTCCTTCCCCCTTTCCTTCTTCTTCCTCTTCTCCTTTCTCTTTTCTTTTCTCTCGGCAGAATCAGCTTCCCTTCTTTTCTCCCTTTCTTTTTTTTTTCTTTCCTTTCTTTTTTTTTCTTTTCTTCTCCTTCTTCCTCGGCCAGCAGCTCTTTCTTCTCCAGCTGAACAGCCCTCATTCTCTTCTTCTTCTTTTCCTTTCTCTTTTCTCTCCCTTTCCTTTCTTCTCTTTCTTCTTTCTTCTCCTCTCTTCCTCCTGACCAGCTCTATCCTTCTTCCTTTCTCCTCTTCTCTTCTTTTCTTTTCCCTTTCCCGCTCCCCGCTACAGCCTCTGCATTTCGAAAATGCAGGAAACGGAATTGGCTTTCTTTGAAAGCCAATTTCGTACCACCTAATATATATTATATTAATATATATATGTTATATTAATATATAGATAGATATTTAGTTGTTTGTTTTTGTTTAATGTTTGTATTATTTTTTTTGTTTTATTGTTTTGTGTTCATTTATTAATTCTTATATATTGTATGTTATACATTACAATATATATATATATATATATATATATATATATATATATATATATATATTTATATATATATATATCATTATTTGTCCATTTAAATTTGTCTAGTATATATATATATATTATACCTATGTATATATATATATATATACATTTTCTTTCCCTTTTTTTTTTTTAATAAAATCACCTAATGACAATATTCATGCCTTCTATGAAATTTTCATTATTCCGAAAATGAAATATTATTAGGATTTTGTTATTCCTCATAACTTCCCGAGACAAGTTTTTACATCAACAATTTTCAACTAATAAATTAAAATTTTCCAATCCCTCCGTGCTTGCATTTGCTTTGTCACTCCCTGTATTTCGGCTTCCCTGTCGTTCACGGGCTTCTCGGTTCCTATAGTCCTCGAGCCCTACAACGAATATTCACACTTCCATTAAAATTTATTATTCCCATTTTTATATATAGTCTAACTAAATGTAAGAAATTTGTGGTGTTTATATTCTCCCAACCTTAAAAGAATTTGGTCCTCCAAATTCATTCGGGTCCATCAGAATAGATGTGGATACTTCTCCTTCATGAGGCTCTCTAGCTCCCATGTAGCTTCTTCAATCGAATGGTGTTGCCAGAGAACCTTTACCAGAGGTATTGTCTTTTATCGAAGTACCTTTTCCTTTCTGTCCAAAATTCGGATAGGTTGCTTAACGTAGCTCATATCCTCTTGAACTCTGAAGGGCTCATACTCAATGATGTGTGAGGGATCCGGAGTATACTTTCTTAACATCGAGACATGGAAGACCTTGTGTACCCCAGAAAGCTGCAGTGGCAAGGCAAGTTTGTAGGCTACGTCTCCCACTCTCTCTAGGATCTTAAAAGGACCAATGAAGCGAGGACTCAACTTCCCCTTCTTCCCGAACCACATGATACCCTTACTCGGAGATACCTTAAGAAACACGGAGTCCCCAATCTAAAACTCAAGTGGCCGTCTATGCTTATCCGCATAACTCTTCTGTCTACTTTTTATGGTTTTAAGTCTATCACAGATTATCCGAACACCTTCTACTGCCTGTTCTACCAACTCGGGAGCCAAGATCCTTCTGTCACCCACTTCTTCCCAAGCCACTAGGGACCTACATCTTTGACCATACAAGACCTCATAAGGTGCCATCCCGATGCTAGCATGATAGCTGTTGTTATAAGCAAACTCTGCGAGAGGTAGATGATCATCCCATGAGCCCTTAAACTCCAAAACACATGCCCTCAGCATATCCTCTAAGGTTTGAATGGTCCTCTCGGACTGACCATCGGTCTGAGGATGATAGGCTATGCTCAGATTAAGCTAAGATCCCATGGCTTCTTGAAAATGAGCCCAAAATCTAGAAGTGAATCGAGAATCTCTATCTGATGTAATGCTCACGGGCGCCCCATGTAACCGAGCTATCTCTCTCACATACAAGTCTGCTAAAGCACTCAAGGAGTCTATACTTTTGATGGCTAGGAAGTGGGCACTCTTAGTCAATCTGTCTACGATCACCCAGATTACATCATGCCCCTTTTGGGTCCTCAGTAAACCTATAATGAAATCCATAGTAATGTGCTCCCATTTCCAAGTAGGCACTGGAAGAGACTTAAGTAACCCCGTTGGTCTTTGGTGTTCGATCTTAATCTGTTGGCAAATCAGACACTTGGCCACAAGCTCAGTTACATCTCTTTTCATACTGGCCCACCAATACACCCTCCGTAAATCTTGGTACATCTTAGTGTTTCCCGGGTGCATGGTGTACCGAGAACAATGAGACTTCTTTAAGATCCTTTGCCGTAGGGCATCATCATTTGGGACACATATACATCCCCTAAATCTCATCAATCTATCCTCACCGACCACAAAGTCTGACTGTACGTCCTGTTTCGCTTGACTGACCATGTCCAATAACTTCTGATCACCCCTCTGTCCCGTTCTGATCTGATCAAGTATACTAGGTTCAATCTGCAAACTAGATATGAACCCAACATCTATTGTTTCCACACTAACACTGAGCTCAGTAAACTGCTCTAGTAACTCCCATTCTCTGACCATCATAAAAGAAATCATCCCCTTCCTACTTAAAGCATCTGCCACTACGTTTACCTTGCCCGGGTGATACAGAATCTCGCAATCATAATCCTTAAGGAGCTCAATCCACCGTCTTTGTCTCATATTTAGCTCATTCTGATCAAATATATACTTCAAGCTCTTGTGGTCAGTAAAAATCTGAAATCTTTCTCCATACAGATAATGCCGCCATATCTTCAAAGCAAAAACAACCACGGCTAACTCCAAGTCATGGGTGGGGTAATTCCTTTCATGGTTCTTAAGCTGATGAGAACCATATGAAACCACTCTCCCATGCTGCATATGTCACGACCCAAATTACCTAAAAATCAGAGTAAATTTTTCACTTTTTCATTTATTATTTAATTCTTACCTTTCTCTCATCGTGACCATCCGACAAACAGTTGGGCTATGATTCGGTGTTGTCACCTTACACTATCACCAATTCCATTTCCATAATCACATTTATATATCAGAGTTTACTATCCTTTGACTTTAATTAAATATATACACAATGGTATTTATAACTCTACATCCCCGACATCATATCCGTTTACAGTACTGTGCATTACATATTTAGATACAAAACTACACAAATGTGTATACCTGTCTCTCGATGGGAAGCAGCGGATACCAAGAATGCAAGTCCTCAGCCGCTTATTAATTTCTGTGAATGCTCTGAAAAGATGAAAAAATAAGGGGGGTGAGCAAACCACACGCTCAGTAAGGCAATTATGCAAGTAAGTAGATAGCTCCACTATCTACATGCTCATAATGCCATGCCCTTAAAATCCTTTTCTTTTCATTAAAATCTCAAGCACAAAACCATTCATATATTATGACATAGTTTATCCAAAACTATTTGTGCATATAGAAAAGCATGTAATTCATGCATCAATAGTATTTTATGTGACATCCTTAAATCATAATTAGCATGAAGTAAAACAAGATCGTGCATTCTTTCATGTCATGTAAGACAAATCATAAATTTGAAATGAAAGCATGGAAAACACCATCATGCTACTGCATTTAAATCATTTCACTAAAAACACAGTATAAAATCACCCGAAGGGGTTAAGCGTCTCATAATTCAAATCCAAACTCATAAAACAATTCATTAAATTTCATTATAAAACTTCGGTTATAAAACCACCCTTCTTTTAGGGTCACATCATAAAATCATAAAATCATAAAATTGGGGGCCTGACCCCTCCCTTGGGTCTACCCTGGTCTATCGACCAATAGTTATATCTGTGAGACAAGCAAGTGATTATATCAGTAACATCGAGGACTATGGCCATATCCTAGTGATCCCTGGCAACACGCTACCTAGTGTGCGGGGTATCACACCTAAAACGGGAGGTGGGTCGTCCTACCCGCCAGAACAGCATAACACCAGGATTGCGAGAGCAAGGCTTGCTGCCTCGTGGCTAATGCCACTCCACTCCAACAATCCCTACGGTACAGCGTACTCCGCGTGATATACACGGTACAACATACTCCGTGAACCCAAGCTCAATCAGGGGTGCCTGTAATAGGTCTTATCCACCCATATCATCTCTGTCTCAGTATGCACATGTGAGCATATCATCTCACTGTGACACACAGTCTACAGGAGGCTTCAACACGGCTATTGCATGTAATATAAATCCCTGTGCGAGCGAAGCTCTAGCACGGCTCCATGCATATTCATGATATCTGAAAACCTCGTGCGAGTAAAGCTCTAGCACGGTTTCATAGAAATCAATGAAATTTGTGTACGAGCAGTGCTCCAGTACGACTTAAACTAATTATAAATTTAAGTAAAATCCATGTACGAGCAATGCTCTAGTACGGATATGTATAAAAACTCAGTGAAAACCTCGTACGAAAAAAACTCCAGTACGACATTCAAATGAATTATAAACCATATAAAACTTTGTGCGAGTAACGCTCCAGCACAAATGAATGCTCAAGTAAATCAAATCTCATGCGAGTTACACTCCAGTACGGCTTTATGCATAATTAAATCAAATCTGGTGATAGTTACACTCCAGCACGGCTTTTATGCAATGTCATATCAAAACAGGATGCGAGCTAAGCTCCAGCATCTCTCATGCATGTCAAATCATAAAAACTAGTGCGAGCAATCGCTCCAGGACCTTTTTATGCATATCAAGTCAAAACAAGTCAAACATGTCAAAACAGTGCGAGCTAAGCTCCGGCACCTCTTATGCATTTCACAATAATAAAATTAGTGCGAGCAATCGCTCTAGCACATTTCATGCATATGATGTCACACAAGTCAGTGCGAGCAACCGCTCAAGCACATTTATGCACAATCACAAACGCAGATATAATGCGAACTACGTGTCGACACTATTTGTTTCCATATAAACTTGATAGTTGGCCCGTTTTCCAAATAATTTCATTTAAATACCAATAACACTTACATAGTGTTATTTTGGGAAACTTATGCAATTATTGACCAATTTATCGATTTACTTTGATTAAAAACCAAGAAAATTCCTTAAATAATAAATTACTTTCGTGCATGTCATGCTTATACCATCCTTAGGTGAACTTCCCTCAATAGGGGTAAAATAGACTTTTCACCTATTTTGATCCTTAAAATCATTTAAACCACTTTTAGGATCATTATACAATAACAATGTATACATACATAATCAGTGTATACAAAAACTATTAAAATACGCGTAGCTACCTCTAGCTACTCACACAATTCCCTTACCTCATTTTCTGTATAGTTTGACCTTTCCATTGATGACTCGTCATGCAGTTCGATTTGCTTCCAATCACATCTCTAGAACTGCAGATAAATATTCATCAGGTCAAATACAATACAATTAATTGTATTCCATATGTTCTGGGCTTAATTTAAATCATTGAGCCCGTTTTCCCATATTGGGCCCGATTATACCATAATGGGCCTTAATCGACCTTAAGCCCATTTACCACACTTTATCGAGGCCTATTGGGCTCACTGGGCCCATCAGTATTTATTTAGCCTCGTTCTAAATTCTTTGATATCTCAATTTATTATTTACGACAATTTATTCAATTTTTCAGAATATAATCCATTAAATGCAAAAATTAATTTATGCGATAAATTTTAACACGCATAACGATGTAAAATTGTCATAAATAAGGGTTACTTACCCGTTATTCCATAATAATACGCAAATCAAAGCTGTCTCAAGCTCTCGTTAGACGTCAATCGTCGAGCTACACAATTAAATAATTTTTCGGGTAAACTTTTAGTCGGATATTAATCAAATTAAATATTTCAAAATTTAAATCGGTCAATTCAACCGCTTACCGACTTACCCGTAGCTCGATTGCATCACTGGAATTTTTTCCAATTTTTTTCTCTTTTTTTTCTTCCTTTTTTTCCTTCTCTTTTTGGCTGAACCGGTTAGGTCCGGTTCAACCCGATTCAGACCGTCGGTTTGGTTCGATCGGTTTAGTCCGGTTTGGCCGGTTTAGTTACCATTTCCTCGTTTCGACGCCGTCCGACCGGTTCCCGACGTGATTCCACCACCGTTCGTCACGCCATCGTATGGGCTTCCTAAATCAGGCCTCGGTGTCGCTCGAATCGACGCCGATGGCCCCCGATCGAAGTTTTTTCCCCGCGGCCTCTCCTTCATTTTTCAACGTTTTTCAACGACTTCACCGCGCGTCGCGGCTGCCGGTGGTTCCCCCGGGGTCTGTCACCCTTTGTCGGTCCTTGCTTGGGGTCCCTGGCCGCCGGTGGTGGCTCGTCCTATGAATCTCTTCCTCGGTCTCCGCTTTGTTTTGCTTCTGCCATTTTCGTTTCTGTTTCGCGATTTCGCGATTCAGATTTCTTTTTTTTTCAACTGTTTTATTATTTTATTTTTTATTTATTATTTATTTTTAATATTATTTTATTTTTAATAATATTTTAATTAATTAAAATATTATTAAAAATCCAAAATATCTAAAAAAATACTATTTTATTCATTTAATCTGTAAATGAATTTCTCAGTCCGATTTTACCTTTTCGGTATATTTTTCGATTATTTTCGGGATTATTTTTCGAAATGAAAATTTCGATTTATTTCAGTAAATTCATATCTTGATCAATTTAACCCGAAATTAAATTATTTCTTCGTTATTGATCAAGATTTCTCAATCCCATATTTTTAATTAAATTTTCTTATCGAAATTATATCGGGTTTCGATCTTTTGACCGTTTTACCCTTACACGTTTTCGAGAATTCATTTTCAATCCTTTTGCATTTTTAAATGCACTCAAAAATTTCTATTAATTCATTTTTTTGCTATTACTATAAAAATCAGGTCTTACAACTTAAGTACACACCCCAAGCCCTGGTATGATGCATCACTGTATACTGCATAGCCTCCAGACCTACTAGGAATGGTTAAGACTGGGGTGGTAGTCAACCTCTTCTTGAGTTCTTCAAAACTTTGCTCATACTGATCAGTCCACTCGAATGGAACATCCTTGCATATCAGCTTAGTCAGTGGAGCGACAATCTTGGAGAAACCTTCTACAAATCTCTTGTAGTATCCAGCTAGTCCTAGAAAACTCTGAATTTTTGTAACATTTTTTGGCCTCTCCCAGTTAAGTACTGCCTCAACCTTAGACAGATCCACTGACACTCTGTCCTTAGAAATAATATGGCCCAAAAATGCTATTTGCTCCAACCAAAACTCATACTTATCCAACTTCCCATATAACTGCTTCTCTCTGAGAGCTTGGAGCACTAATCTCAAATGCTGCTCATGCTCCTCTTGGGACTTTAAGTAGATCAAAATATCGTCGATGAAAACTATGACGAACCGATCTAGATACTCCCGAAACACCTCATTCATCAGGCTCATGAATGCAGCTGGGGTATTAGTTAGACCAAAGGGCATCACGCGGAACTCATAGTGGCCATCTCTTGTTTTGAAGGCCGTCTTCGGAACATCCTCCTTCCTAATCCTCAATTGGTGATAGCCCGATCTCAGGTCAATCTTTGAGAACACCGTAGTCCCTCTTAGCTGGTCAAATAGATCATCTATTTTGGGTAAGGGATACTTGTTCTTAATTGTGTCCTTGTTCAGTAGCCTGTAGTCTATACTGTCACGCCCCGAATATGCAGAAAATAGGGCAAATTTAAAACTTTTTACTCGTTAATTCACAAATAAAGAGTGCATTCCTGTGCAGTGTCATACATCATCACAATTATCATGCCTCAGGATCTCTTCATGATATAATAAATATTGTATTATACCCATTACTCGATTACAAGTTAATTAATCCTAATACATCCCATATAATGTCATACATCAAGTGTCTGCAAATACATTAATAGTCTGGGTACATGAAAAGATAATATACCTCAAAGTACAAATTATATAGCCTGGAGCTTGAATCCTCCACTAGCCACCACTCCGTACGCCGCAGGGAAGTCCTTATTCACTTGAAGAACTCTGGGGGGAAAGAAAAACAGGGTGAGCTTCTAAATCGCTCAGTAAAGGGGGGTAGGGGACTCATTTCATAAACCAAAATGCACATCACAAAGCATTTATTTGTATGTGAAACTCGTTTGAAAACCATAGCATGAAAATATTCAAAACGACACTCTCATGTGTCAAGTCATGTGAAAACATGAAGTAAAAGGCTCACTCTAGAGCAAAACTAAGCATGTGAAAATACGCGTTAAACGCTTTCTCAAATAACGTGGCATAGCCACTGATTTAAAATCACGTGGCATAGCCACTGAATAGGGTTTCTCAACGTGGCACTGCCACTAATGGGGTTTCTCAACGTGGCACAGCCACCAATGGGTTTCTCAACGTGGCACAGCCACCAATGGGGTATACGTGGCACAGCCACCAATGGGTTTCTCAACGTGGCACAGCCACCAATGGGGTATACGTGGCACAGCCACCAATGGGGTTTTCTCAACGTGGCACAGCCACCAATGGGGTATACGTGGCACAGCCACCAATGGGTTTCTCAACGTGGCACAGCCACCAATGGGGTATACGTGGCACAGCCACCAATGGGGTTTTCTCAACGTGGCACAGTCACCAATGGGGTATACGTGGCACAGCCACCAATGGGGTTTTCTCAACGTGGCACAGCCACCAATGGGGTATACGTGGCACAGCCACCGATTGGGTATACGTGGCACAGCCACCAAGTAGGTCATTCTCACGTTACCAGAACGGAGAAGAAATTGGGCTTACATGCTACCAGAGCAATGCCCGGTGTGTACTCACAACTACACACCTCAGTCTTATCATATAAGACGGGTTTGCCTTCACGTAGAACTCGTAATGGTTTCTCTCTCATAAAACTCATTTGAAAACCGTTTTGTACTCAACACAAAACGTAATAAAAATCGAGTTCTAACCGGCAAAGCACACGCACACATTTCTCAAATCTCAATATTGCCTTAACGTAGAGCCCAGTTATAAACTCATAAAACATTGGGCTCCAACCAGCTATAAAATCGTGTGCAGTTCAAATCTCAACACAAAATACTCAACATGCTTGTTTATAAATCGTAAATCATGCTAAAACAGTTTGCAATTCACATACACAAATGGTTTAGATTTCCCTTACCTCTTTGCACCTCGTATAGTGCAATCGTTTCCCCCGTATCACGGACTAGTCTCGCATTCCACTCTGGAACTCCCGAGCTGTCCAAACGATGTTAAAACATCAATACTCCACATTGTCCAATTTTCCATTTATAGCTCACAATTTCCCAAATTCACCAAAATTCTCAATATGCATATCACTCCTACCACATTGAAATTTAATCAATCCCTAGTCATCTTTCAGCCATTTCAACACAAATTCAACCACCAATAACATCAAAATCAACTCAAATATCAAGATCGAGGTTTAGAAATTACCCAAAGCTTGTGAGACGCACAACTCACGCCTCGATCCGATTCGTCCTTCGATTTCCAAGTATGTTGTTCTCCCTTTGATGAGGAACAACTTTCCTTCTTACCACAATAGCTGATTTGGCCGAAAATGGGAGATTTGGAGGAGTGAGAAACTAGGTTTTCAGAAAAATGGAGGTTTGGAAGAGAGAGAAAGTAAGATTTCAGGAGAAAACACGGGTCCCTTATATAGACTGGAGGTAGGAGATCGATCTGTCTCCTGGGGAGATCGATCTGCGTTTGAATTTTTGGGGACGATCTGGGCAATTTTATGCCTAGGAGATCGATCTGTCGAGGGGTGAGATCGATCTCTTTATGGCTTTATGAGATCGATCTGTGCCTTGAGGAGATCGATCTTCTCCCAAACAGAAGCATTTGGAGATCGATCTCTTCCTCATGAGATCGATCCCTTCTCAAACAGATTCATAAGGAGATCGATCTCTTCCATTGGAGATCGATCTGCTCCTCAAATTTCCCCTTCCTCGTCATGTTTAATTCACCAGATCGATCTCTCCTTCTCCCAGATCGATCTGTCCTCATGGATCAAGCTTATTTTACATACTTAACACATAAATCTCCAATTATAATTCCCACAATTCACTTAGCTCAATAAATTACACTTCAATTTATTATTACATCATTAAATATGTCTGAAATTCTCAGATCTCACATATACATAACCTGAGACTACCATCCTTCTTCCGCACAAATAATACCGGAGCTCCCCACTGGGATACACTTGGCCTAATGAACCTTTTGTCTAGCAAGTCTTGCAACTGCTTTTTTAGTTCCTTAAGTTCAACAAGGGCCATCCGGTAAGGAGACTTTGAGATTGACTGAGTCTCTGGTGCCAAATCTATCGTGAATTCTAACTCTCTCTCCGGTGGTAGTCTTGGTAGTTCATCAGAAAACACATCCGGGAACTCGCCTACCACTGGTATGTCCTGAATAATTGGACATTTCTGACTAGTATCGAGGATGAATGCAACATAACCTTTACATTAACACATTCATCAAAAAGTTTCATCAAAGTCAATGTCATAAAATTTATTCCTTAACTGCAAAGCATACATCAAACTTACTAGGTAAGGAGAAGGTTACAATCTTAGAGTAGCAGTCTAAACTTAGACGGTTGGTGGCTAGCCAATCCATACCCAAAATTACATCAAAGCCATACATGCTCAACCAGATTAGATATGCTAATATGATCCTATCTCCTACCTTAATTTCACAATTCCTACACACCATATCAGTCTTTTGTGATGTATACATAGGTGTACTAACGTGCAATGTAAAATCTAGAGATTCAGGCTTAACATGCAATTTACGTGCGAAATGGGGTGATATGAAAGAGTGTGTGGAACTTGAATCACACAATACATGTGCCTCATGATTGTAAATTAAAAGCTTACCTTAAATGGTCTCAGGGAAGGCATCAGCAGTCTCTGTGTCCAAAGTAAAGACCCTCCCATGAGTGACAGGCTTCTTACCCTTCTCTGCTGTGGTAGCCCGTCTCTGTGGGACTTATCTCTGGGGAGCTTGCCTATTAGGTTGTCGTGGTAGCTCTAGGGGTTATGGAAACTTATCTAGTGGGCAATCTTTAATCAGGTGTCTCCTTTGTCCACATCTAAAACAACTCCCTGAGGACCAGTAACACGCACCTCTATGGAAATTACCACAACTAGTGCACAATCTCTCGTACTGCTGGAAGCCTCTGGTAGTTTGTGGGGTAGCTATAGGAGCCGTGGACCTATCAATCCTAGCCCGAGACTCATCTGTCCTCTGTCTCTTAGGCTGGCCCCTCCGAAAGTCTTGTCTCACAAACTGCGTTCGCTTACTCTTATCCCTGGTCTTTCCTTTAATGCTATACTCCGCCTGGGTGAATTAAGGCCTCTCTCAACCATCTGTGCTCTACCCAGGGCATCCTGAAATTCAGTAATCCATAACCCCAAAAGATGATCTCTGATAGCTGGCCTTAACCATGCTTAGAACCTCAGTCCGACGCTCTTCATTTTAGAACGTCTCCGGATCATACCTCATCAGCATGGTGAACTTACTTTCGTACTCATCCACGGTCATACTGCCTGTCACGACCCAATTCCATTGTCTTTAACCTAAAATCACTGAAAATTTTTCGCATTTTACTGTTACCTTACCCGGTCGTGAACTAAACTCACCACACACTGTTGGGCTGTGAGCCAATAATAAACACCACATCTCATTCATTCTCAATTGATTAAAACGATGTCATACATGTGCATTTAATCGTGTACTTATACGAATACATGTTTTACTGACATCTACATCCCCCGTAAGTACAATTCAAAAGAATACCGTGCTTTTACATTGTTTAGATACAAAAAGAATCACTGTGTATATACCTCTTAGCGATGGAGATGCAGCGGAGTCCAAAATACCACGTCTCAGTCCTTACTGGGCTACTATGCACGCTCTGTAGGGGGGAAAATAGAGTGGGATGAGCAACCACACGCTCAGTAAGGCAATAATGCAAGCATGGTAGATAACTACTCTATCTACATGCTGATAGTGTTATGCATAAATCATTTATAGTAGGAGCATGAGGAATAAAACTATGCCATATGAGTATACATATATATCGTGTATTAAAATCATGTACATAGGCATATAAAACATGGTAAAAAACATCATGTATAAATCATCTCATGCTCAATCTCATTTAAGTTCATAAAAGGGCAATTCATTAAGAAACCTCCTTTTTAAACCAACACCATAAACACCACCAAATCAACTCACAATCACAACCACATTTTCATTCCATAATTCACGCATGTGTATAAATCTAGGTCACTATATCAAAAGTGCCTATGTGAACCATTACATCATAAATCATCCCAGACCACACGCATCTAGGTGTGCGGGGTATCATGCTGGCACGAAGATGGATTATCCCTCGCCAGACTTTCTCATCACATAACCATCATGCGGTACATCATACTCCATGTGATATACACGGTACAGCGTACTCCGCAAACTCATATCGTGATTGGGGGTGCCATTCCTAGGTCTTATCTACCCCATGCCAAGAGTTTTCCATATCCGTGAAGGAGAGCCTCCCTGCCGAACAGAGCCTCCCCACCTAACAGAGCCTCCCCGCCTCTTTGGGCTTAAGGATGTTGGCTTAAGGATGTAGGGCTTAAGGATCCTTTCCGTAAGAGAGCCTCCCCACCGAACAGAGCCTCCCCACCTAACAGAGCCTCCCCGCCTCTTTGGGCTTAAGGATGTTGGCTTAAGGATGTAGGGCTTAAGGATCTTACTGTACCCATGTAGGAGAGCCTCCCTGCCTAACAGAGCCTCCCCACCTCTTTGGGCTTAAGGATGTTGGATTAAGGATCCCAGCGTAAGAGAGCCTCCCCACTGAATAGAGCCTCCCCACCTAACAGAGCCTCCCCGCCTCTTTGGGCTTAAGGATGTTAGCTTAAGGATGTAAGGCTTAAGGATGTAAGGCTTAAGGATCTTACCAACTTTCACAACCTTGTACTTAACACAATGTGCAAACTTGTGCGAGCAAAGCTCTAGCACGACTCATGCATCCTCTCATAAAGAGACGCGTACGAGCATAGCTTTAGTACGGTTATACTCATAAGACAACCACTCAAAATCCACGTACGAGCAGAAGCTCCAGTACGGTTTATAAACATCATCATAGTTTCCAAATCAAGGTGCGAGCTAAACTCCAGCACGTTTCATACAAATGAAAACGTAAAAATCCAGCGCGAGCGAAGCTCTAGCGCGATTTATGTCATACAAATATGATAGGCGGCTCATGTACAATTAAACAATCCCGGCAATCGGGTTTAGCACTCACAATTGCTTTTCCACAACAACAATACAATACTAGCCGACCCATCTACAAGCTTGCTTAAAACCAAGCAAATTTCGTTTTGAAAAGCATCAAAACATTAGATTTATGCAATTATTAGCCTTACTATCCCATTTCATAAAATCCACTTCAAATCCAAAACCACGCATATACTCCTCATCATTCACGAATACCATCAATCATTTATTTGAGCAACCATGCATTTCATAAAACACCCGATATTCACCCACAAGTTCAAAGTACGAGCAGCTACCTCTATATACTCACAAAATTCCCTTACCTGGAATCGCGATGCGTGATTCCACTTCCTTAAGCTGCTTACTCGTACGGTTCGATTCGTCTTCAACGAACTCTTCGGGACTGCACAAAATCGTATTTCGCATTATATTCGATCCATATATTGCAACCCTTGTGCTTGCTATATCCAATTTAATCTATAGCCTCTATTAAAGCTTATTCGGCCTCGTTTCATTACTTTACCCATAACTCGAGTCTATGGATCTTCTTAGGCCTATTATCTTATTCAAAATCGATATCAAATCGACATAAAGCTCATAGCGTTCATATTTCATGAATCCCCTCACTATGGCATTTATCAATCATATACATACCCATTTTCACAATTCCTCCACTCACCATGTAATTCCATCTAACCATCTAAAATCATAAACATTACCCTAATAACAACTTTAGCATGCCATAAATCATAAGCTCATTCAATCCCAGATATTCTCACATTATACCCATTTTAGATTTCGAGGTCACACCAATTCCACTACATTCCTAGGTAGTTTATCCATCAATACTCATACCAATCAACTCCAAAATCAATTAAATAGCTAATGCATTTGGATTGGAGTGTTAGAATCTTACCAATATGATTTTTCTTCTTGCTCCAAATGGAAATGCCCTTAACTCCTTCAATACCAACAATGGGCAATTGCCTTCACACTATGTTGTTCTTCTCTTTACTAGGAACAACTTTGCCTCTAATGGTCTCTCTTTAATTCTTGCTGGAAATGGTTGATTTTAGAGAGGAAAAGTTAGGTTTTTGGGTTGAGAATGTAAAGTTAAGTGTTTTTCCAAGATTTCCAGATTTTCAGCCCTCCTTATATAGAAATAGCTTGGGGAGATCGATCTGGTCCAAGAGGAGATCGATCTGGTCCCTTAAAATCCCTCTTTTTCACGGTATTTTTAAGCATGAGATCGATCTGTCGAAGCATCAGATCGATCTGTCGAAGCATGAGATCGATCTGGTCCCAAACAGAGAGCTAAGGAGATCGATCTGGGTGCTTGAGGATCGATCTTTTCACTACAGAATGCTTGGGAGATCGATCTGGCTCCATTGGAGATCGATCTGCTCTATTCTTTTGCCCAAATAAGAGCATTCTGGCTCTTCCAGATCGATCTCTCATCCTATGAGATCGATCTGGCCCTCATGTTTTCCAGGTTTCCTACCGTTTCCTTGCTGCAACTCATACCAACACATCCTTAATCTATTGCCATGGCCATTTTCTCATCCATCCACCTTTATAACTTGAAAATGGCATCCATTCATACCTTATGCACATTGAAACTTGTGTGCATTCATTGTGTGTCCAAAGGTATGCTACATGAAACCAAATGGAAGCATAACTCCATTCCATTTTACCACACTACTCATCTTGAGTTTCAATCACATCCATCACTTGCCAGAACTCATTTCTTCATATCCATACTCTATGAAACTTGTATGTACGTTACAATTCATATTACACATACATACATTGAATCCATGGACTTACATCAATCATACTTTACATTACAAGTCCATTCATATTATTTGATCCAATTATACATATTACCATCATACATATACGGGGTCTTACACTGCCCTGTACCAAATTCAGAAAGTCCATCCTCAACTTCTACTGGGTAACTCGTGGAACATACTGTTTTCTAAAGGCTGTGGAGAATGCATCCCAACTAATCGTCGAATGCTGAGCAGTCAGAAAGACCTTGGTGGATCCCCACCAATACTCTGCTTGGCCTTTCAGCATGTATGTGGCCATAGACACCTTCTCAACATCAGAACACCCCAGAAAGTCGAAGATCTTCCCAAGGTTTACCAACCACTCTTCAGCCTCTACTGGATCCTTAATCCCCTTGAATGCTGGAGGCTTCATCTTCATGAAATCTCTCATCCTACCGATATCCCTCTCTTCCCTCTGGGCCTGTACAAGAGGCTGAGGCGCCATAGGTACTAGAGGAACTTGTGGAGGAGGAGGTGGTGGTGCTTTCGGAGGAGTTGGCATTGGAGTAGGAATTGGTGTCGTGCCAGCTAAATCAAAAACGTTTGCCCCTAGATGTTGGGCAACCATGTCAGCTATCGACTCCAAACCTCGCTCGAGGCGCTGCTCCAATTACTGCTTGAACTGAGCCATACGAGTACTAGGACTCTCTGGCTCAGGTGAAGGAGATGGAGGTGGCCGAGCCTGCCTTCTAGGACGTCCACGTCTTCCACTCATCGTGCAAGTGATCTAATACCTGTGCGTAATTCCAAAGATCAAATCTTACATTCATTAGGTATACATTACCTACAACCAGACAACCACAGACACTTGAGATGTAATTTAACCCTTATTTTCGACACCGACAGTACTAGACAACCTTCGCTCTGATACCACTTAAACTGTAACGACCCTTGACCCTTGAAAAATCGAGGAATTTTTTTTTGAACTTAATTTATCCACTTATTCCTTTATTCACTTAGGTTGTTTTCCTGTTCAGTGTCAAGTCACGTTTCCTAATTCTATATCCGAATTTTATTATTAAACTTCATACTTTGGCTTATATAGCCGATAGAAATTTCAGCAGCATAACGACTTATATATGAGCCTACCCACCTGCAATTCAATTGTTTTGACAATCCTAGATATCCACAACTACCAAGCATGCTTTCCAACAATCCTAGATATCCACAACTATCAAGCATACTTTCCAAATCCATATTTACAACTCAATACATCCATTTTGATGCAATACCAATCATATTAAAATCTAATCCCAATAATAATATTCTTTACATTGTTTTTCCTCACAAATTACATCCCAACAAAAAAGTTTCCAATATATGTCTGTGCATACAAATATGTCTGGTAAAGGAATGTAATTGTATACCTTTGTTGCGTGTACAAAAAGTAGCCTAGGGTAGCTCTTTCCCACAGCTTACGTCGTGTACGCTGCAGGTAGCGTACACGGATCACTGCAAATGGTCTGAGAGGTAGAAGGTGAGCTTTCTGGAAAAAGCCCAGTAAGAAGAATGCATTTAAAACGGTCTTAGTGATTCAAATATGTAGAAAACATAAATATACGTATAATGATTTCTTTCTGAAACTAATATAAAGGACATTCAAAATTAAGGAAAAAAATCAGAAACATCATGATTCAAAACGTAATTCTTTAAGTACATGAACTTAACGGATATTACGTAAACATTTCGTATATTCAGAATTCCAAAACAGGAATATATGTCAAAATCACATATTATAAAATCAAATTCTGAAAACAGGGTTTA
This sequence comes from Firmiana major, assembly GCA_033439115.1. NCBI lineage: Eukaryota > Viridiplantae > Streptophyta > Magnoliopsida > Malvales > Malvaceae > Firmiana > Firmiana major. Next base: position 71,606,589 of record CM065898.1, on the reverse strand, counting down.
ATTCAGATAGAGACTACATCGGCCCATATAATTATCATGCGGAAATAACCAAATCGTCTTGCGGCAATAACCAAATCATCCTCCAGAGAGGGAATTCAGAACCTATGGCCATGATAAGGCTGTAGACGGGATCAAGGTCGTACAGCGTTCAGACACCTGAAGGTGAAGTTCAGACACCACAAGGGCGAAGTTCAGACGCCACAAAGGCAAAGTTCAGACGCCACACAGGTGAGGTTCAGACGCCACACAGGCGAAGTTCAGACGCCACACATGCGAGGTTGACATGCGTTAACATACAACATAAATGGCCTAGTCTCAAAACTTACTATAGTTTTCGTATATAAAAATATCGAAATATAATCATCTTATTCAAAAGTTAATTTCAGAAGACATGCTCTTATTCAGAAGTCGAATTCAAAAATTTGCATTTATTCAAAACATAAATACAGAAAGCATATTCTTGTTCTGATAAACAAATTCAGAAACATGCTTGAGAATCATAATTCATGTCTTTGTAAGTTTTCCTTAATCATGATTCAGAAAGTAACTATTACTGTTTTAAGTTACACCCCTTACCTCGATTTATCGAAATTCTTGAATTCGAGTGGTGACGCCTCTTAGTACCTCATTTAATTCCTTCTGCGATCACCTACACCGAAATTGTATACTTAGCACCCTATTCATGCGAATTGTTCGAATTGCATTAAAATCGTAACCTTTTCGTTCCTACTTCGTGTGTACGTATTATTGTACATACCTAGGCCGACATGCACGTTTATATATTTTCTTTACTCTTTATATATTTTGTACATACAAATATTAACATATACCTTTATTATATACATCTACATGTATCCACATAAATATATATATATACACTCCTATATATATATTTGATTTGTTTTCCATTTTTCCTTATCACTTGTATATATTCTTTGTATGTACATATACTAACATACACATTTATCTTATATATACCCATATGTATATACACCAATATATATATGTATATATACATATATATATATATTATTTGTTTCCATTATTCAATATCACAAATATATATTTTTTGTCTACTCCTTATTTTCCCCTTTTTTTGGTCTAATTAAATCTACACTAACATGCTTATGTATAGTACACATATATATTCATGTACATTAAATACACATATATACATTTTACCTTTTCTCTTTTGCTTTTCTTTTTTTTTCTCCTTTTCTTTTCTCCTCTCTTGATCAGCCCTTCTTCTTCCTCGATTTTGTTTCAATTTCTAGCTTCTGCCTTCTTCTTCCTCTCCCTGCCTCTTGGTTTCACTTCCTCCTTCGGTCTCCCTCTCTTTCTCCCTCGGTTAGCTGCTGTTTCCCAGCTTCAGCTTGCTTTGGTCCTGCTCTGCTTCCGTTTTTTTTACTCTGCTTCAATTCTGTTCTGCTCCATTCTCGGTCTACTACAATTTTCAGCTTTTGGTCTGCTTCAATTTCCTTTCCCTCGGGTCGGCTCCAGCTTTAGATTTCTCTTGCTTCAGTTTTGGCTTCCTCTTTCTTTCTTCCTTCTCTTTCCCAGCTTTCCTTCTCCCTCGTCGACCCAGCTTTCCTTCCCCCTTTCCTTCTTCTTCCTCTTCTCCTTTCTCTTTTCTTTTCTCTCGGCAGAATCAGCTTCCCTTCTCTTCTCCCTTTCTTTTATTTATTTTCTTCTCTTTCTTCCTCAGCCAGCAGCTCTTTCTTCTCCAGCCGAGCAGCCCTCCTTCTCTTCTTCTTCTTCTTCTTCTTCTTCTTCTTCTTCTTCTTTTCCTTTCTCTTTTTCTCCCTTTCCTTTCTTCTCCTCTTCTCTTTCTTCTTTCTTCTCCTCTCTTCCTCCCTGCCAGCCCTTTCCTTCTCCCTTCCTCCTTGTCTCTTCTTTTCTTTTCCCTTTCCCGCTCCCCGCTACAACCTCTGCATTTCGAAAATGCAGGAAACGGAATTGGCTTTCTTTGAAAGCCAATTTCATACCACCTAATATATATATATATATATATATATATTATATTAATATATATATATATATTTATTATATTAATATATAGATAGATATTTAGTTGTTTGTTTTTGTTTAATGTTTGTATTATTTTTTTGTTTTATTGTTTTGTGTTCATTTATTAATTCTTATATATTGTATGTTATACATCACAATATATATATTCGTTATATATATATATCATTATTTTTCCATTTAAATTTGTTTAGTATATATATATATATATTATACCTATGTATATATATATATATATATATATATATATATACATTTTCTTTCCCTTTTTTTTAATAAAATCACCTAATGACAATATTCATGCCTTCCATGAAATTTTCATTATTTCGAAAATGAAATATTATTGGGATTTTGTCATTCCTCATAACTTCCCGATATAAGTTTTTACATCAACAATTTTCAACTAATAAATTAAAATTTTCCAATCCCTCCGTGCTTGCATTTGTTTTGTCACTCCCTGTATTTCGGCTTCCCTGTCGTTCACGGGCTTCTCGGTTCCTATAGTCCTCGAGCCCTACAACGAATATTCACACTTCCATTAAAATTTATCATTTCCATTTTTATATATAGTCTAACTAAATGTAGGAAATTTGTGGTGTTTACATATACTTAGGGTAAAATTAATCGGTACTTAGTTAGGCTAATTAGATTCTCTGTGGGACGATAACCCGGGACTCAAATCCCATTATTACTTGTACGACCCGTGCACTTGCGGTTAACACGTCTGGATAATTTAGAGTGGGCGTAGTTGTATCAAGTTTTTAGCGCCGTTTCCAGGGAGTCACAATTAGCCATTAATTAATGTCGGTGAAATTATGCTTAGGTATAATTCTAGTTGTATACGTACTTAGGTTGTAAATATTTAGAGCCTTAGTTTGATTAGTTAAATTTTTTCTCAAAAAATAAAAAAAAAAATTCTTGAGGACTTTTAGATAATGCGTAGAGCCAAGAGCTATGATTGCTTTCCTTTAGATCTTGAAATTGAACGAACACTGAGAAAAATTAGAAAGGACTCTAGGAAATTAGTATCTCCGCTGCAAAACACCATGGCTGAAAACAGAGAAATTAAGACTGTAGGTGATTATGTTGTACCCACCATTGGAGGTTATTATACTGGCATTAGGCCACCAGCTGTCCCTGCAAAAAAATTCAAAATTAAGCCTTCAATCCTCCAAATGATCCAAACTTCGCTATAGTTCAGTGGGCTTCCTCATGATGACCCACATGCTCATTTAGGGCAATTTTTAGATCTGTGCAACACTTTTAAGCATAATGGATTATCAGATGACACACTGAGACTTAGGTTATTTCCTTTCTCGCTTAGGGATAGAGAAAAACACTGGTTAACCTCTTTACCTCCTTGATCCATCACTACCTGGGATGAGTTAGCCCATCAATTTTTAGCTAAGTTTTTCCCTCCCTCCAAAATGGGTAAACTCCGTAGTGACATATCTTCCTTTGCCCAATTCGATTCTGAATCTCTTTATGAAGCTTGGGAACGATATAAAGACCTTCTTAGGAAGTGTCCTCATCATGGACTACCCTTATGGCTGTAAGTCCAGACCTTCTACAACAGACTCACTAGCCAAAATAGGACCATCGTTGATGCTGCTGCGGGAGGAGCTTTAATGTGCAAGACGGAGGAGGAAGCTTACGGTCTCTTAGATAAGATGGCAGCTAACAATTACCAATGATCTTTAGAAAGGCAGCTGCCTAAGAAGTCGACAGGTCACATTGTCTACCTTGACTTCTCAAATAGCTAACCTTACGAAAAAGGTAGAGTCACTCAGTACCCAGCATAATTCTGCCAATAGTCCTAACCCCGTTCTTGCTATCCAAAGTCCTTTCATTTCTTGCAATCTGTGTGGTGGTACACACTCTGTAGATAGGTGCCCGCTTAATTTAGAATTTGTTCAGTACGTTGCCCCACCTCAGAAGCAACAGAATAACCCCTTTTCAAACATCTACAATCCAAGGTGGAGGAATCATCCTAATTTTTCCTGGAGCAAAAATCAAGGGCAATCTTCTAATTCTCGACCTGTAGGACCCCCTGATTTTCAAGCTCCACCAGTTCATGTACCACCACATCAGCAATTTCCACATCATCCACCTAGTCATTCCTATCTACTACCTCAATTTCAACATTATCCACCACCACCACCACCTATGCTGCCCAAGCACTTACCAGCAGCTGCAGCTGAGAAGAAGCCCTCGCTTGAGGAAATGTTCACGACTATCCTATAAAATTAAATTGCCTCAATTAAGAATTTGGAAGTTCAGGTTGGACGAATAGCTAGTGCTCTTAGCCAGCGTCCACAAGGGACCCTTCCCAGTAACACTGAAGCTAACCTTGTTAGGCAGAGGGAGGGTAAAGAACATGTGAAAGCCATAACCTTTAGGAGCGATAGAGAACTAGAGGATCCACAAGTTAAGTTCAGTCCTGTAAAGCCCACATTGGTAGAGCCCATAGGATCTAAAGAGGCAGCTTAGAAAGAACAAAAACATTAGGATCAGGCTACAAAGGAATCTAAGTTAGACGCTTCTTCATCTTTACCTTCTTCTTCTTCACATCCTTCCTCTTCATCTAATGCTACACATGTTACCACTACGCTTCCTCCAGTTAGACCACCAGTACCTTTTCCTCAGAGGTTCCAAAACAAAAAGCTTGATCAACAATTCACTAAATTTCTTGTGATTTTTAAGAAACTTCACATCAACATTCCTTTTGCAGATGCTTTAGAGCAAATGTCGAGTTATGTGAAGTTTATAAAGGATATCCTCTCGAGGAAGAGAAGATTAGAATATTATGAGATAATGGCCTTAACTGAGGAGTGTAGTGCCATGATTCAGAGAAAATTACCCCCTAAGTTCAAAGATCCAGGTAGTTTTACCATACTTTGCACTATAGGAGTCTGTTCTTTGGTAGAGCCCTGTGTGATCTAGGAGCCAGTATCAATCTTATGTCTTGGTCTATTTACCAAAAGTTAGGAGTAGGGGATGCAAAGCCTATCACGGTGGCCCTTCAGCTAGCTGATAGATCCATTAGATAACCGAAGGGAGTCATTGAGGACGTGCTAGTTAAGGTGGACAAATTTATTTTCCATGCGGATTTTATTGTATTAGATATGGAGGAAGACAAGGAAGTCCCCATCATACTAGGCAGACCTTTCCTAGCTACTGGTAGGACGATAATTGATGTACAAAAGAGGGAATTAACCATGAGAGTACTAAATCGTGAGGTGATATTTAATGTTTTCAAACCTTTGAAGTTCCCTGATGACTCTCAAGATTGTTTTAGGATGGAGGATATAAGGCTCGGGCATAAGATATCTGATAAAAGGATGGAAGTAGATAGAGCTCAGGAGGATTTGACTGTTAGCACTCTGTCACCACTTTGGCTGACCCTCCTACTTCTAGCCCTGCTGCTGAGTGTCATTTTCTTCATCTGCATTTGATGTGCTTCATCTTTCTTTTTACTTTTTATATAGTTCTTTGCTCTTTTCTGTTGTTCCTTTCTTTATTTCTTTTGTAGATTGCATTTATAGTATCACCTTTTCATCAAGCTTCGGTTATTCTTCATCATCAGATAGGGGAGTATTCTGTTCTTGAGCTTCAATTCTTATATTATCTGCACATTGAGGACACTGTGCACTTTAAGTTTAGGGGAGGGGATATCACTTGAGTATTTTTGAAAATTTTGGTCAAAATTAAAAAAAAATTCAAAAATTTGAGCTTACCTTGTTTGATTGTGGGATGATTTAGTACTCAGTATGTAGTTTTCCCATATTTCGATGATATAACCCCATGATTTAGTCTAGCTTTGATTGAATAAGAAGCATGATTATAAGAAAAGTATGAAGTTGAATTCTTGAATTTGTCTTGATTTTGATTGTGATTTCATCATCTTATGCACATGTCATGTCATGAATCTGTACATTTATTTAGAGAAAGCTTATGTAGACATATGATTGCATTTGTTTAGTTGATTTTGTACATCATATTCTAGAATTTGTTTGATCTGATCTCGAGGTGAAATATTAGATCACACTTAATTAGGGAAATGATTTAGACCATCTTTGGATCATTTGAACATTTCTAGCCATCCTTGTACATATTTTACCCCTAGTCACCCGTCTGGGTCAAATAAGCTTTTCTTTGAAAATATACCTGCATATTTTTCCTTAGCTTAAAAACTCTTTTCCTATCACTTACCCCAAAAACATGAAAATTTAGTAGGATATATCTTGAGTTGTGTACATATGGGTATTAGGTGATAGTGAAATTTCAAAAAAAAAAAAAAAGAAGAAGAAGAAGAAGAAAAATACAAAAATAGAATAAAAGTGTTTAGCAAAATAAATAAGTTTGGGGGAACAATTATGAGCTCTTACATTAAAGATGTAAGACCCAATTTTTATTATATATGTTAATGGAATCATAAGACAGATGATTTGATCATATAAATATGAATGAAGTAGTCGAACGTACGTAAAATCCGAAAACAGACAGTTAAAGAATTTCAAATTAAATTTATGAGATTTGAATGGTCCGAACAGAGATACGAATTTTTAAATGAGAAATTATAGTGGGTTCAAGAAGGAAAGTCGGCCTAAATTGGTTTCGAACAAGTGCAGGGGTAAAACGGTCAAAAGATCAAAATTTGGTATAAACCCGATAAGAAAATTTCATTAAAAATATGAAATTAAGAAATCTTGATCAATAATGAGGAAAATATTGAATTTTGAGTCTAATTGATCAAGATATGAATTTATTGGAATTTATCGAAAATTTCACATTGAAAAATTATCTCGAAATTATTGGAAAAATATACTGAAAAGACGAAATAAGCCAGATAAATTCATTTATTGATTAAATGAATTAAATAGAATTTTTTAAAGATATTTTTGGATTTTAATAATATTTTAATGAATAAAATAATAAATTAATAAATTATAAAAAAATAAATAAAAAAATTGAAATTGAAAACGCGAAAACTGAAGAGAAACAGAAATGAAGCAAAGACGCAACCCGAGGACCGACATCTGCAATCGAGGAGCATCGGCACTTGTAAGACCCGAATTTAATAAAAATACGAAAATTAAATAAGAAAAGATAGAGGAAGTATGAAGGAAGTCGGGTTAAATTAATCCCGAACACGTGTAAGGGCAAAATGGTCAAAAGACCGAAAGCCGGTATAAATTCGATAAGGAAGTTTAATTAAAAATATGGATTTAAGAAATCTTGGTCAATAAAAGTGAAATAAAATTATTTCGGATTAAATTGATCAAGATATTAATTTATTGGAATTAATCGGGATTAATCGGGATTTTTAGTTCGGAAAAATAATCCCGAAAATAATCGAAAAATATACTGAAAAGTCACTCGGGACAATATCCCGAAAATACGGGGAAATTATACCCGAAAAAGGATTAAAATAAATTAAATTAAATTAAATTAATTAGAATAAAAATAATAATTTTGTATGATATTTTGGGGTGTTTTAATATATTATAAGGAATAGTAAAATAATTAAAATAAATAATAAAATAATAAAAATGATAAAACAAAAAGAAAAAAAAAAAAAAAAAGAGAGAAATTGGAAAAACGTCGGGGAGAGAGAAAGAGAAGAGGAAACCGAGGGAGACCGCGCGTGGCTAGACCGACCACCGGCCACCGGGCACCGACGGCCTCCGACGATGAGCCGAGGAGCAAGAGGGGAGGCCGGCGAAGCCAACGGCACCGGTGACGCGCGCCAAGGAGGCCGGAAAATGGCGAACGGAGGAAGAGAAGTCGCGGGGAAAAACGGAGTCGGTGCCGGCGATCCACGGCAGCTGGGGACGATCGGCGGGCACCGGTGTGACCGGGGAGAGGAGCCGGTCCTTTTGAGACCGGTATCGGCCGGCGAGACCACCGGAATCCGGTGGATCGAGGGAGAGAAGCCACGGAGGGAGAAGACGAATCCGGCGGCCACCGGCGAGATTCGGCCAACCCCGACCCCAGCCGAAGACTCCCCAGGCCCAGACGGAGCGATTGGTGGCGGTGGCAGCCACCGAAACCGGCGGACGGCGCCGGAAACAGAAAAGGAAGGAAATGGGTCCGACGGCGAGGAGAGAAGAGGCCGGACCGGCGGCTTTCCGGCGGCCTTGGGCGAATCCGAGCCCAGATTCGAGGTGCGGACGGCCTTGCGGAGCGTTTGGCGGTGGGAGCCGGCGGAGAACCGGCCGGAAAAGGTGGCGAACCGGCGGTGAACCGGTCGAACCGGGGTGAACCGGCGGTCTGAACCGGGTTGAACCGGTCTGAACCGGTTCAGCCAAGAAAGAAGGGAAAAAAGGGAGAAAAAGGGAAAAGGAAAAAGAGGAAAAAATTGGGGAAAATTCCGGTGATGCAATCGAGCTTCGGGTAAGTCGATAAGCGGTCAAATTGACCGATTTAAATTTGGAATATTTTATTTAATTAATTTTGGGCTGAGAACTTACCCGGAAAAATTATGGAATTGTGTAGCTCGACGATTGGCATCCACCGAGGGCTCGAGACGGCCTCGATTTGCGGACTAGCATGGAATCTCGGGTAAGTGACCCCTATTTACGACAATTTCCTCGTTATGCGTGATATTGATTAAATTTACGCATAAATTGAATTAATTTATGGAAATTTAGATTAATTGTCGTAAATATTAAATTTAGCTATTCGAGAATTAGAACGAGGCTCAATAAATTATTGATGGGCCCAATGAGCCCAATAGGCCTCGATAAAGAGAAAATTAAGTGGAAAACGGGCTTAAGGCCGATTAAGGCCCATTAAGGTGCAATCGGGCCCAATAGGGGTAAACGGGCCCAATGATTTAAATTAAGCCCAGAAAAGATTAAGTACAATTAAATCATAATATCTGACCTGAGGAATATTAATACGCAGTTCCGGGCATTGGATTGGAAACATATCGGACTGCGCGATGGGACTACATTGGAAAAGAGAAAGGTCAGACTCGACGAGAATCGAGGTAAGGGAATTCTGCGGACTGCTAGAGGTAACAGTACGCAATTTTAAATTCATATGCAGTCCTTTAAAATATCCTGAAGGGTCTAGAGGTCAAATAATAATTTTAGTGCCCCGAATGGGCAAATTACTAAAATACCCTTGTTAAGGGTAAAATTCTAAAAATCTAGGAAAAATTGGGAGGAGCAAGGACAAGAGGTTCCTGCTCGTTCTGGAGATATTTCAACGCATGCATGAGTAGGCTGGCTCGCCTTGAAAGAAAGTGCACCGCATTGCATACTTTCAACGTGAAATTGATTTGAAAACTGTTTTGAGTAAATAGAGCCGCCTACGTGTTTTATTGACATATGACGTGCTAGAGCTCAGCTCGCACGGTAATTTCGATTTGTGTGATGCATGCATTAGTGCTGGAGCGAGAGCTCGCACTAGAGTTTTACATGCATAGGTGCTAGAGTATAACTCGCACCAGATTTCACATGCTCTTTCGTGACACGGTGCTAGAGTCTAACTCGCACCATATTTTTACATGATTTTCGAGACAGAGTGCTGGAGTTTAACCCGCACCAGTATTTATAAAATTTTCATGTGATTTATAATATACAGAGTGCTGAGCTTAGCTCGCACTAGTTTTACCGGATTTGTGGAGTACCGCTGTCTGCCCTTGGAGTCAGCCAAAAGGCCCAACAGGCTCAAGAGACCTCTTAGGTGGGGGTGTGAGTGAGGGATGAGGTTGGCGGCCTTGTGGGGATGTAAGCGGGCTCTGCCAGTTGACGTGTTTTGATGAGAGTGCTGAGCATCGCTCACACAGATTTTATGAGAACATGCGATGAGCCGTGCTTGGAGCATCGGGTAGACTGTGTGTCACCGATTTAATAGGCTCGCACGTGCGTTTTGAGACATGGCATGAGTATTGAGAAACAAACCTCTGTGGGAAGCAGGCCAATTGGGCCGGAGTACCTAGAGATATTACATGGGTTCATGGAGTACGATGTACCGTGCAAGTAGCATGGAGTACGATGTACCGTGTTGTATCTTCGGATACGGCATCTCCGGATGCAGCATCTTCGGATGCCGGGGATCGGATAAGACTGACGGGATGGACTGACCCACCTCCCGGGCGGTTCCCGATCATGGTGAGAACCCGCACACTAGGATCCGTGTAGCTGAGGAACTCACGAGGACAGATGTGGCCATAGTCCTAGTTATTTACCTATATACAGACGTTGCCTAGTCTCGCATGTTGATGATTTCTATGATGATTTAAACTGGGTTTTAAAACTAAATTGCATGATGGTATTTCCATGCTTTTCAAAACCCACGTGTGATGTAAATGTTTTCATGATTTTGTGTGAGTCAGGATCACCCGCAGGAGGGGTCGAGTCCTGACTTTATTGTCAAAATCTTAATTGAGAAAGAAATGATTTATGATAATTGCATGTTGATTTTCCGTGCAAATGTATTTTACATATCATCATAATGCATAGCATTGTTTTAAAATGTGTGGAGAAAGGGTGGTTTATGCATGGCACTACGTTCATGTAGGTAGTATGGTTACCTACTTGTTCGTAGGATTGCCTTACTGAGCTTGATGTGCTCACCCCTTTCATTTTCTCCCACAGATGATCTCCAGTTGAAGTTGAGGCGACTCAGTACTGCATTCCGGATATCCGCTGCTGCCCATCAACATAAGGTATATGCACTTGTACTTATTGTATCTACATAAGCATAGCACAGTAACATGATTGTAAGTAACTTTAGGGGATGTATAAATAATATAACAATTATAAATGACTGGAGAAGAAATAAGTACTAGGGTAGATGTATGGTGGGACTGGCATTGACGCACAGCCCAATTAGTAGTGGAGTGTTGGTCACGATTCGAGGACAGGTAAGAATTAAGTAAGAAAATAAACAAAAACGCGAAAAAATTCACTCTGATTTTTGGATAGTTGGGTCGTGACAATTATTTTGGTATCAGAGCGTAATTGGTCTGATGTGTGTCAGTGTCAGAAGTTAAGAAATTACATCCCCGTGTTACTGTGCTTAGTTAGATACAATAGTGTATATCGAGATGGGCTTGACTAAGAAATGGTTGAGAATGCAGGAATGCCTAATATGAGTCGCGCTAAATGAGATAGTGCACGAGGCAGAGGTCGTAGAGGTAGACCTGAGTCTGCTAAGTCGTGCTGAGTTTGGCTATGAAAATCAGTATGAGATTGAAATAGAGGCGAATGTTGAGCATGCCTCACAGAGTCCGACAGAGAGATCGGACAGTATTGAGACACGCTTCGCGAGATTGGAGCGGAGTGTGGAGATTATTTTGAGGAGCTAATTACTCAGATTATGTACGGATCAGAGGGCGCAGCGGAGCATTGGTGAAAACCCGCTCGACCCATCTTAAGAGCTGATATGAGAAATGATTATGGATGTATTCCGGTGACAGGATATCCTGGACATGATTTAAAGGAAATTTCGGATTAAAGCCCTTGCTTTGACCCAGATGATTTAATTTATTGACGAGTATGGAGACTCGATTATATTCTGGGCAGATATTACCTCGACAAATGAACAAGTGACAGTCGAGAGGTCTAAAAGTTTATGGAAGGGCTCAGATTTTCAATTAGAGTCCGATTGGCCCTTGAGATATTACTTATACCGAGGCAGTGCACAGATTTACAGTTTGGTAAATGAGAACATGAATTGCACGCCTTTGAGATTGGGAAAGGTAATGAGGGCTGAAATAGAGACATAAAAGAAAAGCGAGAAATGACAAGGATGTCAAAAATGGGAAAATTGGTAATTGGTAAAAGATCTAATGTAACGAGTTATGGGCTAAGATAATTGGTAAGGCCCTAGTGCATCTAATTTTGGGCACTCTTGTGGGCATTGTGATTGGAGGACCCCGACCTGCTACGAAGCAGAGTAGCAGTGTCATTACTGTGGAATGTGTGGTGGATACCACGGAAGGAAGGTTTATACCTACATGGTATTGATGAAAATGGTCGTTAAGTGTGGTATGATGGACCATTGATTTTGATTACACAGAGTTGGGCGAAATCGCCCCACAAAAAAGTAAAGAGACAGAGAAAAATTTCGTTGTTATAGCTGAAAACGAAAAGGGAGGCCATAGCCGAAGAGAAAAAGGAAAGTAGGCTATTGGACGAAGGCGAGTGGATGTCTTGGACCAGGATGCTATTGATGTTTCATGGATGTGGTGTAAGATACCACACTTGTTATGAATAACGAAGTACATATGTTCATTAATCCTGGTGCCACATATTTATTTATACCGCCTTCATTCACATATAAGTGAGTAAAAGGCATGAATGCCTACGTCATCGGTTACAATATGGGTAAATGAGTACCCCAATAGAGGAGGATGAATTAACGGAATATAGATATAGAGATTTTAAGTTGATAAACAGGGGTGTAACGGTTGAAATTACAGGAGTGAAGGATGTACTCACAGAATGAATAAAGACAAGAGTTTCATTATAATTGATACGCAAAGGAGAAAATCTTCGAGATAAGATAGATCCTAAGTACAAGATGTATTGGAGTAGAGATATATGCTAGATAAGGAATACCTTTAATATGCGAAGTAATTGAGGTTAAGCAATTAGTAAGGAATATAAATTATAACTAAGGATAAAGATGGGTATAACCATAACCAGTAGTTGTGGTTAAGTCTGAAGGTTAATAAAGGTATTTCAAAATACCTCCCCGCCTGAAGACTTGACAGCATCTAGATATATATATATATATATAATCTATAACGGGAAATCGATCATCGTAATAAATACCTTTAGCATTAGGTTACCTTACTAAGACGATAAGAACATTAAAATTCGACAAATTATAAAGGTTAACGTAGTAAAATTTGATAAGAGCCGTTAAGATAAGAAAAGGGAATAGCGCAGGTTAGCACCTGGAAAACGTAAGCGGTTGAGAAGGATCTTGTACGCCTTGCGTAAATAAGTCAAGGATTAGATCGAGTGTAATCATCATTAACGGTGATATGCTGGGAGTAGTTAAAGCCTAGGGCGAATTATAAGCAACAATTGGAAGATGGCTTTTACAGATGGATTATTGCGAGATTTAAAATGGATATACTTGGTTGACACGTTTAACTATGAAAACGTGGTCATTGAATAAGATGATAAATAAGATGATTGAGGTGACGTGAATTTCGGTGTGGTAAAGTATGAATTGACCACCGTGATTAATTTCACCATACCCAACAGCTCAAGAGGTTCTCAGTGAGTATGGATACCTCGAAATAATGAATGAGCTGTGTATTGATGTATAATGGGAAGATAGTCAAGTATGGAGTCAGACAACTCCTTGATCATGAAATAAACTATCTGACCCATGATTTAAAGTTGGCAACAGTATTTGTACCGAGGATATGGTACTATTATGTACAGGGTGAGGAATTATGGATATGCACTGATCATAGAGCCCGAGTATCTGTTTTCACAGAAAGGGGCGAATATGAATATACATATTGGGTTAGAGCTTCTGAGAGATTTTGATTGTGAAAATTGTACCACCCAGGAAAGGCTGATGCTTTGAGCAGAAAGAGCCTTGGGATGGTATTGCATATGATGGTCAGGGAGCGTGAGCTGCTAGATGCAGTTGTGGACCTCAGTATTGATGTGATCCCTTCTGAGGATGACAGTGATTGTGTGACAGCTAGCCTGATGACTAGTACCGGATGAGAGTGCCCGGATTTGCCAGGCTTAGCGTGATGATCGACCGGATGTCGATAGTTTGGGTCTGATTCAGAAGGGTACAGTGATAGAGTTCACAGTGGGTGATAATGAGTTACTGAGGATTCAGAGACAGTATGAGTGCTCCCCAGGACCACAGTTGATGAGATAGTGAAATTGTCAGAAGCTCACTCTTCGGGATATACAGTGCATGCGGAAGGTAATAATAATATATATTAAAATCTCAAAAGGGGTATGGGTGGTCAGATGTGAAAAGAGATATTGGTGGAGATTGTAGAAAAGTGCCTAGTGTGTCAGCAGAGTAAGGTAGAGTATTAAAAGTCTGCAGAGTTATTGCAGCACCTACCTATATCGACACGGCACGAAAAACGAGAGTAAGTCTCCATGAATGTCGTGATGGGTTATAGGAGACCCGGATAAATCAGGAGACTAGTTGGATGGTAGTCGATAGAGTGACTAAGTCCACCCACCTTCTGGTTATGAACTCCCCAGATACTCAGAGTGTGTATGAGGATTCAGGTATAAGAAAGATTGTGGAACATTAAGTAGCGTTCCAGTGAGCATGGTATCATATAGGGATTCCCGCTCCACTTCCTACCTCAGGGAATATTTTTAGGAAGCTATGGGAACCCGACTGAGTATTAGCACAGCTTTACATCCTCAGACAGATGGTCAGTCAGGGAGGACTGTACAAGTTCTGGAGGATCCGATGAAAGCGTGTGCCATTGATTTTATAAGCTCCTGGAATGATCAGTTGATTTCTAATTGAAGTCGCCAATAACGACAATTGGCAATTGAGTATCGGGATAACGAGATATGAGGCAGTGTATAGCTGTAGGGGCTGTTCCCCAAATTGGATAAGAAAGAGTGGGTGACAGGTAGAAATTATTTCTGACTTTGGATAATAAGTCTCTGAGGATGTTTAGTTAAGGATGAGAGATTAAGAACACCTCAGAACAGATAGAAAAATATTGGAATTCACCCTTGGTGAATTATTATGGTTGAAAGTTACACGTCCTAAGAGAATAAGGACATAGCGGAACTTTTGGAAGAAGTAAATTGAGTTGAGCTGGATCGAATTCTTGAGAGATTGGACAAGTGGGAGATAAGACCTGTAGGTTGTTGTTAATCACTTGGATTAATAGGCACCCACAATGTGTCCCAGCTTATGATGCTTCGGTACTACTATCCAGATCCAGCAGAGGTGATAGGATATGAACTCCAAAAGTTCAGTTTAATGAAAATATGAGTATATTGAAGAAGTTGATTCGGGCATTGAACAGGAAAGAGACAGTATTGGGGTTTAAGATAATCTCCCTAATTAAAGTCCTTTGGTAGTAATACACTCCGAAGAAGGTCGCATAAATTTTAAGAGTATGATATGATCGATATACCCGGAGTTGTATATGGACTCATATGACTTGGTTCTAATTTGGAGGACCAAATTCCTTAAGTGGGGGAGAATTGTAAGACCCGAATTTAATAAAAATACGAAAATTAAATAAGAAAAGATAGAGGAAGTATGAAGGAAGTCGGGTTAAATTAATCCCGAACACGTGTAAGGGCAAAATGGTCAAAAGACCGAAAGCCGGTATAAATTCGATAAGGAAGTTTAATTAAAAATATGGATTTAAGAAATCTTGGTCAATAAAAGTGAAATAAAATTATTTCGGATTAAATTGATCAAGATATTAATTTATTGGAATTAATCGGGATTAATCGGGATTTTTAGTTCGGAAAAATAATCCCGAAAATAATCGAAAAATATACTGAAAAGTCACTCGGGACAATATCCCGAAAATACGGGGAAATTATACCCGAAAAAGGATTAAAATAAATTAAATTAAATTAAATTAATTAGAATAAAAATAATAATTTTGTATGATATTTTGGGGTGTTTTAATATATTATAAGGAATAGTAAAATAATTAAAATAAATAATAAAATAATAAAAATGATAAAACAAAAAGAAAAAAAAAAAAAAAAAAGAGAGAAATTGGAAAAACGTCGGGGAGAGAGAAAGAGAAGAGGAAACCGAGGGAGACCGCGCGTGGCTAGACCGACCACCGGCCACCGGGCACCGACGGCCTCCGACGATGAGCCGAGGAGCAAGAGGGGAGGCCGGCGAAGCCAACGGCACCGGTGACGCGCGCCAAGGAGGCCGGAAAATGGCGAACGGAGGAAGAGAAGTCGCGGGGAAAAACGGAGTCGGTGCCGGCGATCCACGGCAGCTGGGGACGATCGGCGGGCACCGGTGTGACCGGGGAGAGGAGCCGGTCCTTTTGAGACCGGTATCGGCCGGCGAGACCACCGGAATCCGGTGGATCGAGGGAGAGAAGCCACGGAGGGAGAAGACGAATCCGGCGGCCACCGGCGAGATTCGGCCAACCCCGACCCCAGCCGAAGACTCCCCAGGCCCAGACGGAGCGATTGGTGGCGGTGGCAGCCACCGAAACCGGCGGACGGCGCCGGAAACAGAAAAGGAAGGAAATGGGTCCGACGGCGAGGAGAGAAGAGGCCGGACCGGCGGCTTTCCGGCGGCCTTGGGCGAATCCGAGCCCAGATTCGAGGTGCGGACGGCCTTGCGGAGCGTTTGGCGGTGGGAGCCGGCGGAGAACCGGCCGGAAAAGGTGGCGAACCGGCGGTGAACCGGTCGAACCGGGGTGAACCGGCGGTCTGAACCGGGTTGAACCGGTCTGAACCGGTTCAGCCAAGAAAGAAGGGAAAAAAGGGAGAAAAAGGGAAAAGGAAAAAGAGGAAAAAATTGGGGAAAATTCCGGTGATGCAATCGAGCTTCGGGTAAGTCGATAAGCGGTCAAATTGACCGATTTAAATTTGGAATATTTTATTTAATTAATTTTGGGCTGAGAACTTACCCGGAAAAATTATGGAATTGTGTAGCTCGACGATTGGCATCCACCGAGGGCTCGAGACGGCCTCGATTTGCGGACTAGCATGGAATCTCGGGTAAGTGACCCCTATTTACGACAATTTCCTCGTTATGCGTGATATTGATTAAATTTACGCATAAATTGAATTAATTTATGGAAATTTAGATTAATTGTCGTAAATATTAAATTTAGCTATTCGAGAATTAGAACGAGGCTCAATAAATTATTGATGGGCCCAATGAGCCCAATAGGCCTCGATAAAGAGAAAATTAAGTGGAAAACGGGCTTAAGGCCGATTAAGGCCCATTAAGGTGCAATCGGGCCCAATAGGGGTAAACGGGCCCAATGATTTAAATTAAGCCCAGAAAAGATTAAGTACAATTAAATCATAATATCTGACCTGAGGAATATTAATACGCAGTTCCGGGCATTGGATTGGAAACATATCGGACTGCGCGATGGGACTACATTGGAAAAGAGAAAGGTCAGACTCGACGAGAATCGAGGTAAGGGAATTCTGCGGACTGCTAGAGGTAACAGTACGCAATTTTAAATTCATATGCAGTCCTTTAAAATATCCTGAAGGGTCTAGAGGTCAAATAATAATTTTAGTGCCCCGAATGGGCAAATTACTAAAATACCCTTGTTAAGGGTAAAATTCTAAAAATCTAGGAAAAATTGGGAGGAGCAAGGACAAGAGGTTCCTGCTCGTTCTGGAGATATTTCAACGCATGCATGAGTAGGCTGGCTCGCCTTGAAAGAAAGTGCACCGCATTGCATACTTTCAACGTGAAATTGATTTGAAAACTGTTTTGAGTAAATAGAGCCGCCTACGTGTTTTATTGACATATGACGTGCTAGAGCTCAGCTCGCACGGTAATTTCGATTTGTGTGATGCATGCATTAGTGCTGGAGCGAGAGCTCGCACTAGAGTTTTACATGCATAGGTGCTAGAGTATAACTCGCACCAGATTTCACATGCTCTTTCGTGACACGGTGCTAGAGTCTAACTCGCACCATATTTTTACATGATTTTCGAGACAGAGTGCTGGAGTTTAACCCGCACCAGTATTTATAAAATTTTCATGTGATTTATAATATACAGAGTGCTGAGCTTAGCTCGCACTAGTTTTACCGGATTTGTGGAGTACCGCTGTCTGCCCTTGGAGTCAGCCAAAAGGCCCAACAGGCTCAAGAGACCTCTTAGGTGGGGGTGTGAGTGAGGGATGAGGTTGGCGGCCTTGTGGGGATGTAAGCGGGCTCTGCCAGTTGACGTGTTTTGATGAGAGTGCTGAGCATCGCTCACACAGATTTTATGAGAACATGCGATGAGCCGTGCTTGGAGCATCGGGTAGACTGTGTGTCACCGATTTAATAGGCTCGCACGTGCGTTTTGAGACATGGCATGAGTATTGAGAAACAAACCTCTGTGGGAAGCAGGCCAATTGGGCCGGAGTACCTAGAGATATTACATGGGTTCATGGAGTACGATGTACCGTGCAAGTAGCATGGAGTACGATGTACCGTGTTGTATCTTCGGATACGGCATCTCCGGATGCAGCATCTTCGGATGCCGGGGATCGGATAAGACTGACGGGATGGACTGACCCACCTCCCGGGCGGTTCCCGATCATGGTGAGAACCCGCACACTAGGATCCGTGTAGCTGAGGAACTCACGAGGACAGATGTGGCCATAGTCCTAGTTATTTACCTATATACAGACGTTGCCTAGTCTCGCATGTTGATGATTTCTATGATGATTTAAACTGGGTTTTAAAACTAAATTGCATGATGGTATTTCCATGCTTTTCAAAACCCACGTGTGATGTAAATGTTTTCATGATTTTGTGTGAGTCAGGATCACCCGCAGGAGGGGTCGAGTCCTGACTTTATTGTCAAAATCTTAATTGAGAAAGAAATGATTTATGATAATTGCATGTTGATTTTCCGTGCAAATGTATTTTACATATCATCATAATGCATAGCATTGTTTTAAAATGTGTGGAGAAAGGGTGGTTTATGCATGGCACTACGTTCATGTAGGTAGTATGGTTACCTACTTGTTCGTAGGATTGCCTTACTGAGCTTGATGTGCTCACCCCTTTCATTTTCTCCCACAGATGATCTCCAGTTGAAGTTGAGGCGACTCAGTACTGCATTCCGGATATCCGCTGCTGCCCATCAACATAAGGTATATGCACTTGTACTTATTGTATCTACATAAGCATAGCACAGTAACATGATTGTAAGTAACTTTAGGGGATGTATAAATAATATAACAATTATAAATGACTGGAGAAGAAATAAGTACTAGGGTAGATGTATGGTGGGACTGGCATTGACGCACAGCCCAATTAGTAGTGGAGTGTTGGTCACGATTCGAGGACAGGTAAGAATTAAGTAAGAAAATAAACAAAAACGCGAAAAAATTCACTCTGATTTTTGGATAGTTGGGTCGTGACAGCACTAGGCGAGGGCCGACGGCCACCGAAAAAGGGAGAGGACGTCCGCACGACCCTCTAGGCATCGGGACCACCGCCAACAACGCTGTAATCCGACGAATCGAGGGAGAGAAACCGACGGGGGAGAGAAGGGAAAATTCGACCATTTCGCCGACGATCGACACCAACCGACCCTAGTCGAGTGCTCCCCCAGTGCAGGCACACCGATTGGCACCAAAATCGGTCGGTGAAACGGCCACTAATGCCGGCGACGGTAATGAAAGAGAAAGGGTACCAATGCTGAGGGATAAGAGGCCGGACCGACCACTTTTCGGCTAGCCATGGCGAAACCGACGGCAGATCCAAGCTTTGTGAGGTCTCACGAAGCTGCTGGCAATGGAAGCCGATGAAGAACCAACTGGTGAAGCCCTGAACCGATCGAACCGGACAGAACTGGGCTGAACCGGATCGGTCTAAATCGGGTTGAACTGGACCAAACCAGTTCAGCCAAAAAAGAGAGGAAAAATGGAGAAAAAGGAAGAAAAAGAGAAAAATGAAAAAAGGGGAAGAATTTTTGGGGATAAACCGAACTTCGGGTAAGTCGGTAAGAGGTCAAAAGTGACCGATTTGATTTTCAAAAAATTTATTTAAATTATATTTAATCAAAAATTTACCCGAAATTAAATATAAAATTGTGCAGTTTAATGATAAATTGTGTACGTGAGCCTGGTCGAACTTTGATTTACGCATCATCTTATAATTTCGGGTAAGTAAAGCTCATTTACGTCAACAATATGATTATTACGCAATTGAAATTTATTTTGCAAATTTCGGATTAAATTTTGCATAAAAATAAATTATATTCATATTTTTGAATTAATTGTCGTAAATGATATACGGGCTATCCAATGAGTTTGGAACGAAGCCCGATGATTGTTGATAAGCTAAATGAGCCCAGTAAACCCGAAGAAGGGATTTAAAAAGTGGAAACTGGTTGAAAAAGGGGTCAAGGCCCATTAAAGTGCAATCGGGCCCAATAGAGTAAAACGGGCCCAGAGCTTTAGATTCGATCAGTAAGAGTGAAATACTGATCAGTATATTTGAACTGAACTAATATGTGGTTATATGCAGCTCCGTACACGACCGAATTGGACTGAGAAACCTGGTACGATCGAGTCGGGATAAGCTCGCGCGTGATTCCAGGTAAGGGAATTTTACGGACTGCCAGAGGTAACTTTACGCAATTTCAACTTTATTTGTAGTCTCTTAAATTGTCTGAAGGGTCTAGATTTAAGATAAAAATTTTAATGCCCTGGATGGGCAAATTACCAAAATACCCTTATTAAGGGAAAAATTTCCAAACTTAGGAAAAATTGGGAGGAGCAAGAACAAGAGGTTCCTGTTTGTTCTTGAGGTGTTTTGACAGGTGCATGAGTAGGCTGGCAAACTTTTAAATAAAAATGCACAACATTGTATAATTTCAACAATGTGATTCTGTTGGAAATTGTTTTGAGATAACAGAGCCGCATATGTGATTTTATAGACATGTGACGTGCTAGAGCTCAGCTCGCACGGGTTTTGATTTGTGTGATGCATGCATTAGTGCTGGAGTGAGAGCTCGCACTAGAGTTTTACATGCATTGGTGCTGGAGTCTAACTCGCACCAGATTTTTACATGATTTTCGTGACACAGTGCTGGAGTTTAACTCGCACCAGATTTTTTACATGATTTTCGTGACAGGGTGCTGGAGCCTAGCTCGCACCAGATTTTCACATGAGTTGTGTACAGAGTGCTAGAGCTTAGCTCGCACTAGTTTTACTTGATTTTATGAGAGTGTTGGAGCATTGCTCCATTAGTTTTATTAGAACATGCGATGAGCTGTGCTTGGAGCGTCGGGTAGATTGTGTGTCATGTCGATTAAATAGGCTCGCACGTACGTTTTGAGATAGGGGATGAGTATCGATATGAGATATGGGTCCACGGAGTACATTGTACCGTGCAAGTAGCATGGAGTACGCTGTACCATGCTGGGATTGATTATGAAGCATCTTCGGATACGAGTGATTGGGCAGGACCGACGGGATGGACTGACCCACCTTCCGGGGTGATTCTCGATAGTGGTGAGACCGCGCACACTAGGATCCGTGTAGCAGTGGAATCACAAGGACATATGGCCATCGTCCTAGTTATTTGCCCGAGATATATGCATATATTGCCTAGTCTCGCATGTTGATGTTTTGAGAAACTCGTTTGGTGGATTTTTGTATGAGTCTGGATCACCCGAGGGAGGGGTTAGATCCTGACTAAGATAAGATTTTGATGAGAATGAAACTGGGTTTTAAACTAAATTTGCATGATGTTATTTCCATGCTATTTAAACGCATGAATGATGTAAACTAGTTTTACATGATATTCATTGTATCGCATGGTACTATTGCTTTGAAAAACATTTGATTTCATGGTTTTGTGTGAGTCAGGAACACCCGAGGGAGGGGTTAAGTCCTAACTGTGTTGTGAAATTGTAACGAGAATGAAATGTTTTAAATGGATTTGCATGTCGAGTTTTCCATGCTTTTGAAATCCATATGTGAACTTGTTTTACATGACATCATGACATCATGAATTGTAGCATCAGTTTTGAAATGTGTGGAGAAAGGGTGGTTTATGCACGACACCACGTTCATGTAGGTAGTATGGTTGCCTACTTGTTCGTAGGATTGCTTTACTGAGCTTGATATGCTCACCCCTTTCATTTTCCTACACAGATTTCCTCCAGTAGACTTTGAGGCGACTGAGTACTGCATTCCTAATATCTCTGTTGCCCATCATTTTGAGGTATATACACTTGTACATATTGTATCTAAATAAGAATAGCACAGTAACATGTTTGTAAGTAACTGTCGGGGATGTATAGATAATGTATACACTTGTATATGAATGAAAAAGAATAAATGAAAAACTCATGTGTTTATCTTTTTCTGTAATAAGGAATTAAGTTATATGATGATTGAATGGTGGGACTGGCATTGACGCACAGCCCAATTGTTAGTGGAGTGTAGTCACGATTAGAGGACAGGTAAGTATGAAAGAAAAAAGAAAAATTTACTCTGATTTTTGGGTTGTTTTGGGTCGTGACAAAAGATCCTAGAAGTAATGCATGTTGAGGGCTAATTAAACCTAAATCGACTTTATCATACCTTAGCCCCAACCTTACATTACAAGCTTAATGAAGTCTTATTGATCTTTGGTTAAGTGTGATTACATTAGTGGAGAGAGAAGTGAAAAGCAAACTTATGGGAATGATCCATGTCATTGACTTTGTATTCACTGTGTTTGCATAATCTGATTCGGTAATGTACTGTGAAGTGGCTTTGACATTTTCACACACACACACGATTAGTCCAATTTGGGCTAGGACTTATGATTGAATGATTCTGAATGTTGGACTTATAATTGTGAATCTTTGAGATCAAAGTTTGTACTTTTTCTTTGAGAATAATATTGAAAAAATTATTATGTTTGGTACTTGTCATTCCTGCATGTATTTTGTTTTGCTTGAGGACAAGAAAAAACTCAAGTTTAGGGGTATAATAATTCTATTTTAATAGAATTATTTGTGCTTAATTTCTTAATTAATTATTTTAATCCCCAGATTATTTTATTAATTATCACCTCAATTTAATTAAAATTCTCTTATTTGTAGATAAATTAAATCCAGATGAAACTCAATCGTTTCGATAGAAAATGGGCTGAAAATGGGCTAAAAGAGACTGGACCACTACCATTTCGCAGTCTGAGTCACCATTCGTTGTAGAGACGTGTGATGTTGGGTGTTCGTATTTTATTCACCTCGAAAAGATAAGATCGACAGATACTGTGCCCACCTTCTGGAAGACACACGTCGGACTACATCGCACATCCAAGTGGACAAAAAGACAAGTGACGTGGAAATATCTTCTCTGAAGCAAATGAAATGAAGACAAGTGGCCAAACAATGCCAACTCATTTAGGATTGAAAATTACAATTGTACCCCTAATTTTGTGTATAAATAGAATATGATGAGCAATTGGAAAGAGGAGTTTTTTTTTTCAGGTAGCTTTAGTTTTTTTTTAGGTTAAAATTTTCTTGTTTGGTTTTATATTTTCCTTAGGTTTTCTTTTAAGCTTTTCACGTTGGCTAGTGACAGCAGCCACCATATTTCTTCTTGGTTTGCCCAAATTTCCATTCCCTTATTGTTTTAATGTTTAAGTTTTAATGAAAAGCTTTCATTTTTCCATTGTTTCTCTCGGTTTGTATTTTCTTTTTATTGCACAGCTAAGTTTTTATTTTCTTTTCTTATGCAAGGTTTCTTTTCATTGATTTTTTTTTTGTACTCATTATTCCTGTCCAGTTCTCAGGTTGCTTAGTATTTGGTTTTCTTTCTTTGTTTTTTTTTTTTTTACTTCTCATTCGGGTATTGCTTGAAACAATCTATTAAGCTTCAATCACTACTGCCAGTGACTTGTTCTGGTGCTTTGATGCGGATTTAATACTGGGCATTGTTTCCGCGTTAATGGAACAGTGAAACAATGGCAGGCTGAACAGAAAATGAAGCAAGGTGTGGCCACTATTCCCTTCTCTCTTCTCTGGTTCACGGTGGTTTGTTGTTTTGGTTTAAGTTTAGTTACTTATTTTCTTCATGCCTTGTCTACTTTAAGTTGAAAGCATATTATCGCCTGATTGTTTCTTTCTCATTGTCTCCTTTCAGTTACTGCATTATATTCATTCATCTTTTTATTACATTTAACGTACTAGCTCTCAATTTTTGCATTTCAATATCTAGATTATTTCACTTGCTCTGCACTGCATTTCATCTCGGTATATTCTCTTTACTTTGCTCGCTGGCTGGTATTGAAAATGGCAGGATCACTGCCGTGTGGTGCAGTATAGCAGAAGTGGCTGGAGTTTTCTTTCACTCTGTTCTCCTCTGTTCCACGATTTTACCTACTGTTCACTCTTAATTTGCCTTGGCTTTGCATTAATCTTTTTATTGTTGTTGTAGTTGAGTGGCTCGAGTTGAGGTCAAGTTGATGAGCGATGGAATGAAGCAGAAGGCAGCTACACGAGCAATGAGGGCTATTTTCTTTGTGGCAGTTTATTCCATTGTTATAGTTCTTCATGTTCAGTCTTATGATTAATTTTTTTTTATTCTTCTAGGATAGTAGTTAGTGTTAAATTATCTGATGTCTAATTTGTCTGCCTTGATTCTGTGTAAAACTCGATTCTGCTCATTTCTTCTATGTTCTACTTGATTCTTATTAATAAGTCTTCCACTTAGCTAAGTTCATCTGTCGGTTTCAAAGCTTGGATAATACAAGTTGCAGTCTCTTGTTATAACGTCTTGCATCTTCTTTGTTACAACTTGTTTTTGCATTCATTTGCTAATGTTATTTTTTATCATGGTTGTTGCTGGACTGAAGCAGGTGGAGGTTTAGAGTTTGCTGACGTAGCTGTTGTGTTGTTTCCATTTAGTTGTAGCAGAGCACAATCCGTGTTGTAGGAAAATTGCACTATGGAGGCTACTTTGCTGTTGCGCTAACTGCTGTGCATTCTTTGTTGTCTGCTGAAGGACGATGGCTGATTGAAGCAGGAAGTAGCAAGGTGCTCAAGGCTGCTGCAGTGCCAGTTATAGCTGTAAGACCCGAATTTAATTAAAATACAAAAATTAAATAAGAAAAGATGGGGGACGTATGAAGGAAGTCGGGTTAAATTAATCCCGGACACGTGTAAGGGCGAAATGGTCAAAAGACCGAAAGCCGGTATAATTTCGATAAAGAAAATTAATTAAGATATGGATTTAAGAAATCTTGGTCAATAAAAGTGAAATAAAATTATTTCGGATTAAATTGATCAAGATATTAATTTATGGGAATTAATCGGGGTTTTTAGTTTGGAAAAATAATCCCGAAAATAATCGAGAAATTATACCCGAAAAAGAGGTTAAAATATAATAAATAAATTAAATAAAATTAAATAAATTGAATTAAAATAAAAATAATAATTTTAAGGGATATTTTGGTATTTTAGTGTATTTTAATAAATAAAAATAAATTGTTAAATAAGATAATAAAACAAAAAAAAAAAGAATTGAAACAAAAAAAAAAAGAGAGAGAAAGGCTGAAGAAAACGAAAGTTTCGGGGAGAGAGAGAAGAAAACGGAACCGAGAAGACCGAAGAAGGCCGACCACCGTCCGGCGGCCAAAGGCTCGACCAAGGGCCGAAAAAGAAAGAGGGGAGGCCGGTGATCTCAATGGCACCGGCGGTGCAGCCTACCGACGCCGGAGGAAGCCGATCGGAGGAGAGAAAGGCCGCGGGAAAGAGAAGGCCACCGGCGGCGAACGGCGGCGATCCGACCGGAACCAAGGCCCGATTTGGAGAGCCCAGTCGACGGCGGTGCTTTTGGCACCGGTGGCAGCCGACGAGACGGCCGGAATCGACGGCGACGACCAAAAGAGGGAGACGGGTCCGACGGCGAAGAGGAGAAGAGGCCGAACCGGAGGCGTTCCGGCGGCCTTGGGCAAAGCCGAGCCCAGATTCAAGCTGCGGACAGCCTTGCGGAGCTGATGGCGGTGGAAGCCAGCGGAGAACCGGCCGGAAAAGGGGCGAACCGGCTGTGAACCGGTCGAACCGGGGTGAACCGGCGGTCTGAACCGGTCCGAACCGGACTGAACCGGTTCAGCCAAAAAGAGGGAAAAAAAGGGAGAAAAAGGGAAAAGGAAAAAGAGGAAAAAATTGGGGAAAATTCCGGTGATGCAATCGAGCTTCGGGTAAGTCGATAAGCGGTCAAATTGACCCGATTTAAATTTGGAATATTTTATTTAATTAAATTTCGACCGAAAAGTTTACCCGAAAATGTAATTAATTGTGTAGCTCGACGATTGGCATCCACAGAGGGCTCGAGACAGTCTCGATTTGAGGACTAGCATGGAATCTCGGGTAAGTGATCCCTATTTACGACAATTACCTCGTTATGCGTGATATTGATTTAAATTCCGCATAAATTGAATTAAATTATGGAAATTTAGATAATTGTCGTAAATAGTGAATTTAGCTATTCGAGAGCTAGGACGAGGCCCAATAAATTATTGGTGGGCCCAATGAGCCCAATAGGCCTCGATAAAGAGAAAACTAAGTGGAAAACGGGCTTAAGGCCGATTAAGGCCCATTAAGGTGCAATCGGGCTCAATAGGGGAAAATGGGCCCAGCGATTTAAATTAAGCCCAGAAAAGTATTAAATACAATTAAATTGTATAATATCTGACCTGAGGAATATTAATACGCAGTTCCGGGCGTCTGATTGGGAGCATATCGGACTGCGCGACGAGACGACAAGGGAAAAGAAAAAGGTCAGACTCGACGAGAATCGAGGTAAGGGAATTCTGCGGACTGCTAGAGGTAACAGTACGCAATTTTACATTCATATGCAGTCCTTTAAAACTAATTGAAGGGTCTAGAGGTCGAAAAACAATTTTAGTGCCCCGTATGGGCAAAATTACTAAAATACCCTTGCTAAGGGTAAAATTCTAAAAATTTAGGAAAAATTGGGAGGAGCAAGAACAAGAGGTTCCTGCTCGTTCTGGAAGTATTTCAACGCATGCATGAGTAGGCTGGCTCACCTTGAAAGAAAATGCATAGCATTGCATATCTTAACTGATGTGATTTCTGTGAAAACTATTTGGAAATAACCGAGCCGCCTACATGTTTTTATTTACATGTGACGTGCTAGAGCTCAGCTCGCACGATGTTTGACTTGTGTGATGCATGCATTAGTGCTGGAGCGAGAGCTCGCACTAGAGTTTTACATGCATAGGTGCTAGAGTATAACTCGCACCAGATTTCACATGCTTTTGCGTGACATGGTGCTAGAGTCTAACTCGCACCAGATTTTACATGATTTTCATGACAGGGTGCGGGAGTTTAACTCGCACCAGATTTTATAAGATTTTCATACGATTTGTATACAGAGTGCTGAGCCTAACTCGCACTAGTTTTACTGGATTTGTGGAGTAGCGCTGTCTGCCCTTGGAGTCAGCCAAAAGGCCCAACAGGCTCAATAGACCTCTTAAGTAGGGTGAGAGTGAGGGATGAGGTTGGCGGCCTTGTGGAGATGTAAAGCGGGCTCTGCCAAGTTTACTTGATTTGATGAGAGTGCTGAGCATCGCTCGCACTGATTCTTAAGAGAACATACAATGAGCCGTGCTTGGAGCATCGGGTAGACTGTGTGTCACCGATTTAATAGGCTCGCACGTGCGTTTTGAGACATGGCAACGAGTATTGAGTTATGAAAACCTCTGTGGGAAGCAGGCCAATTGGGCTGGAGTACCTAGAGTGATATGGGTCCATAGAGTACGATGTACCGTGCAAGTAGCATGGAGTACGATGTACCGTGGGGTATCTTCGGATACGGTATCTTTGTGATACAGAGTATCTTCGGATACGGTATCTTTGTGATACGGGGTATCTTTGTGATACGGTATCTTCGTGATACGGGGTATCTTCGGATACGGCATCGACGGATGCGTGAGATCGGATAAGACTGACGGGTTGGATTGACCCACCTCTCGGGCAGTTCCCGATCAGGGTGAGACCTCGCACACTGGGATCCGTGAAGCTAGAGGACTCACGAGGACATATTGGCCAGTCCTGGTTATTACCGATATACAGTATTGCCTAGTCTCGTATCTTGTATATATATACGTATGTTTTCGATACCGATGCTTTTGAGAAATTCTATTTCCATGGTTTTGTGTGAGTCAGGATCACCCGAAGGAGGGGTCGAGTCCTGACTTCATTGTGAAATTTTTAAAGAGAAAGAAATGATTTAAAATAATTGCATGTTGAGTTTTCCGTGCAACTGGATTTACATAACATCACAACATCATATCATATGTTTTAAAATGTGTGGAGAAAGGGTGGTTTATGCATGGCACCACGTTCATGTAGGTAGTATGGTTACCTACTTGTTCGTAGGATTGCCTTACTGAGCTTGATGTGCTCACCCCTTTCATTTTCTCCCACAGATGATCTCCAGTTGAAGTTGAGGCGACTCAGTGCTGCATTCCGGATATCCGCTGCTGCCCATCAACATAAGGTATATACACTTGTACTTATTGTATCTACATAAGCATAGCACAGTAACATGTTTGTAAGTAACTTTAGGGGATGTATAAATAATATAACAACTATAAATGACTGGAGAAGAAATAAGTACTGGGGTAGATGTATGGTGGGACTGGCATTGACGTACAGCCCAATTAGTAGTGGAGTGTTGGTCACGATTCGAGGACAGGTAAGAATTAAGTAAGAAAATAAGCAAAAACGCGAAAAATTCACTCTGATTTTTGGATAGTTGGGTCGTGACAATTATTTTGGTATCAAAGCATAATTGGTCTGATGTGTGTCAGTGTCAGAAGTTAGGAAATTACATCCCCGTGTTACTGTGCTTAGTTAGATACAATAGTGTATATCGAGATGGGCTTGACTAAGAAATGGTTGAGAATGCAGGAATGCTTAACATGAGTCGCGAAAAATGAGATAGTGCACGAGGCAGAGGTCGTAGAGGTAGACCTGAGTCTGCTAAGTCGTGCTGAGTTTGACTTATGAGAACCAGTGTGAAATTGAAATGGAGGCTAATGTTGAAAATGCCTCACAGAGTCCGACAGAGTGATCGGACAGTATTGAGACACGCTTCGAGAGATTGGAGCGGAGTGTGGAGATTACTTGAGGAGCAAATTGCTCAGATCATGTATGAGATCAGAGGGCGCAGCGGAACAGTGGTGGAAACCCGCTCGACCCATCTTAAGAGTTGAGATGAGAAATATCTTGGACATATTCCGGTGACAGGATATCCCGGACATGATTTAAAGGACATTTCAGATTAAAGTCCTTATTCTGACCCAGAGGATTTGATTGATTGACGAGCAGGGGGACTCGATTATATTCTGGGTAGATATTACCTCGACACTATGAACAAGTGACAGTCGAGATGTCTAAAAGTTCATGAAAGGGCTCGACTTTTCAATTAGAGTCTGATTGGCCCGTGAGATATTACCTATACCGAGGCAGTGCACAGATTTACAGTTGGGTAAGTGAGAATATAAATTGCACGCCTCTGAGATTGGGAAAGGTAATGAGGGCTGAAATAGAGACATAAAAGAGAATCGAGAAATGACAAAGATGTTGAATGAGAAAAATGGAAATTGGTAAGAGATTAGATTTGACGAGTTATGGAGTAAGATAATTGGTAAGACCCCAGTGTATCTAATTTTGGCACTCTTGAGGGGTATTGTGATTGGAGGACCCTGACCTGCTACGAAGCAGAGTAGCAGTGTCATTACTGTGGAATGTGTGGTAGATACCACAGAAGGAAGGTTTATACCTACATGGTATTGATGAAATGGCCGTTAAGTGTGGTAAGACGGACCATTAATTTTGATTGCTCAGAGTTGAGCGAGATTTTCCCACAGGAAAGTAAAGAGACAGGGAGAAAAATTTTGTTGATATAGCTGTAACGAAGAGGGAGGACATAGCCGAAAAGAAAAAGGAAAGTAGGCTGTTGGACGAAGGCGAGAGGATGTCTTGGACCAGGACACTGTTGATGTTTCATGGATGTGGTGTAAGATACCACACTTATTATGAATAATAACGAAGTACATATGTTCATTGATCCTGGTGCCACACATTTATTCATACCGCCTTCATTCGAATATAAGTGAGTAAAAGGCATGAATGCCTACATCATTGGACGATACTGATAAATGAGTACCCCAATAGAGGAGGATTAATTAACGGAATATAGATATAGAGATTTTAAGTTGAAAACAGGGGTGAAAACATCACTGAAGAGTATACTGTAAGTGTTGACAAGTGATAACAAGGGGTGCGACAATTGAAATTAAAGGAGTAAAGGATTGTACTCACTGAATGAATGATGACGAGAGTTTCATTATAATTGATACACTAAGGAGAAAATCTTCGAGATAAGATAGATCCTAAGTACAAGATGTATCGGAGTAAGAGGCGTATGCTAGGTAAGAACATCCTTACGATATGAAGTAATTGGGATTAAGCAATTAGTAAGGAATATAAATTATAACCAAGGATAAAGATGGGTATAACCATAACCAGTAGTTGTGGTTAAGTCTGAAGGCTAATAAAGGTATTTCAAAATACCTCCCCGCCTGAAGACTTGACAGCGTCTAAAAATATATATATAACCTGTAACGGGAAATCGATCGTCGAAATAAATACCTTTAGCATTAGGATACCATTACTAAGACGATAAGAATATTAAAATTCGACAAATCATAAAGGTTAACATAGTAAAAATTTAACAAGAGCCGTTAAGATAAGAAAAGGAAATGACGCAGGTTAGTACCTGAAAACGTAAGCGATTTCGAAGGATCTTGTACGCTTATGCATAGATAAGTCAAGGATTATATCGATTTGTAATCAGCAGTATCGATGATATGTTGGGTGTAGTTAAAGTCTAGGGCAGATTGTAAGCAATAATTGGAAGATGACTTTTACAGATGGATTGCTGCGAGTTCTAAGAGGATATACCTTATTGACACGTTTAACTAAGAAACGTGGTCTTGAATAAGATGATAACTAAGATGATAGACGTGACATGGATCTCGGTGTAGTAGAGTATGAATTGACCACCGTGATTAATTTCACCATACCCCAACAGCTCAAGAGGTTCTCAGTGAGTATGGATACCTCAAAATTATGAAGGAGCTGTGTATTGATGTATAATGGGAAGATAGTCAAGTATGGAGTCAGACAACTCCTTGATCATGAAATAAACTATCTGACCCATGATTTAAAGTTGGCGACAGTATTTGTACCGAGGATATGGTACTATTATGTACATGGTGAGAAATTGTGGATATGCACTGATCATAAAGCCCGAGTATCAGTTTTCACAGAAAGAGGCGAATATGAGAATACATATTGGGTTAGAGCTTCTGAGAGATTTTGAATTATGAAAATTGTACCACCCAGGAAAGGCTGATGCTTTGAGTAGAAAGAGCCTTGGGATGGTATTGCATATGATGGTCAGGGAGCGTGAGCTGCTAGAAGCAGTGGTGGACCTCAGTATTGATGTGATCCCTTCTGATGATGACAGTGATTGTGTGACAGCTAGCCTGATGATTAGAACCGGATGAGAGTGCCCGGACTTGCCAGGCTTAGCGTGATGATCGGCAGGATGTCGATGGTTTGGGTCAGATTCAGAAGGGTACAGTGACAGAGATCACAAAGAGTGTGATGATGAGTTACTGAGGATTCAGAGACAGTATAAGTGCTCCCCAGGACCACAGTTGATGAGATAGTGATATTGTCAGAAGCTCACTCTTCGGGATATACAGTGCATACGGAAGTAAAGAAATATATCGAAATCTCGAAAAGGGTATGGGTGGTCAGATGTGAAAAGAGATATTGGTGGAGATTGTGGAAAAGTGCCTGGTATGTCAGCAGAGTAAGGTAGAGTATTAAAAGTCTGCAGAGTTATTGCAGCACCTACCTATATTGACACGGCACGAAAAATGAGAGCAAGTCTCCATAAATTTTATGATGGGTTACAGAGGACCCAGGTGAATAACCAGGCTAATTGGATGATAGTCGATAGAGTGACTAAGTCCACCCACCTTCAGGTTATGAAATCCCCAGATACTCAGAGTGTGTATGAGGATTCAGGTATAAGGAAGATTGTGGAACATTAAGTAGCGTTCCAGTGAGCATGGTATCATATAGGAATTCCCGCTTCACCTCTTACTTCAGGGTATATTTTTCAGGAAGCTATGGGAACCCGACTGAGTGTTAGCACAGCTTTCCATCCTCAGACAGATGGTCAGTCAGAGAGGACTGTACAAGTTCTGGAGGATCCGATGAAAGCGTGTGCCATTGATTTTATAAGCTCCTGGAATGATCAGTTGATTTCTAATTGAAGTCGCCAATAACGAAAATTGGCAATTGAGTATCGGGATAACAAGTTATGAGACAGTGTATGGCTGTAGGGGTTGTTCCCCAAATTTGGATAAAAAAAAGTGGGTGACAGATAGAATCATTCTGATTTTGGGGATAATAAGTCTCTGAGGATGTTTAGTTAAGGATGAGAGATTAAGAACACCTCAGAACAGATAGAAAAATATTGGAATTCACCCTTGGTGAATTATTATGGTTGAAAGTTACACGTCCTAAGAGAATAAGGACATAGCGGAACTTTTGGAAGAAGTAAATTGAGTTGAGCTGGATCGAATCCTTGAGAGATTGGACAAGTGGGAGATAAGACCTGTAGGTTGTTGTTAATCACTTGGATTAACAGGCACCCACAATGTGTCCCAGCTTATGATGCTTCGGTACTACTATCCAGATCCAGCAGAGGTGATAGGATATGAACTCCAAAAGTTCAGTTTGAGGAAAATACAAGTATATTGAAGAAGTTGATTCGGGCATTAAACAGGAAAGAGAAAGTATTGAGGTTTAAGACGATCTCCCTAATCAAAGTCCTTTGGTAGTAATACACTCCGGAGAAGGTCACATAATAATTTAAAAGTATGATACAATCGATATACCCGGAGTTGTATATGGACTCATATGACTTGGTTCTAATTTGGAGGACCAAATTCCTTAAGTGGGGGAGAATTGTAAGACCCGAATTTAATTAAAATACAAAAATTAAATAAGAAAAGATGGGGGACGTATGAAGGAAGTCGGGTTAAATTAATCCCGGACACGTGTAAGGGCGAAATGGTCAAAAGACCGAAAGCCGGTATAATTTCGATAAAGAAAATTAATTAAGATATGGATTTAAGAAATCTTGGTCAATAAAAGTGAAATAAAATTATTTCGGATTAAATTGATCAAGATATTAATTTATGGGAATTAATCGGGATTTTTAGTTTGGAAAAATAATCCCGAAAATAATCGAGAAATTATACCCGAAAAAGAGGTTAAAATATAATAAATAAATTAAATAAAATTAAATAAATTGAATTAAAATAAAAATAATAATTTTAAGGGATATTTTGGTATTTTAGTGTATTTTAATAAATAAAAATAAATTGTTAAATAAGATAATAAAACAAAAAAAAAAAGAATTGAAAAAAAAAAAAAAGAGAGAGAAAGGCTGAAGAAAACGAAAGTTTCGGGGAGAGAGAGAAGAAAACGGAACCGAGAAGACCGAAGAAGGCCGACCACCGTCCGGCGGCCAAAGGCTCGACCAAGGGCCGAAAAAGAAAGAGGGGAGGCCGGTGATCTCAATGGCACCAGCGGTGCAGCCTACCGACGCCGGAGGAAGCCGATCGGAGGAGAGAAAGGCCGCGGGAAAGAGAAGGCCACCGGCGGCGAACGGCGGCGATCCGACCGGAACCAAGGCCCGATTTGGAGAGCCCAATCGACGGCGGTGCTTTTGGCACCGGTGGCAGCCGACGAGACGGCCGGAATCGGCGGCGACGACCAAAAGAGGGAGATGGGTCCGACGGCGAAGAGGAGAAGAGGCCGAACCGGAGGCGTTCCGGCGGCCTTGGGCAAAGCCGAGCCCAGATTCAAGCTGCGGACAGCCTTGCGGAGCTGATGGCGGTGGAAGCCGACGGAGAACCGGCCGGAAAAGGGGCGAACCGGCTGTGAACCGGTCGAACCGGGGTGAACCGGCGGTCTGAACCGGTCCGAACCGGACTGAACCGGTTCAGCCAAAAAGAGGGAAAAAAAGGGAGAAAAAGGGAAAAGGAAAAAGAGGAAAAAATTGGGGAAAATTCCGGTGATGCAATCGAGCTTCGGGTAAGTCGATAAGCGGTCAAATTGACCCGATTTAAATTTGGAATATTTTATTTAATTAAATTTCGACCGAAAAGTTTACCCGAAAATGTAATTAATTGTGTAGCTCGACGATTGGCATCCACAGAGGGCTCGAGACAGTCTCGATTTGAGGACTAGCATGGAATCTCGGGTAAGTGATCCCTATTTACGACAATTACCTCGTTATGCGTGATATTGATTTAAATTCCGCATAAATTGAATTAAATTATGGAAATTTAGATAATTGTCGTAAATAGTGAATTTAGCTATTCGAGAGCTAGGACGAGGCCCAATAAATTATTGGTGGGCCCAATGAGCCCAATAGGCCTCGATAAAGAGAAAACTAAGTGGAAAACGGGCTTAAGGTCGATTAAGGCCCATTAAGGTGCAATCGGGCCCAATAGGGGAAAATGGGCCCAGCGATTTAAATTAAGCCCAGAAAAGTATTAAATACAATTAAATTGTATAATATCTGACCTGAGGAATATTAATACGCAGTTCCGGGCGTCTGATTGGGAGCATATCGGACTGCGCGACGAGACGACAAGGGAAAAGAAAAAGGTCAGACTCGACGAGAATCGAGGTAAGGGAATTCTGCGGACTGCTAGAGGTAACAGTACGCAATTTTACATTCATATGCAGTCCTTTAAAACTAATTGAAGGGTCTAGAGGTCGAAAAACAATTTTAGTGCCCCGTATGGGCAAAATTACTAAAATACCCTTGCTAAGGGTAAAATTCTAAAAATTTAGGAAAAATTGGGAGGAGCAAGAACAAGAGGTTCCTGCTCGTTCTGGAAGTATTTCAACGCATGCATGAGTAGGCTGGCTCACCTTGAAAGAAAATGCATAGCATTGCATATCTTAACTGATGTGATTTCTGTGAAAACTATTTGGAAATAACCGAGCCGCTTACATGTTTTTATTTACATGTGACGTGCTAGAGCTCAGCTCGCACGATGTTTGACTTGTGTGATGCATGCATTAGTGCTGGAGCGAGAGCTCGCACTAGAGTTTTACATGCATAGGTGCTAGAGTATAACTCGCACCAGATTTCACATGCTTTTGCGTGACATGGTGCTAGAGTCTAACTCGCACCAGATTTTACATGATTTTCATGACAGGGTGCGGGAGTTTAACTCGCACCAGATTTTATAAGATTTTCATACGATTTGTATACAGAGTGCTGAGCCTAACTCGCACTAGTTTTACTGGATTTGTGGAGTAGCGCTGTCTGCCCTTGGAGTCAGCCAAAAGGCCCAACAGGCTCAATAGACCTCTTAAGTAGGGTGAGAGTGAGGGATGAGGTTGGCGGCCTTGTGGAGATGTAAAGCGGGCTCTGCCAAGTTTACTTGATTTGATGAGAGTGCTGAGCATCGCTCGCACTGATTCTTAAGAGAACATACAATGAGCCGTGCTTGGAGCATCGGGTAGACTGTGTGTCACCGATTTAATAGGCTCGCACGTGCGTTTTGAGACATGGCAACGAGTATTGAGTTATGAAAACCTCTGTGGGAAGCAGGCCAATTGGGCTGGAGTACCTAGAGTGATATGGGTCCATGGAGTACGATGTACCGTGCAAGTAGCATGGAGTACGATGTACCGTGGGGTATCTTCGGATACGGTATCTTTGTGATACAGAGTATCTTGGGATACGGTATCTTTGTGATACGGGGTATCTTTATGATACGGTATCTTCGTGATACGGGGTATCTTCGGATACGGCATCGACGGATGCGTGAGATCGGATAAGACTGACGGGTTGGATTGACCCACCTCCCGGGCAGTTCCCGATCAGGGTGAGACCTCGCACACTGGGATCCGTGAAGCTAGAGGACTTACGAGGACATATTGGCCAGTCCTGGTTATTACCGATATACAGTATTGCCTAGTCTCGTATCTTGTATATATATACGTATGTTTTCGATACCGATGCTTTTGAGAAATTCTATTTCCATGGTTTTGTGTGAGTCAGGATCACCCGAAGGAGGGGTCGAGTCCTGACTTCATTGTGAAATTTTTAAAGAGAAAGAAATGATTTAAAATAATTGCATGTTGAGTTTTCCGTGCAACTGGATTTACATAACATCACTACATCATATCATATGTTTTAAAATGTGTGGAGAAAGGGTGGTTTATGCATGGCACCACGTTCATGTAGGTAGTATGGTTACCTACTTGTTCGTAGGATTGCCTTACTGAGCTTGATGTGCTCACCCCTTTCATTTTCTCCCACAGATGATCTCCAGTTGAAGTTGAGGCGACTCAGTGCTGCATTCCGGATATCCGCTGCTGCCCATCAACATAAGGTATATACACTTGTACTTATTGTATCTACATAAGCATAGCACAGTAACATGTTTGTAAGTAACTTTAGGGGATGTATAAATAATATAACAACTATAAATGACTGGAGAAGAAATAAGTACTGGGGTAGATGTATGGTGGGACTGGCATTGACGCACAGCCCAATTAGTAGTGGAGTGTTGGTCACGATTCGAGGACAGGTAAGAATTAAGTAAGAAAATAAGCAAAAACGCGAAAAATTCACTCTGATTTTTGGATAGTTGGGTCGTGACAATAGCAGTAAGATTTTATACAGTGAAGGCAGCAGCATGGCAGGCGTCAGACAGCTCCTGGGGTAGAACAAAAAGTGAAGCGTGTATAGTACAGTGCGCGAGACTAAGCTGGCTGGAAATTGTTTAAGGCCACATTTGGCAACTTAGAAATGTTACAAATTAATGATTCATGCTTTTATATTATTTTGTTTAATTGTTTTTGTTCCTTTTATTAGTTGTTAGCTTAGGTAAAGTGTTAAAGTAAATTGTAGGTTAGTTATAGTTTCTTTGTTTGTTAATTTAATTCTTAATTTTAATTCTGTTAATAGTTGATTTTATATAATAGGATTTAAGACTTAATGTTAGTGTAGAATTTATGAGTTGCATTTAGAATTAAATTAGAGTAAAACTGTTTCATGCATTTTTAATTTAGTATTCATTTTAAATTTAAAAAATCCAAAAATATTTATTTCTCATGCATTATTTAGATTTTGTTTTATTATTTTATTAAGTCAGTAATTAGTTAGAGTTATATTTAATTTAGGGTCATCATATAGGTATTTAGTCTCTTAGTTATATTTAGTAATTTCTTTAAATTACTAGAATTTAATTTCATTAGATCATAGGATAAATTATTTTCCATTAGATTAATTTATATGCAATTTTATTAGAAATTTTCTAGTGTTATTTATTTTATTTTACATTTGCTTATATTTGCATTTTAGTCTATTTGCACTAATTAATTTTAGTTTCATTATTGTTCTTTTGGAAGTTATTACTTTTATTTGCTTGGAGCGTTGTAAGTAATCTTTGCTCTATTTTTATTATTTTTCTTTATTTTATAATTTTTATTTTTTCAGTACTTTTTAATTTAAGCCTTGTAGATCACCCACTGAATTTTCATAATTTGCTAGGATATATTTAGGGTAAAATTAATCGGTACTTAGTTAGGCTAATTAGATTCTTTGTGGGACGATAATCCCGAACTCAAATCCCATTATTACTTGTACGACCTGTGCACTTACGTTTAACATGTCTGGATAATTTAGAGTGGGCATAGTTGTATCACTCGGACTAACCTCGATTCACGTGTCGAATTCCCGAGCTGTCCAAAACAACGTCAACCATGAACAGATACTCGTTATACCTCTACTTCATACTTCAATTCATTCAAAACTATAATGGGGTCATTCAGACCCTTTTTGATCACTTTCTCTATTTTCTCGGTTTTTCACTTAACCGAGCTATGAACCGAACCAAGTTTCTTTGGTTTTAAATAAACATCTAATAGCCTTAGTTTTCCATTCACATGCATTTTCACAACACCTTATGTGTACATTTCATAACTTCATTAGTTTTCCATTCACATGCATTTTCACAACACCTTATCTGCACATTTCATAGCTTCATCCAACTCCACTCACTAATTTCACAAAACCGTCTCACAATCATGCATATAACATCACCATCACCATAGTATATTCACTTCATCATTAAATCAACCATAATTCACTTTCTTACACTAA
This sequence comes from Firmiana major, assembly GCA_033439115.1. Lineage (NCBI taxonomy): Eukaryota > Viridiplantae > Streptophyta > Magnoliopsida > Malvales > Malvaceae > Firmiana > Firmiana major. The sequence goes on along the minus strand of CM065898.1, from coordinate 71,568,587 downwards.
ACCCATTTTTAGGCCTTGGTTGATTCATCATATTCTAGGTAGTTGCAACCAACCAAACATACACCAATCAACTCCTAACAGCATCTAGATAAACATACATAGAGTTGGTGTATTGGAAACTCACCTATCTTGACTTTTCTTTTGTCCGAAATTGGAAGACCGTTTTGCTCATTCAATCCAACAAGTTAAATGTTGATTCCAAAGTATGTTGTTCTCCTCCTAACAATGAACAACTTTGCTAAAATAGGTTTTTCGCAAATATTTTTGGAAAGGATGGTATTCTAGATGAAAATTCTATTAAAATAGAATTATGTGTGCTTAATTTCTTAATTAATTATTTTAATCCCCATATTATTTTATTAATTATCCCATCAATTTAATTAAAATTCTTTTATGTGTAGGTAAATTAAATCCGGATAAATTTCAATCAAAAATGAGCTGAAAACGGGCTAAAAGGAGACTGACCACTACCATTTCGCAGTCTGAGTCACCATTCGTCTGAACATGTGTGATGTCGGGTGTTCGTATTTTATTCGTCTTGAAAAGATAAGATCGACGGATACCGTGCCCACCTTCTGGAAGACACACGCCGGGCCACATTGCACAGCCAAGTGGACGAGAAGACGAATGACGTGAAAATATCTACTCTGCAGCGAATGGAATGAAGCTAAGTGGCCAAACAATGCTAACTCATCTAGGATTGAAAATTACCATTGTACCCCCAAGTTTGTGTATAAATAGAACATGATGAGTAATTGAAAAACCAAGTAAGTAGGCAGGGTAGAATAGTGTAGCCTAGGGTAAAATAGTTTTAGAATAGTTCTAGGCTTTGGTATTTTCCATACTAATTGTTAGCAACCAATTCCATGTTTTTCTTCTCGGGTTGATCAAGTTCTATTCCTTGAGTGTTTTGTTGTTTAAGCGTTAATGAAATTTTTTTCCTCTGGTAGCTATCGGTTTGCTTGTTAGTGTGGTTCAATCTCTATGTTCTCCACTGCTCATTCGGATGTTTAATCTTCCTTCATTACTGTTCCACTCAGTTCTAGTGCTTTGATGTGGTTTTGATGCCGAGCATTGTTTCCACATCAATGGCAATGTGGAATCCCAGTGGTAGGGGCAGGATTTGAAGCAACTCGAGGCTACTGGATATCCACATTTATGTGCTTCACGGTTGTTGATAGTTTTGGTTTAATTTTCAGTTGTTGATCTTTACTTATTTCTTTTCGGTTTTAAGCTTATGTCTTGCAATGCTTTGTTGTTCATTTTTTGTTTCATTTTTCTTTGTCTGCACTACACGGATTCTGCTATTTATTGCATGTAGATATTAGCTTCCATTGTTTTCTACTGCTAGTGGCTTCTTCGAGTATATGTAGTGGCTGTTGGTTCTCTGATCATTTCTAAATTTCCATAATCTACTTATATTTACTTCTTAGTTTCTCTTAGTTTCATATTGTCATTTTTTTTATAAAGTTGATATTCAACCATTATGTTTCTTCAACATCAGTTCTTATCCTCTATTTAACTCTGTTTTCATTTACTTGCACTGTTCATGTTGTTTTTATGCTTTTATTCTACACTAACTTGATATTTGGTAGCTGAAGATTATGGTTGCTGTGGTTACTACTTAACTGAGCTGCTACCTTGAGGTGTGCTTGCTGGGGGTGGCACCAAGAGCAGTAGCTCGACCACTTCATTTGCACCTTGCAATTGCTGCTGTTCTGTTTTTGGTACGGCAGACGTAGATGACATTGGTCTGGACTGAAGCAGATGCTAGCTGGGCAGAGACGTGTGCTGCGCTGCTGAAGAGCATCGGTTCATTGCTGGCCATTCTGGTATAAGCAGAAGCTAAGTGCATGGTTGTGCTATTGCATGCGACAGGTGAAGCAGAGTAGCAGGACATGTCTGCTGTGATTGAGGTGCATTAAGGAGCAGCTATATGAGGAATTTAGGGTGCAGCTGAACCAGGACAACACCTGAGGCAGAAGTGGACAGAACCAGAAGCAGGAGAGCCAGACAACGCCTGATACAGCATAAGAGGACATCACCTGGAGCAACACCTGGACAGCGCCTGGAGAAGGAATGTGTACAATACCAGTACACGGGATCGAAAGCTAGCTGGAGTTTAGCTTAAGACCATGTTTGGCCTTGCAATTCAGCCACAAATCCATTTTTATGCACATCTATTATTTTATTCCATTATTATTATTCCTTTTAATTGTATTTTTTTTAGCTCAGGTTAGTTTAGGTAAAAATAGTATTTATTTAAATTGCATATTATTAATTCCTTGCTTATTAGTATAAACTTAGTTTTAATTAGGTTGATAGTTAATTAAGTGTTAATATCTTGCATTTAGAATTAGATTAAGGATAGATGTATTTCATGCAATTTTAAGTTAGTTTTTTTGTTTAAATTCAAAAATCCAAAAATATTAGTTCTCATGCATTATTTAGATTTTGTTTTATTAGTATTAATTAGTTAGAGTTAGATTTAATTTAGGATCATTTTATAGGTAACTATTTTCTTAACTTTTTTTAAAAATTTCTTTAGGTTAATTGAATTTTAATTTATTAGACTTTAGGTTAGAGTAAATTGAATTTTTATTTTCAACTTAACTAGATTAATTACATGCATATTTTATTTTAGGATTGTGTAATTTTAATCAAATTAATTTTCGTTCCTTTATTTTGATATTTGCAATCTAGTTTATTTGCATTAATTAATCTTAACTGTTTTAATTATTTTTTGTAGGTTATTGCTTTTAATTGCTCGGAGCTCTGTAAGTAATTTTAGCTCTTTTTTATTTTCTTAGTTTATAATTTTTATTGTTTTCAGTACTTTTTAATTTTAACCTTGTAGATCACCTATTAAAAATTCATAATTTTCTAGGATATACTTAAGGTAAGATTAACCGGTATTTAATTAGGCTAATCAGCTTCTTTGTGGGACGATAATCCGGGACTCAAATCCCATTATTACTTGTACGACCCGTGCACTTGCGGATACACGTCTAGGTCACTTAGAGTGGGCGTAATCTGTACCAAGTTTTTGACGCCGTTGTCGGGGAAGATAATTAGCCAGTAATTAATATCGATGAAATTATGCTTAGGTGTAATTCTAACTTTTAAATACTTAGGCTGTGAATATTTAGAGCTTTAATCTAGATTAGTTAATTTTCTATCTCATAAAAAATTTTAAAAAAATTAAAAAATAAAAAAAACTTAAAAAACATTTCTGAGGACTTTTTGATGTTTACATGCGTAGAGCCAAGAGTTATGATTGCTTTCCTTTAGATCTTGAAATTGAACGAACTCTTAAAAAAATCAGAAAGGATTCTAGGAAATTAATAACTCCGATGCAAAACACCATGACAGAGAATAGAGAAATTAGGACCGTTGGAGATTATGCAGTGCCGACTATTGGAGAGTATTATACCGGCATTAAGACACCGGCTGTCCCTGCAAACCTCTTTACAGTTCAGTGGGCTTCCTCATGACGACCCACATGCTCACCTCGGGCAATTCCTGGACCTGTGCAACACCTTCAAGCACAATGGATTATCTGATGATGCGCTTAGGCTTAGATTATTTCCCTTCTCACTTAGGGATAGGGCGCGACACTGGCTAACCTCCTTACCTCCAGGATCCATTTCTTCTTGGAACGAGTTAGCCCATCAATTTTTAGCTAAGTTTTTCCCTCCCTCTAAAATAGCCAAACTCCGTAGTGACATATCTTCCTTTGCCCAATTTGATTCTGAATCTCTTTACGAAGCTTGGGAACAATATAAGGAGCTTCTTAGGAAGTGCCCTCATCATGGCCTACCTTTATGGCTGCAAGTCCAGGCCTTCTACAATGGACTTACAAGCCAAAATAGAACTATCGTTGACGCTGCTACGGGTGGAGCTCTAATGTGCAAAACAAAGAAGGAAGCTTACGAGTTGTTAGACAAGATGGCTGCTAACAACTATCAATGGTCTTTTGAGAGGCAACTGGCTAAGAAGTCAACGGGTATCTATGAGTTAGACATGCTATCTACCTTGACCTCTCAGATTGCTAACCTTATGAAGAAGGTAGAGCCACTCAGTACCCAACATAATCCTTCCACACTCCTAACCCTGTTTATTATGTTCAAAGTCCTTTTCTTTCATGTGATCTGTGTGGTGGTACACACTCTGTAGATAGGTGTCCGCTTAATTTAGAATCGGTTCAGTATGTTGCCCTATCTCAGAAGCAACAAAACAATCCATTTTCAAACACCTACAATCCAGGGTGGAGGAACCATCCTAATTTTTCCTGGAGCCAAAATCAAGGGCAACCTTCTAATTCCAGACCTGTAGGACTCCCTAATTTTCAAGCTCCACCAGTTCATGTACCACCACATCAGTAGTTTCCATATCACCCGCCTCATCATCTATCCCCACATCAATTTCATTTTCCACCACCACAACCTATGCAGCCCCAACATTTACATGCACCAGCAGCTGAGAAGAAGCCTACACTAGAGGAGATATTCACGACTATCCTACAAAATCAAGCTGCTTCAATTAGGAATTTAGAAGTTCAGGTTGGACAAATAGCTAGTGCTCTTAGCCAGCGTCCACAAGGGACCATCCCCAGTATTACTGAAGTTAACCCTATTAGGCAAAGAGAGGGTAAGGAACATGTCAAAGCCATCACCCTTAGGAGCGGCAGAGAGCTAGATGATCCATAAGTCAAGTCCAATTCTGTTAAGCCCACAGTGGTAGAGCCCTTAGGGTCTAAAGAAGCAGCTTAGTAAGAGAAGGAACATCAGGATCAAACTGCAAATGAATCTAAGTTAGGCGCTTCTTCATCTTTACCTTCTTCTTCTTCTTCATAGCCTTCCTCTTCATCCAATGCTACAAATGTTACCACTACACTACCCTTAGTTAGACCACCAGTACCTTTTCCTCAGAGATTTCAAAACCATCAGCTTGATCAATAATTTGCTAAATTTCTTGAGGTTTTTAAAAAACTTTACATCAACATTCCTTTCGCAGATGCTTTAGAGCAAATGCCGAGTTATGTGAAGTTTATGAAGGATATCCTATCGAGGAAAAGAATATTGGAAGATTATGAGACAGTGGCCTTGACTGAGGAGTGTAGTGCCATTATCCAGAGGAAATTACCCCCAAGCTTAAAGATCCCGAGAGTTTTACCATACCCTACACTATAGGAAATCTGTTCTTTGGTAGAGAACTGTGTGATTTAAGAGCCAGTATCAATCTGATGCCCTTGTCTATTTATCAGAAGTTAGGAGTAGGGGATGCCAAGCCCACCACAGTGACCCTTCAGCTAGCTGACCGATCCATTAAATATCTGAAGGGGGTCATGGAGGATGTGTTAGTAAAGGTGGACAAATTTATTTTCCCTGCGGATTTTATTGTATTAGACATGGAGGAAGATAAGGCAGTCCCCATTATACTAGGCAGACCTTTCCTAGCGACTGGTAGAACCTTAATTGATGTGCAAAAGTGGGAATTGACAATGAGAGTCCTAAATCAGGAGGTGACATTCAATGTTTTCAAACCTTTGAAGTTCCCTAATGACTCTCAAGAGTGTTTTAGGATGGAAGAAATAAGGCTTGGGCATACAATATCTGAGAGAAGGAGGGAAGTAGATAGAGCTTAGCAGGATTTAACTGTCAGCACTCTGTCACCACTTTGGCTGACCCTCCTACTCTTCACCCTGCTGCTGAGTGTCGTTTCCTTCATCTGCATTTGAAGTGGCTTTATTTTTCTTTTTACTTTTTGTATAGTTCTTTTTTATACTGTTTCTTTCTTTGTTTATTTTGCGGATTTCTTTTACAGTATTACCTTTTCAATCAAGCATCGATTGTGCATCATCATTAGAAAGGGGGGTACTCTGTTCTTGAGCTTAAACTCTTATATTATATGCATACTTGAGCATTTTTTGGCACAATTGAAAAAACATTTTAAACAAATATGAGTTTACATTGTTTGATTTTGGGATGATTTAGTACTTAGCATGTAGTTTTCCCATATTCCAATGATATAACCCAATGATTTAGTCTGACTTTGATTGAATGAGAAGCATGATTATAGGAAAAGCAATAAGTTGAATTCTTGATTTTGTCTTGATTCTGATTGTGATTTCCTCATTTTATGCACATGTCATGTCATGAATCTGTATATTTATTTAGAGAAAGCTTATGTGGACATAGGATTGCATTTGCTCGGTTGATTTTGTGTATCATATTCTAGAATTTGTTTGATATGATTTCGAGGTGAAATATTAGATCACACTTAATTAGGGAAATGAGTTAGGCCATCTTTGGATTGTTTGAGCCTTTCTAGCCATTCCTGTATATATTTTACCCCTAGTCACCCATATGGGCCAAATAAGCTTTTCTCTGTAAATACACCTGCATATTTTTCCTTAACTTAAACACTCTTTTCCTATCCCTTACCCCAAAAGCATGAAAATTCACTTGGATATATCTTGAGCTATGTACGTATGGATTATAGGTGATAGTGAAATTTCATTTCTAAAAAAAAAAAGAAAAAAAAGAAGAAGAAAAATACAAAAATACAAAAAAATGTTTAGCAAAATAAATAAGTTTGGGGGAATAATTATGAGTTTTGACATTAAGTATCCTCAAAAGTAATGCATGTTGAGGGTTAATTAAACCTAAATAGACTTTATCATACCTTAGCCCCAGCCTTACATTACAAGCTTAATGAAGTCCTATTGATCTTTACTTAAGTGTGACTACATTAGTGGAGAGAGAAGTGAAAAGCAAACTTATGGGAATGATCACTTGTCATTGACTTTGCATTCACTGTGTTTGCATAATCTGATCCAGGTAATGTACTGTGAAGTGGCTTTGACATTTTCACACACACACGAGGAGTCTAATTTGGGTTAGGACTTATGATTGAATGATTCAGAATGTTAGACTTATAATTGTGAATCTTTGAGATCAGAGTCTGTACTTTTTCTTTGAGGATAATATTGGGGAAGTTATTATGTTGGTACTTGTCATTCCTACATGTATTTTGTTTTGCTTGAGGACAAGCAAAAGTTCAAGTTTGGGGGTGTGATAATTCTATTAAAATAGAATTATGTGTGCTTAATTTCTTAATTAATTTTTTTAATCCCCATATTATTTTATTAATTATCCTCTCAATTTAATTAAAATTCTCTTATGTGCAGGTAAATTAAATCCGGATGAATTTCAATCGAAAATGAGTTGAAAACGGGCTAAAAGGAGACTGACCACTACCATTTCGCAGTCTGAGTCACCATTTGTCTGGACACATGTGGTGTCGGGTGTTCGTATTTTATTCGCCTCGAAGAGATAAGATCGACGGATACCGTGCCCACCTTCTAGAAGACACACATTGAGCCACATTGCACAGCCAAGTGGACTAGAAGACGAATGACGTTAAAATATCTACTCTGCAACGAATGGAATGAAGACAAGTGGTCAAACAATGTCAACTCATCTAGGATTAAAAATTACCATTATACCCCCAAAGTTTGTGTATAAATAGAACATGATGAGCAATTGAAAAACCAAGTAAGTAGGTAGGGTAGAATAGTGTAGCCTAGGGTAAAATAGTTTTAGAATAGTTTCTTTTATTTTCCCGTTAGCCACCATTTTTGTTACTATTAATGTCAATTTTCATTTTTATGAAAAGCTTCTTCATTTCTAGTCTTTGGTATTTTCCATACTAATTGTTAGCAACCAATTCCATGTTTTTCTTCTCGGGTTGATCAAGTTCTATTCCTTGAGTGTTTTGTTGGTTAAGCGTTAATGACATTTTTTTCCTTTGATAGCTCTCGGTTTGCTTATTAGTGTGGTTCTATCTCTTTGTTCTCCACTGCTCATTCGGATGTTTAATCTTCCTTCATTACTATTCCACTCGATTTTGGTGCTTTGATGTGGTTTTGATGCCGAGCATTGTTTCCACATCAATGGCAATGTGGAATCACGGTGGTAGGGGCAGGAATTGAAGCAATTCGAGGCTACTGGATATCCACATTTATGTGCTTCACGGTTGTTGATAGTTTTGGTTTAATTTTCAGTTGTTGATCTTTACTTATTTCTTTTCGGTTTTAAGCTTCTTTCTTGCAATGCTTTGTTGTTCATTTTTTGATTCATTTTTCTTTGTCTGCACTACACAGATTCTGCTATTTACTGCATGTAGATATTAGCTTCCATTATTTTCTACTACTTGTGGCTTCTTCGAGTATGTGTAGTGGTTGTTGGTTCTCTGATCATTTTTAAATTTCCATAATCTGCTTATATTTACTTCTTAGTTTCTCTTAGTTTCATATTTGTCATTTTTTTATAAAGTTGATATTCAACCATTATGTTTCTTCAACATTAGTTCTTATCCTCTATTTAACTCTGTTTTCATTTACTTGCACTGGTCATGTTGTTTTTATGCTTTTATTCTGCACTAACTTGATATTTGGTAGCTGAAGATTATGGTTGCTGTGGTTACTACTTAACTGAGCTGCTACCTTGAGGTGTGTTTGCTGAGGGTGGCACCATGAGCAATAGCTCGACCACTTCATCCGCACCTTGCAATTGCTGTTGTTCTGTTTTTGGTACAGTAGACGTAGATGGCATTAGTCTGGACTGAAGCAGACGCTAGCTGGGCAGAGACGTGTGTTGCGCTGCTGAAGAGCATCGGTTCATTGTTGGCCATTCTGGTATAAGCAGAAGCTAAGTGCGTGGTTGTGCTGTTGCATACGACAGGTGAAGCAGAGTAGCAGGACATGTCTGCTGTGATTGAGGTGCATTAAGGAGCAGCTGTGTGAGGAATTTAGGGTGCAGCTGAACCAGGACAACACCTGAGGCAGAACCGGACAGAACCAGAAGCAGGAGAGCCAGACAACGCCTGATACAGCAGAAGCAGACATCACCTGGAGCAACACCTGGACAGCGCCTGGAGAAGGAATGTGTACAGTGCCAGTACACGGGACCGCAAACTAGCTGGACTTTAGCTTAAGGCCATGTTTGGCCATGCAGTTCAGCCACAATTCCATTTTTATGCACATCTATTATTTTATTCCATTATTATTATTCCTTTTAATTGTATTTTTTTCTTAGCCTAGGTTAGTTTAGGTAAAAATAGTCTTTATTTAAATTGCATATTATTAATTCCTTGCTTATTAGTATAAACTTAGTTTTAATTAGGTTGATAGTTAATTAAGTGTTAGTATCTTGCATTTAGAATTAGATTAAGGATATATGTATTTCATGCAATTTTAAGTTAGTTTTTTTTGTTTAAATTCAAAAATCCAAAAATATTAGTTCTCATGCATTATTTAGATTTTGTTTTATTAGTATTAATTAGTTAGAGTTTGATCTAATTTAGGATCATTTTATAGGTAATTATTTTCTTAATTTTTTTAAGAATTTCTTTAGGTTAATTGAATTTTATTTTATTAGAGTTTAGGTTAGCATAAATTGAATTTTTATTTTCAACTTAACTAGATTAATTACATGCATATTTTATTTTAGGATTGTGTAATTTTAATCAAATTAATTTTCGTTCCTTTATTTTGATATTTGCAATCTAGTTTATTTGCATTAATTAATCTTAACTGTTTTAATTATCTTTTGTAGGTTATTGCTTTTAATTACTCGAAACTCTGTAAGTAATTTTAGCTTTATTTTATTTTCTTAGTTTATACTTTTTATTGTTTTCAGTACTTTTTAATTTTAACCTTGTAGTTCACCCATGAAAAATTCATAATTTGCTAGGATATACTTAAGGTAAGATTAACCGGTATTTAATTAGGCTAATCAGCTTCTCTGTGGGACGATAATCTGGGACTCAAATCCCATTATTACTTGTACGACCCGTGCACTTGCGTATACACGTCTACGTCACTTAGAGTGGGCGTAGTCTGTACCACTAGAGTGAAAAACTAGGTTATTTTGTTACAATGGAGGAATGATCGATGTTTCAAGGAAGAAAGCTTGGATGTCGAGCCCTTTTTATAGAATAAGCTTTATGAGATCGATTTCCAAGGGAGAGAGATCGATCTCCCTTTGTTTGAACTTTCTCGATATTTAGTTTGCAGGCTATAGGATCGATCTTCTCATGGGATAGGATCGATCTTTGCCTGGCAGAAGGCTTTATAGATCGATTTGGCTTGGTGAAGAGATTGATCTTTGTTAGCCAGAATCTTTTAGAGATCAATCTGTCTTTGGGGACAAGATATATCGATGCTAGGCAAAAGCATACCGAGATTTATCTGCTTAAATGAGGGATCGATCTCCCTTTTGTAGAATGCTTTAGTTTTGCATTTCAAGCACAATGAGATCGATCTCCCCTTGCTCTGCAGCATTCCAGCTGTAATTTTCCCAGATTTTCAAGGGTAACTCTGCATTCACTTGCTTCACTACTCATTTTGCATTCTATCTCCAGTTAGAGCATGGAAATGTTCATTTCTTATGATTCATATATAATGTGACTTGTGTGTACTGCTTTGAATCATAAAAGATACTTAGAATTCATGTTTGAGTCTTTATATTCAGTCTGAAGGTTTTGGGTTCCATTTGTATAGTCAGTGGCCACTTCAGCCCTTATTTAGCCATTATGTGAATTCATGAATATTCATTCATTCTCTTTGCAATTTCATTCAAGCCAAAAGCTCTTCTTATGATTCAATTAACATATGAAAGTGTGTACATCATATGAATCATAAGGAATACATCACCAAAAGTGGGTCTTACACTTTCAGGCAATGGTCAAGAAGGATCAAATCTTTCCCTTCAAGTCGTCTATAACATATAAAAAATTCAGCCCTAAAAGAGTTCATTTGCTAAATGAAAAACTAGAAAGAAAAACATGGGCAAAATCTGCCCTGTTCCAAGGTGAGAGAAAGTTCTATTTTTGAAAGTTTTTGGTTGGATTTTTGGGTAGTTTTGATGATTCTAAGCTATATATATGTTGAATTAAAGTTTAAGATCAATTTGGAGGATAAAAAACGTGGTCAACCTTGGTCAAAGTTGAGGTAAACTTGATGAATGATGATGAACTTGAGATATGTTGTTATTTGATGTTTTTGAATGATTTTTATTTAAGTGGAATTGAAAGAATTAATTTCTATGGATGAGAATAGTTTCGGTCAGCATAGGGTTAGAGTGATTGTGGTGAAATTTGGATGAATTTGGTATTTTTGACAGTTAAAATTACACCAAAAAAGTCTGATTTATAGCTTCATGTAGTGAAAAATCGAAACGTGTAAGAATTGGCAATTTGACATAGTGACAAGTATGATTTATTAACTTGAATGAGCATTGAGGTAAATGAAGTAATAAATTTGAAGTTAAGAGAACCAAATTGTACAATTTAGCTTAAACTTGCACTTAAATCAATAAAATCGAGAAAATGATAAAAGTTGACTAAAAATGTCAAAATTGATCAACATTTATAAAACTAAACATGTGTTTGAATATGTTCAAATGCTATTAAGCATTATGTGATGATTTGGTATCATTTTGGGCAGCTCGAGAAATCGACACGTAAATCGAGGTAATTCCAAGATCTTGTGATTTTGCGCTGCCCTAAGGTATACGAGGTAAGGGATGTGTTTTAAAGTAGTATTGGTTTTCCAATACCTTACTTTAATATATGAACTCATAAAGTATGCTTGTATTTACAAAAAGGTGTTCCCGAACCTGAAAAGTTACTATTTACATTAAACCGAGAAACTAAAGAATAAGCCCTATTTTTAAGCTCTTCAATCGTACTTTTTAGTACCTATAACATGTTTTCAAATACGGTTTGCTATGCGAAAATGAAATTTTATAAATGATACATATGTTTATGAAATGAAATAAAAATATCATTTCTACAAGTTTACAGGTTAATAGACCCAAAATATGCTTTAAAAGTACTGTTTTGAGACTAAAGCTACATGTAGTTTTCGCGATTTGTCATGTATGGCCCGTGTGGACTTTGGACCTTCGTGGTGTGTGTCGTATGCCACTTGGTGTATGTACAATCCCTTATGGCTTATGCAGAACCGCATTGGGTATTTGTGCCACTCGGTATCTTATTTTTGCTATTTGTTTAAGTGGCGTAGGGTGCTGTATGACCCTGATCCAGTCTACAGTTCCCTTACCATGGTCATAGGTATACTGTCTATGTGAACTATCTATGCAAAATTCCTACGTGAATTATCTATGCAAACTACTTACGTGAAATATCTATGCGAACTTGACTTTTATTACTATGTGTCTTTGCCTAGTCTCCATGAAATTATTTAGTACGATTTTTAAGAATAAGTATTGAGTTACGTGTTTCATATATTACATGTTTTTACTTGATTTTTGAAATGACCTACGCGATATAAACTATGTGAAATGTAAACCTACGTGATATTTGCTACGCGATTTATATGCTACGTGAATTTTATGCTACGTGGTTTACAAGATATTTGAAAATAAATTAGCTACGTGATTTATATGTTACTTGTTTCAATGTTTTACTCTTACATGTTTTATTGCTAAGACTGCTTTAAACACATGTTTTATTGGGCTTGAAGAGCTCACCCCTTTCCTTTCACTCCTACAAATTACCTTAAGTGATTTATCACTCATACCTGCCGTACAATAGTCGTGGATGGGTGGAGTCAGCCCTTCTCCAGGCTATCTTAAGCACTAGTAAAGTATACTTTTACTTTATCTGCCAGACATCCTATAAAGCATAGACAGTGTTGTAAAGAATGTTTTGGGATGTAAGTTAAGTAAGAATGAATGTAAATAAAGTTATAAATACATAGTTTGCATAATGTTGCATATTCCAGAATGTTAGAGTATGGAAATGAGAATAGATGTACTATTGAGTAAGAAAAGGAAATTAAAATCAACTGATTACGATTATAAACTGCGTTTTGTACCTTGTAGAAGGGTTAGGATAAAAACACGCTGTTATGCTGGTGAAATATTTACTAAATAAAAGGGTTAAGAAATGAACACTGATAGGAATACAACTTAAGTAAATGATTTAGAAAGTTAAAAATTAGTCTATATTTTCAAGTTTTCGGGGCGACACAATAAGTGCTGTTGAGTTAATCAGAACAGTATGTGTCACGACCCATTTTTACTTAAAATCACTATAAATTTTTTGCTTTTTCATTTCCTTTCCCGGTTGTGAACATTCTCACCGATAGCAGTTAGGTTATGAGTCAGTATTAATCATCCTTTATCATCCATCTTTTAATTGTTCATGAGCAAAAACATACACCTGGAAATTTAAGTTCTATACTTATACATGTTTGCTAACATTTACATCCCCCATATTACATTTCAAAATGATTACTGTGCTATTACATGTTTAGATACAAAAAGATTCTTGTGTGTATACCTCTTGGCGATGGAGAGCAGCGAATATCCGGATACAACTCCTCAGTCCCTCACAAGACTACTGTGTGCGCTCTGTAGAGGGAGAAAATCAAGGGGATGAGCAATCATACGCTCAGTAAGGCAATAATGCAAGCATGGTACATAACTACACTATCTACATGCTTATAATGTCACAACATAAAGATCAGTTATATCCAGAGCATGAGGAAATATTAAAACTATGCCACATGTATATACATATATCATGTACATGTGAACATGGAAAATCATCATGTAAAACCTCTCATGCTCATCATAATAAAACTCATTATTTCCATCTCAAATCATAGGTTTCATACTCATCATATTAAAGAAAACTCATCACAAACATCATCCTTTAAAAACATCACACAAGGCTTGACCCCTCCTTCGGGTCTACCCTGGATAACACACCACGTGTTTAGTATATAAAACCATGTGATATCATGTGAGACAGGTGGTCACTATATATATATAATTGAGGACTCTGTTGGCCAACTATGTCACTATCATCCCAGACCACACAGATCCCTGTACGCGGGGCATCATGCTGTAATGGGAGGTGGGTTAATCCTACCCACCAGACTTTAAATCAACATCATTACCACATGCTGCAGCGTACTCCATGTGATATACATGGTACAACATACTCCGTGGACCCATATCACGGTTGGGGGTGCCTGCCATAGGTCTTATCTACCTCATACCATATATAACCGACTCAGTCTAAAGTGCACGTGTGAACATCTCATCCGTGTGACTATCAGTCTACACGAGGCATCCAGCACGGCTCGTGCGAGTATCTCATCTGTGTGACACACAGTCTACACGAGGCATCCAACACGACTCATTACATATCACAGTGTGAAAAGCCCAGTGCGAGCAAAGCTCTAGCACAATTTCATGCATAATTGGTAAAATCCTTGTGCGAGCAACGCTCCAGTACGACTTTATGCAAAATAAACAATGATCAAATCACGTACGAGCATAGCTCCAGTACGGTTATATGCATAAGAAAAAAATGTAAACCCACGTACGAGCAAAAGCTCCAGTATGGCTTCCATACATCTCAATTCAAAATATGGTGCAACCTATGCTCCAGTACGATTAAACTCATATAAATCTTATAGGCTGCTCTATTTCAACAAAACATAGTCTAAACGAAAGTTAGCACCTAGCTTGTGCTATTTCATGAAGTTATTAAATCAAATAGCCAGCCTATCTGTCAATTTTACTTAAATCGAAGCAATGTATTTCATAAAAACATCAAAACGTGATATTTATGCAATTATTACCCTTACTACCCTTTTCGTGAGATTTACTTACAAGACAAAATCATCCTTTTCATCTATATCCGAAATTGTTCGCATAAATCATTATTTCTTTTCTAGATAACCAAGAAATTATAAAGCCCTATAAACACCCTCAAAATACGTACAGCTGCCTCTAGATATTCACAAAATTTCCTTACTTGGAATTTCATCGAGTAGTTTCCACTTCCTTAGAGCCGCTCGGCTGCGCAGTCTAATTCTCTCCCAATGAAATCTTCGGGGCTCTAAGAAATTACTCATCGCATCAATTTAACCCAATGTAATACAATTCTTGCGTTTACTATAGTCGATTCGACTTATTGGTTTCATTAACACTTATAAGGCCTCACTTTCTTTTAAGTCCATTTCGATTGTACTATTCATTTCTCAAGAATCTATTGGACTCATCAAGTCTTATGATTCATATTAGGTCGACATTAAGCTCACAATGCCTTAAGTTCATCACTTTCCTTCACTAAGACATTTCATCATATACCTCATATGTCTACTTCCAATTATCATCTATTCCAACATATGTATTTCACGAAACTACCTTAGAATCATGTATATAACATCATTATCACCTTAGTATAATCATTTCAACAATAAATCCATTATAGTTCACTTTCTCACACTAACTCATTTTTAGGTCATAGGGGATTCATCATACTCTAGGTAGTTTCAACCAACAATACATACACCAAATAACCCACAACAATGCATAGATAAACATACTTGAAGTTAGTGTATTGAAAACTTACTTAGCCTATACTTCCTCACTTTGCCAAATCTTAAGGGAAGACTTGCTCCTTCAATCCAACAACTTGAATGTTGATTCCAAACTATGTTGTTCTTCTCCTCCCAATGAACAACTTTACTCAAATAGCTTTTTCTCTAATATTTTTGGAAGATGGTGGTATTCTAGAGTGAGAAAACTAGGTTGTTTTTGCTAAAATGGAAAGAGTTTTGGGATTTTTGGGGAAGAAGGCTCGACTGACGCCCTTTTTTATACAAATCGCATTATGAGATCCATCTCCATGGTAAGAGATCGATCTTCCCTTGCTTTGAACTCTCTCGGCATTCAGTTTGCAGGCTGTAGGATCGACCTGCTCCTGGGAGGGCAGAAGGCTTTAGAGATTGATCTGGCTCTACGAAGAGATCGATCTTTTCTAGCCAGAAACAACTGGAGATCGATCTGCTTAAATGAGGGATCGATCTCCCCTTTGTTGAATGCTTTGTTTTTGTATTTTAAGCACAGTGAGATTGATCTGCTCTAGTGAGAGGATCGATATGCTCTTGGCATATTCATATGGGGATCGATCTACACTAGGGAAGGGATTAATTTGCATTAGGGAAGGGATCGATCTGTTCCTTATAGAATCACAAGGGGTCGATTTGCTTGAATGAGAGATCGATCTACTTAGAATAAGAGATCGATCTGGCTTTCATCTTCAGCATTCCTACAACATTTTTCCCAGATTTTCAAAGGTAAACTCATATTTCATTATTTCCATACTCATTTTGCATTATAATCCCTCTTAGAGCTTGGAAAGATTTATTTCTTATGATTCACTTACAATATGACTTATGTGTATCGCTTGGAATCATAAAAGATACTCAGAATTTGCGTTTCCTTTCATTATCATTTCATGTTTTAAGTCTTTATATTCAGTCTGGATGTTTGAGTTCCATTTGTTTAGTCTGTGGCCACTTCAGCCCTCAGTTTGCCATTACGTGTATTCACAAGTATTCATGCATTCTCTTTGCAATCTCATTCACACACACACACACATATATATATATGATCAGAATCATTCGTCTTATTATTCCATCAATATATAACAAAGTCATACATACATGGGGTCTCACAAATCTCCCCCTTTAAAGAAATTTGAACCTCCAAATTAGAACCAAATCAGTCTAAGAACAACTCAGGGTACTTCTCTTGCATCATACTCTCCAACTCCCATGTAGCTTCCTCCGGAGTGTGATATTGCTAAAGAACTTTAATAAAGGGGATCGTCTTCAATCCCAACACTTTCTCTTTCCTATCCAATATCCGAACCGGCTTCTTAACATACGACATGCTCTCATTAAGCTCTAATGGCTCATATGTTATCACATACGTAGGATCCAGGTGGTACTTCTGAAGCATAGAGACATGGAAGACGTTATGAATGCCTGCTAGCTCAGGTGGTAATACTAGCCTGTAATCCTTATCTCCCACTCTATCAGGTATCTCAAATGGCCTGATATACCGATGGCTCAACTTCCCTTTTTACTGAATCTCATAATCCTTTTCAAGAGAGAAACTCTCAAAAATATCGACTCACCCACAATAAACTTCAGTGGTCTCTGTCTGTAAACTTTCACAAATCAATTTGACGTCTTCAGAGGCTTGTTGCACTAAATTGGGAACGAAAATCTGTCTGTCACCAACCTCTTCCCATCCAATAGGGGAACGACATCTATAGCTATACAGTGCCTCATATGGTGTCATCTCGATACTCACATAATAACTGTTATTATAGGTGAACTCGGCTAGTGGTAGGTGATCATCCTAGGAGCCTCTAAAATCTAGCACACATGCTCTCAACATGTCCTTTAGGGTCTGTATAGTCCTCTTTGATTGACCATCTGTCTGAGGATGGAAAGCGGTGCTAAAACTCAACTGGCTCCCCATCGCTTCCTGAAAACATTCCCAAAAGTGAGAAGTGAAGTAGGTATCCCGATCAGAAACAATGCTCATTGAAACACCATGTAGCCAAACTATCTCTCGAACATACAAGTTTGCCAACTGATTCAGAGTATCGATAGCTTTCATAGCTAAGAAATGGGCTGACTTCGTCAACCGATCAACAATTACCCAGATGGCATCATGACCTCTACGGATCCTTAGTAAACCCATCACAAAATCCATGGTGACGTGCTTCTACTTCCATGTCGGTATCGGTAGAGGCTGCAATAACCCTATAGGTTTCTGATGCTCTACCTTCACCTGCTGACAGATGAGACATCTAGCGACATACTCAGCAATGTCTCTCTTTAACCCAGATCACTAATAAATCTTTCGAAGGTTCTGATACATTTTGGTACTCCTCGGATGTATCGTATACCTCGATGAGTGAGCCTCTGTCAAGATCAACTTTTGAATATCTAGATCATCAAGAACACATATTCTACCCCTGAACCTCAGTAATCCATCTGAGCTTAACTTAAAATCAGTCTTTGTACCACTCTGTATCTGCCCGATAACATCACTGTACTGCTGATCAATCCACTGAGCTTGTCGGATACGATCCACCACATCTGGTTCTAACTGCAGGCTAGCCACAATACAACCAATATCAGTATCAGGCGGGGTCACATCTAAACTGAGGCTCGTGAACTTTTCCAATACCTCGTGTTCCCTGATCATAATGTATGATACCAACAAGAGATATTTCCTACTCAGTGCATCAACTACTACATTCGCCTTACCTGGGTGGTATAGGATTTCACAATCATAATCCTTCAGGAGCTCGAGCCATCTTCTCTGTCTCATGTTCAGCTCCTTCTGTGAGAATAGAGGTAGTGGCGCCATATCTTCAACATAAACACTACGGTCGTCAACTCTAAATTGTGAGTCGGGTAGTTCCCCTTGTGATTCTTTAATTGTTTGGATCCATAGGCAACTACCTTCCTATCCTGCCCCAGTCCTTGGTGTGATGCATCCGTATACACAGAAAAACTTTATGAGCTTGTAGGAATGGTGAGAATCGAAGTAGTGGTCAACCGAAGCTTAAGCTCCTGAAAACTATTCTCACATGTCTCGTCCCACACAAACTCAACATACTTTCGTATGAGACGTGTCAACGGAGTAGCTAGTCTAGAGAAACCCTTTACAAATCTCTGATAATAACTTGTCAATCCCAAAAAACTTCTGATCTCAGTGACTGTCCTGGGCTGCTCCCATTGAATAACTGCCTTAATCTTGGATGGATCCACAGATACCCCATCCCTCGATACAACATGGTCCAGAAATGAGATCTACTCCAACCAAAAGTTAAACTTACTGAGTTTGGCATATAACTCTTTCTCTCGAAGGGTCTGTAGAATTATCCTTAAGTGTCGCTCATGATCTTCCTTGGACTTGGAATAAACCAATATATCATCGATAAACACTATCACAAATTGGTCCAGGTATGACTTGAACTTACATTCATCAAAGCCATAAATGCTGCGGGGGCATTCGCCAATCCGAATGGGATAACCAGGAACTCATAGTGGCCATAACGGGTACGAAATGCTGTCTTGAGTACGTCTCCACTCGGTATCCTCACCTGATGGTACCCAGACCCGCAGATCTATCTTAGAAAAGACCTGTGCTCCCCGAAGCTGATCCAATAGATCATCAATGCGTGGAAGGGGGTACTTATTCTTGATGGTATCCTTACTCAACAATCGGTAATCTATGCACAATCGGAGGCTCCTATCCTTCTTCCTCACAAACAGAACTGGAGCTCCCTAGGGTGAGACGCTTGGTCTAATAAACTAATTCTCTAATAATTCCTGCAACTGTTTCTTTCGGTCCTCCAACTCAATCAGAGTCATTCTGTTCGGTGGATTATATATCATTTTTGTACCAAGTACCAACTCTATATAAAACTCCATCTCCCTTTCGGGTGGTAACCTTGGTAAATCATCTAGGAAGACATCCGAAAACTCTGTAACCACTGGAATGTCTCTCAATTCTGGAGGTGCCTTATTTGTGTCAACTACGTATGCAATGAACCCTTCAAATTACCCTTTTCCATCGTTAGTAACATAGGTCATCATATTAACATTTATAATTAACAAGCAAATTCATCTCTTAAGCATGATGCATTAAAATTATACTCTTCCCATTATAATAATCATATTACTTCATTTCATTTCAATAATACTTACAGTACTCTTTTCAGGAAAACTTACATTGAAGCTATCTATCCCTGAAAATGTTAATGTTTTAGCATAACAATCTAAAACAACATGGTTCGTAGACAACCAGTTCATCCCTAAAATTATATCAAAATCACTCATATTCATTAGAATAAGATTGGCTGTCATATCTTTTCCCTCTATTTTTAGCCTACAATCCCTATATACATACTCAGTCAACTGACTATCATTAATAGGTGTTGAAATCAACAACATTCTATCTAATGATGTAGGCATTACATGCTTCGAAAACTTACGTACAAATGAAGGCGATATAAAGGAATGTGTGGCACCAGGATCAAATAATACAAATGCTTCTAAATCAAAAATTAGGATAGTACCTTTAATTACATCCGCTGAAGCGTCCATGGTGTCCTGGTCCAATGCGTGCACCTGCCCTCTGCCAACCACTTGTTTCTCTTTTTCCTCAGCTGTAGCTTTTCTTTTCAGAGCAGAAGTCTCAACATGAGCTCTCTCTGGCTCTTCGCCCTTTTGTGGGGTAATCTCTATCATCTCTGGACAATACCTCACAATATGTCCTGGCTTCCCACATCTGTAACACACTCCAGGCGTCATCGGACAAGGCCTGGTAGCATGAAATCTACCACATCTTTTACACTGCTTAGTAGTAGGTCGTGGTCCTCCAATGACTATACCCCTCGATGGAGCTAAAGCTGGGTACACAGGAGGTCTAGCAGCTCTCTCCTATATCTCCTCAATCTGAAGTCTTTTCCTAAATAGTCTCCAACCTCCTCTCCTGAAGTCTCTGTCACCTTCGAATCTCTTTCGGTCTCTATCTCTTCTGATACTAACCTTTCCAAATTCACAGGCATTCTGCTTAAAATCCTATTCACATAACTACGCCCTACGCACTGCCTCTTCATAAGTGAGGATGTTAAACGGAGCCAATCTAGATCTGATGGCTGGTCTCAGTCCATCTATGAACTTCTAGACCTTCATAGTCTCACTGCCCAACGTATCCGGGTCATACTTCCCTAAGGATAAAAACCTCGACTCATACTCATCAACGGAGCAGTTCCCCTGAACCAAGTTCATAAACTCCATCCATAACTTCTACTGTGCGGTGGCCGAAATATACTACCTCCTAAAAGCCTCTAAAAATAACTCTCATGTGATCTCTGGGTATTAAGCTCTCAGGATAGATACTATGGATCTCCACCAGTGCTCTGTCTCGCCCTTCAACATAAATACAACAAAGGCAACCCTCTCAATCGATGTACACTTGAAGAACCCATACAATTTCTCCATCTCATATACCTAATCCTCAGCCACAATCGAGTCCTTTACTCCTCTAAAGACTGGAGGTTTCAACTCCTGGAATTGTCGTAACCTATCCAACTAACAATCATAACCCAAATCACTATAGCTCGACTGTGGAGGGATAGGAGAAGCAGTGTCTTGGACCAGTGGTGGTGTAACGGTCTCTGTAGCCTGAGGTCTCTCTGCAGCTATCTGTCCAGTAGCAGTAGGCTGCCCGGCTGGACCTCGTCTATCACCAGCACCCAACGCCTACGTGACTATCTCTACAAGGCTCTCAATACTCTGCTCTATCCTAGCGAAGCGTGCCTCAGTATCCCCTGGTCTCTCAACAGGGTCTTGTGGTGCCTAATCAGTCTGTGGCTCCGTACGGCTCTCAGGCCTACCCCTACGACCTCTAGCACGTGAACTTGCCTCTCTACCACGCGGGTGACAGGCATAACGCCTAATTTCCTGTATCCATACCATTTATTAGTCTTATTTCATCTCAGTATACACAGTTATATCTAAGCAAAGCACAGTAATATGGGGATGTAATTTTACTGCTTATTAATACTGACTCATATTAGGCCAACTCAGCTCTGATACCAATCTATGTCATGACCCATTTTTACTTAAAATCACTATAAATTTTTCATTTTGTCATTTCCTTTCTCGGTCGTGGACATTCTCACCGATAGCAGTTGGGCTATGAGTCAGTATTAATCATCATTTACCATCCATCTTTTAATTGTTCATGAGCAAAAACATACACTTAGAAATTTAAGTTCTATACTTATACATGTTTGCTAACATTTACATCCCTCATATTACATTTCAAATTGATTACTGTGCTATTACATGTTTAGATACAAAAAGATTCCTGTGTGTATATGTCACGACCCATTTTATCCTTTTAATCCGAAAAATCACTATAAATTTTTTGCATTTACCTTTCTTTACCCGGTCGTGAACAAACTCACCATTTCACAGTTGGGCTGTGAGTCAATAATAAATATCACTCAACATTCATTCCCAAATAAATCAAAAGAAGTGACATTCATTGAAAGTTAAGTTATACATGACATGTTTTCTAACTTTTACATCCCCACATTACAATACCAAATGACTACTATGCCTTTACATGTTTAGATATAAAAAGAATCCCTGTGTGTATACCTTTTGGCGATGGAAGCAACAGAATGTCCAAAATAAAACGCCTCAGTCCTCATTGGGCTGCTATGTATGCTCTATAGTGGGGGAAAATAGAGAGGGATGAGTAACCACACGCTCAGTAAGGCAATAATGCAAGCATGGTAGATAACTACTCTATCTACATGCTGATAGTATTATGCATAAATCATTTATAATAGGAGCATGAGGGAATAAAACTATGGCATATGAGTATACATATATCATGTATTGAAAATCATGGAATTAGGCATATAAAACATGGAAGAATCGACATGTAAAATCATCTCATGCTCATTCTCATTAAATCT
The DNA here is from genome assembly GCA_033439115.1 of Firmiana major. Classification (NCBI taxonomy): domain Eukaryota; kingdom Viridiplantae; phylum Streptophyta; class Magnoliopsida; order Malvales; family Malvaceae; genus Firmiana; species Firmiana major. The sequence continues at coordinate 71,546,168 of CM065898.1, read as the reverse complement.
CATCACAAAAAGGGAAATTCATTAAAGAAACATCCTTTTTAAATCACATCACATCTCGACATAAATCAAATCATCATTTCTTGAAATCACAAATTTCACAAAGCTCGACCCCTCCCTCGGGTCTACCCTAGACAAATCACAATCACACTCAAGTATAAAAATTCATGTGGCATTATGTAATATCAAGCGAGACAGGTCACTATATCTCAAAGACTATGTTGGCCAACTACGTCATAAATCATCCCAGACCACACGGATCCAGGTGTGCGGGGTATCATGCTGGAACGAAGGTGGGTTAGTTCTCCGCCAGACTTTCTCATCAATATCACAACCACGCGGTATAGCGTACTCCATGTGATATACACGGTACAACGTACTCCGCGGATCCATATCATGGTTGGGGTTTCCAGTCGTAGGTCTTATCTACCCCAATGCCATATGTAATTGATATAGTCTCAAGTGCACGTGGGAGTATCTTCTTTTAGTGTCAGGTCCTAGCCCCTTATGACCTTGCTCGCCCCTTTTGGGTTCCCTGAATGGATTAAAATCAGGTCCTAGCCCCTCATGGCCTTGCTCACACCTTTTGGGTTCCCTGAATTAATCCTGTGAGACCCCGTATATGTATAAGGGTATATATGTACATAGAAGTGTAAATAGAGTTGTACTATGAATTCATGAGTGAAGTATATGTGATGTAAGTCCACAAGTAATGTACACACTTGTAATGAGAGTGATAATCGTACATACAAGTTTCATTATGTATGAATGTGTAGAAATGGACTTAAACATGTGGAGAATGTGTGTAGAATGGATTTTGAATAGCTTGGTAAAATGGAAGTATAATTGCATAAGATGTGCACTTCCATTTTAGTTTATATTAAGTACCATTGGTCATACAAAGATCCTACACAAGTTTTAATGTGTATAAAGTGAGGATGGATGCCATTTTCAAGTCTCAAAGATGAATGAATGAGGAAATGATCATGGTAGCAAATTAAGGATGTTTGGTAAGTGTTGTTGCAGAGGAACTGCAGAAAATCTGGAAATTTTGAAGGGCAGATCGATCTCATGGGATGAGAGATCAATCTGAAAGAGCCAGAATGCTCTTATTTGGGTAAAAGAATAGAGCAGATCGATCTCCAATGGAGCCAGATTGATCTCCTAAGCATTTGGTAGTGAAAAGATCGATCCCCAAGCACCCAGATCGATCTCCTTAGCTCTCTGTTTGGGAGCAGATCGATCTCATGCTTCGACAGATCGATCTCATGCCTTGACAGATCGATCTCATGCTTCGACAGATCGATCTCAGGCTTAAAAATACCGTGAAAAAGAGGGATTTTAAGGGACCAGATCGATCTCCTCTTGGACCAGATCGATCTTGTGAGACCCCGTACATGTATAGCTATGTATATCGGAACATGGGAATGTAAATAAAATCATAAGTGAGATGATGTATTGTATTGTCAAGTGTATGCAATGTAAGTTCATAAGATTATGTACGCACTTGTAGTAAGAATTGTGATTATACGTACAAGTTGTATTATGAGTGAGTAGGAAGAAATGAACTTAAAACGAGAAGAATGTGATCGAAATGGAATATGAGTAGTATAGTAAAATCAAAGGAAAGATTTACATAAGTGTATGTTTCCATTCGAGTAATATCGTATATATTTGGTCATACAAAGATTCTACACAAGTTTTAATGTGTATGTAGTGAGGATGGATCCCATTTTCAAGTCTCAAAGATGAATGAATGAGAAAATGATCATGGAAGCAAATTAAGGGTGTTTGGTAAGAGTTGTTGCAGAAAAACTGCAGGAAATCTGGAATTTGTGAAGGCCAGATCGATCTCATAGGATGAGAGATCGATCTGGGAGAGCCAGAATGCCCTTATGTGAGAAATGGAGGGGAACAGATCGATCTCCGAAGGAAGCAGATCGATCTCCTTAGCTCTCGGGTTGGAAGCAGATCGATCTCCCCTAAGACCAGATCGATCTCCTTAAGCTTCTGTTTGACAGCAGATCGATCTCCAGTCTCGACAGATCGATCTCCTACCTTTAAACGTCTCAGAAAAGAGGGATTTTTGAGGAACAGATCGATCTCTACCCAAGGAAGATCGATCTCATCAAGTTAAAACTATAAATGGGAGCAGTTGGATCATCAGAATTTTCGGGAAAACATCTCCATTTCACTTCAACTCAAAGAAATCTAGTTTCTCACTCCTAAATCCAGCCATTTTCAGTAAGATTTAAGGAGAGGCTATTAGAGACAAAGTTGTTCACATCAAAGAGGAGAACAACATAGTCTAGAGGCATTTTCCCATTTGAAGGATTGAAGAAATAGAGGGCAATCCTAATTGGAGCAAGAGGAAATCTAATGAGGTAAGTTCTAATGCACAAATCCAAGTACATTAGTTTAGTTAATGCTTATAAAGATAATTGGGTGTGCATATTGTGGATAGAACTACCTAGGATGGTATGAAATGACTATAACTTAGAAATAGTCAAGTGTGAGAAAGTGGAATGTGGGAGTATTTTGATGAATGGGATATCTTGAGTGGATGAGTATGTTGTGGAAATGGTTTGGAAATGTTGATATTAGGACAAATTGGGAGATTTACCACAAAGGGTAAAAATGTGTAATTAAGGCATTGGATAAATGCTTAGTTGAATAAGAGTTAGAAACATTAACTCAAATGTTGGTGGATGAATTTCAGTTTCGGATGATACGCCGGAGCAAGTCGAGATGAGAACGCAAGAAGCATAAAGGCGGATAGTTGCACACAAGTAAAACGAGGTAAGGGACTGTGTGTTAGCTATAGAGATGTTCGTACGTAATTACAGCAATTTCGTAGATATATTGCTAGGACTAGTACGATATTATAAGTTTATGAAATGATGTGGAAATATGAAAAGTACTATGATGTATATATATGTATTGAGAAATGGGATAGGGTAAGGAAATAGCATGATATGCATGTTTTAAATGAAATTCTCAATTTTATATTGTGATTGATGATTGAGAAATGTTGATGATAGGTTGGCTAATTTTTACATGTTTTAGCATGAAGAAGCATGCTGTATGAATAAACATGTTTTGAATTTTTAAAAAGAGAAAATAGCCTTCTATCAGTTTTGAGATGTGATTTGGTGTTGAAGCGCTAGCTTACACCTGTTTTAATGCCTTGATGTACCGTGTTGGAGTTTTAACTCGCACGGGGGTTTTGAGAAAGTGCGAGAACTACGCTCGTACCTGTTTTGTTGAGTTAAGGTAAACCTGGGGGTCTGGGACCCAAGGGGATACCAACCGACGGCCAATTGAACGGGCTGGGCCTTAACGATAGATCGTACTGCGCTGGAGCTTTGCGTTGACTGTGTGTCACGCTGCTTGCTCGCCTGGTATATGAGACATGGTTTAAGGATAAAAAGTCCATCGGAGTTGGAGTATGGACTTGGGTCCACGGTCGTACGTAGAATAGTGTAGTCACCCGTTGGTATACTATGTACCGTGCTGGGTGCACGTGAGTACGAGTATCGCGTAGATGACACACGACGTATCTTCACCGTGAGTTTACGAGGAGATGAGGTGGATTGAGATGAGCCGGAGGATAGGACTGACCCATCCCCCTTCAGGCGAAGTGATACCCTGTGCACACCCGATCAGTGAGGCCTGGGATCACTGACTGTGGCCATAAGTCGTGGATATTTGATTGCCTAAAATTCCATGCCTGTCTCAGAGAATCGAGAAACAGAGACAATCTCAGAAAAGAAAGAGACTTGCGAGAAAGAATGATTTGAGAAGTGAAAGAGATTTCATGTTTTTAATAAATCTCTGATTTCACACTCGTGCCATGAGGGCACTATTTATGAACATGTTTTAAATGGAAGTTTGACATTTGATTTACACGAAAATGCTCTTGAGAAATATGAATTTAAATGCATTGTTCGTATGATATTTCCATTTATAACGAAAACATGGTTTTGGTTTATGCATGCATGGGCTATGTAGGTAGTACAATATCTACCTGCTAGCATACATTTCCTTACTGAGCCGTGGTTTGCTCATCCCACTATTTTTCCCCCTCCAGGTACTGAGAAGTAAGAGAGCGGTGGTCTCTAAGTCTTTTGTGTTGAACAGCTCCCACAATCCGCAAAGGTATAAGATTTGTATACACGAGTATTTTGTATCTAATATATCATATCGCACAGTTATATCTTGGAATTGTAATCAGTATTATGGGGATGATATGTAAACACTTGGTATTTATACAATTAATTTTGTGTATTTACACACACACCTGGGAGTGTGAATTAAAGTTTTAAATATTTCGCTGTAAATAAATAAATTTTTAGTAATTGCATCTTCTCACAGCCCAACCGTAGTAGAGAATGTATGGATAGAAGGGCTCCCGAGAGCGGGGCATGACAGGCTTGGTATCAGAGCTTGGTTGGTCTGATGTGAGTTGATGCTTAGGACTAAGAAAACATACATCCCCAAGTTATTGTGCGATATTTAGATACAAATGTGTATACGGAGCTGGTAGTGAATTAAATGTTTGTTATAACGCAGGAAAGTTATCAGGCGAGTGAGTTATGCCTGAGAGACACCGCAAGAGGGGAGAGAGCTCGAGAGCTCGAGGGCAAAATGACAGGACTGAGAGGCACAGTAGATCATCCTCTAGTCATGAGCCCCAAGAACAGATAGAGGCTTCTGATCCTCGAATAACTCGATTGGAGGAAGACATGCGCACGATGATGACCATGATGGGTCAGATCATGGCTAGGTTTGAGGGTACACCTGGTACAGCGGGACAGGCTGCACCGAATCCCCCAGCAGCTGCACCTGAACCTGAGAATGTTGCACCTGCGCAAGCTGAACCGGCTAGGCCACGGGAACCTCATATTCGACCGGTACCTCCTCCAGTAGCCCCACATCAGCATGATGATGAATTGGGGTATGGATATGATTGCGACATGGAAAGGTTGAGGCATTTTATGGACTTTAAGCCTCCTTCGTTTAGCGGGGTAAAGGATCCGACGGTGGCTGAGGACTGGATCAGTCAAATGGAGAAGTTATTCGACTTCTGTAGATGTTCAGCTACGGAGAGAGTAGCGCTTGCGGCCTTTGTATTGAGAGGCGAAGCAGAGCACTGGTGGAAGTCCGTCAGGCCGATGTTAAGAGCTCAAGGAATGGTTATCACTTGGGATATGTTCTTGGACGTTTTCAGAGAGCAATACATCCCAGATACTGCTCGACGGAGACTACAGATGGAATTTCTGAATCTGACTCAAGGGAATCGAACAGTTGATGAGTACGAGTCATGATTCACTTCACTGGGTCGATACGATCCGGACTCGATCAGGAGTGAAGCTGTCAGGGTCCGTAGATTTGTAGATGGATTGAGGCCTTCGATCCGAGCAAAGTTGGCCCCATTTGATGTCGCTACATATAGAGAGGCTGTGCGACGGGCCCAGTTATGTGAGCAGGATCATGACTTATAGATCTCTGAGTTTAGTTGGGGAAAGGACAAGGGACAGAGGAAGCTGGGAGATGGCAAAAGCGCCAAATTTGGTCGAAAATTCATGAGTAAACGTCGGAGAGAGGTAGATGATTTCCAGAAAAAGGTTGCTAGACCTTATATGCCTCCGACTCAGACACCAGCCAGGGGTATAGTGATTGGTGGACCCCGACCGACTACAGACCAGTGTAGGCTATGCGGTCGATACCATGGTGGTAGGCCATGTCATCTTCAGGGTACCCGATGTTTCAGATGTGGTAAATTTGGACATTATGCCAGAGAGTGCCCGGAGATAGTTGAGGCAGTTCCACAGAGGGGTAAAGAGCCAGAGAGGGTTCCTCCAGTTGCACCTCCTGCAAGGAAGAAAGCCTCGGCTGAAGAGAAAGGAAAACAAGTTGTGGGTCAAGGCAGGGTGTATGCGATAGACCAGCCATCGGCTGATACCTCTTCTGAAGTGATAAAAGGTACAATCTTGATTTTCAATTTAGAGTTTATAGCTTTATTTGATTCTGGTGCTACGCATTCCTTCATATCACCTGCATGTGCATCTAAGTTAAAAGGTTTTGTAGAGCCCACATACTTGAATAGGACCTTATTGATAAGTACTCCAATGAGAGTGAGCCAATTAGTTGAACAAGTGTATAAAGATTGTAAAGTGAGGGTGGGAGATAAGTGCATGACAGCCAACTTGATTTTGTTGAATATGTATGACATTGATGTAATTTTGGGAATGGATTGGTTAGCCGCCAATCATGCTGTCATAGACTGTCGTTCTAAGTCCATTAAGTTTTCTCTACCTGAAGAATGTGTTGTAAGATTTTAAGAGAAGAAATGAAATCTTAAATTTTGTATTAAGTAAAGTACTTTGGTATAAATGGCTTGAGTGTTGTTTTGAAGGTTTTGTTGCTTATATGGTGGATTTGAACAAAGTACATCCGGATATGGAGGACATCTCAGTGGTCAGAGAATTCCCTGATGTCTTTCCAGATGATCTACCAGGATTGCCACCTGATAGAGAAACGGAATTCGGTATAGACTTGACGCCTGGAACCGAACCAATATCGAAGTCACCATATAGGATGGCCCCAGTTGAGTTAGAGGAATTAAGGAAACAGCTGCAAGAGTTGTTAGAGAAGGGGTTCATAAGACCGAGCGTCTCACCATGGGGAGCCCCAGTATTATTTGTGAAGAAGAGAGATGGGAGCCTCAGATTGTGTATTGACTATCGGATGTTAAACAAGGCTACCATCAAGAATGAGTACCCCTTGCCACGCATTGACGATTTATTAGATCAACTTCGGGGAGCACAGATCTTCTCCAAGATAGATCTGAGGTCTGGGTATCATCAATTGAAGATTCGGAAGGAGGATGTGCCCAAGACAGCATTTCGTACCCGCTATGGCCATTACGAATTTTTAGTGATGCCTTTTGGGTTGACCAATGCGCCGGCAACTTTTATGGCTCTAATGAATGAAGTATTCAAGCCATACCTGGACCAATTCATAATTATTTTCATTGATGACATATTGGTGTATTCAAGGTCCAGAGAAGAGCATGAGCAGTACTTAAGGATTATTTTGCAAACCCTTCGAGAGAAAAGGTTATATGCCAAGCTTAACAAATGTGACTTTTGGCTAGAACAGATTTCTTTTCTAGGCCATGTTATATCGAAGGATGGGGTGTCAGTAGACCCATCCAAGATTGAGGCAGTTGTTCAGTGGGAACAACCTAGGACAGTCACAGAGATCAGAAGTTTTCTAGGTTTGGCTGGTTACTACAGGAGATTTGTAGAAGGATTCTCCAGATTAGTTGCTCCATTGACACGTCTTACGAGGAAGAGTGTGGAGTTTTCATGGGATGAAGCTTGTGAGAGAAGTTTTCAAGAACTTAAGCGCAGATTAACTACCGCACCAGTTCTTGTCGTCCCTAACAGTTTAGGGAATTACTCGGTGTATACAGATGCTTCGCATCAAGGACTAGGCTGTGTTCTGATGCAAGATGGAAGGGTAGTAGCTTATGGATCTAGACAGCTGAAGGATCATGAGAAGAACTACCCCACTCACGATTTGGAGTTAGCGACCGTAGTGTTTGCGTTGAAGATATGGCGCCACTACTTATATGGTGAGAGATTTCAGATCTTTACGGATCATAAGAGTCTGAAATATCTATTCTCACAAAAGGAGTTAAACATGAGATAGAGGAGGTGGTTGGAGCTCCTCAAGGACTATGATTGTGAGATCTTGTACCACCCGGGGAAGGCAAATGTGGTTGCCGATGCATTGAGTCAGAAGAGTCTCGGGTTGGTATCACATATGATGGTTAGAGAGCACGAGTTGTTGGAACAATTCGCGAACCTTAGTCTGGATATGACCCTACCTGAGATTGGCAGCTATGGGATTATTGGTAGCTTGAGATTAGAACCGGAGTTGATTAAGAGAATCCGACAAGCTCAGCAAATTGATCAATGGTGTATTGTCATGATTAGCCAAATCCGGAAAGGGAAGGGTGCTGATTTTATATTGAGTCCAGATGGAATACTAAGGTTTGGAAATAGAATATGTGTTCCTAAGGATGTAGAGCTGAGAAAGCTGATCTTATCAGAGGCACACTCGTCGAGATACACGATACACCCGGGGAGTGGTAAGATGTATCAAAACCTCCGAAAAGTATATTGATGGTCTGGAATGAAGAGAGACATAGCTGAGTATGTCGCTAGATGTCTCATTTGTCAGCAAGTAAAAGTCGAACATCAGAAACCAGGAGGATTATTACAACCTCTATCGATACCAACATGGAAGTGGGAGCATGTCACAATGGATTTTTAGATGGGGTTACCGAGAACCCGTAAGAACCATGATGCGATATGGGTGATAGTAGATCGGTTAACGAAATCGGCACATTTCTTAGCCATGAGATCTACAGATACATTGAGTGCACTGGCGAATCTGTATGTGCGAGAAATAGTGAGATTGCATGGAGTCCCAGTGAGTGTTGTTTCGGATAGGGATGCCCGCTTCACTTCCCACTTTTGGGGATATTTCCAGGAAGCGATGGGGACCCAGTTGAGTTTTAGCACCGCTTTTCATCCTCAGACAGATGGTCAGTCAGAGAGGACTATACAGACCCTGGAGGATATGTTGAGAGCGTGTGTGCTGAATTTTAGAGGCTCATGGGATGATCACTTGCCATTGATTGAGTTCGCCTACAATAACAGTCATCACTCAAGTATTGGTATGGCCCCTTATGAGGCACTATACGGTCGTAGATGCCGATCGCCCATTGGTTGGGAAGAAGTTGGTGACAGACAATTGCTCGCTCCCGATTTGGTTAAGCAAGCCTCCGAGGATGTTCAGATAATATGCGAGAGGCTGCGAACGGCTCAAAGTCGACAAAAGAGCTACGCTGACAAGAGACGGAGACCACTTGAGTTTAATGTTGGCGAGTCTATATTTTTGAAAGTATCTCCTTCTAAGGGAATAATGAGGTTTGGGAAGAAAGGAAAATTAAGTCCTCGTTACATTGGCCCCTTTGAGATTTTGGATAGAATGGGAGAAGGAGCATATAGGCTAGCCTTACCACCTGAGCTAGCAGAAGTCCACAATGTCTTCCACGTTTCTATGCTTCGGAAGTACTACCCGGATCCGACACATGTAATTAGTTATGAGCCGTTGGAGCTCAAGAAAGATATGTCGTATGTCGAGAGACCGATCAGGGTGTTGGACAGGAAAGAGAAGGTGTTGCGGAACAAGACGATTTCATTGGTTAAGATTTTGTGGCAACATCACACTGTGGAAGAGGCCACATGGGAACTGGAAAGTTTGATACGGGAAAAGTATCCCGAGTTATTCACAGATTGAATTGGTTCTAATTTGGAGGACCAAATTCTTTAAGTGGGGGAGAATGTGAGACCCCGTACATGTATAGCTATGTATATCGGAACATGGGAATGTAAATAAAATCATAAGTGAGATGATGTATTGTATTGTCAAGTGTATGCAATGTAAGTTCATAAGATTATGTACGCACTTGTAGTAAGAATTGTGATTATACGTACAAGTTGTATTATGAGTGAGTAGGAAGAAATGAACTTAAAACGAGAAGAATGTGATCGAAATGGAATATGAGTAGTATAGTAAAATCAAAGGAAAGATTTACATAAGTGTATGTTTCCATTCGAGTAATATCGTATATATTTGGTCATACAAAGATTCTACACAAGTTTTAATGTGTATGTAGTGAGGATGGATCCCATTTTCAAGTCTCAAAGATGAATGAATGAGAAAATGATCATGGAAGCAAATTAAGGGTGTTTGGTAAGAGTTGTTGCAGAAAAACTGTAGGAAATCTGGAATTTGTGAAGGCTAGATCGATCTCATAGGATGAGAGATCGATCTGGGAGAGCCAGAATGCCCTTATGTGAGAAATGGAAGGGAACAGATCGATCTCCGAAGGAAGCAGATCGATCTCCTTAGCTCTCGGGTTGGAAGCAGATCGATCTCCCCTAAGACCAGATCGATCTCCTTAAGCTTCTGTTTGACAGCAGATCGATCTCCAGTCTCGACAGATCGATCTCCTACCTTTAAACGTCTCAGAAAAGAGGGATTTTTGAGGAACAGATCGATCTCTACCCAAGGAAGATCGATCTCATCAAGTCGAAACTATAAATGAGAGCAGTTGGATCATCAGAATTTTCGGGAAAACATCTCCATTTCACTTCAACTCAAAGAAATCTAGTTTCTCACTCCTAAATCCAGCCATTTTCAGTAAGATTTAAGGAGAGGCTATTAGAGACAAAGTTATTCACATCAAAGAGGAGAACAACATAGTCTAGAGGCATTTTCCCATTTGAAGGATTGAAGAAATAGAGGGCAATCCTAATTGGAGCAAGAGGAAATCTAATGAGGTAAGTTCTAATGCACAAATCCAAGTACATTGGTTTAGTTAATGCTTATAAAGATAATTGGGTGTGCATATTGTGGATAGAACTACCTAGGATGGTATGAAATGACTATAACTTAGAAATAGTCAAGTGTGAGAAAGTGGAATGTGGGAGTATTTTGATGAATGGGATATCTTGAGTGGATGAGTATGTTATGGAAATGGTTTGGAAATGTTGATATTAGGACAAATTGGGAGATTTACCACAAAGGGTAAAAATGTGTAATTAAGGCATTGGATAAATGCTTAGTTGAATAAGAGTTAGAAACATTAACTCAAATGTTGGTGGATGAATTTCAGTTTCGGATGATACGCCGGAGCAAGTCGAGATGAGAACGCAAGAAGCATAAAGGCGGATAGTTGCACACAAGTAAAACGAGGTAAGGGACTGTGTGTTAGCTATAGAGATGTTCGTACGTAATTACAGCAATTTCGTAGATATATTGCTAGGACTAGTACGATATTATAAGTTTATGAAATGATGTGGAAATATGAAAAGTACTATGATGTATATATATATATTGAGAAATGGGATAGGGTAAGGAAATAGCATGATATGCATGTTTTCAATGAAATTCTCAATTTTATATTGTGATTGATGATTGAGAAATGTTGATGATAGGTTGGCTAATTTTTACATGTTTTAGCATGAAGAAGCATGCTGTATGAATAAACATGTTTTGAATTTTTAAAAAGAGAAAATAGCCTTCTATCAGTTTTGAGATGTGATTTGGTGTTGAAGCGCTAGCTTACACCTGTTTTAATGCCTTGATGTACCGTGTTGGAGTTTTAACTCGTACGGGGGTTTTGAGAAAGTGCGAGAACTATGCTCGTACCTGTTTTGTTGAGTTAAGGTAAACGTGGGGGTCTGGGACCCAAGGGGATACCAGCCGACGGCCAATTGAACGGGCTGGGCCTTAACAATAGATCGTACCGCGCTGGAGCTTTGTGTTGACTGTGTGTCACGCTGCTTGCTCGCCTGGTATATGAGACATGGTTTAAGGATAAAAAGTCCATCGGAGTTGGAGTATGGACTTGGGTCCACGGTCGTACGTAGAATAGTGTAGTCACCCGTTGGTATACTATGTACTGTGCTGGGTGCACGTGAGTACGAGTATCGCGTAGATGACACACGACGTATTTTCACCGTGAGTTTACGAGGAGATGAGGTGGATTGAGATGAGCCGGAGGATAGGACTGACCCATCCCCCTTCAGGCGAAGTGATACCCTGTGCACACCCGATCAGTGAGGCCTGGGATCACTGACTGTGGCCATAAGTCGTGGATATTTGATTGCCTAAAATTCCATGCCTGTCTCAGAGAATCGAGAAACAGAGACAATCTCAGAAAAGAAAGAGACTTGCGAGAAAGAATGATTTGAGAAGTGAAAGAGATTTCATGTTTTTAATAAATCTCTGATTTCACACTCGTGCCATGAGGGCACTATTTATGAACATGTTTTAAATGGAAGTTTGACATTTGATTTACACGAAAATGCTCTTGAGAAATATGAATTTAAATGCATTGTTCGTATGATATTTCCATTTATAACGAAAACATGGTTTTGGTTTATGCATGCATGGGCTATGTAGGTAGTACGATATCTACCTGCTAGCATACATTTTCTTACTGAGCCGTGGTTTGCTCATCCCACTATTTTTCCCCCTCCAGGTACTGAGAAGTAAGAGAGCGGTGGTCTCTAAGTCTTTTGTGTTGAACAGCTCCCACAATCCGCAAAGGTATAAGATTTGTATACACGAGTATTTTGTATCTAATATATCGTATCGCACAGTTATATCTTGGAATTGTAATCAGTATTATGGGGATGATATGTAAACACTTGGTATTTATACAATTAATTTTGTGTATTTACACACACACCTGGGAGTGTGAATTAAAGTTTTAAATATTCCGCTGTAAATAAATAAATTTTTAGTAATTGCATCTTCTCACAGCCCAACCGTAGTAGAGAATGTATGGATAGAAGGGCTCCCGAGAGCGGGGCATGACAGATCTCCTTAAGCTATTTCTATATAAGGAGTGCTGGAAATCAGAAAATTTCGGGAAAAACACAAACTTTCCACTTTCAACCCAAAAACCTAACATTCTCTCTCAAAAATCAGCCATTTTCAGTGAGGTTTGAAGAGAGACCATTAGAGAAAAAGTTGTTCCTATCAAAGAGAAGAACAACATAGTTGGAAAGCATTTTCCCATTGTTGGTATTGGAGGAGTTAAGGGCATTGCCATTGGAGCAAGAAGAGAAATCAAATTTGGTAAGATTCTAACACTCCAACTATGGTACATTGTTTATTTAATTGATTTTGGAGTTGTTTGGCATGAGTATGGATGGTTAGAAACTATCTAGAATGCATTGTAATGATTTTGACCTAGAAATGGTTTAGTGTGAGAAAGTGAAATTGATGGAGATTAATGATGAATGAGATATGTAGAAATCATTAATAGTGATTGTGGTATGATTTTAAGATGTGGTTAGTGGATAAATTGTGAGGTTTACCTAAAAGAGGTAAAATGAGGGTTAAGGCATTTGTAAAATGCATAAGTAAATAATGTTGACTAGTGAGGTCAATTATGGGTTAAATACGTTAACTCAATCGATTTAATGAATGGATCGCAGCTTCCGAGGATACGCCGAGGCGAGTTGAGCCAAGAGCGTGAGAAGCTAAAAGGAAAGGAGTCACACCAAGTAAATCGAGGTAAGGGAATTGTGTGGACTCTTAGAGATATTGTGTGCAATTTAGGCCCTTAAATGTTTTGCTAGAATGCATGAGATTAGGAAATGTTGTTGGGTGATTGAAGGGTAAAAGTTGGGAGTTTGAGAAATATGCATGAAAACAAAAGCATATTGCTTTGAAAATCATGTTTTATTGCTTTTTAGCAAATGATTGGTAGGTTGGCTAACATTGAAATGATTTGCAAAAGAAATGAGTATGTTTTGGTTTTGTTAACCATATTTTGCAAGTTTTGAGCCACCTACATGATTTCGTGAGTATGAAAGAGTGCAAGAGGCACTAGTTTTCACATGGATTTCATATTGTTTTGGCATTGTGCTTCGAGTTTGTCTCGCACTGGATGCCCACCTTGCATGTTGCCGTGTTTGGAGCTTCGAGTTGACTTGGTGTCACTTCGATTAAATAGGCTCACACGTGCATTGTTTTGAGACATGGCATGTTAAAACAACCTGATGAGCCCGAACGAGGGATAAGGGTTGGAGATCCACCTGATGAGCCCGAACGAGGGATAAGGGTTGGAGGAACAGCTGATGAGCCCGAACGAGGGATAAGGCTGGGGGTCCACGGAGTACGTTATACCGTGCATGTAGCATGGAGTACATTGTACCGTGTTGTGATGTGATGTGTCATCTTCGGACGAGATCTGCTATGGACCGACGGGTAGGATTTGACCCACCTCTCGTGTGGAAGCAGATGGTGGTGATATCCCGCACACCTGATCCGTGTAGCCGGTATCACAGGTTATGTACATAGGCCTTGAGGTTATTACCTATTGTTGAACTGCCTATCTCACATGTCTAATGCTATTTGAGAATAAATCCATGTTTGAAGTGATTGTGGTCAGGAAAGCCCGAGGGATGGGCTGGGACCTGACGTTGAATTGATTTGTTAATGGTTTTTTTTAAAGTGCACGGATGCATGATGTTTAATGCCATGCTTATTGTGAAAATGCATGATGTTTAATGCCATGCTTTTATTGTGAATTATGCATGATGATTTATACCATGCTTTGAGTTGAAATGTGCACTGAATTTTAATAGCATGAATGCTTTACATACCATTAACACAATCATACACTCATGTTTTGAGATAAACAATGAATTAAATGCTTTTGAGCATGGCATCACGATCACGTAGATAGTACAGTATCTACCTGTTCGCATGATTGCCTTACTGAGCGTGTGGTTTGCTCACCCCCCCTTATTTTCCCCCTCTCTACAGAGATTTGAGTATAGATTGAGCGTGACTGGAGGCGTCCCTTTTTGGTAATTCCGCTGCATCCCATCGCTAAAGGTATACATACATTGATTTTTGTATCTAAACTAGACATAGCACAGTAGCATTTTGTATGTAACTACTGGGGATGTAAAACAATGTAAACACATGTAACAACTCTGATATATATACATTTACACAAGTGTTTACTCATAAATAATGTTTCAAATTGAATTGGTATGGTGGAGTGAGTTAGACGTCGACACACAGCCCAACTGTTAAGCGTGTGGTTGTTCACGATCGATGAAAGATGATTAAGGATTGATGCGTGAAAATGCGAAAAATTTATACGTATTTTGGTAAGTTGAGGGTCGTGACAGAAGTTGGTATCAGAGCTCGAGTTGGTCTGACGTGTGTCGTGTCTAAAATACTTAATAAGTGAAAAATTACATCCCCAAGTTACTGTGCTTGTTTAGATACAAATAGTGTATGTCGATGAGTTGACTAAGTAATTGGTTGTGAATGTAGGGAACTGAGTAAGTATGCCTAATACCAGTCGCGGTAGAGGGATGAGAGCACAAGCTCGAGGCCGTAGAGGTAGGCTTGGGGGTCGTGTTGAGCCAGAAACACACGAGGCTCAGGAGAATGTTGAGGTGGAGGCTGATGTTGAGCACGCTCCACAGGGTCCAGAGGAGAGGCCCGAGAGTACTGAGGCTCGCTTCGCGAGGATTGAGAGGAGCATTGAGTTGATTGTGGAGTTGGTCACCCAATCTTTATCTGGAGTTGGCGGTAGACAGAGTCCCGCTACACAGGGTGATGTCGAGCAGGCGGCAGCTCCTGAGGCACGGGCAAGGGAAGCCCAAGGACCTCAGACGACAGATACCCCACCCACACAAGATGTGCCTACGCCGGTTGCTATGCCAGGTAGTAGAGGTTGGGGATATGGATGTGATTTGGATAGACTGCGGCAGTTCCAGAAGTTTGGACCGCCATCTTTCAGTGGAGTAAAGGACCCAATAGCGGCTGAGGATTGGATCAATGAGGTCGAGAAATTATATGGGTTCTTTGAGTGCACTACTACCGAGATGGTAGCATTTGCCGCTTTTATGCTGAAGGGATCAGCAGAACATTGGTGGAAATCCACCAGGCCTATTTTGAGAGCCCGACATACTGAGATCAGCTGGGATGTGTTTCTAGAGGCCTTCCGGAGACAGTATGTCCCGGATACCGCCCAGCGAAAGCTAAAGATGGCATTTTTGGGACAGACCCAAGGGAGCAGGACTGTGGATGAGTATGAGACTGCTTTTATATCCCTGGGCAGATATGATCCCAACACGATGAGTAATGAGGTCGAGAAGATCCAGAAGTTTGTGGATGGATTGAGACCAACCGTCAGGTCTAGATTGGTTCCCCTGGATATACCGACCTATGAGGAGGCAGTGCGCAGGGCGCAATTATGTGAACAAGATGTTGATAGAATCGCCTCGGAGTTTGGAAAGGTTGGTAAGATGAGGGACAGAGATAAGAAGAGACCTATGATGGATAGAGGCTTCAGCTATAAAGGGAGCAAGAGGTTCTCTGGAAAGAGGCCGAGAATTGATGAGATCCGGGAGAGGACAGTTGATACTCCCATGTATCCGGCCATTGCTCCAGCTAAGGGAATCGTGATTGGAGGACCACAGCCTACTACAGAACAGTGTGGCAAGTGTGGTAGGTACCATGGTACTCGACCATGTTATGGACCTCAGGTTGTATGCTTCAAATGTGGGAAGCCAGGGCACATAATCAGAGATTGCCCAGAGATGATAGAGAGAGCCCCACAGAAGGGCAAGGAGCCAGAGAGAGCTCCAGTTGGTACAGCTACTCCGAGGAGGAGGGCTACAGCTGAGGAAAAGGGGAAGCAAGTAGTGGGTGTAAGCAGAGGACGAGTGCACGCACTGGATCAGGATACTGCAGATCAGTCATCAGATGTGGTAAAAGGTACCATCCAAATCTTTGATTTAGAAGCTTATGTACTGTTTGATCCTGGTGCCACGCATTCCTTTATTTCGCCATCCTTTGCATGTAAAACCCACGCTGCTTGATAAGATGTTGTTGATATCTACCCCTATGAATGATAGTCAGTTGACTGAGCGTATATATAGGGATTGTAAAATGAAGATAGGAGGTAAAGAGATGGCAGCCGATTTAATTTTATTAAACATGAGTGATTTTGATGTGATCCTAGGAATGGATTGGTTGGCTGCCAATCATGTTGTTATGGATTGTCATGCTAAAAACTTTGATATTTCCAAATAGAGACAATCTTGTAGTTAATTTTGTGAAATGAAATTAAAGAACATGATTTTTATAAGTGTGATGAGTATAATCTTGATACATGATGTATGAAAGATAAATTTGATTTTATTTATGTATGTGATGTGATGATTTATGATACTAATGGTGGAAAGAATAATGTGAAGGATTCATCGCTTTTGTGATTGAGATGGATAAGGCACGTCCGGAATTGGAAGACATACCAGTGGTTAGGGAATTTTCAGATGTCTTTCCGGATGGGTTACCAGGGTTACCTCCAGATAGGGAGATGGAGTTTGGTATAGATTTGGCACCTGGTACAGAGCCAATGTCCAAGCCACCATACAGGATGGCTCAAGTTGAGTTAGAGGAGTTAAGGAAACAATTACAAGAGTTGCTGGAGAAGGGGTTCATCAGGCCGAGCGTCTCACCTTGGGGAGCACTGGTTCTGTTTGTAAGGAAGAAGGATGGAAGCCTCCGACTGTGTATAGACTACCGGTTGTTGAATAAGGCCACCATCAAGAATAAGTATCCCCTTCCACGCATCGATGATTTGTTGGATCAGCTTAAGGGAGCACAGGTCTTTTCTAAGATAGATCTGAGATCCGGGTACCATCAGTTGAAGATACGAGGTGGAGATGTACCTAAGACAGCTTTTCACACCAGGTATGGACATTATGAGTTTATGGTTATGCCATTCGGGTTGACGAATGCTCCCGCAGCTTTTATGTCTTTGATGAATGAGGTATTCCACCAGTACTTGGATCGATTTGTTATTGTGTTCATTGATGATATACTGGTGTATTCAAGGTCTAGAGAGGAGCATGAAAGGCATTTAAGGATAGTGCTACAAACCCTTCGAGAGAAGAAGTTGTACGCTAAACTCAGTAAGTGCGACTTTTGGTTGGAACAGATCTCTTTTCTGGGTCACATAGTATCAAAGGATGGAGTATCAGTGGATCCATCTAAGATTGAGGCCGTAGTTCAGTAGCAGAGACCCCAGACAGTGACAGAGATCAGAAGTTTCCTGGGTTTAGCTGGGTATTATCGAAGGTTTGTAGAGGGATTTTCGAGGTTAGCTGCTCCATTGACACGTCTCACAAGGAAAAATGTAGAGTTTGTGTGGGACAAAAAGTGCGAAGACAGTTTTGAGGAGTTGAAAAGGAGATTAACTACAGCTCCAATACTCACCATTCCTACCAGCTCAGGAGGTTTCTCGGTGTATGCAGATGCTTCACACCTAGGACTGGGCTGTGTATTGATGCAGGATGGGAAGGTAGTAGCCTATGGATCAAGACAGTTAAAGGATCATGAGAGGAACTACCCGACCCATGACTTGGAGTTGGCAGCGGTGGTGTTTGCGCTGAAGATATGGCGCCACTACCTCTATGGTGAGAGATTTCAGATTTATACAGATCATAAGAGCCTTAAGTACCGGTTCTCACAGAAAGAGTTGAACATGAGACAGAGGAGATGGCTCGAGCTGTTAAAGGATTATGATTGTGAAATCCTATACCACCCGGGTAAAGCAAATGTGGTTGCTGATGCATTGAGTAGGAAGCATCTCGGGATGGTATCATTCATGATGATCAGGGAACACGAGCTGTTGGAACAGTTCATGAACCTCAGTTTGGATATGACCCCGCCTGACGCTGATAGTGGATTTATGATAGCTAGCCTGCAGTTGGAACCGGATCTGGTAGATCGAATCCGACAGGCTCAGCGAGTTGATCAGCAGTGTAGTGATATTGTCGGGCAGATACAGAGGGGTATAGAGACGGACTTTGGGTTGAGTTCGGATGGATTGTTGAGGTTCAGAGGTAGGATATGTGTTCCTGATGATGCAGAGATCCGAAGGTTGATCTTAACAGAGGCTCACTCATCGAAGTATACGATACATCCCGGGGGTACCAAGATGTATCAAAACCTTCGACAGGTTTATTGGTGGTCGGGAATGAAAAAGCACATTGCTGAATATGTTGCTAAGTGTCTCGTTTGTCAGTAGGTGAAGGTAGAGCATCAGAAGCCTGCAGGGTTATTGCAGCCTCTACCGATACCGACATGGAAGTGGGAGTATGTCACCATGGATTTTGTGATGGGATTGCCGAGGACCCAGAGAGGTCATGATGCCATATGGGTGATTATGGATCGGTTGACGAAATCAGCCCATTTTCTAGCTATGAGAGCTACCGATACTCTGAGCCAGTTAGCGAACCTATATGTGCGCGAGATAGTGAGGCTACATGGAATTCCAGTGAGCGTTGTTTCTAATAGGGATGCCCGCTTCACTTCCCACTTTTGGGAACGTTTTCAGGAAGCGATGGGGACCCAGTTGAATTTTAGCACCGCGTTTCATCCTCAGACAGATGGTCAGTCAGAGAGGACTATACAGACCCTGGAGGACATGTTGAGAGCGTGTGCATTGGATTTTGGAGGCTCCTGGGATGACCATTTGCCACTCACAGAGTTCGCGTCTAATAACAGTTTTCATGCGAGTATCGGGATGGCACCATATGAGGCATTGTATGGGCGTAGATGCCGTTCCCCTATTGGATGGGAAGAGGTTGGTGACAGACAGATCTTTGCTCCCGACTTGGTTAGACAAGCCTCTGAGGACGTCCAATTGATATGTGAGAGGTTACGGACAGCTCAGAGCAGGCAAAAGAGTTATGCTGACAAGAGACGGAGACCACTAGAGTTTGAGGTGGGTGAGTCAGTGTTTTTGAAAGTTTCCCCTTCGAAGGGAATTATGAGATTTGGGAAGAAGGGAAAGTTGAGCCCTCGATATATCGGGCCATTTGAGATACTTGATAAGGTGGGAGACAAGGCGTATAGGTTGGCATTGCCACCAGAGTTGGCAAGTGTGCATAATGTCTTCCACGTATCCATGTTGAGGAAGTATCACCCGGACCCGGCACATGTGATAAGATATGAGCCTTTGGAGCTCAATGAGGGTATGACCTATGTTGAGAAGCCAGTTCGGGTATTGGACAGAAAAGAGAAAGTGCTGAGGACAAAGACAATTCCCTTGGTGAAGATACTTTGGCAACATCACACTGTGGAAGAAGCCACATGGGAATTGGAGAGCTTGATGCGGGAGAGGTATCCCGAGTTGTTCACAGAATAATTGGTTCCAATTTGGAGGACCAAATTTTCTAAGTGGGGGAGAATGTGAGACCCCGTATATGTATAAGGGTATATATGTACATAGAAGTGTAAATAGAGTTGTACTATGAATTCATGAGTGAAGTATATGTGATGTAAGTCCACAAGTAATGTACACACTTGTAATGAGAGTGATAATCGTACATACAAGTTTCATTATGTATGAATGTGTAGAAATGGACTTAAACATGTGGAGAATGTGTGTAGAATGGATTTTGAATAGCTTGGTAAAATGGAAGTATAATTGCATAAGATGTGCACTTCCATTTTAGTTTATATTAAGTACCATTGGTCATACAAAGATCCTACACAAGTTTTAATGTGTATGAAGTGAGGATGGATGCCATTTTCAAGTCTCAAAGATGAATGAATGAGGAAATGATCATGGTAGCAAATTAAGGATGTTTGGTAAGTGTTGTTGCAGAGGAACTGCAGAAAATCTGGAAATTTTGAAGGGCAGATCGATCTCATGGGATGAGAGATCGATCTGGAAGAGCCAGAATGCTCTTATTTGGGTAAAAGAATAGAGCAGATCGATCTCCAATGGAGCCAGATCGATCTCCTAAGCATTTGGTAGTGAAAAGATCGATCCCCAAGCACCCAGATCGATCTCCTTAGCTCTCTGTTTGGGAGCAGATCGATCTCATGCTTCGACAGATCGATCTCATGCCTTGACAGATCGATCTCATACTTCGACAGATCGATCTCAGGCTTAAAAATGCCGTGAAAAAGAGGGATTTTAAGGGACCAGATCGATGTCCTCTTGGACCAAATCGATCTCCTCAAGCTATTTCTATATAAGGAGTGCTGGAAATCAGAAAATTTCGGGAAAAACACAAACTTTCCACTTTCAACCCAAAAACCTAACATTCTCTCTCAAAAATCAGCCATTTTCAGTGAGGTTTGAAGAGAGACCATTAGAGAAAAGTTGTTCCTATCAAAGAGAAGAACAACATAGTTGGAAAGCATTTTCCCATTGTTGGTATTGGAGGAGTTAAGGGCATTGCCATTGGAGCAAGAAGAGAAATCAAATTGGGTAAGATTCTAACACTCCAACTATGGTACATTGTTTATTTAATTGATTTTGGAGTTGTTTGGCATGAGTATGGATGGTTAGAAACTATCTAGAATGCATTGGAATGATTTTGACCTAGAAATGGTTTAGTGTGAGAAAGTGAAATTGATGGAGATTAATGATGAATGAGATATGTAGAAATCATTAATAGTGATTGTGGTATGATTTTAAGATGTGGTTGTGGATAAATTGTGAGGTTTACCTAAAAGAGGTAAAATGAGGGTTAAGGCATTTGTAAAATGCATAAGTAAATAATGTTGACTAGTGAGGTCAATTATGGGTTAAATACGTTAACTCAATCGATTTAATGAATGGATCACAGCTTCCGAGGATACGCCGAGGCGAGTTGAGCCAAGAGCGTGAGAAGCTAAAAGGAAAGGAGTCACACCAAGTAAATCGAGGTAAGGGAATTGTGTGGACTCTTAGAGATATTGTGCGCAATTTGGGCGCTTAAATGTTTTGCTAGAATGCATGAGATTAGGAAATGTTGTTGGGTGATTGAAGGGTAAAAGTTGGGAGTTTGAGAAATATGCATGAAAACAAAAGCATATTGCTTTGAAAATCATGTTTTATTGCTTTTTAGCAAATGATTGGTAGGTTGGCTAACATTGAAATGATTTGCAAAAGAAATGAGTATGTTTTGGTTTTGTTAACCATATTTTGCAAGTTTTGAGCCACCTACATGATTTCGTGAGTATGAAAGAGTGCAAGAGGCACTAGTTTTCACATGGATTTCATATTGTTTTGGCATTGTGCTTCGAGTTTGTCTCGCACTGGATGCCCACCTTGCATGTTGCCGTGTTTGGAGCTTCGAGTAGACTTGGTGTCACTTCGATTAAATAGGCTCACACGTGCATTGTTTTGAGACATGGCATGTTAAAACAACCTGATGAGCCCGAACGAGGGATAAGGGTTGGAGTCCACCTGATGAGCCCGAACGAGGGATAAGGGTTGGAGGAACAGCTGATGAGCCCGAACGAGGGATAAGGCTGGGGGTCCACGGAGTACGTTGTACTGTGCATGTAGCATGGAGTACATTGTACCGTGTTGTGATGTGATGTGTCATCTTCGGACGAGATCTGCTATGGATCGGCGGGTAGGATTTGACCCACCTCCCGTGTGGAAGCAGATGGTGGTGATATCCCGCACACCTGATCCGTGTAGCCGGTATCACAGGTTATGTACATAGGCCTTGAGGTTATTACCTATTGTTGAACTGCCTATCTCACATGTCTAATGCTATTTGAGAATAAATCCATGTTTGAAGTGATTGTGGTCAGGAAAGCCCAAGGGATGGGCTGGGACCTGACGTTGAATTGATTTGTTAATGGTTTTTTTTAAAGTGCACGGATGCATGATGTTTAATGCCATGCTTATTGTGAAAATGCATGATGTTTAATGCCATGCTTTTATTGTGAATTATGCATGATGATTTATACCATGCTTTGAGTTGAAATGTGCACTGAATTTTAATAGCATGAATGCTTTACATACCATTAACACAATCATACACTCATGTTTTGAGATAAACAATGAATTAAATGCTTTTGAGCATGGCATCACGATCACGTAGATAGTACAGTATCTACCTGTTCGCATGATTGCCTTACTGAGCGTGTGGTTTGCTCACCCCCCTTATTTTCCCCCTCTCTACAGAGATTTGAGTATAGATTGAGCGTGACTGGAGGCGTCCCTTTTTGGTAATTCCGCTGCATCCCATCGCTAAAGGTATACATACATTGATTTTTGTATCTAAACTAGACATAGCACAGTAGCATTTTGTATGTAACTACTGGGGATGTAAAACAATGTAAACACATGTAACAACTCTGATATATATACATTTACACAAGTGTTTACTCATAAATAATGTTTCAAATTGAATTGGTATGGTGGAGTGAGTTAGACGTCGACACACAGCCCAACTGTTAAGCGTGTGGTTGTTCACGATCGAGGAAGGATGATTAAGGATTGATGCGTGAAAATGCGAAAAATTTGTACGTATTTTGGTAAGTTGAGGGTCGTGACAAATCCGTATTACCCTCATCACGATATCATACATACCACAGTCTGAAAACCTGTGCGAGTTAAGCTCTAGCACGATTTATGAATCATAGATAAATCTCCTCGTATGAGCAACACTCTAGTACGACATTTATGCATAAAAACATGAAGAAACCACGTACGAACATAGCTTTAGTACGATTATATGCATAAGAAAATCAATCGAAATCCACGTATGAGCAGAAGCTCTAGTACGGTTTATAAAACATCATCACAATTTCAAATCCAAGTGCGAGCTAGGCTCTAGCACGTTTTATACAAATAAAAGCATCAAAATCCAGTGCGAGTGAAGTTCCAACATGATTTAGTTCACACAAACACGATAGGCGACTCATAAACATTCAAAATAATCACAAAACATGTTTAGCACCTCACATGTGCTATTTCACAACATCATTCAAACATTAGCCAGCCTACTCGTAAATTTGCTTAAAACAAAGCAATGTGTTTTGTAAAAACATCAAAACATATGATTTATACAATTATTAGCCTTACTATCCCTTTTTCAAGAATCATTTCATAATCCAAATCATATACATACTCGTAGAAATTTACACATACCAACGATCATTGTCGTAAACGATTATGCATTTCATAAATGCCCTATATTCACCCACGAGTTCAAAGTACGAGCAGCTATCTCTATATACTTACAAAATTCCCTTACCTGGAATCGCGTCGCGTGATCCCACTTCCTTAAAGCTGCTTACTTGTGCGGTTTGATTCGTCTCCAACAAACTCTCCGAAATTGTACAAAGTCGTTTACCACATCAATTTAGTCCATACTACATGACTCTTGTGTTTACTATAGTTGATTCAACCTATAGCCTCTATTAATCTTTATAAGGCCTCGTTTTATCGTTCTACTCGTATATTGAGTCTATTGATTTCTTTTAGGCCTATTGGTTCATACCAAATCGATATTAAGCTCATAGTGTTCATATTTCATCGATTTCTTCATTATGACATTTTATCAAACATCTTACATACTCATTTCCATAAATCCTCTAAACTCACAATGTGGATTCATTTAACCATTACAAATCATTCATATTACTTCAATAACAACTTATCATAATCCATAAACCACCAACTCATCAAAATCACACTTTCTCACACTAACCCATTCTATTTTCTAGGTTACACTAGTTCCGCCACATCCTAAGTAGTTTTATCCATCAATACACATCCAACTCAACTCCAAAATCAACAAATAGACAAATGTACTTGGGTTAAAGTGTTAGAAGTTTACCAATCTAGTTTACCTTCTTGCTTCAAAGGAAAATATCCCTTGCTCCTTCAATACAAAAAATGAGGCTTTGATTCCAAAGTATGTTGTTCTTCTCTTGGATAAGAACAACTTTGTATCTAATGGTCTTCCCTAAAGTCTTACTAGAAAAGGGATGATTTAGAAAGAGGAATCTAGGTTTTGGGTTGAAATGGAAGAAATAAGGGTTTGTTTATGTGATTTGCAGATTTCAGGGCTCCTATTTATAGAAATTGCTTAATGAGATCAATCTGTCGAGGCTTGAGATCGATCTTGTCCCCTTAAATCTCTCATTTTCACGCTAATTTGAATGTATGATATCGATCTGTCGAAGGCAGAGAGTTAAGGAGATCGATCTGCTCCAGCCCGAGAGCTAAGGAAATCGATCTATTTGCACCAAAATCGATCTTCTCTTTACAGAATGTTTAGCAGATCGATCTAGCTCCATTAGAGATCGATCTGTCATGCTCCATTGCTCGAATAAGATCATTTTTCTGGCTCTTCCAGATCGATCTCTCATCCTATGAAATCGATCTGACATTCATATTTTCCAGACTTTGCTACAGTTTTCGACAGTAACTCTCACAAAACATACTTGATTTGCTGCCATAGTCATTTTCTCATCCAACCACCTTCAAGACTTGAAAATGACATCCATTCATGCTTATACACATTAAAACTTATGTGCATTCATTGTACAACCAAAGGTACATAATACAAAACTAAATGGAAGTGCAAAGGTTTATGCACTCATGCAACTTCATTTCATTTGCTGCTCTACTCATTTTGAGTTTCAATCACAATCATCACATATAAAAGTCCATTTCTTCATATTCATACATTATGAAACTTGTACGTACATCACAACTCTTATTACAAGTGTGTATCTTAAATCTATGGACTTTACATCACTTATGCTTCACATTACAAATACATATGTATTACTTATGAATTCATAAGGTTACAACCAAAATTACGGATCTTACAGTATACCTCTTGACGATGGAGAGTAGCAGATATCCGGATACAACTCCTCAGTCCCTCACTAGACTATTGTGTGCGCTCTGTAGAGGGAAAAATGAAGGGGATGAGCAACCAGATACTCAGTAAGGAAATAATGCAAGCATGGTAGATAACTACACCATCTACATGCTTATAATGTCATAGCATAAAGATCAGTTATATCCAGAGCATGAGGAAATATTAAAACTAGCCACATGTATATACAAATATCATGTACTGAAAACATGAAAAATAGGCATGTAAACATGGAAAATCATCATGTAAAACCTCTCATGTTCATCATAATAAAGCTCATTAGTTCCATCTCAAATCATAGGTTTCATACTCATCATATTAAAGAAAACTCATCACAAACATCATTCTTTAAAAACATCCCACAAGGCTCGACCCCTCCCTTGGGTCTACCCTGGATAACACACCACGTGTTTAGTATATAAAACCATGTGATATCATGTGAGACAGGTGGTCACTATATATATATAATCGAGGACTCTGTTGGCCAACTATGTCACTATCATCTCAGACTACAAGGATCCCAGTGTGCGGGGCATCATGTTGTAACGGGAGGTGGGTTAATCCTACCCGCCAGACTTCAAATCAACATAATTACCACATGGTACAACGTACTCCATGTGACATACATGGTACAACGTACTCCGTGGACCCATATCACGATTGAGGGTGCCTGTCGTAGGTCTTATCTACCTTATACCATATATAATTGACTCAGTCTCAAGTGCACATGCGAGCATCTCATCTGTGTGACTATCAGTTTACACGAGGCATCCAGCACGGCTCGTGTGAGCATCTCATCCATGGCATCTCATCCGTGTGACACAGTCTACACGAGGCATCCAACGCGACTCATTACATATCACAGTGTGAAAAGCTCAGTACGATTTCATGCATAATCAGTAAAATCCTCATACAAGCAATGATCCAGTACGACTTTATGCAAAATAAACAATGATCAAATCACGTATGAGCATAGCTTTATTACGATTATATGAATAAGAAATAAATGTAAACCCACGTACGAGCAAAAGCTCCAGTACGACTTGTATGCATCTCAATTGAAAATATGGTGCGAGCTAGGCTCCAGCACGATTAAACTCATAAAAATCTGATAGGCGGCTCTATTTCAACAAAACACGCTCTAAACCAAAGTTAGCACCTAACTTGTGCTATTTCATGAAGTTATGAAATCAAATCGCCAGCCTATCTGTCAATTTTGATTAAATCGAAGAAATATATTTCATAAAAACATCAAAACGTGATATTTATGCAATTATTAGCCTTACTACCCTTTTTGTGAGATTTACTTACAAGACAAAATCATCCTTTTCATCTATATCCGAAATCGTTCACACAAATCATTATTTCTTTTCTAGATAACCAAGCAATTATAAAGCCCTATAAACACCCTTAAAATACGTGCTACCTCTAGATACTCACAAAATTCCCTTACCTGGAATTATGTCGAGTAATTTCCACTTCCTTAGAGCCGCTCGGCTGCGCAGTCTAATTTGCTCCCAATGAAATCTTCAGGGCTCCACGAAATTACTCATTGCATCAATTTAACCCAATGTAATACAATTCTTGCATTTACTATAGTCGATTCGACTTATTGGTTTCATTAACACTTATAAGGCCTCACTTTCTTTTAAGTCCATTTCGATTATACTATTCATTTCTCGAGAATCTATTGGACTCATCAAGTCTTATGATTCATATTAGGTCGACATTAAGCTCACAATGCCTTAAGTTCATCACTTTCCTTCACTAAGACATTTCATCATATACCTCATATGTCTACTTCAAATTATCATCTATTCCAACATATGTATTTTACAAAACTACCTTAGAATCATGTATATAACATCATTATCACCTTAGTATAATCATTTCATCAATAAATCCACTATAGTTCACTTTCTCACACTAACTCATGTTTAGGTCATAGGGGATTTATCATACTCTAGGTAGTTTCAACCAACAATACATACACCAAATAACCCACAACAATGCATAGATAAACATACTTGAAGTTGGTGTATTGAAAACTTACTTAGCTTATACTTCCTCACTTAGCTAAATCTTAAGGGAAGACTTTTCTCCTTCAATCCCACAACTTGAATGTTGATTCCAAACTATATTGTTCTTCTCCTCTCAATGAACAACTTTTCTCAAATAGATTTTTTTTCAATCTTTTTGGAAGAGGGTGGTATTCTAGAGTGAGAAAACTAGGTTATTTTGGCTAAAATGGAAGGGTTTTTGGATTTCTGGGGAAGAAGGCTCAACTGACGCCCTTTTTTATACAAATCGCATTATGAGATCCATCTCCATGGTAAGAGATCGATCTTCTCTTGCTTTGAACTCTCTCGACATTCAGTTTACAGGCTGCAGGATGATCTGCTCATGGGAGGGATCGATAAGTACCTGGCAGAAGGCTTTAGTGATCGATCTAGCTCTGGAAAGAGATCGATCTTTGCTAGCCAGAAACAACTTTAGATCGATTTATTTTTTTTGGGATGAGATCGATCTGCTTAAATGAGGGATCGATCTCCCCTTTGCTGAATGATTTGTTTCTGTATTTTGAGCACAGTGAGATCGATCTGCTCTAGTGAGAGGATAGATCTGCTCTTGGCAGATTCAAATGGGGATCGATCTGCACTATGGAAGGGATCGATCTGTTCCTTACAAAATCACATAGGGTTAATTTGTTTGAATGAGAGATCGATCTGCTTTGAATAAGAGATCGATCTGGCCTTCTTCTGGAGTATTCATGCTGTATTTTTCTCAGGCTTTCAAAGGTAAACTCATATTTCATTACTTCCATACTCATTTTGCATTTTAATCCCTCTTAGAGCATGGAAATGTTGATTTCTTATGATTCACTTTCAATGTGACTTGTATGTACCGCTTGGAATCTTAAAAGATACTTAGAATTTACATTTCCTTACATTATCATTTCATGTTTTAAGTCATAATATTTAGTCTGGATGTTTGAGTTCCATTTGTTTAGTCTGTGGCCACTTCAGCCCTCACTTTACCATTATGTGTATTCACGAGTATTCATGCATTCTCTTTACAATCTCATTCACACACACACACATACACACACACACACACATATATATATAATCAGAATCATCCGTCTTATTACTCCATGAATATATAACAAATTCATACATACATTGGGTCTCACAGTATGATGGAACGAAATCTTAAATCAACAATTTTATAATGATTAGTCATACTCTTACTCACACATAAGACTTCAAAACTCGTCAAGAATCATTTAGGAAAAGTTTGATACATTTATTAGCCTTGTGTCTTATATCTATTCATGAGCGCTTGAGAGCTAAGCCCTTAGCTCCTAGAAGTTGTACCACTTCCACTCATATAGGTAAACTCTATCACGACCTCCTTTTTCCTGAATACCCCTACAAATTTTTTGCTTTTTCATTTCCTTACTCGTCGTGAATAGTTTCACTACTAATCGTTGGGCTATGAGTCGATGTTAGTCCCTCCTGTCATGTTACTTACCTTAACATCTATTTTTCATATTTCATTTACATATCAAATTATTTTAACTAAATACATCCCCAATATTACATTCGTGTACAGTACTATACTTCTATATGTTCAGATACAAAATTATACAATTGCGTATACCTGGTCTTGATAGGAAGCAGCGGATAACCGAAATGCAAGACTATTGTCGCTCTCTTCTACTGAATGTACCCCGTAAGGTGGAAAATGAAAGGGTGAGTGCAACTTGCTTAGTAAGACAATAATGCAAGTAGGTAGATAACTACACTATCTACATGCTGGTAAAGGCATGACATATAAAACATTTATATCTCGAGCATGAGGCAATTAAAACCATGCCATGTATGAGTATATCATATATCGTAAAACATGAATCGACATGTAAAATATGAAAAACATCTCATGCTTGGTACAGTAAAACTCATCAAAACAATCCCAGAGGGATTCAACACATCTTTAAAAGCATTAATATCCTCATAAAACCCATCAATTTCTCATTTAATACCACATTTCATGAAATCATCACAAATCGGGGCTCGACCCTTCCTTCAGGTCTACCCTGGTCTAACAAGACCAATCAAATATATATCATGTGAGACATGCAGGTTACTGTATAGAAACAATCGAGGATTATGTCCCTATGATCCTAGGCTACATGGATCCTGGTGTGTGGGGTATCACAACTGTAACGGGAGGTGGGTCACCCTACCCGCCAGAATATCACCTCACGTGAATACAATAGTCATGACTACATGGTACAACGTACTCCGTCTGACATACACGGTACAACGTACTCCATGAACCTAATATCACAGTCTGGGGGTGCCTACAATAGGTTTTATCCCACTCCAAACCATGTCCATAACTAACCCATGTCTCAATCTACATGTGCGAGCATATCTTCTCATTATGACACACAATCTACAGGAGGCTCCAGCATGGTCATATGCATGTCATAAAATTCTTGTGTGAGAGAAGCTCCAGCACGGCTCCATGCATATTCATGATATCAGAAAAACCCTGGTGCGAGCGAAGCTCCAGAACGGTTTCATAAAAATCAATGACATCTGCGTACGAGTAACGCTCCAGTATGACTTAAAATAATTATAAATCAAATTTAAATTCACGTACGAGCAATGCTCTAGTACGGATGCATAAAACCAAGTAAAATCCACGTACGAGCACAGCTGCAGTACGAATATGTATATAAAATGGTATAGACCTCGTAAGAGCAAAAGCTCCAGTACGGTAGTCATGTAAAGCAAGTTTGTAAAACTTAGTGCAAGCAGTGCTCCAGCATGATTAAAAACTCATAAAAACATTATATGCTACTCAATTTCACTAAAACAAATCAAAAATCACAACTGGCACCTAACTCGTGCCCTTTCGTGTAAAAACATGAAATAAACAGTCAGCCTATCCATAATTTGCTTAAATTAAAGCAACATAATCATAGGAATATCAAAAACATGAAAATCATGCAATTTCATAGCCTTACTACCCTTTTTGAAATTTCCTAACTAGGGGCAAAATCGTAATTTCACATATACCCCAATTTTTGTAAAAATTATTATTCTATTTCTAGATACCTTATGAAATTCTACGTAATGTAAATAACCATAAAAATACGCGCAGGTATCTCTAAGCGCTTACAAAATTCCTTTACCTCGATTCTCTGTATAGTCTGATGTTTCCAATATAGAGAATTCTGTTCAGTCCAATTTGCTCCCAATTAAATCTCCAAAGCTGCATATAACCATTATCGGGTTAAATACAATACACTTATCTATATTTACCGTTTATTGAGCTTAAATTTAAAATGTTGGGTTCGTTTACTTTTATTGGGTCCAATTACACCTTAATGGGTCTTACTCCAGTTTTACGCCCATTTTCACTTACTATTCACATCATCGATGCCTATTGGGCTCATTGGGCCCTCAATGCTTATTGGGCCTCGTTTTAGTGTAAGACCCTATTTTTATCGTAATTTCTTATGATTCAAATAATGTAAACATGATTATATGTAAATTGAATCATAAGAAGAGTTGTAGTGAATGAAAAATGCAAATGGAATGAATAAAAATTCCCGAATGCATTTAAAGGTCAAATGAAGGATTGAAATGGTCACAAATTAAACGATTGGGATTCAGACTTGAGATAAGGATTTAAAACACGAAATGAATGAGTGTTCGTGAAGGGAAGTTGGACTGGTTTGATTTCAAACATGTGCAAGGGTAAAACGATCAAAAGACCGAAATTCGGTATAAATTTGATAAGAAAATTTCATTAAAAATATGGAATTGAGAAATGTTGATCAATAACGAAGAAATAATTGAATTTCGAGTCCAATTGATCAAGATATGAATTTTGTTGAAATTAACGGAATTTTCACCTTGAAAAAAACTATCCTGAAAATATTAAAAAAATGTACCGGAAAGATAAAATAAGACTGATAAATTCATTTATGGATTAAATGAATTATATAGGATTTTTTGAGATATTTTGGGATTTTTTAGAATATTTTAATGATTAAAATAATAATAAAAATGAATTATAAATAAATAGAAAAAAAGAAAATCTGAATTCGCGAAACAAAAAAGAAAAAGCAAAGAAAACGAAACGAAGACCGACGAGAGACCAAGAGACTGACCGACGAGCAACCGGTGACCCAGCGGCCAGGCGAAGGGCCGTAGAAGGTAGCCGATCACCGTGCGATTCTCGATGACGCGCCCCACCGACGTCGAAATCTGACGGATTGAAGAGAGGAAGCCGTAGAGGGAAGGAGAGAATCCGGCGGCCACCGGCGTGATTTGGCCCCGATCGAGGCTAGCCGAAGGTTACCCAGCCAAAGACGAGCCGAACGATGGCAGCGGTGCACCGAGAACCGGTCGAACGACTCCGAAACGACGAAAATGAGCCTAAACCGGTACGAACTGGTTCAGTGCAATGCAGATATGCTGAATTGGATCAGACCGGTTCAACCAAAAAGAAAAGAAAGAAAAGAAAAGAAAAAGAAAAAGGGGAAAAAGAAAAAGAGAAAAAATTGAGCAAAATCCCAATGATTCAGTCGAGTTATGGGTAAGCCGGTAAGCGGTCGAAATTAACCGATTTAAATTTTGAAATATTTAATTTGATTAATATTTGACTGAAAATTTACCCGAAAAAATATGTAATTATGTAGCTTGACAATTGACGTCAAACAAGAGCTCGAGCCAGCCTCGATTTGCGTACTATCATGGAATCTCAAGTAAGTAACCCTTATTTACGACAATTTGCATAGTTATGCGTGTTAAAAATTTACCGCCTAAAGTACGGATTAATTTCGTAGAAAATGAAATAAATTCTGAAAATTGAGATAAATTGTCGTAAATAATTAATTGAGCTATCAGAGAGTTTAGAACGAGGTTCAATAAATATTGATGGGCCCAATGAACCTATTAGGCCTCGATAATGTGAATAGTAAGTGAAAAATGGGCTTAAGGCCGATTAAGACCCATTATGGTGCAACCTGGCCCAATAGGGATAAACGGGCTCAATGATTTAAATTAAACCCAAAAAATATGAAAATACAATTAATTATATTGTATTTAACCTGATAAATATTTATATGCAGTTTCAGAGATTGGATTAGGAGCAAATCGGACTGCGTGACGAGACATCAGTGGAAAGGTCAGACTATACAGAAAAATGAGGTAAGGGAATTTTGTGAGTAGCTAGAGGTAGCTACGCTTATTTTTAATAGCTTTTACATACACTAAAAATGTATAAAGGTCCTAGAAATGGATTAAAAATTTTAAGGACCCGAGATAGGTAAAAGACTATTTTACCCCTACTGAAGGAAAATTCACCTAAGGATGGTGAAAGCATGACATGTATGAAATGCATGATTTGAAAGCTTTCCATTAAATTTTAGCAAAGAAAATTGGTAGATTGGCCAGTAATTGCATAAATTTCACAAGATAATACTACGTAAGTGTTGTTAAAATTTAAATTAAATTTCTTTGGAAAATGGGCCAACTATTAAGTTTATATGGAAACAGATGGTGCTGGAGCATTTCCTCGCACTATATCTGAGTTTGTGAGTGTGCATAAAAGGTGTTGGAATGGTTGCTTGCACCGATTTGTGTGACATCATATGTATGAAATGTGCTAGAGCGGTTGCTCGTACTGATTTTTACTATTGTGAAATGCATTAGAGGTGTTGGAGCCTAGCTCACACCCTGTTTTGACTGTTTTGACTTGATATGGATAAAAAGGTGCTAGAGCGATTGCTCGCACTAGTTATAATGATTTGACATGCATGAGAGGTGCTGGAGCTTAGCTCTCATCCTGTTTTGATATGGTAATTGCATAAAAGCCGTACTGGAGCCTTGTTCGTACGTGATTTAATCGATATAATTGCATAAAAGCCGTGCTGGAGTGTAACTTGCACGAGATTTGATTTATTTATGCATGAAACTGTGCTGAAGCATTGCTTGCACGAAGTTTTGAATGGTTTATGTTTTATATGGATTTATAACTCTTGT
Source organism: Firmiana major (assembly GCA_033439115.1). Taxonomy (NCBI): domain Eukaryota; kingdom Viridiplantae; phylum Streptophyta; class Magnoliopsida; order Malvales; family Malvaceae; genus Firmiana; species Firmiana major. The sequence continues at coordinate 71,512,777 of CM065898.1, read as the reverse complement.
AAAGTCGTATTGGAATACTACTCGTACGTAGATTTTACTGATTTTTATGAAAACGTGTTGGAGCTTCGCTCGTACGAGGTTTTCAGATATCATGAGTATGCATGGAGTCGTGCTGTCACGCCCCGAAAATGCGGAAAATAGGGCAAATTTAAAACTTTTTACTCATTAATTCACAATTAAGGGTGCATTCCTGTGCAGTGTCATACATCATCATAATTGTTATGCCTCAGGATCTCATCATAATATAGCGTATATTATACCGTATACAAATACTCAATTCCAAGTTAATTAATCCTAATACATCCCATATAATGTTATACATCAAGTGTCTGCAATTACAATAATTGTCTGGGTACATGAAAAGATAAAATATACCTCAAATACAATATATATGGCCTGGAGCTCGAGTCCTCCACTAGCCACAACTCCGTACGTCGCAGGGAAATCCTTTTTCACTTGAAGAACTCTGGGGGGAAAGAAAACAGGGTGAGCTTCTAAATCGCTCAGTAAGGGGGGTAAGGTACTCATTTCATAAACCAAAATGCACATCACAAAATATTTATTTGTATGTGAAACTCATTTGAAAACTATAGCATGAAAGTACTCAAAACGACATTCTCATGTCTCAAATCATGTGAAAACATGAAGTAAAAAGGCTCAGTCTAGAGCAATAACAAAGCATGTGAAAATAACGCGATAAACGCTTTCTCAATGAACGTGATAAAATCACTGAAATAGAAATGCACGTGGCACAGCCACTAAACACACGTGGCATAGCCGCTGATTTAAATTCACACGTGGCATAGCCACTAAACACACGTGGCATGGCCACTGATTTAATTTCACACGTGGCATAGCCACTGGATAGGGTTTCACGTGGCAACGGCCACTAATTAGGGGTTCTCACGCGGCAACGGCCACCAATAGGGTTTCTCACGTGGCAACGGCCACCAAATGGGGTATCATGTGGCAACGGCCACCAATGGGGTTTCTCATGTGGCAACGGCCACCAAATAGGGTTTCACACGTGGCAACGGCCACCAAATAGGGTTTCTCACGTGGCAACGGCCACCAAATAGGGTTTCTCACGTGGCAACGACCACTAAGTATACGTGGCACAGCCACAGAATGGGTTATTCTCACGTTACCAGAACGGAGAAGAAATCGGGCTTACATGCTACCAGAGCAATGCCCGGTGTGTACTCAAAATTACCCACCTAAGTCTTATCACACAAGACTGGTTTGCCTTCACGTAGAACTCATAATGGTTTTTCTCTCATAAAACTCATTTGAAAATTGTTTTGTACTCAACACAAAAAATAATAAAACCGAGTTCCAACCGGCAAAGCATGCACACATTTCTCAAATCTCGATATTGCCTTAACGTAGAGCCCAGTTATAAACTCATAAAAACATTGGGCTCCAACCGGCTATAAAAATCGTGTGCAATTGTATCTCAACACAACACTCAACATGCTTGTTTTATAAACCACAAATCATGCTAAAATAGTTTACAAATCACATACACAAATAGTTTAGATTTCCCTTACCTCTTTGCACCTCGTATAGTGCAATCGTTTCCCCGGTATCACGGACTAGCCTCGCATTCCACTCTGGAACTCCCGAGCTGTCCAAACGATGTTAAAACATAAATACTCAAGTATCTCATAAACCTCAATTCTCAAAAATCGAGCATAATTGCTCATAACACCTCAAATCTCTCGATTCTCGTAACTCTACCCCAAACTACACTCTCATTCACAACATCTCAACGTTCTACATTTCTCATGCCAATTATCTATGCTAATTCACCACATTGTCTAAATTTCCATTTATAGCACAATTCTCAAAATTGCCAAAATTTCCAAATATCATTACCACTCCAACCACATTGCAATTTCATCAATCCCTAATCATTTTTCAGCTATCTCAACGCAATGCTAACAACTAACATCACCAAAATCACCTCAAATAGAAGGATCGAAGTTTAGAAATTACCCAAAACTTGTGGAGAGCTTATCTCTTGCCTCGATTCGATCCGTCTTTCGATTTCCAAGTATGTTGTTCTCCCTTTGATGAGGAACAACTTTCCTTCCTGCCACAACTTCTGATTTGGCCGGAAATGGGTGCTTTGGATGAGTGAGAAAGTTAGGTTTCGGTAAAAATGGGGGTTGGAAGAGAGAGAAAGTGAAATTGCAGGAGAAAAACAGGGGTTCCTTATATAGACTGGAGGTAGGAGATCGATCTGGCTCTTGAGGAGATCGATCTGCGTTTGAATTTTTGGGACGATTTGGGGCAATTTATGCTTAGGAGATCGATCTGTCAAGGGGTTAGATCGATCTCTTTATGGCTTTATGAGATCGATCTACTCCTTGAGGAGATCGATCTTCTCCCAAACAGAATCATGTGGAGATAGATCTCTTCCTCATGAGATCGATCTTCTCTCAAATAGAATCATAAGGAGATCGATCCTCTTCCATTGGAGATCTATCTGCTCCTCAAATTCTTCCTTCCTTCTCATTTTGAACTCACCAGATCGATCTCTCCTTCTCCCAAATCGATCTGCTCCTTAAATTCCTCCTTCCTTGTCATTTTTAACTCACCAGATCGATCTCTCCTTCTCCCAGATCGATCTGTCCTCATAGTTTCACATTTATTTTAACACTTAACATATAAATCTCCAATTATCATTCCCACAATTCACTTAGCTCAATAAATTACACTTCAAATTATTATTACATCAATAAAATATGTCTGAAATTCTCAGATCTCACATCCTCCCCACCTTAAAAGAATTTGGTCCTCCAAATTCAACTCAACTAGTTAAAGAGATGGGGGTATGTCTCCTTCATGAGACTCTCTAGTTCCCACGTTGCCTCTTTCCTTGAGTGATGTTTCCACAAAACTTTCACTAACGGGATGCTCTTGGTTCTCAGTACCTTCTCCTTTCTATCGAGAATCTAGACGGGTTCCTCAGTGTAGCTTATATCCTCCTGTATGTCCATCTCATCATACTCTATAACATGAGAAGGGTCCGGGTGGTACTTCCTCAACATAGACACATGAAAAACGTTGTTTATTCCGGACATCTATGGGGGTAATGCTAATCTGTAAGCTACCTCTCCCACTCTCTCAAGAATCTCGAATGGTCCTATGTATCGAGGACTCAATTTTCCTTTCTTCCCAAATCGCACGATACCCTTACTCGGTGATACTCTCAGAAATACTGCATCACCAACATCAAACTCGAGTGGCCGTCTACGCGCATCCGCGTAGCTTTTCTGTCTTTTTTGTGCAGCCCGTAACCTCTCACATATGAGTTTTACACTCTGTACAGCTTGCTCGACAAGCTCGGGGGCATTTATCTTTCTGTCATCGACTTCTTCCCAAGCTATAGGGGATCTACACCTCCTACCATATAGAGCCTCAAAAGGTGCCATTCCAATACTCGCATGATAGCTGTTATTGTATGCAAACTCTGCTAGGGGCAGTTGATCATCCCATGATCCCTTAAAATCCATCGTACACACCCTCAACATATCCTCCAGGGTCTGAATAGTCCTCTCTGACTGACCATCTGTCTGAGGATGATAGGCAGTACTAAAACACAATCGAGATCCCATGGACTCCTAAAACTGGGTCCAAAATCTGGAAGTAAATCGAGAATCTCTATCAGAAGTAATACTCACTGGAGCCCCATGTAATCTAGCTATCTCACTGACATACAGCTCAGCTAAGGCATCCACAGTATCTGTGCTCTTGATGGCAAGAAAGTGGGCACTCTTAGTCAATCTATCCACTATAACCCATATAGCGTCATGACCTCTTCGGGTCCTCGATAAACCCATAATAAAGTCCATAGTGACATGCTCCCATTTCCATATAGGTACAGGTAAGGGCTGTAGTAGTCCTCCGGGCTTCCGATGCTCAGCTTTCACTTGCTGGCATACTAAACACCTGGCCACATACTCTGCCACATCTCGCTTCATACCACTCCACCAATACACCTTTCTCAAGTCTCGGTACATCTTAGTACTCCCTGGGTGCATGGTGTATCGCGAGCAGTGGGATTCTCTCAGTATTTGTCTCTTCAGGGTATCATCGTCTGGTATACAAATCCGTCCTCTGAATCTCAACAATCCATCCTCGCTGATGGTGAGATCCGACTGCGAACTCTGCTCAGCTTGGCTAACCATATCTATCAATCTTTGATCACTGCGCTGCCCCGTTCTAATCTGATCCATGATCCGGGGCTCTATCCGCAGGCTAGCCAAAAATCCAGTCTCTACCTCTTTAACTCTGATCCGAAGTTCGGCGAACTGCTCTAACAAATCCCATTCCCTGATCATCATAGCAGATATCATACTCTTCCTGCTCAGGGCATCAGCAACCACATTCGCCTTACCCGGATGATAAAGAATCTCGCAGTCATAATCCTTAAGGAGTTCCATCCATCTCCTTTGTCTCATGTTTAACTCTTTCTGATCAAAGAGATATCTCAAACTCTTGTGATCAGTGAAAATCTGGAATCTTTCCCCATATAAGTAGTGTCGCCAGATCTTCAAAGCAAATACCACAGCGGCTAACTCCAAGTCATGTGTGGGGTAATTCTGCTCATGGTCCTTCAGTTGTCGCGATCCATATGCGACCACTCTTCCGTGCTGCATCAGTACACACCCCAATCCTTGATGAGATGCATCACTATACACCGAAAATCCTCCTGATCCCTCAGGGATAGTTAACACAGGTGCCGCTGTCAACCTCCTCTTTAATTCCTGAAAACTGAGCTCACATTGGTCAGTCCATATAAATGGAGTCTCCTTGCGCGTGAGCTTAGTTAAAGGAGCGGCAATCCTTGAAAATCCTTCCACAAATCTTCTGTAATACCCTGCCAAACCAAGGAAGCTTCGAACCTCAGTAACTGTCCTCGGCCTCTCCCAATTAAGCACAGCCTCCACCTTGCTTGGATCCACTGATACTCCTTCCTCTGAGACTATATGACCAAGGAAAGCTATCCGGTTCAGCCAAAACTCACACTTACTAAGCTTTCCGTATAATTGCTTATCTCGGAGTATCTGAAGCACTAACCACAAATGCTGTGCATGCTCCTCATACGACCGAGAGTATACCAGGATATCATCAATAAAGACTATCACAAATTTATCTAGATAGTCTCTGAACACCTCGTTCATCAATCTCATAAATGCTGCAGGGGCGTTCGTCAATCCAAAGGACATCACCAGAAATTCGTAATGGCCATACCTCGTCCTGAAAGCCGTCTTGGGAATATCTTCTTCCTTGATCCTCAATTGGTGATAGCCCGATCTCAAATCAATCTTAGAAAAGACTGATGCCCCTTTCAGCTGATCAAGTAGATCATCAATCCTGGGCAATGGGTATTTATTCTTCACCGTGGCTTTGTTCAACAACCGGTAGTCTACGCATAATCTGAGACTACCATCATTCTTCTTAACAAATAGTACTGGTGCTCCCCACGGTGAAACACTGGGTCTAATAAACCCTTGATCCAATAACTCCTGTAGTTGTTTCTTCAATTCCTCAAGTTCCACTAATGCCATCCTGTAAGGAGGTTTAGAGATCGGCTGAGTATCTGGTACCAAATCAATGGTAAACTCCAGCTCTCTCTCTGGTGCTAAACCTGGCAATTCATCTGGGAAAACATCCAGAAATTCACATACCACAGGTATATCCTCAATCCTCGGATGTTCCCGCTCATCGTCTGAGATGAGTGTCTCATAACCTTCACATGAACAATCATATTTAATATTCTCCAAAACAATATTAAAATTCTCAAATTACTTACTAGAAATCCACATAATCATTTCCTCAATATCTCAATCGTACACTGTAAGGTTCAGGTAGGGAGAAAGTTACAATCTTAGTGTAGCAGTCTAAACTCACTCGATTGGTCGCCAACCAATCCATTCCCATAATTACATCAAACCCATGAATATTCAACAGGATTAGATCTGCTAACATCACTCTATCTCCCACCTTTATTTCACATCCTTTACAGATTAACTCAGTTCTCTGGGATTCACGCATAGGGGTATTTACATGTAGTCTGTATTCTAGAGGTTCAAACTTCAAGTTTAATCTACATGCAAAATGCTCAGAAATAAACGAATGCGTGGATCCTGAATCAATCAACACATGAGCCTTATGATTACAGACAGAGAGTGTACCTCTTACAGTTTCTGCAGAAGTGTCAGCAGTCTCCTTATCTAGGGTAAACATGGGTCCCTGGGTAATAGGTCTCTTTCCTTTCTCTGCAGCAGTGGCCCGTCTCGGGGGATTCACTCTCTGAGGCTGTTATCTAGTGGGATCCAATACATGTGGTTTCTGAGGTTGAGGGCAATCCTTTACCATGTGACCCATGTCTCCACATCTAAAACATCCATGGATCGACCCATTACAACTTTCCTCATGCATTCGGCCACAGTTTCTGCAAAACCTTGTCTCAGGCCTGACATCTCGAGGGGTCTCCCTAATGTTAGGGTACCCTCTGGGTCTCTCTAATCTGCCCTTCTGTACCTCAATCCTTCCTCTTCTGAAGGAACCTCTCCGAGCCTCTATTTGGAAAAGTGCTGGCCTCTTGCCCTTATCTCTATTCACTGCTCTGAGCTCATTCTGGGATTGTACCATCTCAATTCCTCTTTCAATCTCTTGTGCTCGTCTCAGAGCATCTCCAAACTCAGTAATACATAGCCCTATCAATCTATCTTTGAAGACGGGCTTCAACCCATACACAAACTTCTCTGTGCAGAGCTCTTCACTCTTGAAGGTCTCTGGGTCATACCTCAATAGTGCGGTGAATTGACTCTCGTAGTCATCCACAGACATGTCGCCCTGTACCAAACTCAAAAACTCAGCTTGTTTCTTTCTCTAGGCGGCTCGTGGTACATATTGGGTCCTAAAGGCTGTCTGAAACTCTTCCCAACCAATCACATCATGGTGGGACATCAAAATACCCTGGGTAGTACCCCACCAATCTCAAGCTCTCCCCTTCAGCATATAGGCACTCATACTGACCCTCTCAGCATCGGTGCACCCCAAGAAATCAAATATAATTCTCAATTCCATCAACCACTCCTCAGCCTCTGTAGGATCCTTCTTTCCCCTAAATGCGGGTGGATTCATCCTCAAAAAATCCTTTAGTCGGACCATACTTCTGTCGTCAGGCTGAGTGACGGGAGGCACTGGGGGTATGGGAGGTCCTGGTGGTGGTGTAGGGGTAGTATCCGAGGCATTAACTCCAAAGTGTTGCGCGAAAAACGCTGCCATCTGCTCAAAACCTTGCCTCACATCGGTCTCAATCCGATTAAATTGAGAGTTAGGACTCTCTGGTTGTGGGACAGGTGGCGGAGGGGACTCTGCCTGCCTCCTCGAACGACCTTGTCTTTAGTCATTCTCTATCTCAACTCATCTCCTGCGCGTACATATTAGAATTGATTGAAATCTCAATCCTCAATTTCAGTTCATGACCAGACTATTACAGACACTTGGGATGTATTCTATTTCACTTAACCGACACTGACAGTACTAGACACCATAAGCTCTGATACCAAGAAAACTCTGTCACGCCCCGAAAATGCGGAAAATAGGGCAAATTTAAAACCTTTTACTCATTAATTCACAATTAAGGGTGCATTCCTGTGCAGTGTCATACATCATCATAATTGTTATGCCTCAGGATCTCATCATAATATAGCGTATATTGTACCGTATACAAATACTCAATTCCAAGTTAATTAATCCTAATACATCCTATATAATGTTATACATCAAGTGTCTGCAATTACAATAATTGTCTGGGTACATGAAAAGATAAAATATACCTCAAATACAATATATATGGCCTGGAGCTCGAGTCCTCCACTAGCCACTACTCCGTATGTCGCAGGGAAATCCTTTTTCACTTGAAGAACTCTAGGGGGAAAGAAAACAGGGTGAGCTTCTAAATCGCTCAGTAAGGGGGGTAAGGTACTCATTTCATAAACCAAAATGCACATCACAAAATATTTATTTGTATGTGAAACTCATTTGAAAACTATAGCATGAAAGTACTCAAAACGACATTCTCATGTCTCAAATCATGTGAAAACATGAAGTAAAAAGGCTCAGTCTAGAGCAATAACAAAGCATGTGAAAATAAAGCGATAAACGCTTTCTCAATGAACGTGATAAAATCACTGAAATAGTAATGCACGTGGCACAGCCACTAAACACACGTGGCATAGCCACTGATTTAAATTCACACGTGGCATAGCCACTAAACACACGTGGCATGGCCACTGATTTAATTTCACACGTGGCATAGCCACTGGATAGGGTTTCACGTGGCAACGGCCACTAATTAGGGGTTCTCACGTGGCAACGACCACCAATAGGGTTTCTCACGTGGCAACGGCCACCAAATGGGGTATCACATGGCAACGGCCACCAATGGGGTTTCTCACGTGGCAACGGCCACCAAATAGGGTTTCACACGTGGCAACGGCCACCAAATAGGGTTTCTCACGTGGCAACAGCCACCAAATAGGGTTTCACACGTGGCAACGACCACTAAGTATACATGGCACAGCCACAGAATGGGTTATTCTCACGTTACCAGAACGGAGAAGAAATCGGGCTTACATGCTACCAGAGCAATGCCCGGTGTGTACTCAAAATTACACACCTAAGTCTTATCACACAAGACTGGTTTGCCTTCACGTAGAACTCATAATGGTTTTTCTCTCATAAAACTCATTTGAAAATCGTTTTGTACTCAACACAAAACATAATAAAACCGAGTTCCAACCGGCAAAGCACGCACACATTTCTCAAATCTCGATATTGCCTTAACGTAGAGCCCAGTTATAAACTCATAAAAACATTGGGCTCCAACCGGCTATAAAAATCATGTGCAATTGTATCTCAACACAACACTCAACATGCTTGTTTTATAAACCACAAATCATGCTAAAATAGTTTACAAATCACATACACAAATGGTTTAGATTTCCCTTACCTCTTTGCACCTCGTATAGTGCAATCGTTTCCCCCATATCACGGACTAGCCTCGCATTCCACTCTGGAACTCCCGAGCTGTCCAAACGATGTTAAAACATCAATACTCAATTATCTCATAAACCTCAATTCTCAAAAATCGAGCATAATTGCTCATAACACCTCAAATCTCTCGATTCTCGTAACTCTACCCCAAACTACACTCTCATTCACAACATCTCAACGTTCTACATTTCTCATGCCAATTATCTATGCTAATTCACCACATTGTCTAAATTTCCATTTATAGCACAATTCTCAAAATTGCCAAAATTTCCAAATATCATTACCACTCCAACCACATTGCAATTTCATCAATCCCTAATCATTTTTCAGCTATCTCAACGCAATGCTAACAACTAACATCACCAAAATCACCTCAAATAGAAGGATCGAAGTTTAGAAATTACCCAAAACTTGTGGAGAGCTTACCTCTTGCCTCGATTCGATCCGTCTTTCGATTTCCAAGTATGTTGTTCTCCCTTTGATGAGGAATAACTTTCCTTCCTGCCACAACTTCTGATTTGGCCAGAAATGGGTGCTTTGGATGAGTGAGAAAGTTAGGTTTTGGTAAAAATGGGGGTTGGAAGAGAGAGAAAGTGAAATTGCAGGAGAAAAACAGGGGTTCCTTATATAGACTGGAGGTAGGCGATCGATCTGGCTCTTGAGGAGATCGATCTGCGTTTGAATTTTTGGGACGATTTGGGGCAATTTATGCTTAGGAGATCGATCTGTCGAGGGGTGAGATCGATCTCTTTATGGCTTTATGAGATCGATCTGCTCCTTGAGGAGATCGATCTTCTCCCAAACAGAATCATGTGGAGATCGATCTCTTCCTCATGAGATCGATCTTCTCTCAAACAGAATCATAAGGAGATCGATCCTCTTCCATTGGAGATCGATCTGCTCCTCAAATTCTTCCTTCCTTCTCATTTTTAACTCACCAGATCGATCTCTCCTTCTCCCAGATCGATCTGCTCTTTAAATTCCTCCTTCCTTGTCATTTTTAACTCACCAGATCGATCTCTCCTTCTCCCAGATCGATCTGTCCTCATAGTTTCACATTTATTTTAACACTTAACATATAAATCTCCAATTATCATTCCCACAATTCACTTAGCTCAATAAATTACACTTCAAATTATTATTACATCAATAAAATATGTCTGAAATTCTCAGATCTCACACGTGCTGGAGCTTTGCTCGCACAGGGATTTATATGATATGCATATAGTCGTGTTGGAGCCTCTTGTAGACTGTGTGTCATAGTGAGATGATATGCCCACACGTGCATACTGAGACAGAGGTTGGGTGGATAAGACCTATGGCAGGCACCTCCTGACTATGATTTAGATTCACGGAGTACGTTGTACCGTGTATGTCACGCGGAGTACTCTGTACCGTGGGGATTGTTGGAGTGGAGTGGCATTAGCCACGAGGTTGTAAGCCTTGCCCTCACAATCTTGGTATTTATGTTGTTCTAGTGGCAGGACTGACCCACCTCCCATTTCAGGTGTGATGCCCCGCACACTAGGTACCATGTAGCCAGGGATCACTAGGATATGGCCATAGTCCTCGATGTTACTGATATAGTCAACTACATGTCTCACATGATATAACTTTTGGTCTCGATAAACCAGGGTAGACCCGGGGAAGGGGTTAGGCCCCCAATTTTGTGATTTTCACTAAGATGTGATTTTCTACTATGATGCTAGATTTTTTAGAGGATTTTATGACATGTGACCCTAAAAGAAGGGTGATTTTATACTCGAATTTTTATAATGAATTTTTAATGAGTTTGAGATTGATTTATGAAATGATTGACCCGGAGGAGTTATTTTATACTGAGCTTTAATGAAGTGATTTAAATGCAGTAGCATGAGGAGTTTTCCATGCTTTAATTACAAATTCATGAAAAGAATTGTCTCTCATGATTTGTTTTATATGGCATGAAATAATGCATGATCTTGATTTACTTCATATGAATTATGATTTTACATAAAATGCCATTAATGCATGAGTTGCATGATTTTATATACATGAATAGTTTTTATAAACTATGGCATTGATGTGTGCATGATTTCGTGCGTGAGATTTAAACGAAAAGAAATGGATTTAAGGGCATGACATTATGAGCATGTAGATAGTGGAGCTATCTACTTACTTGCATAATTGCCTTACTGAGCGCATGGTTTGCTGTAAGACCCGAAATTTAATCGTAAATTTTACGAGGTAGAAAAATATTCACAAATTTAAAGGAATGAGACTCGGACTAAAAATAAGGATCGAAATGGCCACAGGCCAAACGGGAAGGGAAGAAAATAAAATTTATCGAAAATACAAAATTAAATAGGAAAATATGGTGGAAGTATAAAGGAAAGCTAGGTTAAATTAATCCCGAACACGTGTAAGGGCAAAATGGTCAAAAGACCGAAAGCCGGTATAAATTCGATAAGGAAATTTAATTAAAAATATGGATTTAAGAAATCTTGGTCAATAAAAGTGAATAAAATTATTTCGGATTAAATTGATCAAGATATTAATTTATTGGAATTAATCGGGATTAATCGGGATTTTTAGTTCGGAAAAATAATCCCGAAAATAATCGAAAAATATACTGAAAAGTCACTCGGGACAATATCCCGAAAATACGGGGAAATTATACCCGAAAAAGGATTAAAATAAATTAAATTAAATTAAATTAAATAAATTAGAATAAAAATAATAATTTTGTATGATATTTTGGGGTGTTTTAATATATTATAAGGAATAGTAAAACAATTAAAATAAATAAAAATAAAATTAATAAAATTAATAAAACAAAAAAAAAAGAAAAAAAAAAGAGAGAAATTGGAAAAAAACCATCGGGGAGAGAGAAAGTGAAAGCAGAAAACGGAAGGGGAGACCGCGCGTGGCTCTCCGACCGACGGCCACCGGCGACCTTTGATCTCCGACGAAGGGCCGAGCAGCAAGAGGAGAGGCCGTTTAAGTCATTGGCGCCGGCGACGCGCGCTAAGGAGGTCGAAAACAGCCGAACGGAGGGAGAGAAGCCGCGGGGAAAAACGGAGTCGGTGCCGGCGATCCACGGTAGCTGGGGACGATCGGCGGGCACCGGTGTGACCGGGGAGAGGAGCCGGTCCTTTTGAGACCGGTATCGGCCGGCGAGACCATCGGAATCCGGTGGATCGAGGGAGAGAAGCCACGGAGGGAGAAGACGAATCCGGCGGCCACCGGCGAGATTCGGCCAACCCCGACCCCAGCCGAAGACTCCCCAGGCCCAGACGGAGCGATTGGTGGCGGTGGCAGCCACCGAAACCGGCGGACGGCGCCGGAAACAGAAAAGGAAGGAAATGGGTCCGACGGCGAGGAGAGAAGAGGCCGGACCGGCGGCTTTTCGGCGGCCTTGGGCGAATCCGAGCCCAGATTCGAGGTGCGGACGGCCTTGCGGAGCGTTTGGCGGTGGAAGCCAGCGGAGAACCGGCCGGAAAAGGGGCGAACCGGCGGTGAACCGGTCGAACCGGGGTGAACCGGCGGTCTGAACCGGTCCGAACCGGACTGAACCGGTTCAGCCAAAAAGAGGAGAAAAAGGGGAGAAAAAGGGAAAAGAAAAAAGAGAAAAAAATTGGGGAAAATTCCGGTGATGCAATCGAGCTTCGGGTAAGTCGATAAGCGGTCAAAATGACCCGATTTAAATTTGGAATATTTTATTTAATTAATTTTGGGCTGAAAACTTACCCGAAAAAATTGTGGAATTGTGTAGCTCGACGATTGGAATCCACCGAGGGCTCGAGACAGCCTCAATTTACGGACTAGCATGGAATATCGGGTAAGTGACCCCTATTTACGACAATTACCTCGTATTGCGTGATATTGATTTAATTCCCGCAATTATTTGAATTAAATTATGGAAATTAGATAAATTGTCGTAAATAGTGAATTTAGTTATTCGAGAATTAGAACGAGGCCCGATAAATTATTGGTGGGCCCAATGAGCCCAATAGGCCTCGATAAGTGGGAATTTAGTGAAAAGCGGGCTTAAGGCCGATTAAGGCCCATTAAGGTGCAATCGGGCCCAATAAGGGTAAACGGGCCCAATGATTTAAATTAAGCCCAGAAAGTAATAGATACAATTAAATTGCATAATATCTGACCTGAGGAATGTTAATACGCAGTTCCGGGCATTGGATTGGGAGCATATCGGACTGCGCGACGAGATGACAATGGAAAAGAAAAAGGTCAGACTCGACGAGAATCGAGGTAAGGGAATTCTGCGGACTGCTAGAGGTAACAGTACGCAATTTTACATTCATATGCAGTCCTTTAAAACTAATTGAAGGGTCTAGAGGTCGAAAAACAATTTTAGTGCCCCGTATGGGCAAAATTACTAAAATACCCTTGCTAAGGGTAAAATTCTAAAAAATTTAGGAAAAATTGGGAGGAGCAAGAACAAGAGGTTCCTGCTCGTTCTGGAGGTATTTCAACGCATGCATGAGTAGGCTGGCTCACCTTGAAAGAAAATGCATAGCATTGCATATCTTAACTGATGTGATTTCTGTGAAAACTATTTGGAAATAACCGAGCCGCCTACATGTTTTTATTTACATGTGACGTGCTAGAGCTCAGCTCGCACGATGTTTGACTTGTGTGATGCATGCATTAGTGCTGGAGCGAGAGCTCGCACTAGAGTTTTACATGCATAGGTGCTAGAGTATAACTCGCACCAGATTTCACATGCTTTTGCGTGACATGGTGCTAGAGTCTAACTCGCACCAGATTTTACATGATTTTCATGACAGGGTGCGGGAGTTTAACTCGCACCAGATTTTATAAGATTTTCATACGATTTGTATACAGAGTGCTGAGCCTAGCTCGCACTAGTTTTACTGGATTTGTGGAGTAGCGCTGTCTGCCCTTGGAGTCAGCCAAAAGGCCCAACAGGCTCAATAGACCTCTTAAGTAGGGTGAGAGTGAGGGATGAGGTTGGCGGCCTTGTGGAGATGTAAAGCGGGCTCTGCCAAGTTTACTTGATTTGATGAGAGTGCTGAGCATCGCTCGCACTGATTCTTAAGAGAACATACAATGAGCCGTGCTTGGAGCATCGGGTAGACTGTGTGTCACCGATTTAATAGGCTCGCACGTGCGTTTTGAGACATGGCAACGAGTATTGAGTTATGAAAACCTCTGTGGGAAGCAGGCCAATTGGGCTGGAGTACCTAAAGTGATATGGGTCCATGGAGTACGATGTACCGTGCAAGTAGCATGGAGTACGATGTACCGTGGGGTATCTTCGGATACGGTATCTTTGTGATACAGAGTATCTTCGGATACGGTATCTTTGTGATACGGGGTATCTTTGTGATACGGTATCTTCGTGATACGGGGTATCTTCGGATACGGCATCGACGGATGCGTGAGATCGGATAAGACTGACGGGTTGGATTGACCCACCTCCCGGGCAGTTCCCGATCAGGGTGAGACCTCGCACACTGGGATCCGTGAAGCTAGAGGACTCACGAGGACATATTGGCCAGTCCTGGTTATTACCGATATACAGTATTGCCTAGTCTCGTATCTTGTATATATATACGTATGTTTTCGATACCGATGCTTTTGAGAAATTCTATTTCCATGGTTTTGTGTGAGTCAGGATCACCCGAAGGAGGGGTCGAGTCCTGACTTCATTGTGAAATTTTTAAAGAGAAAGAAATGATTTAAAATAATTGCATGTTGAGTTTTCCGTGCAACTGGATTTACATAACATCACAACATCATATCATATGTTTTAAAATGTGTGGAGAAAGGGTGGTTTATGCATGGCACCACGTTCATGTAGGTAGTATGGTTACCTACTTGTTCGTAGGATTGCCTTACTGAGCTTGATGTGCTCACCCCTTTCATTTTCTCCCACAGATGATCTCCAGTTGAAGTTGAGGCGACTCAGTACTGCATTCCGAATATCCGCTGTTGCCCATCAACATAAGGTATATACACTTGTACTTATTGTATCTACATAAGCATAGCACAGTAACATGTTTGTAAGTAACTTTAGGGGATGTATAAATAATATAACAACTATAAATGACTGGAGAAGAAATAAGTACTGGGGTAGATGTATGGTGGGACTGGCATTGACGCACAGCCCAATTAGTAGTGGAGTGTTGGTCACGATTCGAGGACAGGTAAGAATTAAGTAAGAAAATAAACAAAAACGCGAAAAATTCACTCTGATTTTTGGATAGTTGGGTCGTGACATTTGCTCACCCCCTTATTATCCCTCTTTTTCAGAGCACTCGCAGTAGTTAGTAAGCGGCTGAGGACTTGCATTCTTGGTATCCGCTGCATCCCATTGAGAGTCAGGTATACACATTTGCATAGTTTTGTACTAAATATGTAAATGCACAGTACTGTAAATGGATATGATGTCGGGGATGTAAGGTTAAGTAAATCCAATTATGAATGTATTAGTTTAAGTCAAAGGATAGAAAAATCCTAATATGTAAATGTAACATGGAAATGGAATGGTAAGCAGTGTGAGGGGACTAACACCGAATCATAACCCAACTGTTGGTAGGATGGTCACAATGAGAGGAAGGTAAGAATTAAATATGAAAGAAAAACGAAAAAATTTGTAGTGATTTTTAGGTAATTTGGGTTGTGACATTTAGGCTCTTTGGATAGCTTATACAGTTATTTACGACAATTAATTTCCTATTCCAAACATTACGAAATTATACGAAAATTAAATCGCAACGTACGCGATTAATTCCTAACTCATATAACTATCCAATTTATAGAAATCGAGCTTCACTTACTCGAGATTCCGTTTTGATATGCAAATCGAGGCTGACTCGAGCTCTCGTTTGTCGTCAATTAATTATCCCGAGAATTAAATTGGTCAATTTTGATCGCTTACCAGCTTACCCGTAGCTCGACAGCATCGTCAGATTTTTTCCCAATTTTTCCTCTTTCTTTTTTTTTTCTTTTTCTTTCTTTTCTTTCTTCCCTGGCTGAACTGATCTGGTTCGGTTCAGCCCAGTTCAGTCAGGTTTAGCCCGATTCAATTTTTCTCCTTCGCCGTTCAGAGCTCTACCGGCCGGTTCTTCGTCGGCTTCCACCTCCAGCAGGTCTGCGGGACCTCACGGTGCAAGGATCTGGTGTCAGCTCAGTCTTGGCTGGCCGAAAAGTGGCCGGTTCGGCCTCTTTTCTCCTCGGTCTCGCTATCAATTCTCATTTCTCGCTGTTGCCGGTGCTGGCTGTCATTTTTCAGGCCGTTTTCGCCACCAATCAGCTCGGCATCGCATGGGGAACCTTTGGTGGGCGGTGGCTGTGGTCGAATCGACACTGGTGACGACGAATTTTCTCTTCCCCCCTTTCGGTTTCTCCCTCGATGTTTTCAGGTTTTTCGGTGACTGGGGGCGCACGGGTTGGCCAGTGAAGGCTCCCTCGGTGCCGGCCTTGCTTCACTGGTCTTCTCTTCCCCCCCCGTGTCATCGCCGTTCGCTGGGAACCAAGAGATCGATTCTATTTCTGTTTGGGTCGCGTGATCCAATTTTCTTTATATATATATATATATATATATATATATTTCCAATTTCCAATTTCTTTTTTTAATATTATTTTTTAATTAATTAATTAATTATTATTTTATTGAATAAAAAATGATTTTTTTGACAAAATATCTACATTATTCCTTAAATTAATATAATTAATTAATTAAATATATTTTTGTCTTCTTTAATAATTTTTTCGGTATAATTTTCCCTGTGTTTTCGAAATAGTGTCTCGAAACAAAATTTTGGTTAATCGTACTAAATTCGTATATTGATCAATTGGACTCGGGATTCAATAATTTCTCCGGTATTGATCAAGATTTTCTAAATTCGTATTTTTAATAATAATTTCTTATCGAATTTATATCGAATTTTAGGTCTTTTGACCATTTTACCCTTCTACACGTTCGAGACTAATTTAGTCCAACTTTCCTTCTTGGCCCCACTATAATTTCTCATTTAAAATTCGTATCTCTATTCGGACAATTCAAATCTCATAAATTTAATTAGAAATTCCTTCACTGTCCGTTTTCAAATTTTAAGTACGTTCGACTACTTCATTCATATTTATATAATCAAAATCTTCTGTCTTATGATTCCATTAACATATAACAATATCCATACAATGTGTGAATCATAAGGAAATACGATAAAAATCGGGTCTTACAAACTCCATCAGAAATGCAACTGTATAAGTATTTCAACACTATACCTAAGTGTTATGGGTCTAGTAAGAGTAAAACTCAACCTCCCCCTTATCATACGACTTCAAGCACTTTCTCACATGGGGATGATTATCTAAAATAAATGCTTGCTGCCACATTCATATGTTGTACTTAGACTTATTAAAACTCAAGACTTAATGTCCAATTAAACGTTAAGTTGAAGTTCCATTATGTGTGACTAGGTTAATAGGTTTGAGTCTCATCCTCTTGGAAGTCTTATCTTGTAAGTCCTTTTGTCAATAGATCCTCTAAGTTTTCACTTAACTTAACAAAATTTATGGTGATCACCCACCTAAAATAAGTTGTCTAACATAATTATGTCTTAAACAATATTTCTAGACTTCCCATTGTAAACTTGGCTATAAGCCTTTGATAATGTTGCTTTATTATCACACCGAATTAAGATAGGTGACATTGGCTTTGGCCATAAAGGAATTTCAGAAAGTAGGTTTCTCAACCATTCAGCTTCCCTACTTACCAAAGCTAATGCCATAAATTTTGAAGCCATAGTAGAATCCATAATACAAGTTTGTTTCTTAAATCCTCAAGAAACTGCACCCCCACTAAACATACATACCCATCCACTTGTGGACGAATAATCTTCAATGTTGGTAATCCAACTTGCATCGCTGTATCCTTTTAAAACTAAAGGTTCACCATTATAAACAATATCATAGTTAATGGTTATCTTGAAGTATTTTAATACTCCAGAAATGGCATTCCAATGCAAGTTACTTGGTTACTAGTATATCTACCAAGCTTGCCAACCGTAAAAGTTATGTTCGATCTTCTGCAAGTCATAGTATAGATCAAACAACCTATAACTGTGAGACCCCGTATATGTATAATAGTATATATGTACATAGAAATGTAAATTAAGTGATGTATATGTGATGTAAGTCCATAAGTTAATGTACACACATGTAATAAAAGTTGTGATTGTACATACAAGTTACATTATGTGTGAATGTCAAGAAATGGACTTAAACATGTGGAGAATGTGAGTAGAATGAATTATGAGTAGTATGGTAAAATGGAAATAGAATTGCATAAGTTGTGCACTTCCATTTGGTTTATATCATATACTTTTGGTTATACAAGGATTCCACACAAGTTTTAATAGGTATGAAGTATTATGGGATATCATATCCAAGTCTCCAAGATGATTGGATGAGAAAATGATCATGGTAGCAAATTAAGGATGTTTGAGTATGAGTTGCTGCAGAAGAACTGCAGAAAACCTGGAAACTATGAAGGGCAGATCGATTTCATGGGATGAGAGATCGATCTGGAAGAGCCAGAAAGCTCTTATTTGGGCAATGGAATAGAGCAGATCAATCTCCAATGGAGCCAGATTGATCTCCTAAGCATTCTGTAATGAAAAGATCGATCCTCAAGCATCCAGATCGATCTCCTTAGCTCTCTGTTTGGGAGCAGATCGATCTTATGCTTCGACAGATCGATCTCATGCTTAAAATGTTGTGAAAAAGAGGGATTTAAGGGGATCAGATCGATCTCCTCTTGGACCAGATCGATCTCCTCAAGCTATTTCTATAAAAGGAGTGCTGAAAATCAGAAAATTTCGGGAAAAACGCTAACCTTCCACTTTCAACCCAAAAACCTAACTTTCTCTCTCTAAAATCAGCCATTTTCAGTAAGATTTGAAGAGAGACCATTAGAGGCAAAGTTGTTCCTATCAAAGAGAAGAACAACATAGTTGGAAGGCATTTTCCTATTGTTGGTATTGAAGGAGTTAAGGGCATTATCATTTGGAGTAAGAAGAGAAATCAAACTTGGTAAGATTCTAACACTCCAACTATGGTACATTGTCTATTTAAATGATTTTGGAGTTGTTTGGCATGAGTATGGATGGTTAGAAACTATTTAAAATGCATTGGAATGATTATGACCTAGAAATGGTCTAGAGTGAGAAAGTGGAATGTATGGAGATTAATGATGAATGAGATATGTAGAAGTTATTAATAGTGTTATGGTATGATTTTAAGATGTGGTTAGTGGATAAATTGTGAGATTTACCTAAAAGAGGTAAAATGTGGATTAAGGCATTTGTAAAATGCATAAGTGAATGATATTGACTAGTGAGGTCAATTATGGGTTAAAAACATTAACTCAATTGATTGAATGAATGAATCGCAGCTTCCAAGGATACGTCGAGGTGAGTTGAGCCAAGAGCATGAGAAGCTAAAAGGAAAGTAGTCACACCAAGTAAATCGAGGTAAGGGAATTGTGTGGACTCTTAGAGATATCTGTGCGTAATTTAGGCGCTTAAATCTTTTGCTAGAATGCATGAGATTAGGAAATGATGTTAGGTGATTGAAGGGCAAAAGTTGGGAGTTTGACAAAATGTGCATGAAAACAAAAGCATATTGCTTTGAAAATCATGTTTTAATGCTTTTTAGCAAATGGTTGGTAGGTTGGCTAACATTGAAATGATTTACAAAAGAAATGAGTGTGTTTTGGTTTTGTTAACCATATTTTGCAAAGTTTTAAGCCACCTACATGATTTCGTGAGTATGAAAGCATGCTAGAGTATGACTCGCATGAGATTTGACGTGTTTTATACACATAAGTGCTAGAGGCACTAGTTTTCACATGGATTTCATAATTGTTTTGGCATTGTGCTTGGAGTTGGTCTCGCACTGGATGCCTACCTTGCATGTTGCCGTGTTTGGAGCTTCGAGTAGACTGGGTGTCACATCGATTAAATAGGCTCACACGTGCATTATTTTGACATGATTAATCAGCCGTGTTAGGAGTTTCGATTAGACAAGAGGTCATACCGATTAAATAAGCTTACACGTACGTTTGAGATGTGGCGTGATATGATCTGTTGATTGGGTCCATGAAGTACGTTGTATCGTGCTTGTAGCATGGAGTACATTGTACCGTGTTAAGTTGTGATGTGCCTTCTTCGGATGAGATCTGCTATGGACCGACGGGTAGGATTTGACCCACCTCCCGTGTGGAAGCAGATAGTGGTGATATCCCGCACACCTGATCCGTGTAGCCGGTATCACAGGTTATGTACATAGGCCTTGAGGTTATTACCTGTTGTTGAACTGCCTATCTCACATGTCTATTGCTATTTGAGAATAAATCCATGTTTGAAATGATTTGTGGGTCAGGAAAGTCCAAAGGTGGGCTGAGACCTGACCAGTGTTGGATTGATTTGTTAATGGTTTTTAAAGTGCACGGATGCATGATGTTTAATGCCATGCTTTACTTTGAAAATGCATGATGGTTAATGCCATGCTATTTGAGAAAATGCATGATGGGTAATGCCATGCTTTTATTGTGAATTATGCATGATAATTTATACCATGCTTTAAGTTGAAATGTGCACTGGATTTTAATAGCATGAATGGTTTACATGCCATTAACACAATTATACACTCATATTTTGAGATAAATGATGAATTAAATGCTTTTGAGCATGGCATCACGATCACGTAGATAGTGCAGTATCTACCTGTTCGCATGATTGCCTTACTGAGCGTGTGGTTTGCTCACCCCCTTTATTTTCCCCCTCTATACAGAGTGTTGAGTATAGATTGAGCATGACTGGAGGCATTCCCTTTTTTGTAATCCGCTGCATCCCATCGCTAAAGGTATACACACTGTTGAAATTTTATATCTAAACTTACGATAGCACAATAGCATTTTGTATGTAACTATTGGGGATGTAAAACAATGTAAACACACGTAACAACTCTGATATATATATAAATTTATACAAGTGTTTACTTATGAATAATATGCAAATTGAATTGGTATGGTGGAGTGAGTTAGACGTCGACACACAGCCCAACTATTGAGGAGAGTTGCTGTTCACCGATTGAGGTAAGGATGAATGATAAATGATGCATGAAAATGTAAAAATTTATACGTATTTTGATAAGTTGAGGGTAGTGACAGAAGTTGGTATCAGAGCTGTGTTGGTCTGACGTGTGTCGTGTCTAAAATACTTAATAAGTTGGAAAATTACATCCCCATGTTACTGTGCTTGTTTAGATACAATTGTGTGTGTGTCGATGGGTTGACTAAGTAATTAGTTGTGAATGTAGGGAATTGAGTAAATATGCCTAATACCAGTAGCGGTAGAGAGATGAGAGCACAGGCTCGAGGCCGTAGAGGTAGGCTTGGGGGTCGTGTTGAGCCGAAAACACACGAGGCTCAGGATGATGTTGAGGTAGAGGCTAATGTTGAGCACGCTCCACAGGGTCCAGAGGAGAGACCCGAGAGTACTGAGGCTCGCTTCACGAGGATTGAGTGAAGCATTGAGATGATTGTGGAGTTGGTCACCCAATCTTTATCGGGAGTTAGCGGTAGACAGAGTCCCGCTACACAGGGTGATGCCGAGCAGGCGACTGCTCTTGAGGCACGAGTAGGGCTAGCCCAAAGACCTCAGACGACAGATACCCCACCTACACAAGATGTGCCTACGCCGGTTGCTACGCCAGGCAGTAGAGGTTGGGGATATGGATGCGATTTGGATAGACTGCGGCAGTTCCAAAAGTTTGGATCGCCATCTTCCAGTGGAGTAAAGGACCCAGTAGCGGCGGAGGATTGGATCAATGAGATCGAGAAATTATATGGGTTCTTTGAGTGCACTACTACCGAGATGGTAGCATTTGTCGCTTTTATGCTGAAGGGATCAGTAGAACATTGGTGGAAGTCCACCAAGCCTATTTTGAGAGCCCAGCATACTGAGATCAGCTGGGATATATTTTTGGAGGCCTTCTGGAGACAGTATGTCCCGAATACCGCACAGCGGAAGCTAAAAATGGCATTTTTAGGACTGACCCAAGGGAGCATGACTGTGGATGAGTATGAGACTGCTTTTATATCCCTGGGCAAATATGATCCCAACACGATGAGTAATGAGGTCAAGAAGATCCAAAAATTTATGGATGGATTGAGACCAACCATCAGGTCTAGACTGGTTCCCTTGGATATACCGACCTATGAGGAGGCAGTGCGTAGGGTGCAATTGTGTGAACAAGATGTTGATAGAATCGTCTCAGAGTTTGGAAAGGTTGGTAAGATGAGGGACAGAGATAAGAAGAGACCTATGATGGATAGAGGCGTTAGCTATAAAAGAAGCAAGAGGTTTGCTGGAAAGAGGCCAAGGATTGATGAGATCCGGGAGAGGACGGTTAATACTCCCATCTATCCGGCCATTACTCCAGCTAAGGGAATCATGATTGGAGGACCATGGCCTACTACGGAACAGTGTGGCAAGTGTGGCAGGTACCATGGTACTCGACCATGCTATGGATCTCCTGTAGTATGCTTCAGATGTGGGAAGCTAGGGCACATAATCAGGGATTGCCCAGAGATGACAGAGAGAGCCCCACAGAAGGGCAAGGAGCCAGAGAGAGCTCCAGTTGGTACAGCTGCTCCGAGGAGGAGGGCTACAGCTGAGGAAAAGGGGAAGCAAACAGTGGGTGTAAGCAGAGGACGAGTGCACGGACTGGACCAGGACACTATGGATCAGTCATCGGATGTGGTAAAAGGTACCATCCAAATCTTTGATTTAGAAGCTTATGTACTGTTTGATCCTGGTGCCATGCATTCTTTTGTATCACCATCCTTTGCATGTAAATTGTTGAAGCATGTAAAACCCGTACTGCTTGATAAGATGTTGTTGATATCTACCCCTATGAATGATAGTCAGTTGACTGAGCATGTATATAAGGATTGTAAGATGAGGATAGGAGGTAAAGAAACGGCATCCGATTTAATTTTATTAAATATGAGTGATTTTGATGTAATCCTAGGATGGATTGGCTAGCTGCAAATTATGTTGTTATGGATTGTTATGCAAAAACTTTGATGTTTCCAAAGATAGACAATCTTGTAGTAAATTTTGTGAAATGAAGTTAAAGAACATGATTTTTATTAAGTGTGATGAGTACAATCTTGATACATGATGTATGAAAGATAAATTTGATTTTCATGTATGTATGTGATGTGATGAATTATGATACTAATGGTGGAAAGAATAATGTGAAGGGTTTATCGCTTATGTGATTGAGACGGATAAGGCACGTCCAGAATTGGGAGACATACCAGTGGTTATGGAATTTCCAGATATCTTTCCGGATGAGTTACCAGGGTTACCTCCAGATAGGGAGATGGAGTTTGGTATAGATTTGGCACCTGGTACAGAGCCGATATCCAAGCCGCCGTACAGAATGGCTCAAGTTGAGTTGGAGGAGTTAAGGAAACAGTTACAAGAGTTGCTGGAGAAGGGGTTCATCAAGTCGAGCGTCTCACCTTGGGGAGCACCGATTCTATTTGTAAGGAAGAAGGATGGAAGCCTCCAACTGTGTATAGATTACCGGTTGTTGAATAAGGCCACCATCAAGAATAAGTATCCCCTTCCACGTATCGATGATTTGTTGGATTAGCTTAAGGGAGCGCAGGTCTTTTCCAAGATAGATCTGAGATCAGGGTACCACCAGTTGAAGATACGAGGTGGAGATGTACCCAAGATAACTTTTCGCACCCGGTATGGACATTATGAGTTTATGGTTATGCCATTCGGGTTGACGAATGCTCCCGCAGCTTTTATGTTGTTGATGAATGAGGTATTCCACCAGTATTTGGATCGATTTGTGATCATGTTTATTGATGATATACTGGTGTACTCAAGGTCTAGTGAGTACCATGAAAGGCATCTAAGGATAGTGCTACAGACCCTCAGAGAGAAGAAGTTGTATGCTAAAGTCAGTAAGTGCAACTTTTGGTTGGAACAGATCTCTTTTCTGGGTCACCTAGTATCAAAAGATGGAGTGTCAGTGGATCCATCTAAGATTGAGGCCGTAGTTCAGTGGCAGAGACCCCAGACAGTGACAGAGATCAGGAGTTTTTTAGGTTTAGCTGGGTATTATCGAAGGTTTGTAGAGGGATTTTCGAGGTTAGCTGCTCCTTTGACACGTCTCACAAGAAAGAATGTGGAGTTTGTGTGGGACGATAAGTGTGAAGAAAGTTTTGAGGAGCTGAAAAGGAGATTAACCATAGCTCCAATACTCACCATTCCTACCAGCTCAAGAGGTTTCTCGGAGTATGCGGATGCTTCACATCTGGGATTGGGCTGTGTATTAATGCAGGATGGGAAGGTAGTAGCTTATGGATCAAGACAGTTAAAGGATCATGAGAGGAACTACCCGACCCATGACTTGGAGTTGGCAGCGGTGGTGTTTGCGTTGAAAATATGGCGCCACTACCTCTATGGTGAGACATTTCAGATTTATACAGATCATAAGAGCCTTAAGTACCTGTTCTCACAGAAAGAGTTGAACATGAGACAAAGGAGATGGCTCGAGCTATTAAAGGATTATGATTGTGAGATCCTGTACCACCCGGGTAAAGCAAATGTGGTTGCTGATGCATTGAGTAGGAAGCATCTCGGGATGGTGTCATTTATGATGGTTAGGGAACACGAGCTATTGGAACAGTTCAAGAATCTCAGTTTGGATATGACCCCGCCTGACCCTGATAGTGGATTTATGATAGCTAGCCTGCAGTTGGAACAGAATCTGGTAGATCGAATCTGAGAGGCTTCACGAGTTGATCAATAGTGTAGTGATATTATCGGGCAGATACAGAGGGTATAGACACAGACTTTGAGTTAAGTTCGGATGGGCTGTTGAGGTTCAGAGGTAGGATATGTGTTCCTGATGATGCAGAGATCAGAAGGTTGATCTTGACAGAGGCTCACTCATCGAAGTATACGATACATCCAGGGAGTACTAAGATGTATCAAAACCTTCGAAAGGTTTATTGGTGGTCTGGAATGAAAAAGCACATTGCAGAATATGTTGCTAAGTGTCTCGTTTGTCAGCAGGTGAAGGTAGAGCATCAGAAGCCTGCAGGGTTATTGCAGCCTCTACCGATACCGACTTGGAAGTGGGAGCACATCACCATGGATTTTGTGATGGGATTGCCGAGGACCCGGAGAGGTCATGATACCATATTGGTGATTGTGGATCGTTTGACGAAATCAGCCTATTTTCTAGCTATGAGAGCTACCGATACTCTGAGCCAGTTAGCGAACCAATATGTACGCGAGATAGTGAGGCTACATGGAATTCCAGTGAGCGTTGTGTCTGATAGGGATGCCCGCTTCACTTCCCACTTTTGGGAACATTTTCAGGAAGCGATGGGGACCCAGTTGAGTTTTAGCACCGCGTTTCATCCTCAGACTGATGGTCAGTCAGAGAGGACTATACAGACCCTGGAGGATATGTTGAGAGCGTGTGCATTGGATTTTGGAGGCTCCTGGGATGACCATTTGCCACTCGTAGAGTTCGCCTATAATAACAGTTTTCATGCGAGTATCGGGATGGCACCATATGAGGCATTGTATAGACGTAGATGCCGTTCCCCTATTGGATGGGAAGAGGTTAGTGACAGACAGATTTTTGCTCCTGACTTGGTTAGACAAGCCTCTGAGGACGTCCAATTGATATGTGAGAGGTTACGGACAGCTCAGAGCAGGCAAAAGAGTTATGCTGACAGGAGACGGAGACCACTAGAGTTTGATATGGGTGAGTTAGTGTTTTTGAAAGTTTCCCCTTCGAAGGGAATTATGAGATTCGGGAAGAAGGGAAAGTTGAGCCCTCGATATATAGGGCCATTTGAGATACTTGATAGAGTGGGAGATAAGGCGTATAGGTTGGCATTACCACCAGAGTTGGCAAGTGTGCCGTTGGAGCTCAATGAAGGTATGACCTATGTTGAGAAGCCAGTTCGGGTATTGGACAGAAAAGAGAAAATGTTGAGAATAAAGACAATTCCCTTAGTGAAAGTACTTTGGCAACATCACACTGTGGAAGAGGCCACATGGGAATTGGAGAGTTTGATGCGGGAGAAGTATCCCGAGTTGTTAATAGAATAACTGGTTCTAATTTGGAGGACTAAATTTTCTAAGTGGGGGAGAATGTGAGACCCCGTATATGTATAATAGTATATATGTACATAGAAATGTAAATTAAGTGATGTATATGTGATGTAAGTCCATAAGTTAATGTACACACATGTAATAAAAGTTGTGATTGTACATACAAGTTACATTATGTGTGAATGTAAAGAAATGGACTTAAACATGTGGAGAATGTGAGTAGAATGGATTATGAGTAGTATGGTAAAATGGAAGTAGAATTGCATAAGTTATGCACTTCCATTTGGTTTATATCGTATACTTTTGGTTATACAAGGATTCTACACAAGTTTTAATAGGTATGAAGTATTATGGGATATCATATCCAAGTCTCCAAGATGATTGGATGAGAAAATGATCATGGTAGCAAATTAAGGATGTTTGAGTATGAGTTGTTGCAGAAGAACTGCAGAAAACCTGGAAACTATGAAGGGCAAATTGATCTCACGGGATGAGAGATCGATCTGGAAGAGCCAGAATGCTCTTATTTGGGCAATGGAATAGAGTAGATCGATCTCCAATGGAGCCAGATTGATCTCCTAAGCATTTTGTAATGAAAAGATCGATCCTCAAGCACCCAGATCGATCTCCTTAGCTCTCTGTTTGGGAGTAGATCGATCTCATGCTTTGACTGATCAATCTCATGCTTAAAATGCTGTGAAAAAGAGGGATTTAAGGGGTCCAGATCGATCTCCTCTTGGACCAGATCGATCTCCTCAAGCTATTTCTATAAAAGGAGTGCTGAAAATCAGAAAATTTCGGGAAAAACACTAACCTTCCACTTTCAACCCGAAAACCTAACTTTCTCTCTCTAAAATCAGCCATTTTTAGTAAGATTTGAAGAGAGACCATTAGAGGCAAAGTTGTTCCTATCAAAGAGAAGAACAACATAGTTGGAAGGCATTTTCCCATTGTTGGTATTGAAGGAGTTAAGGGCATTATCATTTGGAGCAAGAAGAGAAATCAAACTTGGTAAGATTCTAACACTCCAACTATGGTACATTGTCTATTTAAATGATTTCGGAGTTGTTTGGCATGAGTATGGATGATTAGAAACTATTTAAAATGCATTGGAATGATTATGACCTAGAAATGGTCTAGAGTGAGAAAGTGGAATGTATTGAGATTAATGATGAATGAGATATGTAGAAGTTATTAATAGTGTTGTGGTATGATTTTAAGATGTGGTTAGTGGATAAATTGTGAGATTTACCTAAAAGAGGTAAAATGTGGATTAAGGCATTTGTAAAATGCATAAGTGAATAATATTAACTAGTGAGGTCAATTATGGGTTAAAAACATTAACTCAATTGATTGAATGAATGAATCGCAGCTTCCGAGGATACGCCGAGGCGAGTTGAGCCAAGAGCATGAGAAGCTAAAAGGAAAGGAGTCACACTAAGTAAATCGAGGTAAGGGAATTGTGTGGACTCTTAGAGATATCTGTGCGCAATTTGGCGCTTAAATGTTTTGCTAGAATGCATGAGATTAGGAAATGATGTTGGGTGATTGAAGGGTAAAAGTTGGGAGTTTGACAAAATGTGCATGAAAACAAAAAGCATATTGCTTTGAAAATCATGTTTTATTGCTTTTTAGCAAATGGTTGGTAGGTTGGCTAACATTGAAATGATTTGCAAAAGAAATGAGTGTGTTTTGGTTTTGTTAACCATATTTTGCAAAGTTTTGAGCCACCTATATGATTTCGTGAGTATGAAAGCATGTTAGAGTATGACTCGCACGAGATTTGACGTGTTTTATACACATGAGTGCTAGAGGCACTAGTTTTCACATGGATTTCATAATTGTTTTGGCATTGTGCTTGGAGTTTGTCTCGCACTGGATGCCTACCTTGCATGTTGCCGTGTTTGGAGCTTCGAGTAGACTGGGTGTCACATCGATTAAATAGGCTCACACGTGCATTGTTTTGACATGATTAATTAGCCGTGTTAGGAGCTTTGGGTAGACAAGAGGTCGTATCAATTAAATAGGCTCACACGTGCGTTTGAGATGTGGCGTGATATGATGTGTTGATTGGGTCCACGGAGTACGTTGTACCGTGCATGTAGCATGGAGTACATTGTACCGTGTTGAGTTATGATGTGTCGTCTTTGGATGAGATTTGCTATGGACCGGCGGGTAGGATTTGATCCACCTCCCGTGTGGAAGCAGATAGTGGTGATATCCCGCACACCTGATCCGTGTAGCCGGTATCACAGGTTATGTACATAGACCTTGAGGTTATTACCTGTTGTTGAACTGCCTATCTCACATGTCTATTGCTATTTGAGAATAAATCCATGTTTAAAATGATTTGTGGGTCAGGAAAGTCCAATGGTGGGCTGAGACCTGATCAGTGTTGGATTGATTTGATAATGGTTTTTACAGTGCACGGATGCATGATGTTTAATGCCATGCTTTATTGCGAAAATGCATGATGGTTAATGCCACGCTATTTGAGAAAATGCATGATGGGTAATGCCATGCTTTTATTGTGAATTATGCATGATGATTTATACCATGCTTTAAGTTGAAATGTGCACTGGATTTTAATAGCATGAATGCTTTACATACCATTAACACAATCATACACTCATATTTTGAGATAAATGATGAATTAAATACTTTTGAGCATGGCATCACGATCACGTAGATAGTGCAGTATCTACCTGTTCGCATGATTGCCTTACTGAGCGTGTGGTTTGGTCACCCCCCTTATTTTCCCCCTCTATACAGAGTGTTGAGTATAGATTGAGCGTGACTGGAGGCGTTCCCTTTTTGGTAATCCGCTGCATCCCATCGCTAAAGGTATACACACTGTTAAAATTTTGTATCTAAACTTACGATAGCACAGTAGCATTTTGTATGTAACTATTGGGGATGTAAAACAATGTAAACACATGTAACAACTCTGATATATATATATATATATACATTTATACAAGTTTTTACTTATGAATAATATGCAAATTAAATTGGTATGGTGGAGTGAGTTAGACGTCGACACACAGCCTAACTATTGAGGAGAGTTGTTGTTCACGATTGAGGTAAGGATGAGTGATAAATGATGCATGAAAATGCGAAAAATTTGTACGTATTTTGGTAAGTTGAGGGTCGTGACAATAACTCTTGCATATTCAAGTTGTCCAATTGACATTTCCTTATTTGAAGTTAATTTCAAATTAGGATCATACGGTGTTGCAACCATTGCATAATCAAAATGATTAAACCTTTTGATAATCTTCTCAATATAATGTGATTGGAATAAGATTAATTTATTATCTATTCTATGAATCCTTATACCCAAAATCACAACTATAACACCTATATCTTTCATGACAAAATTATTTGATAAAAATTTCTTGGAACTTTCCACTTGTTCTAAGTCCGTACCAAAAATTAACATGTCATCCAAATATAAACAAATGATGACACCTTTACCATTTTCAAGCATACTATAGACATATTTATTGAATTCATTAATTACGTATTCGTTTGCTAGAACAACCTCATCAAATTTTTTATGCCATTGTTTAGGTGCTTGCTTAAGTTCATACAAAGACTTAATTAGTTTACACACTTTCTTTTCATGTCTTAGAATCACAAACTATTTAGGTTGTTCCATATACACCTCTTTATCCAATTCACCATTTAAGAATGTAGTTTTTGCATCCATTTTTATATAGAGGCCAATGCAATAAGCATTCTTATTGTAGCAATTCTTGCTGTTGGTGTATATATATATATCAAAATAATTGATTCCATGCTTTTGTCTAAATCCTTTAGTAACAAATCTAGCCTTAAATTTGTCTACAGTACCATCCACTTTCATTTTCTTTTTGAAAATTCACTTGTAACCTATTGGTTTGCAACTTGGAGGTTAGTCTATTAAGATCCATGTATTATTTCCCATCATTGAATCAATTTCCATCATTTATAGCTTATTTCTAACAAACTACATCTTGAGATTTCATTGCCTCTTCAAATGTCCTGGGATTGGATTCCATATTGAAAAAATATTCAATATGATTATCAACATTTTCTCTTGTTCCTTCAATAAGAAACATGTCAAAATTCAAACTGTAAGTTTTAGCTTTTCTTATATTTTTACTTACTCCAGGTACAAGGTTTTCTTCTTCTACAACTTTAGAAGAATTACTCTCAAGTTTTTATGAACTATTTTGAGCAATGTCTTTAGGATGAGGAACTATTTTGAATCTTCCTTTATCGAACAAGGCATCTCTTGATTTAATAATCATATTAATAGGTATTGAATCATTTGGCTCAATAACCAAAAATTTATATGCCTTACTGTTTTGTGCATAACCAAAACACATTTAATTCCATTTTCACCTAATTTCTTTCTTTTAGGTTCGAGAATCCTTACTATTACTCTACAACCGCATACTCTAAGATAACTTGAGTTTTATTTTCTTCCATAATTCATATAGGGTAACTTTGTTCCTTTTGTTATGAACTTTATTTTGAATGTTATATGCAGTCAACATTGCCTCACTTCAAAAACCTTGTCCAAAACCAAAATATGACACCATTGCATTAACTATTTCGGTTAATGATCTATTTTTATTTTCAGCCACACCATTAGATTGAGGACTATATGGTGAGGTTACTTCATAAATAATTCCAACAAATTGAACATATGTAAGACCAAAGTATTCACCTCCCTTATCCGTTCTTAAGGTCTTAGTTCTAGTATCACAATGTAATTCTACTCGATTCCTATATGTTTTAAACTTATCTAATGCTTTATCCTTAGAATGCATTAAATACACATAGCAAAACCTAATAAAATTATCAATAAATGTGACATAGTATTTCTTTCATTCTATAAATGGAGTTTCATGCAAATCACCTACATCATTATGTATTAGTTTAAGCAATTTAGAACTTCTTTCTATCTTAGGAAACGATTTCCTTGTTATCTTAGTAAGCATGCAAGTTCTACATATTTCATTACTTTAATAACCTAAGGAATTAAATTAGATTTAAACATATTAATCCTTCTATCATAATGCACATGTCCTAATCAACTATGCGATAAATCAAAAGAATCTTTCATCTTATTATTGATAGAAGATACATTAAGCTTAAAATATGCCTTTATTGGCATAACCCTTCACAACAAAGATTCTGCTCTTGGATAAGATAAACTTATCCCCTTCAAACACTAACTTCAAACCAAATTTGTTAAGCAAACTTACAGACACAAGATTTTTCCTAACTTCCTAACTAAACATTATTTAAAGTTAATATCTTTCCGAAAGTAAAACTTAAATCTACGGTCCATTTGCCTTTGATTTTAGTTGTTGAAGAATTCCCCATGTAGAGCACATTGCCTTCGACATCTTCTTGGAATGTTTTAAACAAGGCTTTATTTGTGCACATATGCTTTGTAGCACCGGAGTCAATCCATCATGATTCCTTGTCTTTAATGACACTGATCCAAAAATTCAACAACAAAGTTGTCCTTGGTTGCCATGGATGCTCTTTTTTTTTTTTTTTTAAATCCTTATTAAAGTTCCACAATGGAAACATGCACCTTTTGCTTTTGAATTTTTGACTTTTGGTGGAAAGTTCTTTCTTTTTTGTGGATTTCTTTTTAGGAGCAATCCTCCACCATATGGACTTTGGAGATGTTTGCATCCTTTTCCTTTTCTTTTTCATTCTCCTTGCGATATTTTTCCTCTATCCTTAGATAGCTTGCAAGGTATTCAAGAGAAATATCTTCCTTTTTATGTTTCAAGGTTCTCTTAATATCTTCCCATGTTGATGGAAGTTTATCAATAATAGAGGATACAATAATTGATTCATCCATAGACATGTTATATTGCTTGAACTTATTTAGGATGATCTTAATTTTGGCAAATTATTCCATGACTGATCTAGAATCATTCATTTTGTAAGAATTCTAGTTACCAGAAACTTTTTGCTAGTTGTATCTTCTGCCATGATCTTGCATCTAACTTATCCCATAATTCTCTTGCTGTAGTGATTATGATATATGTATCAAATAGGGAAATCTGACATACCATTTAAAATGTAACCTCTACAAGTGTAGTCATCGTTTTCCCATTTCTATTTTTAATAAACTTCATTACTAGTTTCATTCTCATTTGCTTCTGGTTTTGGAGTTGTGAGGACATACGCAACATTGAGTATGGTGAGGAGAATTCGCATCTTTTATTGTCATCTTAAGAAATTCCCTTTATCGAATCTCTCCAATTTCGATAGCAATTTCTGCTAAAGAGTCTAACTTCATTGCAACCATAAATAATCCTAAGATTTTCGTTCGTAAAGCTTGCTTCTTTGTTTGTGTTGAACCTCTTTGGTAGATAGGAAGATGACATGCCTTTGCTTGAACACCTTGGACTAGACCTCCTTGGTAAGCACGAACAAATGCAGAAATGGCTTCTAGGTGTGTTGTTATAGTGCCACTTTCCTTAGGATTATTTCGCCCCAACCAATTACTATATACAAAAGGGGTTTATCGAATATTCCTAGGATACAAAGAAACCCTTATTTAAAATCACTTTCACTAGTGAAATTAAACTACTAAATACCCTTGACAAGTATAAAAGTATCTTGCCTTAGTCACTATTTCTGCAGCAAAACTATATTTTGAGAATGAGAGGGAAGAAAGAAATTTAGTAATTTTTCATGTGTACCAAGTCTAAACTTGACATCTCTATTTATAAAGATTGATTCCAAGTGATGTAATCTTTGAATCAAATGACATAATTATTCAAATTGTGTTGTTTGATTCAACAAAAACAATTCTTTAACAAGATCACAACTTCTTAAAACTAATGGTTATATTTCTTAACCATTCTAAAGCAAAAGAGTAACTTCAAGAAGAGTTTGTAACTCTTAAGGTAAGAACTAGCCGTTGTATGCATTTTACACTCGGACAGTTGAATGCTCAAAAAATGTAGTTGAATATCCTAGTGTATCTTTGAAACAGTAAACAACATTCCGCTGGGGTAGTCAATTGCCTTCTTAGGGCAGCCGGCTACCCTAGAACAATTTACAAACTGAGATTGCACTTTGTATAGGTAGAAAGGCAGTTGACTGCCCCTTCAAGGCATCTGACTGCCCTCTTAGGGCATCCAACTGACCAAGTGCAATTTTTAGGCAGAAACATTACTGCATAAGGGCAATTGATTGCCCTATATATTTTGTTAAAATCATTTTAATTTGATTTTACTCAGTCCGGAATCATGCCAAACACTAGTTTTTACTTATCCATTGATCAAACAACATTTTAATCAATCTATTCCCCTTTATCTTGAAAATAATACAACAACTTTATTTTCAAAATAGTACTACAATATATTGCATAAATGTTAACATCGAGTTCACCCATTGTAATTATCTACAAGTTTGTAATCATTAAAATATTTATAGTAATTATCTACGAAGTTTCAAACTTTTGTTGCCAATTTTGTCTTTTAATCAATGTAATATTAGAATTTTTTTTTTGTTCATAAGTATATACAAAAACTTATACAAGTAAAATAATAAAATATTTATTTAAATACAAATATTATTATATTATTTATATATTTTCAATTCAAGTTTTGGATTATTTGGCTTTGATTTAAAAAAGATTTAGACAACAAACTAAAATCAAAATATTAATTGTTTGTTTCATTTTGAAACCATATGAAACTTTTCACTTTTAAACCAATCAGTTTTAGGCCTCGTTTGGATTCAAATAGGACCTCAGTGAGGTGTGGTGTGGTGGGATATTCCATCACACCATATTTACAAATTTATCATTGTTTTCTTATTTTTTAATTTTAATATAATATTTTTTAATGGTCATTTCATCATTCATCTTACCGCAATTGCTGCGATCAAATCCAAACGCAGCGCTTTTTAACATCAATCTCACCGTCACTGCTGTGTTCAATCTTACTGAAACCAATCCCACTGCTCATTCAAAGTAACTCTTATAAATTAACGTCCAACCCTATTTCAAAGAAAAAGAAAACAAAAAGTTTTTTACCGTACCTATGTGTTCTTTAATCTTATTTCCCGAAATGAGATATTTTTAAACTTAAATTTCAAATCAAATTATTTTTTAGACATGGATTCACATAAAATATAGAATACATAACAACAAGAAAAAGGCAAAATTAATAATTTAAAAAGACACGAACTACGTTATTCCTTTTCCAAGATTAAGATTCTTTTCTTCCTTCAATCTTTTTTTTCTGAAATAATTATTTTTTAAAAAAATTGTGATAAAGACATACTTAAATATTTGAAATTATTTAAATTGGCACAGAAAAAATCTTAAAAACCTAAATTTAGAAC
Source organism: Firmiana major (assembly GCA_033439115.1). Taxonomy (NCBI): domain Eukaryota; kingdom Viridiplantae; phylum Streptophyta; class Magnoliopsida; order Malvales; family Malvaceae; genus Firmiana; species Firmiana major. The sequence continues at coordinate 71,478,125 of CM065898.1, read as the reverse complement.
CACATCTTAAATTCGAGAGAGTTTTGAGATAGGGAAGAAGAAACAAGAATCTCATTGCAGACCAATTTAATAAAATTTTTAAACCATGAATTTGGATAAGAGGTGAATGAGAAAAGAAAAACAAGCAAAGAAGGGTTCATTAGTGAAGGTAATAGTTATTGCATGTAAATGAAATTTTGGTGGATTTGCAGAGAACGTAACCAACAAATTCAAACTATCTTTTCTGCTCAACTGGCCTAATTAATTATTTTTTATTCAAATATTTGTTTTATTTTTCTTCTTTCTTTGTAAAACGATTTTGACAAAAAAAAAAGAAAAATATCAAATTTTGAAAGAAAGAAATAGACAAAATTGGACAAGAAAAGAAGCTTAAGGGATTATTATGTGTATTTTTAAATAAAATGCTGATGTGAAATTTAATTATTTCAAATTACATGCTAAGAATAAAATTAAAAAGTATTAGAGTTTGAGAAATAAAAATTAATATAGATTGTGTAAGACCCGATTTTATTGTATTTTCTTATGATTCACACATTTTTATGGATAGTGTTTTATGTTAATAGAATCATAAGATAAATGATTTTGATCATGTAAATATGAATGAAGTAGTCGAACATATGTAAAATCTGAAAACGGACAGTTAAGAAAATTTATGAGATTTGAATTGTCCGGACAGAGATACGAATTTTAAATAAGAAATTATAGTGGGTTTAAGAAGGAAAGTCGGCCTAAATTGGTCCCGAACGCGTAGAAGGTTAAAATAGTCAAAAGATTGAAATCCGGTATAAATTCGATAAGAAAATTTTATTAAAAATATCGAATTGAGAAATCTTGATCAATAACGAGAAATTATCAAATTCTGAGTCTAATTGATCAAGATCAAGAATTATTAAGAGTTACCAAAAATTCACACGAGACAATATCCCGAAAATACAGAAAAATATACTGAAAAATGGTTAAAATAAAATAAATAAATTAAATAAATTGAGTAAATTAATTATATAATAAAATATATAGTTTATTAGATATTTTGCTAAAAATATAATATTTTAATGATTAAAATAAAAATAAAATAAATTATAAATAATAATAATAAAAAAAGAAAAAAACGAAACCTGCAGAATCGTGCGAAGAAGAAAACGAAGGTCGACGAGGACTGATCCTCTACCCGCCAACCTTCGGTGACCAAGAAGCCAGGCGACCACCGCAAAATGAAGCCGACCCTCGCGCGACCCTCCAAGCACCGGTACGACAGCCAACAGCGTCGAAATCCGACGAATAGATGGAGAGAAATCGAGGGGGCAGAGAAGAGAAAATCCGACCATTTCACCGGGGATCGACCCCAACCGACCCTAGCCGAGCGCTACCCCAATCAAGGCGCACCGATTGGCACCAGAAACAGCCCGAGATCTGACTGCAAAAGAGATGAACGGTGACGAGGAAGCCTGGACCGGTACAAACCAGTTCAGTAAGAAGAGAACTGGGCTGAACCGATCGGTCTAAACCAGTTCAGCCAAGAAAGAGAGGAAAAAGGGGAGAAAAAGAAAGAAAAAGAGGAAAAGGAAAAAGTGGGAAGATTTTTGGGGATACATCAGACTTCGGGTAAGTCGGTAAGAGGTCAAAAGTGAGCAATTTGATTTCTGAGAAATTTATTTAAATTATATTTGATCGAAAAATAACCCGTAATTAAATATAAAATTGTGCAGTTCGAAAATAAATTCCAAACGTTAGCCGATCGAACTCCGATTTGTATACCATCGCATAATTTCAGGTAAGTAAAGTTCATTTACAACAACAGTATGATTATTGCGCAATTGAAATTTATTTTGCGGATTTCAGATAAATTTCTGCATAAAATAAATTATATTCAGATTTTTGAATAAATTGTGGTAAATTATATACAAGCTATCCAAAGAGTTTGGAACGAAGCCCAATGGGTATTGATAGACCCAATGAGCCCAATAGACCCGAAGAAGGGATTTAATAAGTGAAAACAGGCTGGAAAAGGGGTCGAGGCCCATTAAGGTGTAATCGGGCCCAATAAAGTAAAACGGGCCCAATGTTTTAGATTCGATCAGTAAGAGTGAAATACTGATAAATATATTAGAATTGACCCAAATACATGGTTATATAAAGCTCCGTAGACTTGGTTGGAGCGAATTTGGACTGAGAGACCTGGTATTGGTGTGACGAGATAAGCTTGCGCGTGATTCTAGGTAAGGGAATTTTACAGACTGCTAGATGTAACTCTACACAATTTCGACATCATTTACATTTTCTAAAATTGTTTGAAGGCTCTAGATTTAAAATAAAAATTTTTGGTGCTCGGATGGGCTAATGACCAAAATACCCTTGTGAAGAGTAAAATTTTCAAAGTTAGGAAAGGCTAGTAGGAGCAAGAATAAGAGGTTCCTGCTTGTTTTTTAGGTGTTTTGACACATGCATGGGTAGGCTGGCTAAATTTTAAATAAAAATGCACAGCATTGCATGTTTTCAACAATGTGATTTCTTTGGGAAATTGTTTTCACATTACAGAGCCGCCTACGTGATTTTATGAAAGTGTGACATGCTAGAGTTTAGCTCACACGAGTATTGATTTGTGTGATGCATGCATTAGTGCTGGAGCAAGGGCTCGCACTAGAGTTCTACATGCATAGGTGCTGAAGTCTAACTCGCACCAGATTTTCATATGATTTTTGTGACAGGGTGCTGGAGTCTTATTCGCACCAAGTTTTCACTTGTTTTTTTAATGACATAGTGCTGGAGCCTAGCTCGCACTAGTTTTACATTATTTTGACAGAGTGCTGGAGCTTAGCTCACACTAGATCTTATGAGATTTTATGAAACACATGCTGGAACTTTGCTCGCACAAGATTTTTCTTGATTTTATGAGAGTGCTGGAGCATTGCTCGCACTGATTTTATGGGACATGCAGAACCGTGCTTGGAGCGTCGGGTAGACTGTGTGTCACACCGATTAAATATGCTCGCACGTGCGTTTTAAGACAGGCACGATTGTGGATATGAGATATGGGTCCACGTAGTACGTTGTACCGTGCAAGTAGCATGGAGTATGTTGTACCATGTTGGGATTGATTATGTGGCATCTTTGGATGCGAGTGGCATCTTCGGATGCGAGTTATCGGACAAGACCGACAAGATGGACTAACCCACCTCCCGTGGCGATTTTCGATAGTAGTGAGACCTCGCACACAGGATCCGTGTAGCAGTGGGATCATGAGTATATAGCCATACTCTTGGTTATTTGTGTCACGACCCGAATTACCTAAAAATCAGAGTAAATTTTTTCGCTTTTTCATTTATTATTTAATTCTTACCTTTCTCTCGTCGTGATCATCCTACAACACAGTTGGGCTATGATTCGGTGTTAGTCACCTCACACTATTTAACATTTCATTCCCATAATCATATATCAGAGTCTACTATCCTTTTGACTTTAAATAAACACATACCCACTGGTATTTACATGACTCTACATCCCCGACATAATATCCGTTTACAGTACTGTGCATTACATATTTAGATACAAAACCATACAAATGTGTATACCTGTCTCTCGATGGGAAGCAGCAAATATCAACCATGCAAGTCCTCAGCCGCTCAATATCTATTGCAAGTGCTCTGAAAAGATGGAAAAATAAGGGGGGTGAGCAAACCACACGCTCAGTAAGGCAATTATGCAAGTAAGTAGATAGCTCCACTATCTACATGCTCATAATGTCATGCCCTTAAATCCATTTCTTTTCATTTAAAATTACACGCACAAAGTCATGCATATTCAATGCCATAGTTTATCCAAAACTATTTGTGCATATATAAATCATGTAACTCATGCATTCAAAGCATTTTATGTGACATCATTAAATCATATTAAGCATGAATTTAATCAAGATCATGCAGTCTTTCATGTCATGTAAGACAATTCAAGGTTTTCAAATGAAAGCATGGAAAACACATCATGCCACTGCATTTAAATCAATTCATTTAAAACACAGTATAAAATAACCCCTCTGGGTCAATCATCTCAAAACTCATAAAACAATTTGTTATATTTCATTATAAAACTTGAGTTATAAAACCACCCTTCTTTCAGGGTCACATATCATAAAATCATCTGAAATCATCAAATCATCAAATCGGGGGCCTGACCCCTCCTTCGGGTCTACCCTGGTCTAACAGACCACAAGTTATATCATGTGAGACAATCAGGTAATTAACAGTAACATCGAGGACTATGGCCATATCCTAGTGATCCCTGGCAACACGGTACCTAGTGTGCGGGGTATCACACCTGAAACGGGAGGTGGGTCGTCCTACCCGCCAGAACAGCATAACACCAGGATTGCGAGGGCAAGGCTTGCTGCCTCGTGGCTCATGCCACTCCACTCCAACAATCCCCACGGTACAGCGTACTCCGCGTGAAATACACGGTACAACGTACTCCGTGGACCCAAGCTCAGTCAGGGGTGCCTGTAATAGGTCTTATCCACCCATATCATCTCTGTCTCAGAATGCACGTGTGAGCATATCATCTCACTGTGACACACAGTCTACAGGAGGCTCCAACACGGCTATATGCATGTAATATAAATCCCTGTGCGAGCGAAGCTCAAGCACGGCTCCATGCATATTCATGATATCTGAAAACCTCGTGCGAGGGAAGCTCTAGCATGGTTTCATAAAAATCAGTGAAATCTGCGTACGAGCAGCGCTCCAGTACGACTTAAACTGATTATAATTTCATGTAAATTCCACGTACGAGCAACGCTCTAGTACGGATATGTATATAAATTCAGTGAAAACCTCGTACGAGAAAAACTCCAGTACGGCATTCAAATGAATTATGAAAACCATATAAAACTTTGTGCGAGCAACGCTCCAGCACAAATGAATGCTCAAGTAAATCAAATCTCGTGCGAGTTATACTCCAGCACGGCTTTATGCATAATTAAATCAAATCTCGTGCGAGTTACACTCCAACACGGCTTCATGCATAATTTAATCAAAACAGGATGCGAGCTAAGCTCCAACATCTCTCATGCATGTCAAATCATTAAAACTAGTGCGAGCAATCGCTCCAGCACCATTTTATGCATATCACGTCAAAACAAATCAAAACATGTCAAAACATGTCAAAACAGAGTGCGAGCTAGGCTCCAACAACTCTCATTTCACAATATTAAAAATCAGTGCGAGCACCATGCTCTAGCACATTTCATGCATATGATGTCACAAGTCGGTGCGAGCAATTGCTCAAGCACATTTATGCACATTCACAAACGCAGATATAGTGCGAACTACGTGTCGGCACTATCTGTTTCCATATAAACTTGATAGTTGGCCGTTTTCCAAAGAAATTTCCATTTAATTATTAATAACACCTACGTAGTGTTATTTTGTGAAATTAAACAATTTCTGGCCAATCTATCGCTTTGCTTTGATTAAAACCAATAAAATTCCTTAATCATCAAAAATCCTTAAATCATGCATTTCATGCATGTCATGCTTTCACCATCCTTAGGTGAACTTCCCTCAATAGGGGTAAAATAGACATTTCACCTATTTCGATCCTTAAAATCATTCAAACCATTTTTAGGATCATTATACAATATCCATGTATACATACATACTCAGTGTACAGAAAAACTATTAAAATATGCGTAGCTACCTCTAGCTACTCACACAATTCCCTTACCTCATTTTTCTGTACAGTCTGACCTTTCCCACTGATGTCTTGTCACGCAGTCCGATTTGCTCCGAATCCAAATCAAATCTCCGGCACTGCGGATAAATGTTCATCAGGTCAAATACAATACAATTAATTGTATTTCTTAATTTTCTGGGCTTAATTTAAATCATTGGGCCCGTTTACCCATATTGGGCCCGATTGTACCATAATGGGCCATAATCGGCCTTAAGCCCGTTTACCACACTTTATCGAGGCCTATTGGGCTCATTGGACCCATCAATATTTATTTAGCCTCGTTCTAAATTCTCAGATAGCTTATGAATTATTTACGACAATTTATCCCAATTTCTAGAATTTAATTCATTTATACGAAAATTAAATCCGTAATTCATGCGTTAAATATCAATCACGCATAACGATATAAAATTGTCATAAATAAGGGTCACATACCCGTTATTCCATGATCGTACACAAATCGAGGCTGTCTCGAGCTCTCAGTGGATGCCAATTGTCGAGCTACACAATTAAATATATTTTTCCGGGTAAATTTCCAGTCGGAATTAATTAAATTAAATATTCAGAAAATTAAATCGGTCAATTTGACCGCTTACCGACTTACCCGAAGCTCGATTGCATCACTGGAATTTTCCCCAATTTTTTCTCTTTTTCTTTTTCCCTTTTTCTTCCTTTTTTCCCTCTCTTTTTGGCTGAACCGGTCCGGTCCGATTCAACCCGGTTCGGACCGCCGGTTCGGTCTGGTCCGGTTTGGTCGGTTCTGTCCGGTTCGGCCGGTCCAGGCTCCCTTTGGTCGTGCCGGCGCCGTCCGGCCGGTTCTCTGGGCGATTCCGGTGCCGTTCAGCGCGCCATGGCATGGGCTCCCTAAATCGGGCCTCGGCTGGGGTCGAATCGCAGCCATCGCCGGCGAATCGGGGTTTCTTCCCCGCGGCTTCCCCTCCGTTTTTCGACGTTTTTCGGCCACCTCGCCGCGCGTCTGGGCTGCTGGAGGTTCGCCCGGTGCTGGGCTGCGCTCGCCGGTCCTCACCGGCCCCTAGATCCCGCCGGTGGTGGCTCGCCGGTGGATTCCTCTTCGGGTTCGCCTTTCGCCCCATTTGCTTCGCGTTTTCTCTGTTTCTTCAGATTTCGTTTCTGTTTTGTTTTTTTGTTTTTTTTGTTTTTTTTTTTTTTTTTTTTTTTATTTTTTTATTTTTTATTTATAATTAACTTTTAATATTATTTTATTCAATAAAATAATATTAAAATGCATAAATATCCTTAAAAATTATATTTAATTCATTTAATCTGTAAATAATTTTCTCAGTCCGATTTTACCTTTTCGGTATATTTTTCGATTATTTTCGAGATTATTTTTCGATACGAAAATCCCGATTTATTCCAATAAATTCATATCTTGATCAATTTAACCCGAAATTTAATTATTTCTTCGTCATTGATCAAGATTTCTCAATCTCATATTTTTAATTAAATTTTCTTGTCCCGATTAATATCGAATTTTGATCTTTCGACCATTTTGCCCTTGCACGTATTCGGGAATGTCATTTAAGTCCTTTTGCATTTTTTAAATGCACTCGAAAATATCGGGTCTTACAATCTCCCCCACTTAAGAAATTTGGTCCTCCAAATTAGAACCAAGTAATATGAGTCCATAATTAACTCCGGGTATGTCTATCGCATCATATACTGTCATCCTCAAGTGACTTTCTCCGGAGTGTAATATTACCATCATACTTAACTAGGGAGATTATCTTAAACCTCAACACTTTCTCCTTCCGTCTAATACCCGAATCGATTTCCAATCATATGTTATACTTTCATTGAGCTAAACCGTTGAAGCTCATATCCGATCACATATATCGGATCCGGATATTATTTTCGAAACATCATAAGATAGGACACATAGTGGATGCCTGTTTATTCAAGTGGTAATGCCAACCTACAGGTCTTACTTCCACTTGTCCAATATCTCTCTATCCGAATCTCGTTACGTCTTTATGACAAATAACTGTCAACTATAATGATTCACCCTCGGTGAATTCCAATGATTTCCTGTCTCTTGTCAGCATAGTTTTTCTGTCTGCTCTGAGGTGTTCTTAATCTCTCTCAAATCAACTGAACATACTCAGAGGTTTGTCTTACTAATTCGGGAACAACTCTCTATTTGTCACCCACTTTTCTTATCAAAGTCAGGGAACAACTCCCTACGGCCATATAATGCCGAATATAATCCCATCCCGATACTCAAGTGACAACTGTCATCACTGGCGAATTTGATTAGTAGCAACTGATCATCCAGGAGCTCATAAAATCAATGGCACACGCTCTCATCACATCCTCCAGAACCTGTACAGTCCTCTCTGACTGACCATCTGTCTGAGGGTGGAAGCTGTGCTAACACATAATCAGGGTCCCATAGCTTCCAAAAACATATTCCCAGAAGTGGAAAGTGAAGCGGGAATCCCTATCTGATACCATGCTCACTGGAACGCTACACAATGTTTCACAATATTCCACACACATAAATCCGTCTATACACTTAGAGTATCTAGGGATTTTCATAACCAGAAGGTGGGTAACTAAATCAATCTATCAACTATCACCTAGATATCCTCGAGATTCATTCGGGTCCTCTGTAACCCATCACGAAATCCATGGTAACTTGTTCCCATTTCCGTGTCAATATAGGTAGAGGCTGCAATAACCCTGCAACTTCTTTTACTCTACCTTACTCTGCTGACATACGAGACACTTTTTCGCAATTCTCTACAATATCTCTTTTTCATACCTGACCACCAATACCCTTTTCAGAGATTCTGATATATTTATTACTTCTCGAATGCACTGTATATCCCGAAGAGTGAGCTTCTGACAATAACACTATATCATCAACTGTGGTCCTGGGGAGCACTTATACTGTCTCTGAACCTCTGCAAGTTATCATCACTCACTGTGACCTCTGTCACTGTCCCCTTCTGAATCTGACCCATACTATCGACACCAAGCCGATCATCACGCTAAGCCTGGCAAATCCGGTCACACAAATCCGGTTCTAACCTCAGGCTAGCTGTCACAAAATCACCGTCATCATCAGAAGGAATCACATCACTACTGAGGTTCACAACTGCTCTAGCAGCTCACGCTCCCTGACCATCATATGTAATACCATCTCGAGGCTCTTTCTGTTTAAAGCATCAGCCTTTACATTAGCCTTTCTTGGGTGGTACAATATTCACAATCATAATCCTTAGAAGCTCTAACCCTCTTGGTTATCTCATCCGACTCTTTCTGTGAAAACAGATACTCGGGGCTTTTACGATCAGTGCATATCCGAAATTTCTTACCATATAAGTGGTGGCGCCATACCTTTAGTGTAAACGCTACGGCTGCCAACTCTAAATCATGGGTCGGATAGTTTCTCTCAGGTCCTTGAATTATCTGGATCCATAAACGACTATCTTCCCATTTTACATCAATACATAGCTCAATCCTTATTTGGAGGTATCCATACACACTGAAACCTCTTGAGCTGTTGGTTATAGTGAGAATACTTACGGTGGTCAGTTCATTACTCCAATATACCAAAACTCATTGAAGCTATTTTCATACTTATCATAACACTCGTATGAAATCTTTTTCCAAACGAGACGTGTCAATTGAGCAGCCAATTTCAAGAAACTCTCAACACCTCGTCTGTAAGACAGTTTCCTGTTGCTACTCATACTCATCCCTGGACTTCGAATACATCATAATATCATCGCTGTAGATGACAACCAATCGGTCCAGGTAAGGTTTAAATACCTTAACGTAGTTGAGTTCCACTCAATATTTCAATTTTTCATATACTTGACCTATGTACGCATAAACGTACAATGTCATTTCGAAATAGCTTTCGTTCAAGATACTAGCTCACGTCATTTCTTTCCTCTTATATTGACGGCTTTTTTTTTTTTTTATAAAATTTTAATTTTTTTAAACTTTCATGATTAATCAAGTTCTATATTTCTTTATCGTACCAGCAAAGGTACCCAAATTTTAATGTATATATTATGACCGTCGAATTCAATCTATAGATTATGCGTGCGCTTCTAGACGCTGTCAAATCTTCAGGCAGGGAAGTATTTTAAAATACCTTTATTATCCCTCAGACTTGACTACATACCGCTTAATCCAATTTACTTTGCATATCAAGGATATCCTTACCTTGCATACGTCTCTTATTCCGATATATCTCCTTTTATATATCACTTGTGACAAACTCTTTCCTTACTTGTCAAGTTACAATACACTTTTCAGTGATATTTTCTCCCCTATTTTCAACTTACAATCCCTATACCCATATTCAGTTAGTGAAAATCAACTAACTATCATCCTCTTCATGCTTAAAGGTATAGGCTTCACATTTTTTTCACTAACTTATAAGCAACTGAAGGCGGTATGAATAAATGCGTGGCACCAGGATCAATTAAAATAATTATTTCATTATTCACAACCAGTGTGGTATCTTCCACCACATCCTATGAAACATCAATAGTGTCCTGGTCCAAGGCATACACTCGCCTTCATCCAACATCTGATTTTCGTGATAACTACCACACATCTTACACTGTTCACACTGCTACTCTGTTATACTGTTACGTAGCAGGTCGGGGTCCTCGAATCACAATACCCCTCAATAGTGTTGAAATTAAATACACTGGGGCCTCCAATCATCTTACCCCGTGACTCATCAACTCTAAGCTTTTACCAAACTACCTTTTTCCCGTTCTGACATTCTTGTCATCCTCTATTCTCTTTTTGTCTCAATTTCAGCCTTTACTACCTTTCTCAATCTCAGAGGCGCGCAATTTATAATCTTATTTACACAACTGTAGTCTGCGCACTGCCTCGGCATAGGTAGTGATGTCTAACAGACAAATCGGACTCTAATTGATAATCTGAGTCCTTCCATGAACTTTCAGACATCTCGACTCTCACTGTTTATCGTGTCCGAGTCACATCTGCCCAGGAATATAAACTGAGTATTATACTCGTCAATCAACATGTTCCTCTGGGTCAGAGTAAATAATGTTATTTGTAATTTTCTTTTAAAACAATATCCGGGATATTCTGTCACCGGAATACATATAGAAATTTTTTTTTTATGTCCATTCTGGATGTCTAATTCTTCAAATGGGTCGAGCGAACTTCAATTAATGTTCCGACTTACCCTCAAATCTCATGTATACTCTGAGCAATTAGCTCGCAACATATTCTCCACACTCCGCTCCAACCTCGTGAAGCGTATCTCAATACTGTCTGATCTCTCTGTCAGACTCTATCCGATCTCTCTATCAGACTCTGTGGAGCATGCTCTATATCAGCCTCCACGTCATTCTCATCTCGAGTCTCATGTGGCGACTCAGTACAACTCTCGGGCCTACCTCTACGGCCTCGAGCTCGTGTACTCGCCTCTCAACCATAGCGGCTATCAGTCAATGAGTCTATTCTTGCATTTAAAACCAAATTCTTAGCTGCACTTCCATCTCGATATACACAATTGTATCCAAATAATGCACAGTACAAGGGGATGTAAACTTCCTTAACCACTAACACCGACTCATATCAGGCCAACTCAAGCTCTGATACCATTAAACCTGTCACGACCCGAATTACCTAAAAATCAGAGTAAATTTTTTCGCTTTTTCATTTATTATTTAATTCTTACCTTTCTCTCGTCGTGATCATCCTACAACACAGTTGGGCTATGATTCGGTGTTAGTCACCTCACACTATTTAACATTTCATTCCCATAATCATATATCAGAGTCTACTATCCTTTTGACTTTAAATAAACACATACCCACTGGTATTTACATGACTCTACATCCCCGACATAATATCCGTTTACAGTACTGTGCATTACATATTTAGATACAAAACCATACAAATGTGTATACCTGTCTCTCGATGGGAAGCAGCAAATATCAACCATGCAAGTCCTCAGCCGCTCAATATCTATTGCAAGTGCTCTGAAAAGATGGAAAAATAAGGGGGGTGAGCAAACCACACGCTCAGTAAGGCAATTATGCAAGTAAGTAGATAGCTCCACTATCTACATGCTCATAATGCCATGCCCTTAAATCCATTTCTTTTCATTTAAAATTACACGCACAAAGTCATGCATATTCAATGCCATAGTTTATCCAAAACTATTTGTGCATATATAAATCATGTAACTCATGCATTCAAAGCATTTTATGTGACATCATTAAATCATATTAAGCATGAATTTAATCAAGATCATGCAGTCTTTCATGTCATGTAAGACAATTCAAGGTTTTCAAATGAAAGCATGGAAAACACATCATGCCACTGCATTTAAATCAATTCATTTAAAACACAGTATAAAATAACCCCTCTGGGTCAATCATCTCAAAACTCATAAAACAATTTGTTATATTTCATTATAAAACTTGAGTTATAAAACCACCCTTCTTTCAGGGTCACATATCATAAAATCATCTGAAATCATCAAATCATCAAATCGGGGGCCTGACCCCTCCTTCGGGTCTACCCTGGTCTAACAGACCACAAGTTATATCATGTGAGACAATCAGGTAATTAACAGTAACATCGAGGACTATGGCCATATCCTAGTGATCCCTGGCAACACGGTACCTAGTGTGCGGGGTATCACACCTGAAACGGGAGGTGGGTCGTCCTACCCGCCAGAACAGCATAACACCAGGATTGCGAGGGCAAGGCTTGCTGCCTCGTGGCTCATGCCACTCCACTCCAACAATCCCCACGGTACAGCGTACTCCGCGTGAAATACACGGTACAACGTACTCCGTGGACCCAAGCTCAGTCAGGGGTGCCTGTAATAGGTCTTATCCACCCATATCATCTCTGTCTCAGAATGCACGTGTGAGCATATCATCTCACTGTGACACACAGTCTACAGGAGGCTCCAACACGGCTATATGCATGTAATATAAATCCCTGTGCGAGCGAAGCTCAAGCACGGCTCCATGCATATTCATGATATCTGAAAACCTCGTGCGAGGGAAGCTCTAGCACGGTTTCATAAAAATCAGTGAAATCTGCGTACGAGCAGCGCTCCAGTACGACTTAAACTGATTATAATTTCATGTAAATTCCACGTACGAGCAACGCTCTAGTACGGATATGTATATAAATTCAGTGAAAACCTCGTACGAGAAAAACTCCAGTACGGCATTCAAATGAATTATGAAAACCATATAAAACTTTGTGCGAGCAACGCTCTAGCACAAATGAATGCTCAAGTAAATCAAATCTCGTGCGAGTTATACTCCAGCACGGCTTTATGCATAATTAAATCAAATCTCGTGCGAGTTACACTCCAACACGGCTTCATGCATAATTTAATCAAAACAGGATGCGAGCTAAGCTCCAACATCTCTCATGCATGTCAAATCATTAAAACTAGTGCGAGCAATCGCTCCAGCACCATTTTATGCATATCACGTCAAAACAAATCAAAACATGTCAAAACATGTCAAAACAGAGTGCGAGCTAGGCTCCAACAACTCTCATTTCACAATATTAAAAATCAGTGCGAGCACCATGCTCTAGCACATTTCATGCATATGATGTCACAAGTCGGTGCGAGCAATTGCTCAAGCACATTTATGCACATTCACAAACGCAGATATAGTGCGAACTACGTGTCGGCACTATCTGTTTCCATATAAACTTGATAGTTGGCCGTTTTCCAAAGAAATTTCCATTTAATTATTAATAACACCTACGTAGTGTTATTTTGTGAAATTAAACAATTTCTGGCCAATCTATCGCTTTGCTTTGATTAAAACCAATAAAATTCCTTAATCATCAAAAATCCTTAAATCATGCATTTCATGCATGTCATGCTTTCACCATCCTTAGGTGAACTTCCCTCAATAGGGGTAAAATAGACATTTCACCTATTTCGATCCTTAAAATCATTCAAACCATTTTTAGGATCATTATACAATATCCATGTATACATACATACTCAGTGTACAGAAAAACTATTAAAATATGCGTAGCTACCTCTAGCTACTCACACAATTCCCTTACCTCATTTTTCTGTACAGTCTGACCTTTCCCACTGATGTCTTGTCACGCAGTCCGATTTGCTCCGAATCCAAATCAAATCTCCGGCACTGCGGATAAATGTTCATCAGGTCAAATACAATACAATTAATTGTATTTCTTAATTTTCTGGGCTTAATTTAAATCATTGGGCCCGTTTACCCATATTGGGCCCGATTGTACCATAATGGGCCATAATCGGCCTTAAGCCCGTTTACCACACTTTATCGAGGCCTATTGGGCTCATTGGACCCATCAATATTTATTTAGCCTCGTTCTAAATTCTCAGATAGCTTATGAATTATTTACGACAATTTATCCCAATTTCTAGAATTTAATTCATTTATACGAAAATTAAATCCGTAATTCATGCGTTAAATATCAATCACGCATAACGATATAAAATTGTCATAAATAAGGGTCACATACCCGTTATTCCATGATCGTACACAAATCGAGGCTGTCTCGAGCTCTCAGTGGATGCCAATTGTCGAGCTACACAATTAAATATATTTTTCCGGGTAAATTTCCAGTCGGAATTAATTAAATTAAATATTCAGAAAATTAAATCGGTCAATTTGACCGCTTACCGACTTACCCGAAGCTCGATTGCATCACTGGAATTTTCCCCAATTTTTTCTCTTTTTCTTTTTCCCTTTTTCTTCCTTTTTTCCCTCTCTTTTTGGCTGAACCGGTCCGGTCCGGTTCAACCCGGTTCGGACCGCCGGTTCGGTCTGGTCCGGTTTGGCCGGTTCTGTCCGGTTCGGCCGGTCCAGGCTCCCTTTGGTCGTGCCGGCGCCGTCCGGCCGGTTCTCTGGGCGATTCCGGTGCCGTTCAGCGCGCCATGGCATGGGCTCCCTAAATCGGGCCTCGGCTGGGGTCGAATCGCAGCCATCGCCGGCGAATCGGGGTTTCTTCCCCGCGGCTTCCCCTCCGTTTTCCGACGTTTTCCGGCCACCTCGCCGCGCGTCTGGGCTGCTGGAGGTTCGCCCGGTGCTGGGCTGCGCTCGCCGGTCCTCACCGGCCCCTAGATCCCGCCGGTGGTGGCTCGCCGGTGGATTCCTCTTCGGGTTCGCCTTTCGCCCCATTTGCTTCGCGTTTTCTCTGTTTCTTCAGATTTCGTTTCTGTTTTGTTTTTTTTTTTTTTTTGTTTTTTTTTTTTTTTTTTTGTTTTTTTTTTTTTTTTTATTGTTTTTTTTATTTTTTATTTATAATTAACTTTTAATATTATTTTATTCAATAAAATAATATTAAAATGCATAAATATCCTTAAAAATTATATTTAATTCATTTAATCTGTAAATAATTTTCTCAGTCCGATTTTACCTTTTCGGTATATTTTTCGATTATTTTCGAGATTATTTTTCGATACGAAAATCCCGATTTATTCCAATAAATTCATATCTTGATCAATTTAACCCGAAATTTAATTATTTCTTCGTCATTGATCAAGATTTCTCAATCTCATATTTTTAATTAAATTTTCTTGTCCCGATTAATATCGAATTTTGATCTTTCGACCATTTTGCCCTTGCACGTATTCGGGAATGTCATTTAAGTCCTTTTGCATTTTTTAAATGCACTCGAAAATATCGGGTCTTACAATTTGCCTGAGATATATATATTGCCTACTCTCGCATGTTATAAATGGATGTTTTGAAAAGCATGTTTTATGGATTTTGTGTAAGTCTGGATCACCCAAGGGAGGGGTTGGATCCTGACTGAGATGTGATTTTGATGAGAATGAAACTAGGATTTAAACTGAAACTTGCATCGCGTTATTTCCATGCTATTTAAACCCAAGCGTGATGTAAACTGGTTTTACATGACATTCATTGTCTCGCATGTTATTATTTCTTTGAAAAGCATCTGATTTCATGATTTTGTGTGAGTCAGGAACACCCGAGGGAGGGGTTGAGTCCTGGCTATGTTGTGAAATTTTAACGAGAATGAAATGATTTAAATGGATTTGCATGTTGCGTTTTCCATGCTTTTTGAAATCGATTTGTGAACTTGTTTTACATGACATCATGAATTGTAGCATTTGTTTTGAAATTATGTGGAGAAAGGGTGGTTTATGCATTACACCACTTTCATGTAGGTAGTATGGTTACCTACTTGTTCATAGGATTGCCTTACTGAACTTAATGTGCTCACCCCTTTCATTTTCTCATACAAATTTCTTCTAGTAGACTTTGAGGCGACTGAGTACTGCATGCCTGATATCCGCTGCTGCCCATCACTTGAGGTATATACACTTGTGCATATTTTATCTAAATAAGAATAGCACAGTAACATGTTTGTAAGTAACTTTCGGGGATGTATAGACACTATAAACACTTGTAAATGAATGGGATAGAATTAGAGGAAAACTAATGTGTTTACCTTTCCTTTAATAAGGAATTAAGTTATATGGTGAATGAATGGTGAGACTGACATTGACGCACAGCCCAATTGTTAGTAGAGTATGGTCACAATCAGAGGACAGGTAAGTATGAAAGAAAAACAAAAAATTTACGCTATTTTGGGTCGTGACAAATGGTGGTATCAGAGCGAAATTGGTCTGATGTGTGTCAGTGTCAGTAATTAGGAAATTACATCCCCATGTTACTGTGCTTGGTTAGATACAATTATGTATATTGAGATAGGTTTTAACTAAGAAATGGTTGTGAATGCAAGAATATAGGCATTATGCCTGTTACCAGTCGCAGTAGAAGAGGTAGAGCATGAGGCAGAGGCCGTAAAGGTAGGCCTGAGCCGGCTAGTCGTGCTGAGTCGACCCATGAGACTTATGAGAAGGTTGAGGTAGAGACTGATGATGAGCATACTCCACAGGGTCTTATAAAGAGACTAGACTGTATTGAGACACGCTTCACGAGGATGGAGTGGATTGTAGAAAATATTTTGGAGTTGTTTACTCAGTCTATGTAGGTAGTTGAGGATAGGCAGGATAAAGCCTAAACAGATACCTCAGACTATAAAGATTCCCATACCTCTCCGGTATTTAGCGAAGTAAAGAAACCAATAGTTATTGAGGGCTGGGTGAATGAGATAGCGAAGTTGTATTAATTATTTCGGTGTATGTCAACCGAGAAAGTGACTTTTAAATACGTTTATGTTGGAGGGCGAGGTGAAGCATGGGTGGAAGTCGCTCGACCTATTTTAAGAGGTAGACATCCAGGACTGATATGGGAGAAAATTCTGGATGCATTTCGAGTAAAGAATATCCTGAATACTACTGAGAGGGAGCTACAGATGAATTTATGAGTTTAGTTCAGGGAAACCAAGTCTATTGATGAGTATGAATCTCAATTTACATCCCTAGGCAGGTATAATCTGACATTATGAACAGTGAGAATCGAAAGGTCCAAAAGTCATGGAAAGACTCAGACCGTCTATCAAAGTCTGATTGGCCCCGTTAGATATCACTATTTACGATAAGGCAGTGCGCAGATCACAGTGCATGAATAAGATTAGAAATCACATGCCTCTGAGTTAGAGAAAGGCAATTAGGGTTGAAATTAGAGACAAAAAGAGAATAGTGGATGATAGAGATGTCAGAGAGGGAAAGAGACATTTGGTAAGAGATTTAGAGCTGTCGAGTTATGGGGTAAGATGATTGGTAAGCCCCAATGTATCCAGTTTCAGCGTTTACATGGATATTGTGATTGGAGGACCCCGACCTATTAATGGGCAGTGTTAGATGTGTGGTAGTTACCATAGAAATAGGCGGTTGAATGAGGGCGAGTGTATGCCTTGGACTAGGACACTATTAATGCTTCATTTGATGTGGTGTAAGGTACCATCTTGATTGTTAATATTGAAGCAATTATTTTAAATGATCCTGGTACTACACACTTATTCATATTGTCGTCATTTGCATATAAGTTAGTGAAATATGTGAAGCCTATATCATTAGGCAAAATGCTGATAGTTAGTACCCCAATGAAGGATAGTTTGCTAATTGAATATGTCGGTAGAGAGTGTAAGTTAAAAATGGGGGAAAGGAACATGTAGACCAATCTCATTCTATGAAATATAAGTGTTTTGATGTAATATGGGGAATAAATTGATTGGCTATAAACTATGTTGTTGAAATTGTTATTCTAAGATAGTGATGTTTCATCCTAGAAAAGTGTACAGTAAGTTTTAACAAGTAATGAAAGAGTTCTGATATAGTTGATATACGAAATGAGAAGGGGTGGATATATCCATAATCAGTTCATGTGGTCAAGTATGAGGGTTAATAAAAGTATTTCAAAATACTTCCCCACCTGAAGACTTGACAGCGTCTAGAAGTACACATAACCTATAAATTGAAATCGATAGTCGTAATATATATACATTCAAAATTAGGATACCTTTACTTGTACGATAAAGAAATATAGAATTCGATTAATCATGAAGGTTTAAAAATTAAATTTTATAAAAGCCGTTAATATAAGAAAAAAGGAAATGACGCGGGTTAGTATCTTGAACAGAAGCGATTTTGAAATGACATTATACGTTTATGCATACATAGGTCAAGGATATGAGTGATTGAAATATTTAATGGAACTCAACTACGATGAGGTTCTTTTCTCATATTAACATTTGTTCTGTGGTAGTGAGCTTAAAAGTTGAAAACTAGACTTGATTTATCGAATCGAACAGGATCAACGTAAGAATAAGTACTTCGTTCTACTATTGATGATCCATTGAGTTAGCTGCGAAGAGCATAAATTTTTTTAGATCGATTGGAAGTCTGGGTTTTATCCGCTGAAAATTTGGAATGTGAATATGCCAAAGACAATTCTTTGTACTCGTTAGGGCAGTGATGAATGAGGTATTTAAACTTTACCTGGACCGATTTGTTATCATCCTTATTGATGATATTTTGGGTGTATTTAAAGTCCAAGGAAAATCATAAGCAACAATTGGAAATTGTTTTTACAGATGATTTGTTGAGAGTTCTCGAAATGGATTACTTTGTTGACACGTTTAACTTAGAAAAATTTGTATTTGAATGGGATGATAGATGTGACAGGAGTTTTGGTGTATTGAAGTATGAACTGACCACCGCATTTATTCTCACGATACCCAACAGATTAAGAGGTTTCTCAGGGTATATGGATGTCTTGAAACCAAAATTGGGTTGTGTGTTGAAGCAAAATGAGATGATAGTCACATATGGATCCAGACAGTTCAAGGACCATGAAAGGACTATCTGGCCCATGATTTAAAGTTGGTAGCCGTAGTAATGCACTAAGGGTATGGCGCCACTACTTTTACGGTGAGAAATTTCAGGTATGCACTGATCATAAAAGTCCCAAGTATCTGTTTTCACAGAAAGAGTAGAATATGAAATAGCAAAGAGGGTTTGAGCTTCTAAATGATTATGATTGTGAGATATTGTACCACCCAGGAAAGGCTAATGAAATGGCTGATGCATTGAGTAGAAAGAGCCTCAGGATGGTATTACAAATGATGGTTAGGAAGTGTGAGCTGCTAGAGCAGTTGTGAGCCCAGTAGTGATACGATCCCTTCTGATGATGACAGTGATTGTGTGATAGCTAGCTTGAGATTAGAACTAAATTTGACAGGCTTAGCATGATGATCGGCAAGGTGTCGATAGTGTGGGTCAGATTCAGAAGGGTACAATGACGAGTTCACAGTGAGTGATGATGATTTACTGAGGTTCACAGACAATATAAGTGCTCCCCAGGACCACAATTGATGAGATAGTGCTATTGTCAGAAGCTCACTCTTCGGGATATACAGTGCATCCGAGAAATAATAAATATATCAGAATTTTTGAAAAAGGGTATCAGTGGTTAGACATGAGAGAGATATTGGAGAGTTATGGCGAAGTGTCTCATATGTCAGTAGATTAAGGTAGAGCACTAGAAGTTTGCAGGATTATTGTAGCCTCTACCAATTCTAACATGGAAGTGAGAGCAGGTTACCATGGATTTTGTGATGGGTTATCGAGAACCATGGGAATCACGAGGCTATTTGAGTGATGGTCGATAGTTTGACTAAGTCTACCCACTTTTAGGTTATGAAAACCATAAATACTCTAAGTGCATGAGTAAATTTATATAAGTAAGAAGATTGTGGAACAATAGGTAGCATTCTAGGGAGTATTGTGTGAGATCTGAGGATTTCAGACATATTTTAAATATGTAATATGAACTTGAAGTATAATTTATTGAGCTAAGTGAATTGGGGAATGATAATTGGAGATTTATATGTTAAGTGTTTAAAATAAGTATGAAGCTATGAGGACAGATCGATCTGGGAGAAGGAGAGATTGATCTGGTGAGTTAAAAATGACAAGGAAGGAGGAATTTAAGGAGCAGATCGATCTCCAATGGAAGAGGATCGATCTCCTTATGATTCTGTTTGAGAGAAGATCGATCTCATGAGTAAGAGATCGATCTCCAAATGTTTCTGTTTGGGAGAAGATCGATCTCCCCAAGGCGCAGATCGATCTCATAAAGCCATAAAGAGATCGATCTCACCCCTCGACAGATCGATCTCCTAGGCATAAATTGCCCCAAATCGTCCCCAAATTCAAATGCAGATCGATCTCATCAAGAGGCAGATCGATCTCCTACCCTCAGCCTATATAAGGAATCCTTGCTTTCTCCTGCAATTTCACTTTCTCTCTCTTCCAACCCCCATTTTCGCCGAACCCTAGCTTTCTCACTCATCCAAAGCACTCATTTCCGTCCAAATCAGAAGTTGTGGCAAGAAGGAAAGTTGTTCCTCACCCAAGGGAGAACAACATACTTGGAAATCAAAAGACGGATCGAATCGAGGCAAGAGATAAGCTCTCCACAAGTTTTTGGTAATTTCTAAACTTCGATCCTTATATTTGAGATGATTTTGGTGATGGTAGTTGTTGGCATTGTGTTGAAATAGCTGAAAAATGATTAGGGATTGATGAAATTACAATGTAGTTGGAGTGATGATGATATTTGGCAACTTTGGTAAATTTAGGAATTTTGAGCTATAAATGGAGATTTAGACAATGTGGTGTATTAGTATAGATATTGTGGCATAGGAAGTATAGAATGTTGAGGTGTTGTGAGCGAGATTGTGGTTTGTGATGGAGTTATGAGAATTGAGAAATTTGAGGAGTTATGAGCAATTATGCTCGATTTTGAGAATTGAGGTTAATGTGATAAAGAGTATTGATGTTTTAACATCGTTTGGACAGCTCGGGAGTTCCAGAGTGGAATGCGAGGCTAGTCCGTGATACGGGGGAAACGATTGCACTATATGAGGTGCAAAGAGGTAAGAGAAAACTAAACCATTTGTGTATGTGTTTTGATGAATTGTTGTAGCATGAACCATGATTTGAGAATACAAGCATGTTTGGTGTTGTGTTGTGATATAATTGCACACGGTTTTTATAGCCGGTTGGAGCCCATTATTTTATGAGTTTATAAGCTGAGTGTGAAATTGCTTTATAAACCTTTGAGTTTGCGTGAAAAGTAAATTGGGCTCTACGTTAAGGCGATATTGAGATTTGAGAAAATGTGTGCGTGTTTTGCCGGTTGGAACTCGGTTTTAATATGTTTTGTATTGAGTACACAAATGTTTTAAATGAGTTTTATGAGAGAAAACCATTATGAGTTCTACGTGAAGGCATAACGTTTTATAAGATAATGGCTAATGATTGAGACTTAGGCGTGTCATGTTGAATACACATCGGGCCTTGCTCTCGTAGCATGTAAGATCGATATAGTGGGACGCCTGGGAACCGACCCAGGGACCACAGGCCTTGTTCTGGTAACATGTAAGTCCGATTATTCCTCCGTTTAAGTCCGATATTCCTCCGTTTTGGTAACGAGAGATGCCTCCGTTTTGGTAACGAGAGATGCCTCCGTTTTGGTAACGTGAGATGACCCCCGTTCTGGTAACGCTGGGTGGCCTTGCTTTGGTAGCATGTAAGACCGAGAGAGTGGGCCGCTTGGGAACCGACCCAGGGACCACGTGATAGTGTGCATGAGGCGAGGCATTGCTCTGGTAGCATGTAAGGACGGGCCTTGTTCTGGTAACATATAAGTCCAATATACCATGCATAGGACTATATTGTCTACGTTCCCTCTATACGAGGATGCCTGGGGTGCGCACCCAGAGGAGATTACATATTTGATATGCCATGACGAGTTTTAATTGAGTTTTATTGCCTAGTCTCGTTTTACACATGAGTTGTGTTTTGTGACCTTGTCACGTGCTATTTACTGAGGTGATTTTTATCACGTATTTTGAGAACAGCCATTATCGCATATATTTACACATGCTTGTGAGTGCTCGATATTGAGCCTTTTTACCTTCATGTTTTCACATGATTTATGAGTTATGAGATGATGATGTTTTGAGAATCTTTCATGCTACGATTTCAAATGAGCTTCATAAACAAATACATATTTGTAATGTGTGATATGGTTTATATAATTGAGTTCCCTTACCCCCTTACTGAGCGATTTGGAAGCTCACCCTGTTTTCTCTTCCCCCCAGATTGCTTCAAGTGAAGTGAGTTCCCTGCGACGTACGGGTTAGAGGCTAGTGGAGGACTTGAGCTCCAGGCCGTATTTTGTGTACTGAGGTAGATATTTACTATTCATGTACCCAAACTAGAGTTATATTTACAGACACTTATTGTACAGTGATGTACGGGATGTATTAGGATTAATTAACTTGGAATTGAGTAATGTATATAATACAATATATACTATATTATGATGAGATCCTGAGGCATGATAATTATGATGATGTATGATACTGCACAAGAATGCACCCTTAATTGTGAACTAATGAGTAAAAAGTTTTAAATTAGCCCTATTTTTCGCACTTCCGGGGCGTCACATATTGTATCAGATAGGGATTCCCGCTTCACTTCCCACTTCTGGGAACATGTTTCAAGAAGTCATGGGAACCCAGTTGAGTGTAAGCACAGCGTTCCCTCCTCAGACAAATGGTCAATCAAAGAAGACTGTACGAGCTCTGGAGGATATGATGAGAACATGTGCAATTGATGTTAGAAGCTCCTGGAATGATCATTAGTTATTAGCTAAATTACCCACAGCAATAGTTATCACTCGAGTATCGATATGGTATTATGTGACACATTGTTTGGCCGTAAGGATTGCTTTTCTGAATGAATAGAAAGAAGTGGGTGACAGATAGAAAATTGCTCTCGATCTAGTATAATAAGCCTCTGAGGGTGTTCAGCTGATTATGAGAGAATGAGAACACCATGGAACAGATAGAAAAGCTATGCTGACAAGAGAAGGGGATCGTGAGGATTCATCGAGTGTGAATCAGTGTGTTTGAAAGTTTCTCTTTCTAAAGGTATAATGAGATTCGGGTATTAAACAGGAAGGAGAAGGTGTTGGGGTTTAAGATGATCTCCCTAAATAAAAGTCCTTCGGCATTATTACGCTTCGGAGGAATTTAAATAGGAGCTAGAGAGTAAGAGTATGATATGTGTGAAGTATCCGGAGTGGTTTACAGACTAACTTAGTTCTAATTTTGGAGGATCAAATTTCTTAAGTGGGGGAGATTATGTAAGACCCAATTTTATCGTATTTCCTTATGATTCACACATTTTATGGATAGTGTTTTATGTTAATGGAATCATAAGACGGATGATTTTGATCATGTAAATATGAATGAAGTAGTCAAACGTACGTAAAATCCGATAACGGACAATTAAGGAATTTCAAATTAAATTTATGAGATTTGAATTGTCCAGATGGAGATACGAATTTTAAATGAAAAATTATAGTGGGTTCAAGAAGGAAAGTCAGCCTAAATTGGTCTCAAACGTGTAGAAGGGTAAAACGATCAAAAGATCGAAATCCGGTATAAATTCGATAAGAAAATTTCATTAAAAATATGGAATTAAGAAATCTTGATCAATAACGAGGAAATTATCAAATTTCAATTGATCAAGATCCGAAATTATTAAGAGTTACCGAAAATTCACTCGGGACAATATCCCGAAAAAAGGGTTAAAATAAAATAAATAAATTAAATAAATTGATAAATTAATTATATAATAAAATGTATAGTTTATTAGATATTTTGGTAAAAATATAATATTTTAATGATTAAAATAATAATAAAATAAATTATAAATAATAAAAAAAGAGAAAGAAACAAAACCTGAAGAATCGCGCGAAGAAGAAAACGAAGGCCGACGAGGATCGATCCTCTGCCCGTCGACCTTCAGTGACCAGGAAGCCAGGCGACCACCGCAAAATGAAGCCGACCCTCGCGCGACCCTCCAGGCACCGGTACGACCGCCAACAGCGCCGAAATCTGGCTAATCGAGAGAGAGAAATCGATGGGGGAGAGAAGAGAAAATTCGGCCATTTCGTCGGCGATCGACCCCAACCGACCCTAGCCGAGCGCTCCCCCAGTCCAGGCGCACCGATTGGCGCCAAAAATGGCTCGAGAACCGATCGAAAAAGAGATGAACGGCGAAGGGGAAGCCTGAATCGGTACGGACCGGTTCAATAAGAAGAGAACCGGGCTGAACCGGACCGAACCTGTTCAGCCAAGAAAGAGAGGAAAAAATGGAGAAAAAGAAAGAAAAAGAGGAAACAGAAAAAATGAGAAGATTTTCGGGGATACACCAGACTAAGGGTAAGTCGATAAGAGGTCAAAGTGACCGATTTGATTTCCAGGAAATTTATTTAAATTATGTTTGATCAAAGAATAACCCGTAATTAAATATAAAATTATGCAAATCTATGATAAATTTTGAACGTGAGCCGATCGAACTCCGATTTGCAGACTATCGCATAATTTTGGGTAAGTAAAGCTCATTTACGATAACAGTATGATTATTGTACAATTGGAATTTATTTTACGGATTTCGGATAAATTTCTGCATAAAATAAATTATATTCATATTTTTGAATAAATTGTGGTAAATGATATACGGGCTATCCAAAGAGTTTGGAACGAAGCCCAATGGGCATTGATAGGCCCAATGAACCCAATAGACCCAAAGAAGGGATTTAATAAGTGGAAACGGGCTGAAAAAGGGGTCGAGGCCCATTAAGGTGCTATCGGGCCCAATAAAGTAAAACGGGTTCAGTGTTTTAGATTCAATCAGTAAGAGTGAAATACTGATAAATATGTTAGAACTGACCCAAATACATGGTTATATGCAGCTCCGTAGACTTGGTTGGAACGAATTTGCACTAAGAGACCTGGTATTGGCGAGATGAGATAAGCTTATGTGTGATTCCAGGTATGGGAATTTTACGAACTGCTAGAGGGAACTCTACGCAATTTCGACATCATTTACATTCCCTAAAATTGTCTAAAGGGTCTAGATTTAAAATAAAAAATTTTGGTGCCCGGATAGGTAAATGACCAAAATACCCCTGTGAAGGGTAAAATTTTCAAAGTTAGGAAAAGCTGGGAGGAGCAAGAACAAGAGGTTCCTGCTTGTTTTTGAGGTGTTTTGACACGTGCATAGGTAGGCTGGCTAAATTTTAAATAAAAATGTACAGCATTGCATATTTTCAACAATGTGATTACTTTGGGAAATTGTTTTGAGATAACAGAGCCGCCTACGTGATTTTATGAAAGTGTGACGTGCTAGAGCTCAGCTCGCACGAGTTTTGATTTGTGTGATGCAAGCATTATTGCTGGAGCAAGGGCTCGTACTAGAGTTCTACATGCATAGGTGCTGGAGTCTAACTCGTACCAGATTTTCATATGATTTTCGTGACAGGGTGCTGGCGTCTAACTGGCACCAGGTTTTCACTTGTTTTTTTATGACACAGTGCTGGAGCCTAGCTCGCACTAGTTTTACATGATTTTGACAGAGTTTAAAGATTGTAAATTGCTCATGCTTATGTTTCGAATGCAAGACTTAATTGGAATAAGGAAAGAGTTCTGATATAATTGATGTATGAAATGAGACAAGTTTGAAATGTGATAGATTTTGAATAGAAGTTAAATTGGAATAAGCAGTGTATCCAAAGTAAGAATATCTCTATTATGTGAAGCGAATCAGAATCAAGTAATATGAATTGAGAATAAGTCCTGACTAAAGGATAAATGTGAAATCGCAAAAAGTTTTGGTATCCTATGTCCTACTAAAACTAAACCTTGAACCCTTATATCCATAACCAGTTTATGTGGTCAGGTCTGATGTCCAATAACGGTATTTCAAAATAACTCGGTGCCTGAGAGACTTGACAGCATCTAGAAGTACCTGATCCTTAACCCATAAACGGGAATTAACAGTTGTAATATTCGTGTTTGAAGTCAGGATATCATTACCGGTGCGGTGAATAATTGTGGAATTCTACTGATCATGAAGGTTTAAATATTAAATTTCACAAAAGCAGTATAACACAAGAAAAGAAATGGCTAGAATTGATGCCTTAAGCAGAAGTAACCTCGAGATGATGTTATATTTATGTAATGACCAGGAAATGTGAAATGTTGTAACATTCTGTGAACCTCAAATTGGATGCAGTTCCACTGATACTGACGATTTCTATATGGTAGTTAACCTAAGATTTGAACACTAGACTTGATTAATCGAATCGAATTGGTTCAACATAACGATGAATACTGAATCAATATGGCTAGTTAGATACCAAAAGGGTACTATAACAGATTTGGTATCTGTAGTGATGACTTATTGAGATTTATAAGCAGAGTAGGGTACCCAATGACCTATAGTTAAAGGAATTGATGTCGTCCGAGACTTATGTACAGAGATGTACCCCACATTCGAAGAATGGTAAAGATTTATCAAATCTCCTAAAGGTATATTGGCAACTAAGTACGATATGAAGTATAACTGGAAGTGTGACTAAGAGTCCCATAAGTCAGTAGGTTAAGGTAGAGTACAAAAGCCTATAGGGATTATCACCCCCTTGACCATGCCAATATGGAATGGAGAGCATGTGCCAGGATTTTAAAGGCTCTTGGAAGAAGCAATTGCAAATTAATAAAGTTTGGGTATAATATCAATTGCCACTCAAGTATCGAAATGACACTGAATGAAGCGTAGTATGAAAAAAGATGTGTCATTCACTGATTGGATGGAAGAACTGGGCAAAAGGAAGATAATTGTTCCCGATTTGGTTAAGCAAGTTTCTGAGTATATTTAATTAATTCATGAGAGGTTGAGAAAAGCTCAAGAGCAGACAAGAAAAAGTTATGCTGACCAAAGACAAAAACCTTTGGAATTTTTGGTTGGAGATTCAGTGTTCCTGGAAGTCTCACCTTCCGAAGGACCTGATGAGGTTTGGAAAGAAAGGAATGTTAAGTCCCCGATATATTGGATCTTTTAAAATCTTAAAACCGAGTGGAAGATAAGGTACACAGATTGACCTTACCGTCAGCATTATCAAGTATTCACAATATCCTCCATGTATCAATGCAACCCAAGTATCACCTAGATCCAATGCATGTGGTTAGATGTGAATCACTGAAATTAAAGAAGGATATGACATATGTTGAGAAACTTATTCGGATCTAAGACAGGAAAGAAAAGACATTGCAATCTAAGACGATTCCCTTGGTCAAGATTTTATGGCAATATCACACTTCGAAAGAGGTCACGTGGGAATTGGAAGGTTTAATGCCAAAGAAATACCCACAGTTATTTAAGGACTAATGTAGTTCTAAATTTGGGGACTAAATTTTCCAAGGTGGGGAGAATGTAAATACCTAAAATTTTTAATGTACTTGGTGCTGTCTATAAATAATAAATTAGGAAATTGGGATTAAAAGTGCGATCTTATTGGATGATTGAATTAAATCATAATTTTGGCATAAGAGATTTAGATGAATTCAAGCAAATAAATATTAGTATAGATAAATGCAAAAACTATAGGTGATAACAATTGGAATAAGATGTTATATTATACCCCCACTAATCAAATTATATTGTATGATAAATATTAGACCATTTTAATATTATATATATAAGCTTCCAAAACAAGCCAACCTGAATTCCCAAGTCTGCAGCAAGGGAGTAGAAACGATGGTCGAATTGGTAGGAAAAATAATGTTTACCTAAAATTTGTCCAAGAGCAGTAGGTTGAAGACAAAACTGATATGATAGGTGGTTTGTAGTGTGACTGATTTCCTGTTGAAGAGGGGATTGACCGAGAGAGTGTGGAAGCAGACTAGAGAGGGGTCTAAACCAAAAGGTAGGAAACGATAGGAGGGTGATTGATTTGCTCAAGAAAACTTGAGACCGAATTGAAAGGAAGAAAGGGAAGGAAACTATCTGATGTCGGTCTAACATAGGATCAGTTGGTGATGGTCAACAACTGAAATGAACAGAAAGGATGAATGAAGTCTTAAAAGCTGAAATGAAAGGGTATAGTTGGCAATGTGAAATAGGGGAGAAACGTTAGGAGAGAAAATGCCCCAGGGAGGCCATACTCGGCTGACACAGTGGACTTCAAGAGCTAAAAGTCTCTTAAGTTTTCTTTAAAAACGGATGATGATGGCATGGTGTGAAGCAAGCTGAGGAAGAGGCGTTCGGAGGATGTTGCTGGTGTCTAGAAGAACAATGCACCAAAAACTTGAATGAACGAAGGAAACAGAAGCAATTCTGAAAGATATATATATCCAACAGAGAACAAAAAGTTGGCAGGAACCAAGCGACCTTCGTGGAAGAAAACATAGAGCAAAATGAAGCCAGCAAGAAAAATGAAAGAGAAAGAAGGGGGAAGTGAGAGAAAGAGAGAGAGAGAGAGAGAGAGCAGGTTGTGTACTATAAGGCAAATTCTTTCTTCATTTCTTCTTTTCGATGCTGAACAGACTATAGGAGTGTGAGGTAGAAACAGTGAGTAGAAGCATAACGAGAGGAGAATAGAAGCTTGCAAGAGAGGAATCGAGAATGATAGCAGGCAAGGAGAAAGTGGTTGTAATGTGGGCGATGGATGATGTAACAGTGTCGAGAGGAAGCAAGGCACCTACTGTGTTAAATCGAGAACTGAAGCTACCGTGAACTATGGAACCGTGGCAAAGGGAGTTCGGTCACGACCACCATTTGCCTTCTTTGGACTGTGAGGGTGTGACGAGAACTATATGGTAGGCTAAAGCAACAGACGGACAGTAGAGGGAAGGGTGATGATGATGAAGATGGTGACAGCGAAGTTAAGAGAAAGAAGAAGAGGAGGAGCAAACTGGAATGAACAAATTGAAGCTTGAAACAGTAAGTGAAACAAAGCAGCAGACGTGGACCCGAGTGTAAGAGCTGGAGTGAGGCGTAGTTGAGGAAAGAGGGAAGTCTTCGAGTTGTCTATACGTGGGAAGCCAAAACAGAGGCGAGGGAGGCAGAGAACAGAGGCTGGAGCCGAGAGCTTGGCTACAAAGGGGAGGAAACCTCATTGCATGAACGTGTGATCGAAAAAAAACTGAGGCATGAACGGGGAATATGACCGAAACGGAAGCTGGTGGTTACTGGAGGATGGTGGCCCAGATACGGAAATGGCGATAAAGAATGGTAGTGTTAAGAATGGGGGACGATGAGGACGGAAGTCGAGCCCTAGAGAAAGATGATGAACAGTAACAAGCTAAATGAAAATGAGAAGAAAAGAAAAGTGGCGGGAAAAAGGAAAGCAATTCAAAAAAAAAAAAAGATGATGAATAGTATTAAAAAAAAGAAGAAAAGAAAAAGGGTTTTTTTTTTATATATATAAGGATATATATATATATAATTAATATATAATTAGGACCACATGGAAAATAGAATAAGAGGCATCGAGGAAATCGAGAAAAAAACCTAAGGGAAATGTGATCAGAAATATTTATTCAAAATTTTTGATGAAAGTAAGTTGAAAGGGCCGAGCTCGCCGACTCGCTACGTCGAGACAATCGAGGACTACTGACAGACATTTAGGTAAGAAAATTATGCAAGTTTTAGAGATAATTGTACGTATTTTATGATTTCAAGTGTATTTTCCCTAGGTAAGCAATGTTACGATTTTGACGCATCGTAGGTAATTCGAGTAAATAGGATACTAAGAATACAAATTTCGGTATAGGAGAATCGTAGAAGGATTTAAGGGAGATAATTGGAGGCGTCACTACTCGAACTTGAAATTTTTGATAAATCGAGGTAAGGGGTACAATTTAACTTAGTTCTGATAATGAATCCTTATTTCATTGATAAAAAGATTTTATGAAACAACGTTATGTTTTGAAATGATTTATGATTGATTTCACACTTATGGAATGATTTACGAAACAAGATTTCATTTTATGAAATGTTCGCTAAGAACATCTATGTTTATGAAATGAATTTTCGAAGTATGAAAATGCATGGAAGTTTTATGATGGTTTGAAAAACCTATATTTATGCCTTAAAAGGAACTTTTGACATTTACAAAAGTATTTAAGAAAAAGAAAAAGAATTTTTGAGACTATAGGCTTCATGCATGGCTACTACTCGTGGTGTTCTAGCTCCACCACTTGAGTGCCGGTACTAGGGCCCCTGTAGCGCTTGGCTCTACCTGTGTGGTAGATGTCTCACTACTTGTGGTTTATGATGATGATGATGTTTTGGTAGTATCTCGTGGCCGCACAACACGCATGAATTTTCCCGCACGACGAGTGCCATTGGTGTCCGTGCCTTAGCTATGTGCTAGTATATGATAAGAAATAAGAAGATACTACCCATGTTTATGATTATGATTGTTGTACGACCCTAATCCAGTCTACAGCCCCCTTACCATGGTCATAGGTATGATTGACTCTCTACGGAGAATGACACTTATCGCATGACTTAGTTATAGCCTAGTCTCCACGATTATGAATAAATGACGATTATGATTATGAATACGTTTATGATGATGATGAATGACTATGTTTTTATGAGACTTTGATGAAATGTTTACGAACAATTATGAATTATGACGAAATGTTTAAGAATGATTATGTTTTATGAAATGTTTACGAATGACGTTGATTTTATGAAATCATCCATGAATGATGAAATTTATGAAGTAGTTAAGCATGTATCTGATTTAAAGAAACTCATGCTTCATAATTTCTTATGATAACTATGCACGAAATGAAAGTTTACATATCTTATAAATATTAGTTTCTAAAAGAAACTTATGACCAGTTTTTCTAAAGCAAAGTTTATTTCATGAATGTTTCTTGCATGCTTTTACATATCAGGACTACTTTAATTGTATTTTCTTATTGGGCTTTTTCCTGAAAGCTCACCCCTTAGCCTATCAGATCTTTGCAATGAATTACAGTTAATAAATGCTGCGTAGACGACATAGGCTAGTGGATATGAGCTTCCCTAGACTATCTTTTATGCATGCGTGAGGTATACATTCTTATCTCTTTACCAGACGATTTGTATGCACAAACATCTATTGAAAGTAATGTGTCGGGATGAAACCTATATAAGGATAAATGAAATGGAATATTTTTAAGGATTGACACTGAATAGGAATACAGCCTAAGTGAATAAAGGATTAAGTTACAAGCCGAAGTTTAAAAAAAAATTTCCCTGAATTTTTATAGGTCACGGGTCGTTGCAGTTTTAGGTAGTATCAGAGCAAAGGCTGTCTAGTATTGTCAGTGTCAATAAAGATAAGATTGCATCCCAAAT
This sequence comes from Firmiana major, assembly GCA_033439115.1. Taxonomy (NCBI): domain Eukaryota; kingdom Viridiplantae; phylum Streptophyta; class Magnoliopsida; order Malvales; family Malvaceae; genus Firmiana; species Firmiana major. The sequence goes on along the minus strand of CM065898.1, from coordinate 71,446,684 downwards.
TTCTGTGCTTGTTTGGTTGTAGACTAAGTATACCTAATGAAGTTAAGACTTAATGTTTGGTTTACGTGAAGAATTAGATCACGGGCTAGAGGTCGTTGAGGTAGGCCTGAGAATCATGCAAAGTTGTCGTATGAGACTCATAAATGATACTGAGATTGAAACTGATGTTGACCGTGCTCCATCAGGTCCTATGGAAAGGACAGAATGTATTGAGATACACTTTACTATGATTGAGCGGATTATTGAACATACTATGGAAAAATTGGGACACAGGCTATGTTACGTGATAGGGTAGACAGAAGAATAGACAGGCAGATTACTTTCGATATGCCCGCACAACCTGTAGAGATGTTTTAGAACTACAATTGTGCCTGCTCCTGTAGCTCCACAGCAGAATGATGATGAGTTGGGTTAAGAGTAGGAGCTATACGAGATGAGGCAGTTTCAGAAGTTCAGACTGCCACTGTTAAATGAGATAAAGGACCCAGTATTTATAGAGAACTGTATGAATGAGATTAAGGAAACTATGAATGGAATTTATGGGTCTAGCACAAGGAAATCGATCTATTAATGAGTATGAACTACGATTTATACCCCTGGAAAGGTATGACCCAACGTTATGAGCAGAGAAGTCAAGGAATGTCAGTAAGTTCACTAACGGATGGAGACCGAGCTGATTTCGAAGGATAGTATGCTATCACATACTGAAGTCAAGATTCCAAATGTGATGGAAAACTGGAATAAATAAATTGGAAGTTATATGGGTTCTTAGTGTACGGGTGTGAACTAAATAGACTGAAGCAATTTTAGATGTTTGAGCCTCCGTTTTTTTCAGTGAGGTTAAGGATTTAGTGACTTCGAAGGATTGGATAATTGAGGTGGAAAAGCTCTAGGATTTTTCCAAGTAACTCTACCAAGAAGTTGCTTTGGCAACTTTTGTGTTAAAGATTCGGAGAAATTATATGGATTTTGAGGAGTACTACTATTACGAATGAAACTTTTTTCAATATGGATATTGAAATGGGAAGTCAAATGTTAAGTGAAGTTCCCCTCAATCTAATCTGAGGACTCGACATTATAAGATCACATGAGATATGTTTTTGATATCTTTAGATGGCAACACATCCCAGATAAAGCACAATGACAATTATAGATGAGATGATTGCAATCGAACCTAAAGTAACAAGTCCGAGAATGAATATGAAATTAAAGGAGATTATCAGATCAGGTGATTCATTTTGGTGTGTACTGGCATTAATTGTTAAGGAGACCCGTAGTTTTCTAGGTCACGATATGTCAAGAACGAGAGTTAATTGGATTCTCCCAAAGCAGAAATTATGGATCAGTGAGAAAAACCCAAAACTCTTAAAGATGATTCAGAGTTTGAGATATAGGGAGACCTTGGAATATGAAGTACGTATTGAGTTTAAAGATTGTAAATTGCTCATGCTTATGTTTCGAATGCGAGACTTAATTGGAATAAGGAAAGAGTTCTGATATAATTGATGTATGAAATGAGACAAGTTTGAAATGTGATAGATTTTGAATAGAAGTTACATTGGAATAAGAGGTGTATGCAAAGTAAGAATATCTCTGTTATGTGAAGCGAATCGAAATCAAGTAATATGAATTGAGAATAAGCCCTGACTAAAGGATAAATGTGAAATCGTAAAAAGTTTTGATATCTTATGTCCTACTAAGACTAAACCTTGAACCCTTATATCCATAACCAGTTTATGTGGTCAGGTCTGATGGCTAATAAAGGTATTTCAAAATACCTCCCTGTCTGAGAGACTTGACAGCGTCTAGAAGTACTTGATCCTTATCCCATAAACAGGAATTAGCAGTTGTAATATTCGTGTTTGAAGTCAGGATATCATTACCGGTGCGGTGAATAATTGTGGAATTCTACTGATCATGAAGGTTTAAATATTAAATTTCACAAAAGCAGTATAACACAAGAAAAGAAATGGCTAGAATTGATGCCTTAAGCAGAAGTAACCTCGAGCTGATGTTATATTTATGTAATGACCAAGAAATGTGAAATGTTGTAACGTTCTGTGAACCTCAAATTGGATGCAGTTCCACTGATACTGACGATTTCTATATGGTAGTTAACCTAAGATTTGAACACTAGACTTGATTGATCGAATCGAATTGGTTCAACCTAACGATGAATACTGAATCAATATGGCTAGATAGATACCAAAAGGGTACTATAACAGATGTGGTATCTGTAGTGATGACTTATTGAGATTTATAAGCAGAGTAGGGTACCCAATGACACATAGTTAAAGGAATTGATGTCGTCCGAGACTTATGTACTGAGATGTACCCCACATTCGAAGAATGGTAAAGATTTATCAAATCTCCTAAAGGTATATTGGCAACCAAGTACGATATGAAGTATAACTGGAAGTGTGACTAAGAGTCCCATAAGTCAGCAGGTTAAGATAGAGTACAAAAGCCTATAGGGATTATCACCCCCTTGACCATGCCAATATGGAATGGAGAGCATGTGCTAGGATTTTAAAGGCTCTTGGAAGAAGCAATTGCAAATTAATAAAGTTTGCATATAATATCAATTACCACTCAAGTATCAGAATGACACCGTATGAAGCGTAGTATGAAAAAAAATGTGTCATTCACCGATTGGATGGAAGAACTAGGCGAAAGGAAGATAATTGTTCCCGATTTGGTTAAGTAAGTTTCTGAGTATATTTAATTAATTCATGAGAGGTTGAGAAAAGCTCAGAGCAGACAAGAAAAAGTTTTGCTGACCAAAGACGAAAACCTTTGGAATTTTTGGTTGGAGATTCAGTGTTCCTGGAAGTCTCACCTTCCGAAGGACTGATGAGGTTTGGAAAGAAAGGAATGTTAAGTCCCCGATATATTGGATCTTTTAAAATCTTAAAACCGAGTGGAAGATAAGGTACACAGATTGACCTTACTGTCGGCATTATCAAGTATTCACAATATCCTCCACGTATCAATGCAACCCAAGTATCACCTAGATCCAACACATGTGGTTAGATGTGAATCACTGAAATTGAAGAAGGATATGACATATGTTGAGAAACTGATTCGGATCTAAGACAGGAAAGAAAAGACATTGCAATCTAAGACGATTCCCTTGGTCAAGATTTTATGGCAATATCACACTTCGGAAGAGGTCACGTGGGAATTGGAAGGTTTAACGCCAAAGAAATACCCACAGTTATTTAAGGACTAATGCAGTTCTAAATTTGGGGACCAAATTTTCCAAGGTGGGGAGAATGTAAATACCTAAAATTTTCAATGTATTTGCTGCTGTCTATAAATAATAAATTAGGAAATTGGGATTAAAAGTGCGATCTTATTGGATGATTGAATTAAATCATAATTTTGGCATAAGAGATTTAGATTAATTCAAGCAAATAAATATTTTATTCCGTAGTATAGATAAATGCAAAAACTATAGGTGATAACAATTGGAATAAGATGTTATATTATACCCCTACTAATCAAATTATATTGTATGATAAATATTAGACCATTTTAATATTATATATATAAGCTTCCAAAGCAAGCCAACCTAAATTCCCAAGTCTACTGCAAGGGAGTAGAAACGATGGTCAAATCGGTAGGAAAAATAATGTTTACCTAAAATTTGTCCAAGAGCAGTAGGTTGAAGACAAAACTGATATGATAAGTAGTTTGTAGTGTGACTGATTTCCTGTTGTGTAAGACCCGAATTTAATTAAAAACATGGAAATTAAATAAGAAAAGATGGGGGAAGTATGAAGGAAGTCGGGTTAAATAAATCCCGAACACGTGTAAGGGCAAAACGGTCAAAAGACCGAAAGCCGAAGTAAATTCGATGAGAAAAATTAATTAAAAATATGGATCCGAGAAATCTTGGTCAATAAAGATGAAATATAATTATTCTGGATTAAATTGATCAAGATTCGGAAATTTTAAAAATACCGAAAATTTACCGGAACGGTATCTCGAAAAACGTGAAGAAATAATATCGAAAATTTAGAGAAAAATATAATTAATAAATTAAATTAAATTAAATAAATTGAATTAAAATAAAAATAATAATTTTGTAGATATTTGGGATTTCTTTTGGGAGTATTTTAAGGAATAGTAAAATAATTAAAATAAATAAAAATAAAATTAATAAAATTAATAAAACAAAAAAAAAAGAATTGAAACAAAAAAAAAAAGAGAGAAGACCCGAGAAAACCGAGAAACCCGAAAACAGTAACCCGCCTCCCGTTCACCGTCGAATCTCACCCACCGGCGACCGTTCGAGTCCGACGAAGCTTCCAGGAGCAAGAGGAGAGTCCGACGAGCACGTGGGTACCGGTTTCACGCCGTCAGGTGGCCGGAGCAGTCCGATCCGAGCTCCGAAAATTCGAGGGAGAGAAGAGGCGATCGCCGGCGAACCGCTGCGTCTGGGCCGGAAAGGAAGCTACCGACGTGTTCAGGAGAGGAAGCCGGTCCTTTTGGCACCGGTCTTGGCCGGTAAGACCGCCGGAACCGCCGGCGATGGCAAGAGGCAGTGAGAGGATCAAAACGGTGCCGTTTGCTGGAAGGAAAGGAAAGGAAAGGGAAGGAAAGGGAAGGAAAAGAGAAAGGAAAAGAGAAAGGAAAAGGAAGGAGAAAAAAGGGAAAAAGAAAAAGAGAAAAAATTGGGAAAAATTTCGGTGGTGCAATCGAGCTTCGGGTAAGTCGATAAGCGGTCAAATTGATCCGATTTAAATTTGGAATATTTTATTTAATTAATTATCGACTGAAAGTTTACCCGAAAAATATATTTAATTGTGTAGCTCGACGAATGGCATCCACCGAGGGCTCGAGACAGCCTCGATTTACGGACTAGCATGGAATCTCGGGTAAGTGACCCCTATTTACGACAATTACCTCGTTATGCGTGATATTAATTTAATTTCCGCATAAATTGAATTAAATTATGGAAAATTAGTTAAATTGTCGTAAATATTAAATTTAGCTATTCGAGAATTAGAACGAGGCCCAATAAATTATTGGTGGGCCCAATGAGCCCGATAGGCCTCGATAAAGTGAGAATTAAGTGGAAAACGGGCTTAAGGCCGATTAAGGCCCATTAAGGTGCAATCGGGCCCAATAGGGGTAAATGGGCCCAGCGATTTAAATTAAGCCCAGAAAAGATTAAGTACAATTAAATTATATGTTATCTGACCTAAGGAATGTTAATACGCAGTTCCGGGCATTTGATTGGGAGCATATCGGACTGCGCGACGAGACGACAATGGAAAAGAAAAAGGTCAGACTCGACGAGAATCGAGGTAAGGGAATTCTGCGGACTGCTAGAGGTAACAGTACGCAATTTTAAATTCATTGGCAGTCATTTAAAATATTCTGAAGGGTCTAGAGGTTGAATAATAATTTTAGTGCCCTGAATGGACAAATTACTAAAATACCCTTGTTAAGGGTAAAATCTAAAAATTTAGGAAAAATTGGGAGGAGCAAGGACAAGAGGTTCCTGCTCGTTCTGGAGGTATTTCAACGCATGCATGAGTAGGCTGGCTCACCTTGAAAGAAAATGCACCGCATTGCATACTTTCAACGTGAAATTGATTGGAAAACTGTTTTGAGTAAATAGAGCCGCCTACGTGTTTTATTGACATATGACGTGCTAGAGCTCAGCTCGCACGGTATTTTCGATTTGTGTGATGCATGCATTAGTGCTGGAGCGAGAGCTCGCACTAGAGTTTTACATGCATAGGTGCTAGAGTATAACTCGCACCAGATTTCATTTGCTTCTCATGACACGGTGCTAGAGTCTAACTCGCACCAGATTTTACATGATCTTCGTGACAGGGTGCTAGAGTCTAACTCGCACCCGATTTTCACATGATTTACATACAGAGTGCTAGAGCTTAGCTCGCACTAGTTTTATTCGATTTACTGACAGTGTTAGAGCACCGCTCGCACTTCTTTTCAGATATCCTACGATAAGCCGTGCTTGGAGCATCGGGTAGACTGTGTGTCACCGATTAAATAGGCTCGCACGTGCGTTTGAGACATGGCATGTTAAAATAACCTGATGAGCCCGAACGAGGGATAAGGGTTAGAGATCCACCTGATGAGCCCGAACGAGGGATAAGGGTTGGAGATCCAGCTGATGAGCCCGAACGAGGGATAAGGCTGAGGGTCCACGGAGTACGATGTACCGTGCAAGTAGCATGGAGTACGATGTACCGTGCGGTATCTGTGTGATACGTTGGTATCTTTGAGATACGTTAGCATCTCCGGATGCATGGGATCGGATAAGACTGACGGGTTGGACTGACCCACCTCCCGGGCGGTTCCCGATCAGGGTGAGACTTCGCACACTGGGATCCGTGAAGCTAGAGGGACTCACGAGGACATATTGGCCAGTCCTGGTTATTACCGTTATACAAATACTGCCTCGTCTCGCATGTCGACGATTTCGATGATTTAAAATGGGTTTTTAAAATTAAATTTGCATGATGGTATTTCCATGCTTTTCAAACCCACGTGTGAATGTAATCCATTTTCATGGTTTTGTTTGAGTCAGGATCACCCGCAGGAGGGGTCGAGTCCTGACTTCATTGTGAAAATTTTAATTGAGAAAGAAAGAATTTGCAATAATTGCATGTTGATTTTCCGTGCAAATATGTTTTACATAACATCATAGCGCATATCATTGTTTTAAAATGTGTGGAGAAAGGGTGGTTTATGCATGGCACCACGTTCATGTAGGTAGTATGGTTACCTACTTGTTCGTAGGATTGCCTTACTGAGCTTGATGTGCTCACCCCTTTCATTTTCCCCCACAGATGATCTCCGGTTGAAGTTGCGACGACTCAGTACTGCATTCCGGATATCCGCTGCTGCCCATCAACATAAGGTATATACACTTGTACTTATTGTATCTACATAAGTATAGCACAGTAACATGTTTGTAAGTAACTTTAGGGGATGTATAAATAATAAAACAATTATAAATGACTGGAGAATAAATAAGTTAGTTGGGAATTGAATGGTGGGACTGGCATTGACACACAGCCCAATTTTTAGTGGAGTGTTGGTCACGATTCGAGAACAGGTAAGAATTTAAGTAAGGAAATAAATAAAAACGCGAAAAATTCACTCTGATTTTTGGGTAGTTTGGGTCGTGACATATAAAGGTGGTATCAGAGCACAATTGGTCTGATGTGTGTCAGTGTCAGTAATTAGAAAATTACATCCCCGTGTTACTGTGCTTAGTTAGATACAATAGTGTATATCGAGATGGGCTTGACTAAGAAATGGTTGAGAATGCAGGAATGCTTAATATGAGTCGCGTTAGACGCGATAGTGCACGAGGCAGAGGTCGTAGAGATAGACCTGAATCTGCTAAGTCGTGCTGAGTTGGCTATGAGAATCAGCATGAGATTGAAATGGAGGCTAATGTTAAGCATGCCCCACTGAGTCCGACAGAGTGATCGGACAGTATTGAGAGACGCTTCGCGAGATTGAAGCGGAGCATGGGTATTATTTTGAGGAGCTAATTACTCAGATTATGTATGAGATCAGAGGGCGCAGCGGAACATTGGTGGAAACCCGCTCGACCCATCTTAAGAGTTAAGATGAGAAATATCTTGGATATATTCCGGTGACAGGATATCCCGGACATGATTTAAAGGAAATTTCGGATTAAAGTCCTTACTCTGACCCAGAGGATTTGATTTAATTATGAGTATGAAACTCGATTTTATTCTGGGCAGATATTACCTCGACACTATGAACAAGTGACTGTCGAGATGTCTAAAAGTTTATGGAAGGGCTCAGATTGTCAATTTGAGTCCGATTGGCCCGTGAGATATTACTTGTACCGAGGCAGTGCGCAGATTTACAATTGGGTAAATAAGGATATGAATTGCACGCCTCTGAGACTCGGAAAGGTAATGAGGGCTGAAATAGAGACAGAAAAGAAAATCGAGAAATGACAAAGATGTTAAAAATGGAAACTGGTAAGAGATTTAATTTGATGAGTTATGGGCTAAGATAATTGGTAAGGCCCCAGTGCATCTAATTTTGGGCACTCTTGTGGGCATTGTGATTGGAGGACCCCGACCTGCTACGAAGTAGTGTAGCAGTGTGAGCACTGAAAGCAGTGTGAGATGTGTGGTAGATACCACGGAAGGAGGGTCTATACCTACACTGTATTGATGAAAATGGCCGTTAAGTGTGGTAAGACGGACCATTGATTTTGATTACACAGAGTTGGGCGAGATCGCCCCACAGAAAAGTAAAGAGACAAAGAAAAAAATTTAATTGGTATAGCTGCAACGAGAAGGGAGGCAATAGCCGAAAAGAAAAAGGAAAGTAAGTTGTTGGACGAAGGCGAGAGGATGTCTTGGACCAGGACACTATTGATGTTTCATGGATGTGGTGTAAGATACCACACTTGTTATGAATAATGAAGTACATATGTTCATTGATCCTGGTGCCACACATTTATTCATACCGCCTTCATTCGCATATAAGTGAGTAAAAGGCATGAATGCCTACATCATTGGTGCACAATACTGATAAACGAGTACCCCAATAGAGGATGATTAAATAAACGGAATATGGATATAGAGATTTTGAGTAATAAAAAGGGGTGTAACAATTAAAAATTTCAGGGGTAAAGGATGGTACTCACGAAATAAATAATGACAAGAGTTTCATTATAATTGATACGCAAAGGAGAAAATCTTCGAGATAAGATAGATCCTAAGTACAAGATGTATTGGAGTAGAGATATATGCTAGATAAGGAATACCCTTAATATGCGAAGTAATTGAGGTTAGGGCAATTAGTAAGGAATATAAATTATAACCAAGGATAAAGATGGGTATAACCATAACCTGTAGTTGTGGTTAAGTCTAAGGGCTAATAAAGGTATTTCAAAATACCTCCCCGCCTGAAGACTTGACAGCGTCTAGAAATATATATATATCCTATAACGTGAAATCGATCGGCGTAATAGATACCTTTAGCACTAGGATACCTCTACTAAGACGAAAACAATATTAAAAATTCGACAAATCATAAAGTTTAACAGAGTAGAATTTAATAAGAGTCGTTAAGATAAGGAAAGGAAATGACGCAGGTTAGTACCTGAAAACGTAAGCGGTTGAGAAGGATCTTGTACGCTATGCGTAAATAAGTCAAGGGTTGGACCGAATTGTAATCAGCAGTATCGATGATATGTTGGGTGTAGCTATAGTCTAGGGCAAATTATAAGCAACAATTGGAAGATGGCTTTTACAGATGGATTGTTGCGAATTCTAAGAGGATATACCTTGTTGACACGTTTAACTAAGAAACGTGGTCTTGAATAAGATGATAAATAAGATGATAGATGTGACATGGATTTTGGTGTAGTGAAGTATGAACTGACCACCGTGATTAATTTCACCATACCCAACAGCTCAAGAGGTTCTCAGTGAGCATGGATACCTCAAAGTTATGATGGAGTTGTGTATTGATGTATAATGGGAAGATACCCATGATTTAAAGTTGACAACAGTATTTGTACCGAGGATATGGTACTATTATGTACATGGTGAGAAATTGTGGATATGCACTGATCATAAAGCCCGAGTATCTGTTTTCACAGAAAGAGGCGAATATGAAAATACATATTGGGTTAGAGCTTCTGAGAGATTTTGACTTATGAAAATTGTACCACCCAGGAAAGGCGAATGTGATGACTGATGCCTCGAGCAGAAACAGCCTCGGGATGGTATTACATATGATGGTCAGGGAGCGTGAGCTGCTAGATGCAGTTGTGAGCCTCAGTATATATGTGATCCCTTCTGATGATGACCGTGATTGTGTGACAGCTAGCCTGATGATTAGTACCGGATGAGAGTGCCCGGATTTGCCAGGCTTAGCGTGATAATCGACCGGATGTCGATAGTTTGGGTCTGATTCAGAAGGGTACAGTGATAGAGTTCACAGTGGGTGATGATGAGTTACTGAGGATTCAGAGACAGTATGAGTGCTCCCCAGAACCACATTTGATGAGATAGTGATATTGTCAGAAGCTCACTCTTCGGGATATACAGTGCATACGGAAGTAATAAATATATCGAAATCTCGAAAAGGGTATGGGTGGTCAGATGTGGAAAGAGATATTTGTGGAGATTGTGAAAAAGTGCCTAGTGTGTCAGCAGAGTAAGGTAGAGTATAAAAAAAAAAAGTCTGCAGAGTTATTGCAGCACCTACCTATATTGACACGGCACGGAAAATGAGAACAAGTCTCCATGAATTTCATGATGGGTTACAGAGAACCCAGGTGAAATTACGAGGCTATTTGGATGATAGCCGACAAATTGACTAAGTCCACCCACCTTCTGGTTATGAACTTCCCAGATACTCAGAGTGTGCATGAGGATTGATGTGTAAGGCAGTTTGTGAAACATTATGTAGCGTTCCAGTGAGCATGGTATCATATAGGGATTCCCGCTTCACCGCTTACTTCAGGGAATATTTTTCAGGAAGCTATGGGAACCCGACTGAGTATTAGCACAGCTTTCCATCCTCAGACAGGTGGTCAGTCAGAGAGGACTGTACAAGTTCAGGAGGATCCGATGAAAGCGTGTGCCATTGATTTTATAAGCTCCTGGAATAATCAGTTGATTTCTAATTGAATTTGCCAATAACGACAGTTGGCAGTTGAGTATCGGGATAATAGGATATGAGACAGTGTATGGCTGTTGGGGTTGTTCCCCAAATTGGATAAGAAAAAGTGGGTGACAGATATGATCAATTTCGACTTTGGACAATAAGTCTCTGAGGATGTTTAGTTAAGGATGAGAGATTAAGAACACCTCAGAGCAGATAGACAAGTATTAGAGTTCACCGATGATGAATTAATACGATTGAAAGCTACTCGTCCTAAGAGGATGAGGACATAGCGGAACTTTTGGAAGAAGTAAATTGAGTTGAGCTGGATCGAATCTTGGAGAGATTGGACAAGTGGGAGATAAGACCTGTAGGTTGTTGTTAATCACTTGAATTAACAGGCACCCACAATGTGTCCCACTTTTGATGCTTCGGCAATACTATCCAGATCCAGCAGAGGTGACAGGATATGAACTCCAAAAGTTCAATTTAAGGAAAATATAAGTATATTGAAGAAGTTGATTCGGGCATTAAACAGGAAAGAGAAAGTATTGGGGTTTAAGATAATCTCCCTAATTAAAGTCCTTTGGTAGTAATACACTCCGGAAAAAGGTCACATAAGAATTTAAGAGTATGATACAATTAATGTACCCGGAGTTGTATATGGACTCATATGAATTGGTTCTAATTTGGAGGACCAAATTCCTTAAGTGGGGGAGAGTTGTAAGACCCGAATTTAATTAAAAACATGGAAATTAAATAAGAAAAGATGGGGGAAGTATGAAGGAAGTCGGGTTAAATAAATCCCGAACACGTGTAAGGGCAAAACGGTCAAAAGACCGAAAGTCGAAGTAAATTCGATGAGAAAAATTAATTAAAAATATGGATCCGAGAAATCTTGGTCAATAAAGATGAAATATAATTATTCTGGATTAAATTGATCAAGATTCGGAAATTTTAAAAATACCGAAAATTTACCGGAACGGTATCTCGAAAAGCGTGAAGAAATAATATCGAAAATTTAGAGAAAAATATAATTAATAAATTAAATTAAATTAAATAAATTGAATTAAAATAAAAATAATAATTTTGTAGATATTTGGGATTTCTTTTGGGAGTATTTTAAGGAATAGTAAATGAATTAAAATAAATAAAAATAAAATTAATAAAACAAAAAAAAAGAATTGAAACAAAAAAAAAAAAGAGAGAAGACCCGAGAAAACCGAGAAACCCAAAAACAGTAACCCGCCTCCCGTTCACCGTCGAATCTCACCCACCGGCGACCGTTCGAGTCCGACGAAGCTTCCAGGAGCAAGAGGAGAGTCCGGCGAGCACGTGGGTACCGGTTTCACGCCGTCAGGTGGCCGGAGCAGTCCGATCCGAGCTCCGAAAATCCGAGGGAGAGAAGAGGCGATCGCCGGCGAACCGCTGCGTCTGGGCCGGAAAGGAAGCTACCGACGTGTTCAGGAGAGGAAGCCGGTCCTTTTGGCACCGGTCTTGGCCGGTAAGACCGCCGGAACCGCCGGCGATGGCAAGAGGCAGTGAGAGGATCAAAACGGTGCCGTTTGCTGGAAGGAAAGGAAAGGAAAGGGAAGGAAAGGGAAGGAAAAGAGAAAGGAAAAGAGAAAGGAAAAGGAAGGAGAAAAAAGGGAAAAAGAAAAAGAGAAAAAATTGGGAAAAATTTCGGTGGTGCAATCGAGCTTCGGGTAAGTCGATAAGCGGTCAAATTGACCCGATTTAAATTTGGAATATTTTATTTAATTAATTATCGACTGAAAGTTTACCCGAAAAATATATTTAATTGTGTAGCTCGACGAATGGCATCCACCGAGGGCTCGAGACAGCCTCGATTTACGGACTAGCATGGAATCTCGGGTAAGTGACCCCTATTTACGACAATTACCTCGTTATGCGTGATATTGATTTAATTTCCGCATAAATTGAATTAAATTATGGAAAATTAGTTAAATTGTCGTAAATATTAAATTTAGCTATTCGAGAATTAGAACGAGGCCCAATAAATTATTGGTGGGCCCAATGAGCCCGATAGGCCTCGATAAAGTGAGAATTAAGTGGAAAACGGGCTTAAGGCCGATTAAGGCCCATTAAGGTGCAATCGGGCCCAATAGGGGTAAATGGGCCCAGCGATTTAAATTAAGCCCAGAAAAGATTAAGTACAATTAAATTATATGTTATCTGACCTGAGGAATGTTAATACGCAGTTCCGGGCATTTGATTGGGAGCATATCGGACTGCGCGACGAGACGACAATGGAAAAGAAAAAGGTCAGACTCGACGAGAATCGAGGTAAGGGAATTCTGCGGACTGCTAGAGGTAACAGTACGCAATTTTAAATTCATTGGCAGTCATTTAAAATATTCTGAAGGGTCTAGAGGTCGAATAATAATTTTAGTGCCCTGAATGGGCAAATTACTAAAATACCCTTGTTAAGGGTAAAATCTAAAAATTTAGGAAAAATTGGGAGGAGCAAGGACAAGAGGTTCCTGCTCGTTCTGGAGGTATTTCAACGCATGCATGAGTAGGCTGGCTCACCTTGAAAGAAAATGCACCGCATTGCATACTTTCAACGTGAAATTGATTGGAAAACTGTTTTGAGTAAATAGAGCCGCCTACGTGTTTTATTGACATATGACGTGCTAGAGCTCAGCTCGCACGGTATTTTCGATTTGTGTGATGCATGCATTAGTGCTGGAGCGAGAGCTCGCACTAGAGTTTTACATGCATAGGTGCTAGAGTATAACTCGCACCAGATTTCATTTGCTTCTCATGACACGGTGCTAGAGTCTAACTCGCACCAGATTTTACATGATCTTCGTGATAGGGTGCTAGAGTCTAACTCGCACCCGATTTTCACATGATTTACATACAGAGTGCTAGAGCTTAGCTCGCACTAGTTTTATTCGATTTACTGACAGTGTTAGAGCACCGCTCGCACTTCTTTTCAGATATCCTACGATAAGCCGTGCTTGGAGCATCGGGTAGACTGTGTGTCACCGATTAAATAGGCTCGCACGTGCGTTTGAGACATGGCATGTTAAAATAACCTGATGAGCCCGAACGAGGGATAAGGGTTAGAGATCCACCTGATGAGCCCGAACGAGGGATAAGGGTTGGAGATCCAGCTGATGAGCCCGAACGAGGGATAAGGCTGAGGGTCCACGGAGTACGATGTACCGTGCAAGTAGCATGGAGTACGATGTACCGTGCGGTATCTGTGTGATACGTTGGTATCTTTGAGATACGTTAGCATCTCCGGATGCATGGGATCGGATAAGACTGACGGGTTGGACTGACCCACCTCCCGGGCGGTTCCCGATCAGGGTGAGACCTCGCACACTGGGATCCGTGAAGCTAGAGGGACTCACGAGGACATATTGGCCAGTCCTGGTTATTACCGTTATACAAATACTGCCTCGTCTCGCATGTCGACGATTTCGATGATTTAAAATGGGTTTTTAAAATTAAATTTGCATGATGGTATTTCCATGCTTTTCAAACCCACGTGTGAATGTAATCCATTTTCATGGTTTTGTTTGAGTCAGGATCACCCGCAGGAGGGGTCGAGTCCTGACTTCATTGTGAAAATTTTAATTGAGAAAGAAAGAATTTGCAATAATTGCATGTTGATTTTCCGTGCAAATATGTTTTACATAACATCATAGCGCATATCATTGTTTTAAAATGTGTGGAGAAAGGGTGGTTTATGCATGGCACCACGTTCATGTAGGTAGTATGGTTACCTACTTGTTCGTAGGATTGCCTTACTGAGCTTGATGTGCTCACCCCTTTCATTTTCCCCCACAGATGATCTCCGGTTGAAGTTGCGACGACTCAGTACTGCATTCCGGATATCCGCTGCTGCCCATCAACATAAGGTATATACACTTGTACTTATTGTATCTACATAAGTATAGCACAGTAACATGTTTGTAAGTAACTTTAGGGGATGTATAAATAATAAAACAATTATAAATGACTGGAGAATAAATAAGTTAGTTGGGAATTGAATGGTGGGACTGGCATTGACGCACAGCCCAATTTTTAGTGGAGTGTTGGTCACGATTCGAGAACAGGTAAGAATTTAAGTAAGGAAATAAATAAAAACGCGAAAAATTCACTCTGATTTTTGGGTAGTTTGGGTCGTGACATGTTGAACAGTGGATTGGCCGAGAGAGTGTGGAAGCAGACTAGAGAGGGGTCTAAACCGAAAGGTAGGAAACGATAGGTGGTGATTGATTTGCTCAAGAAAACTTGAGATCGAATTGAAAGGAAGAAAGGGAAGGAAACTGTCTGCTGCCGGTCTAACATTGGAGCAGTTGGTGATGGTCAGCAACTGAAATGAATAGAAAGGATGAATGAAGTCTTAAAAGTTGAAATGAAATAGTATAGTTGGCAATGTGAAATAGGGGAGAAATGTGAGGTGAGAAAATGCCCCAAGGAGGCCATACTCGGCTGACACAGTGGACTCTAAAAGCTGAAAGTCTCTCAAGTTTTCTTTAAAAATAGATGATGATGACATGGTGTGAAGCAAGCTGAGGAAGAGGCGTTCGAAGGAAACAGAAGCAGTTCTGAAAATTATATATATATATCCAACTGAGAACAAAAAGTTGGCAGGAACCAAGCGACCTTTGTGGAAGAAAACCTGGAGCAAAATGAAGCCAGCAAGAAAAATGAAAGAGAAAGAAAGGGGAAGTGAGAGAAAGAGAGAGAGAGCGAGAGAGAGCAGGTTGTGTACTGTAAGGCAAATTCTATATTCATTTCTTCTTTCTGATGTTGAACAGACTATAGAAGTGTGAGGTAGAAACAGTGAACAGAAGCATAACGAGAGGAGAACAGAAGCTTGCAGGAGAGAAATCGGGAATGATAGCAGGCCGGAGAAGGAAAGAGAAAGTTGTTGGAATGTGGGCGATAGATGATGCAAAAGTTCTAAGAGGAAGCAAGGTGCCTCCTGTGTTAAATCAAAAACTGAAGCTGCCGTGAACTATGGAACCGTGGCAAAGGGAGTTCAGTCACGACCACCATCTGTCTTCTCTGGACTGTGAGGGTGTGACGATAACTATATGGAAGGCTAAAGCAACAGACGGGCAGTAGAGGGAAAGGTGATGATGATGAAGATGGTGACAGTGAAGTTAAGAGAAAGAGGAAGAGAAGGAGCAAACTGGAATGAACAAACTGAAGCTTGAAACAGTAAGTGAAACAAAGCAGCAGACGTGGACCAGAGTGTAAGAGCTGGAGTGAGGCGTAGTTGAGGAAAGAGAAAAGTCTTTGGGTTGCCTAGGCATGGGAAGCCAAAATAGAGGTGAGGGAGGCAGAGAACAGAGGCTGGAGTCGAGAACTTGGCTGCAAAGGGGAGGAAACCTCATTGCATGAACGTGTGATTGAAAAAAAAAACGAGCCATGAACAGGAATGTGACCGAAACAGAAGCTGGTGGTTGCTGGAGGATGGTTGCTTAGATGCGAAAATGATGGTAAAGAATGGTAGTGTTAAGAATGGGGGACGACGAGGACTGAAGCCGAGCCTTGGAGAAAGACGATAAACAGTAACAAGCTAAATGAAAATGAGGAAGAAAAGAAAAGTGGCGGGAAAAAAGAAAGTAATTAAAAAAAAGATGATGAACAATATAAAAAAAAGAAGAAAAGAAAAAAAGGACGAAAAGAAAAGGGGGGTTATATATATATAATTAGAACCACATGGAAAATAGAATAAGAGGCATCGAGGAAATCGAGAAAAAAACCCGAGGGAAAGGTGATCGGAAATATTTATTCAAAATTTTCGGTGAAAATAAGTTGAAAGGGTCGAGCTCGTCGACTCGCTACGTCGAGACAATCGAGGACTACTCGACAGACATTGAGGTAAGAAAATTATGCAAGTTTTAGAGATAATTGTATGTATTTTATGATTTCAAGTGTATTTTCCCTAGGCAAGCAAGGTTACGATTTTGACGCATCGTAGGTAATTCGAATAAATAGGATACTAAGAATACAAATTTCGGTGTAAGAGAATCATAGAAGGATTTAAGGGAGATACTTGGAGGCGTCACTACTCGAACTTGGAATTTTCGATTAATCGAGGTAAGGGGTACAATTTAACTTAGTTCTGATAAAGTGTCACAACCCTCCATGACTTAACCAAAAACCACTACAAACTTTTTCGCATTTTTAACTTACCTTTCCTCTCTTCAATGGTTGGGATGTGATTCGATGTTAGCTTCCTTGCATACCATATCATTCATTATCATACATACATGTCAATATACTGTTACTGACTGTAACTTCTTTTTATAATACATGTGAGATCATATAAAAGCTAATACAAATACATTCCCCATAATATATATCGTATACATCACTGTGCTGTTTCTATGTTTAGATACATAACCGTACAAAATATGTATACCTGTTGATCGATAGGAAATAGCAGCAGACAACAGGAATACTATCCCTCAAATGCTCTTACTCTACTGCTGATGCTCTGTAGAGAGATGTAAAAGAAAAGGGGGTGAGCATACAACGTGCTCAGTAAGGAAATCAGGCAAGCAAGTAGACATCTACACTATCTACTTAAAATAATGCTATGCCTCGAAAATATCATTTCCTTAACTCACTTTAAAAGCATGTCTTAAAATATATATATATATACTTGTACAGATTAAATCCCATGTACAGAAATCATGCTTACTTTTTCAAATGTAGGCATGTAGTGCAAAATAATGTATCTTTATAATATCACAATGCCTTTAGATAAATCATGCCATGTATATTTAAATCACATTAAATATGGCATTTAACTTATTCACATCACAACAATCGAATTTTGACTCATCCCTCAGGTCTATCCGTAAATAAATCAGTCAATCAGGGGATATGTCATGTGAGACTCTGTGGTGAAATATAATAATATCCTGGACTAAGGCCATATCCTACAATGGTGATCCCAGGCTACACGAAATCCTAATGTGCGGGGCATCACTGCTGCAACGGGAGGGGGGTTAGTCCATCACAACTGCCAACTATATGCTCCTCAACTCCACAACACCACACGGTACAGTGTACTCCATGCCACTCACACGATACAACATACCCTACATCACAGTCGGGGTGCCTACCATAGGTCTTAGCCCTTAAACCATGGAATATCATACCACGTCTCTAATCCACATGCGAACCTCTCATAGTGTGACACTCAGTCTACACGAGGAAATCAAGCATGATTTTCAACATGTATTATATATCACATAAATTACAGTGCGCGCCTTTGAGCGCGACTTATAGTCGACACTCCGCTCAAACACTGTTTCACATCACAAACTCAAGTCTAGTGTGAGTAAACCTCCAGCAACTAGGTCAATGCATAGTTCATGTTTCAAACCAAGTACGAGCAATAACTCTAGTACCATGCTATTCACATAACTTATCAAATCAAGTACGAGTAATAGCTTAAGTACTATGTCATGTATCTCATGTAAAATTCGAGTACGAGCTAATCGCTCCAGCACTCTATCATGCATAAATCACATAAAACTGAGTACGAGTAATAACTCCAGCACTCTATCATGTATGTCATGGAAATCTAGTGCGAATCACAATCCATCACTAATATATGTGGAAAATATATGAAATCAAGTGCGAGCTGTGCTCTAGCATGATTTATTCTCACATAATTCGATAGATGGCTCTTTAAAAAGGGATGATTTTCAAAACATCAAAATCAGCACTATAAAGTGTGCTTAATTCATATCAACCTTAAAATCATTAGCCCATCTATTTATTCTTCTGCTAAACAGCAGTAAAACACTCAAATGATGGTTTCCATGCTTTTTACAACTTTTCACAGAAGTTGACATTTTTCCTAACTAAGGGCAAAATCATAATTTGCCACTATTAGGTCACAATAATTATTATTCACTTTCTCTAACCCTCAGAGTTTTTAAGTGAATGTAAAAGTAGATGAAAATACGTGCAGGTATCTCTAACTACTCACAAAAGTCCCTTACCTACAATCACTCGTGAAATTTTACTTTCTCAACGCTGCTCGATCTAGCAGTGTCAGGACCCCAGTTTCAATCCATGACTTTATCCAAAAATCACTATAATTTTTTTTTATTTTTTTTGCATTTTAACTTACCTTTCCTCTCTTCACTGGTTAGGCTGTGATTCGATGTCAGAGTCCTCACTTACCATATCATCCATTTCATACATACATGTCAAATATATTATTACTGTCTGTAACTGCTTTTATTATACATGTAAGATCTAATACAATTATATTCCCCATAATATATAACGTATACATCACTGTGCTGTTTCTAGGTTTAGATACATGACTGTACATAATAAGTATACCTGATGTATCGATAGGAACTAGCAGTGGACTTTGGGACACTATCCCTCGATAGCTCTCGCTCTACTGACGCTCTGTAGAGAGATGTAAAGAAAAAGGGGGTGAGCATAACATTTATTTCCTTGAAAACATTTATTTCCTTACTCACTTTAAAAGCATGTCTTGAAATATAATATATATGTACTTGTACAGAATAAATCTCATGTACAGAAGTCATGCTTTATTTCTCAAATATAGGCATCTGTCTGCTGAGCCACTCTGATCCTGTCCAACAGGTCCGGCTCCAAGCGTAGACTAGCTATCACATAGCCTATATCCATGTCAGAAGGCACGACTCCCAAACTGAGGCTGGCAAACTGCTCTAGCTAATCATGCTCCCTAACCATCATATACGATACCATCCCCAGGCTCTTCCTGCTCAAAGCATCGGCTACAACGTTAGCCTTACCCGGATGATAAAGTATCTCACAATCGTAGTCCTTCAGAAGCTGTAGCCATCTTCTCTGTCTCATGTTCAGCTCCTTCTGCCAGAACAGATACTTGAGGCTCTTGTGGTCGGTAAATATCTGGAACTTCTCACCATACAAGTAGTGGCGCCATACCTTCAACGCAAACACTACTGCTGCTAGTTCCAAATCATGGGTCGGATAGTTCTTCTCATGATCCTTCAGCTGTCTGGATCCATAAGCAACTACCTTCTCGTCCTGCATCAATACACAGCCCAGTCCCTGATGCGAAGCATCGGTATACACTGCAAATCCTCCTGAGCTGGTAGGGATAGTGAGAATTGGAGCGGTGGTCAATCGACACTTCAACTCCTCAAAGCTCTTCTCACAATCCTTGTTCCATATGAACGGTGCACTCTTTCGAGTAAGACGTGTCAATGGAGCAACCAACTTCGAAAATCCCTCAATGAATCTCTGATAGTATCCAGCTAAACCCAGAAAACTCTTGATCTCGGTGACTGTCCTCGGCTGTTCCCACTGAACTACCGCCTCTATCTTAGATGGATCAACTGATACACCATCTCTCGATACGACATGTCCCAAAAACAAGATCTGTGACAACCAAAAGTCACACTTGCTGAGCTTAGCATATAACTCATGCTCCCGTAACGTCTGCAGCACGATCCTGAGGTGCTCCTCATGCTCCTCTTTGGATCTCGAATACACCAATATGCCATCGATGAAGACGATAACAAACTGGTCCAAGTATGGCTTGAACACATCGTTCATCAAAGCCATGAAAGCAGCTGGAGCATTCGTCAATCCGAATGGCATGACCAAGAACTCATAATAGCCATATCGGGTACGAAATGCTGTCTTGGGTACATCTCCACTCTGAACCTTCAGCTGATGATACCCAGACCTTAGGTTAATCTTGGAAAAGACCTGTGCTCCCTGTAGCTGATCTAGCAAGTCGTCAATGCGTGGAAGGGGGTATCTATTCTTGATGGTGGCCTTATTCAACAATCGGTAGTCTATACACAATCGGAGGCTCTCATCCTTCTTCCTTACAAACAAAATCGGTGCTCCCCAAGGTGAAACACTCGGTCGTACAAAGCCCCTATCCAACAGCTCTTGTAACTGTCTCTTGAGCTCCTCCAGCTCGACTAAGGCCATGCGATAAGGTGGTCTCGAAATAGGCTCCGTACCAGGTACCAGATCTATACAGAACTCCATCTCTCTGTCTGGTGGTAACCCTGGCAATTCATCCGGGAAAACATCTGGGTACTCACTGATCACAGTGATATCTGTCAACTCCGGATGGGCCTTATCCATATCTACCACGTACGCAATGAAACCTTGATATGTCGAAGGTTTTTCTAAATCAAAAATCATGTAATAATCATATCTATTCCTTTCATTTATCCTTATTAAACTTTACAACATATCTAGTAGGGTTAGGAAACATAACTGTCTTAGCGTAACAATCTAAAACAGCATGGTTTACAGATAGCCAATCCATTCCTAATATTATATCAAAGTCACTCATACTTAGTAATATTAGATTGGCTGTCATCTCCTTATCCCCTACTCTCAACTTGCAGTCATTATATACATATTCTACAACTTGACTACTATTCATAGGCGTACTGATTAACATCATCATACATAAACGTGTACGCTCTACATGTCTTGCTAATTTACATGCAAATGAAGGCGATACAAAAGAATGCGTGGCACCAGGATCAATTAAAACATATGCTTCAATATCATAAATCAGGATGTTACCTCGAATCACATCCGATGAAGCATCAGCTGTTCCCTGGTCCAAAGCATGTACTCGCCCTTGACCCATCACTTGTTTTCCCCTTCTCCTCTGCCGTCGCTCTACCTCTCTGAGCAGACATACCAGCTGGGGTTCTATCATACTCCATGCCCCTCTGTGGTGCAGTCCCATACGACGCTGGGCACTCTCTAGCCATGTGCCCCTGTTTCCCACATCAAAAACATACCATAGCACTCTGTGGACACGGTCTATCTCCATGTGATCTGCCGCATCTTCTACACTGATCTGCAGCAGGTCGCGGTCCTCCCATGATAATGCCCTTCGCTGGGGCTGCAGTCGGATAAGAAGGAGGTCTAGCATATCTATCTCGTGTCCCCTGTATCCGTGATCTCTTACCGAAGGATCTTTTTCCCCCTCAATAACTAAAATCTCTAGCGGGTTTCTTCTTTTGCAAGTTTAGGCTACGGCTAAACTTCCCAAACTCGAAAGCATTCCTCTCGTAGTCCTGCTCACATAGTTACGCCCTGCGCACTGCCTCCTCATAAGTCACTATGTCTAATGGGACCAACTTGGACCGTAGCACCGGTCTCAACCCGTCGATAAATCTGTGGACCTTTCTGGTCTCACTGTACATAGTATTCGGGTCGTATCTTCCTAGGGATAGAAATTGAGTCTCATACTCGTCCACCGATAAACTCCCCTTGTTGAGTCTTAAAAACTTTGCCTGTAACTTTCGCTGTGCAGTGTCAGGAATAAACTGCCTCCTGAAGGCCTCCCGAAATATATCCCAACTGATATCCGTGTGTCGAGATCTCAATATAGGTCGGGTGGACTTCCACCAATGCTCTGCAGCTCCCTTCAGTAGGAACGCAGCAAACGCGACCATCTCTGAGGTCGTGCACTCGAAGAATCCATAGAGCTTCTCCAGCTCTGCTAACCACTCCTCGGCAGCCACCGGGTTCTTGACCCCACAAAATGATGGAGGTCTAAACTTCTGGAACTCCCTCAACCGATACAGGTCACATCCATAGCTTAATCCACTTCCACCCGAAACCGGTGGGGGTGTAGGAGTATCTACTGTCCTCTGTGCATCAGCTGTCTGCGTAGGTGTATCAGGGGCAACTGCCTCTCCTGTAGCAGCTCCTGCCTCCTGTCTCTGCCTACCTGGCATTGTCTATGCCAGTATCTCTATAATAGTCTCGAGACCACGCTCTAATCTCGTGAAGCGCGTCTCAGCACAATCGGGTGCCTCAGTAGCACCTGCAGTCTCGTGCGTAGGTAATGGTCTGGCAGCTGCTCGTCCCCTGGGTCTATCTCCCCGGCCTCGAGCCCTACCTCTAGTAACTCTACCACTACGCGTATTTGCCATATCGGCAAAGTTCCTGCATTCACAATAGTGAATCAGTCCATTTCCTATCTGGTATACACAGTTATATCTAAACACAGCACAATACTATGGGGATGTACACTTTCCTATTTTCTAACACCGACTCACATCAGACCAACTTTGGCTCTGATACCATCCTGTCAGGACCCCAGTTTCAATCCATGACTTTATCCAAAAATCACTATAATTTTTTTTTTGCATTTTAACTTACCTTTCCTCTCTTCACTAGTTGGGTTGTGATTCGATGTCAGAGTCCTCACTTACCATATCATCCATTTCATACATACATGTCAAATATATTATTACTGTCTGTAACTGCTTTTATTATACATGTAAGATCTAATACAATTACATTCCCCATAATATATAACGTATACATCACTGTGCTGTTTCTAGGTTTAGATACATGACTGTACATAATAAGTATACCTGATGTATCGATAAGAACTAGCAGTGGACTCTGGGACACTATCCCTCGATAGCTCTCGCTCTACTGACGCTCTGTAGAGAGATGTAAAGAAAAAGGGGGTGAGCATAACGCGCTCAGTAAGGAAATCAGGCAAGCAAGTAGATATCCATACTATCTACTCAAAATAGTGCTATGCCTTGAAAACATTTATTTCCTTACTCACTTTAAAAGCATGTCTTGAAATATAATATATATGTACTTGTACAGAATAAATCCCATGTACAGAAGTCATGCTTTATTTCTCAAATATAGGCATGTAGTGCAAAACAATGCATTGTATATAAATCATGCCTTTATGTAAATCATGCCATGTATATTTAAATCACAATAAATATGGCATCAAATGATTCACAACACAAATCGGAGTCCGACCCATCCCTCAGGTCTGTCCGCAGTTTTAAATCATTCAATCAATGTGATATATCATGTGAGACTCTGTGGTAAATGCAAATAGTATCCTGGATTATGATCATATCCGAAAGGTGATCCCAAGCTACACGGAATCCTAGTGTGTGGGGTATCACTGCTGTAACGGGAGGATGGTCAGTCCAATGTCAACCGCCAGCTACGTAACACACGGTACAGCGTACACCTCGTGTCCCAAACACGGTACAAAGTACACCTGTGGACCCTCACAGCCAAGGTGCCTCCCATAGGACTTAGCCCTCAAAACTATGGAAATAAGTATACCACGTCTATATCAACCTCATGCGGATATCCTCTCTAGCTATGACACACAGTCACACAAGGACTCAGGCATGGGTTTTAACATGTATTACATATCACATACAGTGTGCGTCTTGAGTACGACTCACAGTCGTCACTCCGCTCAAACACTGTTTCACATCACAAAACTCAACTCTAGTGCGTGCAATCTCTAGCAACTAGGTCAATGCATAGTTTATGTATTAAATCAAGTACGAGCAATAGCTCCCAGTACTATGCTATGCACAATATCAAAATCAAGTACGAGCAATAGCTCCCAGTACTATGTCATGTATAAACCATGAAGAATCGAGTACGAGCAACGCTCTAGCACTCTGTCATGCATATATCATTCAAAGCTGAGTACGAGTGAGAACTCCAGTACTCTATCATGCATGTCATGAAAATCTAGTGCGTATCAAAATCTAGCACTAATATTATGTGGAAAACATATGACTCCCAGTGCGAGATATGCTCTAGCACGATTCATTCTCACAAAATATGATAGATGGCTATTTAAAAGGGATTGTTTATAAAACATTAAAATCAGCACTTAAAAGTGTGCTTAAGTCATATCAACCTTAAAATCATTAGCCCATCTATTTATT
This sequence comes from Firmiana major, assembly GCA_033439115.1. NCBI lineage: Eukaryota > Viridiplantae > Streptophyta > Magnoliopsida > Malvales > Malvaceae > Firmiana > Firmiana major. The sequence continues at coordinate 71,422,265 of CM065898.1, read as the reverse complement.
TTCATGCTAATAGCAATTAAACACTCACAATAGTATTTTCCATGCTTTTTGCAACTTCTCACAAAAGTTGACTTTTTGACTAACTAGGGGCAAAATCGTAATTTGCCACTATCGGGTCGCAATAATTATTATTCACTTTCTCTGACCCTCAGAGTTTTTAAGTGAATGCAGAAGCAGTTGAAAATACGTGCAGGTATCTCTAACTACTTGCAAAAGTCCCTTACCTCGGATCACGTCACGTGACCTCACTTCCTCGGTGCTGCTAATTCCCGCAGTCCGATCAGCTCTCAATGTAAACTCCGGAGCTGTAAATAACCGTTCCTCAGGTTAATTAAAATTTTCCTACTGTATTACACATTAATACAGTTTAATTTCCCTTAATGGGCCTTAAAATCCTAAATGGGCCTAACTAGGCCTTAAGCCCATTTCCATTTTACTATTCACTTTTGTTGGGCCTATTGGGCTTGTGGGGCCCACCAACTCTTATTGGGCTTGTCTTAGGCCCATTACACCCTATTGGGCCTAAAAATATTGGGCTTGGCCCATTGGGCCTCTCGGCCACATGCCATGGCCGAGAGCTAGCCATTCTCGGTTTTCCACCATGGCATGCCATACATACCTATTTCCTAGCCATTTTCACTTAGGTATTTTCACAAACACTTGGTAGGCAACATTACCAATCATCATATTGTTCATTTAGGCATTTTATCAAACACCTTGATTGCCAACAATTTACATGTATTAATTAATCAATTTGATTAATTCTAATTATACCATTAACATTAATACATGTGTACTAATCCATTTATGTCTTAAAAATCAAATTGACATATTTCAATATCCCATTGATCACTCTCGGCCTAACCCTCTTCATGGTGATTTAATATGTTTCAATGCTTAAAACATACATCAACATACTTAAAATCATTCATACATTAACATATATGAAATTGGAAATTAGAAAATATACCAATTGTTGTGTTCACCCTTTGGCCGAAACTTTGTAGGCTCTCGGTTTGCACTCTATGGCTCCTTGATAGCCAATTCTAACATATGTTAATCTCCTTTCAATTTGGAACAACTTCCATGAAGAATGCAAGTTCCAAATATGTCTAATTCCTAGTGATTTCTAGTGAGAGAAAGCTTGGATGGTTATGGTTTCAATGGTTTCTTCTCTAGCCGGAATTGGTGTGGTGAAGATGACAATGGTGTGGCTGCATTTATAAGCCACTTACTTAGCCATTAAGCCTTACTTTTCAGCCATTTTTCTTGACTTTCCAAATCTGAACCATGAGTCACCTTATGAGTCACCTTATGAGTCATAGTTAACTTTAACTATGGTTAGATATTTATCTCATGGGCTTTTCCAATTGGGCTTCTCGGTTTGGGCTTTCCTAATGGGCTTTCGGGCTGAAATTTTTACTATACCTCGGGCCTTTTATTGTCTCAAAATTTGGCCGATCAATTGGTCCAACAATTCGGTCTAAAGGACCTAAAAATTTTGATATACGTTTAGTATACCTTAATGGGCTTTAAAATTTTCACCTTAGGCCCATTACGTTTTTAACCATTAAATTTATTCCGGAATCCTTCCGAATAAAGTTTCCTTACTTCCGGGGATGATTATCTTGTATTCTGGCCAAGAATATTTTTTCCCAAATTTTTCTCCACACTTGGTTAATTTTTAACCATGATTAGTCAACTATGGCAAAAGTCCACTTTCTTAACTATAGTTGACTTTTTCTTTAACCATTGACTAAGGTGACTTTTTCTCCAAATTTTGAAAGTGTCATATATTATGTCTTACACTCTCGTCTTTATATTCCAACCGCTCCTGGTGGATAATTTCACCTGAAACTCCTTTTCTCGCCAAAAAGGTCCATTTTACCCTTTTTAGCTTTTACTCTCGTTTTTGTATGTTCGGGTCTAAATCAAGCTGACTTTCCTTCATGAGCTCTCTACGCTCTCTTATTTTAAGTTCTTATTTTCAGTCAGAATGATTTAGAATGACTCGGTTTAGCCTGTGATACCCATCGTCCACATTAGGCATTTTATGTAGCTTTTGCGTGTTAATTCATTTCACTAACACTTTAAATCTAGTAAATACTCTTCTTATGATTCAACCATAATTACATAGTGTTCATACACATAGGAATCATAAGGAAATAAGCTACAAAAATTCGGGTCTGACAAGCAGTTCGATTTGCTCCTCCAATAATCTCTGGAGCTACATATAACCATTTATAAGGTTAATTATATTTTTCCTACTATATTTCACATTAAATATAGTCTATTTCCCTTCATGGGCTTTAATAAACCTTAATGGGCCTAACTATGCCTTAAGCCCATTTCCATTTTACTATTCATTTTTGTTTGGCCTATTGGGCTTGTGGGGCTCACTAACTCTTATTGGGCTTATCCTAGACCCGTTACATCTCATTTGGCCTAAAATAATTGGGCTTGGCCCATTAGACCTCTCGGCCACATGCCATGGCCGAGAGCACTCCATGCCGTTGATCACACCATGGCATGCCGTCCATGTCCATTTCTTTAGCCAATTCACTTAGGCATTTTCACAAACACTTGGTTGGCAATGTTCTTAAGCATCACATAGTTCATTTAGGCGTTTTATCAAACACCTTGATTGCCAACTTAATACATGTATTAATTAATCAAATTGATTAATTCTAACTATACCATAATCATTAACACATGTACATTAACTCATTTATGCCTTAATATCATATGGGCATTCATCAATATTTCACTACTCACTCTCGGCCTAACCATGATCATAATGATTTTATATGTTTCAATGCTTAAAACATATACCAATATACTTAAAATCATTCATACATTAACATATATGAATTTGAAAGCTTGAAAATATACCTAGTATTTGTGTTCACACTTGGCCGAAACTTTGGAGTCTCACAGTTTGCACACTATGGCTTCTTGATAGCCAATTCCAACATATGTTACTCTCCTCTCAATTTGGAACAACTTTCATGATGTATGCAAGTTCCAAATATGCCTAAATCCTAGTGATTTCTAGTGAGAGAAAGCTTGGATAAATGTATTTCAATCATTTCCTTATGTAGCCGAGAATGGTATGGTGAAGATGACAATGGTGTGGCTGATTTTATAAGCCATTTACTTAGCCATTAAGCCTTACTTTTCAGCCATTAAAATTGACTTCCTAAGGTTTAGTTATGAGTCACCTAATGAGTCATCTAATGAGTCATAGTTAGCTTTAACTATGGTTAGATATTTACCTAATGGGCTTTACAATTGGGCCTCTTGGTTTGGGCTATCTTAATGGGATTTCGGGCTGAAATTTTTACTATACCTCAGGCCTTTTATTGTCTCAATATTTGGCCTATCAATCAGTCCAACAATTCGGTCTAAGGGACCTAAGAATTTTGATCTACGTTTAGTATACCTTAATGAGCTTTAAAATATTCACTTTAGGCCCATTACGTTTTTAACCAGTAAATTAAATCTGGAATCCTTCAGAATAAATTTTCATTACTTCCAAGGATGATTATCTTGTATTCTGACCAAGAATATTTTTTTCCAATTTTTTTTCTCCATACTTAGGTTAATTCCTAACTATGTTTAGTCAACTATGGTAAAAGTCCACTTTTCTTAACTATAGTTGACTTTTTTCTTAATCATTGACCAAGTTGACTTTTTCTCAAAATTTTGAAAGTGTCATATCTTATGTTTTACACTCTCGTCTTTACGTTTTGGCCATTTTCAGTAGATAAATACACCTGAAACACCTTAAATACTTTAACTCGCTAAAAAGGTCCATTTTACCCTTTTTAGCTTTTACTCTCGTTCTTTTTGTTCGGAACTAAATCAAACTGACCTTCCTTCATAAGCTGTCTATATTTTCTCATTTTAATTTCTTATTTTCAATCAGAATGATTCAGATCCACTCGGTTTAGCCTGTGACTCTTATAGCTCATATTAGGCTTTTATGTAGCTTATGCGTGTTAACTCATTTCACATACTCTTTAAATCTAGTAATACTCTTCTTATGATTCAATTATAATAATAGAGTGTTCATACACATAGGAATCATAAGGAACAGGCTACATAAAATACGGGTCTGACATAATGAATCCTGATTTCATTGATAAAAAGATTTTATGAAACAGCATTATGTTTTTAATGATTTATGATTGATTTCATACTTATGGAATGATTTACGAAACATGATTTCATTTTATGAAATGTTCGCTAAGAACATCTATGTTTATGAAATGAATTTTCAAAGTATGAATATGCATTAAAGTTTTATGATGGTTTGAAAAACCTATATTTATGCCTTAAAAGGAACTTTTGACATTTTCAAAAGTATTTAAGAAAAAGGAAAAAAATTTTTGAGACTATAGGCTTCATGCATGGCTACCACTCATGGTGTTCCAGCTCCATCACTTGAGTGTCGGTACGTAGGGCCCCTGTAGTGTTTAGCTCAACTTGTGTGGTAGATGTCTCACTACTTGTGGTTTATGATGATGATGTTTTGGTAGTATCTCGTGCCCGCATAACACGCATGAATGTTTCCCGCACGACGAGGGCCATTGGTGTCCCTGCCCTAGCTATGTGCTAGTATATGATAAGAAATAAGAAGATACTATCCATATTTATGATTATGATTGTTGTATGACCCTGATCTAGTCTACAGCCCGCTTACCATGGCCATAGGTATGACTGACTCTCTACAGAGAATGACACGTATCGCATGACTTAGTTATACCCTAGTCTCCACGATTATGATTATGAATACGTTTATGATAATGGTGAATGACTATGTTTTTATGAGATTTTGATGAAATGTTTACGAACAATTATGAATTATGATGAAATGTTTAAGAATGATTATGTTTTATGAAACGTTTACGAATGACGTTGATTTTATGAAATCATCCATTAATGATGAAAATTTTATAAAGTAGTTAAGCATGTATCTGATTTAAAGAAACTCATACTTCATAATTTCTTATGATAACTATGCACGAAATGAAATTTTACATATCTTATAAATATTAGTTTCTAAAAGAAACTTATGACCAATTTTTCTGAAGAAAAGTTTATTTCATGAATGTTTATTTCATGCTTTTACATATCAGGACTACTTTAATTGTATTTTATTACTGGGCTTTTTCCCGAAAGCTTACCCCTTCGCCTCTCAGATCTTTGCAGTGAATTACAATTAATAAATACTACGTAGATGACATAGGCTGGTGGATATGAGCTTCCCCAGACTACCTTTTGTACATGCGTAAGGTATACATTCTTATCTCTTTATCAGACCATTTATATGCACAGACATCTATTGAAAGTAATGTGTCGGGCTAAAACCTGTATAAGGATAAATGAAATGAAATGTTTTTAAGGATTGACACTGAACAGGAATACAGCCTAAGTGAATAAAGGATTAAGTTACAAGTCGAAGTTTAAAAAAAAAATTCCTTGAATTTTTATAGGTCACGGGTCATTACACGCTCACACTGATTTTATGGGACATGCGATGAGCCGTGCTTGGAACGTCGGGTAGACTGTGTGTTACTCCGATTAAATATGCTCACACGTACATTTTGAGACAGGCACGATTGTGGATATGAGATATGGGTCCACGAAGTACGTTGTACCTTGCAAGTAGCATGGAGTACGTTGTACCGTACTGAGATTGATTATGTGGCATCTTCGGATGCGAGTGGCATCTTTCGATGCAAGTGGCATCTTTGGATGCGAGTGGCATCTTCAGATGTGAGTTATCAGACAAGACCGATAGGATGGACTGACCCACCTCCCGGGACGGTTCCCGATAGTGGTGAGACCACGAACATAGGATCCGTGTAGCAGTGGGATCACGAGTATATTGCCATACTCCTGGTTATTTGCATGAGATATATATATTGCCTAGTCTCGCATGTTATAAATTGATGTTTTGAGAAGCTTATTTTATGGATTTTGTGTAAGTCTGGATCACCCAAGGGAGGGGTTGGATCCTGACTGAGATGTGATTTTGATGAGAATGAAACTGGGATTTAAATTAAAACTTGCATGACGTTATTTCCTTGCTATTTAAACCCAGGTGTGATGTAAACTGGTTTACATGACATTCACTGTCTCGAGTGTTATTATTGCTTTGAAAAGCATCTGATTTCATGATTTTGTGTGAGTCAGGAACACCCGAGAGAGGGGTTAAGTCCTGGCTGTGTTGTGAAATTTTAACGAGAATGAAATGATTTAAATGGATTTGCATGTTGAGTTTTCCTTGCTCTTTGAAATCCATCTGTGAACTTGTTTTACATGACATCATGCATTGTAGCATCTATTTTGAAATTATGTGGAGAAAAGGGTGGTTTATGCATGGCACCACGTTCATGTAGGTAGTATGGTTACCTACTTATTCGTAGGATTGCCTTACTGAGCTTGATGTGCTCACCCCTTTCATTTTCTCACACAGATTTCTTCTAGTAGACTTTGAGGCGATTGAGTACTGCATTCTTGATATCCGCTGCTGCCCATCACTTGAGGTATATACACTTGTACATATTGTATCTAAATAAGAATAGCACAATAACATGTTTGTAAGCAACTTTCGGGGATGTATAGACACTTTAAACACTTGTAAATGAATGAGATAGAATTAGAGAAAAACTAATGTGTTTACCTTTCCTTTAATAAGGAATTAAGTTATATGGTGAATGAATGGTGGGACTGGCATTAACGAACAACCCAGTTGTTAGTGGAGTTTGGTCACGATCAGAGGACAAGTAAGTATGAAAGAAAAACGAAAAATTTTCTCTGATTTTGGGTCGTGGCAGATTAGTGGTGAGATTGATTTTGATAAGATTAAAAATAATAAAAAGACAGTTAAAGATATATTTTTAATAAAATAATTATAAAAACTAAAATTAAAAATTAAAAAGTAATTTCACAACAAAATTTATCCTATTCTTACTACTCGTGCCGCAGTTGAGCAAAAAATGCTCCCAAACTCGGCCAAAATTCGGAACAACCATAATTTGAAAAAAAAAAAACAACTGTGAGTAAAAGCAGGCAGAGACAGTCCTAACCAAGATGTCAATTACATGACAGCAACTGGATATGCAAATGGTTAGAAATTTAGGAAAACACATTCCCTTAACAATTTCTTTATATATATATATATATATATATATATATATATATATATATACCTTCATTGTTACATATCGTGACAGAATTTTTCAAGGATTGGATATAATATATATATATATATATAAATCTTTATCACAAATACTGATTGGTGAACTGTACAAAGTTCTTCATTATATAATAATATGACTAAACTAATAGTAATTGGAGTCGATGACACTTCCGAGAAGGTCATTCCCTCTTTGCTTTTTTTTTAATTACCATATTTGTTTTCATGCAGGTTATGCCTTGAGGCATTCCACTTCAAATTCAAATGTTCATTACACGATAATTAGCAAGAAGACCTTATCTTTAACGCTTTGATTGTTCTCTCTCTCTCTCTCTCTCTCTCTCTCTCTCTCTCTCTATATATATATATATATATATATATATATATGAAATGGTCAATTTCATTACAAATATAATTAATGAATTAATTAATATACCTATTGTTACCTGAAACAATGGTGACGAATCACTGACGTCTTCTCTTCGGGTTCCTTGCTATGTGTTGCCGAGAACTTTGCAATAAAAATAATGATCAGAGGGACGCAGAGGTTGTTCCCTGCGTAAGCACTCTGATGCTTAAGTTAGCCAGAGAATTTGACAGAGTTTCTGGAAATAAAATAGAGACTTAGTTTCACGTATCATACCTTCTCCCCCCACTTGTTGGTGGTGATTGTGCTTTTAAAGACATGAGTTTGTATCTGATTAAAACTCTCTTACTTTATCTATATATATTCTGATTTTGATCTTGATAATGTTACAACCATGTAGATGAGGTTGAGTTTGAATCCAACGCCAATTACTCTTTTTTACCACTTTTTATTTATTATTATTATTATTATCAGTCACAACAATTGCTCCCCACTCTTTCGCTAGATATAATCTTGCGGAAGAGTACATCTATTCATATTGTAGCCTCAGGTCAAGTTCTCAGTTAGACTCTTAAGTTGAATTCTCAAGCTAGACTCTGATACCAAATTCTCAAGCCTTTGTTTGAGTGTGTGGCTTACCTCTTGCATCAAGCCCTTACTTTGAGTGCATAGCTTACCTCGCGCACTTTTTGCTTCAAGCTCTTGCACTTTTTTTTGTGGCTTACCTTGCGCATTTTTCGCTTGAAGCCCTTTATATAAATCTTCTCTTGATGCTGGGCCGCCGTGACGCATTTGCACCTCTAGCACTATGGCATGTTTGTTTTCAAATGCCTAGCCGCCATGACGCCCTTGCTTCTTTGGCTCTTACGACAAGTCTTTTCAGATGTCTGGCCGTCGTGACGCTATCGCGCCTCTGGCTCCTACGGCTTATTTATCTTCAACACCTGGCTACCGTGACGCTATCGCGCCTCAGGCTCTTACGGGTTATTTGTTTTCAATGCTTGGCCACTGTGATGCTATCGCGCTTCAGGCTCTTACGGCTTATTTATCTTCAACGCTTGGCCACAGTGATGCTATAGCGCCTCAAGCTCTTAGGGCTCGTATGTTTTTCACGCCTGGCCACAGTGACGCTATTACGCCTCATGCTCTTACGGCTCATCTGATTTTTTTCGCCTGGCCACAGTGACGTTAATGCACCTCAGGCTCTTACGGCTCGTCTGATTTTTACGCCTGGCCATAGTGACGCTATCGAGCCTCAGGCTCTTACGGCTCGTTTGATTTTTTACGCCTGGCCACAGTGACTCTATTGCGCATCAAGCTCTTACGGCTTGTCTGATTTTTATGCCTGGCCACAGTGACGCTATCGCGCCTCAGGCTCTTACGGCATCTGATATTTTATGCCTGGCCACAGTGATGCTATTGCGCCTGAGGCTCTTACGGCTCGTCTGATTTTTACGCCTAGCCACAGTGACGCTATCGCGCCTCAGGCTCTTACGGCTTGTCTGATTTTTTACGCCTGGTCACAGTGACGCTATTGCGCCTTAGGCTCTTATGGCTCGTCTGATTTTTATGCCTAGCCACAATGACGCTATTACGCCTCAGGCTCTTACGGCTCGTCTAATTTTTACGCTTGGCCACAGTGACACTATTGCGCCTCAGGCTCTTACGTCTAGTCTAATTTTTACGGTTGGCCACAGTGACGCTATCGCACCTCAGGCTCTTACGGCTCGTCTAATTTTAACGCCTGGCCACAGTGACGCTATCGCGCCTCAAGCTCTTATGGCTCGTCTGATTTTTTACGTCTGGCCACAGTGACGCTATTGCACCTCAGGCTCTTACGGCTCGTCTGATTTTTACGCCTGGCCATAGTGACGCTATTGCGCCTTAGGCTCTTATGGCTCGTCTAATTTTTACGCCTGGCCACAGTGATGCTATCGCTCCTCAGGCTCTTACGGCTCGTTTGATTTTTTACGTCTTGCCACAGTGACATTATTGAGCCTCAGGCTCTTACGGCTCGTCTGATTTTTACGCCTGGCCATAGTGACACTATTGCACCTCAGGCTCTTACGGGTCATCTTCGTAAGATGACATTGCACGCCCAATAGTAGCAATATGTTTATTATTCCAAGTGTTGTTGTTGAAAATAACAGTTCTGTTTCCCATGGTAGTTATTTGATACCCATAATCCCATCAAGACATCACCTTAGCATCTAGAGGAGTATTTTGCCGAAGCCAAAAGTATGCCTCACGATAATCATCCAAGATAACTCTATTCCTATGGGCACCTCTTGCAGCCAGCACAATTGAGGGAGATGAGTATGCCTCAGAAGTGACCTAGGTACTGTGGGTAGCATACTTACTGAGCAAGTAAAAAGCACCAAAGAGCAATGCCATAGCACCATTTTTCTGGAAAGGCTAGGATTGATCAAGTGAAGCCTTAGAAGAGGCCCTTCCACTGCTTGTGCCTTTAGTGGAACCAGCCTGGACAACCTTGTTCTTAGACCTCAAAAGCACAGTCAAATTCTTCACAGTGGCAGAAATAACAATAGCACTAATAAGGCATACTGCAGGCGTAGCAACAAGAATCAACTGAACTATGACACCAGCAAAATACATGTTTGTAAGACCATACATGACGATAAATATAATGGTATCTGATAACTGCTTGCAGCAGAAATAAAGACCAACTGGGAAAAGGAAAAGCAAGATATGGGAATTTGATAAATTAGCACCAATGGGAGGATTTATAGTTACTGCAGTGGAGGTGACAGAGCAAGGAAGCCAATTTCTAGTGACAGGAGAGGATACAAAGTTTAAAGATCCAGTTGAATTCTCAAAAACACAAGTCTGCCTGTTTGTTGTATGTGACTTCCCTGAACTTACCTTGTTTCCATCATCCAGACTGGTCGAACCTACTCCATTCCTTCCATCAGATATTTGGTGATTCTTCTTCTGTACAGCTTGTGGTGCAGTAGCAACCTGGTATCCTTGTCGAGCCATATCAGGTAGGGTATGAAAGATTACGGGATTTTGTGCCATAGATGAGAAGTTAAGATTTGAGGCAATATTGTTTCCCGTGAAAGAGGCAAATGACATGGCAAATGGTTGTGGAGGGACGAGATCAACTCCACCTTTCAAATTTTTCTGTTGTGAAAGCTGCTTCTCGCTGTGATTTCCATTCACACTGCCACTACCCAACGTTGTAGAGGGTATCAGGGCATAGTTGAGCGGCTGATGAGGAAGTGCTGCGTTCTGGCCATAAACACTTTTTTGGGTGTTTACAGTGTGTTCTCCCCATGCATCCCAAGTTCCACATTGCGAGATTGATTGGATGGAAGCACATGATACTTCTGCAACTGTTGTGAATGCATGCTTATTGAGCTCGAAAAATTATTGCCACTAACTTGTGCACCTTGTGGTTGTTGACTTTTCGATTGCTTGTGGGATGATGACGAGCCACTAGATGTTACTCCATTCTGATACGTTGGTTGAACCAGAGGCTGAGAGTGAGCTTGATGATGGAACATCTGAGAAGAATAAAAAGACCCATTAAAGAAAGGAAACACTTAAGTGGGGTTTCCTCTTCTCATAGCTGATGGGTTTCGACAAGAGCAGCGATAGCACAAGGGTAACCACTGTTTTGTAGTGTAGTCAAGTATGGAGCTTCATTAGCACCGCAATTTAGGTAGTTAAATCTCACAGCTGATGTTTACTCCTGGCAGTGCCATAGAGCTAGTTGAAATTCCAGGTGTTGAATTATTAAACAATGATGCTTTGTTAATTGAGGTAGCAAATTTAGATGGCCCAGATTGATTTGTCGTTGTATGGTGCTGGCTCAAGGGGAGTATCAAAGCAGGGCTATGCATCAAGTTACCAGCAGGTGCTAGTTGGGGAGCCTGTTGAACCACAACCTACTTTCTCTGTACTGTGTCCATGAAATTGGTGCAGTCAGATTTTTTTATTTTCCCTGGCAATACCAGGAAAGCTCGCTGCAATCTTACCTTTTTCCTCTGTAGGGTTTAGATTCACAACTGGGAAGCTTTCTTGCAATGGATTTTAGGGAATCATATTCTCAGCACGTGGTACCACATATAGATTGTTTAGTTTTGCCCCACATAGAGAAGAACTAGGCACTATTGACCAAAAATGGTTCATTTTGTGAACTGCTGATGTAGGTGTATGTTTCGAGCTATGTAATGATGCATGAAACATCTTTTAGGTCGAGGTTGAGAAAGAAGGAAATGAAGAGGCTGTAATGTTGTGGATGATCTGATACTTCCATCCAAATGTACTTAAGATTTCTGCAGCAGAGGATGAAAGCCAACTTCTAATATCAAGAACCAATTCAGCACTATTCTCAGGTTCTACCAGAGAGAAACGAGATCGAGCCCAAAATACAGCCTTGGAAAATGTTATTGGGAGAATTGGAAGATCAATATCAACTAGAACATCAATCCACAACATAGGAATACACATCCATTTTCTGTACTCCTGAGAAGTAATTTGACTCTGAGCACTAAATTCACTCCAACAACTAATGTCTTTCTCTTGAACATCCCGAGTAGATGGGAGCTCATTATTTTCTTCCTCATAATCTAATTCAATAGAAGTGTTTTTTGAAATACTGGTAGCAGTGCTGCAATTCAGCATTAAAGTTATTAAGGCAACAACATCAGACACCAGAATGGTTAGTATGAGATCAAAGGCAGGTTGGCATAAGGAACTGTGAAGTGAAGAATCCTTCGAAGAAGACACAAGTGAAGGACCCCACATATGTGCACATTCAAAAGGAGGACATGGTGGAATCATCTTGTAGCCTCGGTGTATGATAAGAAGTGCAGTCTTGCAGGCTGTTTTTCTTGTTAAAACACTGAAGTTACTGCTCACAGGAACTTGGTGGAGAAGAAAATAAAGAAAATTCCTATGTTGCTTTTCATGTTCCCCATCTTGCAAAGCTTCAAATGACTGAAAAAATGGCTAGAAAAGATCAAAAATATCTTTATGTATCTTCTCATTTCTAGTGTGAAAACACTAACCCAACAATGTGTTACGCATCACACTTGGAGATAATGTAGATCTTAGCCAAAGCTTACAACCAAGCATTTTGAAGAGTTCCCTCAAGCAATTAGCAGCATGGGAAAATTCAGGTAAATCACCACTAATGTGGTTGAGGACAATATCAAAAAAGATAGGATAACGCTCAAGTATTCCCTCTTCAAAAGCTGAAGGTTCCAAAAACTCAAGTAATAATGTAATCCCAAGCCATATTGGTAACCGGTCAGGTTGCGACCTTGGCCTTGTCAAATGTTTTTCAGTATATTGTCTCAAAATGGGAAGCAAAACTTCAACAGAGATGGCTTTCCTGTTACTCCTCTTCATACAATCAAGCATATCACAGACAATTCAAAACTGCTTACTCTTATACTTTGTACTGGACAAAATGTCAATCATTTGATCATAAGCTCAAGGCTCATGAGCATAATTTTGTTAATTTGGAGCCCATGTAAAAAACCTGAATGCTAGTTTCTCCTCGAGAGAAAGCCTTTGGAGAAGCTACAAAACCAAAGGGGTAGTTAATCGGAGATCGAGTTGTTCAAGTGATTGCTCCATGTTATCATATACATTAGAGTTATCCATGACAATCGCATATAACTTAGCCATATCAATAAAACGCAAATCGAATGCTCTTGCAATGGAGCAAAATGAGGGAACCATAAAGAACGGGTGAATAGGCATTCAAGAAACAGTAAACAAATTCCCATGAATTAGATTATGTTTGCAGAGAAACAAGTTTGAGGTTTAAGAACATAGAGATATGTGAAAAGAATTCTTCTCATTTGTGTTTTGAAAATGGAAAGGAGATGGTTGATGAAGCTTTTGAGTTGCGAATTGAGATGGAAAGGAGAGGATTTCATGCTGATATATTTGTATGCAATCAGATGGGGAAATTGCTGTGTGAAGCTTGTCGGATAGAGAAAGCAAAGATGCTGATGAACATAATGATTAAAAGAGGTATATGCTCTGAATCACTAAGCTTCACATCTGCAATCGGCTAATAATGCGAAGAAAGAAATTTAGTGGGCAGGGAATGCTGATACATGAGATGCAAGAAATAAAGTGCTTAAAAACTGATTTAGGTGTAGTCCGAAAGATTGCTTCCAAGATGCTTGGGTCTGTCAAGCCAGATGAGGTAAAAGAAATTAGACTTCATATGGAAACTTGGCAAGGTGGATATCCATTAAACAACAAACAGGAGCTGCTGCTGAGAGGTGATGATAATGGTTCAAGCTTCTGAGGGCGTATACTGGAAGAGTGCTCTCTCTATGTACAAAAAGGATCTCGAAGCTGCAAGCAAGAACAAAACTGTTTTGCTACCGCTAAGGTTCCCCAGAGAGTATGGGATCACTGATTATCGATCCATGCTTTCTCATGGCTGGAATGCTGAGGGAGCGTTTTCTCATTTTAAGATCACCAATAGTTGCCAATCCCCTCTCATTTTTCAGTGTTTTCATACCACTCGTTGCCACCATCAATAATACAATCACCTTTCTCCATGTATGCAGAGAGAGTCTTAATGGTTTGGTCAACGGGGGCCCCAGCCTTAACAAGCATGATTATCACTCTAGGTTTCTGGATTGACTAAACAAGAGATTGAGGATCGTGGAAACCAAATACAGGTAGATCCCCTTCCTGTTTAGCTCTTTCAATAGTCTCATCAATTTTAGATGTAGTTTTGTTATAAACAGAAATGGGAAAACCTTTCTTAGCAATGTTAAGCGCAAGATTTTGGCCCATAACAGCCAAACCAGAAAGTCCTATTCTTATTGGTGGAGCCATCTTTCTCCCTCACACAGTCACTTCTTTTCTTTGTCTTTGATAGAAAAAAGACCCAGCAAACGGAAACAAAAATCTAGGTTTTTGAGGAAAAGAGACTAATGGGTAATTTTTGCAAATAGCTTCCGAACGTTGCAAAATAGAGAATTCATGCATGCCAACGCGATAAACGAAATAGACTAGTTTTGAATTCACATCGGCTTATTAGTTTCCCATAGACGATGCCAATTGTTGTTACCTAAAACAATGGTGACGAATTGCTGACATCTTCTCTTCGGGTTCCCTGCCACGTGTTGTTGAGAACTCTGCAAGAAAAATAATGATCAGAGGGACGCGGGGTTATTCCCTGCGTAAGCACTTTGATGCTTATGTTAGCCAGAGAATTTAACAGAGTTTCTGTAAATAAAATAGAGACTTAGTTTCACGTATCATACCTCCTCCCCCCACTTGTTGGTGGTGATTGTGCTTTTAAAGACATGAGTTTGTATTTGATTGAAACTCTCTTTCTTTATCTATATATATTCTGATTTTTATCTTGATAATATTACAACCATGTAGATGAGGTTGAGTTTGAATCCAACGCCAATTACTCTTTTTTGCCACTTTTTATTTATTATTATTATCAGTCACAACAATACCGATAATAAGTGGTGATGAATTGTGTATTAAATGTCAACGACGCTTTATTTAAATGGTTAGGAGCAAACTGGAAATTTTAAGTTCAATTATTTATGGATTGCAGCATTATATTTATTCATGTAACTATGTTCGTTGATTTCTATGTTTAGTTTAATTTTATTATACGAGATATAATACTTAATCGTGATTACACAATTAAAAAAAATTTAAATTATAGATATATAAAAAAAATAAATTACCATTAATGAAATTGAACATAATCTAAAATCTTTAATTGTGATTTTTAAAATTTTAATTACGTTTTTATATTTTTGAAATTGAACATAACCTAATATTTTTATATTTTTGACATCATGACCCATATTACACACACACACACACACACACACACACACACACACATATATATATATATATATATATATATATATATATATATATACAAAGTTAGTCTTTAGAAATTAAAAGAATATAAATTTACATTTTTATAAAAGTTACTATAGTAAAAGACTACAGTTTTATTGCTAACCATAGTTAATATTACTAATTGCACAAATATAATTTAATTGAAAAATATTTTTAATTCATAGGGAGATATAAAGGAGAAAAGAAGATTCGAACTTTGGACTTAATCTCACCTAAAAAGGGATAACAACTGTTAAGTTAAACATTGGTTGTTGATTTAATTGAGAAATATTATTTCTTATAGAAGATGAAAAGGCTTACTTTCCATATTAAATGTCATAATGTTATTTGTAGATGGATACTTAATGTTTCGTCTTTCAATATTCAAGTATATTGAAAATTATTTTAGTTTCAAGCAAGGTTGTTACAACATCATTTATGAATAGAACTGTTTGAATTAAATAAATTACGGTTTTTATTTATTAATAGATTACGATTTAGGTTTTTAATAAATTACGGTTTTTATTTATTAATAGATTACGATTTAGAAATTAAATTATGAAATTGCTTGTGTTAGGGACGTGCGGAGTTAGGAGAGCGCGAGATTTTAGCTTTAATAGTTGAGTCGGGTGTGGGAGCTCAATTTAATAAGGCAAAGCCATAACCCGAAGCTAGTTAATCTTAGTGTAGCTATATTATTAAGGTCTAATTAATATAATTTGGACAAAATTGATATATTATTAAGAAATTTATGAAAATAAATTAAGTGAACAAAAAATTTACTAATAGGTGTTAGATACAAATAATTTGGTAAATACATTAAATTTCGAATGCTCATGCAATGTAATTGTTCATGCATTAAATTTATTTGAAATATTTAGGTTCAAGTCCAAGGATTAGGGTAAATTAAGGGAATTTATACTAGTTCATAAAGTTAAAAGGTTATATGAATATAGAAAATAAATTAGATTCATGTAAGTAACTAAGGTTAATGCACCAAAATTTAATATACATATATACATAATGTAAATGTAATACATTAATCTAAACTATACATACATGTAATTTGGTTTAAGTTCATGAAGGTTACACATATTGTATTGGAAATATAATTAAAAAGGATGATTAAAAGTTAAAATAATTTAACTAAGTTAATTAAGTAATAAAATTTATACAAGTAATAAAACAGAATTAAAATAGGAATTTTATAATTTAGTAATAAAATTGGGAATATATATATATATATATATATATATATATATATATATATATATATATATGTAAATTGGAATGTATACATATATGTAAATATATATATATGTAAATTGGAAAAAAAAAAGATGTAACGTTAAAAAAAAAAACAGGGGTAGGAAAGAAAACCTCAATTTTCTTTCCCTTCCACTTACGTTTCCAGCAAAGAGAGAACTCCCAAATTTTCTTAGTCAAAACCGAGAGCCATGGGAGAAGAAGAACATGGGTTAGCCGAAATTAGGAGGAAAAAAAAATCAAAAATCACCACACAAGTTGACATGGTGTTTAGCCAAAGGATAGCAAGAAATTCCAAGAAATTTTAAGAGGAATTTTTCTGTTTCATGAGCAAGGGTATTCAGCCAAGGAGGAAAACAAGGTAAGTAAGCCTAGTTTTGATTAAATTCTTGTTTATTTAGTGTTATAAAAGTATGTTTAGTGTAGGATTCAATTTAATTTTGGTTTTGAAGAAATTAGGTAAAATTAGGGTTTGTAATTTGGGGAAAACTTGGGGATTTCGAAATTAGGGATTTAATTTGATTCTTTAGCTAAATTGAATGAGTATTAGTGATAAATTAACTGTTTGATGTGATGAATTTAACTAATTGTTGAAATCACATTGTGAGCATGGAGAATAGATATTCGACCACTTTGAGAAAATTAGGATAAATTACTTTACTTGGAAATTCAAGGCATGAATCATAATAAAATAAAAAAAATCTTACAATGTGAATAATGTAAATTCCATGGTTGCATGATAAAAATTAGAGCTAAGTAAGTAGGATGATGGGTTTAAGGCTTCGACCATGGTGAAAAAGAATTGGGGATTTCATGTTAAAATAGGCTTTGGAGATTTAAACCCTAAATTTATCATGAAATCAGTACATATATTGGGTTGCATGTAGAGATTTTGGGTGAAAAGTCAGATTTGGCAATGAAAAGTATTCGGCCACTTTGAAGTAATTAGGATTATTTTGTTTCAATAGAAATTTAATGATTAAGATTAGTAAATTTTATTTGTCTATAGCCATGATTCATGATTTCATGATTTAATGTAAGCTATACAACTGGGAATATAGAATTGTGAACGTTCGGCCATGACAAGGGATTTGGGGATTTAGCCTTGAACTTGGTTTAATATTGCAAATTCTTTTCTAGAAATAAATAGTACGCACAGGTAATGACCCAAATTTTCACACAACTTGGTTGGGCTACAAGTCGATATAAGATCAAACAGTGAAATCAAACAGTCCCAATTAAATTTCTCCTACAAATAGTCATGTTCACATTCCCCCAAGCACATCTCATCTACATTACTGTACTTACAAAAATTTTACATACAAAAGAGTTTCTTAAAACTGGGTATACCTTCGATGCAGAAATATACTCTGCGAAATCACAGCTGTGCGAAATGCCCTACGAACGGAAGCGATCCAAGTTACCGATGGGCTCTGTGGAGGAAAGTAAGGGGTGAACTCAATATGCTCAATAAGAAAACCCTCACAGTAGGTAGATAAATACACTACCTATATATATATATATATGTATCTGTCATATCTGAAACATTTCACAAAGTATACAAGTAGTTCGACAAATTCACAGATGCCAAAACGGACTACAGAAACCTAAACATATATCGGTAGTAAAATTAGCTACTGAGGAAAATACAGAAATTTCAAAGCTTCCAGTAGCAAAATAAACAAATTTCCAGATATCACAGTTCATGCAAGCAGTTCAGAAAATATTTCTAATATTCACAGAGGCACTACCAATTCTGAAAAATCAAAGTCGAAAAATCCATGGCAATTTCAGTATGAAAATGGAACTGAAATCAACACCATTTTCTAAAACTTTAAACAACTTTTAAAAGCGATGACAATGTGGCACTTTGGTCCCGCAAGATTCAAGAGGTGTCCCACACGGTCTTTTATACATTAAGATATTCAGTTCCATATGAAAATACAACCACACAGTTAATTCAGAAGTCCAAAAAGACGAGACAAGATAGACATGCTATATCAGATATGAAAGATGACAACTGGCTAATGTCGGTGACTCCGGGCAATGATCGGCCAGGTGTACCGGGATGTCAATCGTTGTGGGAGTGGTCAGCTACCCAAACGACTCACAGATTAGAATGTTCGAAGACCAAAATCAGAATCAGAAATGCGGTACATCGTACATACGTGCATGTTGCACGGTACATCGTACTCCATGGACCACAGAAACAAATACAGAACAGACAGAAATGCAACATGATTCACCAACGCTTTTGTCTCAAAATCAGTACGAGTTGGACCGTACGACAAACAGTCAGTACACGCTCAAGCACATATCATCATAATAACTTTATAAGCAAATCATTTCCTTTAAATCGCTTATAAATTCAGTTCGTTTTATAAAAGAATTCAGAAGAGGCTGACTAGCCTTTTTCTCTCGGGTAAAAATGCCAATAAATAAGGTATGGTGAGTAAAAGCAGGGAATTTTGATTTAAAATCAATAATTATAATTACTGAGATTTTATCTAAATAAACCAAGTAAATCTATGTCCGTAGCAAAGCCAATCTACAGACTTGAAAATTTTCCTTAAATTCCCAATTGTGAAATCAGACTAGGGTTTTCTATAATTCTGGTAACTGAGAAATTTACCCTAAAATTTATATCTACAAATATAGAGAAATTACGTATATTTATCTCTAGCAGCACACGAGAATTTTCCTTAGCTCGATGATTATTCGTAGTCCTCGGTTGCCTCGATGTTGCAAGTCAACAGGTCCGATCCACTTGGTTTATTTTTCCAGAGCCCTTTCCCTCGGGTTCCAAAATTTTCATTACATTCTCTTCTTTCTTCAGTTTTTTTCTATTTTCATATATATATATATATATATATATATATATATATATTAAAATATACATATATTTTACTCCTTTTTTTTAAATTATTTTTTTTCCTTTTCCCGCCAATTTTTATTTCTTTCTCCTTTCTTCTTCGTCTAGCTATTGTTCATTCATTTCTCTTCTCTTTGTTTCTTCACATTTCGACCTCACCATCCTCTCCTACCGTTTCCCCCAGTTCCCGATACCACCATCATCACGCCTCTCAGTTTCACTCTGTCTTTCCCTCTGGGCTGTTTTGTTCCCTGCGCCACTGTTGTCCAGCACCACGTTCACCACTGCTCTGAATCCACGTCTTCTGTTTCCAGTTTTGGTTTCTCAATCCAACCTTTCCCTTGGCCCTTCGACTCGCCCCTGTTCAGATCCTAGATCACTCGACAACACCTCAGAGGACACCGATTCCAGCTATTTCTGGAAGTGCCAGACTCCAAGCCAGTTTTACGTCCACATCGCTCGATGCTCCTGACTCAACAGTGCCCTCACGCGTTACTCACTTCTACTCCAGCTCTTTTCCTTTTCACACTCATTTTCTTCTTTCACTGCTTGCCTCATGACATCTCGGTCCTAGTTAAATTCCATCATTTCCTATATACTTTGCCTATTTGCTACCTCTTTTCCTCTTATTCACGTATTGGGTTCGTTCCAGTTTCTTTACTGCTTCCGTTTTCTGCCTCCTTGTTTTCCTCTTTCCTCGGCAATCACCTCTCTAGTTTCCCCTCATCGCTTGTTCACGCCTCTGTCTTCACCTCGCCCTCCATCTTAGCACCGAGAACTGAGGACAGAATTGCCCAGCATTATCTCGTACATTGCTGCAGTTTCCCAGAGGCTGGGGTCCTCTGTTTTCATTTCTTGTTCACTGCACCTTTTCTCCACTCAGTTTCTTCACGCTACTGTTTTCCGCTTCCTTCCTTTCTCATATGCTTATTTTCCAGCTTCAATTCAACTTGAGTTGAGCTTTAATAACGTCCCAGCATTCACGTATGTTTTCCTGCTTTACTAATTTCCAGCTTTATCTCTTTCTCTTTTGTTTTCAGCAGGTTATGCACTCTTTCAGCTTTTATTTTGTTTCAGCGCAGCCAGCCTTCACGTCCTCTCTGTTCTCATTTCTTTTCTTTCCTGTTTTGCTTCTCCAGCAAGTACTCCTATCACTTTCCTATTTCTTCTCGTTTTTTTCTTCCTCTTCCGAGAACATCTCATCCACACGCCTCAATCCTTTCACTGTTGCAGGTTCAGTATGTATACGATATTCTCCTTTACCGTGCCCGTCTTTCCTGCCACAATATACTTCACATTTCAATCCTTTCATTTATTTATTTATTTGGTTCATGCTACACGTTTTTCTTTTCCTTGTTTTCGTCTTCAATATTGTCATGCTTCAGTTTATGCATATGCATATATTTCTTTTCACTTCAGTTAGTTTTCGTTTCTTTTATGCTTCAGTCCTTACGTTTCCACCTTTCCCTTTTCTACCAGAGTTTTCAGTTTAGCTATGCCTTTCCTTTGCTACCATACTTCATTTATTGATATTTCAGAGGGCCAGAGTTTTCAGTTTAGCTATGCCTTTCTTTTGCTACTATACTTCATTTATTAATGTTTCAGAGGGTAGGACAATAATTTTGACATCTTTCATTTCTATGCTAAATCATGCTTTCACGTTTTCTTTCTTCTTAACCCATCGAGCCTCCTATCATCTCCTTTCACACGTTAGCTTCTCTTATTTTACACCGAGGGCCACTGCCATCGTTTGGTCACTGCCATACCCCTTCAATATATATTGTTTGTAAGCTCACCTATTTATTTACATGTATACCGAATGGGGTTTTTGGGTTGGCTTATGAATATATATATATATATATATATATATATATATATATATATATATATATATATATATATATATATACTTATATTCTCATATATATATATATATATATTCACATATATATATATATGTATACATTCGTATACCTTTATACATATATATACCTATACATTAATCTTGAAGGGTAAACAAAATATGGCATACGTATATACACATATATATCTATGTGGTTAATCGAATATTTATATTTAAATTAATCCACCATAATCACATATTAAATTTTAATTGTCTAAATTAATTTTTATAGACAATACCGAGTACATTGCAAATTTGCTGTATTTACATTCTCCACACATTGGGAAATTTAGTCCCTAAATTTAGAAGTACATCATTCCTTGTACAAGTATAGGTACTTCTCTCGCATTAAACTTTCTAGTTCGCACGTGGCCTCCTCTGAGGTGTGGTATTGCCATAAGACCTTGACCAAAGGAATCTTCTTAGACTGCAAAAACCCTTTCTTTCCTGTTCAAGATCCGAATCGATTCCTCCACATACGACATATCATCTTTCAACTCCAGTGGTTCATTAATCACATGTGTCGGATCCGGATAATATTTTGAAGCATCGAGACATGGGAAACATTATGAATACTCGATAAATCAGGCGGTAACGCCAATCTATATGCTTTTGTCTCTCACTCGGTTTGAGATTTCCAAAGGTCCGGTAAAATGGGAACTTAACTTTTCTTTCTTCCTAACCAATAGGTGGACGACACGTTCGAGTATGCAACGCTTCGTACGGTGTCATTTCAATACTTGAGTGGTAACCTCTATCATATACAAACTTTGCTTTTAAATCTCCAAAAATCATCAGTACCAATACAAAAACTTGTTGTGGCACCCATCTAGTTCTGATTAGCTACATCAATACAGTGTTTATCATTACGATGAGTCTGTCTGATTCGATCAAATCGAGTCCAGTTTCTTTTTCAACTCTCAAGCTAGCTACTACGAAATAATGTCAGTGTCAGAAGGGAATCTCCTCCAGTTGAGGTTCACTAAATATTTCAATAACTCACGTTCCTTGACCAATACATATGCACATATAATGCCGTCCCGAGGATACTTTCGCTCGAGACACTAACTCTAGTCAGTTCTTTTTTTTTTTTTGGTATTAGACGACCTTTGTGAAATCTAATGTTTAAACCTTCATGATCAGTAGAATTCCACAATTCTTTACCGCACAAGTAATTGTATCTTGACTTCAAACACGAAAATTACAACTGTCAATTATAGTTTATGGGTTAAGGATCAGGTTACTTCTAGACACAGTCAAGTATCTCAGGCGGGGAGGTATTTTGAAATACCTTTATTAGCCATCAGACGTGACCACATCACTGGTTATGGATATAAGAGTTTAAGGTTCAGTCTCAATAAGAAGTAGGATACCAAAACTTATCGTAATTTCATGTTTATCCTTTAGTCAGAACTTATTCTCAATTCAATATCACTTGATCTGAATCACTTCACATACTAGAGATATTCTTTCCTTGCATACACCTCTTATTCCAATGTAACTTGTATTTAGAATCTATCGCATTTCAAGCTTATCTCATTTCGTACATTAATTATAACAAAACTCTTTTCTTATTCCAATTAAGTCTCGCATTTAAAACATAAGCATAAGCAATTTACAATCCTTAGACTCGATACGTAATTCATATTCCAAAGTCTTCTTATACCCCAAACTCTGAATCATCTTAACAGTTTTGGGTCTTACCCTCTGATCTATAGTCTCTATTTTAGGAGGATCCAATTGACTCTCATTTTTTATACAAAGCAACCCATAAGGCTCCAGATCTTCTTAACAATTAATGTTAGTACACTCCAAAGCGGATCATTCAGTTTGGTAATCCCCTTATCATATGATCTCTGTAATTACTTTTTCAGCACTTCAAATTCAATAGAAGCTATTCAATACTGTGGTTTGAATAATAAATTCGATATCAAGTACTAGATCACCTCAAACTTCATCCTTCAATCTAGTGGTAACTCTGATGGATCATCTAAATATGTGTCGAAAAATTCTATGTCTACAGGGGTGTCTCTTTACTCTGAACACACCCTATCTTTATCAATCATATAAACAGTGTGACCTTCACTTATACTTTTAGTTCTAGTAATTCATCTTTTCTGTTACAGTGACTTTACTCTATCACTCTTACTGCTTCCTTAGTACATCACTTTTCTGTCACTCTCTTTACCTTTTCATTTTCTTAGTAACTTTGAAATATACTTTTCGTATTTTTATCACAGTTGCACCGTGCGCACTGCTTTCTCAAAATAACATCTAATGTGGCTAATTTAGCTCGATTGAGGATCTTAGTACCTCCTACGAGTTTCCTGAACTTCATCTGTTTCACATTTCTACTTATTCGAATTATACTCCTTCTAAATCTATTTAATTTCATATTCATTCTCAGACTTGTTTCCTTATGTCTGATTTCTCATTTCATCTATAATTGCCACTTTATTTCATTCAGAATGTGTTGCTGCCTAAAGGCCTTCAGAAATATATCTCATGTAATTCTCTGATGTCGACTCTCAAATTAATTCGGGGGACTTCCCTTCTAACTTGACTTCCCATTTCAATACCGATCCTACAAAAGCTACTTCTTTATAGTAGTGCACTTCAAAAGTCTGTGCAGCTTCTTAATTCTTTACCACAAAATTACAAGGTAACTTTCTCGGTAGAGTTACTACAAAAATTCCATAGGGTTTCTCTGTCTTATTTATCCAATCTTCCACAATCATTGGATTTCTTAACTCCACTGAAAATAAAGGCTTAAACCTCTGAAATTGCCTTAGTCTATTAAGTTCACAGTCATACCCTACGAATCCATATGAGTTTTCCTATTCATTTATTCTAATTTTCCATTATAATAGGATTCTTGACTCCAGTATGTAATAGCATACTATCTTCCGAAATTAGCTTGATCTTTCTCTCAGTCACACCTCAATCATTATCATTATCATTGTACCGCTATCACTTGATTAAACAATGCCATCATTGCTTCCATGTCCCACTCAAATCTTACGAAGTGGACTCCAAAATTTTCAGTGAAACTATAAGGTGTACACTCAGACGAGAATGGTTCATTTCCATCTGCCAATACGGCTGTAATACCAATAAGCCATATATATATATATATATATATATATATATCAGTTTCCCTTCATTCACTGACACAATTTTCAATAAAACACAGCCAAGTATACCCGTTTGTATCTAATTAATGTACAGTAACGTTGGGGATGTGAACTTTCTAAGTCTTTTTCACTTTTAATATCAACTCGTATCAGGCCAACCTTACTTTAATACCACTTCTGTAATGACCCAAATTTCCACATAATTTAGTTGGTCTACAAGTCGATATTAGAGCAAATAGTGAAATCAAACAGTCTCAATTAAATTTCTTATACAAATAGTCATGTTCACATTCCCCCAAGCACATCTCATCTACATTACTGTACTTACAAAAATTTTAGATACAAAAGAATTTCTTAAAACTGGGTATACCTTCGACACAAAAATATACTCCGCGAAACCACAGTTGTGTGAAATGCCCTACTAATGGAAGCGGTCCAAGTTACCGATGGACTCTATGGAGGAAAGTAAGGGCGAGCTCAACATGCTCAGTAAGAAAAACCTCATAGCAAGTAGATAAATACACTACCTAAATATATATATATATATATATATATATATATGTATCTACCAAATCCAGAGCATTTCAAAAAGTATACAAGTAGTACGACAAATTCATAGATACAAAAAACGGATTTCAGAAACCAGAACATATATCGGTAGTAAAATTAGTAAATATAGAAATTTTAGAGCTTCCAGTAGCAAAATAAATGGATTTCCAGATATCACAGTTCATGCAGGTAGTTCAAAAAATATTTCAAATATTCATAGAGGCACTGCCAGTTCTGAAAAATCAAAGTCAAAAAATTCATGGTAATTTCAGTATGAAAATGGAACTAACATCATTACCGTTTTCTAAAACTTTAAACAGTTTTAAAAAACGATGACAGTGTGACACTTTGGTCCCGCAGGATTTAAGAGGTGGCCTCCACAGTCTTTTATGCATTAAAATATTCAGTTCCATATGAAAATACAATTACACAGTTAATTCAGAAGTCCAAATAGACGAGACAAGGCAGACATGCTATATCAAATATCAGATATGACAATTGGCCAATGTCGGTGACTACGGGCAATGACAGGCCAGGTGTGCCGTGATGTTAATCACCATGGGAGTGGTCAGCTACCCAAATGACTCAAAGATTATAATGTTCGAAGATCAGAATCAGAATAAAAAACAATGTACATCGTACTCGCGTGCGTGTTGTACGGTACGTCATACTCCGTGGACCACAGAAATAGATATAGAACAGACAAAAATGCAGCATGATCTCACGAATGCCTTTGTCTCAAAATCAGTGCGAGTTGGATCGTACAACACACAGTCAGTACGCGCTCAAGCACATATCATCAGAATAAATTTATAAGCAAATCATTTCCTTTAAATCAGTTATAAATTCAGTTCGTTTTATAAAATAATTCAGAAGAGGCTGACTAGCTTTTTTCTCTCGGTTAAAAATGCTAATAAATAGGCTATGGTGAATAAAATCAGGGAATTTTGATTTAAAATCAATAATTATAATTATCGATATTTTTATCTAAATAAACCAAGTAAATCTATGTTTGTAGCTAGGCCAATCTACGATGTTGAAAATTTTCCTTAAACTCTAAAGCGTGAAATCGGCCTAGGGTTTTCTATAATTCTGGTAACTGAGAAATTTACCCTAAAATTTATGTCTACAAACACAGAGAAATTACATATATTTATCTCTAGCAGCACACGAGAATTTTTCTTACTTCGATGACTGTCTGTAGTCCTCGGTTGCCTCGATGTTACGAGTTGACGGGTTCGGTCCACTCAGTTTATTTTTTCGAAGCCCTTTCCCTTGGTTTCTCAAATTTCCATTACATTCTCCTCTTTCTTCAGTTTTCTTCTATTTTCTAATATATATATATATATATATGTGTGTGTGTGTGTATTAAAATATAAATATATTTAACTCTCTTTTTTTTCAAATTATTTTTTTCTTTTTCTTGCCAATTTTTATTTCTTTCTCCCTTCTTCACCCGACTATTGTTCATTCATTTCTTTTCTCTCTATTTCTTCACTTTTTGGCCTCACCATCCTCTCCTATCGTTTCCCCCGGTTCTCGATACCACCATCATCACTCCTCTCGGTTTCACTCTTTTTTCCCCTATGGGTTGTTTCATTCCCAGCACCATGTTCGCCATTGCTCTAAATCCATGTCCTCTGCTTTCAGTTTCGGTTTCTCAATCCAGCCTTTCCCTTGGCCCTTCGACTCGCCCCTGTTTAGATCCTAGATCACTCAACAACACCTCAGAGGACACCGATTCTAGCTATTTCTGGATGTGCCAGACTCCAACCCAGTTTTGCGTCCACATCGCTCGATGCTCCTGACTCAACAGTGCCCTCACACATTGCTCACTTCTGCTCCAGCTCCTTTCTTTTTCACACTCATTTTCTTCTTTCACTACTTGCCTCATAACCTCTCGGTTCTAGTTAAGTTCCATCCTTTCCTTTATAATTTGCTTGTTTGCTACCTCTTTTCCTCTCATTCATGTCTTGGGTTCATTCCAGTTTCTTTACTGCTTCCGTTTTTTGCTTCCCTATTTTCCTCCATCCTCGGCAGGTAACTCTCTAGTTTTCCCTCATCGCTTGTTCATGCCTCTGTCTGCGCCTTGCCCTCTAGCTTAGCACCAAGAACTGAGGAAAGAATTGCCCAGCATTATCTCACACATTGCTGCAGTTTCCCAGAGGTTGGGGTCCCTGATTTTCATTTCCTGTTCACTGCACCTTTTCTCTACTCAGTTTCTTCACGCTACTATTTTTAACTTCCTTCCTTTCTCATATGCTTATTTTCCTGCTTCATTTCAGCTCGAGTTAAGCTTTAATAATGGCCCAACATTCACGCCTGTTTCCCTACTTTACTGCTTTCCAGCTTTATCTCTTTCTTTTCCATTTTTAGCAGGCTATGCACACTTTCAGTTCTTATTTTGTTTCAGCGCAACCAGCCTTCACGTCCTCTCTATTCTCATTTCCTTTCTTTATTGTTTTATTTCTCTAGTAGGTACTCCTATCACTTTTGTGCTTCTTCTCCTTCTTTTCTTTCTCTTTCGAGAACATCTCATCCACACGCCATAATCCTTTCCTTGTTGCAGGTTCAATATGTATATGATATTCTCCCTTATTGTGCCCGCTTTTCTCACCACAATAATACTTCACATTTTAATCCTTCTATTTTATTTTTTTTGGTTTATGCTACACGTTTTTCTTTTCCTTGTTTTCGTCCTCAATATTGTCATGCTTCAGTTTATGCATATGCATATATTTCATTTCATTTGAGTCAATTTTCGTTCTCTTTTATGCTTCATTACTCAAGTTTCCACCTTTCCCTTTTCTGCCAGAGTTTTCAGTTTAGCTATGCCTTTCCTTTGCTACCATACTTCATTTACTGATGTTTCAAAGGGTTAGAGTTTTCAGTTTAGCTATGCCTTTCTGTAATACCCTTAAATTTTGTAAACTCTCATTTAATTATGTAAGTGTATATTAGATTGTGAAATGAATACACGCAAGTTGTAATATGCATAAAGTATGAATGGATATCATTTTCAAGTCTTAAAGGTGGTTGGATGAGAAAATGACTATAGCAGCAAAATTTAATGAGGTTTGGGTGAGTTACTGCAGAAAATTGTAGCAAAATTTGGAAAATACGAATGCCAGATCGATCTCATAGGATGAGAGATCGATCTGAAAGAGCAAAAAATGCTCTTATTCGAGCAATGGAATAGGGGTAAATCGATCTCTAATGGGGCTAGATCGATTTGCTAAGCATTTTGTGAAGAAGGAATCGATCTCACCTTGGAGCAGATCGATCTCCTTAGGCAACTACCTAGAACAGATCGATCTCATACTTAGAGGTAGATTAATCTCATTAAGCTTGGAAGGTCGGTTTCAAGAGAAAAAATGCAGGACAGATCGATCTCATTGGAGAGAAGATCGATCTTATAGAGATAATTCTATAAATACTGGGTTCTGCACTTTAGTTTTTCATGAGATTTACTATTCTATTCAAGAACAAAAGCTAAACCTAACATTTCAACACTAGGAAACTTCAGTTTGTGATCCGTTTTGAGTGAGATATAGTTGAGCAAAGTTGTTCTTGGTAAAAAGGAGAATAACATACTTGGAAACAAGAGATTAAAATCAAGGGTTTCAAGAGCAATGAGGATTTGTACCGATTTGGTGGAAAAAGGAGGAAATCTTAGCTAGGAAAAATTTAATGTACCAAGTTGATATATATTAAACTAGGTATGTTGATGAGGTTATTAGTATATGTATGAATTGTTGGAAAGGAAAGAATCATGAAAAATGAGCATGACCTAGTTTTGGCATGAAAATGGGAAAATGATGAGGAAATGGTGTTAACATAAATTTGATGATGGAATATGTATGTATGGAAGATTATAAATTAATCTTATGAAATGCATATATTGGAAATAAGTAGAAATGAATATAACTATATGGAAAATATGTTATAATACCATAATGGGAGAAAATTATGAAATTGATGTATTGAGTTGAGATTATGCAAGTAAAACGAATATAATACGATATACTAAAGTAAATACGTATAACAGCTTCGAAAAATCACATTGGAAGCTGATCGGACTCCGAGAGTAAACAACACCGAGGAAGAGAGGTCACTTGACGTGATCCGAGGTAAGAGAATTTCATGAGTAGCTAGAGATGGCTACACGTATTTTGAATAGCATTTCGATATTATATGTTATATAAATTCCCATGAATAGGCATGATGTT
This sequence comes from Firmiana major, assembly GCA_033439115.1. Lineage (NCBI taxonomy): Eukaryota > Viridiplantae > Streptophyta > Magnoliopsida > Malvales > Malvaceae > Firmiana > Firmiana major. The sequence continues at coordinate 71,392,860 of CM065898.1, read as the reverse complement.
GTGATAGAAACTAAAGAGGATACGTGTGTTTTTATCCAAAACTAGGGTGAAAATACCTTAGAAACATTTTGTGATTAAAATGCATGGTTTCATGATAGAATGACAATTGTTTTCATGTATATGCGAAAATAGCACGTGTTAGTGCTTATTTGATTTGAATAGCCATCTATCTGATTTTATGTGAAAACCATAAGTGCTAGAGATTACTCGCACTATATTTTGAGATATATGCATGTTAGAGTACTGAGAGCATTGCTCGTACTCAGATTGTGATTGATGCATTATAGAGTATTGGGATCTTTACTCATACTCATGTTTTTATATGACCTAGTGTTGGGAGCATTGCTCACACTAGAGTTGTATCATTGTGATATGGTCGTGTTGGGAGTTTTACTCACATGTACCAGTTTTGAAAAGAGCATGAAACAACCGTATTGGGAGCCTGTGTTGACTGTGTGTCGCACTGATATATATATATGCTCACACGTGCATTATTTTGAGATAAGGTCGAGGGCTATCGAAATAACCCATGGTATGAGGACTAAGACTCATGGCAAGCATCCTGACTATGAGGTATATCCAAGGTTGAGGACTAAGAATCATGGCGAGCATCCCACCTTGAGATAGGGTCCATGGAGTACTGTGTATCGTGTATGTCACATGGAGTACGTTGTACCGTGAGTACACGATGATAGTGAGTTGTGAGCTGACAGCTAGGATTTAACCCACCTCCCGTTACAGCAATTGTGAGTCCCTGCACACCAAGTACTGTGTAGCCTGGGATCATGAAAAATGAGTTATGATCATACACACAGAACATGTAGTCGCCTATCTCTGTTTTCTCTTCATGCTATGTACATTGTGATTTCTTAAATGAAATATCACATGGTTTTTTTTTTTATGATATGAACATGTGAATTTGTGAGTTGTGAAAAAGGGTAACCTGAGGGATGGGTGAGGCCCAGATTTCCATGTTTTTAAACATGATGAATGCCATATGATTTTGATTTAAATGAATGGCATGATAAATGTGAATTGTGTGAAATTACATGAGAAATGCAGTGTTTTGCATAAAATACTGAGGTTGTTAAACCAGCATATTTCCAGTTTTAGAACTGATGTTTTGTATCTAGCTATATATATTGCATAATGATTTGAGAGAGATCCATGTTATAGATACAGATAGGTTAAGGAAATGATTTCAAGGCATAAGCATTGTATTTTGTAGATAGTACGGTTATCTACTTGCTTGCCTAATTTCCTTACTGACCTGTGAGCTCACCCCCTTATTATTTCCCTCTTTTCAGAGCATCCACAATAGGTGGACACGACTGAGGACTGATATTCCCTTATTTTCGTTGCATATTCATCTTGTGAGAGGTATACACTCTTGGCATTTTTTACTGAACATTGTATAAGCACAGTTATGTAACGATTGTACAGTCGGGATGTATATGTAAAAATAATTGTATTTATGTACGAGAGTTATTATTATAAAAAAGAACATTAACTTCTGTATATGTTGTGAATGAGTGTGGATGGCTGACTAATATTGAATCATAGCCCAACAAAATGGTGTAAAGAGATGAATGAGGGAAAGGTAAAAGAATTGTGAAAAATTTGTGGTGATTTCGATAGGTTGCATCTGGGGGAAGGGCATGACAAAAATGGTATCAGAGCAGTGTTGGTTTGATGTGAATCGATATTAGTAATTAGGAAAATATACATCCCCATAGTATTGTGCTTTGTTCAGTTACAATTGTGTATATGAGATGGAATTCAGACTAATTGATGGTTATAAATGCAGGGATTTAGCCATTATGGTTAATACTCGTCGTGGTAGAGGGGCTAGAGATAGGGCTCGAGGCCGTAGAGGTAGGCCAAAGACCCGAGATGAGGCAATTGGTCCTACTGATGTACCTAAGAGTACCGAGGCATGTTTCGAGAGACTAGAACATCACCTAGAGACCATAGTGAAGATATTGGCACAGACGATGCTAGGAGGACAAGGACAGGATGCAGAGACTGCACCGGGAGAGGCAGCTGCACCTGATACACCTACATCCCCACCAGATCAGGATACGTCGTCTCATGTTACTCCACGGCAGGGCGGTAATGTTTTGGGGTATGGTTATGATTTGGACAGACTCCGACAATTTCGAAAGCTTGGACCTCCAACTTTTCGTGGTATTAAGGACCCAGTGTTGGTAAAGGAGTGGATAGGAGAAATGGAGAAGTTGTACGGATTCTTTGAGTGTACGACTTCAGAGATGGTCGCATTTCCTGCATTCCTACTGAAGGGAACAACAGAGCATTGGTGGAAGTCTACCCGACCCATATTGAGAGTTCGACATACAAAGATCAGTTGGGAGATATTTCTAGATGCCTTCAGGAGGTAATTTGTTCCAGATACGACTCAGTGGAGGCTGCAGGTCAAATTTTTAGGGTTAAGCCAGGGAAGTCATTCGGTAGATGAGTACGAGACTAGATTTCTATCCTTGGGGAGGTATGACCCTGACACTATGAGAAGCGAGACTAGAAAGGTCCGTAGGTTTATCGATGGACTGAGACCAGTATTGCGGTCTAAACTAGTTTTTTTCGACATTTCTACTTATGATGAGGCAGTGCGATGGGCATAACTCTGTGAACAAGATTATGAGAGGAAGGTCTCAGAGTTTAGATCAGTCGAAAAGGGTAGAGACAGGAAGAGGTCGGTGAGTGACAGTGTTCGAGGTTTCAGATATCGAGGAGGGAGGAGACTCTTCAATAAGAGACCAAGGATCGAGGAAGTACATGAGAGGATTGTTAGATCTCCTGCATACCCAGCTATAGCTCCAGCCAGAGGAGTAGTGATTGGAGGACAAAGGCCTACCACTGAGCAGTGGAGTCGATGTGGTAGATTCCACAGAGATAAACCTTGCTTGTTTCTAGTGGATTGTGCTACAGATGTGGGAAGTCAGGACACATGGCCAGAGTTTGCCAAGAGGCCATTGATATTACCCCACAGAAGGTAAGGAGCCTGAGAGAGCTCCAGCTGATACGTCTGCTCCGAGGAGAAGAGTGACAACAAAAGAGAAAAATGAACCAAGTTATGGGACGAGGGCGAGTGCATGCCTTGCACTAGGGGACAGTCGATGCTTCATCATATGTGATTAGAGGTAACATCCTGATATATGATTTAGAAGAACATGTGTTAATTGATCCTGGTGCCACGCATTCATTTGTATCGCCTTCATTTGCATGTAAGTTAGCAAAGCATATAGAGCGTACTCCTTTGAGTAAGATGATGTTGATTAGTATGCCTATGGATAATAGTCAGTTAGTGGAGTATATCTTAAATGATTGTAAGTTAAAAGTAGGGGAAAAGGACATGACAGCCAATCTAATACCGTTTAGCATGAGTGATTTTGATGTAATCTTAGGAATGGATTAGTTATCATCAAACCATGCTGTTTTAGATTGTTACGCTAAGACAATTATGTTTCCTAACCCTGAAAAGTATGTTGTAAAATTTGATGAAAAGAAATAAAAGTAGTAATTATGATTGTGATTGATAATGTACTATGCTAACTCAGAAATGAATATATTGAAGGTTTTATTGCATACGTAGTTGATACAGATAAGGTACATCCAAAGTTGGCAGATATCCCTGTGGGTAGAATTCCCATATGTCTTTCCGGATGAATTGTCAGGGTTACGACCAGACAGAGAGATGGAGTTCTGTATAGACTTGGTGCCTGGTACTGAACCTATATCAAAATCACCGTATCACATGGCTTTAGTTGAGTTAGAGGAGCTTAAGAAATAGTTACAGGAGCTTTTGGATAGGGGTTTCATCAGACCGAGTGTTTCACCGTGGGGAGCACCGATTTTGTTTGTAAGGAAGAAGGATGAGAGCCTCCGATTATGTATAGATTACAGATTGTTGAATAAGGTAACCATCAAGAATAGATATTCCCTTCCACGTATTAATGATTTGTTAGTTTAACTCCGGGAAGTGCAAGTCTTTTCTAAGATTGATCTGAGGTTTAGGTATCATCAGTTGAGAGTTCAGAGTGGAAATGTACCCAAGACAACATTTAGGACTTGATATGGTCATTATGAGTTCTTGGTTATGCCATTCAAATAGACGAATGCTCCCGCAGCTTTCATGGCTTTGATGAATGATGTGTTCAAGCCATATTTGGATCAATTTGTTATTGTCTTCATAGATGACATCTTGATATATTCTAAATCCAAGGAAGAGCATGAGAAGCACCTCAGGATTGTATCGCAGACTTTACGTGAGCAGAAGCTATATGCTAAACTCAATAAGTGTGATTTTTGGTTATCACAAATCTAGTTTTTGGGACACATTGTGTCGAAGGATGGTGTATCAGTAGATCCATCCAAGATTGAGGTTGTAGTTTAGTGGGAACAGCCTAGGACAATTATCGAGATCAAGAGTTTCTTGGGTTTAGCAGTGTATTATCGGAGATTTGTCGAAGGATTTTTGAAATTAGCTGCTCCGTTGACACGTCTCACTCGGAAGGGTGTAGCATTTGTGTGAAATGAAGATTGTGAGAAGAGTTTTCAGGAGTTGAAGAGTTGATTGACTACTTCTCCGATTCTCACTATCCCTACCAGCTCAAGAGGATTTTCAGTGTATACTGATGCATGACATCAGGGATTAGGCTGTGTATTGATGCAGTATGGGAAGGTAGTTGCTTATGGATCACGACAGCTGAAAGACCATGAGAAGAACTATTTGACCCATGATTTAGAGTTAGCAGCAGTAGTGTTTGCGTTGAAGGTATGGAACCACTACTTATATGGAGAGAAATTTCAAATTTTTACCGACCACAAGAGCCTTAAGTATCTGTTCTCATAGAAAGAATTGAATATGAGACAGACAGAGAAGATAGCTAGAGCTTCTAAAGGACTATGATTGTGAGATACTTTATCATCCTGGTAAATATAATGTTGTAGCTGATGCATTGAGTAGGAAAAACCTTGGCATGGTATCGTATATGATGGTCAAAGAACATGAGTTGCTAGAGCAGTTTGTGTCACGACCCTCAACTTACCGAAAATGGTCACAAATTTTTCGTTTTTCGTGCATTATTTATTATTTGTCCTTACCTTACCTCGATCATGATCAGTTTCACTCTCAACAGTTGAGCTGTGTGTCAATGTCTACCTCATCCATCCATATCAATTTAATTTACATTATAATTTAGAAGTAAACACTTGTATACATAAATCAGAGTTATTGTTTACATGTGTTTACATTGCTTTACATCCCGAATGATTACATTCAAAATGCTACTGTGCTATGAAAAGTTTAGTTACAAAATTACATCAGTGTGTATACCTTACGCGATGGGATGCAGCGGATACAAAAAAGGGAAAGCCTCCAATCGCTCTCAATCTATACTCAAAGCTCTGAAGAGATGGGAAAATAAGGGGGGTGAGCAAACAACACGCTCAGTAAGGCAATCATGTTGAACATGTAGATACTGCACTATCTACGTGATCGTGATGCCATGCTCAAAACCATACATTTTCTCATTCACACCTCAAAAGCATTAATTCATGCTTGTGTTAATGGCATGTAAAGCAAATCATGCTATTTGTTAGTGCACAAATCAAATTTAAAGCATGGCATAAATCATCATGCATATTTCATAAATAAGGCATGGAAAAATCATCATGCGTAAGTGCACTTTAAGCCATTATCAAACTTTCTCATCTCATAAAATCAACACTTGTCAAGAATCAGTCCCTCCCTCGGACTATCCTGACCCACAAAACATTTCAAACATGAATTTATTCATAAAACAATAGACATGTGAGATAGGCAATATAATAAGGGAAATCTCCTCTATGACTATGGCCATTGATAATTCTATATTTTTAGAATTATTTGTGCTTAATTTCCTAATTAATTATTGAAATCCCCAATTTATTTTGTTAATTATCCCCTTTATTTAATCAAAATTCTCATGTTTGCAGATAAATTAAATCCAGATGAATTTTGAATATTTCAGTAGAAAATGGACCGAAATTTGGCTAAAATCGAGATTGGACCACGCGGACAACACGAGCCTAGCACATCCAATTGGACAAAAAGACAGATGACATGGAAATATTATTTTTCAAGGAGCCAATGGTGTGAAGACAAGTGGCCAAACAATGCCAACTCATCTAGGATGGAAAAATTACAATTTTACCCCTAAGTGTGTGTATAAATAGGAAAGGATGGAAATTGAAAAACGATGTAATTTTAGGAGTAGGAGTAGTGTAATGTAATGTAAGTTAAGAGTAGTATAGTGTAGAATTAATCTTAGGATTTATTTTTCCTTGTTTCTTTTAGTCTAGTTTTCCGTTAGCTACAATTTACTTTTAATGTTTATTTCATTTTTATGTTCTTGATTTTTCTAGTCTTGGATAATTCATTTTCATGTCAATCAATTTATCATTTTCATTTTCTCGGTATGGTTATAATCTAGTTCTTTTATTTGTCAAGTTTTAGATACATAGTTTTTATCTCCAGTGTAGTTCTCGGTTTCCTTGCATTTCAATCTTTTTTTTTTTTTATTTTACTTGCTCATCTTATTTTCTAATAGCTTCACCATTCTGCATTTAAGTTCAACCATTTTAGTGTCTTAGCTATTCACACCTTGTTCATGCAAACTCGAGAGGACAACGGCAACAAGTAATCCGAGAGGACAGCAGCACGCCTGGAAACTGAGAGCTCTCCTCTGTTCTCCTCTGTTTTGTGAAGTGATTACTGTTCATCTTCTGTGTTGTTTGTAACCTACATTGCTCATTGTTTTCTGCTGTAGGAGTGAGGCTCGGGTTAATCTCAAGCTGCTGAGTGTTGGACTGAAGCAGGAGGAAGCTTGGAGTTCGCTGAAGTAGCTACGTGTTGTTCCCATTTGGTTGTAACAGCTCATAAACCATGTTGCAGGAATTGCACTGTGGATATAGTCTGCTGGCAGAGTTGTGTTGCAAAGCATGGAGCTGAACCCGTGAGCACCTGGAACCGAGAATGCCTGGAGCAGCAGTCGGACAGAAACAACACATGCAGTAGATAGCAGCAATGGCAGCAAATGGTAGACCTGGTAGCAGGACACAGCAGAACCGAGAATGGAGTCTGAAGTAGGAAATGGTGCAGAAGTAGAACCACACAGTAGAACCCAAGAGCTAGCAGGGTGCACTACTAGGTGAACATGCAGAAAATGTACCGAGAGCCAGTAGCCGAAACCGTGAAAGTTTAGAAAGAAACATGAATTTGGAAAGACACGTGAATAGTGTTTGGAGGGACATTTGGATGGTTTAAAATTGTTAAGGCTTTGTTTGGCTAGTTCATTATAGTTAATTAAGTCATTTTCATGCATTGTTAGGATAAGTTAATTTCAATTTAATTTGTTAGCTTAGTTTAGAGTCTTTAATTAAATTGCATGATTAGTATTCTTGCTTAGTGGTATAAAACTTAGTTTTAATTAGGTTGATAGTTAATTAAGTGTCCATTTAGAATTAGATTAGGGGTTAATTTATTTCATTAAATCTTAACTTAGTTTAAATTGCATTTTGATTAAGTAGTTTAATTGCATTTTAGGTTAGTTTAATTTTAGTTTAATTAATCTTGCTTTGTTATTTTTATAATTGCATTTTATTTTAATTGCGTTAATTAATTTTAATTGTTTTAATTATTTTCGTAGGTATTTGCTTTTAATTGCGTGGAGCTCGGTAAGTAAATCTTAGCTCGGTTTTATTTTCTTTATAGTTTTATTATTTTCAGTATTTTTAATTTCAAACTTAGTAGACCACCGATAATCAAAAATTCATAATTCGCTAGGATATACTTATGGTAAGATTAACCGGTAGTTAATTAGGCTAGTCAACTTCTTTGTGGGACGATAACTTGGGACTCAAATCCCATTATTACTTGTACAACCCGTGCACTTGTGGACATATACCTTTTGGGCGTGTCAGCCATATCTTGTGATCCCAGGCTACACTGATCAGGTGTGCGGGGTATCACCACTATCTGCTTCCTCACGGGAGGTGGGTTACGTCCAGCCCGCCGATCCATAGCAGACACAATCTCAACACGGTACAACGTATTCCATGCTACTTGCACGATACAGCGTACTCTTTGGACCCATATCAACACATCATATCACGCCACATCTCAAAATGTACGTGCGAGCCTATTTAATCGGTGCGACACCCAGTCTACCCGAAGCTCCTAGCACGACTATCAATCATGTCATAAAATCACGTGCGAGTAATCTCAAGCACGACAACCAGTATGATAGGCATCTAATGCGAGCTATGCTCCAGCTCCATGCCAAAACTAGTATAAAGTTTGTGCGAGCTCAACATCATAAAAATCCATGTGAAAACTAATGCGAGCTAAGCTCTAGCACTCATGCGTATAAAACACATCAATCTCGTGCGAGTCATGCTCTAGCACGCTTTCATTCTCACGAAATCCATATAGGTAGATCAATTCTTTGTAAAACATGGTTATCAACCAAATCAAATCATTTCTTTTGCAAATCATTTCAAATGTTAGATAACCTACGAATCACTTGCTAAAAAGCAATAAAATAAGGTTTTCAAAACATCATGCTTTTGTTTTCATGCACATTTCTCAAAACCCAACTCTTTGCCCTTCAATCACCCAATTTCATTTCCTAGTATCACATGCACTCTAGCAAAACATAATTCAACTATGCATTTTACCCAATGCCTTAAATACTCATTTTACCCCTTTTTGATGTGTTTTATATGCACGAGTCATGCACTGTAGCACTCATGTTCAATACTCATTTTACCCCTTTGAGATCGATCTGACCTTCATATTTTCCAGATTTTCTTCAGTTTTTTTGCAGTAACTTCACACAAAACATCCTTAATTTGTTGCCATAGTCATTTTCTCATCCGATCACCTTTAAGACTTGAAAATGACATCCATTCATACTCTACACACATTCAAACTTGTGTGAAATCTTTGTACAACCAAAGGTATATAATATAAATTAAATGGAAGTGAACAACTCATAAAATCTTCATTCCATTTTACCACACCACTTAAAATTCAATATATTTACATTCCACTCACGGAAATATCCTTCTTACACTCGCCATACATTTTAAAACTTGTGTGTATTCATTTCACATTTACTTGATCCAAAATCATTCATTTTACAATTCCATTCACATATATACAAAGTTATACATATATAGGGTCTCACATTCTCCCCCACTTAGAAAATTTGGTCCTCCAAATTGGAACCAAATCAATCTATGAATAATTCGGGTGACCTCTTTCTCATCAAACTCTCCAATTCCCATGTGGCCTTTTCCACCATGTGATGTTGCCAAAGGACTTTCACCAAGGGAATTATCTTTGTGCTCAATACTTTCTCTTTTCTATCCAATATCTGAACCGGCTTCTCAACGTACATCCTGCTTTCGTTGAGCTCCAAGGGCTCATACCTTATCATATGCACCGGGTCTGAGTGGTATTTCTGTAACATGGATACATGGAAGACGTTATTAACACTTGCCAACTCTGGTGGCAATGACAACCTATAAGCCTTATCTCCTACTCTCTCCAGATTCTTGAAGGGTCCGATATACCTAGGGCTTAACTTACCCTTTTTACCAAATCTCATGATACCCTTCAAAGGAGAAACCTTAAAAAACTCTGACTTACCCACATTAAACTCTAGTGGCCTCCGTCTCCTATCAGCATAACTCTTTTGTCTGCTCTGAGCTGTCTGTAACCTCTCACAAATCAACTGGACATCCTCAGAGGCTTGCTTAAACAAGTCAAGAGCAAAGATCTGTCTGTCACCAACCTCTTCCTATCCAATAGGGGAACAACATCTACGCTTATACAATGCATCATATGGTGCCATCTCGATACTCGCATGAAAACTGTTATTATAGGCAAACTCTGCGAGTGGCAAATGGTCATCCCAGGAGCCTCCAAAATCCAATGCATACGTTCTCAACATATCCCCAAGGTCTGTATAGTCCTCTCTGACTGACCATATATCTGAAGATGAAACGCGGTGCTAAAACTCAACTGGGTCCCCATCGTTTCCTAAAAAATGTTCCCAAAAATGGGAAGTGAAGTGGGCATCCCTATCAGAAACAACGTTTACTGGAATTTCATGTACCCTTACTATCTCGTGCACATACAAGTTCGCTAACTGGCTCAGAGTATCAGTAGCTCTCATAGCTAGAAAATGGGCTGACTTCGTCAATCGATCCACCCATATGGCATCATGACCTCTATGGGTCCTCGGTAATCTCATCACAAAATCCATGGTGACGTGCTCTCACTTCCAAGTCGGTATCAGTAAAGGCTGCAATAATCCTGCAGGCTTCTGGTGCTCTACCTTCACCTGCTGACAAACGAGACACTTAGTGACATATTCAATAATGTCTCTCTTCAGCCCAGACCACCAATAAACTTTTTGAAGGTTTTGATACATCTTAGTACTCCTTGGATGTATCATATACCTCAATGAGTGAGCTTTTTTCAAGATCAATTTCCTGATCTTTGGATCATCGAGAACACATATTCTACCTCTGAACCTTAATAATCCATCTAAACTCAATTCAAAGTCCGTCTCTGTACCTCTCTGTATTTGCCCGACAATATCACTGCACTGCTGATCCATTCGCTGAGCCTGTCGGATTCGATCTACCAGATCCAGTTCCAACCGTAGGCTAGCCATCATAAATCCACTATCAGCATCAGGTGGGGTCACATCCAAACTGAGGTTATGAACTGTTCTGATAGCTCGTGTTCCCTATCATCATGAATGACACCAACTCGAGATGCTTCCTACTCAGTGCGTCAGCAACTACATTTACTTTACTCGGGGGGTACATGATCTCAAAATCATAATCCTTTAAAAGCTCTAGCCATCTCTTTTGTCTCATGTTCAGTTCTTTCTGTGAGAACAGGTACTTAAGGCTCTTATGATCAGTGTAAACCTGAAATCTCTCACCATAAAGATAGTGGCGTCATATTTTCAATGCAAACACTACGGCCGCCAACTCTAAATCGTGGGTCAGGTAGTTCCTCTCATAATCCTTCAACTGTCTCGATCCATAGGCTACTACCTTCCCATTCTGCATCAATACACAGCCCAATCCTTGGTGTGAAGCATTCGTATACGTTGAGAAACCTCCTGAGCTGGTAGGAATGGTAAGAATCGGAGCTGTGGTTAATCTCTTTTTCAACTCTTGAAAGGTCTCCTCACATCTATTGTCCCACACAAACTCCACATTCTTTCTCGTGAGACGTATCAACGGAGCAGCTAATCTCGAGAATCCCTTCACGAACCTTCGGTAATATCCAGCTAAACCCAGGAAACTTCTGATCTTTGTTACTGTTTGAGGTCTCTGCCACTGTATTATTACCTCAATCTTTGATGGATCCACTAACACACCATCTTTCGATACTATATGACCCAGAAAAGAGATATATTCCAACCAAAAGTCACACTTATTGAGTTTAGCGAACAACTTCTTCTCTTGGAGGGTCTGTAGCACTATCCTTAAATGTTGTTCATGCTCCTCTCTAGATCTTGAGTACACCAGTATATCATCAATAAACACAATAACAAATCGATCCAAATACTGGTGAAATATCTCATTCATCAATGACATAAAAGTTGCGGGAGCATTTGTCAACCCGAATGGCATAACCATAAACTCATAATGTCCATACCGGGTGCAGAAAGCTATCTTGGGTACATCTCCACTCCGTATCTTCAACTCAGATCTATCTTGGAGAAGACTTGCATTCCCTTAAGTTGATCCAATAAGTCATCAATGCGTGGAAGAGGATACTTATTCTTGAGGGTGGCCTTATTCAACAACCGGTAATCTATACATAGTCGGAGGCTTCCATCCTTCTTCCTTACAAACAGAATCAATGCTCCCCAAGGTGAGATGCTCGGCCTAATGAACCCTTTCTCCAGCAACTCTTGTAACTGCTTCCTTAATTCTTCCAACTCAACTTGAGCCATTTTGTACGGTGGCTTGGATATTGGCTCTGTACCAGGTGCTAAATCTATACAAAATTCCATTTCCCTATTTAGAGGTAACCCTAGTAATTCATCTGGAAAGACATTTGAAAATTCCCTGACCACTGGGATGTCTATCAACTCCGGAAGTGCCTTATCCGTCTCAATCACATAAGCAATGAACCCTTCACATTATCTTTTCCATCGTTAGTAACACAATCATCACTTAATGTATACAGTTGATAAATAAATTTATCTCTAAAGTATTATGAATTTAAATCATACTTTTCTCATTTATAAAGATCATGTCATTTCATTTCTTTTCATCAAAGTTTACAATAAGATTGACTAATCCTGAAAATATCAATGTTTTAGTACGACAATCCATAACAACATGATTTGCAGCCAGCCAATCCATTCCTAAGATTACATCAAAATCACTCATATTTAATAAAATTAACTCGGCTACCATTTCTGTACCTCCTATCCTCAGCTTACAATTTCTATATACATGCTCAGTCAACTAGCTATCATTCAAAGGGGCAGATATCATCAACATCTTATCTAGCAGTGTGGGATTTACATGCTTCAACAATTTACATGCAAAAGATAGCGATATAAAGGAATGCGTTGCACTAGGATCAAATAATACAAATGCTTCTAAATCAAAGATTTGGATGGTACCTTTAACCATATCCGAAGACTGATCCGCAGTGTCCTGGTCCAATGCGTGCACTCGTCCTCTGCTCACACCCACTGCCTGCTTCCCCTTTTCCTCAGCTGTAGCCCTTCTCCTTGGAACAGCTATACCAACTGGATCTCTCTCTGGTTCCTTACCCTTCTATGGGACTCTCTCTGTCATCTCTAGGTAATCCTTGATTATGTGCCCTGGTTTCTCACATCTGAAGGTACTGCAGGAGGTCCATAGCATGGTCGAGTACCATGATACCATCCTACTTGTCACACTGTTCTGTAGTAGGCTGTGACCCTCTAATCATAATTCCTCTAGCTGGTTTTATGGCCGAATACATGGGAGGATTAACTGTCCTCTCTCGGATATCCTCAATCCTCTGCCTCTTCCCAGAAAATCTCTTACTTCCCTTATAGCTGAAGCCCCTATCCAGTACTGGTCTCTTCTTATCTCTACCCTCACTTTACCAACCTTCCCAAACTCTAAGGCGATCCGATCATTATCTTGTTCACACAACTGCGCCCTGCGCATAGCCTCCTTGTAGCTCGGTATATCCAAGGGAACCAATCTAGACTTGATGGTTGGTCTCAATCCATCCACAAACTTCTGGATCTTCTCGACCTCATTACCCATCGTATTAGGATCATATCTACCCAGAGAGATAAAAGTCGTCTCATACTCATCCACTGTCCTACTCCCTTAGGTCAGTCCCAAAAATGCCATCTTCATCTTTCGCTGTGCAGTATTCAGAACATACTGTCTCTAGAAAGCCTCAAAAAACACATCCCAACTGATCTCTATATGCCGAGCTCTCAAAATAGGACTGATGGATTTCTACAAATGTTCTATTGATCCCTTTAGCATGAATGTGGCGAACGCTACCATCTCGGAAGTAGTGCACTCAAAGAACACATATAACTTCTCAATCTCATTTATCCAATCCTCTACGGCTACTGGGTCCTTAACTCCACTGAAAGACGACAGTCAAAACTTTTGGAACTGTCGCAATCTATCCAAATCACAACTGTAACCCCAGCCTCTACTACCCTGTGGTGTAGCAACAGGTGTAGGCATATCCTGTACGGGTGGGGGTGTAGGTGTATCTTTCGTCTGAGGTCTCTGGGCTGGTCGTGCCCGTACCTCAGAAGCTGCTACCTGCTCGGCATCACCTTGTGTAATAGGACTCTATCTGTCTCCAACTCTAGGCAACGATTGAGTGACCAACTCTAAGATCATCTCTATGCTCTGCTCAATCCTTGCGAAGCGAGCCTCAGTACTCTCGGGTCTCTCCTCTGGACCCTGTGGAGCATGCTCAACCTCAGCCTCCATCTCAATCTCTTCCAGAGACTCGTGAGTTTCTGGCACAACACTACCCCTAGGCTTACCTCTATGGCCTCTAGCTTGCGCTCTCGCCCCTCTACCATTAACTTGTATTAGGCATAATGCTCAATTCCCACATACACATCAATTTCTTAGTTAACCCATCGACACACAAACAATTTGTATCTAAATAAGAACAGTAACATGGGGATGTAATTTTCCAACTTATTAAAGATTTTAGACATCGACACATGTCAGACCAACTCATCTTTGATACCAACTTTTGTCACGACCCTCAACTTACCAAAAACATGCATTATTTATTATTTTTCCTTACCTTACCTCGATCGTGATCAGCTTCACTCTCAACAGTTAAGCTGTGTGTCAATGTCTACCTCATCCAACCATATCAATTTAATTTGCATTATAATTTAGAAGTAAACACTTGTATAAATAAATCAGAGTTACTGTTTACATGTGTTTATATTACTTTACATCCCCAATGATTACATTAAAAATGCTACTGTGCTTTGAAAAGTTTAGATACAAAATTACATCAGTGTGTATACCTTAGCAATGAGATGTAGTGGATACCAAAAAGGGAAAACCTTCAGTCACTCTCAATCTATACTCAAAGCTCTGTAGAAAGGGAAAAATAAGGGGGTAAGCAAACAACACGCTCAGTAAGGCAATCATACGAACAGGTAGATACTACACTATCTACGTGATCATGATGCCATGCTCAAAACCATACAATTTTTCATTCACATCTCAAAAACATTAATTCATGCTTGTGTTAATGGCATGTAAAGTAAATCATGCTATTTGTTAGTGCACAAATCAAATTTAAAGCATGGCATAAATCATCATGCATATTTCATAAATAAGTCATGGAAAAATCCTCATGCGTAAGTGCACTTTAAAGCCATTATCAAACTTTCTCATCTCATAAAATCAACACTTGTCAGGACTCAGCCCCTCCCTCGAACTGTCCTAACCCACAAAACATTTCAAACATGGATTTATTCATAAACAATAGACATGTGAGATAGGCAATATAATAAGGGAAATCTCCTCTAGGACTATGGCCATATCTTGTGATCCCAGGCTACACTAATCAGGTGTGCGGGGTATCACCACTATCTGCTTCCATACAGGAGGTGGGTCACGTCCAGCCCGCCGGTCCACAACAAATCTAAACATCGTTCGAAGATGGCATAACATGATCTCAACACGGTACAACGTAGTCCATGCTACGTACACGGTACAACGTACTCCGTGGACCCATATCAACACATCATATCACGCCACATCTCAAAATGCACGTGCGAGCCTATTTAATTGGTGCGACACCCAGTCTACCTAAAGCTCCTAGCACGACTATCAATCATGTCATACAATCACATGCGAGTAATCTCAAGCACGACAACCAATATGATAGGCATCTAATGCGAGCTATGCTCCAGCACCATCCCAAAACCAGTATAAAGTCTTTGCGAGCTCAACTCTAGCACAACATCATAAAAATCCATGTGAAAACTAGTGCGAGCTAAGCTCTACCACTCATGCATATAAAACACATCAATCTCGTACAAGTCATGCTCTAGCACGCTTTCATTCTCATGAAATCCATGTAGGTGACTCAATTCTTTGCAAAACATGGTTATCAACCAAATCAAATCATTTCTTTTATAAATAATTTCAAATGTTAGCCAACCTACCAATCACTTGCTAAAAACCAACAAAACAAGGTTTTCAAAACATCATGCTTTGGTTTTCATGCACATTTCTCAAAACCCAACTCTTTTCCCTTCAATCACCCAATTTCATTTCCTAGTATCACATGCACTCTAGCAAAACATATCGTACCCCAAAATGCGTACAGATATCTCTAGGAGTCCACACAATTCCCTTACCTCGATTCACTCAGGGTGTGACTCTCTTCCTCTTCGCTTCTCATGCTTTGGCTCAACTTGCTCTGAGTGTATCCTCAGAAGTTGCAATTCACTCATCCAAACACTTGAGTCAATGTTGCTAACTCTCATTCAACTATGCATTTTACCCAATGCCTTAAATACTCATTTTACCCCATTTTGGGTAAGTCTTACAATTTATTCCATAACATCATCTTAAAATCATACCCACAATACCATTATCACCATAAGATATCCCATTCATCATTAACACCTCTACATTTCACTTTCTCACACTAACCTATTTCTAGGTTATAATCGTTCCATGACATTCTAGGTAGTTCTACCATAAATATGCACACCAAATCAACTTCAACATCAACACTAAACAAATGTACTTAGATTGGTGCACTAGAAACTCACCTATTTAGATTTCTTTCTTGTTCCAAGTGGAAATGCTCTTAAATCCTTCAAGACAACAAATGGGGAAATACCTCCAAGCTATGTTGTTCTTCTCCTTGACGTGAACAACTTTGTATCTAATAGCCTTCCCTCAAAACTTATTGGAAATGTGATGATTTAGAGAAAGAAAATTAGGTTTTGGGTTGAAAATGGAAAGGAAATGGTTTTGTCCATGAAATGCAGATTTCAACTGCCCCTATTTATAGAAATTGCTTGATGAGATCGATCTGTATTGGAAGAAGATCAAGTTGGTCCTCTTAAATCCCTCTTTTTCTTGACATTTTGAAGGCATGAGATTGATCTGTCAAAGGCCTTGAGATTGATCTATCTCAGGCAGAGAGTTAAGGAGATCGATCTAGCTAGGGATGAGATCGATTTGCTCTAACCCGAGAACTAAGGAAATCGTTTTGTTTGCCTTAAAAATCGATCTTCTCATTACAAAATGTTTAGCAGATCGATCTGGTTCCATTGGAGATCGATCTGTTCTATTCCTATTGCTCGAATGAGAGCATTTTGGCTCTTTCAGATCGATCTCTCATCCTTTGAGATCGATCTGGCCTTCATATTTTTTAGATTTTTTGCAGTTTTTTCTGCAGTAACTTCACACAAAACATCCTTAATTTGCTGCCATAGTCATTTTCTCATCTGATCACCTTTAAGACTTGAAAATGACATCCATTCATACTTTATACACATTCAAACTTGTGTGAAATCTTTGTATAACCAAAGGAATATAATATAAATTAAATGAAAGTACACAACTCATGCAATCTTCATTCCATTTTACCACACCACTCAAAATTCATTATATTTACATTCCACTCATGAAAATATCCTTCTTACACTCGCCATACATTTTAAAACTTACGTGTATTCATTTCACATTTACTTGATCCAAAATCATTCATTTTACAATTTTATTCACATATATACAAAGTTATACATATATGGGGTCTCACAGTTTGCTAGCCTCAGTTTGGGAGTTGTGCCTTTTGACATGAATACGGACTGTGTGATTACTAGTCTACGCTTGGAGCCGAATCTGTTAGACAGGATTAGATAGGCTCAACAGATTGATCCGTATTGCATTGACATGACCGGTCAGATACAAAAGGGCACAGTGACTGATTTTGAGTTGAGTTCTGATGGACTTTTGAGGTTTAGAGGCTGATTGTGTACCCAGAGCTTAGGAGATTGATATTGACGGAAGCTCATTTGTTGAGGTACACGCAACATTCGGGGAGTAATAAGATGTACCAAAATCTCCAAAAGGTGTATTGGTGGTCAGGTATAAAGAGAGATGTAGCAGAATTTATGGCGAGATGTCTTGTATGTCAGCAAGTGAAGGTAGAGCATCAAAAACCTATAGGGTTATTGCAACCTCTACCTATACCGATGTGAAAATGGAAGCATATCACCATAGATTTCATGATGGGTTTACTGAGGACCCAGAAGAATCACGATGCTATATGGGTGATAATTGATAGACTGACGAAGTCAGCCCACTTTCTAACTATGAGAGCTACCGATACTCTGAGTTCCTTGGTAGAGTTTTATGTACGCGAGGTGGTGAGGTTACATGGTATTCTAATGAGCATTGTTTCGGATAGGGATTCCCGCTTGACTTCCCATTTTTGGAAACACTTTCAAGAAGCCATGAGAACCTAGTTGAGTTTGAGCACCGCTTATCATCATCAGACAGATAGTCAGTCAGAGAGGACTATACAGACCTTGGAGGATATGTTGAGAGCGTGTGTACTGGATTTTAAAGGCTCTTGGGATGATCATTTGCCACTAGCCGAATTCGCCTATAACAACAGTTATCATGCGAGCATGGGATGGCACCATATGAGGCTTTGTATGGCCGTAGATGTCATTCCCCTATCGGTTGGGAAGAAGTGGGTGACAAAAAGATTTTTGCTTCTAATTTGGTTACACAAGCCTCTGAGGATGTCCGGATGATAGTTCAGAGACTGAGGACAGCTCATAGTAGACAGAAAAGCTATGCTGACAAGAGACGGAGACCACTTAAGTTCGCAGTAGGTGATTCAATATTTTTGAAGGTTTCTCATTCCAAGGGTATAGCGAGATTTAGGAAAAGAGGTAAGCTGAGTCCTCACTATATTGGACCCTTTGAGATATTAGACAAAGTGGGAGATAAGGCATACAGATTAGCTTTACCACCAAATTTATCGGGTGTGCACAATGTCTTTCACATTTTGATGTTTGACACGCCCTAAAGGTATTGTCTGCAAGTGCACGGGTAGTACAAGTAATAATGGGATTTGAGTCCCGAGTTATCATCCCACAGAGAAGTTGATTAGCCTAATTAACTACCAGTTAATCTTACCCTAAGTATATCCTAGCAAATTATGAAATTTAAGTTAGTGATCTACTAAGGCTAATTAAACGTACTGAAAACAATAAACATTTAAAAATAAAGAAAATAAAACCGAGCTGAGATTTACTTACCGAGCTCCACGCAATTAAAAAAAATACCTATAAAAGAAAATTAAAACAGTTAAAACTAATTAACGCAGTTAAAATAAACTGCAAGAATGAAAATAAAGCAATAAAATTAATTAAACTAGAACTTAAACAAACTTAAAATAAAAATGCTTGTAATTAAATCTAAATTAATCCTAAATGCAACATATAAATTCTACATTAACACTAAGTCCTAAAAAAAAAATCAACTATTATCAAAATTAAAACTAACAATTAAAGTACCAAACAAAGAAACTAGCCTACAATTTGATTTAAAACTATACCTAAACTAACAATTAAAACATTAAACCATTAACATAACAACATGAAGTATAAATGAGATAATGTGATGCTGCCAAACGCAGCCTTGCTCAATTTGCAACAAAGTGGTCCCGACTGGATGCACTGTTCACTCTCTTATTTAGCAGGATTTTGTCATGCTCTCGGGTTGTACAAGCTTGCTTGACTGCCAACAGTTTTGTCCATCACCTACACATCCGCGACCTCTGCACTGGCTACTATCAGTCTGTTCCCAGCATGTCCTTACCGAGCATCACCCATATCCAGTGCCTACTTTGGACGCTCCAGGTTGCTACCGTTCTTCTCCTCTGCTCCAGGTACTGTGAGTGATGCTTTACTCCTGCTAGTGAACGCCCCCTATGCTTGCTTCGGGTGCGCACGGTCTTGTCTTCTACTCCAAATGCTGTCTGTTTATCCTTATCAGCTGTTAATCTTCCTCAACATCCTAGAAATCACAACTTATAATGAACCAGGAAAAATTATCAGTTGCAAAAAAATATTGCAGAATCAAAAAAGAGAATGTAGTTACTGTTTAACCCGAGAATCAAAGAAATCTTGAAATGCTTTGAGTTTTGTTGCCTATTATCAATTAGCAATCACTAATCAAACATTAAAAAGAACAATAACATACTTGAAACAGAAGAAGCAATTAAGATAGACCATAAGATAAAATCCATAATGAGCAGTAACAAAAACTGGAAACAGAGCACAACAGAGACTGAAAATGAATGTTCAAGAAATGAACGGACTGAATGTAGGCTATAAATAGAACATGTCAATATGAACTATTAGAAACTAATAAGTAAATATATGCAGGATATGGTAATTAACATGATCATAGAACCTAAAGCAGCAATTCTGGAATATTAATTACTCAAACCCGAGAAGCCATAAGCACAAGCAAGCTATGAAGATACTATTAAAATCCAATAGAGAAGTTGATTCATGAAGTGCAAACAAAGGAAGATCGAATAAACAGAAAAATAACAATGTAATCATACTTAAAACCGAGAGGAGCCAAGTAACATTAGCGACTGAAAAATTGCCCAAAACTCACAACACCCGAATACACATGAACTAGGAACCATCATTCTCGATTAGCTTCATTTTCTTCTCCAGCTGTGACTCCACATAGCTTTTGATGTGAATTAATGCTTTGCATCCTCCCACATCAAGGTAACAAAATCAAAGGGCTGAAGACTGAATGAAGATAAACTCCTGAAACCCAAATGCTCAAAAAGGAACAAACCAAAAGCAAACCATCTAATGGTTTATCAAACAAATACAGAAGTGAATTTGGAACCGAGAACTTGAAATTGAAATTGATTTTCATTGAAAAATAAATCCAAGACTAATGAAGAATATAAAGAAAATGGAATGACCAGTAAACAACTTGTAAAAAAAAAAACTATGCGAAAATTCTAAGTAAAACTTTTAAAATTAATCTAAAAGCTATTCTACCCTAACCTACATACATTTTCAATTGCCATCATGTTCTATTTATACACAAACATAGGGGTACAATGGTTATTTTTCATCCTAGATGAGTTGGCATTATTTGGCCACTTGTCTTCAATTGATTTGCTGCAGAATAGATATTTCCACGTCACTTGTTAGTTTGTCCAGTTGGCTGTGCAATGTGGTCCGGCGTGTGCCTTCCAGAATATTCGCTCGGTGTCTGTTGATCTTATCGTTTCGGAACAAATAAAATATGGACACCTGGCATCACGTGTGTCCAGACGACTGGTGACTCGGTCTGCAAAATTTGAAGTGGTCAAATCTCCTTTA
This sequence comes from Firmiana major, assembly GCA_033439115.1. Lineage (NCBI taxonomy): Eukaryota > Viridiplantae > Streptophyta > Magnoliopsida > Malvales > Malvaceae > Firmiana > Firmiana major. The sequence continues at coordinate 71,371,855 of CM065898.1, read as the reverse complement.
GCTTGTTTTCAGCCCAATTTCAACTGAAACGACTGAGTTTCATCTGGATTTAATTATCGGCACATTAAAGAATTTTAATTAAATAAAGGGGATTATTAATAAAATAATATGGGGATTAAATAAATAATTAAGAATTTAAGCACAAATAATTCTATTAAAAATAGAATTATCACACCCCCAAACTTGAGCTTTTGCTTGTCCTCAAGCAAAACAAAACAATTGTAGGAACGACAAGTACAAAACATAATAATTTCTCCAATATTATCCTCAAAGATAAAGTACAGACTATGATCTAAAAGAATCACAATTACAAGTCAAACGCTTAGAATCATTCAATCATAAGTCCTAACCCAAATTGGACTCCTCGTGCGTGTGTGAAAAATGTCAAAGTCACTTCACAATACATTATCTGGATCATATTATGCAAACACAATGAATGCAAAGTCAATGACATGTGATCATTCCCATAAGTTTGCTTTTCACTAATCTCTCCACTAATGTAGTCACACGTAATCAAAGATCAATAGGACTTCATTAAGCTTGTAATGTAAGGCTGGGGCTAAGGTATGATAAAGTCGATTTAGGTTTAATTACCCCTTAACATGCATTACTTCTAAGATCTTTAATGTAAGAGCTCAAATTATTTCCCCCAAACTTATTTCTTTTACTAAACATTTTTTTCTATTTTTGTATTTTTCTTCTTTCTTCTTTTTCTTTTTATTTTTCTTACATTTTCTTTTCATTTTTTTTGAACATTCACTATCACCAGATACCCATATGTACAAAGGTCACAATATATCCCAATGACTTTCATGCTTTCGGGGTAAGGGATAGGAAAAGAGTATTTAAGCCAAGGAAATTTTGCATGTGTATTTACAGAGAAAAGCTTATTTAGCCCAGATGGGTAACTAGGGGTAAAGTATGTACAGGGATGGCTCGAAAGGCTCAAATGATCCAAAGATGGCCTAAATCATCTCTCTAATTAAGTGCGATCTAATATTTCACCTCGAGATCAGATCAAGCAAATTCTAGAATATGATGCACAAAATCAACTGAACAATTGTAATCCTAGGTCCACATAAGCTTTCTCTAAATAAATATATCGATTCATGACATGACATGTGCATAAGATGAGGCAATCGCAATCAGAATCAAGACAAATTCAAGAACTCAACTTCATGTTTTTCCTATAATCATACTTCTCAGTCAATCAAAATCATACTTAATCATGGGGTCATATCATCGGAATATGGGAAAACTACATGCTAAGCACTAAATCATCCCAAAATCAAACAGTTTAAGCTCAGATTTTCGAAAAAATTTTGAACAAACTTTTCAATTTTGCTCAATTTTTCAAAAAATACTCAAGTGATATCCCCTCCCCCAAACTTAAAGTGCACAGTGTCCTCAGTGTGCAGATAATATAAGAATTGAAGTTCAGGAACAGAGTACTCCCCTTTCTGATGATGATGATGACAACTGAAGCTTGATTGAAAACATAAAACTAGAAAAGAAATCTGCACAATAAACAAAGAAAGAAACAGCAGAAAAGAAAAAGAACTATATATAAAGTGAAAAGAAAAATAAAGCTAAGTAGGAGGATCAACTAAAGTGGTCACAGAATGCTGACAATCAAACCCTCCCCAAAAATAGTGTTTCAGTCTGCCCCCATTAACCTTAAAGGGTTAATTCAAGGTCTCATCCATAATTTCAATGGCTCCATGAAGGAATACTTATGTAATGGTAAAGGAACCTGACCACCTAGACTTAAGCTTTCCTGAAAACAACTTTAAGCATGAATTAAACAATAGAACCTGCTGGCCTGGCTAGAAGTGTCTCTCATTAATTTTCTTATCATGCCATCGCTTAGTCTTTTCCTTGTAGAGCTTGGCATTCTCATATGCCTGCAACCTGAACTCATCTAACTGATTAAGCTGTAGCAGCCTCTTGTCCCCTGCTGCCTCTAAGTTGAAATTCAGGTTCTTAAGGGCCCAATAGGCCTTATGCTCAAGCTCTATTGGTAGATGACAGGCTTTACCATAAATAAGCTGATAAGGGGACATTCCTAAAGGTGTTTTGAAGGCTGTCCTATAGGCCTAAAATGCATCCTCTAACCTAATGGACCAATCCTTCCTACTTGGGTTCACTATCTTCTCTAATATCCCCCTAATTTCCCTATTGGATAACTCTACTTAGCCACTCGTCTATGGGTGATAAGCAGTGGCTACCTTATGTTTGACCCCATATTTCTTTAACAGCCCATCAAAACTTCGATTCCAAAAGTGGGATCCTCCATCACTAATGATAGCCCTAGGTGTGCCAAATAGTGTGAAAATATTCTTCTTTAAAAACCTTATCACTACCTTGGCATCATTAGTTGGTAAGGCCATTGCTTCAACCCATTTCGACACATAGTCCACAACCACTAGAATATAGAGATTTCTATATGAAGAAACAAATAGTCCCATGAAATCAATGCCCCAGACATCAAAGAGTTCTGCATCTAAAATATTTGTCAGAGGCATCTCATTTCTTTTGGAAATATTACCTACCCTCTGACATCTATCACATTTTATCACAAAGTAGTGGGCATCCTTAAATAACGTGGGCCAGTAATATCCAGATTGCAAAACCTTGGCTGTTGTCCTCTCTCCTCCAAAATGCCCTCCATAATCAGAAGAATGGCAATGTCTAAGTATATCCTCTACTTCTTCCATGGGAACACACCTTCTCAAAATCTGATCTTTACATTGCTTGTATAGGAAGGGTTCATCCCAAACATAATACTTGACATCACTCAAAAACTTTTTCCTTTGCTGGGTAGTCAAATCAGGTGGCATCACATTGCTTACTAGATAATTTATAAAATCAGCATACCAAGGCAATCTGGAGTGCCCGAAAGTAAATAGCTGCTCATCAGGAAAGGACTTATTAATAGCTATACCATCTTCTTTAAGTCCACTCTCTAATCTAGATAGATGGTCAGCAACCTGATTCTCCGTACCTTTATTGTCCTTAATCTCCAAGTCAAACTCCTGTAGTAGGAGGATCCATCGAATCAGCCTTGGCTTTGCATCCTTCTTGGAGACTAAGTACTTAATGGCAGCATGATCAGTATATACTACTACCTTAGTACCAATTAGATAGGAACGAAACTTATCAAAGCTAAATACTACAGCTAACAGCTTCTTCTCGGTAGTAGCATAGTTCATTTGGGCCTCATTAAGTGTTTTGCTTGCGTAGTAGATAGCATAAAAGACTTTTCCTTTTCTTTTTCCTAGTACAGCTTCGACAGCATAATCACTTGCACCACACATAAGCTCAAAAGGTAAACTCTAATCCGGAGCTATGATTACAAGGGCTGTAACTAATTTTTCCTTCAAAGTCTTAAATGCTTCTAAACATCTCTCATCAAAGTAAAACACAGTGTCCTTCCCAAGAAGATTACATAAAGGCTTAGATATCTGAGAAAAGTCCTTAATGAACCTTCTGTAAAATCCTACATGGCCCAGTAAACTTCGAATTCCTTTTACAGTGGTAGGGGGAGGTAACTTCTCAATAATTTCCACCTTAGCCTTATCCACTTCTATCCCCCTAGCAGAGATTTTGTGCCCTAGTACTATACCTTCTTTCACCATAAAGTGGTATTTCTCCCGATTAACCATTAAGTTTATTTCTTCACACCTCCTCAGCACTAGTGCTAAATTCTGCAAACATAAATCAAAGCTATCCCTAAATACTAAGAAATCGTTAATGAAAACCTCAAGAAAATCCTCCACCATATCATGGAATATAGCCATCATGCAACGCTGGAATGTAGCAGGTGCATTGCATAGGCCAAAAGGTATTCTTCTAAAAGCAAAGGTCCCATAGGGACAGGTGAAGGTAGTCTTTTCTTGGTCTTCTGGGGCTATAGCTATTTGATTGTACCCAAAGTATCCATCCAGCAAACAGTAGAATTCGTGACCAGCTAATCGATCTAACATTTGGTCAAAGAAGGGTAAAGGGAAGTGGTCTTTCCTGGTGGCTTTGTTGAGTTTCCTATAATCTATACATACTCGCCAACCACTGACAGTCCTAGTGAGGATAAGCTCATTATTTTCATTTTTATTCACTATCATCCCTCCCTTCTCAGGGACACATTGTACTGGGCTCACCCAGGCACTGTCAGAAATGGGATAAATAATCCCTGCATCTAACCACTTAATGATCTCCTTCTTGACAACTTCTTTCATTACAAGGTTCAATCGACGCTGGTGCTCTATGGATGACCTATACCCCTCCTCCAATAGTATCTTATGCATACAAATAGAAGGACTAATACCCTTAAGGTCAGAGATGGACCAGCCTATAGCCTTTTGATGCTCTCTTAGCACTTATAGTAATTTTGCTTCCTGATCACTAAAGAGAGCAGCAGATACTATTACCGGTCATGTGGAGGATTCACCTAAGTAAGCATACCTAAGGTGTGAGGGTAAAGGTTTGAGTTCTAATGCTGGAGGATCACTGGTGGATGGAAAGATATTTGAAGCTGGAATAGATGAAGAGTCTAGTGTCTCAAATTGGGCAATTTCCTCAAAAGGAGTGACCTCTAATAACTGTAAAGTCTCGTAGACCTAATCATCATCTTCACTGTATTCTCTAAGATCAACAGATTTCACTAAGGAGGCTTCTAAAGGGTTTAAAGGATGTGTCTTGGAAAACTCCTCAGTGATGTCCTTATCCACTAAATCCATCCTAAAACAATCATGAGAGTCGTCAGGGAACCTTAGAGATTTGAACACATTAAACTTGACTTCCTGATCTTAAACTCTCATTGTTAACTCCCCCTTTTGTACATCTATTAAAGTTCTACCAGTTGCTAGGAATGGTTTGCCTAGTATAATTGGGACTTCCCTGTCTTCCTCCCTATCCAACACGATAAAATCTACAGGGAAAATAAACTTGTCCAGTTTTACTAAGACATCCTCAATGACCCCCTTCGGATATTTAATTGATCGATCGGCCAACTAGAGGGTCATTGTAGTGTGCTTGGCATCCCCTATTCCTAACTTATGATAGATAGACAATGGCATCAAATTTATACTAGCTCCTAAATCGCATAGGGCTCTACCAAAGAATAAATTTCCAATAGTGCATGGTATGGTAAAACTCCCGGGATCCTTGAGCTTGGGGGTAACCTTCTCTGGATAATGGCACTACACTTCTCAGTTAAGGCCACCATTTCGTAATCTTCCAATCTTCTTTTCCTAGAGAGGATGTCCTCCATAAACTTCACATAGCTTGGCATTTGCTTTAAGGCATCTGCGAATGGAATGTCGATGTGAAGTTTCTTAAAAACCTCAAGGAATTTTGCAAATTGTTAGTCCAGTTTTTTATTTTGAAATCTCTGAGGAAAAAGGATTGGTGGTCTAACAGGAGGAGATGTAGTGGAAGCTCTTGTAGCATCTGCAGATAAAGAAGGTTGTGACACAGAAACAGGTAGAGGTGAAGAAATGCCTAGCTTTGTTTCCCTTGCAGCTCGATCTTTTGATTCTTGCTCCTTCTGAGCTGCTTCATTAGAACCTATGGGTTTTTCAATTATAGGCTGGTCAGGTCTGGACTTAACAAGGGGAGTTACTAGCTTTCTGCCACTCCTAAGGGTGATAGCTTTCACATGTTCCTTCCCTTCCCTTTGCCTAACAGGATTGGCTTTAGTGTTACTAGGAAGGGTCCCCTGAGGACGTTAACTAAGAGCTTTTTCTATTTATCCTACCTGAACCTCTAGGATCTTAATTGAAGCTACTTGATTTTGCAAGATTATTGTGAACATTTCTTCAAGAGAGGGTTTCTTATCAGCTACTGGTGAATGCTGGGGTTGTGGTGGTGGTGGTTGATGGAAGTGGGATGGATGGGAATGATTAGGATAATGATGTGATATGGAGGTGGTGGGTGGTGAGGAAATTGATGCTGTGGTGGTACCTGAACCTGTGAAGCTTGAAAACCTGGGGGTCCTACTGGTCTAGAATTAGAAGCTTGCCCTTGGTTTTGGCTCCAAGAAAAGTTCGGATGGTTCCTCCACCCTGGATTATAGGTGTTTGAAAAAGGGTTGTTCTGTTGCTTAGGGGTAACGTACTGAACCGATTCTAGGTTAACTGGACACCTATCCACAACGTGGGTACCACTACACAGATCACTCGAGAGAAAAGGACTTTGGACAGAAAACACAAGGTTAGGATTGTTGGAAGGATTAGGTTGGGTACTGAGCGACTCCACCTTCTTTGTAAGATTGGCGATTTGAGAGGTCAAGGTGGATAGAGTGTCGAGCTCATATATACCCGTCGATTTCTTTGGCAATTGCCTTTCCGAGGACATTGATAGTTGTTAGCCGCCATCTTGTCTAGCAGCTCATAAGCCTCCTCATCTGTTTTGCACATCAAGGCTCCACCCGAAGCAGCGTCCACTATGATCTTATTCTGGCTTGTAAGTCCATTGTAGAAGGTCTAGACTTGCAGCCATAGAGGTAGGCCGTGGTGAGGGCACTTCCTAAGAAGCTCCTTATATCGTTCCCATGCCTCGTAAAGAGATTCAGAGTCGTACTGGGCAAAGGAGGATATATCGCTACGGAGTCTGGCCATTTTAGAGGGAGGAAAAAATTTGGCTAGAAATTGGTAGGCTAACTCGTCCCATGTAGAAATTGATCCTGGAGGCAGGGAGGTCAACCAGTGTCTCGCCCTATCCCTAAGTGAGAAGGGGAATAATCTAAGCCTAAGTACATCGTCAGATAATCCATTATGTTTGAACGTGTTAAATAAGTCCAAGAATTGCCCGAGATGAGCATGTGGGTCATCGTGTGGAAGTCCACTAAACTGTACAGAGGTCTGGATCATCTGGAGGATGGACGGCTTAATTTCAAAATTATTAGTAGGGACTACTGGTGGCCTAATGCCAGTATAATATCCTCCAATCGTCGGCACCGCATAATCCCCAACGGTCCTGATTTCCCTATTTTCTGCCATCGTGTGTTGCAGCGGAGCTATAAATTTCCTAGAGTGCTTTCGAATTTTCCTAAGAGTTCGTTCGATTTTAGGATCTAGAGGAAAGCAATCAAAACTCCTTGCTCTACGCATGCAAACATTAAAAAGTCCTTAGAAAAATTTTTAAGTTTTTTTTTTCAATTTTTTTGATTTTAATTAATTATGAGAAAATTAACTAATCTAAATATTTACAACCTAAATATTTACAGGCTAGAATTACACCTAAGTATAATTTCACCGATATTAATTAACGACTAATTAGACTTCCCCGACAACGGTGCCAAAAACTTGACATTCCTAAAGGTATTGTCCGCAAGTGCACGGGTCGTACAAGTAATAATGGGATTTGAGTCCCAAGTTATCGTCCCACAGAGAAGTTGATTAACCTAATTAACTACCGGTTAATATTACCCTAAGTATATCCTAGTAAATTATGAAATTTAAGTTGGTGATCTACTAAGTCTAATTAAATGTACTGAAAACAATAAACATTTAAAAATAAAGAAAATAAAACCGTGCTGAGATTTACTTACCGAGCTCCACGCAATTTTAAAAAATACCTATAAAAGAAAATTAAAACAGTTAAAACTAATTAACGCAGTTAAAATAAAATGCAAGAATGAAAATAAAGCAATAAAATTAATTAAACTAGAACTTAAACAAACTTAAAATAAAAATGCATGTAATTAAATTTAATCTAAATTAATCCTAAATGCAACATATAAATTCTACATTAACACTAAGTCCTTAAAAAAATCAACTATTATCAAAATTAAAACTAACAATTAAAGTACCAAATAAAGAAACTAGCCTACAATTTGATTTAAAACTATACCTAAACTAATAATTAAAACGTTAAACCATTAACATAACAACATGAAGTATAAATGAGATAATGTGATGCTGCCAAACGCAGCCTTGCTCAATTTACAACAAAGTGGTCTCGATTGGATTGATTGTTCACTCTCTTCTTTAGCAGGATTTTATCCTGCTCTCGGGTTGTACAAGCTTGCTTGACTGCCAACAGTTTTTTCCATCACCTACACATTCGCGACCTCTGCACTGGCTACTATCAGTCTGTTCCCAGCATGTCCTTACCGAGCATCACCCATATCCAGTGCCTGCTTTGGATGCTCCAGGTTGCTACTGTTCTTGTCCTCTGCTCCAGGTACTGTGAGTGATGCTTTGCTCCTGCTAGTGAACGCCCTCTGTGCTTGCTTCGGGTGCGCACGATCCTATCTTCTGCTCCAAATGCTATCAGTTTATCCTTATCAGCTGTTGATCTTCCTCAACATCCTAGAGATCACAACTTAAAATGAACCAGGAAAACTTATCAGTTGCAGAAAAATATTGCAGAATCGAAAAAGAGAATGTAGTTACTGTTTAACCCGAGAATCAAAGAAATCTTGAAATGCTTTGAGTTTTGTTGCCTATTATCAATTAGCAATCACTAATCAAACATTAAAAAGAACAATAACATACCTGAAACAGAAGAAGCAATTAAGACAGACCATAAGATAAAATCCATAATGAGCAGTAACAAAAACTGGAAACAGAGCACAACAGAGACTGAAAATGAATGTTCAAGAAACGAACGGACTGAATGTAGGCTATAAATAGAACATGTCAATATGAACTATTAGAAACTAATAAGTAAATATATGTAGGATATGGTATTTAACATGATCATAGAACCTAAAGTAGCAATTCTGGAATATTAATTACTCAAACCCGAGAAGCCATAAGCACAAGCAAGCTATGAAGATACTATTAAAATCCAATAGAGAAGTTGATTCATAAAGTGCAAACAAAGGAAGATCGAATAAACAGAAAAATAACAATGTAATCATACTTAAAACTGAGAGGAGCCAAGTAACATTAGTGACTGAAAAATTGCCCAAAACTCACAACACCCGAATACACATGAACAGGGAACCATCATTCTCGGTTAGCTTCATTTTCTTCTCCAGCCGTGACTCTACATAGCTCTTGATGTGGATTAATGCTTTGCATCCTCCCACATCAAGGCAATAGAATCAAAGGGCTAAAGGCTGAATGAAGATAAACTCCTGAAACCTGAATGCTAAAAAAGGAACAAACCGAAAGCTAAATCATCTAATGGTTTATCAAACAAATACAGAAGTGCATTTGGGAACAGAGAACTTGAAATTGAAATTGATTTTCATTGAAAAATAAATCCAAGACTAATTAAGAATATAAAGAAAATGGAATGAACAGTAAACAACTTGTAAAAAAAAAACTATGCGAAAATTCTAAGGAAAACTTCTAAAATTAATCTAAAAGCTATTCTACCCTACCCTACATACATTTTCAATTGCCATCATGTTCTATTTATACACAAACATAGGGGTACAATGGTAATTTTTCATCCTAGATGAGTTAGCATTATTTGGCCACTTGTCTTCAATTGATTTGCTGTAGAATAAATATTTTCACGTCATTTGTCAGTTTATCCAGTTGGCTGTGCGATGTGGTCCGGCGTGTGCCTTCCAGAATATTCGCTCGGTGTCTGTTGATCTTATCATTTCGAAGCAAATAAAATATGGACACTTGGCATCATGTGTGTCCAGACGACTGGTGACTCGGTCTGTAAAATTTGAAGTGGTCCAATCTCCTTTAGCTTATTTTTAGCCCAATTTCAATTGAAACGACTGAGTTTCATCTGGATTTAATTTATCTGCACATTAAAGAATTTTAATTAAATAAAGGGGATTATTAATAAAATAATATGGGGATTAAATAAATAATTAGGAATTTAAGCACAAATAATTCTATAAAAAATAGAATTATCAATATTAAGGAAGTATCATCCAGATCCAACTCATGTGATTCGGTATGAGCCATTGGAGCTCAAAGATGATTTGACATATGTTGAGAAATCGACTCGGATACTGGATAGAAAGGAGAAAGCCTTGAGGAATAAGACTATCGGGTTAGTGAAGATTCTCTGGCAGCATCACACTTCAGAGGAAGCTACTTAGGAGTTAGAGAGTTTGATGCGAGAGAAATATCCCTAATTGTTTATAGAGTAACTTAGTTTTAATTTGGAGGATTAAATTTCTTAAGGTGGGGAGGATTGTAATACCCTTAAATTTTGTAAACTCCCATTTAATTATGTAAGGTGTATATTAGATTGTGAAATGAATACACGCAAGTTTTAATGTGTATAAAGTATGAATGGATGTCATTTTCAAGTCTTAAAGGTGGTTGGATGAGAAAATGACTATAGCAGCAAAATTTAATGAGGTTTGGGTGAGTTACTACAGAAAACTACGATAAAATCTGGAAAATACGAATGCTAGATCGATCTCATAGGATGAGAGATCGATCTGAAAGAGCAAAAATGCTCTTATTCGACAATGGAATAGGGGCAGATCGATCTCCAATGGGGCCAGATCGATCTGCTAAGCATTCTGTGAAGAAAGAATCTATCTCACCTTAGAGCAGATCGATCTCCTTAAGCTACTACCTGGAACAAATTGATCTCATGCTTAGAGGCAGATCGATCTCATTAAGCTTGGAAGGTCAGTTTCGAGAGGAAAAATGCAGGGCAGATCAATCTCATAAAGATAATTCTATAAATACCGGATTCTGCAGTTTAGTTTTTCACAAGATTTACTATTCCATTCAAGAACAAAAGCTAAACCTAACATTTCAACACTAGGAAACTTTAGTTTGTGATCAGTTTTAAGTGAGATATAGTTAAGCAAAGTTGTTCTTGGTACAGAGGAGAGCAACTGTGATCAGTTTTGAGTGAGATATAGTTAAGCAAAGTTGTTCTTGGTAAAGAGGAGAGCAACATACTTGGAAACAAGAGATTGAAATCAAGGATTTCAAGAGCAAGGGGGATTTGTACTAATTTGGTGGAAAAGGGAGGAAATCTCAGCTAGGTAAGATTTAATGCACCAAGTTGATATATGTTAAATTAGGTCTGTTGATGAGGTTATTGGTATATGTATGAATTGTTGGAAAGGAAAGAATCATGAAAAAAGAGCATGACCTAGTTTTAGCATGAAAATGGGAAAAATGATGAGGAAATGGTGTTAACATAAATTTGATGATGGAATATGTATGTATGAAAGATTATAAATTAATCTTATGAAATGTATATATTGGAAATAAGGAGAAATGAATATAACTATATGGAAAATATGGTATAATACCATAATGGGAGAAAATTATGAAATTGATGTATTGAGTTGAGATTATGCAAGTAAAACGAATATAATACGATATACTAAAGTAAATACATATAACAGCTTTGAAAAATCACATTGGAAGCTGATCAAATTGCGAGAGTAAACAGCACCGAGGAAGAGAGGTCACTTGATGTGATCCGAGGTAAGGGAATTTCGTGAGTAGCTAGAGATGGCTCCACGTATTTTGAATAGCATTTCGATATTATATGTTATATAAATTCCCATGAATAGGCATGATGTTGTGATAGAAACTAAAGAGGATAAGTGTGTTTTATCCAAAATTAGGGTGAAAATACCTTAGAAACATTTTGTGATTAAAATGCATGGTTGCATGATAGAATGACAATTATTTTCATGTATATGCGAAAACAGCACGTGTTAGTGCTTATTTGATTTGAATAGCCATCTATCTGATTTTATGTGAAAACCATAAGTGCTAGAGATTACTCGCACTATATTTTGAGATATGGATCACATAGTACTTGAGTGTTTACTCGTACTACATTTTAATGCGATTTATGCATGTTAGAGTTCTGGGAGCATTGCTCGTACTCAGATTGTGATTGATGCATTATAGAGTATTGGGATCTTTGCTCATACTCATGTTTTTATATGACCTAGTGTTAGGAGTATTGCTCACACTAGAGTTGTATCATTGTGATATGGTAGTTTTGGGAGTTTTACTCACACGTACCAGTTTTGAAAAGAGCATGAAATAGCCGTATTGGGAGCCTATGCTGACTGTGTGTCGCACTGATATATATATGCTCACACGTGAATTATTTTGAGATAAGGCCGAGGGCTATCGAAATAACCCATGGTATGAGGACTAAGACTCATGACGAGCATCCTGACTATGAGGTATATCCAAGGTTGAGGACTAAGACTTATGGCGAGCATCCCACCTTGAGATAGGGTCCATAGAGTACTGTGTACCGTGTATGTCACATGGAGTACGTTGTACCGTGAGTACATGATAAGAGTGAGTTGTGAGCTGACGGCTAGGATTTAACCCACCTCCCGTTACAGCAATTGTGAGTCCCCGCACACCGAGTACTGTGTAGCCTGGGATTACGAAAAATGAATTATGATCATACACTCGAAACATGTAGTCACCTATCTCTGTTTCTCTTCATGCTATGTACATTAAGATTTCTTAAATGAAATATCACTTGTATTTTTTTATGCTATGAACATGTGAATTTGTGAGTTGTGAAAAAGGGTAACCCGAGGGATGGGTGAGGCCCAGATTTCCATCTTTTTAAACATGATGAATGTCATATGATTTTGATTTAAATGAATGGCAGGATAAATGTGAATTGTGTGAAATTACATGAGAAATGCAGTGTTTTGCATAAAATGCTAAGGTTGTTAAACCAACATATTTCCAATTTTATAACTGATGTTTTGTATCTATCTATATATATTACATAATGATTTGAGAGAGATGCATGTTATAGATACAGATAGGTTAAGGAAATGATTTCAAGGCATAAACATTGTATTTTGTAGATAGTGCGGTTATCTACTTGCTTGCTTGATTTCCTTACTGAGCTGTGAGCTCACCCCTTATTATTTCCCTCTTTTCAAAGCATCCACAATAGGTGGACATGGCTCAGGACTGATATTCCTTGATTTTCGCTGTATATTCATCTTGTGAGAGGTATACAAACTTGGCATTTTGTACTGAACATTGTATAATCACAGTTATGTATCAATTGTACGGTCATGATGTATATGTAAAAATAATTGTATTTATGTACGAGAGTTATTATTATAAAAAAGAACATTAACTTCTGTATATGTTGTGAATAAGTGTGGATGGGTGACTAATATCGAATCACAGCCCAACAAAATGGTGTAAAGAGATGACTGAAGGAAAGGTAAGTGAATTACGAAAAATTTATGGTGATTTCAGTAGGTCACATGTGGGGGAAGGGCGTGACACTTTCCTTTGCTACCATTCTTCATTTATTGATGTTTCAGAACACAAGACAACAATTCTGCCATCTCTCATTTCTATGCTAAATCATGTTTTCAAGTTTTCTTTCTTCTTAACCCACCGAGCATCCCATCATCTCCTTTCACACTTTAGCTTCTCTTATTTTACACCGAGGGCCACTGCCATTGTTTGCTCACTACCATACCCCTTCAATATATATTGTTTGTAAGCTCACCTATTTACTTACATGTATACCGAATGGGGTTTTTAGGCTAGCTTATGAATGTATATATATATATATATATATATATATGCTTATATTTTCATACATATATATATATTCACATATATATATATATATGTACCTTTCTTTCCATATATATTCAATTATATATATGTATACATTCGTATACCTTTATACATATATATGCCTATACATTAATCTTGATGGGTAAAAAAAATATGGCATACGTATATACACACACACATTGTCAGACCCGTGTTTTCGATTTACGTATGTAGCTTGTACCTTATGATTCCTATGTGTACGAACGTTATATTTCATAGTTGAATCATAAGAAGAGTATTTACTACCATGCAATCGATTTATTGAGAATTAAAAATACATGTAAGCTACATAACAGCGAGATAAGGGTTCAATTAAATTTTTGAGCAAGTACAGGGGTAAGACGGTCAATTGATCGAAATTCGGTATAAATACGATGAGAAAATTTCATTAAAAATATGAAATCGAGAAATCTTGATCAATAACGAGGAAAATATTGAATTTCGAGTCCAATTGATCGAGATATGAATTTAATTAATATTTTTGGAATTTTTGTCTCGAAAAAATGAGCCCAAAAATAGTGAAAAAAATATACCGAAAAGGTAAAATCGGACTGATAAATTCATTTACGGACTAAATGAATTTAATAAGAATTTTTGGGATATTTTAGGATTTTTAATATTATTTTAAGGATTAAAATAATATTAAAATTATATTATAAAGAAATTAAAAAAAAAATGAAAATCAGAAACGGATTGAAAATTGGTATCGGGGAGAGAGAAAAGAGAGAGCAAATCGTGTGAAGGCTGAGGAAGAAGAGCTCACCGGACGGCCACCAATCCGGCGACCCAGCGGCCAGCGAACGATCGGAAAAGGAAGAGCGTAAGCCTGCGACCTCCCAGCCACCAGGACGCACGCCACCGTCGTCGGAATCCGGCGAATCGAAGGGAGAAAGCAGCGGAGGAAAAGAGGGCATTCGACGGCCACCGACGGGAGTTGGCTCCGATCGAGGCCAACCGAGAGGTCCCCTATCCAAGACGCGTCGAACGGCGACAGCGGCACGCAGGGAACCGGCCGGACGACGCCTGCACGGCTAAATCACCCCTGAACCGGTTGGCGGTTTAGGGCAGAACCTTCCAAACTGAATCGGACCGGACCGGTTCAGCCAAGGAAAAAAGGGGAAAAAGAGGAAAAAGAAAGAAAAAGAAAAAGAAAAATTTTTGGGATTTCACCGGACTTCGGGTAAGTCGATACGAGGTCAAAAGTGACCAATTTAATTTTTGATAAATTTATTTAAATTATATTTAATCGAAAATTGACCCGGAGTTAAATATAAGAAATTGTGCAGTTCGACGATTAATTCCGAACGGAAGCCCGATTGAACTCTGATTCGCGCACCATCACGCAATCTCGGGTAAGTAAAGTTCATTTACGACAATTTAAGTGATTTATGCGTATTTAAGATTTAATTTACGCATTTCGGATTAAATTTCAGATTTAGTGAATTATATTCAAAAAATTGAAATAAATGTCGTAAATGATATACGGGCTATCCAAAGAGCTTGGAATAAAGCCCAATGGGTATTGATAAGCCCAATGAGTCGATAAACCCTGATGAACGGGCTTAATACGGATTAAGGCCCAATTAACGTGATTAAGGCTCATTAAGCGTAAACGGGCCCATTTTAGTGAAATGAACTGTATTGAATGTGTAATACAGTAAGAAAAGTGTAATTAACTCAGTGAATGATTTAAATGCAGCTCCAGAGTCATATTGAGAGTTGACCGGACTGCGAGATAGACAGCACAGAGGAAGAGAGGTCACACGACGTGATCCGAGGTAGGGGACTCTTGCAAGTAGCTAGAGATATATGTGCATATTTTCGTTGGATTTTACATTCACTGAAATTGTTTGAGGGTCAGAGAAAATCTATAATAATTATAGGGACCCAATATGGGTAAATTACGATTTTGCCCCTAGTTAGGCAAAAAGTGAAATTTTGAGAAAAGTTCCAAAAAGCATGGAAATGATGTTTTGAGTGCTTTTTCCTGTTGTGTAGCAGAAGAGTAGGTGGATGGGTTAATGTTTTGAGGTCGATGTAAACTAAGCACACTTTATAGTGCTGATTTTAGTGACTTTTAACATCCCTGTTTTTAAAAAAGCCATCTACCGAATTATGTGGAAACAATCGTGTTAGAGCACAACTCACACTTGATTTTAGATGTTTTTCACATACATTAGTGCTAGAGGTTAACTCGCACTACATTTATTTGACATGCATTATAGAGTACTAGAGCATTGCTCGTACTCAATTTTATGTGATTTGTGCATGATAGAGTGCTGGAGCAATTAGCTCGTGCTCGAGTTTTACATGAGATGCATGACAGAGTGCTGGAGCGTTGCTCGCACTCAATTTTTCATGATTTGTACATGACATTGTATGTAAGACCCGATATTTTCGAGTGCATTTAAAAAATGCAAAAGGACTTAAATG
This sequence comes from Firmiana major, assembly GCA_033439115.1. NCBI lineage: Eukaryota > Viridiplantae > Streptophyta > Magnoliopsida > Malvales > Malvaceae > Firmiana > Firmiana major. Next base: position 71,355,896 of record CM065898.1, on the reverse strand, counting down.
GTATTCCCGAATACGTGCAAGGGCAAAATGGTCAAAAGACCAAAATTCGGTATTAATCGGGACAAGAAAATTTAATTAAAAATATGAGAATGAGAAATCTTGATCAATAACGAAGAAATAATTAAATTTCGGGTTAAATTGATCAAGATATGAATTTATTGGAATAAATTGAGATTTTCGTATCAAAAAAAATAATCTCGAAAATAATCGAAAAATATACCGAAAAGGTAAAATCGGACTGAGAAAATTATTTACAGATTAGATGAATAAAATATATTTTTTAAAAGATATTTGTGTATTTTAATATTATTTTATTGATTAAAATAATATTAAAAATAAATTATAAAATAAACAAAATAAAATGTAAAAAAAAAAAAAATGAAATAAAAAAAAAAAAAAAAAAAAAAAAATCGCAAATGCGATTTCTGAAACAGAAGAGAAAAGAGAAACGAAACAGAGGCAAAACGCGAAGCCGAACCCGAGGGAGAGACTCACCGGCGAGCAACCACCGGCGGCCAAGGGCCCCAGACGAGGGTCGGCGAAGGTCGGCCGACCTCAGGCGAGCTCACAGGCGGCCACGACGCGCGGCGAGGTGGCCGGAAATTGCCGAAAACGGAGGTGGAACCCGCGGGAGAAAAGGCTTCGATTCGCCGGCGATGGGGCTGATTCGACCCCAGCCGAGGCCCGATTTAGGGAGCCCAGACGATTGCGCGCCGATTGGCACCGGAATCATGCCGGGAACCGGCCGGACGGCGCCGGCACGACCAAAGGGAGATTGGACCGGTCGAACCGGACAGAACCGGCCGAACCGGACCAGACCGAACCGGCGGTCCGAACCGGGTTGAACCGGACCGGACCGGTTCAGCCAAAAAGAGGGGGAAAAAAGGAAGAAAAAGGGAAAAAGAAAAAGAGAAAAAATTGGAGAAAATTCCTGTGATGCAATCGAGCTTCGGGTAAGTCGGTAAGCGGTCAAATTGATCGATTTAATTTTTGGAATATTTAATTTGATAAATAATCGACTGAAAGTTTACCCGAAAATATATTTAATTGTGTAGCTCGACAATTGGCATCCACTGAGAGCTCGAGACAGCCTCGATTTGTGTACGATCATGGAATAACGGGTAAGTGACCCTTATTTACGACAATTTTATATCGTTATGCGTGATTGATATTTAACGCATAAATTACGGATTTAATTTCCGTATAAATGAATTAAATTATGAAAAATTTGGATAAATTGTCGTAAATATTAAATTAAGATATCTGAGAATTTAGAACGAGGCTAAATAATTACTGATGGGCCCAGTGAGCCCAATAGGCCTCGATAAAGTGTAGTAAACGGGCTTAAGGCCGATTAAGGCCCATTATGGTGCAATTGGGCCCAATATGAGTAAACGGGCCCAATGATTTAAATTAAGCCCAGAAAAATATAAAATACATTAAATTGTATTGTATTTGACCTGATGAATGTGTATCCGTAGTTCCAGAGACTTGATTTGGATTCGGAGCAAATCGGACTGCGTGACGAGTCATCAGAGGAAAGGTCAGACTGTACAAAAAAAAAAAGAGGTAAGGGAATTGTGTGAGTAGCTAGAGGTAGCTACGCATATTTTAATAGATTTTGTATACCCTGATTATGTATGTATACACTGTTATTGTATAATGATCCTAAAAGTGGTTTGAATGATTTTAAGGATCGAAATAGGTGAAATGTCTATTTTACCCCTATTGAGGGAAGTTCACCTAAGGATGGTGAAAGCATGACATGCATGAAATGCATGATTTAAGGATTTTTGATGATTAAGGAATTTTATTGGTTTTAATCAAAGCAAAGCGATAGATTGGCCAGAAATTGTTTAATTTCACAAAATAACACTACGTAGGTGTTATTAATAATTAAATGGAAATTTCTTTGGAAAACGGCCAACTATCAAGTTTATATGGAAACAGATAGTGCCGACACATAGTTCGCACTATATCTGCGTTTGTGAATGTGCATAAATGTGCTTGAGCAGTTGCTCGCACCGACTTGTGACATCATATGCATGAAATGTGCTAGAGCATGGTGCTCGCACTGATTTTTAATATTGTGAAATGAGAGCTGCTGGAGCCTAGCTCGCACTCTGTTTTGACATGTTTTGACATGTTTTGACATGTTTTGACATGTTTTGATTTGTTTTGACGTGGTATGCATAAAATAGTGCTGGAGCGATTACTCGCACTACTTTTAATGATTTGACATGCATGAGAGATGCTGGAGCTTAGCTCGCATCCTGTTTTGATTTAATATTGCATAAAGCCGTGCTGGAGTGTAACTCGCACGAGATTTGATTTAGTTATGCATAAAGCCGTGCTGGAGTATAACTCGCACGAGATTTGATTTACTTGAGCATTCATTTGTGCTGGAGCGTTGCTCGCACAAAGTTTTATATGGTTTTCATAATTCATTTGAATGCCGTACTGGAGTTTTTCTCGTACGAGGTTTTCACTGAATTTATATACATATCCGTACTAGAGCGTTGCTCGTACGTGGAATTTACATGAAATTATAATCAGTTTAAGTCGTACTGGAGCGCTGCTCGTACGCAGATTTCACTGATTTTTATGAAACCGTGCTAGAGCTTCCCTCGCACGAGATTTTCAGATATCATGAATATGCATGGAGCCGTGCTTGAGTTTCGCTCGCACAGGGATTTATATTACATGCATATAGCCGTGTTGGAGCCTCCTGTAGACTGTGTGTCACAGTGAGATGATATGCTCACACGTGCATTCTGAGACAGATGATATGGGTGGATAAGACCTATTACAGGCACCCCTGACTGAGCTTGGGTTCACGGAGTACTTTGTACCGTGTATGTCACGCGGAGTACGCTGTACCGTGGGGATTGTTGGAGTGGAGTGGCATTAGCCACGAGGCAGCAAGCCTTGCCCTCGCAATCCTGGTGTTATGCTGTTCTGGCGGGTAGGACGACCCACCTCCCGTTTCAGGTGTGATACCCCGCACACTAGGTACCGTGTTGCCAGGGATCACTAGGATATGGCCATAGTCCTCGATGTTACTGTTAATTACCTGATTGTCTCACATGATATAACTTGTGGTCTGTTAGACCAGGGTAGACCCGAAGGAGGGGTCAGGCCCCCGATTTGATGATTTGATGATTTCAGATGATTTTATGATATGTGACCCTGAAAGAAGGGTGGTTTTATAACCGAAGTTTTATAATGAAATATAACGAATTGTTTTATGAGTTTTGAGATGATTGACCCAGAGGGGTTATTTTATACTGCGTTTTAAATGAATTGATTTAAATGCAGTGGCATGATGTGTTTTCCATGCTTTCATTTGAAAACCTTGAATTGTCTTACATGACATGAAAGACTGCATGATCTTGATTAAATTCATGCTTAATATGATTTAATGATGTCACATAAAATGCTTTGAATGCATGAGTTACATGATTTATATATGCACAAATAGTTTTGGATAAACTATGGCATTGAATATGCATGACTTTGTGCGTGTAATTTTAAATGAAAAGAAATGGATTTAAGGGCATGGCATTATGAGCATGTAGATAGTGGAGCTATCTACTTACTTGCATAATTGCCTTACTGAGCGTGTGGTTTGCTCACCCCCCTTATTTTCCCATCTTTTCAGAGTACTTGTAATAATTATTGAGCGGCTGAGGACTTGCATGCTTAATATCCGCTGCTTGCTGCTTCCCATCGAGAGACAGGTATACACATTTGTATGGTTTTGTATCTAAATATGTAATGCACAGTACTGTAAATGGATATGATGTCGGGGATGTAGAGTCATGCAAATACCATTGGGTATGTGTTTATTTAAAGTCAAAAGGATAGTAGACTCTGATATATGATTATGGAAATGGATTGGTAATAGTGAGAGGTGACTAACACCGAATCATAGCCCAACTGTGTTGTAGGATGATCACGACGAGAGAAAGGTAAGAATTAAATAATAAATGAAAAAACGAAAAATTTACTCTGATTTTTAGGTAATTCGGGTCGTGACAATTTTTGGTATCAGAGCTTGAGTTGGCCTGATATGAGTCGGTGTTAGTGGTTAAGGAAGTTTACATCCCCATGTACTGTGCATTATTTAGATACAATTGTGTATATCGAGATGGAAGTGCAGCTAAGAATTTAGTTTTGAATGCAAGAATAGACTCATTGACTGATAGCCGCTATGGTTGAGAGGCGAGTACACGAGCTCGAGGCCGTAGAGGTAGGCCCGAGAGTTGTACTGAGTCGCCACATGAGACTTGAGATGAGATTGACGTGGAGGCTGGTTGAGCATGCCCCACAGAGTCTGATAGAGAGATCGGATAGAGTCTGACAGAGAGATCAGACAGTATTGAGATACGCTTCACGAGGTTGGAGCGGAGTGTGGAGAATATGTTGCGAGCTAATTGCTCAGAGTATACATGAGATTTGAGGGTAAGTCGGAACATTAATTGAAGTTCGCTCGACCCATTTGAAGAATTAGACGTCCAGAATGGACATGGAAAAAAAAAATTCTATATGAATTTCGGTGACAGAATATCCCGGACATTGTTTAAAGAAAATTACAGATGACATTATTTACTCTGACCCAGAGGAACATGTTGATTGACGAGTATAATACTCAGTTTATATTCCTGGGCAGATGTGACTCGGACACGATAAACAGTGAGAGTCGAGATGTTTGAAAGTTCATGGAAGGACTCAGATTGTCAATTAGAGTCCGGTTAGCCCGTTAGATATCACTACCTATGCCGAGGCTGTGCGCAGACTATAGTTGTGTAAATAAGATCAAGAGTTGCACGCCTCTGAGATTGGAAAAGGTAGTAAGGGCCGAAATAGAGACAAAAGAGAATAGAGAATGACAAAAATGTCAGAACAGGAAAAAAGGTAGTTTGGTAAAAGCTTAGAGTTGATGAGCCACGGGGTAAGATGATTGGAGGCCCCAGTGTATTTAATTTCAACACTATTGAGGGGTATTGTGATTCGAGGACCCCAACCTGCTACGTAACAGTATAACAGAGTAGCAGTGTGAACAGTGTAAGATGTGTGATAGTTACCACGGAAATCAGATGTTGGATGAAGGCGAGTGTATGCCTTGGACCAGGACACTATTGATGTTTCATAGGATGTGGTGGAAGATACCACACTGGTTGTGAATAATGAAATAATTATTTTAATTGATCCTGGTGCCACGCATTTATTCATACCGCCTTCAGTTGCTTATAAGTTAGTGAAAAAAAAATGTGAAGCCTATACCTTTAAGCATGAAGAGGATGATAGTTAGTTGATTTTCACTAACTGAATATGGGTATAGGGATTGTAAGTTGAAAATAGGGGAGAAAATATCACTGAAAAGTGTATTGTAACTTGACAAGTAAGGAAAGAGTTTGTCACAAGTGATATATAAAAGGAGATATATTGGAATAAGAGACGTATGCAAGGTAAGGATATCCTTGATATGCAAAGTAAATTGGATTAAGCGGTATGTAGTCAAGTCTGAGGGATAATAAAGGTATTTTAAAATACTTCCCTGCCTGAAGATTTGACAGCGTCTAGAAGCGCACGCATAATCTATAGATTGAATTCGACGGTCATAATATATACATTAAAATTTGGGTACCTTTGCTGGTACGATAAAGAAATATAGAACTTGATTAATCATGAAAGTTTAAAAATTAAAATTTTATAAAAAAAAAAAGCCGTCAATATAAGAGGAAAGAAATGACGTGAGCTAGTATCTTGAACGAAAGCTATTTCGAAATGACATTGTACGTTTATGCGTACATAGGTCAAGTATATGAAAAATTGAAATATTGAGTGGAACTCAACTACGTTAAGGTATTTAAACCTTACCTGGACCGATTGGTTGTCATCTACAGCGATGATATTATGATGTATTCGAAGTCCAGGGAAGAGAATGAGTAGCAACAGAAAACTGTCTTACAGACGAGGTGTTGAGAGTTTCTCAAAATGGGCTACTCAGTTGACACGTCTCATTCGGGAAAAGATTTCATACGAGTGTTATGATATATATGAAAATAGCTTCGATGAGTTTTGGTATATTGGAGTAATGAACTGACCACCGTAAGTATTCTCACCATGACTAACAGCTCAAGAGGTTTCATTGTGAATGGATACCAAAATAAGGATTGGGCTGTGTATTGATGTAAAATGGGAAGATAGTCGTTTATGGATCCAAATAATTCAAGGACCATAAGAGAAACTATCCGACCCATGATTTAGAGTTGGCAGCCGTAGCGTTTACACTAAAAGTATGGCGCCACCACTTATACGGTGAAACATTTCGGGTATGCACTGATCGTAAAAGCCCTGAGTATCTGTTTTCACAGAAAGAGTAGAATATGAGATAACCAAGAGGGTTAGAGCTTCTAAGGATTATGATTGTGAATATTGTACCACCCAAGAAAGGCTAATGTAAAGGCTGATGCTTTAAACAGAAAGAGCCTCGGGATGGTATCACATATGATGGTCAGGGAGCGTGAGCTGCTAGAGCAGTGTGAACCTCAGTAGTGATGTGATCCCTTCTTAATGATGACGGTGATTTTATGACAGCTAGCCTGAGGTTAGAACCGGATTTGTGTGACCGGATTTGCCAGGCTTAGCGTGATGATTTCGGCATGGTGTCGATAGTGTGGGTCAGATTCAGAAGGGTATAGTGACAAAGTTCACAGTGTATGATGATGACTTACAGAGGTTCAGAGAAAGTATAAGTGCTCCCCATGACCACAGTAGATGAGATAGTAGTATTGTCAGAAGCTCACTCTTCGGGATATACAGTGCATCCGAGAAATAATAAATATATTTGAATCTCTGAAAAGGGTATTGGTGGTCAGATATGAAAAGAGATATTGTAGAGAATTGCGGAAAAGTGTCTCGTATGTCAGCAGAGTAAGGTAGAGTAAAAGAAGTTGCAGGGTTATTGCAGCCTCTACCTATAGTGACACAAAAAAAAAAATGGGAACAAGTTACCATGAATTGCGTGATGGGTTACAGAGGACCCTAATGAATCACGAGGCTATCTAGGTGATAGTTGATAGATTGATTTAGTTACCCACCTTCTGGTTATGAAAATCCCTAGATACTCTAAGTGTATAGGCGGATTTATGTGTGTGGAATATTGTGAAACATTGTGTAGCGTTCCAGTGAGCATGGTATCAGATAGGGATTCCCGCTTCACTTTCCACTTCTGGGAATATGTTTTTGGAAGCTATGGGACCCTGATTGTGTGTTAGCACAGCTTCCACCCTCAGACAGATAGTCAGTCAGAGAGGACTGTACAGGTTCTGGAGGATGTGATGAGAGCGTGTGCCATTGATTTTATGAGCTCCTGGGATGATTAGTTGCTACTAATCAAATTCGCCAATGATGACAGTTGTCACTTGAGTATCGGGATGAGATTAAATGAGGCATTGTATGGCCATAGGGAGTTGTTCCCTGACTTGGATAAGAAAAGTGGGTGACAAATAGAGAATTGTTCCCGAATTGGTAAGACAAACCTCTGAGGATGTTCAGTGGATTTGTGAGATATTAAGAACACCTCAGAGCAGATAGAAAAAGCTATGCTGACAAGAGACAGAAACCATTGGAATTCACCAAGGGTGAATCATTACTGTTGATAGTTACTTGTCCTAAGAGCATAAGGACGTAACGATATTCGGATAAGAGATTTGACAAAGTGGAAGGTAAGACCTGTAGGTTGGTATTACCACTTGAATAAACAGGCATCCACAATGTGTCCTATCTTATGATGCTTCAGAAATATATCCGGACCCAGTATATGTGCAGATATGAGCTTCAACGGGTTAGCTCAATGTAAGTATAACGTATGATTCGAGAACTGATTCGGGTATTAGACGAAAGGAAAAAGTGTTGAGGTTTGAGATGATCTCCCTAGTTAAGTATGATGATAGTATTACACTCCGGAGAAAGTCACTTGAGGATGACTGTATATGATATGATAGATGTAACCGGAGTTATTTCTGGACTCATATTACTTGGTTCTAATTTGGAGGACCAAATTTTTTTAAGTGGGGGAGATTGTAAGACCCGATATTTTCGAGTGCATTTAAAAAATGCAAAAGGACTTAAATGGTATTCCCGAATACGTGCAAGGGCAAAATGGTCAAAAGACCAAAATTCGGTATTAATCGGGACAAGAAAATTTAATTAAAAATATGAGAATGAGAAATCTTGATCAATAACGAAGAAATAATTAAATTTCGGGTTAAATTGATCAAGATATGAATTTATTGGAATAAATTGAGATTTTCGTATCAAAAAAAATAATCTCGAAAATAATCGAAAAATATACCGAAAAGGTAAAATCGGACTGAGAAAATTATTTACAGATTAGATGAATAAAATATATTTTTTAAAAGATATTTGTGTATTTTAATATTATTTTATTGATTAAAATAATATTAAAAATAAATTATAAAATAAACAAAATAAAATGAAAAAAAAAAAAAATGAAATAAAAAAAAAAAAAAAAAAAAAAAATCGCAAATGCGATTTCTGAAACAGAAGAGAAAAGAGAAACGAAACAGAGGCAAAACGCGAAGCCGAACCCGAGGGAGAGACTCACCGGCGAGCAACCACCGGCGGCCAAGGGCCCCAGACGAGGGTCGGCGAAGGTCGGCCGACCTCAGGCGAGCTCACAGGCGGCCACGACGCGCGGCGAGGTGGCCGGAAATTGCCGAAAACGGAGGTGGAACCCGCGGGAGAAAAGGCTTCGATTCGCCGGCGATGGGGCTGATTCGACCCCAGCCGAGGCCCGATTTAGGGAGCCCAGACGATTGCGCGCCGATTGGCACCGGAATCATGCCGGGATCCGGCCGGACGGCGCCGGCACGACCAAAGGGAGCCTGGACCGGCCGAACCGGACAGAACCGGCCGAACCGGACCAGACCGAACCGGCGGTCCGAACCGGGTTGAACCGGACCGGACCGGTTCAGCCAAAAAGAGGGGGAAAAAAGGAAGAAAAAGGGAAAAAGAAAAAGAGAAAAAATTGGAGAAAATTCCTGTGATGCAATCGAGCTTCGGGTAAGTCGGTAAGCGGTCAAATTGATCGATTTAATTTTTGGAATATTTAATTTGATAAATAATCGACTGAAAGTTTACCCGAAAATATATTTAATTGTGTAGCTCGACAATTGGCATCCACTGAGAGCTCGAGACAGCCTCGATTTGTGTACGATCATGGAATAACGGGTAAGTGACCCTTATTTACGACAATTTTATATCGTTATGCGTGATTGATATTTAACGCATAAATTACGGATTTAATTTCCGTATAAATGAATTAAATTATGAAAAATTTGGATAAATTGTCGTAAATATTAAATTAAGATATCTGAGAATTTAGAACGAGGCTAAATAATTACTGATGGGCCCAGTGAGCCCAATAGGCCTCGATAAAGTGTAGTAAACGGGCTTAAGGCCGATTAAGGCCCATTATGGTGCAATTGGGCCCAATATGAGTAAACGGGCCCAATGATTTAAATTAAGCCCAGAAAAATATAAAATACATTAAATTGTATTGTATTTGACCTGATGAATGTGTATCCGTAGTTCCAGAGACTTGATTTGGATTCGGAGCAAATCGGACTGCGTGACGAGTCATCAGAGGAAAGGTCAGACTGTACAAAAAAAAAAAGAGGTAAGGGAATTGTGTGAGTAGCTAGAGGTAGCTACGCATATTTTAATAGATTTTGTATACCCTGATTATGTATGTATACACTGTTATTGTATAATGATCCTAAAAGTGGTTTGAATGATTTTAAGGATCGAAATAGGTGAAATGTCTATTTTACCCCTATTGAGGGAAGTTCACCTAAGGATGGTGAAAGCATGACATGCATGAAATGCATGATTTAAGGATTTTTGATGATTAAGGAATTTTATTGGTTTTAATCAAAGCAAAGCGATAGATTGGCCAGAAATTGTTTAATTTCACAAAATAACACTACGTAGGTGTTATTAATAATTAAATGGAAATTTCTTTGGAAAACGGCCAACTATCAAGTTTATATGGAAACAGATAGTGCCGACACATAGTTCGCACTATATCTGCGTTTGTGAATGTGCATAAATGTGCTTGAGCAGTTGCTCGCACCGACTTGTGACATCATATGCATGAAATGTGCTAGAGCATGGTGCTCGCACTGATTTTTAATATTGTGAAATGAGAGCTGCTGGAGCCTAGCTCGCACTCTGTTTTGACATGTTTTGACATGTTTTGACATGTTTTGACATGTTTTGATTTGTTTTGACGTGGTATGCATAAAATAGTGCTGGAGCGATTACTCGCACTACTTTTAATGATTTGACATGCATGAGAGATGCTGGAGCTTAGCTCGCATCCTGTTTTGATTTAATATTGCATAAAGCCGTGCTGGAGTGTAACTCGCACGAGATTTGATTTAGTTATGCATAAAGCCGTGCTGGAGTATAACTCGCACGAGATTTGATTTACTTGAGCATTCATTTGTGCTGGAGCGTTGCTCGCACAAAGTTTTATATGGTTTTCATAATTCATTTGAATGCCGTACTGGAGTTTTTCTCGTACGAGGTTTTCACTGAATTTATATACATATCCGTACTAGAGCGTTGCTCGTACGTGGAATTTACATGAAATTATAATCAGTTTAAGTCGTACTGGAGCGCTGCTCGTACGCAGATTTCACTGATTTTTATGAAACCGTGCTAGAGCTTCCCTCGCACGAGATTTTCAGATATCATGAATATGCATGGAGCCGTGCTTGAGTTTCGCTCGCACAGGGATTTATATTACATGCATATAGCCGTGTTGGAGCCTCCTGTAGACTGTGTGTCACAGTGAGATGATATGCTCACACGTGCATTCTGAGACAGATGATATGGGTGGATAAGACCTATTACAGGCACCCCTGACTGAGCTTGGGTTCACGGAGTACTTTGTACCGTGTATGTCACGCGGAGTACGCTGTACCGTGGGGATTGTTGGAGTGGAGTGGCATTAGCCACGAGGCAGCAAGCCTTGCCCTCGCAATCCTGGTGTTATGCTGTTCTGGCGGGTAGGACGACCCACCTCCCGTTTCAGGTGTGATACCCCGCACACTAGGTACCGTGTTGCCAGGGATCACTAGGATATGGCCATAGTCCTCGATGTTACTGTTAATTACCTGATTGTCTCACATGATATAACTTGTGGTCTGTTAGACCAGGGTAGACCCGAAGGAGGGGTCAGGCCCCCGATTTGATGATTTGATGATTTCAGATGATTTTATGATATGTGACCCTGAAAGAAGGGTGGTTTTATAACCGAAGTTTTATAATGAAATATAACGAATTGTTTTATGAGTTTTGAGATGATTGACCCAGAGGGGTTATTTTATACTGCGTTTTAAATGAATTGATTTAAATGCAGTGGCATGATGTGTTTTCCATGCTTTCATTTGAAAACCTTGAATTGTCTTACATGACATGAAAGACTGCATGATCTTGATTAAATTCATGCTTAATATGATTTAATGATGTCACATAAAATGCTTTGAATGCATGAGTTACATGATTTATATATGCACAAATAGTTTTGGATAAACTATGGCATTGAATATGCATGACTTTGTGCGTGTAATTTTAAATGAAAAGAAATGGATTTAAGGGCATGGCATTATGAGCATGTAGATAGTGGAGCTATCTACTTACTTGCATAATTGCCTTACTGAGCGTGTGGTTTGCTCACCCCCCTTATTTTCCCATCTTTTCAGAGTACTTGTAATAATTATTGAGCGGCTGAGGACTTGCATGCTTAATATCCGCTGCTTGCTGCTTCCCATCGAGAGACAGGTATACACATTTGTATGGTTTTGTATCTAAATATGTAATGCACAGTACTGTAAATGGATATGATGTCGGGGATGTAGAGTCATGCAAATACCATTGGGTATGTGTTTATTTAAAGTCAAAAGGATAGTAGACTCTGATATATGATTATGGAAATGGATTGGTAATAGTGAGAGGTGACTAACACCGAATCATAGCCCAACTGTGTTGTAGGATGATCACGACGAGAGAAAGGTAAGAATTAAATAATAAATGAAAAAACGAAAAATTTACTCTGATTTTTAGGTAATTCGGGTCGTGACATTGTACTTGAGAGATTTGCTCGTACTTGATTTGTAATGAGAACTATGCATGACCTGGTGCTAGAGGTTTACTCGCACTAGTGTTGATATTTTGACATGCATATACAGTGTTTTGAGGCAGAGTGTTGACTGTGTGTCACACTCAAGACGCACACTGTAGTTTTTCGTGATATATACACATGTTAGAAAAACCGTGACGATTTCCTCCGTGTAGACTGAGTGTCACACTATTGAGATGTTCTCACGTGGATTTAGAGACGTGGCATTGATTCCATAGTATGAGGGCTAAGACCTATGGCAGGCACCCCGACTATGATGTATTTCCATGGTATGAGAGGCTAAGACCTATGGCAGGCACCCCGACCATGATGTATGGGTCCACGAGTGTACGTTGTACCGTGCGTGTGGCATGGAGTACACTGTACCGTGTTTTGTGTTGTGGAGTTGTGGAGGAGAGTGTTGATAGATGACGGTTGTGATGGACTGACCCCCCTCCCGTTACAGCAGAGATAACCCACACACCGAGTACTGTGTTGCCTGGGATTTCACCACATGTTAGGATATGTACATAGTCCGGAGATGCTCTCTTACGATAAGATCCTTAAGCCCAACATCCTTAAGCCAGAGTGGGAGGGGAGGCTCTGTTCGGTGGGGAGGCTCTCTTACATAGTCTAGAGAGATTGCATTTAGCCACTGAGTCTCGCATGATATATCACATGTGTTTTATGATACGGGTAGACCTGAGGGATGGGTCGAAACCCAGTTTATTTGTGTTGTGATGAGAAATGCCATATTTACTGTGTTTTGAATGTAAATGGCATATTTTATATAAAGGCATTCTTAAATGATTAAATATGCATTGTTTTGCATGAATGCCTCTGATTGATAAACCAACATGTGTTTAGTACATGGGATTTTAAATCTATACTATATTATATATATTTTAAACATGCTTTTGAATTGAGAGAAGGAAAGGCAAAGCACTATTTTCAATAGATAGTATGGATGTCTACTTGCTTGCCTGATTTCCTTACTGAGCGCGTTGATAGCTCATCCCATTCATTTTCCCCCCATCTCTACAGATTCTCGTCAGTAGATTGAGTCGACCAGGGTATTGCATTCCTTTGATCCGCTGCCACTCCCCATCTAGCGAAAGGTATACACATGCGTACTCTTTTGTATCTGAACAATACATAAACACAGTGATGTACACGTTTTAATATGGGGGATATAATGATGTAATTATATTTAAGTATACGAATTTACTTATGATATAAATGTCATGTATGTATGATACGAAAAAGAATGGTAAGGTATGTATGGATGAGGAGACTAATGCCTATTCACAGCCCAACTGTTAAGGAGATAAAGGTAAGTAAAAAGTGAAAAATTTATTGTGGTTTTTGGTAAAGTCGCGTGTGGGAGGAGGGCATGACACACACATATATATATATCTATGTGGTTAATCTAATATTTATATTTAAATTAATCCACCATAATTGCATATTATATTTTAATTGTTTAAATTAGTTTTTATAGACAATACCGAGTACATTGCAAATTTGCGGTATTTATAACACATGAGTTCTTGCAAGATCAAAAATTTACACAGAAATTAAAATATTATGAAGAATATAAACTATGGTATTTGACCACATAAAGAGAGTATGAGATACCTTCCTTAAATTTAATTTTAGAGGAGTAAACCAATAGTTATGTCAAACCTAAAATAAGTATGAGACTGATAAATTATTGCTCTTGTATGTGAAATTGTAGCAACTACTCTGTTGGATACCAAGGAAGTTTAGGCATATATATATGCATGCCTAAGACGAGGAGAGTAACTAGTGCGCATCATTTTTGTGGTAAGGGAAATTATGCAAACCACAGATAGTGGGATACCTAGAGTATGAATTTGTCTTTACGAAAACGTTGGGTTGTTAGGAATTTGGTTAGTTTTCTAGTTAGGGACTTAGAGTCGTCATCTCTATATTTTCAATATGCATTTTAATTTTGCAATTCTATTGATTTGAAAATATTTGATGTCAAATATCCATAAAATTTATTTTAAGTGTTTCTTGAAAGGAAGATTTGTTTGTGAATGGTCCTTGGTTTTGGAATACATTGCATGGGCTGTTTGCGTGAGCTAGAAAAGTTTTGCAACTCATTGCGATATATTGGTTTGACAAATGTTGAAAACATTGTGTTTAAATGGCAAGTGATATATCTTTCAGTGTATACAATACTGCTTTGTGATGGATTTAGAAACCGAGCATGTTTGATGAGTGATTGTTAAACTGAGATTGCTAGCTACCCTTACTATGCTTGTGTGGCAGTCATGATCCGTGAGAGCTATTTCTAGCATTCGTAGGAGGTTTTGTGTGATTTCCCTACAGTGCCAAGTGCTTCATGGTGATGCCTTTGTGGTATCCGGATACGGGTCGTGAGAGCCATCTTTAGCACTTGTAGGATGTTCTATATCATTTCCCTACAGTGTCAGGTGCTTCACGATTATGCTTTGGTGGCATATACGTGCACTTCTATTATGGCATGTCACGTACCGTTTCACTACTACCTACTACTATAGACCCTGATCTAGTCTCCAGTACCCTAGTCTAGAAACCTGAGTTAGGATAGGGTGGTAGATATTATGGCCATAGGTTTAATTTTTCCCAGTTATTTACTTTGCCTCGTGACTTATGACAGGAATTCCTGCTGCATCTCACCTTTTGCATAACTTCTGAAATTGAGCCCATGGTCTACTTCTTGTTTTTTGTATTCTTTCGAATGGTTTACATATCATTATTCAGGGATGCTTTCAGGAAGTTGATTTTTACCTATTGAGTTTAGTCCAAATTAAGCTAATGAATGTTTTCAGGATCGATTTGGTTTTAACCACTTATATGCTTTGGTAAGTGAAGCTTTGCTATAAGCTTGGACTAAAATTTTAAATTGTTTCCATGACTTACGTGTTTTAACTGAGATAGTTCATAATGATTACATGAGCGGTATGTTGCTGTTTGTAGATTTGTATACCTTTTTCCTTACTAAGCATGTGGTTGCTTACCCTTTCTTATTAAAACATTTCAGATTGATTCGAGTGAGCCAAGTGCTGCCTACCTTTTTGTGAGCATGATCAGACTTACAAACTTTTTCGACACCGTGAGTGGATCTATTGTGGAGGTACATGCAAGCTGTTTTGTATTTATTTCGGACTTGTATTCAAGATTGTCTTCTTCTGGGATGTATTTGTCAAACTTCATTCTGTAGCAAGAATACTAGTTAAATGTACTTAGGTTCTTCTTTTCGGATTTCATGATCATGTTAAATTACTCGTCTATATATGTCAATATGAAACTAAGTCGATATTAATTTTGAAGATCAATTTATGATGAGTTAATATCGATGTTACATTATGGAAAAATTAGAGTTACTGATGCAATTGGTCCATGATGTTGTTGGTTGAGGATATATGTTGTTATATTGAGCTTTTGCAGGATAGGCTTAGGTCAAATTGCAGTCATTGTGCTGTCGGATTTTCGAGAAAAATTCACACTAAGTAACCTTCTAGTTGGCAATTAAGTTTATAAAGTTATAGTCTTGGCATGTTATCATTAAAAAAAAAAAATTAGACGGATGAAGACTACATCGGATGCGAAACAACAAGTAAAACTATTCTATAGAGGCAATGGAATTGTTTTATTTATACTACGCTGCTTAGTCTTGCGCATCTTGCCTAAGGTTCAGTTACGAGGTGTGATAGATTAATTTGGTATCAGAGCGACTTGTTGTTAGTGCATGTCAGTGTAGGTTAGCTAGTATAGTAATACATCCCAAAATGTCT
This sequence comes from Firmiana major, assembly GCA_033439115.1. NCBI lineage: Eukaryota > Viridiplantae > Streptophyta > Magnoliopsida > Malvales > Malvaceae > Firmiana > Firmiana major. The sequence goes on along the minus strand of CM065898.1, from coordinate 71,339,873 downwards.
TACATGTCTGAAATATATACAATGTGTATGCCACTGATCTTACTAGTATGTTCGTGATCTGTGTATAGGTATTTGAGTAATTATGAGTAGAAGATGTGGAAGAGGTCGAGGTAGAGAGAGACAGGCTCATCCACCTTCGGTACCTCCTCCTCTCTAACTAGATAGTTTGAACACTCGAATGGCTAGACTTGAGCAAACCATGGAGCAAATGTCTGCTACCTTTACTCAGTTCATGGCTACTTTCGTAAACTTCACGAACTTGCCACAAGCTCCACCACTACCACTCGAGCCACAACCACCACAAGATCCCCTACCACCAACTCCATAAGTGCCTGAGCCACCACCTTCACCACCTGTTGCACCATAACTACAAGAGGTGCAACAACCAACTCAAGACTTGGTGGATAAGAACATGGCACAGTTGAAACAATTCCAAAAGATGAATCCATCTACCTTTAAAGGTGTCAAGGATCCCACGATAGATGAAGAGTGGGTTATGAAGTTAGAAAAGGTGTTTAAGTATATGAAGTGTAGTAGTACGGAGAGAGTGTCGTTGGCCACTTATGTGATAGAGAGTGAAGCGAACCATTGGTGGACTTCTATGGAGCAAATCTTATTGGCTAAGCATATTGAGATCACCTGAGAGGTGTTTTAGGAGGCGTTTAATGAGCAGTACATTTCGAAGTGTGCTCAGAGGAAAAAATAGGCAGATTTGATGGGTTTGGTGCAAGGCAACATGACAATAGACCAATAAGAATCAAAATTCACTGCCTTATACTGTTGTGAGCTATATATAACTAAGAATGAACTGAAGAAGACTTTGAGGTTCATAGGTGGGTTGAGATTGACCGTTAGGAGCAAGCTAGCCCCGCTAAACATTCGGACTTATGCTGATGCCATCTTGAGGGCATAATTCATAGAGTAAGATATGGAGTTGTCCCAAGCTAGGTTTCAGTCAAGATTGAGGAGTCAAGGCAAGAGGCTTAAGGATAGAAGGTCTTTTCAGAGTAAGGGGCAAAACAAGAAGCAGAGGGTTGGCGCATCTCGTGCTTTGGCAACTAGACCAAGACCTTTCCCTAATCAGAACACCGTCTCACCATATCAAACCCTCATGTGTAGATTATGTGGACGGAGACACCACGCTAACCAACCTTATCGTCGGAACTATGGGACTTGCTATCATTGTGGTGAGATAGGACATATGAGGAGGAATTGTCCCAAGATGAGGACCACACCAGCCCAACCAGTAAAAGCTATTCCTCCAGCTCTAACAACCCCGACAAGGAGGTCACAGACGCCTCGACTTTAGTTGTTAATGGTAAACTTCTCATCTCCAATGTCAAAGCTTTTGTGTTAATAGATTCTGGATCCACACACTCTTTTGTGTCATCTATTTTTACTAGGAAGTTGCCAATAGAACCCGGACCTTTAGGTTACATACTTTTTGTAAAGACACAAATGAAAGAGTCACAAATAACTGAGGTAGTGTATAGGAGTTGTGAAGTCAGGATAGGTGACAAGGTAGTACCAGCAAACCTGATATTGCTAAATATGTTAGATTTTGATGTAATACTAAGGATAGACTGGTTAGCCACTCATAGAGTTAGTCTAGATTGTTTTAGGAAAGTTATGACGTTGTACATACCCGAAAAGTGTGTTGTAACTTTTGATGATAAATAAATGAGTAAATCCTTGTTTGCCAAATGTGAGTCTAAATAAGTTTATTTAATGGATGAAGGTTACATAGCTTTTGTGGAATGTGTGGAGAAGCCAAAACCTAACCTCCAGGATATTTCGGTATTGAAAGACTTCCCCGATGTATTTCCTAAAGAGTTACCTGGACTACCTCCAGATAGAGAACTAGAGTTTGCTATTGACTTGGTGCCAGGAACTCAACCCATATCTAAACCTCAGTATCGATTGGCCCCGATAGAGTTGGAAGAGTTGAGAAAGTAACTCCAAGAATTATTGGATAAAGGATTCATCCATCCCAATGTGTCACCATGGGGTGCTCTGATACTCTTTGTGAAGACGAAAGATGGCAGTTTGAGGTTGTGCATCGATTATAGAATGCTTAATAAGGCCACTATCAAGAACTGGTACCCTTTGTCGAGGATTGATGACTTATTCGATCAATTAAAGGGTGCCCAGGTGTTCTCAAAAATAGATTTAAGGTTAGGATATCACCAGCTGAAAATGAGAGGTGAAGACATTTCTAAGACTACGTTCCGAACCCATTATAGATACTTTGAGTTCTTAGTCATGTCATTCGGCTTAACGAATGCCCATGCTGCATTCATAAACCTAATGAATGAAGTGTTCAAAGAGTATTTGGACAAGTTTGTCATCGTCTTTATCGATGATATTCTTGTGTATTCTCACTCATCGGAGGAGCATGAGAGGAACTTGTAAATAGTTCTGTAAACTCTTCGAGAAGAGAAGTTTTATGCTAAGCTTGGCAAATGTGAGTTTTGGATGGAGCAGATTGCTTTTCTAGGCCACATAGTGAACAAGGATGGAGTATCTGTGGATCCATCCATGATCGAAGCTATAGTGAACTGGGAGAGGCCAAAGATCGTGACTGAAATACATAGTTTCCTTGGTTTGATTCAGTACTATAGAAGGTTTGTCGAAGGATTTTCGAAGATTGTTGCTCCTTTGACACGTCTCACTCGTAAAAATGTCAAGTTCGAGTGGAGCGATGTGTGTAAGCATAGTTTTCAAGAGCTTAAGCATCGATTAACTTTTGCACCGATCCTTACCATACCAAATGGTCCCAGAGGATTTATGGTGTACAATGATGCTTCTCTTAACGGATTGGGGTATATACTTATGCAGAATGGGAAAGTGGTTGCATATGGTTCCCAATAGTTAAAATAGCATGAAAAGAATTATCCCACACATGATCTAGAGTTGGCAATGGTCGTATTTGCATTGAAAATATGGAGACACTACCTTTACGGAGAAAAGTTTCAGATTTATACAGATCATAAGAGCCTAAAATACCTATTCTCTCAGAAGCAGCTGAACATGAGGCAACGTAGATGGATGAAGTTGTTGAAAGATTATGATTGTGAAATCTTGTATCACCCGGGGAAAGATAATGTGGTAGCCGATGTTTTGAATAGAAAGAACCCGGGTATGGTATCCAATATGATGATGAAGGAATGGAATTTGTTAGGATAATTTATGAGTTTGAGTATTGATATAGCACGTCCCAAGCAGATTCCTGTAATTGCTAGTCTCAGGTTTAAACCGGAGTTGATGGGACAGATTAGACAAGCTCAGATGTTTGATCAGAGGTTGCTTGAGGTCTTTGAACAGGTTTATGAGGGCCAAAATACGAAGTTTTGAGATTGGTATGGATGAATTGTTAAGATTCCAAGGTCGGATTTGTGTGTTCAGTGATGAGGATTTGAAGAGGTTAATTTTGACTGAAGCCCACAGTAGTATGTATAATTTGTATCCTGGTAGTACTAAAATATACCATAACCTACGTAAGGTGCATTGGTGGCTTAGAATAAAATGGGATGTTGCAGACTTCGTAGCACGGTACCTTGTATGCCAACAGTTAAAGTAGAGCATCGAAAGCCAGCAGGTTTACTTCAACTCTTACCTGTGCTAACTTGGAAGTGGGAACACATTACCATGGATTTTGTTATGGGTTTACTCATAACTCGGAGAAATCATGATGCAATCTGGGTAATTATAGATAGACTTACCAAACCAGCTCACTTCTTAGCTATTAATTCCACTGTTTTTTTTAATGTGTTAGCAGAATTGTTTATCAAGGAGATAGTGAGACTACATGGGACTCCGGTTAGTATCACCTCAGATAGGGACTCTAGGTTCACTTCTCAATTTTGGAAGCAAATTCAGGAGTCTTTAGGATCCAAGATATAGTTTAGCATGACATGCCATCCTCAGACGGATGGACAATCCGAGCGGACCATACAAACCTTGGAAGATATGTTGTGCGCTTACACCATTGACTTCGGGGGTTCGTAGGATGAGCATTTTCCATTAGCAGAGTTTGCATATAACAATAGCTATAATGCTAGTATAGGAATGGCTCCGTATAAAGCTCTTTATGGACGGAGGTGTAGATCTCCGATTGGTTGGGAAAAGGTTGGTGACAGGAAGATCTATGCTCTGGACCTTGTCGAGCAAGCATCCAAGAAGGTTTGCATGATCTATGATAGACTCAAAACAACACAAGACAGACAGAAAAGTTATGCAGACCATCAGAGAAGGGATTTGGAGTTTGTGGTTGATGATCATGTTTTCTTAAGAGTTTCTCCGATGAAAGGTGTTATGAGATTTGAGAAAAATGACAAGTTGAGTCATCGGCATATAGGACCATTCGAGGTATTAGAGTGTGTCGGTAAGGTAGCGTACCGACTAGCTTTACCTCCTCAGCTAACTGAGGTGCATAAAGTGTTTCATGTCTATGCTTCGTAGATATCAGCCCGATCCATCCCATGTCATAGCTTATGAACCTTTGGAGTTAGGGAAAGATTTGAGCTATGAACAAAGACCGATCCGAATTATCGATAGGAAGGATAAAGTTCTAAGATCCAAAACTATTCCTCTCGTCAAAGTTCTCTAGCAACACCACACCACTGAGGAAGCGACATGGGATTTGGAGAGCTTGATGTGGGAGAAATACCCACATCTTTTCTGACTTGGCTCGAGAGTTTGGAAGGATCGAATTCCATAAGGTGGGGAGAAATGTAAGGCCGCAATTACTTATACTTGGATGTTTAGCTAGTTTATATTTCAGTTAGAAATTAAATTATGAAATTGCTTGTGTTAGGGACGTGCGAAGTTAGGAGAGAGCGAGATTTTAGCTTTAGTAGTTGAGTCGGGTGTGCTAGCTTAATTTAATGAGGCAAACCCATAACCCGAAGCTAGTTAATCTTAGTGTAGCTATATTATTAAGGTCTAATTAATATAATTTAGACAAAATTGATATATTATTAAGATATTTATGACAATAAATTAAATGAACAGAAAATTTACTAATAGGTGTTAGATACAAATAACTTGGTATATATATTAAATTTCGAATGCTCATGCAATGTAATTGTGCATGCATTAAATTTATTTGAAATAATTAGGTTCATGTCTAAGGATTAGGATAAATTAGGGGAATTTATACTAGTTCATAAAGTTAAAAGGTTATATGAATATAGAAAATAAATTAGATTCATGTAAGTAATTAAGGTTAATGCACCAAAATTTAATATACATATATACATAATGTGAATGTAATACATTAATCTAAACTATACATACATGTAATTTGGTTTAAGTTCATGAAGGTTGCACATATTGTATTGGAAATATAATAAAAAAGGATGATTAAAAGTTAAAATAATTTAACTAAGTTAATTAAGTAATAAAATTTTTACAAGTAATAAAAAATAATTAAAATAGGAATTTTATAATTTAGTAATAAAATTGGGAATATATATATATATATGTAAATTGGAATTAAAAAAAAAAAGTAACGTTAAAAAAAAAAGGGGGGGGGGAAGAAAACCTCAATTTTCTTTCCCTTCCACTTACGTTTCCAGCAAAGAGAGAACCCCCAAATTTTCTTAGTCAAAATCGAGAGCCATGGGGAGAAGAAGAACATGGGTTAGTCAAAATTAGGAGAAAATAAATTAAAAAATCACCACACAAGTTGACATGGTGTTTAGCCAAAGGATAGTAAGAAATCCCAAGAAATTTTAAGAGGAATTTTCGGGTTTCATGAGCAAGGGTATTCGACCGAGGAAAACAAGGTAAGCAAGCCTAGTTTTGATTAAATACTTGTTTATTTAGTGTTATAAGAGTGTGTTTAGTGTAGGATTCAATTTAATTTTGGTTTTGAAGAAATTAGGTAAAATTAGGGTTTGTAATTTGGGGATTTTGAAAATTAGGGATTTAATTTGATTCTTTAGCTAAATTAAATGAGTGTTAGTGATGAATTAATTGTTTGATGTAATGAATTTAACTAATTGTTGAAATCACATTGTGAGCATGAAGAATAGATATTAGGCCACTTTGAGAAAATTAGGATAAATTACTTTACTTGGAAATTCAAGGCATGAATCATAATAAAAAAAATCTTACAATGTGAATAATGTAAATTCCATGGTTGCATGATTAAAATTAGAGCTAAGTAAGTAGGATGATGGGTTTAAAGCTTCGGCCATGGTGAAAAACAATTGGGGATTTCATGTTAAAATAGGCTTTGAAGATTTTAACCCTGAATTTATCATAAAATCAGTACATATATTGGGTTGCATGTAGAGATTTTGGGTGAAAAGTCAGATTTGGTAATAAAAAGTATTCAGCCACTTTGAAGTAATTAGGAATATTTTATTTCAATAGAAATTTAATGATTAAGATCAATAAATTTTATTTGTCTATAGCTATGATTCATGATTTCATGATTCAATGTAAGCATTACAAGTGGGAATATAGAATTGTGAACGTTCGGCCATGACAAGGGATTTGGGGATTTAGCCTTGAACTTGGTTTAATATTGCAAATTCTTTTCTAGAAATAAATAGTACGCACATGAGTTCTTGTAAGATCATAAATTTACAATTTTAGTGGAGTGAACCAATAGTTATGCCAAACCTGAAATAAGTATAAGACAGATAAATTATTGCTCTTGTATGTGAAATTGTAGCAACTACTCTGTCGGATACTAAGGAAGCTTAGGCATAAATGTGTGTCTAAGACGAGGAGAGTAACTAATGCACATCATTTTTGTGGTAAAGGAAATTATGCAAACCGCAGATAGTGGGATACCTAGAGTAAGAATTTGTCTTTACAGAAACGTTGGGTTGTTAGGAATTTGGTTAGTTTTCTAGTTAGGGAGTTAGAGTCGTCATCTCCATATTTTCAGTGTGCATTTTAATTTCACAATTCTATTGATTTGAAAATATTTGATGTTAAATACCCACAAATTTTATTTTAACTGTTTCTTGAACGGAATATTTGTCTGTGAATGGTCTTTGGTTTTGGAATACATTGCATGGGTTGTTCGTGAGCTAGAAAAGTTCTGCAACTCATTGCGATATACTGGTTTGATAAATGTTGAAAACGTTGTGTTTAAAAGGCAAGTGGTATATCTTTCAGTGTATACAATACTGATTTCCGATGGATTTATAAATCGATCATGTTTGATGAGTGATTGTTAAACTGAGATTGCTAGCTACCCTTACTATGCCTATATGGCAGTCATGATCCGTGAGAGCCACTCTAGCACTCGTAGGAGGTTCTGTGTGATTCCCCTATAATGCCAAATGTTTATGTGAAAACCAAATTTTTTCCACCGTACTTAAAGTATTGAGAAGTGACTATGAAAACTTGGAATAATATGTTATAGGCCTAAAGAAGACCAAAGCACTCGGACCAGTAGTGTGGGGCTGTCACAACCCATTTTTCTCCTTTTTAACCGAAAATCACTATAAATTTTTTGCATTTTTCCTTTCCTTACCCAGTCGTGAACAAACTTACCACTACACTGTTGGGCTGTGAGGCAGTAATAATCATTCTTTACCATTCACTTTCTAAATAAATCAAAAGTATTGTTATATCTCCAAATATTAACTGGTATGTTCATACATACTAAGTGTTATGACATTTACATCCCTCATATTACAAATTCAAATGATCATTATGCTTTTACAATTGTTTAGATACAAAAAGAATCTCTGTGTATATACCTCTGGGTGATGGAGATGCAACAGATGTCTCAACAAAATGCCTCAGTCCTCACTGGGCCACTATGTACGCTCTGTAGAGGAGGAAAGTAGAGAGGGATGAGCAACCACACGCTCAGTAAGGCAATAATGCAAGCATGGTAGATAAATACTCTATCTACATGCTGATAATGTTATGCATAAATCATTTATAACAGGAGCATGAGGAATTACAACTATGCCATATGAGTATACATATATTAAGTATTTGAATCATGGAAATTGGCATATAAAACATGGTAAAATCATTATGTACAAATTATCTCATGCTCATCAATCGTCAAATCTCATAGAAAATGGCAATTCGTTTAAGAAACACCTTTTTGAATTCACATCTCTTTGTTAAATACATACAATCCCATCACAAAACATTTTTTCATTCACAAGGCATCATTACCATTTCACCAATCAAATCCTACAATGCTCGACCCCTCCCTCGGGTCTACCCTGGACAGTCAAAATCACACTTAAGTATCAAGACCATGTGGTATTATGTAATAAGCAATGAGATAGGTCACTACATCTCAATGGACTATGTTGGCCAACTATGTCTCAAATCATCCCAGACCACACGGATTCCAGTGTGTGGGGTATCATGTTGGAACGAAGGTGGGTTAGTTTTCCACCAGACTTTCTCCTCAATATCTCAATCACGCGGTACAGCGTACTCCATGTGATATACACGGTACAACGTACTTCATGGACCTATAACATGGTTGGGGGTGCCTGCAGTAGGTCTTATCTATCTCATACCGAGTGAAACCTCTAGTCTCAAGTGCACGTGGGAGTACTCTTAATACCAGGTCCTAGCCCCTCATGGCCTTGCTCGCCTCTGTTGGGTTCCTTGATTCAGCTCCTAGCCCCTCACCTTCACCCCACTCAAGAGGTTTATTAGGCCTGTTGGGTTCCCTGAATGGATTAGTGCCAGGTCCTAGCCCCTCACCCTCACCCTACTCAAGAGGTCTGTTAGGCCTGTTGGGTTCCCTGAACACCAATCTGTATTACCCTCACCACGGCATCATACATACCATAGTGTGAAAACCTGCGTACCTATGTTCTAGCTTGAATTCATGCATCATAAAGAAATCACCTTGTACGAGTAATGCTCTAGTATGACATTTATGCATAAAACATGAAGAAAACCATGTAAGAGCATAACTCCAGTACGGTTATATGCATAAGAAATCCATTCAAAATCAACATATGAGCAAAAGATCCAATACGGTTTATAAAACATCACTACAATTCAAATCAAAGTGGGAGCTAAGCTCCAGCACGTTTCATAGATGTGAAAACATCAATATACAGTGCGAGCTAGGCTCCAGCATGGTTTAATTCACATACACAAGATAGGCGGCTCATAAACAACCAAAACATTCACAACCCATGCTTAGCACCTCACATCTGCTATTTCACAAAATGTTTAAACATTTGCCAGCCTATCAGTCAATTTGCTTAAAAAACAAAGCAAGGTGTTTTGTGAAAACATTCAAAACACGTTATTTATGCAATTATTAGCTTTACTATCCGACTTCTTTATAATACCATTTCAAACAACCAAATCTCATACGAATACTTGAAACAATTTCCATACATTTTCAAACATATTTCTATAAACTCATGCACATTTCCAAAGCCCTATATACCCACAAGTTCAAAGTAAGAGCAGCTACCTCTATAAACTCACAAAATTCCCTTACCTGGAATCGCGACGTGTGATTCCACTTCCTTAAAGCTGCTTACTCGTGCGCTCAATTCATCTCCAATGAGGTCTCCCGAACTGCACACAAACGTATTTCACAACATTTTAGCCCATCATCATCTAACTCTTGCGTTTACTATAGTCGATTCGACCTATAGTCTCTATTAACGCTTATGAGGCCTCGTTTCATTACTCTAACCATAACTTGAGTCTATGGATCCTTTTAGGCCTATTAACTCATTCCAATCAATATTAGATCGATACTAAGCTTATATAGTGTTCATATTTAATTGATTTCTTCACTATGGCATTTATCAAGCATTTACATACTCATTTTCCATAATTTTCCCCAAACTCATAATGTAACTCCATTTAACTATCTCAAATTGTCCACATTACTCTAATAACAACTTAACATAATCCTTAAATCATCAACACACCCAATCACACTTTCTCACACTAGACTCATTCCATTTTCTAGGTCACATAAATTCCATCACATTCCTAGATAATTTATCCATCAATACACATCCAACTCAACTCCAAAATCAACAAATAGATAAATGTACTTAGGCTGAAGTGTTAGAAACTTACCAATCTAGCTTCTCCTCTTGCTCCAAATGATAATGCCCTTAGCTCCTTCAATTCAACATGTGAGGTTTTGGTTCCCAACTATGTTGTTCTCTTCTTTAAGATGAACAACTTTGTATCTAATAGCTCCCCTTCAATTCTTACTGGAAATGGCTGATTTTAGAGAGGTAAAAAAATCTAGGTTTTTGGTGGAAAATGGAAAAGAAAGGTTCAATCTCAAAAAAATACAGATTTCACTGCTCCTTTTTATAGAAATCACTTGATGAGATCGATTTGTCTAATCATGAGATCGATCTGGTCCTCTTAAATCCCTCATTTTCACGCCAATTTGAATGCATGAGATCGATCTATTGAAAGCTTGAGATTGATATGTCTCAGGCAATAGCTTAAGGAGATCGATCTGTATCCAGGGGAGATCGATCTGCTCCAACCCGAGAGCTAAGGGAATCGATCTATTTGCCTTAAGAATCGATCCTCATTTTACAAAATGTTTAGAAGATAGATCTGTCTCCATTGGAGATCGATCTGCACTGTTCTTACTGCTTGAATAAGAGCATTTTGGCTCTTCCAGATCAATCTCTCATCCTATGAGATCAATCTGGCCTTCATACTTTCCAGATTTTCTGTAGTTTTTTGCAGCAACTTACACCCAAACATCCTTAATTTGCTGTCATGGTCATTTTCTCATCCAACCACCTTTAAGACTTGAAAATGGCATCCATTTATACCTTATACACATTAGAAGTTGTGTGTATTCATTGTATAGCCAAAGGTATACCATACCAAGCTAAATAGAAGAACAACTTCCTTCCATTTTATCATACTACTCATTTTGAGTTCCAATCACATTCATCACTTATAAAAGTCCATTTCTCCATATTCATATAAAATGAAACTTGTGTGTACATTACAAATTCATGTTACAAGTATGTACATCGAATCCATGGACTTACATCATTTATACTTTACATTGTAAATACATCACCATACTCATGATTTCATAAAGTTTACATCCAAAAATACGGGTCTTACATTCCTCCCCTCCTTCAAGGAATTTGGTCCTCCAAATTAGAACCAAATCACTCTTTAAAAAGTTAGGGGTACTTCTCCCGTATCAAGTTCTCCAATTCCCATGTGGCCTCTTCCATCATGTGATGTTGCCAAAGAACTTTCACCAAGGGAATTGTCTTATTCCACAACACTTTCTCTTTTATGTCCAATATCCAAACCGGCTTCTCAACATACGTCATACTCTCACTGAGCTCCAATGGCTCATATCTTATCACATGTGTCAAGTCCGGGTGATACTTTCGAAGAATAGAGATGTGGAAGACGTTATGAACATTTGCCAAGTCTAGTGGCAATGCCAACCTATACGTCTTATCTCCCACTCTCTCTAAAATCTCGAAGGGTCTGATATATCTAGGGCTCAGCTTGCCCTTCTTACCAAATCTCATAATACCCTTCGAAGGTGAAACTCTCAAAAATACCGACTCACCCACATCAAACTCTAGTGGTCTCTGTCTCTTATCAGCATAACTTTTTTGCCGACTCTGAGCTATCTGTAATCTCTCGCATATCAATTAGACGTCCTCATATGCCTGTTGCACTAGGTCCGAAGCAAAAATCTATCTGTCACCAACCTCTTCCCATCCAATGGGGGATCGACATCTACGTCCATAGGGTGCCATCCCGATACTTGCATGATAGCTATTATTATAGGTGAACTCGGCTAATTGCAGGTGATCATCCTAGGAGCCTCTAAAATCCAGCACACACGCTCTCAACATATCCTTGAGGGTCTGTATAGTCCTCTCTGACTGCCCATCTATCGAAGGATGAAAAGCGGTGCTAAAGCTCAACTGTGTCCCCAGCGCTTCCTGAAAATGTTCCTAAAAATGTGAAGTGAAGCGGGCATCCCTATCAGAAATAATGCTCACTAGTACACCATGAAGCATCACTATCTCTCAAACATACAAGTTCGCCAACTGACTCAGAGTATCAGTAGCTCTCATAGCTAGGAAATGGGCTAACTTAGTCAACAGATCCACAATAATCCATATGGCATCATAACCTCCGCGGGTCCTCAACAATCCCATCACAAAATCCATGGTGACATACTCCCACTTCCATGTCGGTATCGATAGAGGCTGCAATAATCCTGCAGGCTTCTGATGCTCTACCTTCACCTACTGACAAACGGACACTTAGTGACATATTCAGCAATGTCCCTTTTCATTCCAAACCACCAATAAACCTTTTGAAGGTTTTGATACATCTTGGTACTCCCCGGATGTATCGTGTACTTCGATGAGTGAGCCTCTAATAAAATCAGTCTCCTGATCTTAGGATCCTTAGGAACACATATTCTACCTCTGAACCTCAATAAGCTATATGTACTAAGCTCAAAATCAATACCCACACCTGTCTGTATCTGCCTCAGCCAATCGATACACCGTCGATCGCTCTGCTGAGCCTGCCGAATATAGCCAATCAACTCTGACTCTAATCTCAAACTAGCCATGATATCTAATCTATCTGATCCAGGTGAGGTTACATCCAAACTAAGGTTCACAAATTGTTCCAACAATTTGTGTTCCCATACCAACATATAGGACACCAACCCTAGGTTCTTCCTGCTCAAGGCATCGGTAACCACATTTGCCTTACCCGGGTGGTGCATGATTTCACAATCATAATCCTTTAAAATTTTGAGCCATCTCTTCTGCCTCATGTTCAGCTCTTTCTGCGAGAACAGGTACTTAAGGCTCTTATGATCTATGAAAACCTGAAATTTCTCACCATAAAGATAATGGTACCATATTTTCAAAGCAAACATGCCAACTCCAAATCATGTGTAGGGTAGTTCCTCTCGTACTCTTTCAACTGTCTAGATCCATAGGCAACTACATTCCCATCCTGCATAAGCACACAGCCCAGTCCCTGGTGTGATGTATCTGTATACACCGAGAATCCTCCTGAGCTGGTACGAATGGTGAGAACTGGAGCAGTATTCAATCGACGCTTAAGCTCCTCAAAACTCCTCTCACATGCCTCATCCCATACAAACTTAACGTCTTTCCACGTGAGGCGTGTCAATGGAGTAGCTAGTCTGGAGAAATCCTCAACAAATCGCTGATAATACCTTGCCAATCTCAAAAAACTTCTGATCTCAGTAACTGTCTTGGGCTGTTCCCACTGTACAACTGCATCTATCTTGGATGGATCCACTGATACCCCATCTTTCGATACAACATGGCCCAAAAATAAGATCTGCTCTAACCAAAATTTACACTTCCTGAGTTTGGCATATAACTCTTTCTCTCAGAGGGTCTGCAGAACTAACCTCAAGTGCTCCTCATGATCTTCCCTGGACTTGGAATAGACCAATATATCATCAATAAACACAATCATGAACTTGTCTAGGTATGGCTTAAAGACATCATTCATCAATGCCATAAATGCTGCTGGAGCATTCGTCAATCTGAATGGCATCACCAAAAACTCGTAGTGGCCATAACAGGTACGAAATGTTGTCTTGGGTACATCTACACTCCTCATCCTCAACTGATGGTACCCTAATCGCAGATCTATCTTTGAAAACACTTAGGCTCCTCAGAGCTGATCCAACAAATCATCTATACGTGGAAGGGGGTATTTATTCTTAATGATGGCCTTATTCAGCAACCGGTCATCTATATATAGTCGGAGGCTCCCATCCTTCTTCCTTACAAATAGAACCGGTGCTCCCCAAGGTGAGACACTCGGTCTAATGAACCCCTTCTCCAGCAACTCTTGCAACTGCTTCTTTAGCTCTTCCAACTCTATCGAAGCTATTCTAAATGGTGGTTTCAATATCGACTCTGTACTAGGCACTAACTCTATGCAAAATTCCATTTCCCTTTCAGGTGGTAGTCTTGGCAATTCGTCCGAAAAGACATCAGGGTAATCCACAATTATGGGTATGTCCCTCAATTTCGGGTATGCCTCCTCTATATCGACAACCACGTAGGCAATGAACCCTTCACATCATTCTTTCCACCATTAATGACATGAACCATCACATCAGTATTCATCATAATTAAATAAATTCATCTCTCAAACAGATTAAACAAAATCATACTCTTTTCATTTATAGTAAATCAAGTTCTTTTATTTCATTTCACAAATCTTACAATATCATTTTCTATCTCTGAAAACATCAAAGTCTTAGCGTGACAGTCCATAACAACATGATTGGTAGCCAACCAATCCATTCCTAATATTACATCAAAATCATTCATATTCAATATAATTAAATTGGTTGTCATTTCCTTTCCCTCTATCCTTAACTTATAATCTCTACATACATGCTCAGTCAATTAACTATCATTCATGGGTGTGGAAATCATCAACATTTTATCTAATAATATAGGTTTCACATGCTTCAACAATTTATGTGCAAAGGAAGGCGTGGCACCAGGATCAAATAATACCAATGCTTCTAAATCAAAGATTCGGATGGTACCTTTAATCACATTCGTCGATGTGTCCATAGTGTCCTGGTCCAATGCATGCACTCTTCCTCTGCTCACACCTACTGCCTGCTTCCCCTTTTCTTCAATTGTGGTCCTCCTCCTCGAGGTAGTTGTCTCAACTGGAGCTCTCCCTGAATCCTTGCTCTTTTGTGGGGCATTCTCAATCATCTCAGTACAGTACCTCGAAATATGTTCAGGCTTCCCACACCTAAAACACGAAACAGGGGGCTCCTGACATGGTCTAGTGTCATGGTATCTGCCACATCTCCTACACTAATCAGTAGTAGGTCATGGCCCTCAATCGCCATACCCCTCGGTGCAATCAAAGCCGAATATATGGGAGGTTTAGCAGTTCTCTCCTGCATCTCCTAGATCTTAGGTCTCTTCTCGAAAAACCTCTGGCCTCCCCTCTTGGTCACTCTATCCATCTCGGATCTCTTCTGGTCTCTGTCTCTTCTAACATTAATCTACCCCAGCTCAGAGGCTTTCCACTCAAAATCTTACTCGCATAACTGAGCCTTGTGCATAGCCTCCTCATAAGTCTGAATATCAAATGGGGCTAGCTTAGTTCAGATGGCGAATCTCAATCCATCAACGAACTTTTGAATCTTTCAGGTCTCATTACCTACAGTATCCGGGTCATACCTCCCCAAAGACATGAATTTAGACTCATACTCGTCCACAGTGCGGTTCCCCTTAACCAAATTCATAAATTCCATCCATAATTTCCTCTGTGCGGTGGTTGGGATGTACTGCCTCTTGAAGGCCACCAAAAATATCTCTCAGGTGATCTTGAAATGTCTAGCCCTCAAAATAGCTTCGATGGATCTCCACCAATTCTCTGTTTTGCATTTTAGTATAAACACGACAAAGGCTACCCTCTCAGCTGATGTACATCTGAAAAATTTGTATAACTTCTCCATCTCGTACACCCAATCCTCTGTAATAACCGAGTCCTTCACCCATCTGAACACTGGATTTTTCAACCCTTGGAACTCTCGCAATCTGCTCAACTCGCAGTCATAACACAAGTCACTACCGCTCTGTTCTGGAGCGATATGAGAAGATGTATCCCCTACTGGAAGTGGTGTAACAGTAGCAGTCTCTGCAGTCTGAGGTCTCTCCGCCTCTGCAGCTACCTGTCCAGTAGTAGGTCGTGTCGTGGGACCTCGTCCAACACCGGTACCCAATGCATGCGTGACAATCTCCACTAGGCTCTTAATATTCCACTCTATCTTAGCGAAGCATGCCTCAGTATCCCCCGATCTCTTAGCAGGGTCCTGTGGAGACTGATCAATCTGTGGCTCCGCACGGCTCTCAGGCCTACCTCTACAACCTCTAGCACATTCTCTCGCCCCTCTACCTTGGTGCGTAATTGGCATAATGCCTAACTTCCTGTATTAAAATCATTATTAGACTCAATCCATCAAGGTATACACAGTTATATCTAAACAAAATCACAGTAATATGGGAATGTACTTTTCCTACGTTTTATTACTGACTCACATCAGGCCAACTCGGCTCTGATACTAATCTCTGTCACAACCCCTTTTTATCCTTTTTAACCAAAAATCACTATAAATTTTTTGCATTTTTCCTTTCCCTACCCGGTTGAACAAACTCATCACTACACAATTGGGCTGTGAGGCAGTAATAATAATTCTTTACAATTCACTTTCCAAATAAATCAAAAGTATTGTAATATCTCCATATATTTAGTGGTATGTTCATACATGCTAAGTGTTATAACATTTACATCCCCCATATTACAAATTCAAATGATCACTGTGCTTTTACAATTGTTTAGCTACAAAAAAAAATCTCTGTGTATATACCTCTGGGTGGTGGAGATGCAGCGGATGTCTCAACAAAATGCCTCAGTCCTCACTGGGCCACTACGTACGCTCTGTAGAGGGGGAACATAGAGAGGGATGAGCAACCACACGGTTAATAAGGCAATAATGCAAGCATGATAGATAACTACTCTATCTACATGCTGATAATATTATGCATAAATCATTTATAACATGAGCATGAGGAATTAAAACTATGCCATGTGAGTATACAAATATTAAGTATTTAAATCATGGAAATTGGCATATAAAACATGGTAAAATCATCATGTACAAATCATCTCATGCTCATCAATCGTCAAATCTCATAGAAACGGGCAATTCATTTACGAAACACCCTTTTGAATTCACATCTCTTTCTCAAATACACACAATCCCATCACAAATCATTTTCTCATTCACAAAGCATCATTACCATTTCACAAATCAAATCCCACAAGGTCGACCCCTCCCTCGGGTCTACCTTGGACTGTCAAAATCACACTCAAGTATCAAGACCATGTGTTATTATGTAATAAGCAAGGAGACAGGTCACTACATCTCAGTGGACTATGTTGGCCAACTATGTCTCAAATCATCCCAGACCACACGGACTCCAATGTGTAGGGTATCATGCTGGAACGAAGGTGGGTTAGTTCTCTGCCAGACTTTCTCATCACTATCTCAACCACATGGTACAACGTACTCCATGTGATAAACACAGTACAACGTACTCCATAGACTCATAACATGGTTGGGGGTGCTTGTAGTAGGTTTTATCTACCCCATACCGAGTGAAACCTCTAGTCTCAAGTGCACGTGGGAGTACTCTTAATACCAGGTCCTAGCCCCTCATGGCCTTGCTCACCCCTGTTGGGTTCCCTGATTCAGGTCCTAGACCCCCACCCTCACCCCACTCAAGAGGTCTATTAGGCCTGTTGGGTTCCCTGAATGGATTAGTGCTAGGTCCTAACCCCTCACCCTCACCCCACTTAAGAGGTCTGTTAGGCCTGTTGGGTTCCCTGAACACCAATCTGTATTACCCTCACCACGACATCATACATACCATAGTGTGAAAACTTGCGCGAGCTATGTTCTAGCGCGAATTCATGCATCATAAACAAATCACCTCGTATGAGCAACGCTCTAGTACGACATTTATGCATAAAACATGAAGAAAACCACGTACGAGCCTAACTCCAGTATAGTTATATTCATAAGAAATCCATTCAAAATCCACGACAAACAAAAGCTCAAGTATGATTTATAAAACATCACCACAATTCAAATCAAAGTGCAAGCTAAGCTCCAGCACGTTTCATACATGTGAAAACATCAATATACAGTGTGAGCTAGGCTCCTACACGGTTTAATTCACATAAATAGGATAGGCGACTCATAAACAACCAAAACATTAATAACCCATGCTTAGTACCTCACATGTGCTATTTCACAAAACGTTCAAACATTTGCCAACCTATCGTCAATTTGTTTAAAAAATAAAGCAAGGTGTTTTGTGAAAACATTCAAAACACGTGATTTATGCAATTATTAGCCTTACTATCCCACTTCTTTACAATACTATTTCAAACAACCAAATCTCATACGAATACTCGAAATAATTTTCATACATTGTCAAACATATTTCTATAAACTCATGCACATTTCCAAAGCCCTATATACCCACGAGTTCAAATTACGAGCAGCTACCTCTATATACTCACAAAATTCCCTTACTTGGAATTGCGACGCATGATTTCACTTTCTTAAAGCTGCTTACTCGTGCGGCTCGATTCGTCTCCAATGAGGTCTCTGGAACTGCACACAAACCTATTTCACAACATTTTAGCCCATCATCATCTAACTCTTACGTTTACTATAGTCGATTCGACCTATAGTCTCTATTAACGCTTATGAGGCCTCGTTTCATTACTCTGCCCATAACTCGAGTCTATGGATCCTTTTAGGCCTATTAACTCATTCCAATCGATATTAGATTGATACTAAGCACATAGTGTTCATATTTCATTGATTTCTTCACTATGGCATTTATCAAACATTTACATACTCATTTTCCATAATTTTCCCCAAACTCATAATGCAACTCCATTTAACTATCTCAAATCATCCATATTACTCCAATAACAACTTAATATAATCCTTAAATCATCAACACACCCAAATCACACTTTCTCATACTAGACTCATTCCATTTTCTAGGTCACATCAGTTCCATCACATTCATAGATAATTTATCCATCAATACACATCCAACTCAACTCCAAAATCAACAAATAGACAAATGTACTTGGGTTGAAGTGTTAGAAACTTACCAATCTGGCTTCTCCTCTTGCTCCAAATGACAATGCCTTTAGCTCTTTCAATTCAATAAGTGAGGTTTTGGTTCCCAACTATGTTGTTCTCTTCTTTAAGATGAACAATTTTGTATCTAATAGCTCCCCTTCAATTCTTACTAGAAATGGCTGATTTTAGAGAGGTAAAAAAATCTAGGCTTCTGGTGGAAAATGGAAAAGAAAGGTTCTATCTCGAAAAAACACAGATTTCACTGCTCCTTTTTATAGAAATCACTTGATGAGATCGATCTGTTGAATCATGAGATTAATCTGGTCATCTTAAATCCCTCATTTTCACGCCAATTTGAATGCATGAGATCGATCTGTCGAAATCTTGAGATCAATCTATCTCAGGCAGTAGCTTAAGGAGATCGATTTGTATCCAGGGGAGATCGATTTGCTCCAACCCGAGAGCTAAGGGAATCGATCTGTTTGCCTTAAGAATAGATCTTCATTTTACAGAATGTTTAGAAGATCGATTTGTCTCTATTGGAGATCGATCTACACTGTTCTTATTGCTCGAATAAGTGCATTTTGGCTCTTCCAGATAGATCTCTCATCCTCTGAGATCGATCTGGCCTTCATACTTTCCAGATTTTTTACAGTTTTTTTGCAGCAACTCACACCCAAACATCCTTAATTTGCTGTCATGATCATTTTCTCATCCAACCACCTTTAAGACTTGAAAATGGCATCCATTTATACCTTATACACATTAGAACTTATGTGTATTCATTGTATAGCCAAAGGTATACCATACCAAGATAAATGGAAGTACAACTTCCTCCCATTTTACCACACTACTCATTTTGAGTTCTAATCACATTCATCACTTATAAAAGTTCATTTCTCTATATTCATATAAAGTGAAACTTGTGTGTACATTACAAATTCAAGTTACAAGTATGTACATCGAATCCATGGACTTACATCATTTATGCTTTACACTGTAAATACATCACCATACTCATGATTTCATAAAGTTTACATCCAAAAATACGGGTCTTACAGGGGCCCGATGGCACGTAAACTGAGGTAAGGTCTTAAGCCCGAGAATACATTAAGAATTACATATTCAAGCATGAAATGATGTCTAGGAGTGAATATTTAGTCATTGGAAGTGAAAAAGTTAGTTAAACTCGGGTTTTATATTTAATCGGGAAAATGGGCTTAGTTAAGAAAATAAATGCAAATAAATTATATAAATTTTAGAAAATTATTCTGAGACCATGGAAAGTTAATATAAGGTCATATTGATTTGGATAAATTAAAATTAAGTGGAAAGGATGAGGATTTAATGGTCAAATAAACCTTCAGTGAGTTAGGAAGCTTAAATTGTTTAGCTCGGTATTAACCAAGTCAATAAAATGAGCTCGATTTAGGAAACATTTTTTAAAAATGTGTCCCCCAAATTTTTAGGGGAGATACTAGAGATATGATAGAATATTGGAGAAGTGAAACTTTGAGCGAAATTAGACTAAAAATATTTTTTTGGGATTTTACAAAATAGGGCAGCAAATCTACTCTGCACAGTCAACCTGACCCTTAAGTGGAAACCATTGGAGTTGAAGATCTTCCCCTCATCCAACGGTTCCCATCTTTTCTAGATATCAAGGCCACTTAATAGGCTTCCTATAGAAGCCAAAAACACCTGAAAAGCTTGTGAAACCCGAGAGCTACCCCCTCCTCTTCATTGAAGCAATCGGTACTGTAGTTCCAATTTTGGACAAATTTTTTGGCAGCCTTCCGGCTAGATTCAGGTGACGTCCATGAAGACAAAAATCTTCCTCTCTTAACCCTCTTCAATATATAACAATTCCAGCAAAAACCAAGTCCATTTGTTAGAGGAAAAGTTAGAGAGAAGTGCTGGATAGAAAACTATTCTGTTCATGGTAACTAGAGATTTGGATTTTTGATGATTTTTGTTGGGTTTTTCTTGTGTTTTTGAGTAAATCTAAGTTGTATGTTTCTTAATTTACATCTGGGCACTGATTTGGAGTAGTGTTGAAATGATTTGTTTGGATTGAAGGTAAGAGAAAATGATGAGTGTTGAAGATGATAAACTAAATATGTATTTGATTATTTTGTGAACTTTGTTATTGTGTAAGGGTGATGGAAAATAATTTTGAGGACAAATAGGGTTTTAGCTAGCATGGAATTTATTGTGTTTATGATGTATATGAGTTATTTTTAAGTGAATATATACTAAAGAAGATACCAAAAATTTCGGTTTAAAGTTTGGTATAGCGAAAAATCGAAAGATGAAAATTTTGACGGTGAAAGTTGACAATAAGTATAGATAGGATATGTGGATGTTGTAATTAAGTTATTTTGAGAATTAATATGGAAGTAGGATAATGAAAATTTGTCTAGGAAGCTTAACTTAGGCTTAAATCGATAAAATCGAGGAAATGAACTAAGTTAGCGAAAAGGGTCGAGAATGGTTAATTTAAGGATGTAAATGCATGTTTGAATGTATTTAAGTAAGTTTTACCTATGTGTGATGAATTGCTATTATTTTGGAAAGCTCGAGAAATCGATATGATTAACGAGGCGATACTGGGTCCCGAGGAAATAGCGCCATTTAAACCCAGTAGAGGTAAGAGGTGTAATTTAAGATGGTAATAGTATTCCTTTTCTCAAACCTCGATTTATGAAAACGTTCAAGTTCACTCAACTTTTCAATAAATGGTTAGAAAACTATTAAGAGATTATTTCTTTAGTTCAAACTAACCCTGGAATGAAAATCAAGCTTCACACCTATCAAGCCTATGTTTCATTTGGTCAAAATTTTTGAATTGAAGGAAAACTTTATGAAATTAAATGTAGGATTTTCAAGCATGTTTTTTGAATCTGTCTTTTGAATAAGATGTTCTGATTTTCGATTTATGTATGAAATTATCACATGTTTTGAGACTAAAGGCCACTTGTGTTATAAGTTATCACATGTCATGCTCACCTTCATGGCGTATATGATTTTTGCCTTTGTAGAGAGTTTGTTTACCTCCTTCGGGTGTGTCTGTTACCGCCTTCGAGTGTGTCTGTTTGTTGTACGACCTTGATCACGTCTACAACCTTACCATGGCCATAGGTATCTGATTATTCTTTTCATCCCTATATAGAGGATGACTATGTTATTATCGCGTGACAGCTATATAGGCCAGCCTAATCTCCATCCGATATGATCTTTATTTTTAAGATGTTGACTTTTCGATATATGTTTTATACTCAGCAATGCTTTTGAAGTTCTATATATTCTGAAAGATTCGGATTCGTTTGTTAAGGTTTCTTATTTCAAAACAATGTTTCTGTTAAATATATTTTTCGTTTTACACGTTTTGAAGTTATGTAGTGTTTATAAAGAAATGTCACCTCTTAGTATTAACATGTTCTCTCTATGTTTTAGATACTATGATAATTTTAAATGCATTACTTACTGGGCTTTTCCCGAAACTCACCCCTCTACCTTTCAGATTATTTACAGTGTAAGACCCACTTTGTATGTATTTGTTGCTATATTCCTTATGATTCATGTGATGTACACTTCCATATATTCATTGAATCAGAAGAAAAGCATTGATTGAATTAAATTTGTAAATTTGATGAAACGGAATATTGGTGAATATGTGAAGTAGTCGAATAAGGGCCGAGATGGCCACAAGCCAAACGAAAAAAGGATCGAATTAAGTCAATGGAAAATACGAATTTAAATAAGAAAAGATATCGGATGTACGAAGGAAAGTCGGGTTAAATTGGTTCCGAAACAAGTGCAGGGGTAAAATGATCAAAATACCGAAATTCGGTATTAATGCGATAGGAAAATTTTAATTAAAAATAAGGATGTAAGATATCTTGATCGATAATGAGGAAATTATACAAGTTTGAGTCCAATTAATCAAGATTCAAAATTTTTAGAAATACCGAAAAGTCACCCGGAACAATATCTCGAAAATACGAAGGAATAATATCGAAAAATAGAGAAAAATGTATTTAGTAAATTAAATTAAATTAATTAAATTAGAATAACATAATATAAGTTGTAGATATTTTAGAATATTGTAGAGTATTTAATGAATTAAATAATAATAAACAAATTGTTAAATAATAATACTAATAAAACAAAATAATCGGAAAGAACTGAAAACTCGGGAGAACCCGAAAACAGGAAAACCAAACAAAAACCCGAAGGAGACCGCGAGGAACCCGACAAGCCCGAGGACACACCGGCGATCCTTGACCGCTGACGAGCAGCCAAGGTGAAAGAGGAGAGGCCGACGATCTTCAGGACACCGGAGACGCGTCGTGTAGTGGCTGGAGGACGCCGATCGGAGGAGAGGAAAAGTCGAGGAGAAAAGGGGTGATTTTCGGAGAACCATGGTGACTGGGCTTGAACGGAAGCCACCGACGCGTTCAGGGGGAGGAGCCGATTCTTTTGAGACCAGTATCGGCTGACAAGACCGTCGAAAACGCCGGCGATGGCAAAGAGAAACAAACGGTGTCGTTGGCTGGAAGGAAAAGGAAGGAAAAGGAAGGAAAAGGAAGGAAAGGGAAGGAAAAAGGAAAGGAAAGGAAAAAAAGAAAAGAAAAGAAAAGAAGGAAAGGGAAGGAAAAAGGAAAGGAAAGGAAAAAGAGAAAAGAAAAGAAAAGAAAAGAAAGGAAAAAGAGGAAAAAAGGAAAGAAAATTACTGAGGACGACTCGAGATTCGGGTAAGTTGACTGAGGATCGAAATTAACCTACGTGTAATTTTCAAAAATTTATTTAATATTTTATTTAATGGAAAATAATCCGAATTTACCTAATTGTGCAGCTTTTCGACAGAGACCGAACGAGAGCCGATTGAGATCCGATTTTCGTACCCCGCATCATATCGAGTAAGTACATTTTAATTTCGGCAATATGAGTTCCTTAATACAGAGTTTCGATTATTTTACGGAATTATGGATTAATTTCGTATAGAAAGGAATATTTTTCAGAATTGTAATATAATTGCCATAAATGGTATACGGGCTATCCAATGAGTTTGGAACGAAGCCCGATAATTATTGGTAAGCTGCATGAGCCCGGTATACCTGAAGAAGGGAATTAATAAGTATAAAAGGGCTGAAAATGGGCTGAGACCCAATAAGGTAGATAGGGCCTAATACTTTAAAATTGGTTAGTAAATGCGATATACTGATCAAGATAATTGAATTGACCTCAACTATGTGGTTATATACAGTTACACACATTTAGTTGGCGCGCATTTGGGCTGAGAGATACGGTATCATCGAGACAGGTTAAGTCTGCGCACGATTCCAGGTAAGGCAATTTTACGAACTGCTAGAGATAGCTTTACGAATTTTCGACGCCATTTACAATCTTTTAAATTGTCCGAAGGGTCTAGATTTGAGATAAAAATTTTAGGGCCCCGGATGGGCAAATTACCAAAATACCCTCGTCAATGGTAAAATTTCAAATTTTAGGAAAACTGTAAGGAGCAAGAACAAGGGGTTCCTACTCGTTTTTGAAATATTTTGATACATGCATGAGTAGGCCAGCTAACTTTTAAATGAAACTGCACAGCATTTCATACTTTCAAAAATGTTGATTTTCATTGAAATCGATTTGAGAAATGTAGCTGCCTACGTGACTTTTCAGAAGTGTGACGTGCTAGAGCTCAGCTCGCACGAGTTTTGATTTGTGCAATGCTTACATTAGTGCTAGAGCGAGAGCTCACACTAGAGTTTTACATGATTTTCATGACACGGTGCTGGAATCTAACTCACACCATATTTTTATATATGATTTTCGTGACAGAGTGCTAGAGCTTAGCTCGCACTAGTTTTACTTGATTTTATGATAGTGTTGGAGCACCGCTCGCACTATTTTTCTGAGATCATACGATGAGCCGTACTTGGAGCTACAGGTGACTGTGTGTTACACCGATTAAATAGGCTCGCACATGCGTTTGGAGACATGGCATGAGTATGCAGATATGATATGGGTCCATGAAATACGTTGTACCATGCAAGTAGCATGGAGTACGCTATACCATGTGGCATCTTCGGATGTGTGGTATCTTCGGATACGTGTGGCATCTACGGATGCGTAGGGTCAGATAAGACCGACGGGATGGAGTGACCCACCTTCCGGGCGGTTCCCGATCGTGGTGAGACCCCACACACTAGGATCCGTGTAGCAGAGGGACTCCCGAGGACACATGGCCATAGTCCTGGTTATTACCGATATACAGATATTGCCTAGTCTCGTATCTCGTATATTTATGTTTTTGGATATTGATGTTTTCGAGAAACATAATTTTATGGATTTTGTGTGAGTTAGGGCTACTCGAGGGAGGGGTTGAGTCCTGACCTTATTATGAAATTTTAACGAGAAATAAATTATTTAAAAGATATGCATGTTAAGTTTTCATGCTTTTTGGGATTGCATGTTAATTATTTTACATGACATCATAACATAGCATCTGTTTTGGAAATGTGTGGAGAAGGGGTGGTTTATGCACGGCACTACGTTCATGTAGGTTGTATTGTTATCTACTTGTTCGTAGGATTGCCTTACTGAGCTTGATGTGCTCACCCCTTTCATTTTCTCACACAGATTTCTTCCAGTAGATTGGGAGGCGACTGAGTACGGCATTCCAGTAGTCCGTTGCTGCCTATCTTTTTGAGGTATATACACGTTATATATGTTTCTTGTATCTAAATAACATGAGCATAGTACTATATTTTGTATGACACTGGGATGTATAGAGTGGGTATAGATATGTAATGAAATGGAAGAAGTTTAGTGCAGAATATATGAATTTATATTTAAATTAAATTGTGCACTAATTGTAAATGTATGGAGATGATATGGGCACTGACATACAGCCCAATTATTGGTTATGGTTGGTCACGATCAGAGGTAAGTATGAAATAACAAAACGCGAAAAATTTACTCTGATTTTTGGGTAGTCTTGGGTCGTGACATACAGTGATCTACAACTATTACCTGCCACGTGCACGACGTAGGCTGGTGGATACGAGCTTTCCTAAGCTACATTTTGTACACGCGTGAGGTATACATTCATACATCTTCACAAGACATTTTTTGTGTAGCACAAACACCTACTGTAAGCAATATGTTGTGATGTAATCTATGTGAGGACGAATGAAATGAGTTATCTTGGGAATTGGTTTTTGGAATAACTATATGTGATTGAAATGTATGGAATGATTAGATGATATAATTTGGAAAGCATGTCTGATAGTTGTGGATAGCTAGAGTTGTTAAATCACCTTGATTGCAGGTGGGCAGACTTATATATAAGTCGTTGTGCTGTCAAAATTTTTATCGGCCATATAGATTTAAATTTTAAACTTAAATATATAATCATAGATAAATAAGCAAGCTGAAATGATTGACATTGTATAGGAATGCAATCTAAGTGGATAAAGGAATAAGTTGAAAAAACAATTTTTCCATGGGTCGTAGGTCGTTACTGTTTTAGGTGGTATCAAAGCGAAGGCTGTCTAGTACTGTTAGTGTCGATGATAAGGATAAGATTATAGCCCCAGTGTTTGAGTTTGTCTGGTTGTAGACTAAGTATACCTAATGAAGCTAAGATTTAATATTTGGGTTACGCGCAGGAATTAGATCACATGCATAATACGCAGGAGACGAGGTCGTCCTCGGAGGCAAACTCAGCCACCTTCACCACCTACACCGTAGCCAGAGAGCCCCAATACTTGTATGGCTCAGTTTAAGCAACGCCGCGAGCGAGGTTTGGAGTCGATAGCCGCCATGGTTGCCCAACGTCTAGAGGCGAACACTTCTGATTTAGGCGGTATAGCATCGACTCCTACTCCAGTGCCTACTCCTCCACAAGCACCACCTCTGCCTCCTCCATAAGATCCTCCAGCACCTTTGGCACCTCAGCCACCATTACAGCCCCGAGCTGATGAGAGAGATATCAGTAGGATGAGGGAATTTTTGAAGGTGTAGTCTCCGGTATTTAAGAGAGTTAAGAACCCAGTAGAGGCTGAGGAGTGGTTGTTAGACTTAGAGAAGATTTTTGACTATCTGGGGTGCTCAGATGTAGAGAAGGTTTCTATAGCCACGTATATGTTGAAGGACCAAGCAAAATATTGGTGGGGATCCACCAAGCCCCTTCTAATTGCTCAGCATCCAATGATTGGTTGGGATGCATTCCTATCAGCTTTCAGAGAGCAGTATGTTCCACGCATTGCCCAGTAGAAGATGCAAATGGACTTTCTAAATCTGGTACAGGGTAGTATGACAGTGGATGAATACGAAAGCAAATTTACTACATTGATGAGGTATGACCCCAAAATGCTCAGAGATGAGGAGCGTCGTACCGAGAGGTTTCTGTCTGGGTTTAGGCCAGCTATTCTAGATAAATTGTTTGGATTTCAGATTTTTGACTTTAAAGATATTCTCGGTAGAGCACAGATGATTAAGAGGGGTCTCGGTACTACACACGTTGAGTATAGCTCGAGGGGAAAATGCAGAGATAAGGGTAAGAGGATAAAGGTTGTCAGACATGATTACCGGAGGGGCCAGCCCTAGAGACAGAGGGTAGACGAGTCTCGGGCTAGGGTTGATAGGCCCACGGCTCCTGTAATTACTCTGCAGACTACCAAAGGCTCGTAGTAGTATGAGAGATTGTGCAAGGATTGCGGTAAACCCCATAGGGGTGTTTGTTACTGGGTCACAGGGTGTCACGACCCTTTTTACCCCTTATATCCAAAAATCACTACCAATTTTTCGCATTTTCTATTTCCCTTACTTGGTCGTGAACAACCCTCACAAGTAACAGTTGGGCTGTGAGTCAATAATAATCATCATTTACCATCCATTTCTAATAAATCAAAAGTAATGTCATATATCTAGAAGATAAGTTATACACTTATACAATACATGTTTACTGACATTTACATCCCCCATATCACAATTCAAAATGACAACTATGCCTTTACATTGTTTAGATACAAAAAGAATCCTGTGTGTATTCCTCATGGTGATTGAATACAGCGGATGTCCAAAATACCATGACTCAGTCCTTACCAGGCTGCTATGTACACTCTATAGAGGGGGAAAGTAAAGGGATGAGCAACCACACGCTTAGTAAGGCAATAATGCAACCATGGTAGATAACTACACTATCAACATGCTGATATTGTCATGGCATAAATCATTTATACTAGGAGCATGAGGAAATAAAACTATGTCGCATGTATATACATATATCATGTATTAAAAACATGGAAATAGGCATGTAAAACATGGTAAAATCATCATGTAAAACCTCTCATGCTCATCATTATCAAGACTCATCATAAAAAGGGAAATTCATTAAGAAACATCCTTTAAAACATATCACATTCTCAAACCACATCAAATCTCATCATAATAAATATCATTCCTTTAATCAAAATCCCATAAGGCTCGACCCCTCCCTCTGGTCTACCCTGGACAATCACAATCACACTCTGTGTGTAAAACCATGTGCTACTATGCAATATTTTATAAGATAGACGGTCACTATATCTCAAAGACTATGTTGGCCAACTATATCATAATCATCACAGACCACACAGATCCCGGTGTGTGGGGCATCATGCTAGAACGAAGGTGGGTTAGTTATTCACCAGACTTTTAAAATCATCATCACAACCACGCGGTATAGCATACTCCATGTGATATACATGGTACAACGTACTCTGCAGACCCATATCATGGTTGGGGGTGCCAGCCGTAGCTCTTATCTACCCCATGCCATGTGTAACCTATATAGTCTCAAGTGGACGTGGGAGCGTTTCATCTTGTAAGAGACCTCTCCACCCCAACGAGCTTAAGGATGTTGGCTTAAGGATCCTACCGTAAAAGAGCCTCCCCACCGAATAGAGCCTCCCCACTCTGTCGGGCTTAAGGATGTAGGGCTTGAGGATCTTACCATCTCCATGGCATCATAAATACCACAGTGTGAAAACTTATGCCAGCTAAGCTCTAGCACGATTCATGCATCATTAATAAATCACCTCGTATGAGCAACGCTCTAGTACGACCTTATGCATAAAATCATGAAGAAACCACGTACGAGCATAGCTCCAGTACGGTCATATGCATAACAAAGTCAATCAAAATCCACGTACGAGCAGAAGCTCCAGTACGGTTTATAAAACATCATCGTAGTCCAAAGCAAGGTGCGAGTTAAGCTCCAACACATTTCATACATGTGAAAACACCAAAATCCAGTGTGAGTGATGCTCTAGCACGATTTAACTCACGTAAACACAATAGGCGGCTCCTTTTCAGTAAAACTCTCTCAAAACCATGATTAGCACCTCACTTGTGCCATTTCTCAAAATCACAAAATTGTTGGCCAGCCTATCAGTCAATTTGATTAAACCAAAGCAATGCGTTTTTCTAACAACATCAAAACATGTGATTTATGCAATTATTAGCCTTATTATCCCTTTCATAAGAATCATTTCAAAATCAAACCACATACATCTACACTTATAGTCATTCACATACACCATCAATTCACTTTTCTAAATAATCATGCACTTTCAAAATCCCTATATTTACCCATAAAATACAAGCAGCTATCTCTATATACTCACAGAATTCCCTTACCTAGAATCACGTCACGTGATTCCACTTCCTTAAAGCTGCTGGATCTCGGGGTTTGATTCGCCTTGAATGAACTCTCTAGAACTATACGAGATTACGTTTCACATCAATCTAGTTCAATATAACACAACTCTTGTGTTTACTATAGTAAACTCAACCTATAGTCTTCATTAACTCTTATGAGGTCTTATTTCCTCTTAAGTTCATTTTTGATCGCTTAATAGTTTCTCGAGGGTTTGTTAAACTCCTTTTAGTCTATTGATTCGTACTTAAATCAATTTTCAAGTTCATCGAGTCTCTAATCCCTTATTTACCTCACTATGGCATTTTGTTAAACACCCCATATGCTTATTCACTTAACTAAGCCAATCTAACAATGTGGCTTCATTCAACCTTCTAAAAATCATACATACTACCTCATAAACACTTTAGCTACCCCATTTATCATCAATTCATCCATATCCCATTTTCTCACTCTAGATTCAATTTAGGTTTTACTTGTTCCATTATACTCTAAGTAGTTTCTATCATTAATATACACACCAATCAACTCAAAATCAATAACTAAACAAATGTATTTGGGTTGGTGCATTAGAAACTCACCTAGCTTGATTTTCTCCTTGCTCCAAATGGGAATGCACCTTTACTCCTTCAATCCAACCAATAGGGTATTGATTCCAAACTATGTTGCTCTTCTCTTTATGATGAACAACTTTGCTCTAATCATATTTTCTCAAATCTCTATGAAAATGGGATGATTTTGGAGTGAGAAAGCTAGGTTTTGGATAGAAAATGGAAAGATTGAGTTGTTTCCCATGATTTGCAGATCTAACTACTCCCTATTTATAGAATTGGCTTGATGAGATCGATCTGCATAAGGTGGAGATCGATCTTATGCAGATCGATCTGCTCCTCTTAAATTCCTCATTTTCACGACATTATACAAGCATGAGATCGATCTGTCGAATGCATGAGATCAATATGCCTCAATGAAATGAGATCGATCTGCTTTAATGGAATAGGATCGATTTGTCTCAGGCAAAGAGCTAAGGAGATCGATCTGGCCATTAGGGAGATCGATCTGCTCCAACCCGAGAGTAATGATAATTCTATATTTTTTCAATTATTTGAGCTTAATTTTCTAATTAATTATTTAAATCCCCAATTTATTTTGTTAATTATCCCCTTTATTTAATTAAAATTCTCATGTTTGCAGATAAATTAAATTCGAATGAATTTTGAATATTTCGGTAGAAAATGGACCGAAATTGAGTGAAAATCGAGATTGGACCACGCTGACAACATGAGCCTAGCACATCCAATTGGACAAAAAGACAGATGACATGAAAATATTATTTTTCAAGGAGCCAATGGTGTGAAGACAAGTGGCCAAACAATGCCAACTCATCTAGGATGGAAAAATTACAATTGTACCCCTACCCCTAAATGTGTATATAAATAGAAAATTATGGCAATTGTAAAAGGAGAGTAGCTTTAGTTTTTTTTTTTTTAGGTTAAAATTTTATTGCTAGCTTTTATTATTTTTCCTTAGGTTTCCTTTGAAGTTTTCGGCTGGTGATAGTGGCCAAAGCTCTCTCTCCTGTTCTTGATGCGTTGTTTTCCATTGTTCTGTGCTTTTAGTTTTTGTTTTATTTAGATTTTAATTAGCTCTTCAGTTTATTGTTACGTTTACAGTTCGTTTACAATAGAATTCAGTCTCCTTTTCAGAATTTAAATTCAATGAAGTTTCGTTTTTATCGTGTCCCCTTGATTTGATTAGTAACTTACTGTTCTGGGTCTTTAATTCTACACTGCATTATTTTCGTTTATCGCTTGTTTTTGGTCTCTGCAACGTGTTGGTGCGTGAAAGCGGTTCACGACAAGGCTGGTCGAAGGTAGCGTTGCCGCAGTTGCATGCTGGGTTCACTGCTGTTGCTTGGCTTGGCCACGGGTTGAAGGATTAAAGATACTACAAAAGGCAGCAGCTAGCATCGGTATAAGTTGGAACGCTTGTTGCAGCCGATAGAGAACCACGTTTCTCCTCTGTTCTCCCCTGTTATAACTTTTGTTTACTGTTCAGTTTCAATTTTCATTTTCCTTGTCATGGGTTGAGGTTGATTGGATGTAGGTTGAAGACCAAGGAAGATCGGGAGTGAAGCCATCAACAGATTCGTGGTACAACTGGATGACAAGCGAAACGGGACAGTAATGTATGTTGTTGTCGGTTGCAGTAGATACCAGTGGGAGCAGGAGCAGCACCAGGCCACGCATGGCATGGAAGATTGGTGATGAAGACCACGTCTGAAGCAGTGCCTAATTACACCAGGATAGCAGACTGATAACACAGAATCGAGAGGCATGGCGCGGAAGCAACCCGTTACAGCCTAAAACCGAGACCACACCTGGAAACCAGAAAATGAAATGAAGCATGAACAGTGTTTGGAGGGATTCATTGGTTGATTTAAATCTAAGTTTTTGTTTGGCATTCAACTCTTCATTAATCCATTTTCCTTGCATTTTTAGTATAGTTTAATTAGTAGTTAGTTTAGGATAGTTGTTAGTTGTCAATTTAGATTAGTTCTAATTTTTTTTATTTGTTAATTTAATTTTTTAGTCTTAATTTGTAGTTAATAGTTAATTTTATATTTTATGTTTTAGGATTTAATTTTAGTTTAACATTTTACAAGTTACCTTTATATTTAATCTAGATTAAATGTGTTTCATGCATTTTTAATTTAGTCTTTATTTTCATAAAGTTTTAGTTTAGTTTAAATTGCATTTTGATTAAGTAGTTTAAATTGCATTTTAGGTTAGTTTAATTTTAGTTTAATTAATCTTGCTTTGTTATTTTCATAATTGCATTTTATTTTAATTGCGTTAATTAGTTTTAACTGTTTTAATTAATTTTGTAGGTTTTTTATCTTAATTGCGTGGAGAACTGTAAGTAATTTTGCTCTGTTTTATTTAGTTCTTTTTATTTTATTACTTTCCAGTATTTTTAACTTTAGACTTAGTAGATCACCCACTTCAATTTTATAATTTGCTAGAATATACTTAGGGTAAGATTAACCGGAAGTTAATTAGGCTAACCAACTTCTCTAAGGGACGATAACTCGGGACTCAAATCCCATTATTACTTGTACGACCCATGCACTTGCGGACTATACCTTCAGGGCGT
Organism: Firmiana major; assembly: GCA_033439115.1. Classification (NCBI taxonomy): domain Eukaryota; kingdom Viridiplantae; phylum Streptophyta; class Magnoliopsida; order Malvales; family Malvaceae; genus Firmiana; species Firmiana major. The sequence goes on along the minus strand of CM065898.1, from coordinate 71,307,297 downwards.
GTCAAGTTTTTGGCGCCATTGCCGGGGAAGTTTTAATTAGTCGTTAATTGATATCGATAAAATTATGTTAAGTGTAGTTCTAGCTTGCAAATATTTATATCCTTAGTTTAGTTTAGTTAATTTTCTTATAATTAATTAAAAAAACAAAAATTTAATTTTAAGGACTTTCTGATGTTTGCATGCGTAGAGCCAGGAGTTTTGATTGCTTTCCTCTGGATCCTAAAATTGAACGAACTCTTAGGAAAATTTGAAAGGATTCTAGGAAATTTATAGCTCCGCAGCAAAACACGATGGCAGAAAATAGGGAAAGTAGGACCGTTGGAGATTATGCGATGCCAACGATTGAAGGATATTATACTGGCATTAGGCCACCAGCTGTCCCTGCTAATAATTTCGAAATTAAGCCTTCCATCCTTCAAATGATCTAGACTTCTTTACAGTTCAGTGGGCTTCCACACGATGACCCACATGCTCACCTTGGGCAATTCCTGGACTTGTGCAACACGTTCAAACACAATGCATTATCTGATGATGCGCTTAGACTCAGACTATTCCCCTTCTCACTTAGGGATAGGGCGAGACACTGGTTGACCTCCCTGCCTCCAGGATCAATTTCTACATGGGACGAGTTAGCCCATCAATTTCTAGCCAAATTTTTTCCTCCCTCTAAAATGGCCAAACTCCGTAGCGATATATCCTCCTTTGCCCAGTACGACTCTGAATCCCTTTACGAGGCATGGGAATGATAGAAGGAGCTTCTTAGGAAGTGCCCTTACCATGGCCTACCTTTATGGCTGTAAGTCCGACCTTCTACAATGGACTTACAAGCCAAAATAGGACCATAGTGGACGCTGCTTCGGGTGGAGCCTTGATGTGCAAAACAGAGGAGGAGGCTTATGAGCAGCTGGATAAGATGGCAGCTAACAACTATCAATGGTCCTTGAAAAGGCAATTGCTAAGGAAATCAGTGGGTATATATGAGCTCGACACTCTGTCCACCTTGACATCTCAAATCGCCAATCTTACAAAGAAGGTGGAGTAGCTCAGTACCCAATCTAATCCTTCCATCAATCCTAACCCTGTGTTTTCTGTCCAAAGTCCTTTTCTCTCTTGTGATCTGTGTAGTGGTACCCATGCTGTAGATAGGTGTCCACTCAACTTAGAATCGGTTCAGTATGTTGCCCCCAAGCAACAGAACAACCCTTTTTCAAACACCTATAATCCAAGGTGGAGGAACCATCCTAACTTTTCTTGGAGCCAAAACCAAGAGCAAGCTTTTAATTCTAAACCAGTAGGACCCCACCGGTTCAGGTACTACCACAGCATCAATTTCCTCACCACCCACCACCACAGTATCAACATCATGGACCTAACCATTCCCATCCATCCCACGTCCATTAACCATCACCACAACCCCAACACTTACCAGGAGCTGATAAGAAACCCTCGCTTGAGGAAATGTTCACAACAATCTTGCAAAATCAAGCAGCTTCAATTAAGAACCTAGAGGTCTATGTGGGACAAATAGCAAACGCTCTTAGTCAACGTCCTCAGGGGACCCTTCCTAGTAATACTGAAGCCAATCATGTTAGGCAAAGGGAAGGGAAGGAACATGTGAAAGCCATCACCCTTAGGAGTGGCAGAGAGCTAGTAACTCCCCCTGTTAATTCCAGACCTGACCAACCCATAGTTAAAAAACCCATAGGTTCTAGTGAAGCAGCTCAGAAGGAGCAAGAATCAAAAGATCAAGCTGCAAAAGAAACAAAGCCAGGTAATTCTTCACCTTCTCTGTCACAACTTTCTTTATCCTCTGATGCTACAAAAGTTTCCACTACATCTCCTCCTATTAGACCACCAGTCCCTTTTCCTCAGAGATTTCAAAAACAAAAATCGGACCAACAATTTACAAAATTCCTTGAGGTTTTTAAGAAACTTCACATCAACATTCCATTCGCAGATGAATTAGAGCAAATGCCAAGCTATGAGAAGTTTATGAAGGACATCCTGTCTAGGAAAAGAAGATTGGAAGATTACGTGACGGTGGCCTTAACTGAGGAATGTAGTGCCATTATCCAGAGAAGGTTACCCCCCAAGCTCAAGGATCCTAGGAGTTTTACCATACCATGCACTATTGGAAATTTATTCTTCGGTAGAGTCCTGTGCGATTTAGGAGCTAGTATAAATTTGATGCCATTGTCTATCTATCATATGTTAGGAATAGGTGATGCCAAGCCCACCACAGTGACCCTCCAGTTGGCCTATCGATCAATTAAATATTCGAAAGGGGTCATTGAGGATGTCTTAGTAAAAGTGGACAAGTTTATTTTCCCTGCGGATTTTATCGTGTTGGACATGGAGGAAGACATGGAAGTCCTAATTATACTAGGCAGGCCATTCCTAGCAACTGGTAGAACTTTAATAGATGTACAAAAGGGGGAGTTAACAATGAGAGTTCAAGATCAGGAAGTCAAGTTTAATCTGTTCAAATCTCTAAGGTTCCCTGACGACTCTCACAATTATTTTAGGATGGATTTAGTAGATAAGGACATCACTGAGGAGTTTTCCAAGACACATTCTTTAAACCCTTTAGAAGCCTCTTTAGTGAAATCTGTTGATTTTAGAGAATACAGTGAAGATGATAATGAGGTCTACGAGACTTTACAGTTATTAGAGGTCACTCCTTTTAAGGAAATTGCCTAATTTGAGACACTAGACTCTTCATCTATTCCAGTTTCAAATATCTTTCCATCCACCAGTGATCCTCCAGCATTAGAACTCAAACCTTTACCCTTACACCTTAGGTATGCTTACTTAGGTGAATCCTCCACATGACCGATAATAGTATCTGTTGCTCTCTCCAGTGATCAAGAAGCAAAATTACTACAAGTGTTAAGAGAGCATCATAAAACTATAAGCTGGTCTATCTCTGACCTTAAGGGTATTAGTCCCTCTATCTGTAAGCATAAGATACTATTAGAAGAGGGGTATAGGTCATCCATAGAGCACCAACGTCAATTGAACCCTGTAATGAAAGAAGTTGTCAAGAAGGAGATCATCAAGTGGTTAGATGCAGGGATTATCTATCCCATTTCTGACAGTGCCTGAGTTAGCCCAATACAATGTGTCCCTAAGAAGGGAGGGATGATAGTGATTGAAAATGAAAATAATGAGCTCATCCCCACTAGAACTGTCACTGGTTGGCGAGTATGTATGGATTATAGGAAACTCAACAAGGCCACCAGGAAAGACCACTTCCCTTTACCCTTCATTGACCAAATGTTAGATCAATTAGCTGGTCACGAATTCTATTATTTGCTAGACGGATACTCTGGGTACAATCAAATAGCTATAGCCCTAGAAGACCAAGAAAAGACTACCTTCACCTGTCCCTATGGGACCTTTGCTTTTAGAAGAATGCCTTTTGGCCTATGCAATGCACCTGCTACATTCCAGCGTTGCATGATGGCCATATTCCATGATATGGTGGAGGATTTTCTTAAGGTTTTCATGGACGATTTCTCAGTCTTTGGGGATAGCTTTGATTTATGTTTGCAGAATTTAGCACTAGTGTTGAGGAGGTGTGAATAAACAAATTTAGTGCTTAATTGGGAGAAATGCCACTTTATGGTGAAAGAAGGTATAGTGCTAGGGCATACAATCTCTACTAGGGGGATAGAAGTGGATAAGGCTAAGGTAGAAATTATTGAGAAGTTACCTCCCCCTACCACTGTAAAAGGAATTCGAAGTTTCCTGGGCCATGCAGGATTTTACAGAAGGTTCATTAAGGATTTTCCTCAGATATCTAAGCCTTTATGTAATCTCCTTGAGAAGGACAGTGTATTTTTGCTTTGATGAGAGATGCTTAGAAGCATTTAAGACTTTAAAGAAAAAATTAGCTACAGCCCCTGTAATCATAGCTCCAGATTGGAGTTTACCTTTTGAGCTTATGTGTGATGCAAGTGATTATGTTGTCGGGGCTGTACTAGGACAAAGAAAAGGAAGAGTCTTTTATGCTATTTACTACACAAGCAAAACACTTAATGAGGCCCAAATGAACTATGCTACTACCGAGAAAGAGCTATTAGCTGTGGTATTTACCTTTGATAAGTTTCGCTCCTATCTCATTGGTACTAGGGTAGTAGTATATACTGATCATGCTGCCATTAAGTACTTAGTCTCCAAGAAGGATGCAAAGCTGAGGCTGATTCGATGGATCCTCCTACTACAGGAGTTTGACTTGGAGATTAGGGACAAGAAAGGTACGGAGAATCAGGTTGCTGACCATTTATCTAGATTAGAGAGTGGACATAAAGAAGATGGTACAGCTATTAATGAATCCTTTCCTGATGAGCAGCTATTTACTTTCGGGCACTCCAGATTGCCTTGGTACGCTGATTTTGTAAATTATCTGGTGAGCAATGTGATGCCACCTAATTTGACTGCCCAACAAAGGAAAAACATTTTGAGAGATGTCAAGTATTATGTTTGGGATGAACCCTTCCTATACAAGCAATGTAAAGATCAGATTTTGAGAAGGTGTGTTCCCATGGAAGAAGTAGAGGATATACTTAGACATTGCCATTCTTCTGACTATGGAGGGTATTTTGGAGGAGAGAGGACAGCAGCCAAGGTTTTGCAATCTGGATATTACTGGCCCACGTTATTTAAGGATGCCCACTACTTTGTGCTGAAATGTGATAGATGTCAGAGGGTAGGAAATATTTCCAAAAGAAATGAGATGCCTCTGACTATTATTTTAGAAGTAGAACTCTTTGATGTTTGGGGCATTGATTTCATGGGACCATTGGTTCCTTCATATGGGAATCTCTATATTCTAGTGGTTGTGGATTATGTATAGAAATGGGTTGAAGCGATGGCTTTACCGACTAATGATGCCAAGGTGGTAGTAAGGTTTTTAAAGAAGAATAATTTCACACGATTTGGCACACCTAGGGCTATCATTAGTGATGGAGGATCCCACTTTTGCAATCGAAGTTTTGATGGGCTGTTAAAGAAATATGGGGTCAAACATAAGGTAGCCACTGCTTATCACCCACAGACGAGTGGCCAAGTAGAATTGTCCAATAGGGAAATTAAGGGGATATTAGAGAAAACAGTGAACCCAAGTAGGAAGGACTGGTCCATTAGGTTAGAGGATGCACTTTGGGCCTATAGGACAGCCTTCAAAACACCTTTAGGAATGTCCCCTTATCAACTTGTTTATGGTAAAGCCTGTCATCTACCAATAGAGCTAGAACACAAGGCCTATTGGGCCCTTAAGAACCTGAATTTCAATTTAGAGGCAGCAAGGGAGAAGAGGCTGCTACAGGTTAATCAGTTAGATGAGTTCAGGTTGCAGGCATATGAGAATGCCAAGCTCTACAAGGAAAAGTCTAAGCGATGGCATGATAAGAAAATTAAGGAGAGACACTTCGAACCAGGCCAACAGGTTCTGTTGTTTAATTCACCCTTGAAGTTGTTTCCAGGAAAGCTTAAGTCTAGGTGGTCAGGTCCTTTTACCATTACGCAAGTATTCCATCATGGAGCCATTGAAATTATGGATGAGACCCTGAATCAACCCTTTAAGGTTAATGGGGGCAGACTGAAACACTATTTTGGGGGAGGGCTTAATCGTCATCATTCTGTGACCACTTTAGCTGACCCTCCTACTTCTGATCCTGCTACTTAGCTTTATTTTTCTTTTTCACTTTTTGTACAGTTCTTTTCTTTTCTATTGTTTCTTTCTTTGTTTATTTTACAGATGCCTTTTCTAGAATTACCTTTTCAATCAAGCTTCGATTGTTCATCATCATTAGAAAGGGGAGTACTCTGTTCCTGAACTTTAATTCTTATATTATCTGCACACTGACAACACTGTGCACTTTAAGTTTGGGGGAGGGGATATCACTTGAGCATTTTTCAAAATTTTGGGCAAAATTGAAAAAAAAATTTAAAATTTTTTTCGAAAATCTGAGCTTAAACTGTTTGATTTTGGGATGATTTAGTACTTAGCATGTAGTTTTCCCATATTCCGATGATATGACCCCATGATTAAGTCTAATTTTGATTGACTAAGAAGCATGATTATAGGAAAAGCATGAAGTTGAATTCTTGAGTTTGTCTTGATTCTGATTGTGATTTCCTCATCTTATGCACATGTCATGTCATGAATCTGTATATTTATTTAGAGAAAGCTTATGTGGACATAGGATTGCATTTGTTCAATTGATTTTGTGTATCATATTCTAGAATTTGTTTGATCTAATCTCAAGGTGAAATATTAGATCACACTTAATTAGGGAAATGATTTAGGCCATCTTTGGATCGTTTGAGCCTTTCGAGCCATCCCTGTACATATTTTATCCCTAGTCACCCGTCTGGGCCAAATAAGCCTTTCTCTGTAAATACACCTGCTTAGAATTTTCCTTAGCTTAAATACTTTGTTCCTATCCCTTACCTCGAAAGCATGAAAGTCATTGGGATATATTTTGAGCTTTGTACATATGGGTATCTGGTGATAGTGAATGTTTAAAAAAAATGAAAAAAAATGAAAAGAAAGAAGAAAAATACAAAAATAGAATAAAATGTTTAATGAAATAAATAAGTTTGGGGGAATAAATTTGAGCTCTTACATTAAGATCCTGAAAGTAATGCATGTTAAGGGGTAATTAAACCTAAATCGACTTTATCATACCTTAGCCCCAGCCTTACATTACAAGCTTAATGAAGTCCTATTGATCTTTGATTAAGTGTGACTACATTAGTGGAGAGAGAAGTGAAAAGCAAACTTATGGAAATGATCACATGTCATTGACTTTGCATTCACTGTGTTTGTATAATCTAATCCGAATAATGTACTGTGAAGTGACTTTGACATTTTGCACACACTCACGAGGAGTCCAATTTGGGTTAGGACTTATGATTGAATAATTTTGAATGTTGGACTTGTAATTGTGAATCTTTAAGATCATAGTCTATACTTTTTCTTTGAGGATAATATTGGGGAAATTATTGTGTTTAGTACGTGTCATTCCTACAATTATTTTGTTTTGCTTGAGGACAAGCAAAAGCTCAAGTTTGGGGGTGTGATAATTCTATATTTTTAGAATTATTTGTGCTTAATTTCTTAATTAATTATTTAAATCCCCAATTTATTTTGTTAATTATCCCCTTTATTTAATTAAAATTCTCATGTTTGCAAATAAATTAAATCCGGATGAATTTTGAATATTTCGATAGAAAATAAACCGAAATTGAGCTAAAATCGAGATTGGACCACATGGACAACACGAGCCTAGCACATCCAATTGGACAAAAAGACAGATGACATGAAAATATTATTTTTCAAGGAGCCAATGGTGTGAAGACAAGTGACCAAACAATGCCAACTCAACTAGGATGAAAAAATTACAATTGTACCCCTAAATGTGTATATAAATAGAAAATGATGGCAATTGTAAGTTTTTTTTTAGGTTAAAATTTTATTGCTAGGTTTTATTATTTTTCCTTAGGTTTCCTTTCAAGTTTTCGGCAGGTGACAGTGGCCAAAGCTTTCTCCCCTATTCTTGATGCGTTGTTTTCCATTGTTCTATGCTTTTAGTTTCTGTTTTATTTAGATTTTAATTAGCTCTTCAGTTTATTGTTACGTTTACAGTTCGTTTACAATAGAATTCAGTCTCCTTTCAAAATTTAAATTCAATGAAGTTTCGTTTTTATCGTGTCCCCTTGATTTGATTAGCAGCTTACTGTTCTGGGTCTTTAATTCCACACTGCATTATTTCCGTTTATTGCTTGTTCTTGGTCTCTGCAACGTGTTGGTGTATGAAAGCGGTTCACGACAAAGCTGGTCGAAGGCAGCGTTGCTACAGTTGCATGCTGGGTTCATTACTGTTGCTTGGCTTGGCTACGGGTTGAAGGATTAAAGATACTGCAAAAGGCAGCAGCTAGCGTCGGTATAAGTTGGAACGCTTGTTGCAGCCGATAGAGAACCACGTTTCTCCTCTGTTCTCCCCTGTTATAACTTTTATTTACTGTTCAGTTTCAATTTTCATTTTCCTTGTCATGGGTTGAGGTTGATTGGATGTAGGTTAAAGACCAAGGAAGATTGGGAGTGAAGCTATCAACAGATTCGTGGTACAGCTGGATGACAAGCGGAACGGGATAGTAATGTATGTTGTTGTCGGTTGCCGTAGATACCAGCGGGAGCAGGAGTAGCACCAGGCCACACATGTCATGGAAGATTGGTGATGAAGACCACATCTGAAGCAGTGCCTAATTGCACCAGGATAGCAGACTGATAACACAGAATCGAGAGGCATGGTGCGGAAGCAACCCGTTACAGCCTGAAACCAAGACCACACCTGGAAACCAGAAAATGAAATGAATCATGAACAGTGTTCGGAGGGATTTATTGGTTGATTTAAATCTAAGGCTTTGTTTGGCATTCAGCTCTTGCATTAATCCATTTTCCTTGCATTTTTAGTATAGTTTAATTAGTTGTTAGTTTAGGATAGTTGTTAGTTGTCAATTTAGATTATTTCTAATTTTTTTATTTGTTAATTTAATTTTTTAGTCTTAATTTTTAGTTAATAGTTAATTTTATATTTTATGTTTTAGGATTTAATTTTAGTTTAGCATTTTACAAGTTACCTTTAGATTTAATCTAGATTAAATGTGTTTCATGCATTTTTAATTTAGTCTTTATTTTCATAAAGTTTTAGTTAGTTTAAATTGCATTTTGATTAAGTTGTTTAAATTGCATTTTAGGTTAGTTTAATTTTAGTTTAATTAATCTTGCTTTGTTATTTTCATAATTGCATTTTATTTTAATTGCGTTAATTAGTTTTAACTGTTTTAATTATTTTTGTAGGTTTTTTATCTTAATTGCGTGGATCACTGTAAGTAATTTTGCTCGGTTTTATTTAGTTCTTTTATTTTATTACTTTCCAGTATTTTTAACTTTAGACTTAGTAGATCACCCACTTCAATTTTATAATTTGCTAGAATATACTTAGGGTAAGATTAACAGGTAGTTAATTAGGCTAACCAACTTTTCTGAGGGATGATAACTCGGGACTCAAATCCTATTATTACTTGTACGACCCGTGCACTTGCAGACTATACCTTCAGGGCGTGTCAAGTAATAGAGATCGTTCTGCTTGAGTGAGGGATCGATCTCCCTCTTCCAACATGCTTGATTTTGCATTTTCCAGGCCACAAGATCGATCTCTCCTTGCGTGGGATCGATCTGGCCTTCATTTTACATCTTTTTTACTGCAATTTCTCCATTTGCACTCCTATTAAATCATTTCCACACTCATTTATCAATCCAATCACACTTAAAACTCAAAATCATTCATTTCTTATAATTCTCATGTAACGTAACTTGTCTATACATCAATTAATCATATACATTACATAGAAAATTAAGGGTCTTACAATCCTCCCCTCCTTCAAGGAATTTAGTCCTCCAAATTAGAACCAAGTTAATCTGAAAATAACTCTGGGTACTTCTTTTGCATCATACTCTCTAACTCCCATGTAGCTTCCTCCAGAGTGTGATATTGCCAAATAACTTTCACTAATGGAATTGTCTTTGTCCTCAACAACTTTTCTTTCCTATCTAATATCCGAACCAACTTCTCAACATACGTCATACTCTCATTGAGCTCCAATGGCTCATATCTTATCACATGTGTCGGGTCCGGGTGATACTTCTAAAGCATAGAGACGTGGAAGATGTTATGAACATTTGCCAAGTCTGGTGGCAATGCCAACCTATAAGCCTTATCTCCCACTCTCTCCAGAATCTCGAAGGGTCCGATATATCGAGGACTAACTTCCCCTTCTTACCAAATCTTAAAATCCCTTTCGAGGGAGAAACTCTCAGAAACATCGACTCACCCATAGTAAATTCCAGTGGTCTTCGTCTCCTATCAGCATAACTCTTTTGTCGGCTATGAGCTGTCCGTAATCTCTCACATATCAACTGGACATCCTCAAATGCCTGCTGTACTAAATTCAGAGCAAAAATCTGTCTATCACCAACTTGTTCCCATCCAATAGGGGATCGACATCTACGTCCATGCAGTACCTTATATGGTGCCATTCCGATACTCGCATTATAGCTGTTATTATAGACAAACTCAGCTAATTGTAGGTGATCATCCCAAGAGCCTCTAAAATCTAGCACACACGCTCTCAACATATCCTACAGGGTCTGTATAGTCCTCTCTGACTGACCATCTGTCTGAGGATGAAAAGCAGTGCTAAAACTCAAGTGGGTCCCCATCGCTTCCTGAAAATGTTCCCAGAAGTAGGAAGTGAAGCGGGCATCCCGATTAAAAACAACTCTCACTGGCACACCATGTAACTGAACTATCTCTCGAACATAAAAGTTCTCCAACTGACTCAGAGTATCAGTAGCCCTCATGGCCAGGAAATGGGCTGACTTTGTCAACCGATCCACAATAACCCAAATGGCATCATAACCTCTATCGGTCCTCGGTAATCCCATCACAAAATCCATGGAGACGTGCTCCCACTTCCATGTCGGTATCGGTAGAGGCTGCAATAATCTTGCAGGCTTCTGAGCTCTACCTTCACTTGCTGACAGACAAGACATCTAGTGACATATTCAGCAATGTCTCTCTTCATTTCAAACCACCAATAAACCTTTCAAAGGTTTTGATACATCTTAGTACTTCCTGGATGTATCGTGTACTTCGATGAGTGAGCCTCTGATAAAATTAACCTCCTGATCTCTGAGTCCTCGGGAATGCATACTCTGCCTCTGAACCTCAATAACCCATCCGAACTTAGCTCAAAATCTGTACCCACACCTGCCTGTATCTGACTCAGCCAATCGATACACTTTCAATCGCTCTGTTGAGCCTGCCAAATACGACAAATTAACTCTGGCTCTAATCTCAAACTAGCCATCATGCCAAATCTCTCTAAACCAGGAGGGTCAAATCCAAACTGAGGTTCGTAAATTGTTCCAACAACTCATGCTCTCGTACCATCATATAGGACAACAACCCGAGGTTCTTCCTGCTCAAGGCATCGACAACTACATTTGCCTTACCCGAGTGGTACATGATTTCACAATCATAATCTTTTCAGAGTTCGAGCCACCTCATCTATCTCATGTTCAGCTCTTTCTGTGAGAACATGTACTTAAGGCTTTTATGATCTGTATAAACTTTAAATTTCTCACCATAGAGATAGTGGCTCCATATCTTCAATGCAAACACTACGACCGCCAACTTTAAATCATATGTTGGGTAGTTCCTCTCATGGTCCTTCAACTGTCAGGATCCATAGGCAACTACCTTTCCATCATGCATAAGTACACAACCCAATCCCTAGTGTGATGCATCCGTATACACAGAGAAACTTCCTGAGCTAGTAGGAATGCTGAGAATCGGAGCAGTGGTCAACTGATGCTTAAGCTCCTAAAAACTCCTCTCACATTCCTCATCCCACACAAACTTAACATCCTTACGCGTGAGGCGTGTCAACGGAGTATCTAACCTGGAGAAACCCTCAACAAATCTCTGATAATAACTTGTTAACACCAGAAAACTTCTGATCTCAGTAACTGTCTTCGACTGTTCCCACTATACAACTGCCTCAATCTTGGATGGATCCACTGATACCCCATCCTTTGACACAACATGACCCAGAAATGAGATTTGCTCTAACCAAAAGTTACACTTACTAAGTTTGGCATATAATTCCTTCTCTCGGAAGGTCTGCAGAACTATCCTGAGATGTTGTTCATGATCTTCCCTAGACTTGGAATAAACTAAAATGTCATCAATAAACACAATCGCGAACTGGTCCAGGTATGCCTTAAACACGTCATTCATCAACGCCATAAATGCTGCGGGGGCATTCGTCAATCCGAATAGCATAACCAAAAACTCGTAGTGGCCATAATGGGTACGAAATTTTATCTTGGGCACATCTCCACTCTGTATCCTCAACTGATGGTACCCTAATCGCAGATCTATCTTTGAAAAGACTTGGGCTCCTCGGAGCTAATCCAACAAATCATCTATGCATGGAAGGGGATATTTGTTCTTAATGGTGGCCTTATTCAACAACTGGTAATCTATACACAGTCGGAGGCTTCCATCCTTCTTCCTTACAAACAAAATCGGAGCTCTCCAATGTGAGACACTTGGTCTAATAAATCCCTTCTCTAGCAACTCTTGCGGCTATTTCTTTAGCTCTTCCAACTCAATCGAAACCATTCCGTATCAGGTGGTAGTCCTGGTAATTCATCCGAAAAGACATCAAAAAAATTAGCAATTACTGGAATGTCCCTCAATTTCGGGTGTGCCTTATCAATGTCAACCACGTAGGCAATGAACCCTTCACATTATTCTTTCCACCGTTAGCAACACAAATCATCACATTAACATACATAATTGATAAACAAATTCATCTCTCAAATGTATTGAATTTAAATTATACTCTTTCATCTTACAATAAACATGTTCTTCATTTCATTTCACAAAATTTACAATAAGATTATCTATCTCTAGAAACCTCAATGTTTTAGCATAACAATCCATAATTACATGATTTGCAGCCAACCAATTCATTCTTAGGATTACATCAAAATCATTCATGCTCAATAAAATTAAATTGGCTGCCATCTCTTTTCCTCCTATACTCAACTTACAGTTCCTATATACATACTCAGTCAATTAACTATCATTTATAGAGGTAGATATCATCAACATTTTATCTAACAGTGTTGGTGTTACATGCTTCAACAATTTATGTGCAAAGGAAGGCGATATGAAGGAGTGTGTGGCACCAAGATCAAACAATACAAATGCTTCTAAGTCAAAGATTTGGATGGTACCTTAAATCACATTCGTCGATGCGTCTACTGTGTCCTGGTCCAGTGCATGCACTCGTCCTCTATTAACACCCACTGCCTGTTTCCTTTTTTCCTCAGTCGTAGCCCTCCTCCTCGAGGCAATTGTCTCAACTGGAGCTCTCTTCGGCTCCTTGCCCTTATGTGGGGCAGTCTCAATCATTTCAGAACAATGCCTCACGATGTGCCCTGGCTTCCCACATCTATAACATGTAACAGGGGGCGTCTAGCAAGGTCTTGTCCCATAAAATCTGCCACATCTCCTACACTGATAGGTAGTAGGACGTGGTCCTCCAATAATCATACCCTTCGGAGCAGTCAAAGTTGGATATACAGGAGGTCTAGCAGCTCTCTCTTGCACCTCCTCAATCTTGGGTTTCTTCTCGTAAAATCTCCAGCCTCCTCTCTTGGCCACTCTATCAATCCCAGATCTCTTCTGATCTCTGTCTCTCATGACATAATCTTTCCAAACTCGAAGGCATTTCATGCAAAGTCCTGCTTACATAACTGTGCCCTGTGCACTGCCTCCTCATAAGTATGCATGTCAAATAGGGCTAGCTTAGTTCGGATGGCCAATCTCAACCCATCCATGAACTTTTGAACCTTTCAAGTCTCACTGCTCATCATATCTGGGTCATATCTCCCCAAGGACAGGAATCTCGATTCATACTCATCCACTGAATGGTTCCCCTGAACCAAGTTAATGAACTCCATCTGCAATTTCCTCTGCGCAGTGGTCGAAATATATTGCCTCCTGAAGGCCTCCAAGCATATCTCCCATGTGATCTCAGAGTGTCTGGCTCTCAAAATAGCTTCGGTGGATCTCCACTAGTGCTCTACCTCGCCCTTTTGCATAAATACTACGAAGGCCACTTTCTCAACTGATGTACATCTGAAAAATCTGTATAATTTCTCCATCTCATAAACCCAATTCTCCGTAATAACCGGGTCTTTCACCCCTCTGAATACTGGAGGTTTCAATTCCTGAAACTAGTGTAGCCTACTCAACTCGCAATCAAACCCCAAGTCATTATTGCTCGGCTGTAGAGCGATGGGAGAAGTCGTATCTCGTACTGAGGGTGTAATAGTCTTTGTAGTCTAAGGCCTTTCCGCCTTTGCAGCTGCCTATCCAATAGTAGTAGGCTGTGAGGTGAGACCTCATCTATCACTGGCACCCAATGCCTATGTGACTATCTCCACCAGGCTCTCAATACTCTGCTCTATCCTAGCGAAGCATGCCTCTGTATCTCCTAATCTCTCAGCAAGGTCCTGTGGAGCCTGAGCAGTCTGTGGCTTCGTACGGCTCTCCGGCCTACCTCTACGGCCTCTAGCACGTGCACCCGCCCCTCTACCTCGACGTGTAATAGGCATAGTGTCTAACTTCCTGTATTCATAATCACCGATTTGTCTCTTTCCATCTCGGTATACATAGTTATATCTAAACAAAAGCACAGTAATATAGTGATGTAACTTTCCTACTTATTAATACTGACTCACATCAGGCAAACTCAGCTCTGATACCAATCTCTGTCACGACCCTTTTTACCCCTTATATAAAAAAATTACTACTAATTTTTCGCAATTTCCATTTCCTTTACCCGGTCGTGAACAACCCTCACTAGTAACAGTTTGGTTGTGAGTCAATAATAATCATCATTAACCATCCATTTCCAATAAATCAAAAGCCATGTCATATATCTAGAAGATAAGTTATACACTTATACAAGACATGTCTACTGACATTTACATCCCCCATATCACAATTCAAAATGACTACTGTGCCTTTACATTGTTTAGATACAAAAAGAATCTTGTGTGTATACCTCTTGGTGATGGAGTGCAGCAGATGTCCAAAATACCATGCCTCAGTCCTCATCGGGCTACTATGTACGCTATGTAAAGGGGGAAAGTAGAGGGATGAGCAACCACATGCTCAGTAAGGCAATAATGCAACCACGGTAGATAACTACACTATCTACATGCCGATAATGTCATGGCATAAATCATTTATAGTCAGAGCATGAGGAAATAAAACTATGTCGCATGTATATACATATATCATGTATTAAAAACATGGAAATAGGCATGTAAAACATGCTAAAATCATCAAGTAAAACCTCTCATGCTTATCATTATCAAGACTCATCATAAAAAGGGAAATTCATTAGGAAACATCCTTTAAAACATATCACATTCTCAAAACACATCAAATCTCATCACAACGAATATCATTCGTTTAACAAAAATCCCACAAGGCTCGACCCCTCCCACGGGTCTACCCTAGACAATCACAATCACACTCAGTGTGTAAAACCATGTGGTAATATGTAATATTTTATGAGACAGTCGGTCACTATATCTCAAAGACTATGTTGGCCAACTATGTCATAATCATCTCAGACCACAAGGATCTCGGTGTGCGGGGCATCATGTTAGAACGAAGGTGGGTTAGTTCTTCGCCAGACTTTTAAAATCATCGTCACAACCATGCAGTACAACGTACTCCGCGGACCCATATCATGGTTGGAGGTGCCAGCCGTAGGTCTTATCTACCCCATGCCATGTGTAACCTATATAGTCTCAAGTGCACGTGGGAGCATTTCATCTTGTAAGAGAGCCTCCCCACCCCAACGGGCTTAAGGATGTTGGCTTAAGGATCCTACCGTAAGAGAGCCTCCCCACCGAACAAAGCCTCCCCACCCCATCGGGCTTAAAGATGTAGGGCTTGAGAATCTTACCATCTCCACGGCATCATACATACTATAGTGTGAAAACCTATGCGAGCTAAGCTCTAGCACGATTCATGGATCATTAATAAATCACCTCGTACGAGCAACGCTCTAGTACGGCCTTATGCATAAAATCATGAAGAAACCACGTATGAGCATAGCTTCAGTACGGTCATATGCATAACAAAGTCAATAAAAATCCACGTACGAGTAGAAGCTCTAGTATGGTTTATAAAACATCATCGTAGTCCAAAGTAAGGTGCGAGCTAAGCTCCAGCACATTTCATACATGTGAAAACACCAAAACCCAGTGCGAGCGATACTCTAGCACGATTTAACTCACATAAACACAATAGGCGACTCTTTTTCAGCAAAACTCTCTCAAAACCATGATTAGCATCTCACTTGTGCCATTTCTCCAAATCAAAAAATCGCTAGCCAGCCTATCAGTTAATTTGCTTAAACTGAAGCAATACATTTTCGTAAAAACATCAAAACATGTGATTTATGCAATTATTAGCCTTACTATCCCTTTCATAAGAGTCATTTCAAAATCAAACCACATACATCTACACTTGTAGTCATTCACATACACCATCAATTCACTTTTTTGAATAATCATGCACTTTCAAAATCCCTATATTTGCCCACAAAATACAAACAGCTATCTCTATATACTCATAGAATTCCCTTACTTGGAATCGTGTCGCGTGATTTCACTTCCTTAAAGCTGCTGGATCTCAGGGTTCGATTCGCCTCGAACGAAGTCTTCAAAACTACACAAGATTACGTTTCACATCAATTTAGTTCAATATAACACAACTCTTATGTTTACTATAGTAAAGTCAACCTATAGTCTTTATTAACTCTTATGAGGTCTCATTTCCTCTTAAGTTCATTTTTGATCACTTAATAGTTTCTCGAGGGTTTGTTAAACTCCTTTTGGTCTATTGATTCGTACTTAAATCAATTTTTGAGTTCATCGAATCTCTAATCCCTCATTTACCTCACTATGGCATTTTGTCAACCACCTCACTTGCTTATTCACTTAACTAAGTCAATCTAGCAATGTGGCTTATTCAACTTTCTAAAAATCATACATACTACCTCATAAACACTTTAGCATACCCCCTTTATCATCGATTCATCCATATCCCATTTTCTCACTCTAGATTCAATCAAGGTGTTACTTGTTCCATTATACTCTAAGTATTTTCTGTCATTAATATACACACCAATCAACTCAAAATCAATAACTAAACAAATGTACTTAGGTTGGTGCATTAGAAACTCACCTAGCTTGATTTTCTCCTTGATCCAAATGGGAATGTACCTTTGCTCCTTCAATCCAACCAATAGGGTATTGATTCCAAACTATGTTGTTCTTCTCTTTATGATGAACAACTTTGCTCTAATGATATTTTCTCAAATCTCTATGAAAATAGGATGCTTTTGGTGTGAGAAAGCTAGGTTTTGGATTGAAAATGGAAAGATTGAGTTTTTTCCCATGATTTGCAGATCCAACTGCTCCCTATTTATAGAATTGGCTTAATGAGATCGATCTGCATAGGGTGGAGATCGATCTGGTCCTCTTAAATTCTTCATTTTCACGACATTTTATAAGCATGAGATCGATCTATCGAATGCATGAGATCGATCTGCTTCAATGAAATGAGATCAATCTGCTTCAATGCAACATGATCGATTTGTCTCAGGCAGAGAGCTAAGAAGATCGATCTGGCCATTAGGGGAGATCGATATGCTCCAACCCGAGAGTACTGGAGATCGATTTGCTTGAGTGAGCGATCGATCTCCCTCTTCCAACGTGCTTGATTTTGTATTTTCTATGCCACAAGATCGATCTCTCCTTGCGTGGGATCTATCTGGCCTTCATCTTATGCCATTTTCACTGCAATTTCTCCATTTACACCCCTACTAAATCATTTCCACACTCATTTATCAATCCAATCACACTTAAAACTCAAAAACATTCATTTCTTGTAATTATTATGTAATATAACTTGTCTATACATCAATTAATCATATACATTACATAGAAAATTAAGGGTCTTACACAGGGAGCTGCTTTAGGTGTTGACAGAAGGGACGCACGATTAAGGAGTGCCCGTAGGGTAGGACCCCGTAACCACTAGAGTAGCCACAACAGCCCGGGAGATAGGCTCCCTCGAGACAAACCCCACAGAAACAAGCTACCGCAATGGAGAAGGGTAAGAAGCCTGTCACTCAGGGGAGAGTCTTTGCTTTGGACAAAGAGACTGTTGATACCTCCACTGAGACTATTAGGGGTAAGCTTTTAATTTACAATCACGAGGCACATGTATCATTTGACCCAGGTTCCATGCACTCTTTTATACCACCCCACTTTGCACATAATTTGCCTATAAAACATGAGCCTCTAGATTTCATGTTATACATTAGCACACCCTGTATAAATCCCAAAAGACTGATATGGTGTATAGAAATTGTGAAATTAAGGTAGGAGATAGGGTAATGTTAGCGGATCTAGTCTTGCTGAACATGTATGACTTTGATGTAATTTTTTGTATGGATTGTCTAGCCACCAATCGCGTAAGTCTAGACTGCTATACTGTCAGACCCGGATTTTCGTAACTTGTACCTTATGATTCCTATGTGTATGAACACTATGTAATTATAGTTGAATATAAGAAGAGTATTTACTAGACTTAAAGTTTTAGTGACATGATTTAACACGCAAAAGCTACATAAAATGCCTAATGTGAGCGATGAGTATCACAGGCTAAACCGAGTTATTCTAAATCATTCTGTCTGAAAATAAGAAATTAAAATGAAAGAGCATAGAGAGCTCATGAAGGAAAGTCAGCTTGATTTAGTCCCGAACATAGAAAACAAGAGTAAAAGCTACAAAGGGTAAAATGGACCTTTTTAGCGAGAAAAGGTGTTTCGAGTATAATTATCCACCAGAAGCGGTTGGAATATAAATACGAGAGTGTGAGACATAAGATATGACACTTTCAAAATTTTAAGAAAAAGTCAACTTAGTCAATGGTTAAGGAAAAAGTCAACTATAGTTAAGAAAGTGGACTTTTACCATAGTTGACTAATCATGGTTAAAAAATTAACCTAAGTGGGGAAAAATATTCTTGGCCAGAATACAAGATAATCATCCCCGGAAGTAAAGAAAATTTATTCGAAAGGATTCCGGAATGAATTTAATGGTTAAAAACGTAATGGGCCTAAGGTGAAAATTTTAAAGCCCATTAAGGTATACTAAACGTATATCGAAATTTTTAGGTCCTTAAGACCGAATTGTTGGACCAATTGATTGGCCAAATTTTGAGACAATTAAAGGCTCGAGACATAGTGAAAATTTCAGCCCAAAAGCCCATTAAGAAAGCCCAAACCGAGAAGCCCAAATGGAAAAGCCCATGAGATAAATATCTAACCATAGTTAAAGTTAACTATGACTCATAAGGTGACTCATAAGGTGACTCATGGCCAAGGTTTGGAAAGTCAAGTATAATGGCTGAAAAGTAAAGCTTAATGCTAAGTATATGGCTTATAAATTCAGCCACACCATTGTCATCTTCATCACACCAAATCCGGCTAGAAGAAGAAACCATTGAAACATATTTTCCAAGCTTTCTCTCACTAGAAATCACTAGGAATTAGGCATAATTGGAACTTGCATCCTTCATGGAAGTTGTTCCAAATTGAAAGGAGAGTGACATATGTTGGAATTGGCTATCAAGGAGCCATAGAGTGCAAATCGAGAGCCTCCAAAGTTTCGGCCAAAGGGTGAACACAACAATTGGTATATTTTCTAATTTCCAATTTCATATATGTTAATGTATGAATGATTTCAAGTATGTTGATATATGTTTTAAGCATTGAAACATATTAAATCACCATGAAGTGGGTTAGGCCGAGAGTGAATAATGGGATATTAAATTATGTCAATATGATTTTAAGACATAAATGGATTAGTGTACATGTATTAATGTTAATGGTGTAATTAGAATTAATCAAATTGATTAATTAATACATGTAATTTGTTGGCAATCAAGGTGTTTGATAAAATGCCTAAATGAACTATATGATGATTGGTAATGTTGCCTACCAAGTGTTTGTGAAAATGCCTAAGTGAAATTGGCTAAATAATAGGCATGGATGGCATGCCATGGTAAAACCGAGGCATAGGTAGCTCCATGGCATGTGGTCGAGAGGCCCAATGGGCCAAGCCCAAATATGTTAGGCCCAATAAGATGTAATGGGCCTAGGACAAGCCCAATAAGAGTTGGTGGGCCCCACAAGCCCAATAGGCCCAACGAAAATGAATAGTAAAATGAAAATGGGCTTAAGGCCTAGTTAGGCCCATTAAGGATTATTAAGGCCCATTAAGGGAAAATGGACTGTATTAATGTGTAATACAGTAGGAAAATTATAATTAACCTGAGGAATGGTTATTTACAGCTCTGGAGTTTACATTGAGAGCTGATCGGACTACGAGATTGAGCAGCACCGAGGAAGTGAGGTCACTTGACGTGATCCGAGGTAAGGGACTTTTGCGGGTAGTTAGAGATACCTGCACGTATTTTCGTCTGCTTTTACATTCACTTAAAAACTCTGAGGGTCAGAGAAAGTGAATAATAATTATTGCGACCCGATAGTGGTAAATTACGATATTACCCCTAGTTAGTCAAAAAGTCAACTTTTGTGAAAAGTTGCAAAAAGCATGGAAAATACTATTGTGAGTGTTTAATTGTTGTTTAGCATGAAAATAAATAGATGGGCTAATAATTTTAAGGTTGATGTGACTTAAGCACACTTTGTAGTGCTGATTTTAATATTTTGTAAACAATCCCTTTTAAAACGCCATCTATCATATTATGAGAGAATGAATCGTGCTAGAGCACAGCTCGCACTGGATTTCATATGTTTTCCACATACATTAGTGCTGGATTTTAATACGCACTAGATTTCCATGACATGCATGATAGAGTACTGGAGTTTTACTCGTACTCAGCTTTTAATTATATATGCATGACACAGAGTGCTGGAGCGATTAGCTCGTACTCGAGTTTTACATGAGATACATGACAGAGTACTGGAGCGTTGCTCGTACTCGATTCTTCATGGTTTATACATGACATAGTACTGGAGCTATTGCTCGTACTTGATTTGATATTGTGCATAGCATGGTACTGGAGCTATTGCTCGTACTTGATTTAATACATGAACTATGCATTGACCTAGTTGCTGGAGGTTTACTCGCACTAGAGTTGAGTTTGTGATGTGAAACAGTGTTTGAGCGTAGTGTCGACTGTGTGTCGCACTTAAGGGCGCGCACTGTATGTGATATTATTTACATGTTACCCACTCATGCCGCATTCTCGTGTGACTGAGTGTCACATTTTGAGAGGATGGCCAGCATGAGGGTATTAGAGATGTGGTATGATATTCCACAGGTGCGAGGGCTAAGACCTATGTTAGGCACCCTGACTGTGATGTTGATATTCCATGGTTCCGAGGGCTAAGTCCTATGGCAGGCACCCTGGCTGTGACGTAAGGTCCACGGGTGTATTTTGTACCGTGCCCGGGGCACGAGGAGTACGCTGTACCGTGTGTTACGTATAGCTAGCGGCTGTAGTGGACTAACCATCCTCCCGTTGCAGTAGTGATGCCCCGCACACCGAGTACTATGTTGCTTGGGATCACATTTCGGATATGATCATAGTCCAGGATACTATTTGCATTTAACCACAGAGTCTCACATGATATATCACATTGATTGACTGATTTAAATTGTGGACAGACCTGAGGGATGGGTCGGACTCCGATTTTGTGATGTGAATTATTTAATGCCATATTTATTGTGATTTAAATATACATGGCATGATTTACATAAAGGCATAATTTATATAAAGATGCATTGTTTTGCACTACATGCCTACATTTGAGAAAGAAAGCATGATTTCTGTACATGGGATTTAATCTGTACAAGTATATATATTATATTTCAAGACATGCTTTTAAAGTGAGTTAAGGAAATAATGTTTTCAAGGCACAGCATTATTTTGAGTAGATAATGTAGATATCTACGTGCTTGCCTGATTTCCTTACTGAGCGCATTGTATGCTCACCCCCCTTTCTTTTCATCTCTCTACAGAGCGTCAGTAGAGCGAGAACTATCGAGGGATAGTATTCCTGAGTCCACAGCTAGTTCCTATCGATCGCCAGGTATACCTATTTTGTACAGTTGTGTATCTAAACATAGAAACAGCACAGTGATGTATACGTTATATATTATGGGGAATGTATTTGTATTAGATTTTATATAATCTTACATGTATGATAAAAGCAAGTATAGTCAGTAATAGTATATTGACATGTATGTATGATATTGGATGATGTGGTAAGTGAGGACTCTGACATCGAATCACAGCCCAACCATTGAAGAGAGGAAAGGTAAGTCAAAATACGAAAAATTTGTAGTGATTTTTGGTTAAAGTCATGGATTGAGAACGGGTCCTGACATATACCAAGACTGTAACCTTCTCCTTACCTAATAAGTTTGATGTATGCTTTGCAGTTAAGAAATAAAATACATGATTTCGACTTTTGGTGAAAATTTCTGATGATTGTATTAATGTGAAGGTTATGTTGCATTCATCTCTGAAACTAGTCGGGAACGTCCAAGAATATAGGACATACTAGTGGTATGGGAATTCCTTGATGTATTTCCCGATGAATCACCGGGACTACCACCGGAGAAAGAGTTGGAGTTTACTATAGACTTAGCACCAAAAACTCAGCCAATCTCAAAGTCTCCTTACCAGATAGCCCTTGTTGAGCTTGAAGAATTAAAAAAGTCGTTGCGAGAGCTATTAGACAAAGGGTTCATTAGGCCGAGTGTATCCTCATAGGGAGCTCTGGTATTATTTGTATCACGACCTCCCCTCCTGTGACCTATCAAAATCACCACAAATTTTTCGCAGTTTACCTACCTCTCCTTCTGTCATATCTCAACACCAAATAGTTGGGCTATGGTTCGATATTAGTCACCTCAACCATATTCATTCCACAATATACATACATGCCAATACATATTTTCTATTGACTCCAAGTATTCTTTTCTTAATTGTAAACTCATTACATTATAATACAATACTTATACATATACAATCCCCGATCGTACAAACGTTTACATAACTGTGCTTTTACATTGTTCAGTACAAAGCGTTTCAAATGTGTATACCTCGTGTAAGATGGATATGTAGCAGATCAAGGAATATCAGCTCTCAGCCGTGTTCAACTACTGTGAACGCTCTGTAGAGAGGGGAAATAAAGAGGTGGTGAGCTCACAGCTCAGTAAGAAAATCAGGCAAGCAAGTAGATAACCGAACTATCTACAAAATACAATGCTCAGGCCTGGAAATCATTTCCTTATCGACTTATATCTAAAGCATGCATCTTGCTTTAAAACTTTATGCAATATATACATATAAATATAAATCACCAGTTATAAAACTCAATTCATGCTGGTTTAACAAGCTCAGCAGTTTATGCAAAATATTGCATTTCTCATGTAATTTCATAAAAATCACATTTATCATGCCATTCAAATAAATCAAAATAATATGGCATTCATCATGTTTAAAAACATGGAAATCTGGGCCTCACCCATCCCTCGGGTTACCCTTTTTCGCAACTCACAAACTCACATGTTCAGGTTATAAAACCTTGTGATAATTCATTCAAGAAATATCAATTTACATTACATGAAAGGAGATTGGCGACTACATATTCCAAGATTATGATCATAACACATTTTTCGTGATCCCAAGCTACACAGTACTCGGTGTGCGGGGTCTCACAATTGCTGTAACGGGAGGTGGCTCAAATCCTTACCGTCAGCTCACAACTCACTCATATCGTGTACTCACGGTACAACGTACTCCATGTGACATACACAGTACACAGTACTCCATGGACCCAATCTCAAGGTCGGGATGCTCGCCATGAGTCTTAGTCCTCATACCTTGGATATACCTCATAGTCGGGATACTTGCCATAAGTCTTAGTCCTCATACTATGGGTTCTATTTTCGATAACCCTCGGCCATATCTAAAAAATGTGCAATTGCGAGCATAAAATCGGTGCAACACACAGTCAGCACAGGCTCCCAACACGGCTGTTCCATACTTTCTTTCAAAATCTAGTACGTGCGAGTAATCTCCCAACACGACCATATACAAGTGACATAAATCTAGTCCAAGCAATGCTCCCAGTACTATGTCTTATAAACATCGAGTATGAGCAATGCTCCCAATACTCTATAATGCATCAATAATGAAAACTGAGTACGAGCTATGCTCCCAGTACTCTATCATGTAGAACTGAGTATGAGCGAAGCTCCCAATACTCTACAATGCATCAATCAATGAAAACTGAGTACAAGCAATGCTCCCAGTACTCTATCATGTAAAAATCGCATTTAAAATTTAGTATGAGAATACACTCAAGTACTATATGATGCATATCTCATAAAATATAGTGCAAGTACTCTCTAGCACTAAGGGTTTACACACAAACCTGATAGATAGCTGTTTCAAATCATAATTCACCTAAGTAAATCAAATAGGCACTCAAATGTGTTTTTTCGCATATACATGAAAACATTAGCCATTCTATCCATACACATTCAAAACATGTTGAATTTAATTACCCACATGTTCCCTAAGCATTTTAAACCTATCAAATCCTACCAACGTCTCTATATATGGAATTTCATATAAGATATAGTAATCAAAATTTTATTCGAAATACGTGTAGATATCTCTAGCTACTCACGAAATTTTCTTACCTTGGATCACGTCTCGTGACCTCACTTACTCGGTGTTGTTCGCTCTCGCAGTCCAATCAGCTTCCAATATAAACTTCGAAGTTGTTAATGATTATCCAAACTAGTATACCTTAATACATTTGTTTTCACTTACATGATTCTAAATCAATGCTTTTATCTCATCACTTTCTCCCATTTTCTCATTTCCATACCTATAGCTAGGTCATGGATATTTTGCATGATCCATTTGTTTTCAGCAGTTTAAACTTATACCAATTAACTCACCAATACACCTAGATTAACATATATCAAAGTGGTGTATTGAATCTTACCTAGCTTGAACTTTCTTCCTTTTTCACCAAAATTGGCAAAATCCACTTTGCTTCTTCAATCTTTGATTCCAACTTCTTGTTTCCAAGTATGTCGTTCTCCTCTTTACTAAGAACAACTTTGTTGAAGTGAATTTTACTCAAAACTGATTGAAAAATGAAGTTTTTTGGAGTAGAAATATTAGGTTAAACTTTGGTTCCTTGAAAGGTTTGGTAATTCTCGAGAAAACAGAGGTTGCAGACCTTATATTTATAGAATTGCTCTTAGAGATCGATCTACCAATGATGAGGGATCAATCTATCCTGCCTTTTCTCCTCAGAAATTGAATTTCCAAGCCTAGTGAGTTCAATCTGCTCCTAAGCATGAGATCGATTTGCTTTACACAAAACCTTAAGGAGATCGATCTGCATTGAATGGGAGATCAATCTGCTCCTCTTCAGCAGCAGTTCTGCTGCAATTTCTTCCCAAAATTCACTGTTACATTTATTTTAAATTACTTAACTACCCGTTTTGCATTCCATACATATTGACAACTTAAAAACATTTATTCCTTATGATTTATATCAAATGTGACATGTCCATACATCAAAAAAAATAAAGAATACATGTTAAATTACGGGTCTTATAATTTGTGCTGAAGAATGACGGTAGTCTCAGGTTGTGCATAGATTATAGGCTGCTAAACAAGGCCACAATCAAGAACAAGTATCATCTGCCCAGAATAGATGACTTGTTTGACTAACTAAGAGGGGTTATAGTGTTCTCAAAAATTAACCTGAGATTGGGCTATAACCAATTGAGAATCAGGAAGAAGGATATTCAAAAGATGGCCTTCAAGATAAGATATAGCCACTATGAATTCCTTGTAATGCCCTTTGGTCTAACTAATGCCCCTACAGTATTCATGAGCCTGATGAATGAGGTATTCCAGGAATATTTGGATCGATTTATCATAGTCTTTATTGACGATATCTTGATCTACTCAAAGTCCCGAGATGAGCATGAGCAGCATTTAAGGATAGTGCTCCAAACTTTGAGAGAAGCAGTTGTATGGGAAGTTAGATAAGTGTGATTTTTGGTTGGAGCAGATAGCTTTTGAGGGACAAGGTCTCGGTTGATCCGTCTAAGGTTGAGGCAGTACTCAAGTTGGAGAGGTCAAAAATTGTTACATAAATTCAGAGTTTTTTGGGACTAGCAGGGTATTACAGGAGGTTTGTTGAAGGTTTCTCCAAGATTGCCACTCCACTGACTAAGCTGATATGTAAGGATGTTCTGTTTGAGTGGACTGATCAGTGTGAGCAGAGTTTTCAGGAACTTAAGTAGAGGTTGACCACTGCCCCAGTCTTGACCATTTCGAGTGGACTTTGAGGCTATGCAGTGTATAACAATGTCTCTTATCAAGGTTTGGGGTGTGTACTTATGCAATATAGGAGAGTAGTCGCATATGGTTCTCGCTAACTTAGGAACCATGAAAGGAACTACCCCACCCATGACTTGGAGTTAGCCACAGTTGTTTTTGCTCTGAAGATATGGCAGCATTACCTGTATGGAGAAAGATTTCAGATTTTCACTTACCACAAGAGCTTGAAGTACATATCTGATCAGAAAGAGCTAAATATGAGACAGAGATGGTGGATATAGCTCTTCAAAGATTATGACTGCGAGATTCTGTATCACTCAAGCAAGGCAAACGTGGTAGCAAATGCTCTAAGTAGGAAGGGGATTATTTCTTTTATGATGATCAGAGAATGGGAGTTGTTAGAGCAGTTTGCCAAGCTAAGTGTTAGTGTGGAGGCAGCGGATATTGGGTTCATGGCTAGCCTACAAATTGAACCTAGTATTTTAGATCAGATCAGAACTGGACAGAGGGGTGATCACAAGTTATTCGACATGGTTAGTCATGCAAAACAGAATATACAGTCAGATTTTACGGTCAGTGAGAATGGACTATTGAGGTTCAAAGGTCGTATATGTGTCCCAAATAATAATGCCCTGAGAGAGAGGATCTTAAAGGAGTCTTATTGTTCTCAGATACACCACGCACCCAAGGAGCACTAAGATGTACCATGACCTATGTTAGGTGTATTGGTGGATCGGTATGAAAAGAGATGTAGCAGAGTTTGTGGCCAAGTGCTTGATTTGACAGTAGATTAAGATTGAGCACTAAAAGCCAGTAGGACTACCTAAGCCTCTTCCAATGCCTACTTGGAAATGGGAGCACATTACCATGGACTTCATTATGGGCTTACCAAGGACCCAAAGGGGTCATAATGCAATTTGGGTGATCGTAGACAGACTGACTAAGTGTGCTCACTTCCTTGCCATTAAGAGTACGAATTCTTTAAATGCCTTAGCATAGTTGTATGTTAGGGAGATAGCTCGGTTGCATTGGGCACCCATGAGCATTATGTCTAATAGAGATTCCCGATTCACTTCCAAATTTTGGGCTCATTTCCAAAAAGCCATGGGATTTTAGCTTAATATGAGCATTGCTTATCATCCTCAAACCTTAGAGGATATGTTAAGGGTGTGCGCTTTAGAGTTCAAAGGCTCATGGGATGATCATCTGCCTCTTGCAGAGTTTGCTTATAACAACAACTATCATGCTAATATCAGGATGGCACCTTATGAAACCTTATATGGTAGAAGGTGTAGGTCTCTAGTGGCTTGGGAATAAATGGGTAACAGAAAGATCTTGGCTCCCGATCTTATGGAACAGGCAGCTGAAGGTGTTCGGATAATCGGTGACAGACTTAAGGCCGCCCAAAGTAGGCAGAAGAGTTATGCAGAGATGCGTAGGTGGCCATTTGAGTTTTAGATTGGGGACTCTGTGTTTCTGAAAGTATCCCCGAGCAAGGGTATCATGCGCTTTGGAAAGAAAGGGAAGTTGAGTCCTCCCTTCATTGGTCCATTTAAGATTTTAGAGAGAGTGAGATGTAGCCTACAGACTTGCTTTACCACTGCAGCTTTCTGGGGTATATAATGTCTTCCACGTCTCCACGTTAAGAAAGTATAATCTATATCTTTCATATATCATTGAGTACGAGCCTTTGAGCATTCAAGGGGACATGAGCTACATTGAGCAATCTATCTAGATTTTGGACAGAAAGGAAAAGGTACTTCGATCGAAGACTATCCCTTTGGCAAAGGTTCTCTCGCAGCATCATTCGATTGAGGAAGCTACATGGGAGCTAGAGAGCCTTATGAAGGAGAAGTACCCTTATCTGTTCTGATGGACCAAGACGAATTTGGAGGACCAAATTCCTATAAGGTGAGGAGAAATGTAAAACCCAAATTTTTTCCATCGTACTTATTATTAAAGTATTGAGAAGTGACTAAGAAAACTCGGAATAATATTATGCAGGCCCAAAGAAGACCAAAGCCCTCGAATCAGTAGCGTGGAGCCCGATGACAGACAAATCGAGGTAAGGTCTTAAGCCTGAGAATACATTAAGAATTACATAGTCAAGCATGAAATGATGTCTATGAGTGAAGATTTAGTCATTGGAAGTGAAAAAGTTAGTTAAACTCGGGTTTTATATTTAATCGGGAAAATGGTCTTAGTTAGGAAAATAAATTCAAATAAATTATAAAAATTTGAGAAAATTATTCTGAGACCATGGGAAGTTAATATAAGGTCATATTGATTTGGGAAAATTACAATTAAGTGGAAAGGATGAGGATTGAATGGTCAAATGAATTTTCAAAGTGAGTTAGGAAGCTGAAACCGTTTAGCTCGGTATTGACCAAGTCAAGAAAATGAGCTCGATTTAGGAAACTTTTCTTAAACAAGTGATCCCAAAATTTTATAGGAGATACTAGAGACATGATATAATGTTGGAGAAGTGAAAATTTGGGAGAAATTGGACTAGAAGTATTATTTTGGGATCTTACAAAATAGGGCAGAAAATTTACCCTGCACAGTCAACCTGACCCTTAAGTGGAAACCATTGGATTTGAAGATCTTCCCCTCATCCAACGGCTCCCATATTTTCCAGATATCAATACCACTTAACAAGCTTCCAATAGAAGCCAAAAACACCTGAACACCTTATGAAACCCGAAAGCTAGCCCCTCCTCTTCACTACCGCAATAGGTACTATAGTACCAATTTTACACAAATATTTTGGTGGCCTTCCGGCTAGATTCAGGTGATGGCCAAGAGAAAAAAATCTTCCTCTCTTAACCCTCTTCAACATATAAAAATTTCAGCAAAAACCAAGTCCATTTGTTGGGGGAAAAGTTAGAGAGAATTGCTGGACAGAAAACTGTCATGTTCATGGTAAGTAGAGATTTGGATTTTTTATGATTTTTGTTGGGTTTTTCTTGCGTTTTTTAGTAAATCTAGGTTGAATGTTTGTTAATTTACAGTTGGACACTGATTTGGAGTAGTGTTAAAGTGATTTGTTTGGATTGAAGGTAAGAGAAAATGATAAGTGTTGAATATGATAAACTAAGTATGCATTTGATTATTTTGTGAACTTTGTTATTGTTAAGAGTGATGGAAAATAATTTTGAGGAGATATAGGGTTTCGGCCAGCAAGGAATTTATTGTGTTTATGATGTACGTGAGTTATTTTTAAGTGAATATATATTAAAGAAGATACTGAAAATTTCGGTTTGAAGTTTGGTATAGCGAAAAATCGAAAGATGAAAATTTTGACGGTGTAAGTTGACAATAAGTATAGTTAGGATATGCGGATATTGTAATTAAGTTATTTTGAGAATGAATATGGAAGTAGGATAACGAAAATTTGTATAGGAAGCTTAACTGGGGCTTAAATCGATAAAATCAAGAAAATGAACTAAGTTAGCGAAAAGGGTCGAGAATGGTTAATTTAAGGATGTCAATGCATGTTTGAGTGTATATAAGTAGGTTTTACCTATGTGTGATGAATTGGTGTTATTTTGGATAGCTCGAAAAATCGACACAATTAACGAGACGATACTTGGTCCCGGGGAAATAGTGCCACTTAAACCCAGTAGAGGTAAGGGGTGTAATTTAATATAGTAATAGTATTCCTTTTCTCAAACCTCGATTTATGAAAACGTTCAAGTTTACTCAACTTCTCAATAAATTGTTGGAAAACTATTAAGAGATTGTTTCTTTAATTCAAACTAACCCTTGAATGAAAATCAAGCTTCACACCTATCAAGCCTATCTTTCATTCGGTCATAATTTTTTAATTGAAGGAAAACTTTATGAAATTAAATGCAAGATTTTTGAGCATGTTTTCTGAATCTATCTTTCGAATAAGATGTTTTGATTTTCGATTTATGTATGAAATTATCACACGTTTTGAGACTAAAGGCCACCTATGTTTTAAGTTATCACATGTCATGCTCACCTTCGTGGCGTATATGATTTTCGCCTTTATGGCGAGTCTGTTTACCGCCTTCGGGTGTGTCTGTTTACCGCCTTCGGGTGTGTCTGTTATCCCCTTCGGGTGTGTCTGTTTGCTGTACAACCTTGATCACGTCTACAGCCTTACCATGGCCATAGGTATCTGATTATTATTTTTATCCCTCTATGGAGGATGACTCTGTTATTACTGCGTGACAGCTATATAAGCCAGCCTAGTCTCCATCCGATATGATCTTTGTTTTCAAGATGTTGACATTTCGATATATGTTTTATACTCAGCAATGCTTTTAAAGTTTTGTATGTTCTGAAAGATTTGGATTCGTTTGTTAAGGTTTCTTATTTCGAAACAATGTTTCTGTTAAATATGTTTTCCGTTTTACGCGTTTTAGAAGTTATGTAATGTTTGTAAAGAAATGTCACCTCTTAGTATTAACGTGTTCTCTTATGTTTTAGACACTATGATCATTTTAAATGCATTACTTACTGGGCTTTTCCCGAAGCTCACCCCTCTACTTTTCAGATTATTTGCAGTGATCTACAACTATTACCTGCCGCGTACACAACGTAGGCTGGTGGATACGAGCTTTCCCAGGCTACTTTTTGTACACGCGTGAGGTATACATTCATATCTCTTCACCAGATAATTTTTGTGTAGCACAGGCACCTACTGTAAGCAATATGTTGTGATGTAATCTATGTGAGGACGAATGAAATGAGTTATCTTGGGAATTGGTTTTCGAAATAACTAGATGTGATTGAAATGTATGGAATGATTGGATGATATGATTTGGAAAGCATGTCTGATAGTTGTGGATAGCTAGAGTTGTTAAATCACTTTGATTGGAGGTGGGCAGATTTATATATAAGCTGTTGTGCTGCCGAAATTTCTATCGGCCATATAGATTTAAATTTTAAACTTAAATATATAATCATATATAAATAAACAAGCTGAAAGGATTGACATTGTACAGGAATGCAGTCTAAATGGATAAAGGAATAAGTTGAAAAAATAAATTTTCCATGGGTCGTGGGTCATTACAGTTTCATGGTGATGCCTTTGTGGTATCGGGATACGGGTCGTGAGAGCCATCTCTAGCACCTGTAGGATGTTCTATGTGATTTCCCTACGGTGTCAAGTGCTTCACAATTATGAGTTAGTGGCATATATGCGCACTTCTATTATGACGTGTCATATATCTTTTCACTACTACCTACTATTGTAGACCCTGATCCAATCTCTAGTACCCTAGTCCAGAAACCTGATAAGTTAGGATAGGGCAATAGATACTATGGCCATAGGTCTAATTTTTCCCAGTTATTTACTTTGCCTCATGACTTGTGACAGGGATTCCTGCTGCATCTCACCTTTTGCATAACTTCTGAAATTGAGCCTATGGTCTACTTCTTGTTTTTTGCATGCTTTCGAATGGTTTACACATGCTTATTTAGGATGCTTTCAAGAAGTTGACTTTTACCTATTGAGTTTAGTCCAAATTAAGCTAATGCATGTTTTAAGGATCGATTTCATTTTAATCACTTGTATGCTTTGGTAAGTGAAGCTTTGCTATCAACTTGGACTAAATTTTTAAATTGTTTCCATGACTTACGTGTTTTAACTGTGATAGTTTATAATGATTACATGAGCGGTATGTTGTTGTGTGTAGATTTCTATACCTTTTTCCTTACTAAGCATGTTGTTGCTCACATTTTCTTATTAAAACATTTCATATTGATTCGGCTGAGCCAAATGCTGCCTACCTTTTTGTGAGCGTGATCAGACTTATAGATTTTTCTGATGCCGTGAGTGGATCTATAGTGGAGGTATACGCCAGCTATTTTGTATTTATTCTGGACTTGTATGCACGGTTGTCTTCTTTTGGGATGTATTAGTCGAACTTCGTTCTGTAACAAGAAAACTAGTTAAATGTACTTAGGTTCTTCTTTTCAGATTTCATGATCGTGTTAAATTACTCGTCTATATATGTCAATATGAAACTAAATCGATATTAATTTTGAAGATCGGTTTATGATGAGTTAATATCGATGTTACATTGTGGAAAAATTAGAGTTATTAATGCAATTGGTCCATGATGGTGTTGGTTAAGGATATATGTTGTTATATTGAGCTTTTGTAGGATAAGCTTAGGTCAAATTGCAGTTGTTGTACTGTCGAATTTTCGAGAAAAATTCACAGTAAGTAACTTTTTAGTTGGAAATTAACTTTATAACGTTATAGTCTTGCCATGCTATCATAATAAAAAAAATGAAAATCAGACGGATGAATACTACATCGGATGTGAAACAATAAGTAAAACAATCCTATAGAGGTAATGGAATTGTTTTATTTTATACTACCCCGCTTAGTCTTGCGTATCTTGCCTAAGGTTAGGTTACGAGGTGTGACATAAATGTAGTATTTTTGCCTGATTCTTCATCATTTGAGATCCACATATCCACAATATTGAAAAGGTTAATTTACAAATATAGTTGTTGGGGCAAGCATGTTACAATATTTAAGATTCAAAGAGACTTCATTAACAGTCACTTTTACTCTGCACTTTCAACAGCATTGGCTTTCTTCCTTCTTAATCTTAAAACCATGAAAAATAAAACTACCAAGCCGATCAACAATATTGGATTTCTTCTATAGGTGATCTTGTTTGAGATTTTTAGACATGTCGCTTCCAATTCAGTTACTGATTTCGTAAATCTCAACTTCCCACCATTGTATAAAAGAGAAAAGCTTTTTAAAAATATACAAAGATACTAAAAATGCAAAGGCATTACATAGGAAAGGAATTATATATTATTTTAGTTAAAGGAAAGTTGAGTCAAGATCTCATTACTTATAGTAAGTAGTTGAAAAATCCATGCACTTGAAGCTATATATGTTTATTGTATTATATTAATTAACTTATGAGGTGAGAAAAGGAACAAGGGCTCCGAGGTTTTTTTTTTTTTTTCAATATGATAACTCTAGTGAAAGAAATTTTGACATTGCTATATGTCATTCAAATATATAGTTCCTTAGCGACACAGGGTCTATGTATCCTTGTAAGAGGCAAAAACTTTTGTTATCATACTCATAACATTACGCCAAGATCAAACAAAGCTTGGAAAGGGAGCAACAACCCGCTTGATAATCTCTAGCCTTGTTTTGACTTTCAGTTTTGGGACCTTGAAATAGCTTTCTTCTGTAGTATACTTAGGAAGTACCTAACACCCTAATGTACTTATTTATATATATATATATATATATATATATTAATTTGAAGTTAATTTATGTTTATATGATATTCTTTTAAATCATATATAATTAAATTAACTAAAAGTTGCAAAGTAAATAAAATGTAAATTAGTACATAAAAATAGCGTTTCATTAAAAAAAAAGCAATATCCAAACTTTTATCATGTGTAGTTAAATTCATGATAAAAGTGTAGTCTATTTATTTGAAAAATCAAAGAGCATTTCTAATATATATATATATATATATATATATATTTGTAGATAAATAGTATTATTTAAGACTATGTTTCATCTATTTAAGTATAGT
This sequence comes from Firmiana major, assembly GCA_033439115.1. Lineage (NCBI taxonomy): Eukaryota > Viridiplantae > Streptophyta > Magnoliopsida > Malvales > Malvaceae > Firmiana > Firmiana major. The sequence goes on along the minus strand of CM065898.1, from coordinate 71,273,579 downwards.
TTAAATACGTTAAACACTACGCTTTCACAATAAAAGGGTAGTTTATTTACTTGAAAAATCAACCCATCCTTCTTATATATTTCTTTATTTTTTTTCTAAATAAATAGTACTATTTAAGACCACCTTTCATGATAAAAGCATTGTCTATTTACCTTAGTCTTTATATATTTCATTTTTATAGATAAATAGTACTACTTAAGGCTATATTTTTTTAATTAATGTAGTGTTTGTTTTTAATTTTATTTTTTTAATTACGGTGTTCACTTAAATCATAGTCTTAAAATTGGATATTTAAACAACTTTTTTCCAAGTTGAAACTCATTCACTCACTCGTTTACCATATTCTTTCCTTCATTCACTCACTCGTCCAACTTTCCCTCTTTCTCATTTTTTCCTTTCCCCCTTTCTCATTTTTTCCTTTTCCCTCTTAAGCTGACCTTATATGGTGTCAAAAGAACCATCCCTTTTTTGACTTACCTGTCCTCCTTAAGTATACCTCATTTGGTGTAAAAATAAAAATAAAAACTCTGTTTCTCGACTCGCCTTTCCCCCTTGAGCAAAGTACATTTTTTTCTTAAAACTTAAAGAAAATATATTCCTACTAAAGAAGTTCGATTGCCTCATTTGGTTCTTGCATAAAGAGGTTTGCAGTAAAAAACCATCACTTTGTATGAAAACCTCATTTTCCTTCCCTCTTACTCAAATCAACTTTACCTCTTGGCTCGAAATACCTTTTCTTTCTTAAAACATAAAGAAAATCTAGTTCCTACTAAAGAGGTTCACTTACCTCATCTGGTTCCTGTATATAGAGGTTTAGTGTTAAAAAACCTTGTTTTGCATGAGAACCCTTTTTTCTCAATTCTAGGATTTATTTTCTACTTTTTTTTTTACTTCATTTTTGTTAGGTTTTTATTCCTATATGTAATTTTGTTGAGTTTGTCACTTGTGTTTGTAGATTTGAAAGAGAAAGTTGTTTGTTTACTCCTTAATTTGGTTCATATAGAGAGTAAGGTGCGGTTCCTTTACTAACCTTATGTAAGACCCGAATTTAATTAAAATACAAAATGAATGAGTATTCGTGAAGGGAAGTTGGGTTAAATTAATCCCGAACACGTGTAAGGGCAAAATGGTCAAAAGACCGAAGGCCGGTATATTTCGATAAGGAAATTTAATTAAAAATATGGATTTGAGAAATTTTGGTCAATAAGGATGAAATAAATTTATTTTGGGTTAAATTGATCAAGATATTAATTTATGGGAATTAATCGGAATTAATCGGGATTTTTAGTTCGAAAAAATAATCTCAAAAAATAATCAAAAATTATACCGGGAAGTCGAAATAATACCGAAAAATTAATTTATAGACTAAATGAATAAAATATAATTTTTTAAAGACATTTTGAATATTTTAAACTAATTTAATCAACTAAATAATATTAAAATAAATAAAACAAAAAAAAAAGAAAAGAATTGAAAAAAAAAACAAAACAACAGAATTCGATCGGGGAGAGAGAAGGAAAAATTCACCGGCGATGGCTGCGTTTCGACTCCAGCCGAGGCCCGATCTTGGATGCCCAGGTGCAGACGCGTCGAACGGCGGTGGTGAGGCGTCGGGAACCGGTCGGACGGCACCGGAATGACCAAATGGGGACTGAACGGATCGAACCGGACTGAACCGGCCAAACTGAACCGAACCGGACCGAGCTGAATCGGCGGTCTGAACTGGTCTGAACTGGACTGAACCGGTTCAGCCAAAAAGAGAGGAAAAAAGGGAGAAAAAGGAAAAAAAGAAAAAGAGGAAAAATTGGGGAGAAATCCCGACGATGCAATCGAGCTACGGGTAAGTCAATAGTGGTCGAAATTGACCCGATTTAAATTTTGGAGTATGTAATTTAATTAATTTTGGGCTGAAAACTTACCCGAAAAATTATGGAATTATGTAGCTCGACAATTGGCATCCAACAAGAGCTCGAGACAGCCTCAAATTTCATACTAGCATGGAATCTCGGGTAAGTGACCCTTATTTACGACAATTTACATCGTTATGCGTGATATGAATTTAAATTCCGCATAAATTGAATTAAATTATGGAAATTTAGATAAATTGTCGTAAATAATAAATTTAGCTATTCGAGAGTTAGAACGAGGCCCAATAAATTGTTGGTGGGCCCAGTGAGCCCAATAGGCCTCGATAATGTGAAAATTTAGTGGAAAACGGGCTTAAGGCCGATTAAGGCCCAATAAGGTGCAATCGGGCCCAATAGCAGTAAACGGGCCCAATGATTTAAATTAAGCCCAGAAAATATTAAATACAATTAAATTGTATAATATCTGACCTGAGGAATATTAATACGCAGTTTCGGACATTTGATTGGGAGCATATCGGACTGCGCGACGAGACAACAGTGGAAAAGAAAAGGTCAGACTCGACAGGAAAATAAGGTAAGGGAATTCTACGGACTGCTAGAGGTAACTTTACGCAATTTTAAGTTCATTTGCAGTCTTTAAAAATTACCTGAAGGGTCTAGAGGTCAAATAATAATTTTAGTGCCCCGAATCGGCAAATTACCAAAATACCCTTGTTAAGGGTAAAATTTATAAATTTAGGAAAAATTGGGAGGAGCAAGAACAAGAGGTTTCTGCTCATTCTGGAGGTGTTTTGATGCATACATTAGTAGGCTGGCTAACCTTGAAAGAAAATGCACAGCATTGCATACTTTCAACGTGAAATTGTTTTGAAAACTGTTTTGAGGAAACAGAGCCGCCTACGTGTTTTATTGACATGTGACATGCTAGAGCTCAGCTCGCACGATATTTTCGATTTGTATGATGCACGCATTAGTGCTGGAGCGACAGCTCGCACTAGAGTTTTACATGCATAGGTGCTGGAGTCCAACTCGCACCAGATTTATATATATATATATATATGATTTTGGTGACAGGGTGCTAGAGTCTAACTCGCACCATATTTTTATATGATTTTGAGACAGGGTGTTAGAGCTTCGCTCGCACCAGATTTTTATACGGTTTGCATACAGAGTGCTAGAGCTTAGCTCACACTAGTTTTACTTGATTTGATGAGAGTGCTAAGCATTGCTCGCACCGATTTTATGAGAACATGAGATAAGCCGTGCTTGGAGCATCGGGTAGACTGTGTGTCACCGATTAAATAGGCCCGCACGTGCGTTTTGAGACATGGCATGTTAAAACAACCTGATGAGCCTGAACGAGGGATAAGGGTTAGAGAAACAACTTGATGAGCCCGAACGAGGGATAAGGGTTAGAGAAACAACCTGATGAGCCCGAACGAGGGATATGGGTTGGAGATCCACCTGATGAGCCCGAACGAGGGATAAGGGTTGGAGGACCAGCTGATGAGCCCAAACGAGGGATAAGGCTGGGGGTCCACGGAGTACGATGTACCGTGCAAGTAGCATGGAGTACGATGTACCGTGTGTTATCTTTGCATACATTGGTATCTTTGTGATACTTGGTATCTTTGTGATACGTTAGCATCTTCGGATGCATGGGATCGGATAAGACTGACGGGTTGGATTGACCCACCTCCTGGGCGATTCCCGATTAGGGTGAGACCTCGCACACTAGGATCCGTGTAGCTAGAGGGACTCACGAGGACACATATGGCCATAGTCCTGGTTATTTGCCGATATACAGACGTTGCCTAGTCTCGCATGTCGTCGATTTTGATGAAATCAAATTGGGTTTTAAACTAAATTTGCATGATGGTATTTCCATGCTTTTCAAACCCATGTGTGAATGTAAACCGATTTTCATGGTTTCGTGTGAGTCAGGATCACCCGCAGGAGGGGTCGAGTCCTGACTTTATTGTGAAAATTTTAATTGAGAAATAAATTATTTGTAATATTTACGTGTTTAATTTTCCGTGCAAACTTGATTTACATAACATCATAACTCATATCATCTGTTTTAAAATGTGTGGAGAAAGGGTGGTTTATACATTGCACTACGTTCATGTAGGTAGTATGGTTACCTACTTGTTCGTAGGATTGCCTTACTGAGCTTGATGTGCTCACCCCTTTCATTTTCTCCCACAGATAATCTCCAGTTGAAGTTGAGGCGACTCAGTACTGCATTTCGGATATCCGCTGCTACCCATCAACATAAAGTATATACACTTATACATATTGTATCTACACAAGCATAGCACAGTAACATGTTTGTAAGTAACTTTAGGGGGATGTATAAATATTGTAAACAATTATAAATAACTGGAGAAGAAATAAGTAATATGGTAAATGTATGGTGGGACTGGCATTGACGCACAGCCCAATTATTAGTGGAGTGTGGTCACGATCAGAAGACAGGTAAGAATTTAAGTAATAAAAATAACAAAACGCAAAAAATTAACTCTGATTTTTGGGTAGTTTGGGTCGTGACATGTTTGGTATCAGAGCGGCAATTGGTCTGATGTGTGTCAGTGTCAGTAATTAAGAAATTACATCCCCGTGTTACTGTGCTTGGTTAGATACAATAGTGTATATCGAGATGGGTTTTGACTAAGAAATGGTTGAGAATGCCGGAATGCCTAATATGAGTCGCGTTAGATGAGATTGTGCACGAGGCAGAGGTCGTAGAGGTAGACCTGAGTCTACTAAGTCGTGCTGAGGTGACCTGTGAGAATCAGGATGAAATTGAAGTGGAGGCTAATGTTGAACATGCCTCTCAGAGTCCGACAGAGTGATCGGACAGTATTGAGACATGCTTCGAGAGATTGGAGCGGAGTGTGGAGATTATTGTGAGGAGCTAATTGCTCAGATTATGTATGAGATCAGAGGGCGCAGCGGAGCATTGGTGGAAACCCGCTCGACCCATCTTAAGTGTTAAACATCCATAGCTAAGATGAGAAATCTTATTAGATGCATTCCGGTGACAGGATATCCCGGACATGATTTAAAGGAAAATTTTCTTACACTGCCCAGGAATACTAAATTGATTATGAGTATGAAACTTAGTTATATTCTTTGGCAAATATTACCTCGATACTATGAACAAGTGACAGTCGAGATGTCTAAAAGTTCATGAAATGGCTCAACTTTTCAATTAGAGTCCAATTGACCCCGTGAGATATTACCTATACCGAGGCAGTGCGCAGATTTACAGTTGGGTAAATAAGAACATGAATTGCACGCCCCTGAGATTGGGAAAGGTAGTGAGGGCCGAAATAGAGACAGAAAGAGAATTGAAAATGACAGAGATGTTAAAATGGAAAAAATGGTAATTGGTAAAAGATTTAATTTGATGAGTTATGGAGTAAGATGATTGGCACTCTTAAGGGGTATTGTAATTGGAGGACCCCGACCTGCTACGAAGCAGAGTAGCAGTGTGATCACTGTAGAATGTGTGGTAGATACCATGGAATGAGGGTCTATATCTACACTGTATTGATGAAAATGGCCGTCAAGTGTGATAAGACGGACCATTGATTTTGATTGCACAGAGTTGGGCGAGATCGCCCCACAGAAAAGTAAAGAGACAGAAAAACTTCGTTGGTATTGCTGCAACGAAAAGGCAGGCCATAGCCGAAAAGAAAAAGGAAAGTAGGTTGTTGGACGAAGGCGAGTGCATGTCTTGGACCAGGATACTATTGATGTTTCATGGATGTGGTGTAAGATACCACACTTGTTATGAATGATGAAGTACATATGTTCATTGATCCTGGTGCCACACATTTATTCGTACCGCCTTCATTCGCATATAAGTGAGTAAAAAGGCATGAATGCCTACATCATTGGGCACAATACTAATAAATGAGTATCCCAATAGAGGAGGATTAATTAACGGAATATGGATATGGAGATTTTAAGTTGAAAACAGGGGTGAAAATATCACTAAAAAGTATACTGTAAGTGTTGGCAAGTGATAAAAAGAGGTGTAACAGTTGAAATTAAAGGAGTAAAGGATTGTACTCACGGAATGAATAATGACAAGAGTTTCGTTATAATAGATACACTAAGGAGATAATCTTTAAGATGAGATATGCTTAATTCTGAATACAAGATGTATTGGAGTAAGAGTGCGTATGCGAAGTCATTAGGATTAAAGCAATTAGTAGCGAATATAAATTGAGACCACATGGACTGATATATAAAGTAATTGTGGTTAAGTCTGAAGGTTAATAAAGGTATTTCAAAATACCTCCCCGCCTGAAGACTTGACAGCGTCTAAAAGTATATATATATAACCTATAACATGAAATCGATCGTTGTAATAAATACCTTTAGCGTTAGGATACCTTTACTAAGACGATAAGAATATTAAAATTCGACGAATCATAAAGGTTAACATAGTAAAATTTAATAAGAGCCGTTAAGATAAGAAAAGGAAATGACGCAGGTTAGTACCTGAAAACATAAGCGATTTTGAAGGATCTTATACGCTTATGCGTAAATAAGTCAAGGATTGGACCAATTTGTAATCATCATTATCGATGATATGTTGGGTGTAGTTAAAGTCTAGGGAAAATTATAAGCAACAATTGAAAAATTGCTTTTACAAATGGGTTGTTGCGAGTTCTCAATATGGTCTACTGGTTGACACGATTAACTAAGAAAACGTGGTCTTGAATGAGATGATAAATAAAATGATAGATGTGACATGAATTTCGGTGTAGTGAAGTATGAACTGACCACCGTGATTAATTTCACCATACCCAACAGATCAAGAGGTTCACAGTGAGTATGGATACCTCGAAATTATGAACGAGCTGTGTATTGATGCAAAAAGGGTAGATAGTCGATTTTGGACCCAGACAACTCAAGGATCATGAAATAAACTATCTGACCCATGATTTAAAGTTGGCAACAAGATTTGTACCGAGGATAGGGTACTATTATGTACATGGTGAGGAATTGTGGATATGCAATGATCATAAAGCCCCACATATCTATTTTCACATAAAGAGGCGAATATGAGAATACCTAGTGGGTTAGAGCTTCTGAGAGATTTTGATTTGTGAAAATTGTACCACCCAGGAAAGGCTAATGTGATGACTGATGCCTTGAGCAGAAAGAGCCTCGGGATGGTACCACATATGATGGTCAGGGAGCGTGAGCTGCTAAAGCAGTTGTGAGCCTCAATAGTGATGTGATCCCTTCTGATGATGACAGTGATTGTGTGATAGCTAGCCTGATGATTAGAACCGGATGAGAGTGCCCGGATTTGCCAGGCTTAGCGTGATGATCTGCATGATGTCGATAGTTTGGGTCAGATTCAGAAGGGTACAGTGACAGAGTTCACAGCGAGTGTTGATGATTTACAGAGAGGTTCAGAGACAATATGAGTGCTCCCTAGGACCACAGTTGATGGGATAGTAATATTGTCAGAAGCTCACTCTTCGGGATATACAGTGCATACGGAAGTAAAGAATATATTGAAATCTCGAAAAGGGTATTGGTGGTCAGATGTGAAAAGAGATATGGTAGAGATTGTGGAAAAGTGCCTAGTATGTCAGCAGAATATGGTAGAGTATTAAAAGTCTGCAGAGTTATTGCAGCCTCTACCTATATAGACACGGCACGGAAAATGTGAGCAAGTCTCCATGAATTTTATGATGGGTTACGGAGAACCCAGGTGAATTACGAGGCTATTTGGATGATAGTCGATAGAGTGACTAAGTCTATCCACCTTCTGGTTATGAAATCCCCAGATACTCAGAGTGTGTATGAGGATTTATGTATAAGGAAGATTGTGGAACATTAAGTAGCGTTCCAGTGAGCATGGTATCATATAGGGATTCCCGCTTCACTTCACATTTCGGGGAATATTTTTTTAGGAAGCTATGGGAACCCGACTGAGTATTAGCACAGCTTTTCATCCTCAGACAGATGGTCAGTCAGAAAGAACTGTATAGGTTCTGGAGGATCCGATGAAAGCGTGTGCCTTTGATTTTATAAGCTCCTGAAATGATCAGTTGTCACAAATTGAAGTCGCCAATAACGACAATTGGCAGTTGAGTATCGGGATAACAAGAAATGAGGCAGTGTATGGCTGTAGGGGTTGTTCCCCAAATTGGATAAAAAAAAAAGTGGGTGACAGATAGAATTATTTTCGACCTTGGATAATAAGTCTCTGAGGATGTTTAGTTGAGGATGAGAGATTAAGAACACCTCAGAGCATATAGAAAAGTATTGGAATTCACCGAGGGTGAATTGGTATGGTTGAAAGTTACTTGTCCTAAGAGAATAAGGACATAGCGAACTTTTGGAAGAAGGTAAATTGAGTTTCGCTGGATTGAATCTTTTGAGAGATTGGACAAGTGGAAGATAAGACCTGTAGGTGGTGTTATCACCTGAATTAACAGGCACCCACAATGTGTCTCAGCTTTCGATGCTTCAGAAATATTATCCAGATCCAGCATAGGTGATAGGATATGAGATCTAACAGTTCAGTTTAATGAAAATATAAGTATATTGATAAGTTGATTCGGGCACTAAACAGGAAAGAGAAAGTATTGAGGTTTAAGATGATCTCCCTAATTAAAGTCCGTTGGTAGTAATACACTCCGGAGAAGGTCACATAAGAATTTAAGAGTATGATACGATCGATGTACCCGGAGTTGTATATGGACTCAAATGAATTGGTTCTAATTTGGAGGACCAAATTCCTTAAGTGGGGGAGAGTTGTAAGACCCGAATTTAATTAAAATACGAAATGAATGAGTATTCGTGAAGGGAAGTCGGGTTAAATTAATCCCGAACACGTGTAAGGGCAAAATGGTCAAAAGACCGAAGGCCAATATATTTCGATAAGAAAATTTAATTAAAAATATGGATTTGAGAAATTTTGGTCAATAAGGATGAAATAAATTTATTTTGGGTTAAATTGATCAAGATATTAATTTATGAGAATTAATTGGAATTAATCGGGATTTTTAGTTCGGAAAAATAATCCCGAAAAATAATCAAAAATTATACCGGGAAGCCGAAATAATACCGAGAAATTAATTTATAGACTAAATGAATAAAATATAATTTTTTAAACACATTTTGAATATTTTAGACTAATTTAATCAACTAAATAATATTAAAATAAATAAAACAAAAAAAAAGAAAAGAATTGAAAAAAAAACAAAACAACAGAATTCGATCGGGGAGAGAGAAGGAAAAATTCGCCGGCGATGGCTGCGTTTCGACTCCAGCCGAGGCCCGATCTTGGATGCCCAGGTGCAGACGCGTCGAACGGCGGTGGTGAGGCGTCGGGAACCGGTCGGACGGCGCCGGAATGACCAAATGGGGACTGAACCGACCGAACCGGACTGAACCGGCCAAACTGAACCGAACCGAACCGAGCTGAATCGGCGGTCTGAACCGGTCTGAACCGGATTGAACCGGTTCAGCCAAAAAGAGAGGAAAAAAGGGAGAAAAAGGAAAAAAAGAAAAAGAGGAAAAATTGGGGAGAAATCCCGACGATGCAATCGAGCTACGGGTAAGTCAATAGTGGTCGAAATTGACCCGATTTAAATTTTGGAGTATGTAATTTAATTAATTTTAGGCTGAAAACTTACCCAAAAAATTATGGAATTATGTAGCTCGACAATTGGCATCCAACGAGAGCTCGAGACAGCCTCGAATTTCGTACTAGCATGGAATCTCGGGTAAGTGACCCTTATTTACGATAATTTACATCGTTATGCGTGATATGAATTTAAATTCCGGATAAATTGAATTAAATTATGGAAATTTAGATAAATTATCGTAAATAATAAATTTAGCTATTCGAGAGTTAGAACGAGGCCCAATAAATTGTTGGTGGGCCCAGTGAGCCCAATAGGCCTCGATAATGTGAAAATTAAGTGGAAAACGGGCTTAAGGCCGATTAAGGCCCAATAAGGTGCAATCGGGCCCAATAGCGGTAAACGGGCCCAATGATTTAAATTAAGCCCAGAAAATATTAAATACAATTAAATTGTATAATATCTGACCTGAGGAATATTAATACGCAGTTCCGAGCATTTGATTGGGAGCATATCGGACTGCGCGACGAGACAACAGTGGAAAAGAAAAGGTCAGACTCGACAGGAAAATAAGGTAAGGGAATTCTACGGACTGCTAGAGGTAACTTTACTCAATTTTAAGTTCATTTGCAGTATTTAAAAATTACCTGAAGGGTCTAGAGGTCAAATAATAATTTTAGTGCCCCGAATGGGCAAATTACCAAAATACCCTTGTTAAGGGTAAAATTTATAAATTTAGGAAAAATTGGGAGGAGCAAGAATAAGAGGTTTATGCTCATTCTGGAGGTGTTTTGATGCATACATTAGTAGGCTGGCTAACCTTGAAAGAAAATGCACAGCATTGCATACTTTCAACGTGAAATTGTTTTGAAAACTGTTTTGAGGAAACAGAGCCGCCTACGTGTTTTATTGACATGTGACGTGCTAGAGCTCAGCTCGCACGATATTTTCGATTTGTATGATTGTCAGACCCGAGTTTTTGATTTACGTATGTAGCTTGTACCTTATGATTCCTATCTGTACGAACTTTATTTTTCATAGTTGAATCATAAGAAGAGTATTTACTATCGTGCAATCGATTTATTGAGAATTAAAAATGCATGTAAGCTACATAACAGCAAGATAAGGGTTAAAGTGATTTTCGAGCAAGTACAGGGGTAAGACGGTCAAATGACCAAAATTCGATATAAATCCGATGAGGAAATTTCATTAAAAATATGAAATTGAGAGATCTTGATCAATAACGAGGAAAATATTGAATTTCGAGTCAAATTGATCGAGATATGAATTTAATTAATATTTTTGAAATTTTTATCTCGAAAAACGAGCTCGAAAATAGTGAAAAAAATATACCGAAAAGGTAAAATCAAACTGATAAATTCATTTACGGATTAAATGAATTTAATATGAATTAATAAGAATTTTGGGGATATTATTGGGATATTGATTTTTAATATTATTTTAAGGATTAAAATAATATTAAAAATATATTATAAAGAAAAAAAAATGAATGAAATTCTGAAAACGCGGGGAGAGAGAAGGAAACAAAGCCGACGCAAACCGAGGGAGAAGAGCTCACCGGACGGCCACCAATCCGGCAACCCAGCGACCAGCGAACTTCTGAAAAGGAAGAGGGGAAGCCCGCGACCTCCCAGCAACCAGGACGCGTGCCACCGGCGCCGAAATCCGACGAATCGAAGGGAGGAAGCCGCGGAGGAAAAACGGGCATTCGGCGGCCACCGGCGGGAGTTGGCTCCGATCGAGGCCAACCGAGAGGTCCCCTGTCCAATACTCGTCGAACGGCGGCAACGGCACATCGGGAACCGGCCGAACGACGCCGGCACGACTAAAAAGGTACTGAACCGGTTGGCGGTTCAGTGGAAAGTGACTGTGCTGAACCGGACCGGACCGGTTCAGCTAAGGAGAAAAGGGGAAAAAGAGGAAAAAGGAAAGAAAAAGGAAAAGGAAAATTTTCGAGATTTCACCGGACTTCGGGTAAGTCGATACGAGGTCAAAAGTGACCAATTTAATTTCTGATAAATTTATTTAAATTATATTTAATCAGAAATTGACCTGGAGTTAAATATACGAAATTGTGCAGTTCGACGATTAATTCCGAACGGAAGCCCGATCTGTGAGATCTGAGAATTTCAGACATATTTTATTGATGTAATAATAATTTAAAGTGTAAATTATTGAACTAGATGAATTGTGGGAATTATAAATGGAGATTTATATGTTAAGTGTGTAAAATAAGCATGAAGTATGAGGACAGATCGATCTGGGAGAAGGAAAGATCGATCTGGTGAGTTAAAAATGATGAGGAAAGAGGAATTTGAGGTGCAGATCGATCTCCAATGGAAGAGATCGATCTCCAAATGATTCTGTTTGAGAAAGGATCGATCTCATGAGGAAGAGATCGATCTCCAAATGATTCTGTTTGGGAGAAGATCGATCTCCTTAGGAGCAGATCGATCTCATAAAGCCATAAAGAGATCGATCTCACCCCTCGACAGATCGATCTCCTAGGCATAAAATTGCCCAGATCGTCCCCAAAATTCAAATGCAGATCGATCTCATCAAGAGGCAGATCGATCTCCTACCTCCAGTCTATATAAGGAACCCGTGTTTTTCTCCTGCAATTTCACTTTCTCTCTCTTCCAACCCCCATTTTACCGAAAACCTAACTTTCTCACTCATCCAAATCACCCATTTCAGGCCGAATCAGTTGTTGTGGTAAGGAGGAAAGTTGTTCCTCATCAAAGGGAGAACAACATACTTGGAAATCGAAGGACGAATCGGATCGAGGCGTGGGTTGTGCGTCTCACAAGCTTTGGGTAATTTCTAAACTTCGATCTTGATATTTGAGCTGATTCTGATGATATTGGTGGTTGTCATTGTGTTGAAATAATTGAGAAATGATTAGGGATTGATGAAATTTCAATGTGGTTGGAGTAATGTAGATATTTGGTAATTTTGAGAATTTGTGCTATAAATGGAAATATAGACAATTGTGTTGAATGAGCATAGATAATTGGCATGAGAAATGTAGGACGTTGAGATATTGTGAATGAGGTTGTAGTTTAGGGTTGAGTTACGAGAACAAAGAGATTTGAGGAGTTATGAGCAATTATGCTCGATTTTGAGAATTGAGGTTTATGAGATAATTGAGTATTGATGTTTTAACATCGTTTGGACAGCTCGGGAGTTCCAAAGTGGAATGCGAGACTAGTCCGTGATACGGGGGAAACGATTGCACTATACGAGGTGCAAAGAGGTAAGGGAAATCTAAACCATTTGTGTATGTGAATTGTAAACTATTTTAGCATGAATTGTGGTTTATAAAACAAGCATGTTGGGTTTTGTGTTGAGATTAAATTGCACACGGTTTTATAGCCGGTTGGAGCCCAATGTTTTTATGAGTTTATAACTGGGCTCTACGTTAAGGCAATATTGAGATTTGAGAAATGTGTGCGTGTGCTTTGCCGGTTGGAACTCGATTTTATTACGTTTTGTGTTGAGGACAAAACGATTTTCAAATGAGTTTTATGCGAGAAAAACCATTATGAGTTCTACGTGAAGGCAAAACCAATCTTATGTGATAAGACTTAGGTGTGTAGTTGTGAGTACACACCGGGCATTGCTCTGGTAGCATGTAAGCCCGACTTCTTCTCCGTTCTGGTAACGTGAGACTAACCTATTCTGTGGTTGTGCCACGTTATACCCCATTGGTGGCTGTGCCACGTTGAGAAACCCCATTGGTGGCTGTGCCACGTTATACCCCATTGGTGGCTGCGCCACGTTGAGAAACCCCATTGGTGGCTGTGCCACGTTATACCCCATTGGTAGCTGTGCCACGTTATACCCCATTGGTGGCTATGCCACGTTGAGAAACCCTATTCTGTGGCTATGCCACGCGAGAAATTAAATCAGTGGCTTTGCCATGTGTGTTTTGTGGCTATGCCATGCGAGAATTTAAATTAGTGGCTATGCCACGTGTGTTTAGTGGCTGTGCCACGTGCATTACTATTTCAGTAATTTTATCACGTATTTGAGAAAGTGTTTATCGCATTGTTTTCACATGCTTTGTTATTGCTCTAGAGTGAGCCTTTTACTTCATGTTTTTACATGATTTGAGATTTGAGAATATCGTTTTGAGTACTTTCATGCTATGGTTTTCAAATGAGTTTCACATACAAATAAACATTTTGTGATGTGTATTTTGGTTTATGAAATGAGTTCCTTACCCCCTTTACTGAGCGATTTAGAAGCTCACCTTGTTTTCCTTTCCCCCCCCCCCCCCCAGAGTTCTTCAAGTGAAAAAGGATCTCCCTGCGACGTACGGAGTAGTGGCTAGTGGAGGATTCGAGCTCCAGGCCATATATATTGTATCTTGAGGTATATTTTATCTTCTCATGTACCCAGACTATTATTGTAATTGCAGACACTTGATGTATAACATTATATGGGATGTATTAGGATTAATTAACTTGAGATGGATTAATGTATTTGATATGATATATAAATTCTAGTGATGAGATCCTGAGGAATGATAATTATGATGATGTATGACACTGCACAGGAATGCACCTTTAATTGTGAATTAACGAGTAAAAAGTTTTAATTTGCCCTATTTTCCGCATTTTTGGGGCGTGACACGATCGAACTCCGATTCGCGCACCATCGCACAATCTCGGGTAAGTAAAGCTCATTTACGACAATTTATGTGATTTATGCGTATTTAAGATTTAATTTACGCATTTCGGATTAAATTTTGGATTTAGTGAATTATATTCAGAAAATTGAATAAAATGTCGTAAATGATATACGGGCTATCCAAAGAGCTTGGAATAAAGCCCAATGGGTATTGATAGGCCCAATGAGTCGATAGACCTTGATGAACGGGCTTAATACGGATTAAGGCCCGATTAACGTGATTAAGGCCCATTAAGCGTAAAAGGGCCAATTTAAGTGAAATAAACTGTATTAAATGTGTAATACAGTAAGAAAAGTGTAATTAACTCAGTGAATGATTAAATGCAGTTCCAGAGTCATATTGAGAGTTGACCGGACTGCGAGATTAGACAGCACAGAGGAAGAGAGGTCACACGACGTGATCCGAGGTAGGGGACTCTTGCAAGTAGCTAGAGATATCTGTGCATATTTTCGTTGGATTTTACATTCACTGAAATTGTTTGAGGGTCAGAGAAAATCTATAATAATTTTAGGGACCCGATATGGGTAAATTACGATTTTGTCCCTAGTTAGGCAAAAAGTGAAATTTTGGGAAAAGTGGTAAAAAGCATGGAAATGATGTTTTGAGTGGTTTTTACTGCTGTGTAGCAGAAGAGTAGGTGGATGGGCTAATGTTTTGAGGTCGATGTAAATTAAGCACACTTTATAGTGCTGATTTTAGTGATTTTTAACATCCCTATTTTTAAAGAGCCATCTACCGAATTATGTGGAAACAATCGTGCTAGAGCATAACTCGTACTTGATTTCAGATGTTTTTCACATACATTAGTGCTGGAGGTTGACTCGCACTACATTTATTTGACATGCATGATAGAGTATTGGAGCATTTCTCGTACTCAATTTTTATGTGATTTGTGCATGATAGAGTGCTGGAGCGTTTAGCTCATACTCGAGTTTTACATGAGATGCATGACCTGGTGCTGGAGGTTCACTCGCACTAGTGTTGATATTTTGACATGCATATACAGTGTTTTGAGGCGGAGTGTTGACTGTGTGTCACACTCAAGACGCGCACTGTAGTTTTTCGTGATATACACACATGTTAAAAAATCGTGACGATTTCCTCCGTGTAGACTGAGTGTCACATTGTTGAGATGTTCTCACGTGAATTTAGAGACGTGGCATTTATTCCATAGTCTGAGGGCTAAGACCTATGGCAGGCACCCCACTATGATGTATTTCCATGGTATGAGCGGCTAAGACCTATGGCAGGCACCCCGACCATGATGTATGGGTCCACGAGTGTACGATGTACCGTGCGTGTGGCATGGAGTACCTTGTACCGTGTTTTGTGTTGTGGAGTTGTGGAGGAGAGTTGTTGATAGCTGAGGTTGTGATGGACTGACCCCCTCCCTTTACAGCAGTGATAACCCGCACACCGAGTACTGTGTTGCCTAGGATTTCACAACATGTTAGGATATGTACATAGTCAGGAGATACTCTCTAACAGTAAGATCCTTAAGCCCAACATCCTTAAGCCAGAATAGGCGGGGAGGCTCTCTTACATAGTCTAGAGAGATTGCATTTAGCCACTGAGTCTCGCAAGGTATATCACATATATTTTATGATACGGGTAGACCTAAGGGATGGGTCGAAACCCAGTTTATTTGTGTTGTGATGAGAAATGCCATATTTACTGTGTTTTGAATGTAAATGGCATATTTTATATAAAGGCATTCTTAAATGATTTAATATGCACTGTTTTGCATGAATGCCTCTGATTGATAAACCAGCATGTGTTTACTACATGGGATTTTAAATCTGTACTATATTATATATATTTTAAACATGCTTTTGAAATGAGAGAAGGAAAGGAAAAGCACTATTTTCAAGTAGATAGTATGGATGTCTACTTGCTTGCCTGATTTCCTTACTGAGCGCGTTGATAGCTCATCCCATTCATTTTCCCCCATCTCTACAGATTCTCATCAGTAGATCGAGTCGGCCAGGGTGTTGCATTCCTTTGATCCGCTGCCACTCCCCATCTAGCGAAAGGTATACACACGCGTACTCTTTTGTATCTGAACAATGTATAAACACAGTGATGTACACGTTTTAATATGGGGGATGTAATGATGTAATTATATTTAAGAATACGAATTTACTTATGATATAAATGCCATGTATGTATGATACGAAAAAGAATGGTAAGGTATGTATGGATGAGGAGACTAATGCCTATTCACAGCCCAACTGTTGAGGAGATAAAGGTAAGTAAAAAGCAAAAAATTTATTGTGGTTTTTGGTAAAGTCGCGTGTGGGAGGAGGGCGTGACAATGATGCACGCATTAGTGCTGGAGCGAGAGCTCGCACTAGAGTTTTACATGCATAGGTGCTGGAGTCCAACTCGCACCAGAGTTTTATATATATATATGATTTTGGTGACAGGGTGCTAGAGTCTAACTCGCACCATATTTTTATATGATTTTGAGACAGGGTGTTAGAGCTTCGCTCGCACCAGATTTTTATACGGTTTGCATACAGAGTGCTAGAGCTTAGCTCGCACTAGTTTTACTTGATTTGATGAGAGTGCTGAGCATTGCTAGCACCGATTTTATGAGAACATGCGATAAGCCGTGCTTGGAGCATCGGGTAGACTGTGTATCACCGATTAAATAGGCCCGCACGTGCGTTTTGAGACATGGCATGTTAAAACAACCTGATGAGCCCGAACGAGGGATAAGGGTTAGAGAAACAACCTGATGAGCCCGAACGAGGGATAAGGGTTAGAGAAACAACCTGATGAGCCCAAACGAGGGATAAGGGTTGGAGATCCACCTGATGAGCCCAAACGAGGGATAAGGGTTGGAGGACCAGCTGATGAGCCCGAACGAGGGATAAGGCTGGGGGTCTACGGAGTACGATGTACCGTACAAGTAGCATGGAGTACGATGTACCGTGTGTTATCTTTGCATACGTTGGTATCTTTGTGATACTTGGTATCTTTGTGATACGTTAGCATCTTCGGATGCATGGGATCGGATAAGACTGACGGGTTGGATTGACCCACCTCCTTGGCGGTTCCCGATCAGGGTGAGACCTCACACACTAGGATCCGTGTAGCTAGAGGGACTCACGAGGACACATATGGCCATAGTCCTGGTTATTTGCCGATATACAGACGTTGCCTAGTCTCGCATGTCGTCGATTTTGATGAAATCAAATTGGGTTTTAAACTAAATTTGCATGATGGTATTTCCATGCTTTTCAAACCCATGTGTGAATGTAAACCGATTTTCATGGTTTCGTGTGAGTCAGGATCACCCGCAGGAGGGGTCGAGTCCTGACTTTATTGTGAAAATTTTAATTGAGAAATAAATTATTTGTAATATTTGCGTGTTGAATTTTTCGTGCAAACTTGATTTACATAACATCATAACTCATATCATCTGTTTTAAAATGTGTGGAGAAAGGGTGGTTTATGCATGGCACTACGTTCATGTAGGTAGTATGGTTACCTACTTGTTCGTAGGATTGCCTTAATGAGCTTGATGTGCTCACCCCTTTCATTTTCTCCCACAGATAATCTCCAGTTGAAGTTGAGGCGACTCAGTACTGCATTCCGGATATCCGCTGCTACCCATCAACATAAGGTATATACACTTGTACATATTGTATCTACACAAGCATAGCACAGTAACATGAGGGGGATGTATAAATATTGTAAACAATTATAAATGACTGGAGAAGAAATAAGTAATATGGTAAATGTATGGTGGGACTGGCATTGACGCACAGCCCAATTATTAGTGGAGTGTGGTCACGATCAGAAGACAGGTAAGAATTTAAGTAATAAAAATAACAAAACGCGAAAAATTAACTCTGATTTTTGGGTAGTTTGGGTCGTGACACCTTATTCTTATATTTGTGAAAAAATATCACTATACAGTGGTCTTTCAAAGAAATTGAGACAACATTAAAGTATATTAATCTACATATTGTATCTTAATAGCTTTTGATATCTTTATGGGTTATAGGCTTTTATATAGTGTCAAATCTAAGTTATGACTATCCAGTATAACTTGCGGATGACCAAAGAATTGTAAATATTATATATTAAAATATTATTTGTGTGCATGTAATTAGTTTTATTTGGCATATAATGTTAGTTTTTTGTATGGATCTAGAAAAGAATTTGGATTTATGAACCCAAGCTTGACTTTCATTATTTTTCAAGTTATTTTTTATATGAGACCTAAAATGCCTCGCGAAACTATTGGTATTCATGTAATAAGAAAATTATGATGAACTTCAATAAATTCATAAATGAATTCGAGTTGTCTCCTACACAATAGTGTAGGTTAAGCATGAGTTTGTAAATACAAGTTTCTTTCTAGATCTATACAAAAAATTCTAACAATGTTTTGCCAAATAAAACTAATTACATGCACATTAACAACATCTTAATAAATAATAACACAATTGGTGCTTGTACAATTATTGGGTTCATCTATAGTAGGCGAGGTATTAATAATATTTGTATCTTATTTTATGATGTTGTTTATATTCACTTACGTTTTTTTTATTTGACACATGATTATTAAGGCTTTTTGTTTGCTCAAGTTTTCTAAAAAGTAACTTAAATTTAATGTTATAGTAGAAAAATCAATCTAAAGTTGATATATGTTATCTCAAGGAGTTCTTGCGTAGAAGATATTTCAAACGTTGCCATGAAACTATTGACATTCATGTAACAAATAAATTATAATGAACTTTAATAGATTTATGGCAACATTCAAGACGTCTTTTAAGTAAAACTCCTTGAGAAAATATAGACCAAGTTTGGGTTGATATTTGACTACAGCCTTAAATCCAAGTTACTTCTTAAAAAAAACGAGCAGACAAAAACTCTTAAAAATTATGTGTTAAATAAAAAGAAGTAGATGCATATAAACATCATAATATACAATACAAATATAATTTATAACGCTCAGAATAGATGAATTAAACCATGATGGTCCTCCATTAAATTTGACAAGCTCTTTTGGCCATTCGCAACTGTTGTAAAACCCACAATTCCATGTATTTATTAAGGAAACATTAGGTGTAATAAGCCCATTATGCATTTGATGAAATGAAATTATGCATTTTGTAAGATTAAGAAGTTGTTTAAGTTTTAATGTAATGTATGGAAATGATTTGGAATGATTAAAGTAAGAGAATTGTATGTCTTGGAGATTGAATAAGTATATAGACAAAATGACCAATTCTCTTAAGTGATCCCAGCTGAAATTTAGGTTTGGTAACTTAGGAATCGATCCCCTAAAGAGAGAAAAAGAGGAGAAAGGAGAAAAAAAAAGGAAAAAGAGAAGGGGAAAAAAGGAAGAAAGAGAGCTAGCCTCCTAAACTCCAGTCAAACCTTCACCTCAACCTCCTCATCATCATATATCATTTTGGAGAACAATGATAGAGGTTTAAAGGCTCAAAAGTTAGATAGACGATTTGAATCTCTTAAGGTTGTCATGCCCTCCTCTCACACGTGACTTACCAAAAACCACAATAAATTTTTCGTTTTTTCTTACCTTTCTCTCCTCAACAGTTGGTCTGTGATTAGCCAGTAGTCTTCTCATCCACACATACCATAGCATTCTTTTTCGTATCACATGCATGTCATTATAAATATTTATTTACTGTACGTACACTTTTCTTATAAGTAAATTCATATACTTTAATATAATTACATCCCCAATATTAAAACGTGTACATCACTGTGTTTATACATTGTTCAGATACAAAAGAGTACGCATCGTGTATACCTTTCGCTAGATGGGGAATGGCAGCGGTCAAAAGGAATGCTATACCTCAGCCGACTCAATCTACTGACGATGATCTGTAGAGGGGGGGGGGAATGAAAGGGGTGAGCTATCTGGCTCAGTAAGGAAATCAGTCAACCAAGTAGACATCCATACTATCTACTGAAAATAGTATTTTGCCTTTCCATCACTCAATTCAAAAGCATGTTTCAAAATTTATATAATAATAGTACAGATTTAAAATCCCATGTACTAAACACATGCTGAGTTATCAATCATAGGCATTCATGCAAAACAGTGCATATTTATCATTTCAGAATGTCTTTATATAAAATATGCCATTTACATTCAAAACACAGTAAATATGGCATTTCACAACACAACACCTCAATCGGGTTCCAACCCATCCCTCAGGTCTACCCGTATCATAAATACATGTGATATATCATGCGAGACTCAGTGGCTAAATGCAATATCTCCTGGACTATGGCCATATCCTAACATGGTGAAATCTCAGGCAACACAGTACTCGGTGTGCGGGTTATCACTGCTGAACGGGAAGGGGGTCAGTCCATCACAACCGTCAGCTATCAACAACTCTCCTCCACAACTCCACAACAACACATGGTATAGTGTACTCCATGCCACACGCACGGTACAATGTACACCCGTGGACCCTACCTCATGGTCGGGGTGCCTGCCATAGGTTTTAGCCCTCATACCACGGAATAATCAATGTCACCTCTCTAAATCCACGTGCGAACACCTCCAGTGTGACACTCAATCTACATGAGAAAATCGTCACGATTTTTCTAACATGTCTATATGTCATGTAAAAACTACAGTGCGTGTATTGAGTGTGACTCACAATCAACGCTCCACCTTTAAACATTGTATATGCATGTCAAAACATCAAACACTAGTGCGAATAAACCTCCAGCACTAGGTCATGCATAGTTCTCATTTAAATCAAGTACTAGCAAATCGCTCAAGTACTATGTCATGTATAAATCATGACGAGTATGAGCAACGCTCCAGCACTCTGTCATGCATCTCATGTAAAACTCGAGTACGAGCTAATCGCTCCAGCACTCTATCATGCACAAATCACATAAAATTGAGTACAAGCAATGCTCCAGTACTCTATCATGCATGTCAAATAAGTGTAGTGCGAGTCTCACTCTAGCACTAATTTATGTGAAAAACATTTGAAATCAAGTACGAGTTGTGCTCTAGCACGATTGTTTTCACATAGTTCGGTAGATGGCTTTCAAAACATGAAAATCAGCACTATAAAGTGTGCTTAGTCTACATCAACCTTAAAACATTAGCTCATCTACGTACTCTTCTGCTACACAACAGTAAAAACACTCAAAAACATTGTTTCCATGCTTTTTACAACTTTTCTCAAAAGTTGACTTTTTTGCCTAACTAGGGACAAAATCCTAATTTACCCATAGCGGGTCCCTATAAATATTATTGATTTTCTCTGACCCTCAAACAATTTTAGTGAATGTAAAAGCAGACGAAAATACGCACAGATATCTCTAACTACTTGCAAAAGTCCTTTACCTCAGATCACGTTAAGTGACCTCTCTTCTTCTATGCTGCTCAAACCTCGCAGTCCAGTGAACTCTCAATACAACTCTGGAGCTGCATTTAACCATTCACTGGGTCAATTATACTTTTCCTACTGTATACGCATTTAATACAGTTAATATCCCTTAAATGGGCCTGTTTACTCTTATTGGGCCTTAAAAACTTTAACTGGTCCTAACTCTGTCTTAAGCTCGTTTTCCAGTTATTAATTCCCTTCATCATGGTCTATTAGCTCATTGGGCATATCAATACCCATTGGGCTTTGTTCCAAACTCTTTGGATAGCCCGTATATCATTTACGACAGTTAATTCAAAAATTCGGATATAATTTATTTTATGCAGAAATTAATCCAAATCCGCAAACTAAATTTAAATTGTGTAATAATCATATTATTATCGTAAATGAGCTTTACTTACCCGAAATTATGCGATGGTGCGCAAATCGAAGTTTGATCGGCTCACGTTTGAAATTTATCATCGAACTACACAATTTTATATTTAAATTCTGGGTTAATTTTCGATCAATTTAAATTAACTTTCCCAAAAATAAATTCGGTAAATATGACTGCTTATCGACTTACTCATAATCTGAGGTATTCCCGGGGATTTTCCTCTCTCTTTTTTTTTCCTTTTTTCCTTTTTCCTTTTTCTTTTTTTTTCGTTTCTTTTCTTTTTCCTTTTTTTCTTTCTTTTCCTCCATTTTCTCCTTGGCTGAATCGGTCCAGTCCGGTTCAACGTAGTTTCCTTTCCCTGAACCGGCTGTCCTGTTCAGTCTCCTTTTGTCGTTGTCGGCGCTGTCGACCCGTTCTCCTACCGATTCCACCGTCAATCGGCTCCACTTCACTCCTAGAGCCTTCTTTTGGCCTGGGCTGGGGTAGATCGGCGTCAGATTTCGCCCGATTTACCCTTCTCTCCCGCGACCTCCCCCTTCTCTGATCTCCTCGTCGGCGGCGATTCCAAGCGCGTGGTGACTATCGATCATTCTCCCGGTGTCGGTCGTCCCTTCGCCCAGCACCCCTCGCACCGTCCGCCTCTATGTCGTCGTTGGCAAAGAGAATCAGAGGAGAGTCGGTTTCCTCCTCTTGTTCGCGTTCCAGTTTCACGTTTCTAATTTCTCTTTTTTTATTTAATTATTTATAATTTATTTTATTATCATTTTATTCATTAAAATATTATAAAAATCTCAAAATTTCATATTTTATTCATTTAATCAATAAATGAATTTATCAGTCTTATTTTGTCTTTTCAGTATATTTTTTCAATATTTTCGAGATAATTTCTCAAGATGAAAATTCTGATTAATTCCAATAAATTCATATCTTGATCAATTGACTCGAAATTCAATATTTTCCTCGTTATTGATCAAGATTTCTCAATTCCATATTTTTAATGAAAGTTTCTTATTGAATTTATACCGGATTTTGATCTTTTGACCGTTTTACCGCTACACTTGTTCGGAACGAATTTAACCCGACTTTCGTTCATAAATTCTTTATATTTTCTCTTGATAAATTCTCATGTTCTGCCAGAATGAATCAAATCTATTTGGTTTAGCCTGTGGCTCTTATAGCCCTTATTCAGCTGTTATGTAGCTTACACGCATTTTTATTCTTCAATTGTCAATTGCATGATTGTAAATACTCTTCTTATGATTCAACCATGAAAATAAAGTGTTCATACACATAGGAATCATAAGGAATAAGCTAAATACATAATCGAAAACACGGGTCTGACAATCCTCCCCAACTAAAAGAATTTGGTCCTCCAAATTTGAACCAAATCAATCATCAAACAATTGGGGGTGCTTCTCTCGCATCAAGCTCTCTAATTCCCAAGTAGCCTCCTCGAAAGTGTGATACTGCCATAAAACCTTCACTAACCCGATAGTCTTCGACATCAAAACCTTCTCCTTCCTATCCAGTATCCGAATCGGCCTCTCTACATATGACATGTCCTCACTGAGTTCCAACGGCTCGTAGCTAATCACATGCGCCAGATCTGGGTGATACTTCTGAAGCATCGAAATGTGGAAGACGTTATACACGCCTGACAAATCTGGTGGCAATGCCAACCTATAGGCCTTACCTCCCACTCGATCAAGTATCTCAACCTATAGGACTCAACTTACCCCTCTTCCCAAACATCGCTATACCCTTGGAAGGAGAAACCTTCAGAAACACGGGCTCACCGACTGCGAACTTAAGTGGCCTACGTCTCCTGTCAGCATAGCTCTTCTATCGACTCTGAGCTGTCCTCAATCTCTCAACTATCAACCGGACATCCTTAGTAGCTTGTGTAACCAAATCAAGAGCAAAAAGTTTTCGGTCACCCACTTCTTCCCATCCAATGGGGGAACGATATCTACGGCCATACAAGGCCTCATACGGTGCCATCCCGATACTTGAATGATAACTGTTATTATAGGCGAACTCGGCTAGTGGCAAGTGATCATCCCAGGAGCCTCGAAAGTCAAGCACACATGCTCTCAACATATCCTCCAAAGACTGTATAGTCCTCTCTGACTGACTATCTGTCTGAGGATGGAAAGCTGTGCTCAAACTCAACTAGGTTCCCATGGCTTCCTGAAAATGCTCCCAAAAGTGGGAAGTGAAGCGAGAATCCCTATCAGAGACAATGCTCACTTGAATACCATGCAACCTCACTACCTCGCGTACATACAACCTTACCAACATACTCAAAGTATCGGTAGCTCTCATAGCTAGAAAGTGGGCAGACTTCGTCAGTCTATCAACGATCACCCATATAGCATCGTGATTTCTTCGGGTCCTCGGTAAACCCATCATAAAATCCATGGTGATGTGCTCCCATTTCCATGTTGGTATAGGTAGAGGCTGCAATAATCCTGCAGGTCTCTGATGCTCTACCTTCACCTGTTGACATACGAGACATCTCGCCACAAAATCTGCCACATCTCTCTTCATACCTGACCACCACTACACCTTCCGAAGGTTTTAATACATCTTGCCACTCTCCAGATGCAACGTGTACCTCAATGAATAAGCTTTCGACAATATCAATCTCCTAAGCTCTAGGTCCTCGGGAACACACAATCTACCTCTGAACCTTAGTAGTCCATCAGAACTCAACTCAAAATCAGTTACTGTGCCCCTCTGCATCTAACCCATCACATCGATGTAATACGGATCAGTCTCTGAGCCTGTCTAATTTTGTCCAACAAATTCGGCTCTAACCGTAGACTCGTAATCATACAATCTGCATCCATGTCCGAAGGCACAACTCTCAAACTGAGGCTAGCAAACTGCTCTAGCAACTCGTACTCCCTGACCATCATATACGATACCATCCCCAGACTCTTCCTACTCAAAGCATCTGCTACAACATTAGCTTTACCTGAATGATAAAGTATCTCATAATCATAGTCCCTCAGAAGCTCTAGCCATCTTCTCTGTCTCATGTTCAGTTCCTTCTCTGAGAACAGGTACTTGAGGCTCTTGTGGTCGGTAAATATCTTAAACTTCTCGCCATACAAGTAGTGGCATCATACCTTCAACGCAAACACTACTGCTTCTAACTCCAAATTGTGGGTCGAATAGTTCTTCTCATGGTCCTTCAGCTGTCTGGATCCATAAGCAACTACCCTCTCATCCTGCATCAACACACAGCTCAGTCCCTGATGCGAAGCATCGGTATATACTGAAAATCCTCTTGAGCTGGTAGGAATAGTAAGATCGAAGCGGTGGTCAATCGACTCTTCAGCTCCTGAAAACTCCTCTTACAATCCTCGTCCCACACGAATGCAGCACTCTTCCGAGTGAGACGCGTCAACGGAGCATCCAACTTCAAAAATCCCTCTATGAATCTCCGATAGTACCCTACTAAACCCAAAAAACTCCTGATCTCGGTAATTGTCCTCGACTATTCCCACTGAACTACAGCCTCAATCTTGGATGGATCTACTGATACACCATCCTTCGACACTATGTGTCCCAAAAATGAGATCTCTGTCAACCAAAAGTCACACTTACTGAGTTTAGCATACAACTGCTGCTCTCGTAGAGTCTGCAATACTATCCTGAGGTGTCGCTCATGCTCCTACTCTGATCTCGAATATACCAATATGTCATCGATGAAGACGATAACAAAATGATCCAAATATGGCTTGAACACATCGTTCATCAGAGCCATGAAAGTTGTAGGAGCATTCGTCAATCCAAATGGCATAACTAATAACTCATAGTGGTCATATCGGGTCCTAAATGTCATCTTGGGTACATCTCCACTCCGAACTCTCAACTGATGATACCCAGACCTCAGATCAATCTTAGAAAAGATCTGCACTCCCCGAAGCTGATCTAGTAAGTCATCAGTGCATGGAAGGGGATACCTATTCTTGATGGTAGCCTTATTCAACAATCTGTAGTCTATACACAATCGGAGGCTTCCATCCTTCTTCCTCACGAACAAAATCGATGCTCCCCACGGTGAAACACTCGGTCTGATGAACCCCCTATCCAACAGCTCCTGCAACTGTCTCTTGAGCTCCTCCAACTCAACTAAGGCCATGCGATACGGTGGTCTCGAAATAGGCTCAGTACGAGGCACCAAATCTATACAAAATTCCATCTCTCTGTCTGGTGGTAGCTCTGGCAACTTATCCGGGAAAACATCTGGGTACTCACTGACGATAAGAATATCTACCAACTCCAGATGTGCCTTATCCGTATCCACCACGTACGTAATGAAACCTCTAATCATATCCGATGAAGCATTAGTTGTGTCCTGGTCCAAGGCATGTACTCGCCCTCGACCCATCACCTGCTTCCCTTTCTCCTCTATCGTTGCTCTCCCCCTCTAAGCAAACGTACCAGCTGGAGCTCTATCAGTCTCCCTGCCTTTCTGTGAGGTAGTCTCAAATGTCTCTAGGCAAGCTCTAGTAATCTGTCCCTAGTTCCTACATCGAAAACACACAATAGGGCTCAACGAACAAGGTCTACCGCGATGATGTCTACTACATCTACTGCACTAATCTGTAATAGGCCTCTATCCTCCAATCACAAAGCCCTTCGTCGGAGCTATGGCCGGGTATGTAGGAGGTCTAACTGGTCACTCTCGCATCTCCTCTATCTGTGGTCCCTTATCGAAGAGTCTCCTTCCTCCTCGATAATTGAAACCCGTCTCTAACCGGCCTCTTCCTCTCTCTATCTCGGCTCTGACTAAACTTTCCAAACTCAAAGGCATTCCTCTCATAGTCATGCTCACAAAGCTGCGCCCTGTGCACCGCCTCATCATACGTACTAATATCAAATGGTACCAACCTAGACCATAACACCGGTCTCAATCCATCGATATATCGCGGACCTTCCTGGTCTTGCTATACATGGTATCGGGATCATACCTTCCCAGGGCCAAAAATCTAGTCTCATACTCATCCACTGAGAGACTCCCTTAACTCAGCCCCAAAAACCCAACCTGCAGTCTGTACTGCGCTGTATCTGGAACAAACTGTCTCCTAAAGGCATCCAAAAACATCTCCCAACTAATCTCTGTGTGTCGAGCTCTCAATATCGACCTGGTGGACTTCCACCAAATATTTGTTGTTCCCTTCAGTAGGAACGCAGTAAATGCGACTCTAGTTGTACAATCAAAGAAGTCGTACAACTTCTCCATCTCTCTAAACCACTCCTCTGCACTAGCTGGGTCCTTGACCCCTCGAAAAGATGGAGGTCCAAGCTTCTAGAACTGTCACAGTCTGTCAAGATCACACCCATATCTCAATCTACTACTACCTTGAACTGGTGGGGGTGTAGGAGTATCAGTAGTTTGTGGCACCTGTGCAGGTGTATCAGGTACAACTGCCTCCCTAGTCGTAGTCTCTACATCTTATCTCTGTCAACCTGGCAGAGTTTGTGCTAACAGCCCTACTATCACCTCCAAGCTATGCTCTATCCTCATGAAGTGTGCCTCAGTAGTCTCTGGTGGCGTATGGGCAGTTGAAGACTCGCCCTAACTATCTGGCCTACCTCTACGACCTTCAGCCCTACCTCTCGCCCCTCTACCACGGCAGGTAATTGCCATAAAGGCTAGATTCCTGCATTCACAACCATAAATTTATCCAATTCCCATCTTGTATACATAATTGTAACTGAACAAAACACAGTAATATGGGGATGTACACTTTCTTAATTACTAACACCTACTCACATTAGACCAACTTAGTTCTGATACCATTCTGTCACGGCCTCCTCTCACACGTGACTTACCAAAAACCACATTAAATTTTTCACTTTTTAGTTACCTTTCTCTCCTCGACAGTTGGGTTGTGATTAGGCATTAGTCTTCTCATACATACATACTTTACCATTACTTTTTGTATCATACATGCATATCATTATACATATTTATTTCTTATAAGTAAATCCATGTACTTTAATATAATTACATCCCCAATATTAAAAACGTGTACATCACTGTGTTTATACATTGTTCAGATATAAAAGAGTACGCATCATGTATACCTTTCGTTAGATGGGGAATGGGAGGGGTTAAAAGGAATGCTATACCTCAACCAACTCAATCTACTGACGATGATCTGTAGAGAGGGGGGAAAATGAAAGGGGTGAGCTATCTGGCTCAGAAAGAAAATCAGGCAAGTATCTACTGAAATCCCATGTACTAAACACATGCTGAGTAATAAATCATAGGCATTCATGCAAAATAGTGCATATTTATCATTTCGGAATGTCTTTATATAAAATATGCCATTTACATTCAAAACACATTAAATATGGCATTTCACAACACAACACAACAACCAAGTTCCGACCCATCGCTCAGGTCTACTCGTATCATAAATACATGTGATATATCATGCGAGACTCAGTGGCTAAATGCAGTATCTCCTGGACTATGGCCATATCCTAACATGTGAAATCTCAGGCAACATAGTACTCGGTGTGCTGGTTATCACTGCTGTAACGGGAGGGGGTCAGTCCATCACAACCGCCAGCTATCAACAACTCTCCTCCACAACTCCACAACAACACACGGTACAGTGTACTCCATGCCACACGCACGGTACAACGTACACCCATGGACCCTGCATCATGGTCAGAGTGTCTGCCATAGGTCTTAGCCCTCATACCACAGAATAATCAATTACCATGTCTCTAAATCCATGTGTGAACATCTCCAGTGTGACACTCAGTCTACATGAGGAAATCGTCACTATTTTTCTAACATGTCTATATATCACGTAAAAACTACAGTGCACGTCTTGAGTGTGACTCACAGTCAACGCTCCACCTCTAAACACTGTATATGCATGTAAAAACATCAAATACTAGTGCGAGTAAACTTCCAGCACTAGATCATACATAGTTCTCATGTAAAACTCGAGAACGAGCTAATCACTCCAGCACTCTATATGCACAAATCACATAAAACTGAGTACGAGCAATGCTCCAGTACTCTATCCTTCATGTCAGATAAATATTGTGTGAGTCTCACTCTAGCACTAATGTATGTGAAAAACATCTGAAATCAAGTGCGAGCTATACTACAGCACAATTGTTTTCACATAGTTCGGTAGATGGCTCTTTAAAAATAGGGATGTTTCAAAACATTAAAATCAGCACTATAAAGTGTGCTTAATTTACATCAACCTCAAAACATTAGCTCATCTACTTACTCTTCTGCTACACAGCAGTAAAAACACTCAAAAACATTGTTTCCATGTTTTTTACAACTTTTCCCAAAAGTTGACTTTTTTGCCTAACTAGGAGCAAAATAATAATTTACCCATAGTGGGTTCCTACAAATATTATTGATTTTCTCTGACCCTCCGACAATTTCAGTGAATGTAAAAGCAGACGAAAATACGCACAGATATCTCTAACTACTTGCAAAAGTCCGTTACCTCGGATCACGTCGCGTGACCTCAATTCCTCTGTGCTGCTCAAATCTCGCAGTTCGGTCAGCTCTAAATACAACTCTAGAGCTGCATTTAACCATTCACTGGGTTAATTATACTTTTCCTACTATATTACGCATTTAATACAGTTAATATCCCTTAATGGGCTCGTTTACAGTTATTGGGCCTTAAACACTTTAATTAGGCCTAACTCTGTTTTAAGCCCGTTTTCCACTTATTAATTCCCTTCTTCAGGGTCTATTGACTCATTGGGCCTATCAATACCCATTGGGCTTTATTCCAAACTCTTTGGATAGCACGTATATCATTTACGACAGTAAATTCAAAAAGTCGGATATAATTTATTTTATGCAAAAATTAATCCGAAATTCGCAAACTAAATCCCAATTACACAAAAATCATACTATTTTCATAAATGAGCTTTACTTACCAAAAATTATGCGATGGTGAGCAAATCGGAGTTCGATCGACTTACATTTGAAATTTATCGTCGAACTGCAAAATTTTATATTTAAATTCTAGGTTAATTTTCGATCAAATACAATTTAAATTAACTTTCTCAAAAATAAATTCGGTAAATCTGACCACGTATCGGCTTACCCGTAATCAGAGGTAGTCCCAGGGATTTTTC
Organism: Firmiana major; assembly: GCA_033439115.1. Lineage (NCBI taxonomy): Eukaryota > Viridiplantae > Streptophyta > Magnoliopsida > Malvales > Malvaceae > Firmiana > Firmiana major. The sequence continues at coordinate 71,243,436 of CM065898.1, read as the reverse complement.
TCTCCTTTCCTTTTTTCCTTTTTTCTTTTTTTTCTTTCTATTTCTCCCTTTTCTCCTTGGTTGAATCGGTCCGGTCCGGTTCAGCGTAATTTCCTTTCCCTGAATTGACTGTCCGATTCAGTCTCCTTTTGTCGTTGCCGTCACTGTCGGTCGGTTCTCCAACCGATTCCACCGCCAATCGGCTCGACTTCGCTCCTAGAGCCTTCTTTTGGCCTGGGTTAGGGTAGATCGGCGCTGAATTCTGCTTGATTTACCCTTCTCTCCCGCGGCCTCCCCCTTCTCCAATCTCCTCATCGGTGACAAAAAGAATCAGAGGAGAGTCGGCTTCCTCCTCTGGTTCGCATTCCAGCTTCACGTTTTTTATTTCTCTTCTTTTTTTAATTTAATTATTTATAATTTATTTTATTATTATTTTATTCATTAAAATATTATAAGAATCTGAAAATATCTCTAAAAATTCATATTTTATTCATTTAATCAATAAATGAATTTATCAGTCTTATTTTATCTTTTCAGTATATTTTTTGAATGTTTTCGGGATAATTTCTCGAGGTGAAAATTTTGATTAATTCCAATAAATTCATATTTTGATCAATTGGACTTGAAATTCAATATTTTCCTCGTTATTGATCAAGATTTATCAATCTCATATTTTTAATGAAATTTTCTTATTGAATTTATATCGGATTTTGATCTTTTGATCGTTTTACCCCTGCACTTGTTCGGAACCAATTTAACCCGACTTTCCTTCATAAATTCTTTATATTTTCTCTTGATAAATTCTCATCTTCTGTCAGAATGATTCAAATCCATTCGGTTTAGCATATGGCTCTTATAGCCCTTATTCAGCTGTTATGTAGCTTACACGCATTTTTATTCTTTAATTGTCAATTGCATGGTAATAAATACTCTTCTTATGATTCAACCATGAAAATAAAGTGTTCATACACATAGGAATCAAAAGGAATAAGCTACATACATAATCGAAAACACAGGTCTGACAAAGGTATGTCGAAAGAGCTCTAATCTTCAAGCTTATGATGACTTATGTTAACCTAAAGGTTCTTAAGGTGTTTTATGGGATTGTATTGTAGCCAACATCCTTGGAGGTGTAAACTAGGGTTTTGGCAAGGAAGGAAGTTAAGGTAAGAATGATTCTTATGTTTATGGTGCTAATATTTAAAGCCCAAGTGTTAGAAACCATAAATGAAGGGTACACAGGATTTGTGATAAGAAATGAAAGTGTATGATGATAAGCAACTATGACTTGTTGATGAAATGAAGCTTAAGACTCCTAACTAAGCTAATAAGATGTAGAAGACAATGAAAGAGTTATGTGATATGACTTATGGCATTTGGATAATAAAGAAAGCCTATATGAGCATTAAAGTTAAGTGTTGAATTAATGACCAAAAAGAAATTGAGGGAATTGATAAGCTTCGAGTAATGTTTAAGTTTATGGAAGTCTAGGTAAGTAAGTATATGAATACTAAAACCTTGTTTGATTAGCATTGTAGTTAAAAAACTATTTGGAGAGAGTTAGGCAATATAGCCTAACCTAAGTTTGGTCCAAGAGACCCGAGCTAAGTATTGCATTTGTCGAAAGGTAAGGGATTGCATGTAGAGACACGAGTACACTTTGGCTTTTCGTATGCATACTATGTTTTATGATGTTTTGAATCATTCTAAGTTGGAAAAACTTGCTGAAAATGCATCTTTTGCGCTAAGGGAACAATCCCTCATGACATAGGATTGATCCCTCATATGAATTTTCTCAGAATTATACATTCGAGTGATGAAGGATCGATCCCCTTTATGATAGGATCGATTCTCATGCCTATATTTTGAAAAATAGAAGCTTTCTATCACTTGAGGATCAACCCCCTTGTTTCCCAACGATCGAACCACTTATGTTTTGCGCTGAACACTGCACTTTTCATGCAAATTGACATGTTTTGGTTTAAAGTGTAAGACCCGATTTTTATCGTAAGAGCAAATGGAATGAATAGAAGTTTTCGAGTGCATTTAAAAATGCAAAAGGATTGAAATGGAATTTTCGAACACGTGGAAGGGTAAAACAGTCAAAAGATCGAAATTCGGTATTTATCGTGACAAGAAAATTTAATTAAAAATATGGGATTGAGAAATCTTAATCAATAACGAAGAAATAATTAAATTTCGGGTTAAATTGATCAAGATATAAATTTATTTAATATTTTTAAAATTTTTACCTCGAAAAACGATCTTAAAAATAATCAAAAAATATACCGTAAAGGTAAAATCGGACTGAAAAATTCATTTATTGAATAAATGAATAAAATAGAATTTTTTAGAATTTTTTGGGATATTTTAGATTTTTAATAATATTTTAATGAATAAAATATTATTAAAAATAAATTATAAATAAAATAAGTAAGAAAAAATGAAAACAAAATCTACGAAAGGAAAGAGAAAAAAAAAACAAAGAAGAAAATGAGAAACGGAAGCCGAGGAAGAAGAGAGGCCGGACGGCCACCACCGACGACCAACGGCCAGTCAAGCCATCGAAAAAGGAAGCCCGACACCATGCGACCTCTCTGCCACCGTGATACGTTCCATCGACGTTGAAATTCGGTAAATCGAAGGGAGAAAGCCGCAGAGGAAAAGAGGGCATTGGGCTGCCACCAGAGGGAGTTGGCTCTGATCGAGGCCAGCCAAGAGGTCCCCAGGCTGTGGCACGTCGAACGGTAGTAGCGGCACTCGGAGAACAGACCGGACGATGTCGACAAGACTAAAAGAGCCTGAACCGGTTGGCGGTTCAGTGAGGAAGTTTCTGTGCTGAACCGGACCGAACCGGTTCAGCCAAAAAGAAAAGGAAAAAAAAGAGAAAAAAATTGAAAAATATTCCAGTGATGCAATCGAGCTACGGTTAAGTCGGTAAGCGGTCGAATTGACCGATTTAAATTTTGAAATATTTAATTTGCTTATTAATCGACTGAAAGTTTACCCGAAAAAATATTAAGTTATGTAGCTCGAAGATTGACGTCAAACGAGAGCTCGAGACAGCCTCGATTTTCATACTATCATGGAATCTCAAGTAAGTAACCCTTATTTATGACAATATTGCATCGTTATGCGCGTTAGAAATTATCGCATCAATTACGGATTTAATTTTCGCATTAAATGAATTAAATTCTGAAAAATTGGATGAATTGTCTTAAATAATTAATTGAGATATCCGAGAGTTTAGAATGAGGCTCAATAAATACTGATGGGCCCAGTGAGTCCAATAGGTCTCGATAATGTAAATAGTAAGTGGAAAACGGGCTTAAGGCCAATTAAGACCCATTATGGTACAATCGGGCCCAATATGGGTAAACGGGCCCAATGATTTAAAATTAAGCCCAAAAAATTGTGAAATACAATTAATTGTATTGTATTTGACCTGATGAATATTTATCCGCAATTTTGAAGATTGGATTCAGAGCAAATCGGACTACGTGACGAGTCATCAGTGGAAAGGTCAGACTGTACAGAAAAATGAGGTAAGGAAATTGTGTGAGTAGCTAGAGGTAGCTACACGTACTTTAAATAGTTTTTGTATACACTTAATATGTATGTATACACTGATATTGTATAAAGGTCCTAAAAGTGGTTTAAATGATTTTAAGGATCGAAATAGGTAAAAAGACTATTTTACCCCTATTGAGGGAAGTTCACCTAAGGATGGTGAAAGCATGACATGCATGAAATGCATGATTTAAGGAATTTTTTGAATTAAAGATTTGATTGGTTTTAATCAAAGCAAATCAGTAGATTGGCCAATAATTGTATAAATTTCACAAGATAACACTACGTAGGTGTTATTCATATTTAAATGAAATTTCTTTGAAAAACAGGCTAACTATCAAGTTTATATAGAGACAGATAGTGCTGGCATAAAGCTCGCACTATATCTACGTTTGTGAGTGTGCATAAATGTGCTTGAGCGGTTGCCCGCACCGATTTGTGCGACATCATATGCATAAAATGTGCTAGAGCAGTTGCTCGCACTGATTTTACTATTGTGAAATGCATAAGAGCTACTGGAGCTTAGCTCACACTCTGTTTTGACTGTTTTGATTTGTTTTGACTTGATATGCATAAATGGTGCTGGAGCGATTGCCCGCACTAGTTTTAATGATTTGACATGCATGAGAGGTGCTGGAGCCTAGCTCGCATCCAGTTTTGATATCATAATTGCATAAAAGCCGTGCTGGAGTGTAACTCGCACGAGATTTGATTTATTTATGCATAAAGCCGTGCTGGAGTGTAACTCGCACGAGATTTGATTTATTGATGCATAACACCGTGCTGGAGCTTGCTCGCACGAAGTTTTATATGAATTTATAACTCATTTTAAAGTCATACTGGAGTGCTACTCATACGCAGGTTTTACTAATTTTTATGAAACCGTGCTAGAGCTTCGCTCGCACGAGGTTTTTAGATATCATGAATATGTATGGAGTCGTGCTAGAGCTTCGCTCGCACAGGGATTTATATTACATGCATATAACCATGTTGGAGCCTCCTGTAGATTGTGTGTCACAGTGAGATGATATGCTCACACATGCATACTGAGACAGAGATGATATGGGTGGATAAAACCTATTGCAAGCACCCCTGACTGAGCTTGGGTTCACGGAGTACGTTGTACCGTGTATGTCACGTGGAGTACGCTGTACCATGGGGATTGTTGGAGTGGAGTGGCATTAGCCACGAGGTAGCAAGCCTTGCCCTCGCAATCCTGATATTATGCTGTTCTGGCGGGTAGGACGACCCACCTCCCGTTTCAGGTGTGATACCCCGCACACTAGGTACCGTGTTGCCAGGGATCACTAGGTTATGGCCATAGTCCTATGTTGTTACCGATAGTCACCTACATGTCTCACATGATATAACTATTGGTCGATAGACCTAGGTAGACCCGAGGGAGGGGTCAGGCCCCCGATTTTATGATTTTATGTCACGACCCAATTCCATTCTCTTTAACCGAAAATCACTAAAAATTTTTCACGTTTTACTGTTACCTTACCCGGTCGTGAACTAACTCACCACACACTGTTGGGCTGTGAGTCAACAATAAACTCCACATCTCATTCATTCTCAGTTAAATAAAACGATGTCATACATTTGCATTTAATCTTGTACTTATACAAAAGCATGTTTTACTGACATCTACATCCCCCATAATTACAACTCAAAGAATACTGTGCTTTTACATTGTTTAGATATAAAAAGAATCACTGTGTATATACCTCTAAGCGATGGAGATGCAGCGGAGTCCAAAATACCACGCCTCAGTCCTCACTGGGCTACTATGTACGCTCTGTAGGGAGGAAAATAGAGAGGGATGAGCAACCACACGCTCAATAAGGCAATAATACAAGCATGGTAGATAACTACTCTATCTACATGCTGATAGTGTTATGCATAAATCATTTATGGTAGGAGCATGAGGAATAAAACTATGCCATATGAGTATACATATTTATCATGTGTCAAAATCATGTACATTGGCATATCAAACATGGTAAAAGGACATCATATATAAATCATCTCATGCTCAATCTCATTTAAATTCATAAAAAGGGCAATTCGTTAAGAAACCTCCTTTTTAAACCAACATCATAAACCTCTTTCTCAACATATAAATACCACCAAATCAATTCACAATCACAACCACATTTTCATTTCACAATTCACACATGTGTATAAAAACTAGGTCACTATATCAAAAGTGCCTATGTGGACCAACTACATCATAAATCATCCCAGACCACACGCGTCCAGGTGTGCGGGGTATCATACTGGCACGAAGATGGATTATCCCTCGCCAGACTTTCTCATCACTTAACCATCACACGGTACATCGTACTCCATGTGATATACACGGTACAGCGTACTCCGCAGACTCATATCATGATTGGGGGTGCCATTCCTAGGTCTTACCTAACCCATACCAAGAGTTTTCCATATCCGTGAAGGAGAGCCTCCCCGCCTAACAGAGCCTCCCTGCCTCCTCAGGCTTAAGGATGTTAGCTTAAGGATGTAGGGCTTAAGGATCCTTCCGTAAGAGAGCCTCCCCACCGAACAGAGCTTCCCCGCCTAACAGAGCCTCCCCGCCTCCTCGGGCTTAAGGATGTTGGCTTAAGGATGTAGGGCTTAAGGATCTTACCTTACCCATGTAGGAGAGCCTCCCTGCCTAACAGAGCCTCCCCGCCCCTCCAGGGCTTAAGGATGTTGGCTTAAGGATCCCACCGTAAGAGAGCCTCCCCACAGAACAGAGCATCCCCGCCTCTTTGGGCTTAAGGATGTTAGCTTAAGGATGTAGGGCTTAAGGATCTTACCAACTTTCACAACCTTATATGTATCACAATGTGCAAACTTGTGCGAGCAAAGCTCTAGCACGACTCATGCATCCTCTCATAAAGAGACACGTACGAGCATAACTCTAGTACGGTTATACTCATAAGACAAACCACTCAAAAGCCACGTACGAGCAGAAGCTCCAGTACGGTTTATAAACATCATCATAGTTTCCAAATCAAGGTGCAAGCTAAGCTCCAGCACGTTTCATACAAGTGAAAACATCAATACCCGGTGTGAGCTAGGCTCTAGCACGGTTTAATTCACATAAACATGATAGGCGGCTCATAAGCTTTTAAAACTATCTCAAAACATATTTGGCACTTCACATGTGCTACAAATATCAAACCACAATAGCCAACCTATTTATCAATTCGTTTGAAACCAAACACATGTTTTGTGAAAGCGTTCAAAACACTTGATTTATGCAATTATTAGCCTTACTATCCCTTTTTATACATCCATGTAAACCAAATCATCCAATATTCACAACTATTTTCGCATACCAAACAACCAATTTCTCAAACGTTCATGCATTTCATAAACACCCTATAATCCCACAAATTACGAGCAGCTACCTCTATATACTTACAGAATTCCCTTACCTGGAATTGCGATGCGTGATTCCACTTCCTTAAGCTGCTTACTCGTACGGTTCGATTCGTCTTCAACGAACTCTTTGGGACTGCACAAAATCGTATCCCGCATTATATTCGATCCATATAATATGACATCGTGCGTTCACTATAGTCAATTCGACCTATAGTTTTCTATTAACGCTTATGAGGCCTCGTTTCATTACTTTATCCAAAACTCGAATCTATGGATTCTTTTAGGCCTATTAACTCATTCCAAATCGATATTAAATCGATATCAAGCTCATAGTGTTCATATTTCATTGATTTCCTCACTATGGCATTTGTCAAGCATTTACATGCTCATTTTCATAATTTCACTTAAACCCACATTATAACTCCACATAACCATTCCAAATCACCCACATTACTCATCTAACAACTTATCATAACCTATAAGCCACCAACTCCCCAAATCATACTTTCTCACACTAGAGGCATTCCATTTTCTAGGTTACATTAGTTTCTAACACAACCTAGGTGTTTCCATCCATACATACTCATGCCGAACAACTCCAAAATCAATTAAATAGACAATGTACTTGGATTGGAGTGTTAGAATCTTACCAAATATGAATTTTCTTCTTGCTCCAAATGTCAATGCCCTTATCTCCTTCAATACCCACAATGGGATTTTGGGTTCCAACTATGTTGTTCTCTTCCTCAAGATGAACAACTTAATGTCTAATGGTATCCCCTCAATTCTTGTTGAAAATGGTTGATTTTAGAGAGAGAAAGTTAGGTTTTTAGGTTAGAAATGGAAGATTGGTGTTTTTCCCGAAATTTTCAGATTTTTAGCCCTCCTTATATAGAAATAGCTTGAGGAGATCGATCTGGTCCAAGAGGAGATCGATCTGGTCCCCTCAAATCTCTCATTTTCACGAAATTTTAAGCATAAGATCAATCTGTCGAAGCATGAGATCGATCTGGTCCCAAACAGAGAGCTAAGGAGATCGATCTGGGTGCTTGAGGATCGATCTTTTCATTACAGAATGCTTAGGAGATCGATCTGGCCCCATTGGAGATCGATCTGCTCTATTCCATTGCCCAAATAAGAGCATTCTGGCTCTTCCAGATCGATCTCTCATCTTATGAGATCGATCTGGCCTTCATACTTTCCAGATTTTCTGCAGTTTTCTTGCTGCAACTCACACCAACACATCCTTAATCTGCTGCCATGGCCATTTTCTCATCTATCCACCTTTATAACTTGAAAATGGCATCCATTCATACCTTATGCACATTGAAACTTGTGTGCATTCATTGTATGTCCAAAGGTATACTATATATAACCAAATGGAAGCATTTATATTCATGCAGCTTCCATCCATTTACCACACTACCTATTTTGAGTTTCAATCACATCCATCACTTATAGGAACTCATTTCTTCATATTCATACTCAATGGAACTTGTATGTACATTACAAATCATATTACACGTACATACATTGAATCCATGGACTTACATCGATCATACTTTACATTACAAGTCCATTCACATTCATTACACATTACAACTTTACATATACGGGGTCTCACATTTTATGATTTGTGACCCTGAAAGAAGGGTGGTTTTATAACCGAAGTTTTATATTGAATGTTAATGAATTGTTTTATGAAATGATTGACCCGAAAGGGTTAGTTTATACCTCAGTTTTAATGAAATGATTTGAATGCAATAGCATGATAATGTTTTCCATGTTTTCATCTCAAATTCATGATTTGTCTTACATGACATGAAAGAATGCATGATGTTGATTTACTTCATGCTAATTATGATTTAAGGATGTCACATAAAACGATATTGATGCGTGAATTACATGCTTTCTATATGCACAAATAGTTTTGATAAACTATGTCATGGATATATGCATGATTTTGTGCTTGAGATTTTAATGAAAAGAAATGGATTTTAAGGGCATGGCATTTTGAGCATGTAGATAGTGGAGCTATCTACTTACTTGCATAATTGCCTTACTGAGCGTTTGGTTTGCTCACCCCCTTATTTTCCCATCTTTTTCGAGCACTCGCAATAGTTAGTGAGCGGCTAAGGACTTGCATTTTTAGTATCCGCTGCTTCCCATCGAGAGACAGGTATACACATTTGTATAGTTTTGTATCTAAATATGTAATGCACAGTACTGTAAATGGATATGATATCGGGGATGTAAGGTGATGTAATATCATTGTGTATGTACTTAATTAAAGTCAAAGATAGTAAACTCTGATATGTGAATGTGATTATGGAAATGAAATGGTAAATAGGTAAGGGGTGACTAACACCGAATCATAGCCCAACTGTTTGTAAGATAGTCACGATGAGAGAAAGGTAAGAATTAAATAATAAATGAAAAACAAAAAATTTACTCTGATTTTTAGGAAATTTGGGTCGTGACATAAAGTCAATAAAAGCATGTTTTGTTAAGCTTATGATTTTATGGATTAAGTAAAGATATCTCACTAAATACATTAAAGAGCCTTATTTTACAAAATGGCATAATTAAACTTGTTTTAGCTATTTTAACTCAATAATTACATTAAAATGGTTTCCTTAAAATGTGTTTGACATGTTTTAGAATAGGATCATTATGTTTAAGGTTTAAAAAGAATGATTCCATAGGATGATTATTCCACTTACTTATGTATTATGATTTGAAAGCTATGAATATGCTTTGTATGAAATGGGAATCATACGAAATATGTTTTGATAAATGTTTTAAGAGATGGTAAGGTCATCATTAGTAAGTGCTCATATTTTATGTTGCCATTTTTGCCCTTAAATAAGTAAGGATGTATGACTTAAATAAGTCAACAGTATTCTCAATACTCACCAGTCTAGTGGGGCTGAGGAAACCCTAACCATGGCCATAGGTTAACTTCCCTTTAAGGGTTCTCATCTTGGGATGCAAGTAAGTTGCACAAATACTTATAGGATACATTACTTATTCTCTAACCTATGTTTAAAAGTATACGATTATACTTTTTCTAAGTTATGACTTGTAAGTAAGCATCCAAGCGTATTTGATATGATTTATATACATGCTTAAGTTTTATAAGACTCACATGATATGCTTCTAAATAAGTATACTAGAAATAATTATGTTTTGAACTAAGTTTGTCGTATCATGTTTTAAACTATGTATGCATGTTATTTTTACCTTCTTCTTTGCATGTACTTTTATTTGACATAAAGCTTACCTTTTACTCTCTCTCTACAGATTATTTGTGCTAAACATAGAGAACATGTCTTCATTTAATTAGGTTCGGAGAGCGTCTTCTTATCACCTGCTTTATTCTTTTGAAGGTATACACAAAGGTTATATATTTTAGTTTATATGACAGACATGTATACGCATAATTTATGTAATTCTTTTTAGGATGTAATAATAGACTACAATATGTATCAAATGTGATTGTTAGGTCGTATTATATGTCGATTATAGCCAATAAGTGAAGTGTGGTGTACTAATTAACTTAAGTACAATCATATTCCTTTATAGACAATTAATGGATGAAAATCAATTATGGTTGACTAGATGTATGATGTGCATGTAAGTCGAAGTAAATTAAGAATTACATCACACACATATGGATATGACTAGGATTAAAGTAAAATAATAACCAAGTTGATCAAATAAGATCAACCAAAACGATTTAAGCACTACACCGATCGTTGACAAATATAAGAAAAGAAAATTTTAGTTCAATTTTCAGTGAATCAGGACGTTACAGAATTGGTATCAAAGCCCGACTTGTCTAGTATGAATCAGTGTAGTTAAGTTAAAATTAGAATTACATCACATAGTCTATGCTTGTCTGAATATAAATTGTGTATAACTGCTTAAAGTTATACTTATTTGGAATGATTTTGGTATAAGTTACACAACGATATGAGTGGCAGACAAGGAAGACTAAGGGGACGAGCTCCCCAACCTCTGCCTCTACCACAGCCTGATAGCCCCAACATGAGGACTGCTCGCCTCAAGCAGAGGCTAGAGCACGAGTTTATCGATATGGTTGCGACCATGACAGTTATGATCGCGCAACACTTGGGAGTTGCTAGTACCCATAACTCCACAGAATGGCACCAAGCTACTCCTTCGACACCACAACCTCCTAAGCCATAGCCTCTTGTACCACAGGTTCCCCTACCTTACCCACAGGCCCCTAAACGACGGGCCACTGATGAGTATGATAGGAACTTAAGTCAGGTGAGGCAGTTTCAAAAGTTCAACCCTCCAGCATTTAAGGAAGTGAAGGATCTCTAATGGACGAGAATTAGATCCTTAAGGTAGAAAAGATATTTAAGTATATGAAGAGTCCATTAATCGAGAAGGTAAACCTAGCCACGTTCATGCTCAAGGAGGAGGTCGAGCATTGATGAAAGGCCACTGAGACAATGTTAAGGGCCAAGCATCTGATTTTGACACGAGAGATCTTTTTAAGATGCCACTAGAATTTTTAAGCTTGACATAAGGGTCCTAGTCAATGGACAAGTATGAAGCTCGGTTCACAGTTTGAGCCGATATGACCTTGACACTTCAAGAGTGAGGAAAGAAAGGAGGAGAGATTCATGGACGGACTAAAGCCGACCATCATGACCAAATTATCACCACCTACGATGAAGCCATACAAAGGGCACAAGTTATGGGCAAGACTATGAGCTCCATCAGGGTGATTATAGGGCTAAAGGGAAACATATGGGAAGAGGACTGCGAATACTAAGCCCCCACAAAGGAATGGTTTCCAAGGATTCGACAAGAGGCAAAAGGTGACAAAGACTCAATCGACTGCCACTAGGGGCACTGCTACTTCCACTATTGCTTCAGCCACTTGTACTCAAAGGGTATGCAAGGATTGTGGCAAAGACAGCTTAAGCCCACTGTTGGACAGGCTTCGAGACCCACCGAGCAAAATATAGCCACAACAGCTAAGATAGGCAAGAGGCTTATTGTTCAAGGCCTAGTCTTCGCATTAGATAAAGAGTCTGTTAATGCCTCCTCATATGTCATTCAGGATAAGGTTTATGTTTATGATTTTGAGGCTTTAGCATTGTTTGATATGGTTTCTACCCTCTCATTTGTATCACCTGCATTTGCACACAAGTTGCATGTATTATATGTGTAGGAGTCTATTAGGCTTAGGCTCAATGGGATTAGAAAAATCCCTATTTAGTAAGGCATTCTTCAAAATAAATAGTGCTCTCTCGATTAGTGCCTTATAAGGTGAAGTGGATCTCACAAGATGGTCTTTAAAAAATCTTTTATTCACATCCTTCTCATCAGCCACATCCAAGAAAACTCCATTAAAATCACCATTAACATCATTAAGCCTCATAATCCCATAATCAGAAACCTCAAAAAAAGTTGTGTTGACTACATAAGACTCTGCATGATCTCCCTTTAAAAACAACTCAACTCATTCACATATATCCCTACAGCTAAGTTTTTCTTAACGCCCCTAGAATTACCATCTACTCTCTTACCATTCACAAACTTAACTTTATTACCATGAAGCCTAAAAATATGCTCTCTTTGATCCACATCTATAAAAGTATCCCTGAAACTAAAAATAGTCTACCTAAGATAACTGGAACATTCCTATCCTCCTTCATATCCAAAATTAGAAAATCTACTAGAATCACGAAACTATCCAACCGAACAAGAACATCCTCTGCCACTTCACTAGATTATCTAACATATCTGTCTGCTATCTAAAGTGTTGAGTTAATGTATTTTGAAATGACAAAACAAGTTAATTCAATAATGTTAAGATGATATACAAACATGTTTAGATGTTATTAGTACCAGAACTTAGAGTTCTGCTGATGAGAGATCGATCTGGGGTATGAGAGATCGATCTCCTGGGTTTTACTTGATGAGAGATCGATCTTATGATGGAAGAGATCGATCTGGCAAGCCTTAAATCGGTACAAAGGCACTTAGGAAGAATGAGATCGATCTGCAAGGGTTAAGAGATCGATCTGGCTAATGCTAGAGTTGTGAGATCGATTTGGCAAGGAAGAGATCGATCTCCTCAAAGTCAGAGAGCTAAAGAGATCGATCTGTAGTGTTGAGAGATCGATCTCCTCTCTACGTGAGTGCATGATAGATCGATCTGAAGATCGATCTTGCTTCAAACAGAGAGTTAAGGAGATCGATCTGCCTATTCGACAGATCGATCTGCCTCATTACTTTTAAACTAACAGATCAATCTGCTAACCTATGAGATCGATCTCCTTGTGTATTTGTGCTTCAATCTTGCAGGATTTATAACTAAGAGATCGATCTGGCCAAGAAGGCAGATCGATCTGGCACTCTACTGGAGGCACCCAACGGCTAGTTTCTGCAAAAACACAACGGGAAGAATAGCATTTAATGCTCCAACTACCCATCCTTCAGTATTTAACCAAGCATTGAAGACAAAGAGAATAGAGACACTATTGCTGCATATTCCAAACATTCTCAAGCTTTAATTCTTTCATCCTTTGTGTCCTTATTGCTCATTCATTGAGAATCATTGTAAAAGCTTAAGTGCAAAATAGCTACACTTGTCCTACCACTTTAAAGCATTAAATTGTATTCAGTCTTATCTTAAAAGAGAAGAGGATTGTTCCTCAGTGAGAGTATATTGTAAGAGGCTGAATACTTTTTCTGTATTGCCAAAGGTAGTGAGGTTATTCCTTAACCTGTAAAAGGAAATTTGTAAGCTCTATTGAAAGAGAGAAAGAAAGCACTTGACAAGAAGGTCAAGGAGAGAGGACGTAGGCAAGAGTTTGGCCGAACCTCTATAAGTGACTGTGTTTGTTTCTCTTTCCTTCTCTTTGCATTAAATTGTTATATTGCACTGTTTTATTCATTATCATTTGTGTTTAAATTGTGATTAATTTAAAATCTGCCATAATTGTTAGAAAATCGATTCACCCCCCTCTCGGTAGAGCCAACAATTGGTATCGGAGCTAGGACTCTTTAATCACGTAGGAACAACTTCCTAAGAGTTAGAAAACGATCAAATGGCTCTTAACAATGTAGCAACTAGTTTGATAGGAGAGGGGCACTCCACGGTTAGACCTCCCATGTTCAATGGTGAACATTATTCATATTGGAGGACTAGGATGATGCTATTCATTCAAGCAAATGACTATGAAGTATGGAGAATTATAGTTAAGGGACCTCAAATCCCTACAAAGAAAATAGAGGGAAGAGATATCCCCAAAGAAGAAGATGAATGGGATTCTAATGACATTAAATGTGCACAACTAAATGCTAAAGCTATGCACACATTATTTTGTGCTTTAGGTCCTAATGAATATAATAGAGTCTCCGGGTGTGATAATGCCAAGCAAATATGGGATAAATTGGCAATAACTCATGAGGGTACAACCCAAGTGAAGGAGACAAAAGTAGGTATGCTCACACATGATTATGAGCTTTTTAGGATGAAGGAAGGAGAATCGATTAGTGATATGTTCACTAGATTTACAGATGTAATTAATGGACTAAAGTCCTTAGGAAAAATATATTCTAACATTGAAATGGTAAAGAAAATTTTAAATAGCTTACCTAAAGCATGGGAAGCTAAAGTGACAGCAATAGAGGAATCTAAGGATCCACACACATTGTCCTTAGATGAATTAATAGGTTCCTTGCTAACTTATGAGATGAAGCTTAAAAGAAATGAAGAGCCACCCAAGAAAGTGGGAGTTGCTCTAAAATCCACTGCTGAAAAGGAGATTAAAAATGAGAGTGGCAGTGAGGAGGATATTGAGATGGCAATGTTTGCCAAAAGATTTAATAAATTCATGAGGATGAGAGCTGGTAATAGCAATAGGAGAAACAATAGGAGAGAACAAGAGGAAGTAGGTAGAAAAGACTTTATTGTGTGTTATGAATGTAAAAAACCTGGACACATAAAGTTTAACTGCCCTCTTCTCAAAAGATCTAATGATAGGTTTCATAAAAAGAAGGCAATGGTAGCAACACGGAGTGACAGTGACTGCTCCGATGATGAATCAAATGAGGACATTGCCAACCTATGCTTCATGGCAATTGATGATGATGAAAAGGTAACTTCTAATATCAATGAATACTCTTTTGATGAACTGCAAGATGCATTTGATGATTTAGCATTAGAGTATGAATCTATGAGCATGAAGTATAAAAAGTTAACATCTAAATTAAAAAGGGAAAATGAGATAATGTTAAAAGATAAATTGGAATGTGAGAAGAAACTAGAAATTGCAAATTTAGAAATTTGTAACCTTAAGGAGAAAAATAGCAATTTACATAACTCCTTTAATAGATTTCACATGGGGCAACAAAAGCTAGATAGCATGTTAGAAACCCAAAGGGCATTTTTTGACAAAAATGGCTTAGGGTATAATGCACAAAGTAGGGAGACCCATCTCAAGAGTTTTATTGCTAGGAAGAGCATGAATAAACCTGCAATTACTTGTTCATATTGTAATAAGAAGGGACATAAGTCACATTATTGCAATATAAAGATGAGGAATCTTAAAGGAAAAATTGTAAAAAGGATATGGATTCCAAAAGAGGTAATTCATTCCAAGGACTGCAATGCATTAGCAAAATGGATCCCAATGGGATCAAGAATTTCATTTACTAACCTCCAAGGACCCAAGAGAATTTGGGTACCTAAGACTTGAGTGTGTTTATTTTTTTTTTTGTTGTAGGTGATTGAGCATAGCCACAAAGCTAAAACAAAAGAAGCTTGGTACTTAGATAGTGGATGCTCAAGGCACATGACGGGTGATAAAAGCCATTTCAATTCCTTCAAATCGAAAATTGGTGGAGAAGTCACTTTTGGGGACAACTCCAAAGGCCAAGTGGAAGGAAGTGGATCAATAGGTAATGATCATTTCTCTTTAGAAAAAGTATTACTTGTTAGGGGTCTAAAGCATAACTTACTAAGCATTAGTCAACTTTGTGACAAAGGTTACAAAGTAATTTTTGATTGCATGAAATGTAATGTTATAGATCCTAAGTCAAATAAAATTCTCCTTCTAGGTCATAGGCAAGGTAACATATATATAGTCTACCTTAATGAACTCAAAAATGAAAACATATGCTTAATGGTAGACAACAAAAAGGAATCTTGGTTATGGCATAGAAGACTAGGTCATGCTAGCATGCATGTGCTATCCAAATTAGCTAGAAAGGATCTAGTTATAGGCTTACCCAAAATATCCTTTGATCATGAAGAAATATGTGAAGCTTGTGTTAAAGGAAAACACAAGAGAACAACTTTTAAGCCTAAGAATAGTGTATCCACCACTAGGCCTCTTCAATTACTGCATTTAGACTTGTTTGGACCAACTAGAACCACTAGCCTAGGTGGGAAACACTATGGTTTTGTAATAGTTGATGATTACACTAGATACACTTGGGTGTTCTTTTTGAGAGTAAAAAATGAAGCCTTAGAGAAATTCATAGCTTACTCAAAGGTGACTCAAAATGAAAAAGGATATACAATAACAAGCATTAGAAGTGATCATGGCAAAGAATTTGAAAATATAGGATTTGATGAGTATTGCAATGATCAAGGAATTAGCCATAATTTTTCAGCCCCTAGGACACCACAACAAAATGGTGTAGTTGAGAGAAGAAATAGAACTTTGGAAGAGATGGCTAGGACCATGTTATGTGAAAATAACTTGCCAAAGTACTTTTGGGCTGAAGCTATAAACACATCATGTTATATAATTAATAGAGCTATGATAAGACCCATGCTAAAGAAAACTCCTTATGAGCTCTACAAAGGCAAGAAGCCTAACATTAGTTACTTCCATCCTTTTGGCTGCAAATGCTTTGTTCTAAATAATGGAAAAGATAACTTAGGAAAATTTGATGCCAAGAGTGATGAGGGAATATTTCTAGGATATTCATTGAATTCAAAGGCCTTTAGAATATATAACAAAAGAACATTAGTGGTTGAAGAGTCTATTCATGTTATATTTGATGAATCAAATAATATATCTAAAGATTCAACCAATGATGAAAATGTTGGAATATTTGATGAAGGCTTAGAAGATGACTTTCTAGAAAAACTTGACTTGAATAAAGAAGATGAAGAAGAAATAGAGGTTTTAGAAAGAGAGCCTAGAGCACCAAGAGAGTTAGGATATGTAAAAGATTGTGAAATAGTAGGAGATCCAACTCTTGGAGTTAGAACTAGATCATCCCTAAGGAATATGTGCCAATATATAGCCTTTGTATCTCAAATTGAACCTAGGAATGTCAATGAAGCCTTAGAAGACAATAATTGGTTCCTAGCAATGCAAGAAGAATTAAATCAATTTGAGAGAAGCAAAGTATGGAAACTAGTTCCTAGGCCTAGTGATCACTCAATAATTGGAACTAAATGGATATTCAAGAACAAGATGGATGAAAATAGTGTGATCGTAAGGAATAAGGCTAGGCTAGTTGCTCAAGGCTATAGACAAGAGGAAGGCATAGACTATGATGAAACATATGCACCGGTAACTAGATTAGAGGCAATAAGAATGTTACTTGCCTTTGCATGTTATAAAGATTTCAAGTTATATCAAATGGATGTAAAGAGTGCATTCTTGAATGGTTTCATTAATGAAGAAGTCTATGTAGAGCAACCTCCCGGATTTGAAAATCATGAATTTCCTGAACATGTTTTCAAATTATCTAAGGCACTTTATGGGTTAAAACAAGCTCCTAGAGCTTGGTATGAAAGGTTGTCAAAGTTCTTAATAGAAAAAGGGTTCTCAAGAGGAAAGGTAGACACCACATTATTCATAAAAAATAAAAATAAGGACTTACTAGTTGTACAAGTATATGTAGATGATATTATTTTTGGTTCAACTAATGAGTCTTTATGCCAAGAATTTTCTAAGATCATGCAAGGAGAATTTGAGATGAGCATGATGGGAGAACTCACATTCTTCTTGGGACTTCAAGTGAAGCAAACAAAGGATGGAACATTCATCAATCAAGCAAAGTACACCAAGGACTTGCTCAAGAGATTTGGGATGGACAATTGCAAATCTCAAGCCACTCCAATGGGCACCAACATCAAGCTTGACAAAGATGAAAGTGGTAAGTGTGTAGACACTAAACTCTATAGGTCTATGATTGGTTCTTTGCTTTATTTAACTGCTAGTAGACCAGATATATTGTTTAGTGTGTGCCTTTGTGCTAGATTTCAATCATCTCCTAGGGAATCACATCTATTGGCAACTAAGAGAATCTTTAGATACCTCAAAGACACTCCCTCACTAGGACTTTGGTACCCCAAGGACTCTACTTTTGCCCTTCATGCATTTTCAGATGCTGATTTTGGAGGCTGCAAAATAGATAGGAAAAGTACTTCAGGTACTTGTCAATTCTTAGGAAATAGGTTAATTTCTTGGTTCTCCAAGAAGCAAAACAGTGTAGCTCAGTCCACAACTGAAGCTGAGTATATAGCAGCTGGTAGTTGTAGTGCTCAAGTGTTGTGGATTAAACAACAAATGAGAGATTATGGTATTGACATGAAACAAGTGTCTATTAAATGTGATAATACCAGTGCCATTAATCTGTCTAAGAATCCCATACAACACTCCAGAACCAAGCACATAGAAATTAGACATCACTTTCTTAGAGACCATGTACAAAAAGGGGATATAATTTTAGAGTACATTGACACTCTACATCAAATAGCTGATATATTCACCAAACCCCTTGATAGAGATAGGTTTTGTATCCTTAGAGGTGAATTAGGACTCATGGATAAGCCTTAGGATTTTTTGTGTTTCAAAAATCTTGGTTTCAAATTAATTTTAAATGAGTTTTTGCAAAGATTTTCTGGCAATGAGGATGAGAGATCGATCTCCTTGCAATATAGATCGATCTCCATACCTCCAACAAGCCTAAATCATCAAGGTTAAGCTAAGCAGATCGATCTTCTAACCATAAGATCGATCTCCTTACGTCTCTGTTTAAAGGCAGATCGATCGGTCCACACGACAGATCGATCTCTTCAAGCTTCCGCATTCTACAGATCGATCTTTGCATTTGGCAGATCGATCTGCCTCAGCCTCTGTTAAACGACAGATCGATCTGTGTGTAACAGATCGATCTCCTTAAGCCTCTGTTTGCGACCAGATCGATCTGGCCTTACGACAGATCGATCTTTCTTGGCTTTCTGGAAATGACAGATCGATCTGTCGCCTCGACAGATCGATCTCCTGTGCCCTGGACTATAAATACCCGCGTAAAATTCCCAAATTTCAGAAACCCAATTTTCAAATTCCCAAATCTCCCTCGCATCTTTTCCTCCGATTCCTTCTCAGATCGATCTCTGTACGGTCCTCCTTGCGTCTCGGTGTCAAAATCCGATATTGTAACCAACATTCCTTACTGATTTTCTCAAAATCTGTCTTCAATTTGTGTTCATTTTGATTCTAGGTCAAACCGAGGTACTGTTTCATTGCTTTTCTCTCTGTTGAATTTGTTTAGGCGAATTTAGAATCTAGAATCATGCCTAGGAAGTCAGTAGCAAACAAACCCCCTAGAACCACAGGAGAGGCAGGTTCCTCATCACAACCCATTCCTCCACCTCCTATCGCTTCCTTCAATCGGTGTTTTAAAACACCAGCAAAAAGAAAGCGGTATGAGGAATATTTTTCAACCATGCCAATCAAGCATTGGCGCACTATCGATTTTTCATTCCTCAATCACATAGACTTTCCATACATGTCAAAGTTTGAGGAATTTGGTTGGACAAACTTCTTGAAAATCAACACTCCTGTCCCTCCAAATCTCGTTCGCGCATTCTTTTCCAATGCCGAACTCATTTATGACCCCGATGACACCTGCAAAATCCTTGCCTTCAAAACCTTCGTCATGGGTCAATCCATTATAATTGACTCTGAAGTTCTAGCCAAAGTGTTTGATATACGCGATGAAGGCTTAACAAATGAGGATGAGGAAGTCCCCTTTGCGTTTGAACTCCCCGGGGACAAGGCGAGTAACCTTCCAATGCACCTTCGGTTACTCCACCTCATAATCTCGTGGAACCTCCGCCCTTTCGGTACTCGTCATTCTACCGTTAGGCGTCTAGATCGTTTTTGGCTCCATCACATTCACACCACAAGCCAAAAACCTAACCTCCCTCACTTTATTTACGAAGATTGGCTGAAGATTGTGCGTGGCCAAGCTACCACAATAGTTTTTCCACAACCAGTGGCTTATCTTCTCCACCGCCTTGGTATCAACTGCAGCGGCGAAACTGGCGAACTCCCATCTCTCAAAAGCGTGCTTAACATTGGGACCCTACATCATATGGGGTACTACAAAAATTTTCGAGGAGAGTGGACGAAAAAGCAAGAACAGCAACCTGCTGAGGCTGAGGAGGACCCCACTGATGAACCAGCACACCAACCTGCTGCACCAGCTGCGGAACCATCGGCTCCGCCCACTGCACCAACATCGTCTCCTGCTGAATTGGAGATGCTCATAACGATGGTGACGGACCTCAGTCAGCAGATTAATGACGGCTTTGCCACTCAGCGACGTATGATCGAGGACTTAACCCAACGAGTGGATAAGATTCAAGAGACTCAAGAGGCGATGTTCGATGAGCTCCAAGTAACACGCACGCATGTTGAGAATCTTTTGGATCGTGATCCTCCCTCACAATAGGCATTAGGTGCTTTGATTTAGTGTAGTTACAACATTATTAAGCTACTTGATGTTCTCTGTGAAAAATTTGCTTGAATGAAATGTTGATTGACTTGTGTTAATGAAATGTCATTCTTGTGTTAATGCAAGATATTATTTTGAAATGATGAGTATTCCATTCTTGTCTTATTGATATGACAAAAAGGGGGAGAAGAAACATGAGCTGTTTGTGTTAAAGAATGATTTAATTGAGGGGGAGTTAAGATTTAACTGAGGGGGAGTTAAGATTTAACTGAGGGGGAGTTAAGTCATTAACAAAATCAAACGCTCACAAAAAGGGGAGTTTTGTAAAATCACTAAACATGTTTAAATTGATGAGTTTTGTCATATCAAAAAGGGGGAGATTGTTGAGTTAATGTATTTTGAAATGACAAAACAAGTTAATTCAATAATGTTAAGATGATATACAAACATGTTTAGATGTTATTAGTACCAGAACTTAGAGTTCTGCTGATGAGAGATCGATCTGGGGTATGAGAGATCGATCTCCTGGGTTTTACTTGATGAGAGATCGATCTTATGATGGAAGAGATCGATCTGGCAAGCCTTAAATCGGTACAAAGGCACTTAGGAAGAATGAGATCGATCTGCAAGGGTTAAGAGATCGATCTGGCTAATGCTAGAGTTGTGAGATCGATCTGGCAAGGAAGAGATCGATCTCCTCAAAGTCAGAGAGCTAAAGAGATCGATCTGTAGTGTTGAGAGATCGATCTCCTCTCTACGTGAGTGCATGATAGATCGATCTGAAGATCGATCTTGCTTCAAACAGAGAGTTAAGGAGATCGATCTGCCTATTCGACAGATCGATCTGCCTCATTACTTTTAAACTAACAGATCGATCTGCTAACCTATGAGATCGATCTCCTTGTGTATTTGTGCTTCAATCTTGCAGGATTTATAACTAAGAGATCGATCTGGCCAAGAAGGCAGATCGATCTGGCATTCTACTGGAGGTACCCAACAGCTAGTTTCTGCAAAAACACAACGGGAAGAATAGCATTTAATGCTCCAACTACCCATCCTTCAGTATTTAACCAAGCATTGAAGACAAAGAGAATAGAGACACTATTGATGCATATTCCAAACATTCTCAAGCTTTAATTCTTTCATCCTTTGTGTCCTTATTGCTCATTCATTGAGAATCATTGTAAAAGCTTAAGTGCAAAATAGCTACACTTGTCCTACCACTTTAAAGCATTAAATTGTATTCAGTCTTATCTTAAAAGAGAAGAGGATTGTTCCTCAGTGAGAGTATATTGTAAGAGGCTGAATACTTTTTCTGTATTGCCAAAGGTAGTGAGGTTATTCCTTAACCTGTAAAAGGAAATTTGTAAGCTCTATTGAAAGAGAGAAAGAAAGCACTTGACAAGAAGGTCAAGGAGAGAGGACGTAGGTAAGAGTTTGGCCGAACCTCTATAAGTGACTGTGTTTGTTTCTCTTTCCTTCTCTTTGCATTAAATTGTTATATTGCACTGTTTTATTCATTATCATTTGTGTTTAAATTGTGATTAATTTAAAATCTGCCATAATTGTTAGAAAACCGATTCACCCCCCCTCTCGGTAGAGCCAACATAAAGGGTGATCTTAGTAGGATTAGCTTTTCCTTATCCTAACCTTTCATACACCACTAAAGGCTTTAGATTGACATTAGATCGTAGGTGACAAAAGGTATTAGGAAAGTGTTGAGATGTAGATGAGCTGTAAAAAGGATAGGAGAATTAATTTGAAATCCCTTAAAATTACGAGAATTAATTTGTAATCCCTTAAATTGAGGGATTCAGTTAATTAGTTTCCTGATTTAGGAATGAGTTATTTTCCTTCTAATCTACTATATAATATCGTGTATTATCAATTCAAAAATAAGAAAAAACATAATTCTTTTCCTCTTCTCTGATTTTCCACATGCTGTCAGAGCTCTAGGATTTTTTTTTGGGGTTTTCGTATTCCTCTTCAAGCAGCCTTCATTACTGCCTGTTTGTATTTCTCTAGGTTTCCTTTTCTGCATGTTCCAGCCTTAATTGTTGCGAATTTCCCTTCTTCACCATGTCAACATCTGAAACCACCATCTCCAGTAATTTCAACCTTTCCAAAGAACCCAACTCTGTTCAAAAAACTGGAGAATTGCAGAATATTCGAGTGTCCAACAAGTTTAATAGGAAGAACTATCTCAAATGGTCCCAAATTATCCGCACATACCTAAAGGGCAAAGGGAGACTTAGTCACCTGCTTGAAACTAGACCAGAAAAAGGGGATCCAGCCTTTGAAGCATGGGATGAGGAGGACTCCATGATTATGTCCTGGCTATGGGACTCCATGGATCCAATGATTAGTGACACTTTCATGTTCTTAAATACAACAAAGGAAATTTGGGACTACATCAACCGCACATACTCGAAGACCTATGATGCCTCCCTTATGTATGAAATCAAGGCAAAAACTGGAGCCACCAAGCAAGGAGAGAAATTTGTCACAGAGTATGCAACCTTGTTGCAAAATCTTTGGCAGGAATTGGATCACTATCGGGTAATTAAGATGAAATGTCCTAATGATGCTGCCACTTTAAAGAAGTTCATTGAAAATGACCAGATATATGATTTTTTGGCAGGATTGAATTCTTAATTTGATCAATTCAAGATTCAAATCCTTGGCAAGGAGGACACACCATCTCTAAAAGAGACAATTTCATTAATCCGAGCAGAAGAAAGTCGAAGGAGTGTCATGCTAAAACCTCATACTATAGATGGGTCAGCCCTAGTAGTAAAAACAAACCATCAGGAGAAAGGAAAGAATGATCTGCCTAAACATCTGGGTAGATATAATCAGGGGAATGAGAACAAAGACAATCATTGGTGTACCTATTGCAAGAAACTGAGGCATACAAAGGAGAAGTGTTGGAAGTTGAATGGTAAGCCTCCAAGCCGAGAATGGGGCAACCGTAAGGGGTAGCAGAGGCCTCAAGCACATATGGCAGAGCAGCCTAATACTGAGGAAAATTCAGCAACAAGGGGGTTCAGTAGTGAAGAAATTGAAAGGCTGAGAAGCTTGTTGGGGTCACTTGAGAAGCCTTTTAGAGCATGTTCGATGGCACTTTCAGGTAAACCTGTTTGCATGAATATCTTAGACAAATTCTATGCCAACTCTTGGATAATAGACTCTGGTGCTACAGACCATATAACCCCCACATCTCAACTCTTCCACACCTATACCCATGTCCAAGTAATAGAAAAATTATAGCGGCTAATGGCTCTTTAGCTACTATTGTAGGGATTGGAGATATACATATCACACCTAACCTCATCCTTAAAAATGTCCTCCATGTACCAAGATTGTCAGCCAACCTTATTTCCATTCAAAAACTGACTAACGATCTTAAATGTTATGCTATTTTTTGCTCTTCTTATTGTGTTTTTCAAGACCAGGACTTGAGGAAGAGGATTGGACTTGCTAAAGAAAGGAGTAGCCTTTACCACCTTAAACCATCTCAGAAACATAAGAGTAATTTGTCTTTATCTTTTCTTAGTTCCTCGAATAAAGATGTCATTTGGTTAAACCACCTACATCTTGGTCATCCATCTTTTAGGGTTTTAAAAATAATGTTTCCTCATTTGTTCCAAGGATTAGATATTTCTGAGTTTCATTGTGATATTTGTGAATTAGCAAAACACACTCGCGTATATTTTCCCATTAGCAATAAAAGAAGTTCGCATCCTTTTCATTTGATTCATTGTGAAATATAAGGTCCTTCCACTATACTAAATATTTCTGGGGCTCGTTGGTTTGTGTCCTTAATTGATGATTGCACTCCGGTTACATGGCTCTTTCTTCTTAAACAAAAATCTGATGTTAGTATTGTTATACCTAATTTCCATTCAATGATTCAAAATCAATTTGGGGTCAAATAAAGCGCTTTAGGACAGATAATGCTAAAGAATACTTCAATTAAATTTTATCACCTTACTTCCAATCACAGGAGATTATCCATGATTCATCATGTGTAGACACACCCCAACAAAATGGGATAGCTGAAAGAAAAAATGAGCATTTACTCAACACCACCCGAGCCTTACTTTTTCAAGGAAATGTTCCTAAGTCCTATTGGGGAGAAGTTGTTCTTACTGCCACATATATGATAAATAGACTTCCCTCACGTGTGTTAGAAAACAAAAGTCTCATAGAGGTTCTTAATAATTTCTACCCTCACTTCACAACCTCAAATGGCCTCACACCTAGGGTATTTGGGTGCACTGCCTTTGTTCACATCCACATGCAACATAGAGGGAAGCTAGACCCCAAAGCCATCAAATGTGTTTTCCTTAGTTACTCATCCACTCAAAAGGGATACAAGTGTTACGACCCCTCATCTAAAAAACTTTACATCTATGCAGATGTTACTTTCATAGAAAATACACCTTTTTACTCCAAGTCCTCTCTTCAGGGGGAGATTTCAATGATGGAATATAGTACTTGTGAGTCCTTTGAACCACTTAAAACACTTGAGCTTCCTCATGTTCCAACCCGAGTCCTCTAAGCCAAACCATCGTAATGTTCCAGCTGATGTAATTGTTCCAGTTGATGTTGTTGAACCTGAGTCCTCTAAACCAGTCACATTCGAGTCACCCGATTTTGTTACTGAACCCATGTCATCTCTTGTTCCAACCAGTGTCACTCATAATTTTTCAAGATTTTCTCAGGTGTATTTAAAGAGAAAGGTCGTTCCTGAATTGACACAAGTCCTAGAATCCAATCCAAATTTTGGAAATGAGATCATGGTAAGATCAGACCCACCTTCACATACACAATCAATTGAAACATCCATATATCCAACGACTGACCTAGATCTCCTCATTGCTGTTAGAAGGAAACAGAGAATGCACAAAACGACCTCTCTATCCATTATCTCACTATGTCTCTCTTAAGCACCTATCACCAGCCCAAAAAAGGTTCATTGTCAGTTTGAACACCATTGTTATCCCGAACAATGTGTTTGAGGCATTGTCAAAAAAGGAATGGAGGGATGCTATGAGAGAGGAAATGAGTGCATTAAAAAGGAATAAAACATGGGAGATCGTTGATAAACCAAAAGGAAAAAACATTGTTGATTGTAAGTGGATTTTTTCATTGAAATACAAGGCTGATGGATCCTTTGAAAGATATAAAGCAAGATTGGTGGCCAAATGGTACACTCAAACTTATGGGGTGAATTATTAGGAGACTTTTGCTCCAATTGTAAAAATGAACACTGTGAGAATTCTGTTATCATTGACCGCTCATTTCAATTGGCAACTTCTATGGTATGATGTTAAGAATGCATTCCTCCATGGTGACTATGAGGAAATCTATATGAACATCCCACCAGGATTTGAGGGAGACACGGGTAACAAGGTGTGCAAGCTGAAAAAGGCCCTTTTATGGGTTAAAACAATTTCCTAGAGCATGGTTTGAAAGACTTGCCAAAGTCATGAAGGAATCTGGATATAAACAAAGTCAAGGTGATCACACTCTTTTCATTAAGCATTCGGCTGTAGGGGGAGTGACTGCTCTTTTAGTCTATGTGGACGACATCATAGTGACTGAAAATAATGAGAGAGAGAAGCATTAATTGAAGCTGAGACTAGTAAAAGAGTTCGAAATAAAAGAACTGGGGAAACTGAAGTACTTCCTCGGTATTGAGGTGGCATATTCCACACAAGGAATCTTCATATCTTAGCTAAAGTATGTGACTGATTTATTAGCGAAAACAAGGAAGATTGGGTGTAAGCCAATCTCTACTCCAATGGATCCAAACCATAAGTTAGGAGAAGCTAAAAAAGAACTAGTTGTGGATAAAAGAATGTACCTGAGGTTGGTTGGTAGACTCATATACCTTGCTCACACCCGACCAGACATAGCATATTCTGTGAGTGTGATTAGTCAATTCATGCATGATCCAAGAGAACCTCACCTTCATGCTGCTTACAAAGTGTTGCATTACTTGAAAGGCAATCCAGGGAAAGGAATCTTATTCAAGAGGAATGATGATCTTACTCTGGAAGCCTATACTGATGCTAACTATGCAGGATCCCTAATGGATAGAAGATCAACTACAGGGTATTGTATTTTTCTTGGAGGTAACCTAGTAACGTGGAGGAGCAAGAAGCAGAATGTAGTGGCAAGCTCATCTGCAGAATCAGAATTCAGGGATTGTTCAAGGATTATGTTAATTACTTTGGCTGAGGATCATTCTGGATGATTTGAGAGTCAAATGGGAAAGTCCTATGAAACTCTACTACGACAAGAAGTCAGCTATTAATATAGCTCCTAATCCTATACAACAAGAAAGGACAAAAGCATATTGAAATTGATAAACATTTCATCAAAGAAAAATTAGAGGAAAGGTTAGTGCGTATGTCCTATGTTCCATCAGAGCAACAATTAGCAAATGTTCTAACAAAAGGGCTGAACAGTTCGAGTTTCCATGATTTTGTATCTAAGCTGGGAATGGAAAACATCTATTCCTTAGCTTAAAAGGGAGTGTTGAGATGTAGATGAGCTGTAACTAGGATATGAGAATTAATTTGAAATCCCTTAAAATTAGGAGAATTAATTTGTAATCCCATAAATTGAGGGATTCAGTTAATTAGTTTTCTGATTTAGGAATGAGTTATTTTTCTTGTAATCTACTATATAATACCGTGTATTATCAATTCAAAAATAATAAAAGAAAACAAAATTATTTTCCTCTTCTCTGATTTTCCACAGAAAGGAATACTCAATAATAGTGCAGGGGGTGGTGAATCTACATAGGTCATTTATCTTTATAATCGCCTTACACTTCTCAGTAAATGCTACAGGTTCAAAACTAGGGAGAGACTCATTAAAATTGAGCTTTATAAATCTATGAGGAAAGGGTATGGAAGGCTTATATGTAATAGGTTAATAAAAGTTAGGCTCAACTATCTTCCTAATATCTTGAGATTTCATACAAGCCAAGTCTAAAAGATCGTGACTAGTAGGTGAATAGGAGCTAGGCTCAACTAAACTAAAAACACCAATTAGGTTATACTCTACCTAAATACCTAACTCTATCTCCTCCTCCATCAACTACTCCTCACTTTTAGTAAGATTACCAAATTTCTCCTCATTATCAACTATATTGCATTGTTCCTTACTAGGTCTCCAATTGAGAATAGGCTATGTGTTGTTAGGTAAGGTACCTTGGGGGCGTTCACTAAGGGCATTTGCAACCCACTTGCGTATTCAAGTTTTAATAAAAGCCGCTTGATTCTATAGGATCTGAATGAACATATTTTCAAGCGATGGCCTCCGCTATGGTGATTGTACTGGAGTCAATAAAGGCTAAGAACTAAAATGGCTTAAAAGTCTAGTATTGGATGGATGCCCTTGGTTTTTACTTCATGAGAAGTTAGAGTGATTCCTCAACCATAGGTTGTAGTTGTTAGAGTAACGGTTATTTTACAACCTTGGAAGTGGTGGAGCCACATATTGTATGATCTCAACCCTAATGGGACACCTATCAATCGAATGAGTATCACTAAACAGATCACAAGAAGTAAATGGGCCCTGAATGGCCATAACAAAACTAAGGCTGAGACTAGGTTGGAAGTTTAAGGATTCTACCTTTTTAATCAAAATAGCTATTTGGGAAGTTAAGATAGATAATGCATCGACCTCGTATACACCAGCAACCTTCCTAGATAACTGTCTCTTAAATGACCACTGGTAGTTATTAATGGCCATCTTGTCCAACAAGCTATATGCTTCCTTCTCCGTCTTACACATTAGTTCTCCTCCAACTGCAGTGTTGATTATAATCTCATTCTGACTAGTGAACCCAATGTAAAAAGTTTGGAATTGAAGCCATAAAGGCAAATCCGTGATGAGAGCAATTTCTAAGGAGGTCCTTATATCTATCCCAAGCTCGTATAAGGACTCAAAGTCAAATTGAATGAAGGAAAATATATTATTTCGAAGCTTGACCATTTTGGAGGGAGGAAACAATTTGGTCAAAAACAATTGAGCTAGGCCATCCCAAGTGGATATAGACTGTCACGACCTGAAAGCTATGACGAATAACTTTACTTTTGTGGATGTCCAAAAATGTGGGCAAATTTTCCACTTTTTCGTTATCTTTGTCTAAGTGTCGTGTAGTTCTTGGTGTAGTTGTTAATTACTTACCCTATTTTGAGCTCTTTGCTCAAGGTCTCAGTCTGTACCTATTTAGCACTTATATCATTATATGGTCTTAAAGTTTCCCAACACAACATTTCACATTATCACACTCATTTTATACTTCATACCATATAATCATTAATTCATCTCTAGGAAAACATAACAAATTTCCATATTAAAAAGCATTGAAATGAAGTAACAGCTATTCATTAATTTGGTCTACATTCCATCTTAGAGCACTGTACCAAAAATAACCTAAAATTAACATATCATACAAACCAAAGTATATCTTTACCAAATATGATCAAATGTTCTCCCTAAGAGAGTTGGGACTATATTTCAGTCCTGTATCAATTCCGAAATAGCTTTGAAACACTTTCCCTAACTCCATGCTCAATCAGTAGAAAGGTTAAACAAAGCTTAATGAGCGAGAGATCAATAAGATACTCATATAAGTGCAAAAGTAGAAATATACTGTTTTAAATGCAATTATCTACCAGCAAGTATACCATCATACATAGCCATTTAAATCGAATTATCTCATAATTTAATATGGTATCAGATCCTAAAAGGCTCTAGGTAGGTTACGGTTTGGGGTAGTGATGGAAGGGCACTTTGTAGTACTTCATTATCCTCGTCCCTTGCACCTGTCAACAAAACATCAATCCAACATAATTTCACTTATCCCAATATCAATTTATAATATTCATTACATATCTCGTATCAATCCACACTATTCATAATATTTCTTGCTTAGAAAACAAATTGAAAGTATGTCCCTTATAATGAGAGATTTCTCTAGATAAAGCACCTGTAGAGTAATAACATTTACTATATCTCAATCACAACAATCATTTCAATATCAATCCACTATCATTCATTTAACCTAATATCAATCTAATACAATATGCACATTATGATTTCAAAGCTCTTATGTAGCCTCAAATCATGTGGCTTTCCGTATAAATCAAGTGTGAGAGAGCATTGTACAAATCATGTCAAGCATGGTATACAATAGTGTATAAAAGCATGTACAGTCTGAAATCATGTCACATTTGCAGTTCAAAATACGTACACTCTCAAACACAACACTTATGATATGAAATCATGTTCAGAGTTCAAATTTTAATTTCAATTTAAATGCACATGCTCTTTCCAAAATCAAAGTTCAATAGTACAAAGTTCAAAGTCCAAAGTTCAAAGTTTCTAAAACAATACTCTGAAACATTGTCTAGAGTTTAAACAAAATAGGCTGGTAGTCCAAAACAATGTTCAAACCGAATAATAAACATTTATGTGTTTTAGCCCAAGTTTCAAAATCAAAGTTCAAAGTTCTAAATCAATATTTTGAACGATGTTCAAAGTTCTAAAAAAATGTTTCGATAGTTCTAAAACAATACTCAGACTATTGTCTAGAGTTCTGAAAAAATACTTTAGCACAACTCAAAGCACAAGTTAAAAGGTTCTAAAGTGAGATATAGCCCAAACAATTCAAACTTATCAATAAAGACTTATAAATCCCATCTCAGCTATCTGCGGGCCAAACATCCCAACTGGTCACTATCTATGGCCATAGACCCCTAACCCCAGTTCCATTGATTGGATGAAACCAAGATTTATCCACGATTTTTTTTAAACAAGCCTAAAATACCTGTTGATCACTAATCCAATCAGGCAAGTTCTAAAATAGCATTTTACTGATATTATCAAGATATGCCATTATCTCAACTCTGAAAGTTTGAAAGTTCTGAAAATTTTGATATTCAAATAGTTTAAATACTCTGAAATTCAATGATTCTAATATCATGAAACTATGTCATGTTTTTTGTTCAAAATCACATTATATTCACACGCGAGTATGTCCTATGCCATTTTCTTTCCAAAAACAAGTCAAAATGGTTCAAAGTTCTAACATATGCATTTAAATCAATGCACATTTTCAAATGGTCAAGTTTCAACTCGTGCATGCTTAAGGCCAATGCATTAAGTCATGAATTCGAAAATATAATGTTATGAAACCAAGCATTATGTCGAACGCATCTCTCATGACCATCTAAAGCCCAATCCATTCAATTTGTTGATCGTCAATTAATCATATACACGACATATCATTTCTGAGTTCAGTCCACTAATAATCAAATTATCATATCCTACCTATGTATTTTCTCAATGGCAGCTACAAGAGTCGACTAAAATTCGACTTCCAAGTTTTAACGTCACTATCATAATCCATCAATCACAATATATCAATATACATTTGTATCCAAACAATTTTCTTCAAACTCTAAGGTCACATATCCATTCTCAAGGTTTCAATAGATATATACTCTTAAAACAATGTATTGTTCCAAATACTCACGCTTATGCTATGCATACTTTTCAACGATGCATTAAAACAGGAGTTAGAAATCGAATGCTATGAGTATCAACTGCTATGCTAAATGCAATTGTCTCATAGCTATCCCAACTCAATTTAAGAACAATGTTATTGTATCACTTTGTCACATGCATCACATGGGCTACTATGCCCTCATTACACAGTATGATCACACATTAGTAATTTATATTTATATACACTTCAATCAATCGTGTACACTATTCCATGAATGTATATTTATATATATGATCGAGATTCACAAAATACCAGGAGGACAAATCATTATTTCCAATCATCTCGATCAGAGTATATATAATCAAGATCTAAGAATTTCAATAAAGACACATAATTATTTTCAATCATTTCGATCGCAATATATGTAATCAAGATTCATAAATTCGAGGAGGACACATCATTCTTTTCAATCATTTAGATCGCATTATATATAATCCAGATTCACAAAATACCATGAAGACACATCATTATTTCAATCATCTCAATCACAATATATAATCAAGATTCACAAAATACCATAAGAATACATCATTATTTTCAATCACCTCGATCACCATACCATCATAGACCATTTACCAAATCCGCATTTATCGTACCTCACATATCAGATATTCATTTTCCAATTAACATTTAAACAATTACAAATTCATTATACCATTGTCAATCAATATTCAAAATATCCCATTCTCAATCCTAGACATTCCAATCAACATAGTATCAATAATTCTATCAATTTATGATTATACTATCAACAATATAATCACATACCCCAGTATTCCATAAAATCCACTCATACTTCAATGACATTTAAGCAATATTCCTCAACATCAACATAATCACATATATCACTCATACTCACCTATTTTTCTATGGCCACTTTCTTTTCTCCTACAGTTCATGTCAACATTCCATAATCCAAAAATCTTCCATTTGCATTCTATCAATGCCCAAAATAATTTTTAAATAACATTCAAAAACTACTTCATTAACACTCTATATCAATTGAACAATTTTCAATATCATTCATCATATTTAAATCCAAGCAAACCTAATAAAATAAAATACTACCTCTACCTTATACAAATATCTTACATAGCGCCAAAGTTTGGTGCTTTGATGCGCTCAAAGCTTCGTTGAATGTCAGCCTTCGTTACGACTTCAACAGCACACATACACTTAGATAATCCCTTAAATTATTTAATAATTTATTAATTAGTTAAAACTAAAATAAAATCCCTTTTACCTTTCCACCTTCCTTTTCTGTCTTTTTTTCCGGGTTAGACTCAATTCAACCAGGATCCAGCCCTAATGGTGGCTGGCCGGACCTACCACGGCGCCCCTGTTAACTCTGGCAATGTCCTTGGTCGACTCCGGCTTTCCTACCATCCTGGGCCGACAGATTGGACTCCTTCTGCTGGCGGCAGCTCCTCTTTCTTCCTCTATCCTCTTCTTTTTTCAGCCACCGCGCCTTTCTCTCCCTTTTTTGCTACTGCTGCTTCTCCTTGTCGGCGATTTTTCCCGATCTGTTTCTTTTTTTTTTTTTTCTCTCTCCGGCCACCTTCCTTCCCTGGCCGACGATGGCCTCAGCCCTTTCTCTTCCTAGCTATCGTCCGGTCGCCTTCTTCCTCTCCGGTTGTTAGCTCTTTGTTCACCTTCTCTTTCAATTTGGTGAGGGAGATCCAAAAGTCTCGACAAGCTTCTTTCAAAAGCTTGCCGAGATTTTTTTTTTTTATTAAATATAAAATATATATTGAATATAAATATAAACGTTTCTATATTATATATTATATATTATATATTATATATTATATATTTTATATCTTATATATATTATATATTTTCTTTTTCACATATTTAAATATTATATATATATATATATCTATTTTATTTCCTTTATTATATTTTATCATGCATATTTGGATTAATTTATTTAATTTTAAATTTCCTTATATTCATTAATATCCCAAATTTAATTTCCAAAATTTTAAATTTCAAAATTTTCTTTTCAATAATTTCACTAAATTTTATACCCTAATAATTCAATGAATTGTTTTTAAAATAATTCTCTAATTTCTCTCATAACTTCATCACTTTCATAATTCTCATGATCCGTAATAATCCCCAATTATTTAACTGCTTTCATTATCCTATTAAAGTAATTTCAAGAGCGGAGAAATTCTCGATTGTCACATGGACTCAGGAGTAGGGGTATAAACGATACAGTGGTGCTCGCAAGCTACTCGGGTTCGACTCGAGCAAAACTCGAATTCGGCTCGATTTTAGTCGAGTCGAGCTCGAGCTACTCGAGCTATCGAGCAAGTCGAATTCGAGCACTTAAATACCTGGCTCGAGTAGCTCGCGAGCCTAATCGAGTATCGAGTTTTTATATATTTTAAAAATATAATAATATTTATATAATGATTCGAGCCTAATCGAGCTTAATCGAGCTTAATCGAGCCTAATCGAGCCTAATCGAGTTCGAGCAAAATATCGAACTTATATAATCGAGCCTAATCAAGCCTAATCGAGTAGCTCGAATTCGATCTCGAGCCGAGCTCGAGCTTAAAAAATAAGGCTCGATCGAGCTCGAGCCGAGTATCGAGCACCGAGTTTCGAGTCGAGCTCGAGCTTGAGCACCTCACTGTATCGACTCGGCTCGACTCGATTACACCCCTACTCAGGAGGTAGAAAGGTCAACTAGTCTTTAGCTCTACCCCTAAGAGAAATAGGGAATAAAATAATCCTAATCGCATCTTTAAAGACTCCATTATGCTTAAAAGTATTGGAGATTTCAAGGAAACTGTCTAAATGTGCATGTAGGTCATTATCGGGCAGGTCATTATAGGGCAGTCCACTAAATTGTACCGAAGTCTAGATCATCTAAATGATTGCGAAGTTGATCTTAAAGTTGTTAGCTGGAATCGTTGGCCTCTTGTTCCCAATGTAATATCCACAAACTACTAGGAGAGCGTAGTCCCAGATCATCTTGAGCTCGCGATGATCAGCCAAGATGTCTTATAGCAGAGCAATTATTTTCTAATTTTCCCAAGTGTCTTTTAAATTGCAGGGTCTAGGAGAAAGAATTTGCAGTTATTAGCTCTACGCATACAAGCATTCAAAAGGCCCTAGAAAGTCCCTTTTTATGTTAAAAGGAAAAATCTAACTACAGTAGTCTTAATCTAACCTAAAGGCTCTAAGTATATACAAGCTGAATTATACCACAAGCATGAATAATCTAATATCAACTAAGGCTATGCCCAATCTCCAATAATGGCGTCAAAAACTTGTCTCATCTTAAATGTGTACCGTAAGTGCGTGAGTCACAAGTAATATAGGAATTAAGTCTCGAATTATCATCTCAAAATATAGTTAGCCTTAATTAATTACTGAATATTAACAATTTAAGTATATTTTAGCAAATTATGAAGTGAGTGATATACAAGGCTAATAAAACAAATAAAAATAATAAAATAAATTTGAAAATGAAATTAAAATGCTAATGAGAAATACTCACAGTGATAAGAATACAAAGAAAATGAAACTATGATAATTCTATTAAAAATAGAATTATTTATATTTAATTTCTTAATTAACTATTTTAATCTTCATATTATTTTATTAATTATCCCCTCATTTTAATTAAAATTTTCATGTTTGCAGATAAATTAAATCCAAATGAATTTCAATCATTTCAGTAGAAAATAGACTGAAATGAGCTAAAAATGAGATTGGACCACTATTATTTCATCATGTAGCATGAGTCATCATTCTTCTGGAAACATATGACGCAAAGTGTCCATATTTTATTCACCTTTAAAGGATAAGATCAAAGGACACCTTGGCCACCTCATGGAAGACACAAGTCATGCCACCTTGCACATCCAAGTGAACAAGAAGACAAATAATATGAAAATATCTTTTCTAGAAGCTAATGGTGTGAAAACAAGTGGCCAAACAATGCCAACTCATCTAGGATTGAAATTTCCCTTTGTACCACCCTTTTGATGTGTATAAAAAGAAAAAGATGACACAATGTTACCAAGTAGTTTTTTTAGAGTTTTTATGTTAAAGTTTTTTTTTTATGTTGGCTGCTAGGTTTTAGATTAGTTATATATATTTTTTAGTATTTTTTTGTTCTTCACGTTGGCTGAGGCAGCCACCATTGTCTAGGATTAACAAGTTTTGTCAGACCCGGATATTTGTAGCTTATTTTCTTATGATTCTTATGTGTATGAACACTATGTTATTATAGTTGAATCATAAGAAGAGTATTTATTTGACATAAAGTGTTATTGAAATGATTTAACACGCAAAAGCTACATAAAATGCCTAATATGAGCGATAGGTATCACAGGCTAAACCGAGTTATTCTAAATCATTCTGACTGAAAATAAGAACTTAAAATCAGAGAGCGTAGAGAGCTCATGAAGGAAAGTCAGCTTGATTTAGTCCCGAACATATAAAACGAGTGTAAAAGCTAAAAAGGGTAAAATGGACCTTTTTGGCAAGAAAAGGAGTTTCGGGTGAAATTATCCACCGGGAGCGGTTGAAATATAAAGACGAGAGTGTAAGACATAAGATATGACACTTTGGAAAATTGGAGAAAAAGTCAACATAGTCAATGGTTAAGGAAAAAGTCAACTATAGTTAAGAAAGTGGACTTTTACCATAGTTGACTAATCATGGTTAAAAATTAACCTAAGTGTGGAGAAAAATTTGGAAAAAAATATTCTTGGCCAGAATACAAGATAATCATCCCCGGAAGTAAGGAAAATTTATTCGGAAGGATTCCAGAATAAATTTAATGGTTAAAAATGTAAGACCCGAATTTAATTAAAATACAAAAATTAAATAAGAAAAGATGGGGGACGTATGAAGGAAGTCGGGTTAAATTAATCCCGAACACGTGTAAGGGCCAAATGGTCAAAAGATCGAAAGCCGGTATAATTTCGATAAGGGAATTTAATTAAAAATATGGATTTAAGAAATCTTGGTCAATAAAAGTGAAATAAAATTATTTCGGATTAAATTGATCAAGATAGTAATTTATGAAAATTAATCGGGATTAATCGAGATTTTTAGTTCGGAAAAAAATAATCCCGAAAATAATCGAAAAATATACCGAAAGGTCACCTGGGACAATACCCCGAAAATACGGAGAACTCATACCCGAAAAAGGATTAAAATAAATTAAATTAAATTAAATTAATTAATTAAGAATAAAATAATAATTTTAAGAGGTATTTGGGTAGTTTAATATATTTTATTGAATAGTAAAATAATTAAAATAAATAAAAATAATAATAAAATTGATAAAATAAGAAGAAAAAAAAAAGTAATTGAAACAAAAAAAAAAAAAATGGTCGGGGAGAGAGAAAGTGAAAGCAGAAAACGGAAGCAAGAAACGCGAAAGGCGAAACCGAGGGAGATTCGTCCAGCCGACGGCCACCGGCGACCAGGACCCCGACCGAGGGCCGGCGAAGCAGGCCCGACACCTGCGCAACCCACAGGCGGCCACGACGAGAGACGAGATTGCCGAAAAACAGAGAAAACCGAGAGAGAAGCCGCGGGAGAAAGAGACCGATCGGCGGCGAACGGCGCGATTCTGGCGGACCCCAGCTGAAGCTTCCCCAGGCACTGGCGAGTAGATCGGCGGTGGTGGCAGCCACCGAAACCGGCGGACGGCGCCAGAAACAGCAAGAGACGAAAATGGGTTTCCGACGCCAGGGAGAAGAGGCCGGACCGGCGGCTTTCCGGCGGCCTTGGGGATCTGAGACGCGGACGACCTCACGGAGCCATTGGCGGTGGAAGCCGGCAGAGAACCGGCCGGAAAAGGGGCGAACCGGCGGTGAACCAGTCGAACCGGAGAGAACCGGCGGTCTGAACCGGTCCGAACCGGACTGAACCGGTTCAGCCAAAAAGAGGAGGAAAAAAGGAAGAAAAAAGGGAAAAAGAAAGAGAAAAAAATTGGGGAAAATTTCGGTGATGCAATCGAGCTTCGGGTAAGTCGATAAGCGGTCAAATTGACCCGATTTAAATTTGGAATATTTTATTTAATTAAATTTCGACAGAAAAGTTTACCCGAAAATGTAATTAATTGTGTAGCTCGACGATTGGCATCCACCGAGAGCTCGAGACAGCCTCGAAGTACGTACTAGCATGGAATCTCGGGTAAGTGACCCCTATTTACGACAATTACCTTGTATTGCGTGATATTGATTTAATTCCCGCAATTATTTGAATTAATTTATGGAAATTTAGGTAAATTGTCGTAAATAGTGAATTTAGATATTCGAGAATTAGAACGAGGCCCGATAAATTATTGGTGGGCCCAATGAGCCCAATAGGCCTCGATAAGTGGGAATTTAGTGAAAAGCGGGCTTAAGGCCGATTAAGGCCCATTAAGGTGCAATCGGGCCCAATAAGGGTAAACGGGCCCAATGATTTAAATTAAGCCCAGAAAGTAATAGATACAATTAAATTGCATAATATCTGACCTGAGGAATGTTAATACGCAGTTCCGGGCATTGGATTGGAAGCATATCGGACTGCGCGATGGGACTACATTGGAAAAGAAAAAGGTCAGACTCGACGAGAATCGAGGTAAGGGAATTCTGCGGACTGCTAGAGGTAACAGTACGCAATTTTACATTCATACGCAGTCCTTTAAAACTAATTGAAGGGTCTAGAGGTCGAAAAACAATTTTAGTGCCCCGTAGGGGCAAAATTACTAAAATACCCTTGCTAAGGGTAAAATTCTAAAAATTTAGGAAAAATTGGGAGGAGCAAGAACAAGAGGTTCCTGCTCGTTCTGGAGGTATTTCAACGCATGCATGAGTAGGCTGGCTCACCTGGAAAGAAAATGCATAGCATTGCATATCTTAACTGATGTGATTTCTGTGAAAACTATTTGGAAATAACCGAGCCTCCTACATGTTTTTATTTACATGTGACGTGCTAGAGCTCAGCTCGCACGATGTTTGACTTGTGTGATGCATGCATTAGTGCTGGAGCGAGAGCTCGCACTAGAGTTTTACATGCATAGGTGCTAGAGTATAACTCGCACCAGATTTCACATG
Source organism: Firmiana major (assembly GCA_033439115.1). Classification (NCBI taxonomy): domain Eukaryota; kingdom Viridiplantae; phylum Streptophyta; class Magnoliopsida; order Malvales; family Malvaceae; genus Firmiana; species Firmiana major. Next base: position 71,205,060 of record CM065898.1, on the reverse strand, counting down.
CTTTTGCGTGACATTGTGCTAGAGTCTAACTCGCACCAGATTTTACATGATTTTCATGATAGGGTGCGGGAGTTTAACTCGCACCAGATTTTATAAGATTTTCATACGATTTGTATACAGAGTGCTGAGCCTAGCTCGCACTAGTTTTACTGGATTTGTGGAGTAGCGCTGTCTGCCCTTGGAGTCAGCCAAAAGGCCCAACAGGCTCAATAGACCTCTTAAGTAGGGTGAGAGTGAGGGATGAGGTTGGCGGCCTTGTGGAGATGTAAAGCGGGCTCTGCCAAGTTTACTTGATTTGATGAGAGTGCTGAGCATCGCTCGCACTGATTCTTAAGAGAACATACAATGAGCCGTGCTTGGAGCATCGGGTAGACTGTGTGTCACCGATTTAATAGGCTCGCACGTGCGTTTTGAGACATGGCAACGAGTATTGAGTTATGAAAACCTCTGTGGGAAGCAGGCCAATTGGGCTGGAGTACCTAGAGTGATATGGGTCCATGGAGTACGATGTACCGTGCAAGTAGCATGGAGTACGATGTACCGTGGGGTATCTTCGGATACGGTATCTTTGTGATACAGAGTATCTTCGGATACGGTATCTTTGTGATACGGGGTATCTTTGTGATACGGTATCTTCGTGATACGGGGTATCTTCGGATACGGCATCGACGGATGCGTGAGATCGGATAAGACTGACGGGTTGGATTGACCCACCTCCCGGGCAGTTCCCGATCAGGGTGAGACCTCGCACACTGGGATCCGTGAAGCTAGAGGACTCACGAGGACATATTGGCCAGTCCTGGTTATTACCGATATACAGTATTGCCTAGTCTCGTATCTTGTATATATATACGTATGTTTTCGATACCGATGCTTTTGAGAAATTCTATTTCCATGGTTTTGTGGGAGTCAGGATCACCCGAAGGAGGGGTCGAGTCCTGACTTCATTGTGAAATTTTTAAAGAGAAAGAAATGATTTAAAATAATTGCATGTTGAGTTTTCCGTGCAACTGGATTTACATAACATCACAACATCATATCATATGTTTTAAAATGTGTGGAGAAAGGGTGGTTTATGCATGGCACCACGTTCATGTAGGTAGTATGGTTACCTACTTGTTCGTAGGATTGCCTTACTGAGCTTGATGTGCTCACCCCTTTCATTTTCTCCCACAGATGATCTCCAGTTGAAGTTGAGGCGACTCAGTACTACATTCCGGATATCCGCTGCTGCCCATCAACATAAGGTATATACACTTGTACTTATTGTATCTACATAAGCATAGCACAGTAACATGTTTGTAAGTAACTTTAGGGGATGTATAAATAATATAACAACTATAAATGACTGGAGAAGAAATAAGTAATGGGGTAGATGTATGGTGGGACTGGCATTGACGCACAGCCCAATTAGTAGTGGAGTGTTGGTCACGATTCGAGGACAGGTAAGAATTAAGTAAGAAAATAAACAAAAACGCGAAAAATTCACTCTGATTTTTGGATAGTTGGGTCGTGACAATTATTTTGGTATCAGAGCATAATTGGTCTGATGTGTGTCAGTGTCAGAAGTTAGGAAATTACATCCCCGTGTTACTGTGCTTAGTTAGATACAATAGTGTATATCGAGATGGGCTTGACTAAGAAATGGTTGAGAATGCAGGAATGCTTAACATGAGTCGCGAAAAATGAGATAGTGCACGAGGCAGAGGTCGTAGAGGTAGACCTGAGTCTGCTAAGTCGTGCTGAGTTTGACTTATGAGAACCAGTGTGAAATTGAAATGGAGGCTAATGTTGAAAATGCCTCACAGAGTCCGACAGAGTGATCGGACAGTATTGAGACACGCTTCGCGAGATTGGAGCGGAGTGTGGAGATTACTTGAGGAGCAAATTGCTCAGATCATGTATGAGATCAGAGGGCGCAGCGGAACAGTGGTGGAAACCCGCTCGACCCATCTTAAGAGTTGAGATGAGAAATATCTTGGACATATTCCGGTGACAGGATATCCCGGACATGATTTAAAGGACATTTCAGATTAAAGTCCTTATTCTGACCCAGAGGATTTGATTGATTGACGAGCAGGGGGACTCGATTATATTCTGGGTAGATATTACCTCGACACTATGAACAAGTGACAGTCGAGATGTCTAAAAGTTCATGAAAGGGCTCGACTTTTCAATTAGAGTCTGATTGGCCCGTGAGATATTACCTATACCGAGGCAGTGCACAGATTTACAGTTGGGTAAGTGAGAATATAAATTGCACGCCTCTGAGATTGGGAAAGGTAATGAGGGCTGAAATAGAGACATAAAAGAGAATCGAGAAATGACAAAGATGTTGAATGAGAAAAATGGAAATTGGTAAGAGATTAGATTTGACGAGTTATGGAGTAAGATAATTGGTAAGACCCCAGTGTATCTAATTTTGGCACTCTTGAGGGGTATTGTGATTGGAGGACCCTGACCTGCTACGAAGCAGAGTAGCAGTGTCATTACTGTGGAATGTGTGGTAGATACCACAGAAGGAAGGTTTATACCTACATGGTATTGATGAAATGGCCGTTAAGTGTGGTAAGACGGACCATTAATTTTGATTGCTCAGAGTTGAGCGAGATTTTCCCACAGGAAAGTAAAGAGACGGGGAGAAAAATTTCGTTGATATAGCTGTAACGAAGAGGGAGGACATAGCCGAAAAGAAAAAGGAAAGTAGGCTGTTGGACGAAGGCGAGAGGATGTCTTGGACCAGGACACTATTGATGTTTCATGGATGTGGTGTAAGATACCACACTTGTTATGAATAACGAAGTACATATGTTCATTGATCCTGGTGCCACACATTTATTCATACCGCCTTCATTCACATATAAGTGAGTAAAAGGCACGAATGCCTACATCATTGGGCAAATACAGATAAATGAGTACCCCAATAGAGGAGGATTAATTAACGGAATATGGCTATGGAGATTTTAAGTTGAAAACAGGGGTGAAAACATCCCTGAAAAGTATATTGTAAGTGTTGACAGGTGATAAAAAGGGATGCAACAGTTGAAATTAAAGGAGAAAAGGATTGTACTCACGAAATGAATAATGACAAGAGTTTCGTTATAATTGATACGCAAAGGAGAAGATCTTCGAGATAAGATAGATCCTAAGTACAAGATGTATTGGAGTAGAGATATATGCTAGATAAGGAATACCCTTAATATACGAAGTCATTAGGATTAATGCAATTAGTAGCGAATACAAATTATAACCAAGGACAAGATGGGTATAACCATAACCAGTAGTTGTGGTTAAGTCTGAAGGCTAATAAAGGTATTTCAAAATACCTCCCCGCCTGAAGACTTGACAGCGTCTAAAAGTATATATATATATATAACCTATAACGTGAAATCGATCGGCGTAATAGATACCTTTAGCATTAGGATACCATTACTAAGACGATAAGAATATAAAAACTCGACAAATCATAAAGGTTAACATAGAAAAATTTAATAAGAGCCGTTAAGATAAGAAAAGGAAATGGCGCAGGTTAGTACCTGAAAACGTAAGCGGTTGAGAAGGATCTTATACGCTTATGTGTAATTAAGTCAAGGATTAAACCGATGTGTAAATCATCATTATCGGTGATATGTTGGGTGTAGTTAAAGTCTAGGGCGATTTATAAACAATAATTGGAAGATGGCTTTTACAGATGGATTGATATGAATTCTCAATTGGTCCACTTGGCTGACACATTTAACTAAGAAAACGTGGTCTTGGAATAAGATGATAAATAAGATGATAGAGGTGACATGGATCTCGGTGTAGTGAAGTATGAACTGACCACCGTGATTAATTTCACCATACCCAACAGCTCAAGAGGATCTCAGTGAGTATGGATACCTCAAAATTATGATGGAGCTGTATATTGATGTATAATGGGAAGATACCCATGATTCAAGTTGACAACAGTATTTGTACCGAGGATATGGTACTATTATGTACACAGTGAGAAATTGTAGATATGCACTGATCATAAAGCCCGAGTATCTGTTTTTACAGAAAGAGGCGAACATGAGAATATACATATTGGGTTAGAGCTTCTGAGAGGCTTTGATTTGTGAAAATTGTACCACCCAGGAAAGGCTGATGCTTTGAGTAGAAAGAGCCTCGGGATGGTACCACATATGATGGTCAGGGAGCGTGAGCTGCTAGATGCAGATGTGAACCTCAGTATTGATGTGATCCCTTCTGATGATGACAGTGATTGTGTGACAGCTAGCCTGATGACTAGTACCGGATGAGAGTGCCCGGATTTGCCAGGCTTAGCGTGATGATCGACCGGATGTCGATAGTTTGGGTCTGATTCAGAAGGGTACAGTGATAGAGTTCACAGTGGGTGATGATGAGTTACTGAGGATTCAGCGACAGTATGAGTGCTCCCCAGGACCACAGTGGATGAGATAGTAATATTGTCAGAAGCTCACTCTTCGGGATATACAGTGCATACGGAAAGTAATGAATATATATATTGAAATCTCGAAAAGGGTATGGGTGGTCAGATGTGAAAAGAGATATTGGAGAGGTTGTGAAGAGTGCCTAGTGTGTCAACAGAGTAAGGTAGAGTATTAAAAGTCTGCAGAGTTATTGCAGCACCTACCTATATTGACACGGCACGGAAAATGGGAGTAAGTCTTCATGAATGTCGTGATGGGTTATAGGGGACCCGGATAAATCAGGAGACTATTTGGATGAAAGTCGATAGAGTGACTAAGTCCACCCACCTTCTAGTTATAAACTCCCCAGATACTCAGAGTGTGTATGAGGATTTATGGGTAAGGAAGATTGTGGAACATTATGTAGCGTTCCAGTGAGCATGGTATCATATAGGGATTCCCGCTTCACTTCCTACTTCAGGGAATATTTTTAGGAAGCTATGGGAACCCGACTGAGTATTAAGCACAGCTTTCGTTCTCAGACAGATGGTCAGTTAGAGAGAACTGTACAAGTTCTGGAGGATCCGATGAAAGCGTGTGCCACTGATTTTATAAGCTCCTGGAATGATCAGTTGATTTCTAATTAAAGTTGCCAATAACGACAGTTGGCAGTTGAGTATCGGGATAACAATATATGAGACAGTGTACGGCTGTAGGGGTTATTCCCCGAGTTGGATAAAAAAAAAGTGGGTGACAGATAGAATCATTCTGATTTTGGGGATAATAAGTCTCTGAGGATGTTTAGTTAAGGATGAGAGATTAAGAACACCTCAGAACAGATAGAAAAATATTGGAATTCACCCTTGGTGAATTATTATGGTTGAAAGTTACACGTCCTAAGAGAATAAGGACATAGCGGAACTTTTGGAAGAAGTAAATTGAGTTGAGCTGGATCGAATCCTTGAGAGATTGGACAAGTGGGAGATAAGACCTGTAGGTTGTTGTTAATCACTTGGATTAACAGGCACCCACAATGTGTCCCAGCTTATGATGCTTCGGTACTACTATCCAGATCCAGCAGAGGTGATAGGATATGAACTCCAAAAGTTCAGTTTGAGGAAAATACAAGTATATTGAAGAAGTTGATTCGGGCATTAAACAGGAAAGAGAAAGTATTGAGGTTTAAGACGATCTCCCTAATCAAAGTCCTTTGGTAGTAATACACTCCGGAGAAGGTCACATAATAATTTAAAAGTATGATACAATCGATATACCCGGAGTTGTATATGGACTCATATGACTTGGTTCTAATTTGGAGGACCAAATTCCTTAAGTGGGGGAGAATTGTAAGACCCGAATTTAATTAAAATACAAAAATTAAATAAGAAAAGATGGGGGACGTATGAAGGAAGTCGGGTTAAATTAATCCCGAACACGTGTAAGGGCCAAATGGTCAAAAGATCGAAAGCCGGTATAATTTCGATAAGGGAATTTAATTAAAAATATGGATTTAAGAAATCTTGGTCAATAAAAGTGAAATAAAATTATTTCGGATTAAATTGATCAAGATAGTAATTTATGAAAATTAATCGGGATTAATCGAGATTTTTAGTTCGGAAAAAAATAATCCCGAAAATAATCGAAAAATATACCGAAAGGTCACCCGGGACAATACCCCGAAAATACGGAGAACTCATACCCGAAAAAGGATTAAAATAAATTAAATTAAATTAAATTAATTAATTAAGAATAAAATAATAATTTTAAGAGGTATTTGGGTAGTTTAATATATTTTATTGAATAGTAAAATAATTAAAATAAATAAAAATAATAATAAAATTGATAAAATAAGAAGAAAAAAAAAAGTAATTGAAACAAAAAAAAAAAAAATGGTCGGGGAGAGAGAAAGTGAAAGCAGAAAACGGAAGCAAGAAACGCGAAAGGCGAAACCGAGGGAGATTCGTCCAGCCGACGGCCACCGGCGACCAGGACCCCGACCGAGGGCCGGCGAAGCAGGCCCGACACCTGCGCAACCCACAGGCGGCCACGACGAGCGACGAGATTGCCGGAAAACAGAGAAAACCGAGAGAGAAGCCGCGGGAGAAAGAGACCGATCGGCGGCGAACGGCGCGATTCTGGCGGACCCCAGCTGAAGCTTCCCCAGGCACTGGCGAGTAGATCGGCGGTGGTGGCAGCCACCGAAACCGGCGGACGGCGCCAGAAACAGCAAGAGACGAAAATGGGTTTCCGACGCCAGGGAGAAGAGGCCGGACCGGCGGCTTTCCGGCGGCCTTGGGCTAATCCGAGCCCAGATCTGAGACGCGGACGACCTCACGGAGCCATTGGCGGTGGAAGCCGGCAGAGAACCGGCCGAAAAAGGGGCGAATCGGCGGTGAACCGGTCGAACCGGAGAGAACCGGCGGTCTGAACCGGTCCGAACCGGACTGAACCGGTTCAGCCAAAAAGAGGAGGAAAAAAGGAAGAAAAAAGGGAAAAAGAAAGAGAAAAAAATTGGGGAAAATTTCGGTGATGCAATCGAGCTTCGGGTAAGTCGATAAGCGGTCAAATTGACCCGATTTAAATTTGGAATATTTTATTTAATTAAATTTCGACCGAAAAGTTTACCCGAAAATGTAATTAACTGTGTAGCTCGACGATTGGCATCCACCGAGGGCTCGAGACAGCCTCGAAGTACGTACTAGCATGGAATCTCGGGTAAGTGACCCCTATTTACGACAATTACCTTGTATTGCGTGATATTGATTTAATTCCCGCAATTATTTGAATTAATTTATGGAAATTTAGGTAAATTGTCGTAAATAGTGAATTTAGATATTCGAGAATTAGAACGAGGCTCGATAAATTATTGGTGGGCCCAATGAGCCCAATAGGCCTCGATAAGTGGGAATTTAGTGAAAAGCGGGTTTAAGGCCGATTAAGGCCCATTAAGGTGCAATCGGGCCCAATAAGGGTAAACGGGCCCAATGATTTAAATTAAGCCCAGAAAGTAATAGATACAATTAAATTGCATAATATCTGACCTGAGGAATGTTAATACGCAGTTCCGGGCATTGGATTGGAAGCATATCGGACTGCGCGATGGGACTACATTGGAAAAGAAAAAAGGTCAGACTCAACGAGAATCGAGGTAAGGGAATTCTGCGGACTGCTAGAGGTAACAGTACGCAATTTTACATTCATATGCAGTCCTTTAAAACTAATTGAAGGGTCTAGAGGTCGAAAAACAATTTTAGTGCCCCGTAGGGGCAAAATTACTAAAATACCCTTGCTAAGGGTAAAATTCTAAAAATTTAGGAAAAATTGGGAGGAGCAAGAACAAGAGGTTCCTGCTCGTTCTGGAGGTATTTCAACGCATGCATGAGTAGGCTGGCTCACCTTGAAAGAAAATGCATAGCATTGCATATCTTAACTGATGTGATTTCTGTGAAAACTATTTGGAAATAACCGAGCCGCCTACATGTTTTTATTTACATGTGACGTGCTAGAGCTCAGCTCGCACGATGTTTGACTTGTGTGATGCATGCATTAGTGCTGGAGCGAGAGCTCGCACTAGAGTTTTACATGCATAGGTGCTAGAGTATAACTCGCACCAGATTTCACATGCTTTTGCGTGACATGGTGCTAGAGTCTAACTCGCACCAGATTTTACATGATTTTCATGATAGGGTGCGGGAGTTTAACTCGCACCAGATTTTATAAGATTTTCATACGATTTGTATACAGAGTGCTGAGCCTAGCTCGCACTAGTTTTACTGGATTTGTGGAGTAGCGCTGTCTGCCCTTGGAGTCAGCCAAAAGGCCCAACAGGCTCAATAGACCTCTTAAGTAGGGTGAGAGTGAGGGATGAGGTTGGCGGCCTTGTGGAGATGTAAAGCGGGCTCTGCCAAGTTTACTTGATTTGATGAGAGTGCTGAGCATCGCTCGCACTGATTCTTAAGAGAACATACAATGAGCCGTGCTTGGAGCATCGGGTAGACTGTGTGTCACCGATTTAATAGGCTCGCACTTGCGTTTTGAGACATGGCAACGAGTATTGAGTTATGAAAACCTCTGTGGGAAGCAGGCCAATTGGGCTGGAGTACCTAGAGTGATATGGGTCCATGGAGTACGATGTACCGTGCAAGTAGCATGGAGTACGATGTACCATGGGGTATCTTCGGATACGGTATCTTTGTGATACAGAGTATCTTCGGATACGGTATCTTTGTGATACGGGGTATCTTTGTGATACGGTATCTTCGTGATACGGGGTATCTTCGGATACGGCATCGACGGATGCGTGAGATCGGATAAGACTGACGGGTTGGATTGACCCACCTCCCGGGCAGTTCCCGATCAGGGTGAGACCTCACACACTGGGATCCGTGAAGCTAGAGGACTCACGAGGACATATTGGCCAGTCCTGGTTATTACCGATATACAGTATTGCCTAGTCTCGTATCTTGTATATATATACGTATGTTTTCGATACCGATGCTTTTGAGAAATTCTATTTCCATGGTTTTGTGGGAGTCAGGATCACCCGAAGGAGGGGTCGAGTCCTGACTTCATTGTGAAATTTTTAAAGAGAAAGAAATGATTTAAAATAATTGCATGTTGAGTTTTCCGTGCAACTGGATTTACATAACATCACAACATCATATCATATGTTTTAAAATGTGTGGAGAAAGGGTGGTTTATGCATGGCACCACGTTCATGTAGGTAGTATGGTTACCTACTTGTTCGTAGGATTGCCTTACTGAGCTTGATGTGCTCACCCCTTTCATTTTCTCCCACAGATGATCTCCAGTTGAAGTTGAGGCGACTCAGTACTACATTCCGGATATCCGCTGCTGCCCATCAACATAAGGTATATACACTTGTACTTATTGTATCTACATAAGCATAGCACAGTAACATGTTTGTAAGTAACTTTAGGGGATGTATAAATAATATAACAACTATAAATGACTGGAGAAGAAATAAGTAATGGGGTAGATGTATGGTGGGACTGGCATTGACGCACAGCCCAATTAGTAGTGGAGTGTTGGTCACGATTCGAGGACAGGTAAGAATTAAGTAAGAAAATAAACAAAAACGCGAAAAATTCACTCTGATTTTTGGATAGTTGGGTCGTGACAAAAAACGTGATGGGCCTAAGGTAAAAATTTTAAAGCCCATTAAGGTATACTAAATGTATATCGAAATTCTGAAGTCCTTTAGACCGAATTGTTGGACCAATTGATTGGCCAAATTTTGAGACAATAAAAGGCCCGAGGTATAGTAAAAATTTCAGCCCGGAAGCCCATTAGGAAAGCCCAAACCGAGAAGCCCAATTGGAAAAGCCCATGAGATAAATATCTAACCATAGTTAAAGTTAACTATGACTCATAAGGTGACTCATAAGGTGACTCATGGTTCAGATTTGGAAAGTCAAGCATAATGGCTGAAAAGTAAGGCTTAATGGCTAAGTAAGTGGCTTATAAATGCAGCCACACCATTGTCATCTTCATCACACCAATTCCGGCTAGAGAAGAAACCATTGAAACATAAACATCCAAGCTTTCTCTCACTAGAAATCACTAGGAATTAGGCATATTTGGAACTTGCATTCTTCATGAAAGTTGTTCCAAATTGAAAGGAGATTAACATATGTTGGAATTGGCTATCAAGGAGCCATACAGTGCAAACCGAGAGCCTCCAAAGTTTCGGCCAAAGGGTGAACACAATAATTGGTATATTTTCTAATTTCCAATTTCATATATGTTAATGTATGAATGATTTCAAGTATGTTGATGTATGTTTTAAGTATTGAAACATATTAAATCACCATGAAATGGGTTAGGCCGAGAGTGATCAATGGGGTATTGAAATATGTCAATTTGATTTTAAGACATAAATGGATTAGTATACATGTATTAATGTTAATGGTATAATTAGAATTAATCAAATTGATTAATTTATACATGTAAATTGTTGGCAATCAAGGTGTTTGATAAAATGCCTAAATGAACCATATGATGATTGGTAATGTTGCCTACCAAGTGTTTGTGGAAATGCCTAAGTGAAAATGGCTAAATAATAGGCATGGATGGCATGCCATGGTGAAACCGAGACATGGGTAGCACTCGGCCATGGCATGTGGTCGAGAGGCCCAATGGGCCAAGCCCAATTATTTTAGGCCCAATAGGGTGTAATGGGCCTAGGACAAGCCCAATAAGAGTTGGTGGGCCCCACAAGCCCAATAGGCCCAACGAAAATGAATAGTAAAATGAAAATGGACTTAAGGCCTAGTTAGGCCCATTAAGGATTTTTAAGGCCCATTAAGGGAAAATAGACTGTATTAATGTATAATACAGTAGAAAAATTATGATTAACCTGAGGAATGGTTATTTACAGCTCCAGAGTTTACATTGAGAGCTGATCGGACTTCGGGATTTAGCAGCACCGAGGAAGTGAGGTTACGTGACGTGATCCGAGGTAAGGGACTTTTGCGAGTAGTTAGAGATACCTGCACGTATTTTCGTCTGCTTTTACATTCACTTAAAAACTCTGAGGGTCAGAGAAAGTGAATAATAATTATTGCGACCCGATAGTGGCAAATTATGATTTTGCCCCTAATTAGTCAAAAAGTCAACTTTTGTGAAAAGTTGCAAAAAAGCATGAAAATTATTATTGTGAGTGTTTAATTGCTGTTTAGCATGAAAATAAATAGATGGGCTAATGATTTTAAGATTGATGTGACTTAAGCACACTTTATAGTGCTGATTTTGATGTTTTATAAACAATCCCTTTTAAAGAGCCATCTATCATATTATGTGAGAATGAATCGTGCTAGAGCATAGCTCGCACTGGGATTCATATGTTTTCCACATAATATTAGTGCTGGATTTTGATACGCACTAGATTTTCATGACATGCATGATAGTGTACTGGATGTCTCACTCGTACTCAGCTTTGAATGATATATGCATGACAGAGTGCTAGAGCGTTGCTCGTACTCGATTCTTCATGGTTTATACATGATATAGTACTGGGAGCTATTGCTCGTATTTGATTTTGATATTGTGCATAGCATAGTACTGGGAGCTATTGCTCGTACTTGATTTAATACATAAACTATGCATAGACCTAGTTGCTGGAGGTTGCTCGCACTAGAGTTGAGTTTATGACATGAAACAGTGTTTGAGCGGAGTGACGACTGTGAGTCGCACTCAAGACGCACACTGTATGTGATATGTAATACATGTTAAAACCCATGCCTAAGTCCTTATGTGACTGTGTGTCATAGCTAGAGAGGATATCCGCATGAGGTTGATATAGACGTGGTATAAATATTTCCATAGTTTCGAGGGCTAAGTCCTATGGGAGGCACCCTGGCTGTGAGGGTCCACGGGTGTACTTTGTACCGTGCCCGGGGCACGAGGTGTACGCTGTACCGTGTGTTACGCATAGCTGACGGCTGTAGTGGACTGACCATCCTCTCGTTGCAGCAATGATGCCCCGCACACCGAGATCTGTGTTGCTTGGCATCATTTTTCGGATATGATCATAGTCCAGGATACTATTTGCATTTAACCACAGAATCTTATATGATATATCACATTGATTGAATGATTTAAACTGTGGACAGACCTGAGGGATGGGTCGGACTTCGATTTTGTGTTGTGAATCATTTGATGCCATATTTATTGTGATTTAAATATACATGGCATGATTTACATAAAGGCATGATTTATATACGATGCATTGTTTTGCACTACATGCCTACATTTGAGAAAAGAAAGCATGATTTTTGTACATGGGATTTAATCTGTACAAGTATACATATATATATATATATATATTTTAAAGACATGCTTTTAAAGTAAGTAAAGGAAATAATGTTTTTAAGGCATAGCATTATTTTGAGTAGATAGTGTAGATATATACTTGCTTGCCTGATTTCCTTATTGAGCACGTTGTATGCTCACCCCCCTTTCTTTACATCTCTCTACAGAGCGTCAGTAGAGCGAGAGCTATCGAGGGATAGTGTCCTAGAGTCCACTGCTAATTCCTATCGATCGCCAGGTATACATATTATGTACAGTTGTTTATCTAAACATAGAAACAGCACAGTGATGTATACGTTATATATTTTGGGGAATGTATTTGCATTAGATTTTATATAATCTTACATGTATAATAAAAGCAGTTACAGTCAGTAATAATATATTGACATGTATGTGTGAAATGGATGATGTGGTAAGTGAAGACTCTGACATCGAATCACAGCCCAACCATTGAAGAGAGGAAAGGTAAGTTAAAAAAAAATTTATAGTGATTTTTGGATAAAGTCATGGATTGAGAATGGGGTCCTGACAGAATGGTATCAGAGCAGGGGTTGGTCTGATGTGAGTCGGTGTTAGAAAATAGGAAAGTGTACATCCCCATAGTACTGTGCTGTGTTTAGATATAACTGTGTATACCGGATAAGAGATGGACTAATTCATTATTATGAATGCAGGGACCTTGCCTATATGGCAAATACGCGTAGTGGTAGAGGTATGAGAGGTAGGGCTCGAGGCCGGGGAGATAGACCCGAGGGACGAGCCGCTGCTAGACCTTTACCTGCGCATGAGACTCCAGGTGCTACTGAGGCACCCGAGTGTGCCGAGACGCGCTTCAAGAGATTAGAGCGTGGTCTCGAGACTATTATAGAGATACTGGCACAGACGATGCCAGGTAGGCAGAGACAAGAGGTAGGAGCTGCTACAGGAGAGGCAGTTGCCCCTGATACACCTACGCAGACAGCTGATGCACAGAAGACTGTAGATACTCCTGCACCTCCACCGGTTTTGGGTGGTAGTGGATTAGGATATGTATGTGATCTGCATCGATTGAGGGAATTCCAGAAGTTTAGACCTCCATCCTTTAGTGGGGTCAAGAACCCCGTAGCTGCCGAGGAGTGGTTAGCAGAGCTGGAGAAGCTCTATGGATTCTTCGAGTGTACGACCTCGGAGATGGTCGCGTTTGCTGCGTTCCTACTGAAGGGAGCTGCAGAGCATTGGTGGAAGTCCACCCGACCTATATTGAGATCCCGACACACAGATATCAGTTGGGATATATTTCGGGAGGCCTTCAGGAGGCAGTTTATTCCCGACACCGCACAGCGGAGGCTACAGGCCGAATTTTTGGGACTACACCAGGGGAGTCTATCTGTGGACGAGTATGAGACTCGATTCCTATCCCTAGGAAGATATGACCCGGATACCATGTACAGTGAGACCAGGAAGGTCCACAGGTTTATTGACGGGTTGAGACCAGTGCTACGGTCCAAGTTGGTTTCGCTGGACATAGTGACCTATGAGGAGGCGGTGCGCAGCGCGCAACTATGTGAGCAGAACTACGAGAGGAATGCTTTCGAGTTTGGGAAGTTTAGCAGTAGCCGAGATGTACAGAGGAAGAGGTCGGCTAGAGATTTCAGTTATCAAGGAGGGAAGAGATCCTTCGGTAAGAAATCACGGGTAGAGGAGGTACGGGATAGATATGCTAGACCTCCTGCTTATCCGACTGTAGCCCCAGCAAAGGGCATTGTCATGGGAGGACCGAGACCTGCTGCAGATTCGTGCAGAAGATGCGGTAGATCACATGGAGATAGACCGTGTTCACAGGGTGCTATGGTATGTTTTCGATGTGGGAAACGGGGGCACATGGCTAGAGAGTGCCCAGCGCCATTTGTGACTGCACCACAGAGGGGCAAGGAGTTTGATAGAACTCTGGCTGGTACGTCTGCTCAGAGAGGTAGAGCGACGGCAGAGGAGAAAGGGAAACAAGTGATGGGTCAAGGGCGAGTACATGCTTTGGACCAGGGAACAGCTGATGCTTCATCGGATGTGATTCGAGGTAACATCCTGATTTATGATATTGAAGCATATATTTTAATTGATCCTGGTGCCACGCATTCTTTTGTATCGCCATCATTAGCATGTAAATTAGCAAGACATGTAGAGCGTACACGTTTATGTATGATCATGTTGATTAGTACGCCTATAAATAGTAGTCAGGTGGTAGAATATGTATATAATGACTGTAAGATGAGAGTAGGGGATAAGGAGATGACAGCCAATCTAATATTACTAAGTATGAGTGACTTTGATATAATATTAGGAATGGATTGGCTATCTGCAAACCATGCTGTTTTAGATTGTTATGCTAAGACAGTTATGTTTCCTAACCCTACTAGATATGTTGTAAAGTTTAATAAGAATAAATGAATGGAGTAGTTATGATTATTACGTGATTACTGATTTAGAAAACCTTCAACATATCAAGGATTCATTGCGTAGGTGGTAGATATGGATAAGGCACATCCGGAGTTGTCAGATATCACTGTGGTCAGTGAGTACCCAGATGTTTTCCCGGATGAATTGCCAGGGTTACCACCAGATAGAGAGATGGAGTTCTGTATAGATTTGGTACCTGGTACGGAGCCTATTTCGAGACCACCATATCGCATGGCCTTAGTTGAGTTGGAGGAACTCAAGAGACAGTTGCAGGAGCTATTGGATAGGGGTTTTGTTCGACCGAGTGTTTCACCTTGGGGAGCACCGGTTCTGTTTGTGAGGAAGAAGGATGGGAGCCTCCGATTGTGTATAGATTACCGATTGTTGAATAAGGCCACCATCAAGAATAGATACCCCCTTCCACGCATTGACGACTTGTTAGATCAGCTTCAGGGAGCACAGGTCTTTTCTAAGATTGACCTAAGGTCTGGGTACCATCAGCTGAAGGTTCGGGGTGGAGATGTACCCAAGACAGCATTTCGTACCCGATATGGCCATTATGAGTTCTTGGTCATGCCGTTCGGATTGACGAATGCTCCAGCTGCTTTCATGGCCTTGATGAACGATGTGTTCGAGCCATATTTGGACCAGTTTGTTATCGTCTTCATCGATGACATATTGGTGTATTCGAGATCCAAGGAGGAGCATGAGGAGTACCTCAGGATCGTGTTGCAGACGTTACGGGAGCATGAGTTATACGCTAAGCTCAGCAAGTGTGACTTTTGGTTGTCACAGATCTCGTTTTTTGGACATGTTATATCGAGAGATGGTGTATCAGTTGATCCATCTAAGATAAAGGCTGTAGTTCAGTGGAAACAGCCGAGGACAGTCACCGAGATCAAGAGTTTCCTGGGTTTAGCGGGATACTATCGGAGATTCGTTGAGGGATTTTCGAAGTTGGCTGCTCCATTGACACGTCTTACTCGAAAGAGTGTACAGTTCATATGGAACGAGGATTGTGAGAAGAGTTTTGAGGAGTTGAAGCGTCGATTGACCACCGCTCCGATTCTCGCTATCCCTACCAGCTCAGGAGGATTTACAGTGTATATCGATGCTTCGCATCAGGGACTGGGCTGTGTATTGATGCAGGATGGGAAGGTAGTTGCTTATGGATCCAGACAGCTAAAGGATCATGAGAAGAACTATCTGACCCATGATTTGGAGCTAGCTGCAGTAGTGTTTGCGTTAAAGGTATGGCGCCACTACTTATATGGTGAGAAATTCCAGATATTTACTGACCACAAGAGCCTCAAGTATCTGTTCTCACAGAAAGAGCTGAACATGAGACAGAGAAGATGGCTAGAGCTTCTGAAGGACTACGATTGCGAGATACTTTATCATCCGAGTAAGGCTAACGTTGTAGCCAATGCCTTAAGCAGGAAGAGCCTGGGGATGGTATCATACATGATGGTTAGGGAACATGATTTGTTAGAGCAGTTTGCTAGCCTCAGTTTGGGAGTTGTGCCTTCTGACATGGATACAGGCTATGTGATAGCTAGTCTACGCTTAGAGCCGGATCTGTTGGACAGGATTAGAGTAGCTCAGCAGACTGATCCATTTTGTATGGATGTGAGTAGTCAGATGCAGAAGGGCACCGTGACTGATTTTGAGTTGAGTTCTGATGGACTACTAAGGTTCAGAGGTAGATTGTGTGTTCCCGAGGATCCAGGACTTAGGAGATTGATATTGGCGGAAGCTCATTCGTCGAGGTATACGTTACATCCGGGGAGTAAAAAGATGTATCAGAACCTCCGGAAGGTATACTGGTGGTTGGGTATGAAGAAAGAAGTAGCAGACTTCGTGGCAAAGTGTCTCATATGTCAGCAGGTGAAGGTAGAGCATCAGAAACCTGCAGGGTTATTGCAGCCTCTACCTATACCGACATGGAAATGGGAGCACATCACCATGGATTTCGTGATGGGTTTACCGAGGACCCGCAGGAATAACGATGCTATATGGGTGATCGTCGACAGACTGACGAAGTCAGCCCACTCCCTAGCTATGACAGCGACCGATACTCTGAGTTCATTAGCAGAACTGTACGTACGCGAGGTAGTGAGGTTACACGGTGTACCAGTGAGCATAGTCTCTGATAGGGATTCCCGCTTCACATCCCACTTTTGGGGACATTTTCAGGAAGCCATGGGAACCCAGTTGAGTTTGAGCACCGCTTTCCATCCTCAGACAGATGGTCAGTCAGAGAGGACCATACAGACTCTGGAGGACATGTTGAGAGCATGTGTGCTAGATTATCGAGGCTTCTGGGATGACCACCTGCCACTAGCCGAGTTCGCCTACAACAACAGTCATCATTCGAGTATCGGGATGGCACCGTGTGAGGCTTTGTATGGCTGTAGATGCCGTTCCCCTATTGGATGGGAAGAAGTGGGTGACCATAAGATTTTTGCTCCTGACATGGTTACGCAAGCATCTAAGGATGTCCGCTTGATAGTAGAGAGACTGAGGACAGCTCAGAGCAGACAGAAGAGTTACGCTGATAGGAGACGTAGGCCACTAGAGTTTGCAGTTGGTGAATCCGTGTTTTTGAGAGTTTCTCCTTCTAAGGGAATAGCGAGATTTGGGAAGAGAGGGAAACTAAATCCTCGCTATATTGGACCCTTTGAGATACTTGATCGAGTGGGAGATAAGGCGTATAGGTTGGCATTGCCACTGGACTTATCAGGTGTCCACAACGTCTTCCACATATCGATGCTTCGGAAGTATCACCCGGATCCGTCACATGTGATTAGTTACGAGCCTTTGGAGCTCCGAGAGGACATGTCATATGTTGAGAGACCGATTCGGATGTTGGACAGGAAGGAGAAGGTATTGAGATCGAAGACCATCGGATTAGTGAAGATTCTCTGGCAACATCATACTTCAGAGGAAGCTACTTGGGAGCTAGAGAGTCTGATGCGAGAGAAGTACCCTCACCTATTTGAGGACTGACTTGGTTCTAATTTGGAGGACCAAATCTTCTGAATGGGGGAGGATTGTCAGACCCGGATATTTGTAGCTTATTTCCTCATGATTCTTATGTGTATGAACACTATGTTATTATAGTTGAATCATAAGAAGAGTATTTATTTGACATAAAGTGTTATTGAAATGATTTAACACGCAAAAGCTACATAAAATGCCTAATGTGAGCGATAGGTATCACAGGCTAAACCGAGTTATTCTAAATCATTCTGACTGAAAATAAGAACTTAAAATCAGAGAGCGTAGAGAGCTCATGAAGGAAAGTCAGCTTGATTTAGTCCCGAACATATAAAACGTTTGTAAAAGCTAAAAAGGGTAAAATGGACCTTTTTAGCAAGAAAAGGAGTTTCGGGTGAAAGTATCCACCGGGAGCGGTTGGAATATAAAGACGAGAGTGTAAGACAAAAGATATGACACTTTCGAAAATTGGAGAAAAAGTCAACATAGTCAATGGTTAAGGAAAAAGTCAACTATAGTTAAGAAAGTGGACTTTTACCATAGTTGACTAATCATGGTAAAAAATTAACCTGTGTGGAGAAAAATTTGGGGAAAAATATTCTTGGCCAGAATACAAGATAATCATCCCCAGAAGTAAGGAAAATTTATTCGGAAGGATTCCGGAATAAATTTAATGGTTAAAAACGTGATGGGCCTAAGGTAAAAATTTTAAAGCCCATTAAGGTATACTAAATGTATATCGAAATTCTTAGGTCCTTTAGACCGAATTGTTGGACCAATTGATCGGCCAAATTTTGAGACAATAAAAGGCCCGAGGTATAGTAAAAATTTCAGCCCGGAAGCCCATTAGGAAAGCCCAAACCGAGAAGCCCAATTGGAAAAGCCCATGAGATAAATATCTAACCATAGTTAAAGTTAACTATGACTCATAAGGTGACTCATAAGGTGACTCATGGTTCAGATTTGGAAAGTCAAGCATAATGGCTGAAAAGTAAGGCTTAATGGCTAATTAAGTGGCTTATAAATGCAGCCACACCATTGTCATCTTCATCACACCAATTCCGGCTAGAGAAGAAACCATTGAAACATAAACATCCAAGCTTTCTCTCACTAGAAATCACTAGGAATTAGGCATATTTGGAACTTGCATTCTTCATGGAAGTTGTTCCAAATTGAAAGGAGATTAACATATGTTGGAATTGCCTATCAAGGAGCCATAGAGTGCAAACCGAGAGCCGCCAAAGTTTCGGCCAAAGGGTGAACACAACAATTGGTATATTTTCTAATTTCCAATTTCATATATGTTAATGTATGAATGATTTCAAGTATGTTGATGTATGTTTTAAGTATTGAAACATATTAAATCACCATGAAATGGGTTAGGCCGAGAGTGATCAATGGGGTATTGAAATATGTCAATTTGATTTTAAGACATAAATGGATTAGTATACATGTATTAATGTTAATGGTATAATTAGAATTAATCAAATTGATTAATTTATACATGTAAATTGTTGGCAATCAAGGTGTTTGATAAAATGCCTAAATGAACCATATGATGATTGGTAATGTTGCCTACCAAGTGTTTGTGGAAATGCCTAAGTGAAAATGGCTAAATAATAGGCATGGATGGCATGCCATGGTGAAACCGAGACATGGGTAGCACTCGTCCATGGCATGTGGCCGAGAGGCCCAATGGGCCAAGCCCAATTATTTTAGGCCCAATAGGGTGTAATGGGCCTAGGACAAGCCCAATAAGAGTTGATGGGCCCCACAAGCCCAATAGGCCCAACGAAAATGAATAGTAAAATGAAAATGGACTTAAGGCCTAGTTAGGCCCATTAAGGATTTTTAAGGCCCATTAAGGGAAAATAGACTGTATTAATGTATAATACAGTAGGAAAATTATGATTAACCTGAGGAATGATTATTTACAGCTTCGGAGTTTACATTGAGAGCTGATCGGACTTTGGGATTTAGCAGCACCGAGGAAGTGAGGTTACGTGACGTGATCCGAGGTAAGGGACTTTTGCGAGTAGTTAGAGATACCTGCATGTATTTTCGTCTGCTTTTACATTCACTTAAAAACTCTGAGGGTCAAAGAAAGTGAATAATAATTATTGCGACCCGATAGTGGCAAATTACGATTTTGCCCCTAGTTAGTCAAAAAGTCAACTTTTGTGAAAAGTTACAAAAAAGCATGGAAATTATTATTGTGAGTGTTTAATTGCTGTTTAGCATGAAAATAAATAGATGGGCTAATGATTTTAAGATTGATGTGACTTAAGCACACTTTATAGTGCTGATTTTGATGTTTTATAAACAATCCCTTTTAAAGAGCCATCTATCATATTATGTGAGAATGAATCGTGCTAGAGCATAGCTCGCACTGGGATTCATATGTTTTCCACATAATATTAGTGCTGGATTTTGATACGCACTAGATTTTCATGACATGCATGATAGAGTACTGGATGTCTCACTCGTACTCAGCTTTGAATGATATATGCATGACAGAGTGCTAGAGTGTTGCTCGTACTCGATTCTTCATGGTTTATACATGATATAGTACTGGGAGCTATTGCTCGTATTTGATTTTGATATTGTGCATAGCATAGTACTGGGAGCTATTGCTCGTACTTGATTTAATACATAAACTATGCATAGACCTAGTTGCTGGAGGTTGCTCGCACTAGAGTTGAGTTTGTGACATGAAACAGTGTTTGAACGGAGTGATGACAGTGAGTCGCACTCAAGACGCACACTGTATGTGATATGTAATACATGTTAAAACCCATGCCTGAGTCCTTGTGTGACTGTATGTCATAGCTAGAGAGGATATTCGCATGAGGTTGATATAGACGTGGTATAAATATTTCCATAGTTTCGAGGGCTAAGTCCTATGGGAGGCACCCTGGCTGTGAGGGTCCATGGGTGTACTTTGTACCGTGCCCGGGGCACGAGGTGTACGCTGTACCGTGTGTTACGCATAGCTGATGGCTGTAGTGGACTGACCATCCTCCCGTTACAGCAGTGATGCCTCGTACACCGAGATCTGTGTTGCATGGGATCATTTTTCGGATATGATCATAGTCCAGGATACTATTTATATTTAACCACAGAGTCTTACATGATATATCACATTGATTGAATGATTTAAACTGCGGACAGACCTGAGGGATGGGTCGGACTCCGATTTTGTGTTGTGAATCATTTGATGCCATATTTATTGTGATTTAAATATACATGGCATGATTTACATAAAGGCATGATTTATATACGATGCATTGTTTTGCACTACATGCCTACGTTTGAGAAAAGAAAGCATGATTTTTGTACATGAGATTTAATCTGTACAAGTATACATATATATATTTTAAAGACATGCTTTTAAAGTAAGTAAAGGAAATAACGTTTTCAAGGCATAACATTATTTTGAGTAGATAGTGTAGATATCTACTTGCTTGCCTGATTTCCTTACTGAGCGCGTTGTATGCTCACCCCCTTTCTTTACATCTCTCTACAGAGCGTCAGTAGAGCGAGAGCTATCGAGGGATAGTGTCCCAGAGTCCATTGCTAATTCCTATCGATCGCCAGGTATACATATCATGTACAGTTGTTTATCTAAACATAGAAACAGCACAGTGATGTATACGTTATATATTTTGGGGAATGTATTTGTATTAGATTTTATATAATCTTACATGTATAATAAAAGCAGTTACAGTCAGTAATAATATATTGACATGTATATGTAAAATGGATGATGTGGTAAGTGAAGACTCTGACATCGAATCACAGCCCAACCATTGAAGAGAGGAAAGGTAAGTTAAAAAAAAAATTATAGTGATTTTTGGATAAAGTCATGGATTGAGAATGGGGTCCTGATAAGTTTTCATTTTTGGTATTTGGCATATTTTAAGCTTCTTTAAATGAAGAGCCTTTATTTCCATTTTTACTAGTTCCATTCACTGTTTTGTTTTTCCATTTCCTTTACTGTTGAATCGGGTGTTGGACGAAGGGGAGGAGACTGGTGACAGGAGCTCTTATTCTTCAACGTTATTTTCCTTTCCAAACTGTTGCTGCAATTTTCTTAGATTAGGAACTGTTTCATTTTCTATTGTTTCGCATTAGAGACTTTTAGTTGTTGCTAGGTGGAGAGTTGATGATAGCAGCTTCTCCTTCTAGTATTCTGCATTTTTCTAATTCCTTTAGTGTGTTTGTTTTTAGTTTTCAAGTTCCTTAGGTTTTGTTTGAAGTTTTCAGATTATTTTTTTAAACATTTTACTTAAGATTACATTAAATCGTAATGTTTTCTTTATGAATTTAGATGAAATGAAATACAGTTCTTCATTCGTTTCTTTCAAGACTCTGTTTTTATGTTAGTTACTGTTTTTTTGTTTCTTGTTATCTCTTGCTTTGGTTCTTTTAAGTTTCTGATTTAAAATTCATATTTTGATTTATTATTCATGTTCTGTATTGGTCTTTAATTTTGATACTTGCACGTTTTTAGCCTTCCACACTAAATTGCCCCTATGTTTTTTGCATTTATTTTTTTGCTTTCCTGTGTTGGTTTCTGCACTTTTCGAGTCTTTAATTCTATTCTTGTTTGCATCATTCGTTTGCTGCCTAATACTTACCATCGCTTAAGGTTGTTGCACTGCAAAGCAGGAGACGTGACTGTAGGAGACGTGGCTGTAGGGGTAGAAGCGTGCGGTGTTGGGCTGTTTGGTGGTTGGAACTCACAGTTTTTTGCTCTAGTTTGATCTTTTTGCTTCGCTGTGTGCATGTCCTTGTTGGCGTTACTGTCTCATACTTGTAGCTGTTAGCTTCCTCTATTAGGCTCTGTTTCTTATTAAGTTTACTGTTTTGAGTTTTTTTCTTTAGTTATTTCCCACTTCTGTTTCCAGTTTAAGCATTAAATTTGATCTTATGGTTCTTTGATTCTATACTGCTTTGCGAATACATTTTACTTCAACGTTTTCCTATTTTGCATTGTAAGTAATTCTTATTGCTACTATATTATGATTTCTCTGCTATCTACTATGTTACTGCACTTGTCACTGCTGTTGCAGCGTGAAAACAAGCTGGACACGGCTATTGCTCGGGCTGAAACACAAAGGATCAGGTGCTGGTAGTACATGGTGTAACGGTGTTGAGCAGGTGTTGCACTAACGTGTTGGTGCTGGACTGAAGCTACGAAACCCGATATTTTTCTATATTATGATGCTTATGAGAAGTAAATTATAACTCAATGTGACGTTTTGCAGGCCTGAAGACGACTAAAGCACTCGGTTCTAGTGTGGGGCTTGATGGCACGAAAATTGAGGTAAGGTTCTAAACCCGATAATTGCTTAGAAATGCCATATTCATGCATGAAATGATGTGTAGAAGGAAAACCTAAGTGATTGGAGATGAAAAAGTGAATTAAACTCGGGTTTTTAATTAAATAAAAAAACGGACCTAATAAGGGAAATAAATTCGAATAAAATTCTAACAATTCGTGAAAATTATTTTGAGGCCATAGAAAATTAATATAAGGTGAAATTGACATGGGAAATAAAAATTATGAAGAAATATTGAGATTTAGGGGTCCAAATGAATTTTTGAAGTTAATCGAAACCTTAATTCCATATTGCTCGGTATTGGCTAAATCGCACAAAATGAGCTCGTTCGTGAAAGTTTTCTTAAACAAGTGACCCCCAAAATTTTTATGGGATACACTATAGACGGATTATAAAGAAGTGAAAGTTTGAAGAAATCTGATTAGAATTAATTTTGGTGATTTTCTAAAACAGAACAATCAGCTCCCTTGCATATTGTAATCTGTCAGCCAATGAAAACACACAAATTTGATGACCTTTTAGATGTTTGTTGTTTCTGATATTTTTCAGTCTAAAATTCAACTGGATAAGCTTCATAAAAAGGTAAAAATTATCTCGAAATGAGGAAAAACCCAAGATATACACCTCTCTCATTCTGCTGCAGGCTGTACCTTTGCTTCTGACTGGCGTGAATGTTTCACCCTCCGGCCAGTTTCAGGTGATGGTCCCTTCACATTAAATCTTCCTCTTCCTCTCCTATGTCACATATAAAAAATTCAGACCTAATTGAAGTCGTTTACCTACTAAAACGTTAGGGAGAAGAACAGGATAGAAAACTGCCATGTTCCAAGGTAAGTAAAGATAGAATTTTTGGATGAATTTTATGAGTTTCTTGGATGATTCTGAACACTTCTAAATTCTATACATGTTGTGTT
Source organism: Firmiana major (assembly GCA_033439115.1). Classification (NCBI taxonomy): domain Eukaryota; kingdom Viridiplantae; phylum Streptophyta; class Magnoliopsida; order Malvales; family Malvaceae; genus Firmiana; species Firmiana major. Next base: position 71,181,120 of record CM065898.1, on the reverse strand, counting down.
ACAGCTGAGTGGCAATTTGGAGGCTTGAAATTTAAGTCAAAGTTGGTCAATGGAGTGAAGAAGTTGAGGTATAGTGATGATGATGAGATAGGTTGTTAATTTATGATTTTTGATAAATTTTTGTTGAAGAAAATTTGATGAATTGATTTATATGATGGAGTTCAGCTGCTGCCAACATGATGTAGTTGCTGGAATGATAATATTGGATGTAATGAAAATGAATTTATAGTTAAAATTATACTGCAAAGGTTCAGTTTAGTGTTTAACTTGGTGAATTATCGAAATAATGCAAGAATTGATAATTTAAGGTCTTGTATGAAGTGTAATGAATTGCTGGAATGTAAGACACGATGTAGAGGTATTGAAAATGAATTTAAAGGTGTAGAACATGTTAAGAAAGCTTAAACCGATGCTGAAATCGATAAAACCGAGCAAAACGAGCAAAATAGCAAAAAGGTCAACTTTTGGTTAACACTTTAGATGTAATCATATATTTGAATATATTAACATGAATTTAAGCTATATGTGATGAGATAACTTGGTATTTGACAGCTCGATTTATCGACACGCAATTTGAGGTGAGCTCAAAAATCGAGGAACGTGCATTACCCCCGACGCTAAGAGGTAAGAGATATAATTTAGAGTAGCATTAGTACTTTTCTACCTTACCAAATGTTTTATGGGGATGATGAATTGAGTTTCTATGGATAAGGGCTTTCTCGAAATGTGAATTGAGCACTATTCACTCAAAACCCGAGATAAACTTATGCAAACTTTTCAAAATGATTTTCATTGCACAAGATACATTTTAGTATACATGTTTATGGTATATAAAAGTAATTTTCATGTATTAAATGAAATCATAGTATGTTTTCTATGTGTTATGGGTTAAAGTCCCGGGAATGTTTTACGAAAACTATGTTTTCAGTATATGGAGTATATAGAGATACTCGAGAACTATATTTATTGTTAAGTTAATATATTTTGAAATGACAAAACAGTAATTCAATAATGGACATTATAAACTTAGAAATGCTTTAAACATGTTTAGAATTTATTTAAATACATATCATTGCCAGAAACTAAGTATTTAAGGATGAGAGATCGATCTCATGAGATGAGAGATCGATCTCCTGGGTTTTCAAGTATGAGAGATCGATCTTATGAGAGTATGAGATCGATCTGCTAAAAGATTAAAAACTTAAAGAGCTGTATAGGATGTTGACGAAGCAGAGATCGATCTGCTAAAAGATTAAAAACTTAAAGATCTGTATAGGATGTTGAGGAAGCAGAGATCGATCTGTAGGGGTTATGAGATCGATCTATAAATTACAGAATGCCTAAGAGATCGATCTGGTCTAGGAAGAGATCGATCTCCTCTAAGACAAAGGCTAAAGGTATTAGATCGATCTGTAGATCGATCTATGTTCAAATAGAGAGTTTATGAGATCGATCTCCTGTGGATAGAGATAGATCTCCTTAAAGTCAGAGAGTTTATGAGATCGATCTAGGGTGATTAGAGATCGATCTCCTCTCTACGAGAATGCTTGCTAGATCGATCTGGAGATCGATCTTGCTCCAAACAGAGAGATTATAAGATCGATCTGATGGTTCGACAGATCGATCTTCACTAATATTTTTCAAATTATAAGATCGATCTCAACAAATATGAGATCGATCTCCATACTTTAAGTTGCTTTGTAATTACAGGAATTTAAACTAAGAGATCGATCTGGTCATGATGGAAGATCGATCAGGTACTCTACTGGAGGTTCCCAACAGCTCTTTCTGCAAAATCTTCAACGGGAAAAACAACATTAAATGCTCCAACTACCAATCCTGCTATATAAAATCAAGCATTGAATACACTGAAAATTGAGAGACTTGTGCTAAAAATTCTGTATATTCTCAAGAGATCTTTTCTAACATTCTCTTTGTCTTCAACATCACATTATTTGTATTGTTGTAAAAATCCTTGTGTAGAAGTTATTTTTCCTACCCTCAAAAGAAAGCTTCACTTTGTATTCATCCTTAATTCAAGAGAGAAGAGGAGAGTTCCTCTGTGAGATAACTTTGTAAAGGGTGAATATTTGTCTTTGTAAAAAGGGTAGAGAGGTTATTCCTTAACCTGAAAAAGAAAGTTTGTATCAGCTATTGATATAGTGAAAGAAAGCTCTTGATAAGGAGGTCAAGAAGAGAGGACGTAGGTAAGAGATTGATCGAACCTCTATAAATTACTGAGTTTGCTGCTTCCATCCCTTATCTCCTTTAATTTATTGCGCTGTGCTTTATTGATTATTCTTTGATTGCTTGCAATAAGATTCAATTAAGTTTAAATTTAGCATTATCATTAGAAAATCGATTCACCCCCTCTCGGTAGAGCCAATAATTGGTATCAGAGCTCGGACTCTTTGATCATAAAGGAATAACTTCCTAAGAGTTAAAAACGATCTAATGGCTCACAACAACGTAGCAACCAGTCTAGTAGGAGAGGGGCACTTTACAGTTAGGCCTCCCATGTTCAATGGTGAACATTATGCTTATTGGAAAACTAGGATGATGCTTTTCATTCAAGCAAATGATTATGAGGTATGGAGGATTATAACTAAAGGTCCTCAAATCCCAACTAAAAAAATAAAGGGAAGATATATCCCTAAAGAAGAAGATGAGTGGGATTCTAATGATGTAAAATGTGCTCAGCTAAATGCAAAGGCCATGCACACCTTATTTTGTTCTTTAGGGCCCAATGAGTATAATAAAGTCTCTGGTTGTGACAATGCAAACAAATTTGGGACAAATTGGTAATTACTCATGAAGGCACAACTCAAGTAAAAGAGACTAAGGTAGGAATGCTCACACATGATTATGAGCTATTTAGGATGAAAGAAGGAGAGTCAATTAGTGAGATGTTCACTAGATTTACTGATGTAATAAATGGACTAAAGTCCTTAGGTAAAATCTATTCAAATATAGAAATGGTTAAGAAAATCTTGAATAGCCTATCGAAATCATGGGAAGCTAAAGTAACTACAATTGAAGAGTCCAAAGACCCCCACACACTATCACTAGATGAATTGATAGGGTCACTACTCATATATGAAATGAAATTAAGGAGAAATGAAGAGCCACCCAAGAAAGTGGGAGTAGCTCTGAAATCCACTACTCAAGAAGATTTAAAAGAGAATAAAAATGAGAGTGGCAATGAAGAAGATCTCGAAATGGCAATGTTTGCTAAGAGATTTAACAAATTTATGAAAATGAGAGCAAATGGTAGTAGTAAGAGAAACTACAAGAAAGAACAAGAAGAACCAAGTAGAAAAGATACTATTGTATGCTATGAATGCAAAAAACCTAGACATATTAAATTTAACTGCCCTCTCCTCAAAAGATCAAGTGATAGGTATCATAAAAAGAAGGCAATGATGGCAACATGGAGCGACAGTGACAACTCCGATGATGATTCAAATGAGGATACTACCAATCTATGCTTCATGGCTATTGGAGATGAAAAGGTAACTTCAGATCTCAATGAGTACTCTTTTGATGAACTACAAGATGCATTTGATGATCTTACATTAGAATATGAATGCATGAATTTGAAGTATAAAAAATTAATCTTTAAACTAAAGAAAGAAAATGAGTTAATACTAAAAGATAAGATAGAATGTGAAAAGAGATTAGAAAATGCAAATCTTGAGAAAATGAGTTAATACTAAAAGATAAGATAGAATGTGAAAAGAGATTAGAAAATGCAAATCTTGAAATCCATGACCTTAAAGAAAAGAATAGTAACTTACATAATTCATTTACTAGATTTTACATTGGTCAACAAAAACTAGATAACATGCTCGAAACTCAAAGGGCTTTCTTTAATAAGAATGGGTTAGGATATGATGGAAAAAGTGGGGAAACTCACCTCAAAAGTTTCTTAGCTAGAAAGAATATGCATAAACCCTCAACTACTTGCTCACATTATAATAAAAAAAGGCATGCATCATATAGTTGCAATGTGAAAATGACCACAGTTAGAGGAATGATAGTGAAAAGAATTTGGGTTCCAAAAGAGGTAGTTAATTCAAAAGACATTAATGTTATAGTAGAATGGATCCCAAAGGGATCAAGAATTCTATTCACTAACTCTAAAAGACCCAAGAAAATTTGGGTACCTAAGACAAAAGTTTGAATATTGATTATAGGTGATTGAGCATTGCTACAAAGCAAAAATAAAGGAAGCTTGGTACTTGGATAGTGGATAGTGGATACTCAAGACACATGACCTGTGATAGAAGCCACTTCAACTCATTTAAATCAAAAGTTGGTGGAGAAGTCACATTTGGGGACAACTCCAAAGGTCAAGTTGAAGGAAGTGGTTCAATTGGTAATGACTATTTCTCACTAGAAAATGTATTACTTGTTAGGGGTCTAAAACATAATTTGCTAAGTATTAGTTAACTTTGTGACAGAGGTTACAAAGTAATTTTTGATTGCTTGAAATGTCATGTTATAGATCCTAAATCAAATAAAGTTCTTTTTCTAGGTCATAGACAAGGTAACATATACATTGTTTATCTAAATGAACTTAAAAATGAAAATGTATGCCTTATGGTAGATAAAGAAAAAGAACATTGGTTGTGGCATAGAAGACTAGGTCATGCTAGCATGCATGTATTATCTAAGCTAGTTAGAAAAGACCTTGTTATAGGATTACCTAAGTTGTCCTTTGACTATGACAAAATTTGTGAAGCTTGTGTCAAAGAAAAACATAAAAGGACAACATTTAAACCTAAACATAGTGTATCAACCACTATGCCTCTTCAATTACTTCACCTAGATCTATTTGGACCAACTAGAACTACAAGCCTAGGTTGTAAGCATTATGGGTTTGTGATTGTAGATGATTACACTAGGTTCACTTGGGTGTTCTTCTTAAGAGTAAAGAATGAAGCCTTAGAAAAATTCATTGTCTATACAAAAGTAGCCCAAAATGAAAAAGGTTACACTATAACTAGCATTAGAAGTGATCATGGCAAGGAATTTGAAAATATTGGATTTGATGAATATTGGATTTGATGAATATTGCAATGATTAAGGGATTAGTCATAATTTTGCAGCCCCTAGGACACCACAACAAAATGAGGTAGTTGAGAGAAGAAATAGAACATTAGAAGAAATGGCTAGAACAATGTTGTGTGAAAATAACTTACCCAAATACTTTTGGGCTGAAGTTATAAATACATCTTGCTATATCATTAATAGAGTCATGATTAGACCAATCCTAAAGAAAACCCCTGAAAGAAGCCAAATATTAGCTATTTTCACCCTTTTGGTTGTAGATGCTTTGTCTTAAATAATGGAAAAGACAATTTAGGAAAATTTGATGCCAAGAGTGATTTTTAGGCTACTCCTTGAATTCAAAGACATATAGAGTATATAACAAAAGAACCTTGATGGTTGAAGAATCAATACATGTAATATTTGATGAGTCAAATGATGTATCTAAAAGTTCAACCAATGATGAGGATATTGAAATATTTGATGAGAACTTGAAACAAACCTCAAACATAGAGAATGATCTATTAGAAAAACTTGACATTAATAAAGAGGATGAAGAAGAACTAAAAATATTAGAAAGAGAGTCTAGAGCACCAAGAGAATTAGGATATGTCAAAGATTGTGATATTGTAGGTGATCCAACTCTTGAGTTAGAATAAGGTCCTCTCTAAGAAATGTATGTCAATATATAGCCTTTGTATCTCAAATTGAACTAAGGAATGTCAATGAAGCTTTAGATGAAAATAATTGGTTTTTAGCCATGCAAGAAGAACTAAATCAATTTGAAAGAAGCAAAGTATGGAATTTAGTCCCTAGATCTAGTGATCACTCTATAATTGGAACTAAATAGATTTTCAAGAACAAGATGGATGAAAATAGTGTGATTATAAGAAATAAGGCTTGGCTAGTTGCAGAAGGCTATAGGCAAGAAGGAATAGACTATAATGAAACTTATGCACCGGTAGCTAGATTAGAAGCAATAAGAATGCTACTTGCCTTTGCATTCTATAAGAACTTCAAATTATATCAAATGGATGTAAAGAGTGCATTTTTAAATGGCTTCATCAATGAAGAAGTTTATGTTGAGCAACCTCCCGGTTTTGAAAGTCCTGAATTTCCTGAACATGTTTTCAAACTTTCTAAGGCACTTTACGATTTGAAACAAGCTCCTAGAGCATGGTATGAAAGACTGTCAAAGTTCTTAATAGAAAAAGGATTTTCAAGAGGAAAAGTAGATATTACTTTGTTTATCAAAAATAAAAATAAAGATTTACTAGTTGTTCAAGTGTATGTAGATGACATTATTTTTGGATCAACTAATGAATCTCTATGCCAAGAGTTTGCTAAGATCATGCAAGGTGAACTTGAAATGAGCATGATGAGAGAGCTCACCTACTTCTTGGGACTTCAAGTGAAGCAAACTAAAGATGGAACCTTTATCAATCAAGCTAAATATACTAAGGATTTGCTCAAATGATTTGGAATGGATAACTGCAAACCTCAAGCAACTCCAATGGGCACCAACATCAAGCTTGATAAAGATGAAAGTGGTAAGTGTGTAGACACTAAACTATATAGGTCTATGATTGGTTCATTGATTTATCTTATTGCAAGTAGACCAGATATTTTGTTTAGTGTATGCCTATGTGCTAGATTTCAATCTTCTCCTAGGGAGTCACACTTACTAGCCACAAAAACGATCTTTATGTATCTTAAAGATCCTCCCTCTCTAGGACTTTGGTACCCTAAGGACTCCACCTTTGCTCTTCATGCTTTTTCTGATGCAGATTTTGGAGGTTGTAAAATAGATAGAAAAAACACTTCAGGAACATGCCAATTCTTAGGAAATAGATTAATCTCATGGTTCTCCAAGAAACAAAATAGTGTAGCACAATCCACAATAGAAGTAGAATATATAGCAGCTGGTAGTTGTAGTGTTCAAGTGTTGTGGATTAAACAACAAATGAAAGACTATGTTATTAACATGAAGCAAGTCTCAATCAAATGTGATAATACCAGTGCCATTAATCTCTCTAAAAATCCAATTCAACACTCTAGAACTAAACATATTGAGATTAGGCATCATTTCCTTAGAGATCATGTACAAAAAGGAGATATAATTCTAGAATATATTGATACTTTACATCAAATAGCTAATATCTTCACCAAACCTCTTGATAGAGATAGGTTTTGTATTCTTAGAGGTGAATTAGGACTCATGAATGTTCCTTGAGATTTATTCCCTTCAAAACTTTATTTCAAAGTGATTTTCAACTAATTTTTTAATTCATTTTCTGGGCAAAAAGTATGAGAGATTGATCTCCTATCACTATAGATCGATCTTCATGCTCCAAGTTGGCCTAAAGCAGTAAGGTTCAGCTAAGCAGATCGATCTTCTATCCCATAAGATCGATCTCCTTAAGCTTCTGTATTTCACAGATCGATCTCTGCATTTGGCAGATCGATCTCCTTCAGCCTCTGTAAAGTTGCAGATTGATCTCTGTATTTGGCATATCGATCTCTTCAAGTTTCTGGAAACATCAGATCGATCTGGTACCTCGACAGATCGATCTCCTTAGCCTTGGACTATAAATACTGCTTCAAAATCCCCAAATTTCAAAATCCCAAATTTTCAAATCCCTAACCCTCTTTCGCGCCTCCTCCTTCGATTTTCACTCCGAGATTGATCTCGGTAAGGTTCTCGTCCAATCTTTTCATTAATCTTTGTTCTAGTAACCTAAATTGTCGAATTCTCTTCAAAAATTTCTTTGTTTTTTATTGAAATCATCTTTAGGGAAATTCTTAAACTGTTTCATTGCCTAGGTTTCTAGAGAACTATTTAAACTATTGCCTAGGGTGTTTAAAACAATCTTAGAGTGTGTCTAGCTAAATTTTTAGTCTACAATCATGCCTCGTCTTAAGAGAGTTGCAACCAAAGACCCCAAACCACCTAGACAAACATCAAATGTTGATAGAAGCTCATCCTCCCAACCTCAAACTGCTCCTCTATCTTCTGTCACCACTTTTAACAGGTGTTTTCAAACACCTGCAAAAAGGAAACGATATTAAGAGTATTTCTCTACCATGCTGATAAAACACTGGAGAACAATTGATTTTTCTTTCCTTGATCGTATAGATTTCCCCTATCTGTAAATAATGGAAGAGTTTGGCTGGCTTCCATTCCTTAAGATAAACACCCCGGCACCTCCAAACATTATTAGGGCCTTCTTTTCAAACGCTGAGCTTATATATGACCCTGACGATACTTGTAAGATTCTAGGATTCAAAACATTCGTTATGGCTAAAACAATTTCTGTAAACACAACTCTATTAGCCCGAGTGTTTGGGATTGAAGATGTTGGACTGACTGATGAAGAGGAGGAGATACCCCTCGAATTTAACTTGCCCGGGGATAAGGCTAGTGACCTACCAATGCACCCTAGGTTACTACACCTTATAATCTCGTGGAACCTCAGACCTTTCGGTACCTGCCATTCCACAGTCAGGAAACTAGACCGTTTTTGGCTCCACTACCTTCACACTTCTCAAAACCAAAAACCAAATCTAGTCCACTTCATCTACGAAGACTGACTAAAAATCGTGCGCAGACAAGCCTCCACAATAGTCTTCCCACAACCGCTTGCATACCTGCTCCAACGACTCGGGGTCGATTGCTCTTGTGAGACCGGTGAAGTGCCTTCTGCAAAGAGCATCTTGAACATTGGCACACTTCACCATATAGGGTACTACAAGGACTTCCAAGGGCAATAGAGGAAGAAACAAGAGACCCATCATGAGGCAGCCATGGAAGAGGATCTACCAGCTGAGCCTACCGCCTCCACTACTGAAGTTCCTTCTTTGTCGATTGTTCAGCCTACTGCACCTGCCTCATCTTCTGACGGGATGGAATCGATTATGGCCATGGTTATGGAGCTTAACAGGAAGATAGATGAAAGCTTTGCAAACCTTCATGCCATACAGCAAGCCATGTTCGATGAGTTGCAGGTCACCCGCACTTAAGTCGAGGAACTTTTGGAGTGATTTCCTCCTCCACCTTAGGACATGCTTGATTAGATTGTTCTAGATGCATTGTTATTTTGAAACATGTTTGAGCGATTATCTTTTGAAATGACAAAATCTATTTTGAAACATGTGTTAATTTCATGCTTAGTAATTTCCTGATATATGATACATGGTTTTATGACTTGATTGCCATTGATATGACAAAAAGAGGGAGTTAAGGGGAGCTTACATTAAGGGGGAGTTTTTGAACAAAGAGGAAGTTCTTGAAACCAAAGAATTAGATGCATAATGCTAAAGGGGTAACTAAACATGTTTATAAAATTAGTTTATTGAATAAGTTTTGTCATATCAAAAAAGGAGAGATTGTTAAGTTAATATATTTTGAAATGACAAAACAGTAATTCAATAATGGACATTATAAACTTAGAAATGCTTTAAACATGTTTAGAATTTATTTAAATACATATCATTGCCGGAAACTAAGTATTTAAGGATGAGAGATCGATCTCCTGGTTTTTTAAGTATGAGAGATCGATCTCATGAGAATATGAGATCGATCTGCTAAAGGATTAAAAACTCAAAGAGCTGTATAGGATGTTGAGGAAGTAGAGATCGATCTGTAGGGGTTATGAGATCGATTTGTAAATTACAAAATGCCTAAGAGATCGATCTGGTCTAGGAATAGATCGATCTCCTCTAAGACAAAGGCTAAAGGTATTAGATCGATCTGTAGATCGATCTATGTTCAAACAGAGAGTTTATGAGATCGATCTCCTGTGGATAGAGATTGATCTCCTCAAAGTCAGAGAGTTTAGGAGATCGATCTAGGGTGATTAGAGATCGATCTCCTCTCTACGAGAATGCTTGCTAGATCGATCTGGAGATCAATCTTACTCCAAACAGAGAGATTAGAAGATCGATCTGATGGTTCGACAGATCGATCTTCACTAATATTTTTCAAATTATAAGATCGATCTCAACAAATATGAGATCGATCTCCATGCTTTAAGTTGCTTTGTAATTGCAGGAGTTTAAAATAAGAGATCGATCTGGTCATGATGGAAGATCGATCTGGTACTCTACTAGAGGTTCCCAACGGCTCTTTCTATAAAATCTTCAACGGGAAAAACAACATTAAATGCTCCAACTACCAATCCTGCTATATAAAATCAAGCATTGAAGACACTGAAAATTGAGAGACTTGTGCTGAAAATTCTGTATATACAGAGGCCATATCTGCGTGCCACACGATGACGCCTTGAGACAGAGCATACTGAAGGAGTCCCATTGTTCTAGATTCACCATGCACCCGGGCAGTGCAGGACCAAGATGTACCAAGATCTCCAGAAGGTGTATTGGTGGATTGGGATGAAGAGAGATGTGGGAGTACCAAGATGTACCAGGATCTACGAAAGGTGTATTGGTGGATTGGGATAAAGAAAGATGTGGCAGACTTTGTAGCCAGATGTCTAGTTTGCCAACAGATTAAGGCTGAGCACCAGAGACCTGCAGGATTGTTGAAGTCACTATCGATTCCTACATGAAAATGGGAGCATATTACGATGGATTTCATTATGGGCTTACCAAGGACCCAGAGAGGTCACGATGCAGTCTGGGTGATTATGGACAGACTGACTAAGAGCGCTCACTTCCTTGCCATCAAGAGCACAGATTCACTAGATAAGCTAGCTGATTTATATGTCAGAGAGATAGTACGGTTGCATGGGGCACCTGTGAGCATCACATCTGATAGAGATTCTCGCTTCACTTCTAGATTCTGGACTAGATTTCAAGAAGCTATGGGGTCTCGACTGAATATAAGCACCGCTTATCATTCTCAGACAGATAGTCAGTCCGAGCGAACTATACAGACCTTAGAGGACATGTTAAGAGTGTGTGCCTTAGACTTTAAGGGCTCATGGGACGACCACTTACCTCTTGCAGAGTTTGCTTACAATAAAAGCTACCAAGCTAGCATCAGAATGGCTCTATATGAGGCTCTTTATGGCAGAAGATGTAGATCTCCTATTGCTTGGGAAGAAGTGGGCGACATGAAGATATTGGCTCCCGATTTAGTTGAACATGCTGTTAGAGGTGTTCAGTTGATTTGTGATAGGTTGAGGACCACACAGAGTAGACAGAAGAGTTCTGCAGATGTACGAAGATGTCCTCTTGAGTTTCAGGTTGGGGACTCCGTATTTGTTAAGGTGTCACCAATGAAAGGTATAGTGATGAAGGTCCACTTGCTCGTGATGCTCATGATGATCGTGATGCCAAGAATCCATGAGTCATCCAAGGAGGTCTAATTACCCGAGCCCTCTATATTTGTTTAGAAGCCCAAACGACATGAGTCTTGGTTTAGTAATAAGTTGGGTTAAGTGTTTAAATAGCCCATATTTGAGTTTTATAACGTTTCAGACCAATTATCCTATGTAACTAGGCTTAGGCGTGAATTTTAGATTTTAGTCTTATTTTCTGTTTGGTGTTGATTCCAGCACACTTTTTTAAGGGCTTAAGTGCTAGATATTATTATAAATACCTTATAAACACTCTTGAATAAAGAAGAACAGATCATATTGAATTTTTAGAAATTTGAGTGTGCCTCTTTCTAGGGTTCCCTCTCAACTAGGCTTATCAAGGTCTTCTTCCTTGTGGTGCCTCCCTCTTCACTAACCACCATTGTTATACCTTAGGTTCTCGAATTTTATATTCGTAGGGTCGAGGTCCAATACCTTTGGTTCAAGTCTCTTTAGACTTTGGGTCTAGGTTGTTATTCTATTTTCCATTTAAAGTCTACCATCATTATTTTCGTCCTGCTTACGTTTTTTGCTGTTTCAATTCCCAATCCACACGTTTCCTTGATCGTCCTAAATCATCCTCTTGTACGCACATATCATATAGTACGTTTCGAGAAAAGAGGAAAGTTGAGTCCTTGTTTCATTGGTCCATTCAAGATTTTGGGTAAAGTGGGAGATGTAGCATATCAATTAGAACTACCTTCACAGTTGTCGGGTATACATGATGTCTTCCATGTTTTGATGTTAAGGAAGTATCATCCAGACCCTTCTCATGTCATCGAGTATGAGCCACTAGAGATTCATGAGGGCATGAGTTATGTTGAGCAACCGATTTGGATTCTTGACAGGAAGGAGAAAGTGCTAAGATCTATGACAATCTCACTAGTGAAGGTTCTCTGGTAACATCATGAGACAGAAGAAGCTACATGGGAGCTAGAGAGCCAAATGAGGGAGAAGTACCCTCATCTATTCGATGGACCAGCTTTAATTCAGAGGACTGAATTCTTAAAAGGTGGGGAGAAATGTGAAAACCAATATTTTTCCATATTATGATGCTTATGAGAAGTAAATTATAGCTCAATGTGACATTTTGCAGGCCTGTAGACGACTAAAGTACTCGGTTCTAACGTGGGGCCTGATGGCACACAAATCGAGGTAAGGTTCTAGACCCAAGAATTGCTTATAAATGCCATGTTCATGCATGAAATGATGTGTAGAAGGAAAAACTAAGTGATTGGAGATGAAAAAGTGAGTTAAACTCGGGTTTTAAATTAAATCGAGAAAACATACCTAATAAGGGAAATAAATCCAAATAAAATTCTAGAAATTCCTGAAAATTATTCTGAGGCCATAGAAAATTAATATAAGGTGAAATTGACATGGGAAATAAATATTATGAAGAAATATGGAGATTTAGGGGTCCAAATGAATTTTTGAAGTTAATCGAAACCTTAATTCCATTTTGCTCGGTATTGGCTAAATTGCACAAAATGAGATCGTTCATGAAATTTTTCTTAAACAAGTGACCCCCACATTTTAAGGGGATACACTATAGACAGAGAATAACAATTGAGAAGTGAAATTTTGAAGAAATCTTATAAGAATTAATTTAAGTGATTTTTCTAAAACAGAACAGTCAGCTCCCCTGCATATTGTAATCTGTCAGCCAATGAAAACACACAAATATGATGACCTTCTAGATGTTTGTTATTTTTGATATTTTCCAGTCTAAATTGAACTGGATAAGCTTCATAAAAAGGTAAAAACCATCCCGAAATGAGGAAAAACCCGAGAGATACACGTCTCTCATTCTGCTGCAGGTGGTACCTCTGCTTCTGACTGGCATGAATTTTTCGGCCACACTCCGGCCAGTTTCAGGTGACGATCCCCACACATGAAATCTTCCTCCTCCTCCCCTCTATCACATATAAAAAATTCAGACCTAATTGAAGTTGTTTACCCTCTGAAACATTAGGTAGAAGAACAAGACAAAAAATTGCCCTGTTCCGAGGTAAATAAAGATGGAATTTTTGGATGAATTTGATGAGTTTCTTGGATGATTCTGAACACTTCTAAACTCTATACATGTTGTGTTACAGCTGAGTGGCAATTTGGAGGCTTGAAATCGAAGTCAAAGTTAGTCAAAGGAGTGAAGAAATTGAGGTATGGTGATGATGATGAGCTAGGTTGTTAATTTGTGATTTTTGATGAATTTTTGTTGAGGGAAATTTGATGAATTGATTTATATGATGGAGTTCAGCTACTGCCAGCATGATGTAGTTGCTGGAATGATAATATTGGATGTAATGAAAATAAATTTACAGTTAAAATTATACTGCAAAGGTTCAGTTTAGTGTTTAACTTGGTGAATTATCGAAATAATGCAAGAATCGATAATTTAAGGTCTTGTATGAAGTGAAATGAATTTCTGGAATGTAAGACACGCTATAGAGGTATTGAAAATGAATTTAAAGGTGTAGAACATGTTAAGAAAGCTTAAACTGAGGCTTAAACCGATAAAACCTAGCAAAACAAGCAAAGTAGCAAAAAGTCAACTTTTGGTCAACACTTTAGATGTAATCACATATTTGAATATATTAACATGAATTTGAGCTATATGTGATGAGATAACTTGGTATGTGACAGCTCGGTTTACCGGTTCATAATTCGAGGCGAGCTCAAAATCGAGGAACGTGCACTATCCCCGATGCTAAGAGGTAAGAGATATAATTTAGAGTAGCATTGGTACTTTTCTACCTTACCAAATGTTTATGGGGATGATAAATTGAGTTTCTACGGATAAGGGCTTTCTCGAAATGTGAACTGAGCACTATTCACTCAAAATCCAAGATAAACTTATCCAATTTTTTTTTCAAAATGATTTTCATTGCACGAGATACATTTTAGTATACATGTTTATGGTATATAAAAGTGATTTTCATGTATTAAATGAAATCATAGTATCTTTTCTATGTGTTAAGAGTTAAAGTCCCGGGAATGTTTTACGAAAACTATGTTTTCAGTATATGGAGTATATAGAGATACCCGAGAACTATATTTATGAAAAGGATGTTTAATGTGTTGAGACTAGGGCATGTTGTATGATGTATGAGGTCAGAGTGATCTGGGGTTAATCTTGTATATTGAGAAAGGGTACAAGACGATCAAGGATTTTCCTAGTCGACGGCCAGGGAACGAGCAGGGCTCTGACGAGATGAGATGACTTGTGGTACCATGCAACTATTTCAAGTTCGTGCGTTGAGACTGCATAGAGACTTCGAGTCCTTTGCAGGCACGTAGTGAGTCACCCCACTATAGCCCCGTACCACATAGTCTAGTAAGGTACTATACGACCCTGATCTAGTCCTACAGTTCCCTATACTATGGCCATATATACCAGAGATGTTGATGACGTCCTTTGGGACCTAGTTTATGATGAAGCCTAGTCTCCACGAGAATGAAATATATTTAGCACATTTCATGCTACCTCACCTGTAAATGGCTATTTAATACATGTTTATTTTATGATATGATTTTGAAGGTAGCATATGCGATTATGTTTCATGGAATGTGCATATGACAACACGAATTCGCTTTCGAAGTGATAAACATATTCTGTCGTGCATGATTGAATTTGGAAATACTATGCACTTGTTTACACTACACAAGATGTATACTGTATATATGAGTTTTATCAAATTAAAGCATGATGTGTAAACTAAGATTTAAGGATGTTTTGCTATCTTTAAGATTTCAAGTATCTCTACTCCAATGCACATTTTTTGTTGATTCGTAAAATTATGTGTTTTACTTGTTTTATGTATTAAAGTTACTTTAAATGTATCTCTTGCTGAGCCTGAAAAGCTCACCCCCTTCCTTTCCATCTTCCAGATTACTTACAGTGATTCTACTACACTCACGCGCTAGAGGTCGTGGACGAGGTAGTCCGACCTTTCGTCAGATCATTTGTAGCGACCAAGTATAGCTTTACTTTTGTTCCAGACATGATGTACAATATAGACACTAATGTACATGACAGTCGTGATGTAATAGTTCTAAATGATTATATTTATATACAGAGTTTTTATTACGCAGAATAGATATATGTTGTAGATGTTAAGAGATCCTGAAATAGAATTGAAACGTTGTTGCAGATGTGGATTGAAAATTATAAACTGTGTTTTAAACTCTACAGGTTGGGTTAAGTCATAATGCAGCTGTTATGCTGCCGAATTTTATAAAATGATACAAGTCAAGAAACTGACATAGATAGGAACACAACTCAATTAAATCGGTTAAAAAGTTTTAAAATTACCCCATTTTTTACATTTTCGGGTGTGACAGAAGCAGCAGCTAGTACTGCTGGGTTGTGCTACTGTGCTAAGCTGCATGGCAGGGGGTACTGGACGTTTCATTATTGCTGCTGTGTGCGTGAGCTGCAAAAAAGCTGGTCGGTGTTAGCTGGTGCAGGTTTGTTGCAGAGAATGTACTAGCAGCTGAATCAAAAGCAGGAGGTGTCGAGAGCATAGACTAAAGATGGTGCTGCTGTACTGTGGTGATTTCAGAGCTGGCTAGGGCGTGTGTGCTATCGACAGTAGGACATGGTGCGTGAAGAAGCTGAAGGCATAAGTGTGGTGCACTTGCAAAAGCAGGAGGTGGCACAATCTGTCATTGAGGTTGCAGCTGGCATGGCATGGTAGAAAGGTGCGAAACGATGCTGAAGCAGAAGTACAAGCACAAAAATGCAACTAGCTGTCTGAAACATGTGTCACATAGCAGTGAAGGGAGATGTGTATTGTTAGACTTCAATAGTTAATTCCTTTATTTTAGGTTATAATGTTTTATTAGTTATTAGTTTATATATTTTAATTTGTCAATCTATATTACATTAGCTTATTATATTAGTTATTCAATTTATGAATTTGTTAGTTTTAGCTTAGTGGTTTATTTTTTATGTAAGTAATATAATTAAAGAATTAGCTATAACATTTTTAATTTGCATCCTAGGTTAGTTTAGATTAAATTTAGTAGGTTAAGTTATTAATTTTTAAGGTAATTTAATTGTAGTTTTCATATCATTTAAATATATATATATATATATATATATATATTATTTCTCATGCATCATTTAGAATTGACTTTATTATTTACTTAGGCATTTTATTAATTTAGTATATAATTTAGGGTCATCAATTTAGGCATTTAGGTTTAAAGTTATACTTAGGAATTTTTAAAATTTTTATTAGAATTTAATTCCATTAGGCCTTAGGTTAGATTACTTTGCATTTTTATTTCATTACGTAATTAGATTAAACACATGCAAATTTTATTTTCATATTAGGATTTTCTAGTTTAATTTATTTATTTTTAATCTTTAATTCCTTAAATTTGCATCTTTAGTCAATTTGCATTAATTAATTCAAGTTTTAGTATTTTTTTTCTTTTTCAGATTCTCGCTTTTATTTTGCTTAGAGCTCTGTGAGTAATTTTTGCTCTATTTTGCTTTATTTTAGTGTTTTTATTATTTTCCTTACTTTCCAGTATTGTCAAATTAAACTTTGTAGATCACCTTCTGAATATTCATAATTTGCTAGGATATACTTAGGGTAAAATTAACTGGTACTTAGTTAGGCTAACTGTGTTCTTTGTGGGACGATAATCCGGGACTCAGTTCCCTTTATTACTTGTGCGACCCGTTATAAAACCCTTAATTTAATATGTACTCTTTATGATTTTGTGATGTACGAACAAGTCACATTTGATATAAATCATAAGGAATGAATGTTTTTAAGTTACAGATAAGTATGGAATGAAAAACGGGTAGTTAAGCAGATCGAATATGAATGTAACAGTGAAATTTGGGAAAACTTGCAGCAGAAATGTTGTGAGATCCGCAATTTTTGTATGATATTCCTTATGATTTCCATATTGTACGACATTATTATATGTTAATGGATTCATAAGATGGTTGATTCGAATTTGATAAATGTGGTTGAAACGAAATAACGTAAGTAAAATTGAATAAGGATAAATCGGGAAAATAAAGAAGCAACAAGTTCGAATAAGGAATTAAATCGAGGTGACTGAAAATAAGGAATTGAAAATAGAGAAAAGATTGAGGATTGATGAAGCAAGTCAATTCAATTTGGTCCCGAACACGTGCAAGGGTAAAATGGTCAAAAGACCAAAATTCAGTATAAATTCGATAAGTAATTTTCGTTAAAATATGGAATTTACGAAATTTGGATCAATACCAAGGAAAATATTTAAATTCGAGTCCGATTGATCTAGATATTAATTTTTGGGAATTAATTGGAATTAATTCCGAATTAATCGGGATTTCTAATTCGAAAAATTATCCCGAAAATAATTGAAAAATATACCGAAAAGATGAAAATAGACTGATAAATTCATTTATTGAATAAATAAATTAAATAATATATTTTTAAGATATTTTAAGAGATATTTGGGTATTTTAATATATTTAAATTGATTAAAATAATAATAAATAAATTAATAAATAAAAAAATGAAAAAATCAAAAATTGTAAATCTGATTTCGGGGAGAGAGAAATCGAAAAACGGAACCCAGCCGAACCCGACAGCCAACCCCAGGAGTCCGACCAGCCACTGGCGTCCGACGAGCCCAGCTACCGATCGAAAAAGGAAGAGCGAAGCCCGGCGGTTCCAACGGTACCGGTGACGCTCGCCGACGACAGCTATTACCGACGAATCGATCGACGAAAGTTTCGGGGAGAAATCGCCTCTGTCCCAGTGAACGGCGGTGTCTTAGCGCCAATTCAACCCCGCAGAATGATCCTCAGGCCGAGGCGATTCTGTTGAGCCCACTGGCGGCCGGCGAGACGGTCGGGATTGTCGGCGACGGTGAAATGCCCAAAACGGCACCGTAGCCGAGAAGGGAGAAAAGAAAAAAAAAGAAAGAAAAAGAAAAAGAAAAAGAAAAGGAAAAGAAAAAGAAAAAAAAGGGAAAAAAGGAAGAAAGTACCCGAGGACGACTCAAAAATTCTGGTAAGTGACCTAGGGTCGGGATTGACCTGCGGATAAATCCCAGGAATTTAATTTAATATTTTATTGATGGAAAATGACCCGAAATCGCATAATTGTGCAGTGTCACTACAGAGCCCGAACGGGAGCCGATTTAACTTCGATTTTTATACTCTGCATCATATTAGGTAAGTACATTTTAATTACGATAATATGAGTTGTTTAATGCAGAGTTCAGATTATTTTACAGATTTACGGATTAATTTTGCATAAAAGGAATTTTATTCGAAATTTCAAAGTAATTATCGTAAATAGTATCCGGGCTATCCACTGAGTTTGGAACGAAGCCCGATGATTATTGATAAATCAAATGAGCCTAGTAAACCCGAAGAAAGGATTTAAAAGTGGAAACGGGCTGAAAAAGGGGTTCGAGGCCCATTAAAGTACAATCGGGCCCAATAGAGTAAAACTGACCGAGAGCTTTAGATTCGATCAGTAAGAGTGAAATACTGATTTGTATATTTGAACTGAACCCATATATGGTTATATGCAGCTCCGTAGACGAGCGAATTGGACTGAGAGACCTGGTACGGCTGAGTCGGGATAAGCTCGCGTGTGATTCCAGGTAAGGGAATTTTATAAACACTTAGAGGTAGCTGTATGTAATTTTGAGGGGATTTACATTACGTTAAATTCAATAGGCTACCCAAAAACAGAATAATAACTTTTGCGAAAAAAATATGGAAATAGTGTTAAATTACTATTTTGCCCCCAGTTAGGAAAATTTCAAAAAGGGTAGTAAAGCTATGAAATTGCATGAATTTCATGATTTTAATGTTTTCATGATGATATTGCTTTAATTCAAGCAATTTATGGATAGGTTGGCTATTATTTTCATGTTTTAAGTGAAAAGGCACAGGTTAGGTGCCAGTTAATATTTATTTAACATGTTTTGATAAAATTGAGTCACCTATCAGTGTTATATGAGTTGTAACCGTGCTTGAGCACTGCTCGCACTGGATTTTATATTTTAACTCATACACAGAGTGCTGGAGCCTTGCTCGCACTATTTTGCAGGTTTATTCCATATGACTACCATACTGGAGTTTTTCTCGTACAAGATTTTCATTGTGTTTTTATACATATCCGTACTAGAGCAATGCTCGTACGTGGATTTGAATTGAATTTATAATCAGTTTAAATCCTACTTGAGCGCTGCTCGTACGCAGATTTCATTGATTTCTATGAAACCGTGCTAGAGCTTCGCTCGCACAGGAATTTATATGACATGCAGATAGTCGTGTTGGAGCCTCCTGTAGACTGTGTGTTACAGTGAGATGATATGCTCACACGTGCATACTGAGACATACTTACATGGGTGGATAAGACCTATTACAGGCACGCCTGATTGAGCTTGGGTTCACGGAGTACGTTGTACCGTGTATGTCATGCGGTGTACACTGTACCGTGGGGATTGTTGGAGTGGAGTGGCATTAGCCACGAGACAGCAAGTCTTACCCTCGCAATCCTGATATTATGCTATTCTGAAGGGTAGGATGACCCACCTCCCGTTTCAGGTGTGATACCCAGCACACTAGGATCCGTGTGCCAGGGATCACGAGGTTATGGCCATAGTCCTAGATATTACCGATATAGTCGTTTACATGTCTCACATGATATAACTATTGGTCTTGATAGACCAGGGTAGACCCGAGGGAGGGGTCAGGCCCCGATTTTCTTATGATTTCAATTGAGATTTGATTATTCCCATAGAGGGATTTTATGAGACTTTCATTGATTTGTAACCCTGTGAGAAGGGTGATTTTATAACGAAGATTTGAAAATAAAGAATTTTATTGAAATGAATTTTGATTTGTGAGTGTATCGTATTTTGACCCAGATAGGGTATTTTATAACGTGTTGATTCATTAAGCATGAGATGTTTTCACATGAGAATTATTCCATGTTTTAATATGCCGATTTTCCTGTTTTAGAACAAATGATATTATGTCTATGGCATATCATTGTTTTTACCTCATGCTCACATATATATCCTGATTTCTTATCAGCATGTAGATAGTATAGCTATCTAACCATTTGTATTATTGCCTTACTGAGCATGTGGAGCTCACCTTTTCATTTTCCACCCACTTTCAGTGTTTTCACCCTAGAGATAGCGGGTGTAGAGAGTAGATGGCATAGCTGATATCTTTGTTTCCCATCGACTGTCAGGTATACACCACGTACAGAATTTTGTGTTAGTGCGCTTACAGCACAGTATTGTATATGAAAGAATATTTCAAGATATATATAGAATCATGTGATGTATAAAACATACCGACCACTCTATTATAATATGATTGAAGTAATTATATATATTACGTGTGATATTTTAATGGTGAAAAAGGGTATATCGATATTGATTCACAGCCCGACCTGTTTAGAGGAATATGTCACGAGGAGGTAAGAAAGATTTTCCGAAGGCAAAAAATTTGTATTGATTTTGGTAGTATTGGGTCGTGATAGTAAAAGTGGTATCAGAGCAGAGGTTGGCCAGAGGTGAATCAGTATCGATAAGTATGTAATTAAGAGTTAGAGTTGGTCGGATAAGAGTCGATAGTGGTCGTTAAGAAAAATTACATCCCCCTTAGTACTGTGCTGTATAAGATGTCAAAGTGTATACTAGATGAGAATTAAATTAACAAATGGATTTGGATTACAGAATTTACATTATGCCGGTCACTCGCAGTGGTAGTGGGGCTAGTACACGTGCTAGAGGCCGTAGAGGCAGGCCTAGAGGCCGTGGTGATGGTATACAGACTGGTCAGGTACCCGAGGGTACTGCTGTGAGACTAGATGAGACTGAGGCATGCTTCGCTAGACTTGAGTGGAGTATTGAGAGCCTGGCTGAGATTGTAGGGCAGCAAGCAGCGCTTGGGGCTATAGATAGGCAAGATCCGACGGGACAGGCAGCAGTTGATCCCGAGATGTCGGCACAAGCCGCAGAGTTACCCGAGGTTCAGGCTCAGGCTGCAGAGGCAGTGAGACCCCAACCAGCTCAGGATGCTGGATATGAGTGTGACCTGGATAGATTTAGACATTTTCAGAAGTTTAGACCTCCAGTCTTCCATGGGAGCAAGGACCCAGTAGTAGCTAAGGATTAGTTGTATCAGATGGAGAAACTATATAGGCTTTTCAGATGCACTACTACTGAGAGGGTTGCTTTTACCGTATTTGTATTTCAGGAAGTGGCAGAGCATTGGTGGAGATCTATCGAGCCGATTTTGAGAGCTCGACATGCTGAGGTCACATGAGAGATATTTTTAGATGCCTTTAGGAGGCAGTATGTTCCCGCTACTGCACAACGAAAGTTGAGGATGGAGTTTTTGAGTTTGGTTCAGGGGAACCAATCTATTGATGAGTATGAGACTCGATTCATCTCTTTAGGGAGATATGATTTAGAGACGATGGGCAGTGAGGATCGGAAGGTCCAAAAGTTTATAGATGGATTGAGACCAGCCATCAGATCTCGGTTGGCTCCCTTTGATGTTTCGACTTATGAGGAGGCTGTACATAGAGCTCAGCTGTGTGAGCAGGATTATGAGCGGAATGTCTCCCAGATAGGAAAGTTTAGTAGGAGTCGAGACGACTCGAGAGAGATAGATTTTTTAGGAGAGGGGTACGGCTCTCTGATAAGAGGCCGAAGATTGAGGAGGTTTAGGAGAGGACAGATAGACCCTCTGTTCATTCAGTTTTGCCACCAGCTATAGGCATTGTCATTAGAGGACCACGCTCTACTACTGATCGATGTAGGCGATGTGGCAGATATCATGGTACCATACCTTGTCCAGTGCCTATAGCTACTACTGTAGTATGTTATCGATGTGGGAGGCCAGGGCATGTGGTGAGAGATTGCCCAGAAAGACAGGACACTACCCCATAGAAGGGTAAGGAGCCAGAGAGAGCTCCAGTTCAGGTTCCTGCTCAAAGGAAAAGAGCTACTGCCGAAGAGAAAAGGAAGCAAGTGATGGGTACAGGGCGAGTCCATGCTTTGGACCAGGATACGGCAGATCAGTCGTCTGATGTGGTGAAAGGTACCATCCTGATCTTTGATTTAGAAGCATATATTTTGATTGATCCTGGTGCCACGCATTCATTCGTATCGCCTTCATTTGCATGTAAATTGTCTAGGTATGTAAAGCCTATTCCTCTAAGTAGTAAATTGTTAATACTTACCCCTATAAACACTAGTCAGCTATTAGAGTATGTAGTTAGGGACTGTAAGTTGAAAATCAGGGAAAAAAGAAATGTCGGTCGACCTTATTGTGATGTATATGAGGGACTTTGATGTCATACTAGGAATAGATTGGTTGGCTGCCAATCGAGTTGTGTTAGATTGCTTTTCTAAGACATTAACGTTTAATACCCCCAAAAGATATGTTGTTAAATTTTCCTGAAAAGTAATGAAATCAGTGGTTGTTCTAAATGGAGCAATGGATTTTGCTGAGGTTATGAATTATGTTTTGAAGGATTCATCGCATATGTGAGTGATACGGACCAGATACTATCAGATTTTAGAGATATTCCAGTGGTTAGGGAGTTTCCTAACGTCTTTCTAGACGATTTACCAGGATTACCACCAGCCAGAGAGATGGAGTTTGGGATAGATTTAGTACCTGGTATAGAACTGATTTCGAGACCACCGTATAGGATGGCTCCGATTGAGTTGGAGGAACTGAGGAAGCAGTTACAGGATTTGCTTGAGAAGGGGTTTGTGAGACAGAGCGTATCACCTTGGGGAGCTCCGATCTTGTTTATGAGGAAGAAGGATGGCAGCCTCCGATTGTGTATGGATTACAGATTGTTGAATAAGGCTACCATTAAGAACAAGTATCCCTTTCCACGCATTGATGATCTGTTGGATCAGCTTCGGGGAGCACAGGTCTTTTCTAAGATTGATATGAGGTCTGGATATCATCAGCTGAGGATACGGAGAGAGGATGTGCCCAAGACAGCATTTAGGACCCGTTATGGTCATTATGAGTTTTTGGTTATGCCATTCGGGTTGACTAATACCCCCGCAGCATTTATGGCTTTGATGAACGATGTGTTCAAGCCATACTTGGATCGATTTATGATTGTGTTTATCGATGATATTTTGGTATACTCCAGATCCAGGGAGGACCACGAGCAGCACTTGAGGATAGTGTTACAAACCCTCAGAGAGAGACAGTTGTATGCCAAACTCGGTAAGTGTGACTTCTGGTTGGAGCAGATTTCTTTTCTGGGCCATGTAGTATCGAGGGATTGAGTGTCAGTGGACCCATCCAAGATAGAGGCAGATGTTCAGTGGGAGTGGCCCAGGACAGTCACAGAGATTCGGAGTTTTTTGGGTTTGGCAGGATACTACAGGAGATTTGTAGAGGGTTTCTCCAAATTAGCTGCTCCGTTGACACGTCTCACACGGAAGGATGTTGAGTTTGTGTGGGATGATGCCTGTGAGAAGAGTTTTCAGGAGCTGAAGTGTCGATTGACCACTGCTCCAGTTCTCACCATACCTACCAGCTCAGGAGGTTTCTTGGTATATACAGATGCATCGCATCAGGGACTGGGCTGTGTATTGATGTAGGATGGGAGGGTAGTTGCCTATGGATCTAGACAGCTGAAAGATCACGAGAAGAACTATCCGACCCACGATTTGGAGTTGGCGGCCATAGTGTTTGCACTGAAGATATGGCGCCATTACTTATATGGTGAGCAGTTTTAGATCTTTACAGACCATAAGAGTCTGAAGTATTTATTCTCGCAGAACGAGCTGAACATGAGACAGAGGAGATGGCTCAAACTCTTGAAAGATTATGATTGCGAGATATTATACCACTCGGGTAAGGATAATGTAGTTGCTGATGCTTTGAGCAGGAAGAGCCTAGGGTTGGTATCATTTATGATGGTTCGGGAACTTGACTTGTTAGAGTAGTTTGCAAGCCTCAGTTTGGACATAGCACCCCCTGAGATTGACAGAGTTGAGATCATTGCGAGCCTGAGATTGGAGCCGGAGTTAATTGATCATATCCGGCAGGCTCAGCAGAGTGATCAGGGATGTATTCAGTTGATGAGGTAGGTACAAGCAGGTGTAGATACAGATTTTGTATTGAGTACTGATGGATTACTGAGGTTCTGTGGTAGGATATGTGTTCCCGAGGATCCTGAGATCAGGAGGATGATTTTATCAGAGGCTCACTCAGCGAGGTATACAGTACATCCGAGGAGTACGAAGATGTATCAGAATCTCTGGAGAGTTTATTGGTGGTCTAGGATGAAGAGAGACATAGCAGAGTATGCTGTGAGATGTCTCGTCTGTCAGCAGGTAAAGGTAGAGCATCAGAAGCCTGCAGGATTATTACAACCTCTACCGATACCGACATGGAAGCGGGAGCATGTCACCATGGATTTTGTGATGGGATTACTGAGGACCCGCAAAGGTCACGATGCCATTTGGGTGATTGTGGATAGACTGACGAAGTCTACCCATTTCTTAGCTATGAGAGCTACAAATGCTCTGAGTACGTTGACGAACTTATATGTTCAAGAGATTGTCAGGCTACATGGCGTTCCAGTGAGCGTTGTTTCTGATAGGGATGCCCGCTTCACTTCCCATTTTTGGGAACATTTTCAGGAAGCGTTGGGGACCCAGTTGAGATTTAGAACTGCTTTCCATCCTCAGACAGAGGGTCAGTCAGAGAGGACTATATAGACTCTGGAAGATATGTTAAGAGCGTGTGTGCTGAATTTTGGAGGCTCCTCGGATGATCATTTGCCATTAGCCGAGTTCGCCTACAATAACAGTTATCACTCGAGTATCGAGATGGCACCGTATGAGGCACTGTATGGTCGCAGATGCCGTTCCCCTATTGGATGGGAAGAGATTGGTGACAGACCATTATTTGCTCCTGACTTGGTACGACAGACTATTGAGGATGTCAGGTTGATATGCTATAGATTGCGGATAGCTCAGAGCCGACAGAAGAGTTACGCTGACAGGAGACGCAGACCACTAGAGTTTGCAGAGGGTGAGTCGGTGTTTTTGAGAGTTTCTCTTTCCAAGGGTATCATGAGGTTCAGTAAGAAAGGTAAACTGAGCCCTCGTTTTATTGGACCCTTTGAGATTCTGGAGCGAGTGGGAGATAAGGCCTATATATTGGCATTGCCACCAGAGTTGGCAGGTGTACATAGTGTCTTCCACGTTTTTATGCTTCGAAAGTACCATCTGGATCCGTCACACGTGATTCACTAAGAGCCGTTAGAGCTCAGTGACAGTATGACATATGTTGAGAGACCAGTTCGAATTTTGGATAGGAAGGAGAAGGTATTGCGATCCAAGACGATCTCCCTGGTGAAGGTTCAGTGGCAGTATCACACTCCGGAGGAAGCTACCTGGGAGCTAGAGAGTATGATACAGGAGAAGTACCCGGAGTTGTTTACCGATTGATTTGGTTCTAATTTGGAGGACCAAATTCTTTTAGTGGGGGAGATTGTGAGATCCGCAATTTTTGTATGATATTCCTTATGATTTCCATATTGTACGACATTATTATATGTTAATGGATTCATAAGATGGTTGATTCGGATTTGATAAATGTGGTTGAAACGAAATAACGTAAGCAAAATCGAATAAGGATAAATCGGGAAAATAAAGAAGCAACAAGTTCGAATAAGGAATTAAATCGAGGTGACTGAAAATAAGGAATTGAAAATAGGGAAAAGATTGAGGATTGATGAAGAAAGTCGATTCAATTTGGTCCCGAACATGTGCAAGGGTAAAATGGTCAAAAGATCAAAATTCGGTATAAATTCGATAAGTAATTTTCGTTAAAATATGAAATTTACGAAATCTAGATCAATACCGAGGAAAATATTTAAATTCGAGTTCGATTGATCTAGATATTAATTTATGAGAATTTATTGGAATTAATTCGAAATTAATCGGGATTTTTAATTCGAAAAATTATCCCGAAAATAATTGAAAAATATATCGAAAATACGAAAATAGATTGATAAATTCATTTATTGAATAAATGAATTAAATAATATTTTTTAAGATATTTTAAGAGATATTTGAGTATTTTAATATATTTAAATTGATTAAAATAATAATAAATAAATCAATAAATAAAAAAACGAAAAAATCGAAAATTGGAAATTTGATTTCGGGGAGAGAGAAACTGAAAACGGAACCCAGCCGAACCTGACAGCCAACCGAGGAGTCCGACCAGCCACCGGCGTCCGACGAGCCCAGCTACCGGTCGAAAAAGGAAGAGCGAAGCCCGGCGGTTCCAACGGTACCGGTGACGCGCACCGACGACAGCTATTACCGACGAATCGACTGACGAAAGTTTCGGGGAGAAATCACCTCTGTCCCAGCGAACGACGGTGTCTTAGTGCCAATTCAACCCCGCAGAACGATCCCCAGGCTGAGGTGGTTCTGTTGAGCCCACTGGCGACCGATGAGACGGCCGGTATTGCCGGCGACAGTGAAATGCCCAATACGGCACCGTAGCCGAGAAGGGAGAAAAGAAAAAAAAGAAAGAAAAAGAAAAAGAAAAAGAAAAGGAAAAGAAAAAGAAAAAAGGGGAAAAAAGGAAGAAAGTACCCGGGGACGACTCAAAAATTCGGGTAAGTGACCTAGGGTCGGGATTGACCTGCGGATAAATCACGGAAATTTAATTTAATATTTTATTGATGAAAAATGACCCGAAATCGCATAATTGTGCAGTGTCACTACAGAGCCCGAACGAGAGCCAATTTAGCTCCGATTTTCGTACTCCGCATCATATTGGGTAAGTACATTTTAATTACGATAATATGAGTCGTTTAATGCAGAGTTCAGATTATTTTATGGATTTACTGATTAATTCTGCATAAAAAGAATTTTATTCGAAATTTCAAAGTAATTATCATAAATAGTATCCGGGCTATCCATTGAGTTTGGAATGAAGTCCGATGATTATTGATAAATCAAATGAGCCCAGTAAACCCGAAGAAGGGATTTAAAAGTGGAAACGGGCTGAAAAAGGGGTTCGAGGCCCATTAAAGTAAAATCGAGCCCAATTGAGTAAAACGGACCCAGAGCTTTAGATTCGATCAGTAAGAGTGAAATACTGATCTGTATATTTGAACTGAACCCATATGTGGTTATATGCAGCTTCGTAGACGAGCGAATTGGACTGAGAGACCTGGTATGGCAGAGTCAGGATAAGCTCGCGCGTGATTCCAGGTAAGGGAATTTTATGAACACTTAGAGGTAGCTGTAGGTAATTTTGAGGGGATTTACATTACGTTAAATTCAATAGGCTACCCGAAAACAGAATAATAATTTTTACTGAAAAATATGGAAATAGTGCCAAATTACTATTTTGCCCCCATTTAAAAAAATTTCAAAAAGGATAGTAAGGCTATGAAATTGCATGAATTTCATGATTTTAATGTTTTCATGATTATATTGCTTTAATTCAAGCAATTTATGGATAGGTTGGCTATTATTTTCATGTTTTAAGTGAAAAGGCACAGGTTAGTGCCAGTTGATATTTATTTAACATGTTTTGATAAAATTGAGCCACCTAGCAGTGTTATATGAGTTGTAACCATGCTTGAGCACTGCTCGCACTGGATTTTATATTTTAACTCATACACAGAGTGCTGGAGCCTTGCTCGCACTATTTTACAGATTTATTCCGTATGACTACCGTACTGGAGTTTTTCTCGTACGAGGTTTTTATTGAGTTTTTATACATATCTGTACTAGAGCAATGCTCGTACGTGGATTTGAATTGAATTTATAATCAGTTTAAGTCATACTTGAGCGCTGCTCGTACGCAGATTTCATTGATTTTTATGAAACCGTGCTAGAGCTTCGCTCGCACGAGATTTTCAGATATCATGAATATGCATGGATCCGTGCTAGAGCTTCGCTCGCACAAGAATTTATATGACATGCATATAGCCGTGTTGGAGCCTCCTGTAGACTGTGTTACAGTGAGATGATATGCTCACATGTGCATACTGAGACATACTTGACATGGGTGGATAAGACTATTACAGGCACCCTTGATTGAGCTTGGGTTCACGGAGTACGTTGTACCGTGTATGTCACGCGGAGTATGCTGTACCGTGGGGATGTTGGAATGGAGTGTCATTAGCCACGAGACAGCAAGTCTTGCCCTCGCAATCCTGATATTATGCTGTTCTGGTAGGTAGGATGACCCACCTCCCGTTTCAGGTGTGATACCCCGCACACTAGGATCCATGTGCCAGGGATCACGAGGTTATGGCCATAGTCCTAGATATTACCGATATAGTCGTTTACATGTCTCACATGATATAACTATTGGTCTTGATAGACCAGGGTAGACCCGAGGGAGGGGTCAGGCCCCGATTTTCTTATGATTTCAATTGAGATTTGATTATTCCCATGGAGGGATTTTATGAGACTTTCATTGATTTGTAACCCTGTCAGAAGGGTGATTTTATAACGAAGATTTGAAAATAAAGAATTTTGTTGTAATGGATTTTGATTTGTGAGTGTATCGTATTTTAACCCAGATAGGGTATTTTATAACGTGTTGATTCATTGAGCATGAGATGTTTTCACATGAGAATAATTCCATGTTTTAATATGCCGATTTTCCTTTTTTAGAATAGATGATATTATGTCTATGGCATATCATTGTTTATACCTCAGGCTCACATATATATATCCTGATTTCTTATCAGCATGTAGATAGTATAGCTATCTAACCGTTTGTATTATTTCCTTACTGAGCATGTGGAGCTCACCCTTTCATTTTCCACCCACTTTCAGTGTTTCCACCCTAGAGATAGTGGGTGTAAAGAGTAGACGGCATAGCTGATATCTTTGTTTCCCACCGACTGTCAGGTATACACCACGTACAGAATTTTGTATTAGTACGCTTACAGCACAGTATTGTATATGAAAGAATATTTTGGGATGTATATATAGAATCATGTGATGTATAAAACATACCGACCACTCTATTATAATATGATTGAAGTAATTATATATATATTAGGTGTGATATTTTAATGGTTAAAAAGGGTATATTGATATTGATTCACAACCCGACCTGTTTAGAGGAATATGTCACGAGGAGGTAAGAAAGATTTTCCAAAAGCAAAAAATTTGTACTGATTTTGGTAGTATTGGGTCGTGACAAATGTAGTAGAAGAGGAGCAGATTGATCTCATTAGCAAGGAAGATCGATCTCATGGCTTCGAAATGCAATGTCACAGCATCTGCAAGAGGCAGATTGATCCCTCAGTAATGCAGATCGATCTTGAACAAGTTCTGGCTGAAGCAGATCGATTTCTAAAGGGTTCTGGATAGAACAGATTGATCTTAAAGAAGGCCAGATCGATCTCCTTAAGGTTCTGTGTAAAGTAGATCGATCTCATGCTGAGAGCAGATCGATCCCCTAAGCTTAAAAGTATTTTTCTGAAGAGAAAAAGGCAGGACAAATTGATCTCTCACAGTTAGGAGATCGATCTCCAAGAGCAATTCTATAAATACACAACTCTGCTGTCACACTCCGTGTGAGATCTGAGAATTTTAGACATATTTTATTGATGTAATAATAATTTGAAGTGTAATTTATTGAGCTAAGTGAATTGTGGGAATGATAATTGGAGATTTATATGTTAAGTGTTAAAATAAATGTGAAACTATGAGGACAGATCGATCTGGGAGAAGGAGAGATCGATCTGGTGAGTTAAAAATGACAAGGAAGGAGGAATTTAAGGAGCAGATCGATCTGGGAGAAGGAGAGATCGATCTGGTGAGTTAAAAATGAGAATTAAGGAAGAATTTGAGGAGCAAATCGATCTCCGATGGAAGAGGATCGATCTCCTTATGATTCTGTTTGAGAGAAGATCGATCTCATGAGGAAGAGATCGATCTCCAAATGATTCTGTTTGGGAGAAGATCGATCTCCTCAAGGAGCAGATCGATCTCATAAAGCCATAAAGAGATCGATCTCACCCCTTGACAGATCGATCTCCTAGGCATAAATTGCCCCAAATCGTCCCAAAAATTCAAACGCAGATCGATCTCCTCAAGAGCCAGATCGATCTCCTACCTCCAGTCTATATAAGGAACCCCTGTTTTTCTCCTTCAATTTCACTTTCTCTCTCTTCCAACCCCCATTTTTACCGAAACCTAACTTTCTCACTCATCCAAATCACCCATTTCCGGCCAAATCAGAAGTTGTGGCAGGAAGGAAAGTTATTCCTCATCAAAGGGAGAACAACATACTTGGAAATCGAAGGACAAATCGAATCGAGGCGTGGGTTATGCGTCTCACAAGCTTTGGGTAATTTCTAAACTTCGATCCTTCCATTTGAGGTGATTTTGGTGATGTTAGTTGTTAGCATTGCGTTGAGATGGCTGAAAAATGATTAGGGATTGATGAAATTGCAATGTGGTTGGAGTGATAATGATATTTGGCAATTTTGGTAATTTTGGGAATTTTGAACTATAAATAGAAATTTAGACAATGTGGTGAATTAGCATAGATAATTGGCATGAGAAATGTAGAACGTTGAGACGTTGTGAATGAGAGTGTGGTTTGGGGTAGAGTTACGAGAATCAAGAGATTTGAGGTGTTATGAGCAATTATGCTCGATTTTTGAGAATTGAGGTTTATGAGATAATTGAGTATTGATGTTTTAACACCGTTTGGACAGCTCGGGAGTTCCAGAGTGGAATGCGAGGCTAGTCCGTGATACAGGGGAAACGATTGCACTATACGAGGTGCAAAGAGGTAAGGGAAATCTAAACCATTTGTGTATGTGATTTGTAAACTATTTTAGCATGATTTGTGGTTTATAAAACAAGCATGTTGAGTGTTGTGTTGAGTTATAATTGCACACGGTTTTTATAGCCGGTTGGAGCCCATTGTTTTATGCGTTTATAAGCTGAGTGTGAAATTGCTTTATAAACCGTCGAATTTGTGTGAGTAATGAATTGGGCTCTACGTTAAGGCAATATTGAGACTTGAGAAATGTGTGCGTGCTTTGCCGGTTGGAACTCGGTTTTATTATGTTTTGTGTTGAGTACAAAACGATTTTCAAATGAGTTTTATGAGAGAAAAACCATTATGAGTTCTACGTGAAGGCAAACCAGTCTTGTGTGATAAGACTTAGGTGTGTAATTTTGAGTACACATCGGGCATTGCTCTGGTAGCATGTAAGCCCGATTTCTTCTCCGTTCTGGTAACGTGAGAATAACCCATTCTGTGGCTATGTCACGTACATTTGGTGGCCGTTGCCACGTGAGAAACCCCATTAGTGGCCGTTGCCACGTGATACCCCATTTGGTGGCCGTTGCCATGTGAGAAACCCCATTTGGTGGCCGTTGCCACGTGAGAAACCCCATTGGTGGCCGTTGCCACGTGAGAACCCCTAATTAGTGGCCGTTGCCACGTGAAACCCTATCCAGTGGCTATGCCACGTGTGAAATTAAATCAGTGGCCATGCCACGTGTGTTTAGTGGCTATGCCACGTGAGAATTTAAATCAGTGGCCATGCCACGTGTGTTTAGTGGCTATGCCACGTGTGAATTTAAATCAGTGGCTATGCCACGTGTGTTTAGTGGCTGCGCCACGTGCATTACTATTTTAGTGATTTTATCACGTATTTGAGAAGGCGTTTATCACGTTATTTTCACATGCTTTGTTATTGCTCTAGACTGAGCCTTTTTACTTCATGTTTTCACATGATTTGAGACATGAGAATGTCGTTTTGAGTACTTTCATGCTATAGTTTTCAAATGAGTTTCACATACAAATAAATATTTTGTGATGTGCATTTTGGTTTATGAAATGAGTACCTTACCCCCCTTACTGAGCGATTTAGAAGCTCACCCTGTTTTCTTTCCCCCCCAGAGTTCTTCAAGTGAAAAAGGATTTCCCTGCGACGTACGGAGTAGTGGCTAGTGGAGGACTCGAGCTCCAGGCCATATATATTGTATTTGAGGTATATTTTATCTTTTCATGTACCCAGACAATTATTGTAATTGCAGACACTTGATGTATAACATTATATGGGATGTATTAGGATTAATTAACTTGGAATTGAGTAATGTATATGATTCAATATACACTATACTATGATGAGATCCTGAGGCATGATAATTATGATGATGTATGACACTGCACAGGAATGCACCCTTAATTGTGAATTAATGAGTAAAAAGTTTTAAATTAGCCCTATTTTTCGCACTTCCGGGGCGTGACACTCCGGAAGTGCAAAAAACAGGGCAAATTTATAACTTTTTATTCATCAATTCATAATTAAGGGTGCATTCCTGTGCAGTGTCATACGTCATCATACATATCATACCTCAGGATCTCATAATTATATTTCATACAATATACATTACTCAATCCAAGGTTAATTAATCCTAGTACATCCTATACATAATTGTACATCAAGTTTCTGTAAATACACATTAGTCTGGATACATGAAATGTAAATTATACCTCAAATACAATTATATAGCTTGGAGCTTAAATTCTCCACTAGCCAATACTCCGTACGTTGCAGGGAAGAACTCTCTTCACTTGAAGAAATCTGGCGGGAGAGAAAACATGGTGAGCTTCTAAATTGCTCAGTAAGGGGGTAAGAAACTCATTAATAAAACAATGATTTGCACAGCACAATCATTTTATCTCGTAGTTGAAACTCAATTAAAATGTAGCATGAACTCATTAAAACATCATTCTCAACTCATTTCTCTAAAATCATGTAAAAATATGAGTGTACATAACTCAGTACAAATCACAATCACAAGCATGTGGAATCAAAATGCGATAATGGCTTTTCTCATTAAAACGTGATAAAAATCACCTCAATAGAATGCATGTGGCACAACCACAAAACACAACTCATGTGTATAAAAAGGAGACTATGCAATAAAACTCATATAAAACTTGTCATGACATATCATAATAAATCTCCTCTGGGTGCGCATCCCAGGCATCCTCATAAGAGGGAACATCAACATATGGTCGTGTACATGGTATATTGGACTTACGCGTTACCAGAACAAGGCCTGACCTTACATGTTACCAGAGCAATGCCTTTTTTCATGCACACTATCACGTGGTCCCTGGGTCGGTTCCTAAGCGGCCCACTCTATCGGTCTTACATGCTACCAAAGCAAGGTCACCCAGCATTACCAGAACGGGGGTCATCTCACGTTACCAAAACGAAGGCATCTCTCATTACCAAAACGGAGGAATATCAGACTTACATGCTACCAAAGCAAGGCCTCCCAACGCTACTAAAGCGGAGGAATAATCAGACTTACATGTTACCAGAACAAGGCCCAGACTTACATGCTACAAAGCAAGACCCGATGTGTATTCAACATGACATGCCTAAGTCTCAATCATTAGCCATTATCATATAAAACGTTTGCCTTCACGTAGAACTCATAATGATTTTCTCTCATAAATCTCATTTAAAACATTTGTGTACCCATGTTAAAAACCGAGTCCCAATCGGCAAAATCACGAACACATTTCTCAACCTCAGAACGCCTTAACGTAGAGCCCAAATCTCTTTTCACAATTTAATCACAAAACGATTGTAAAACATTTTCACGCTTAGTTAATAGCTTATAAAAGTTGGGCCCCAATCAGCTATAAAATTGTGTGCACTACTCATTCACAACTCATAAAAACATGCTTTTTATTCAAATCACTTTTCATGCTACAATTTACATCAAAACACATACACAAATGAGTTTAAGTTTTCCCTTACCTCCTTACACCTTGTATAGTGCAATCGTTCCCCCGTATCACGGACTAGTCTCGCATTCCTCTCTATAACTCCTGAGCTATCCAAACAATGTAAAAACATCAATAACACAACTCAATCGCTTTATTGAGCACACATTTGCTCATATTCTCATTAACACCTCAAATAACTCAATTCTCACAACTCTATCACAATTCACATTCTCATCCATTACATCTCAGAATTCTACATTTCTCACACCATATTCCATGCTAAATTCACCTCATTGTTTCAATTCCAATCTATAGCCATAATTCCCAAAATTACCACAAATTGCCTAACGTTACATTTACTCCAACAAAATCATAGTTTCATCAATCCTTAACCATTTCCTAGCTATTTAATCACAATGCCTACAACCATAATCACCAAAAATCACTTTAAAATCCAAGATCAAAGTTTAGAATTTACCCAAACTTATGGAGCGCTCAACTCTTGCCTCGATTCAATCCGTCTTTCGATTTTCAAGTATGTTGTTCTCCTTTGGATGAGGAATAACTTTCCTTCTTGCTATAACCTTCGATTTAGATATAAATGGGGACTTTAGAAGAGAGAGAAAGCTAGGGCTCAGCTGAAATGGAGGTTTGAAAGAGAGAGGAAAGATGAAATGCAGGAAAACACAGGGGTCCTTTTATAAACAGAGGGTAGGAGATCGATCTGGTCCCTGATGAGATCGATCTGCATTTGAATTTGGGAATGTTTTGGGGTAATTTTAT
Source organism: Firmiana major (assembly GCA_033439115.1). NCBI lineage: Eukaryota > Viridiplantae > Streptophyta > Magnoliopsida > Malvales > Malvaceae > Firmiana > Firmiana major. The sequence continues at coordinate 71,146,155 of CM065898.1, read as the reverse complement.
GCCTAGGAGATTGATCTGTCGTGGGGTGAGATCGATCTCTTAATGGCTTTATGAGATCGATCTGCTCCAATTATGAGATCGATCTCTAGTTTACAGAATGCTTCACAAGATCGATCTACTCTTTGAGGAGATCAATCTTCTCCTTACAGAATGCTTCATGAGATCGATCTGCTCCTTGAGGAGATCGATCTTCTCCTTACAGAATGCTTCATGAGATTGATTTCTTCCTTATGAGATCAATCTCTTCATTACAGATTCATAAGGAGATCGATCCTCTTCCATTGGAGATCGATCTGCTCACTTAATTTCCTCATTCCTTGTCACTTTGGCCTACCAGATCGATCCTCTCTTCTCGGAGATCGATCTGGCCTCATAGTTTCACACTTAACATAAAATCTCCACATATAATGGCCATAGTTTACTCCATTGATTAAATTCTCCTTCATAACTCATTCATCACTTAAAGATCTCATTCCATACCATCTCAATATAGGGGTACATCACATTTAGTTCAATTCAATTACACTTCATGATCTCATTACATAATTTAGATATGTACAAAATTCTTAGATCTCACATTTGCATCTTCAGTTTTCCCAAGAGAACCAATTTTCATTGAAAACCAAAGTGTAACCTAACCTTTCTACTCCATAAATCCTCATCTTTCAAGCAGTTTTGAGTGAGATTCATTTAAGCAAAGTTGTTCTTAGTAAAGAGTAGAACAACATAGTTGGAAACTAGAAGTTGGAATCAAGGATTGAAGGAACAAGGTGGATTTTACCAAATTTGGCAAAAAAAGGAAAAATCATGCTAGGTAAGATTCAATACACCAACTTCATATATGTTAATCTAGGTGACTTGGTGAGTTGATTGGTGTATGTTTAATTTGTTGAAAACACCTTGATCATGAAAAATATCCATGACCTAGATATAGGTATGAAATTGAGAAAATGATGAGGAAATTGAGTAAACATGGATTTAAGGATGAAATAAGCATGTATGTAAGATTATAAGGTAGTTTTATAAAATACATAAATTGGAATAGATGAGAAATGCAAATAGTTATATGAGAATTATGGTGAAATACTATAATGGGAGAAAGTGATGAGATTGAGGCATTGAGAGGAGTTAAATGCATTGATTTAGAGTCATGCAAGTGAAAAAACAAAGTATATTAAGGTATACTGATGAGAGTGATTATTACCAGCTTCGAAAGTTGATATTGGAAACTGACTGGACTGCGAGAGTGAGCAGCACTGAGGAAGTGAGATCACGTGACATGATCCGAGGTAAGGGAATTTCATGAGTAGCTAGAGGTAGCTACACGTATTTCGAATAGAATTTCAATTATTATACTATATATGAAATCCTGTGTATAGAAAGGTTGTGATAGGACCGATAAGATAAATCATGGTTTTATCCAAATTTAGGATAAAAAGCCTTAGAAGTATGTTTGTGACTAAATTTAATAGTTGCATTGATAGAATGACTAATATTTTCATGTATATGCGAAAACAACTCATTTGAGTGCCTATTGGATTTAATTGAGTGAAATTCAATTTAAATAAGTCATCTATCGGGTTTGTGTGAAAACCATTGGTGCTAGAGAATACTCGTACTTGATTTTATAAGATATGCATCACATAGTACTTGAGTATAAACTCGTACTTGATTTTAATGCAATTTATGCATGATAGAGTACGAGAGCATTGCTCATACTCAGTTTTATTGATTGATACATTCTAGAGTATTGGAGCATCGCTCATACTCAGTTTTACATGACATAGTGCTGGGAGCATTGCTCACACTAAATTTATATAACTTGTGTTTGTGGTCGTGTTGGGAGTTTACTCACACGTACCAGATTTTGAAAGAGAGAGCATGAAACAGCTGTGTTGGGAGCTTGTGCTGACTATGTGTCGCACCGATTATATGCTCACATGTGAAATATTTTGACATATGGCTGAGGGCTATAGAAAAATATTATCCATGGTATGAGGGCTAAGACTTATGACAAGTACCCCGACTATGAGGATTGGGTCCATGGAGTACTTTGTACCGTGTATGTCACATGGAGTACGATGTACCGTGAGTATACGATGTGATTGAGTTATGAGCTAATGGTAGAGGATTTGACCCACCTCCCGTTACAACAAATGTGAGACCTCGCTCACCGAGTACTGTGTAGCCTGGGATCACGAAAAATGAGTTATGATCATAATCTCGGAACATGTAGTTGCCTATCTCGTTTCATTCAATTGAGATTTCTTGAATAAATTATCACATGATTTTATAATATGAACATGTGACTTTATGTGTGATAAAGGTAACCAGAGGGATGGGTGATGCCCAGATTTCCATGTTTTTAACATGATGATATGCCATATTGTTTTGATTTAATTGAAATGCATGATAAAATGTGGTTTATATGAATTACATGAGAAAAACAATGTTTTGCATAAACTGCTGAGATTATTAAACCAGCATGTTTTCAGTTTCATAACTGATGATTTATATCTATATGTATTTATTGCATAAATGTTTCAAGAAAGACACATGCTCTAGATATGAGTCGAAAAGGAAATGATTTAGTGGCATGAGCATTGTATATTGTAGATAGTGTGGTTATCTACTTGCTTGCCTTATTTCCTTACTGACTTGTGAGCTCACCCCCTTTTTATTTCCCTTCTCTACAGAGCGTTCATAGTAGTCGAGCACGGCTGAGGACTGGTATTCCTTGATCCGCTGCATATCCATCTTACGCAAGGTATACACATTCAAACGTTTTGTAGTGAACAATGCAAAAGTGTCACGACCACTACCCTCTTCTCGTGAATTTACCTTACTACTTACCACTGACAGTTGGGCTGTGAGTCAAATCCAATCCACCTCTCATGTAAATTCATTATAATAAATGAAAGAGAATAGAAACTGGACTGTTATAGATATGCAGAAGCATTTACCTCAGTCTATATTAATTATACATCCCTTTCGTATAAAATATTACTAGACTGTGCATAAATCTACAGGATACAAAATTTTTTTTATCTCAGTAGTGTATACCTTTCTGTACTGCTGGATAACTAGAGAATACCGTAGTAGGGATGACTGCAGTACTCACTACTATGTAGTATCTATGGAGGAGAAATAAGGGGGTGAGCATAACGCGCTCAGTAAGGAAAATATGCAAGCAGGTAATAACCACACTATCTACATGCTAAAATACATACATGTTCGTTTTCCTTATAAGACAATATGCATGTTCTTTAAAAACAACTGCAATCAATGCGAAACCATTAATTCGCTAGATGGTTATATGCATATATACACAGTTTATCATTTAAGACCACCCAGTTTTAACTTCACACAGTAGCACACAGCTTCACAGAGCATAATCTATTTACACAGATCACATATAGAAAATGCTTTATACTTTGTAAATTAGTTACATGTTGAGACATAAATCATGGGCTAACATATCCCCAGACACAAAACAAGGGCAGACATCTATCACCTCACACAGTAGTGACAATATCGTATCACTCAGATACATAAAAACTTATCAAGACTTATGGCCATAGTCGGATTCCAGACTACACTGATCAGGTGTGCGGATCAACCATCCCTTCAGCTCACACGATATCACACAGATAGTCACGACACATCGTACCCTATGGCTAACACTCATGGTACATCTGGCTCCTGTGGATCATTATCACCCATTTTCGTTGTCTCAAAATCTCGTGCGAGCAAGTCAGTGTTAGACATACAGCAGCCCACGACAGCTTTAGCATGGTTTGTCCATCACACAGCAATATCATAAACCCTCGTGTGAGCTCTCGACTGGAACACACAGTATGACTGAGGCATCAAGCACGGTTTTGCTTATCACATAGAAGCTCAAGAGACTATGTGCGAGCAACTCAGAGTAGAACACAATATATCTAAGGCATCGAGCACGAATGCGAGCACTCGAATGGAACATACAGTATTACCGAGGCATCAAGTACTATTGTCTCATCACTTTAAATCGAGAGGGTCAAGTGTGAGCATAACCAGAGTAAGATCAATAAGAAATACTATATGGCTCCAACATGATTCTCAAAATCTAGTGCGAGCAGCTCGAGTGGAATCACACAACGTCACTCGAGGCATCGAGCACTCTTTGTTTTTCTCAAAATCGCTTTTTAAAATAATGTGCGAGCGGGGCTGGTCAATCTACCGTTGCCTCTCATGCTCTAGCACGATTTCACACCGAAAAGAAATAGAAGGGCTCCATGTATAGTTATAAGTGAGAGGGTAAATCTCCCTTCAATCACTCTTCAAAACATTTGATACACATAGCTAAACTGGGAGCCTGTCTATTGTTATTCATTCTCAAAACATTTGCAAAAACCTCTTTTCACAATAATCATAGAAGTCATGCAACTCATACCATCGACTTATTCTTATACGTAGTTTTCTACTTAGATATATCGATATCTATGTACTTATCGCATACATTGCACACAGCAGATAAAAAAACATGCGTATAGCTATCTCTATAGCTTACATAAGTCCCTTACCTCAAAATGTGTCGACTGTAAATTTTTAAGTCTTGATCTATCTAGATCACGCAGTCTAATTGACTCTGGATGTATTCTCTGAAGCCAAATCCTTCCTTGGTGGCACGTAAGTTAAGATCCGCTTGAACTCGTACAAGTCGCCTACCGTTTTTTCGCTACACATCAATATATATTTAAACCTGTTAATATCGATCTAATATAAATTCAAATTAATTATTCAAAAAATAATTCGATTGATTTTCGACTACTTACCAGTTTACTGCTGTGCCAGGATAACACTGAATTTTTTTCCAAATTTTTTTCTCTCCTTTGACTGAACCGGTTTGGACCGGTTCAGACCTTTTCACACTGAGCTGGTTCGAACTAATTCAGGTGAGATTTGGTCGTTTTCGACGCTGCTGGCCGGTTCCTGGGGTGGTTCGGCCACCGTTGGGTGCGCCTCGACCTAGGGAAGGTTCGCTTGGCTTGGCTCGGCCCAAATCGTTGTCGGTGCCGACGAATCTCCCTTTTTTCCCCATAGGTTCTCCCTCGGCGATCTGCCTTTTCGGCAGATCTCACAGTGCGTGCCGACGTCCAGTCGCCTCCTGGGTTATCGATCGTCCCTCGTCGGTGTCTTCCTCGCACTCCCTCGCAGCCGTTGCTCGCTGGTGGTGAGGAAACGGTGATTTCGGTTTTCGGTCACTGTTTCCTCGCAATTTTCCTTCTGTTTTCTCTTTTTTTTTCTATTTTTTACTTTTTTTTTCTTGCAGATTCCTCTTTGTTTTTTTTTCCTTTATATATATATATTACATTATCTTATACTATAATATAATATAATATATATCCCAATATAATAATATATTTCATTATAATATTATTATAATAATAATAAACAATTATTTTATATTATTATAATAATATTATAGTACCATAACCCGTGTATATATATTTTATTTAATTTTGCTTCGAAAAATAGATATATTTGTACATCATATTCTATTTTTATTATTTCTCTAGAAATATAATTTTTTTCTTTATTTCGGAGATAAATTCCTATTGTGGAAAAATTTCCGGGTTATCATTTTCGGACTAACTTCTCTTATTGGACTCCCTATATTTTTACGTTCTAAGTCCATATTTTCATTCGGTTTAACCTAATTTCATTCGGTTTATTCCGAATTTACTTAATCTCTTGTTTCGATATTTTAAAACTTACCGACTTCCAATTACATCCGATAAAGTCGAAATTGTATTATTTCTTCCTTATTGCTCGATATATCATAATTACATATTCAAATGATATATTCGTAAAGAAATAACATAAAATTTGGGTCTTACATTTTCTCCCCCTTAAGAAATTTTGTCCTCCAAATTAGAACCAAGTCAATCCCCGAAGAGTCGGGGGTACTTCTCCAGCATCAGGCTCTCTAACTCCTACTTAGCCTCCTCTGAAGTGTGGTGTTGCCAGAGAACCTTAACAAGCGGAATTGTCTTATTCCGTAACATTTTTTCCTTCCTATCCAGTATCCGAATCGACTTCTCTACATACGACATATCATCTTTGAGCTCCAATGGCTCATACCGAATCCCATGACTTGGATCTAGATGGTACTTTCGAAGCATCGATACGTGGAAGACATTATGAATGCTTGCCAACTCTGGTAGCAACACAATTCTATAAGTATTATCTCTCACTCGCTCCAGTATCTCAAACGGTCTGATATACCAAGGGCTCAACTTACCCTTCTTACCGAACCTCATAATCTCTTTCGAAGGAGAAACTCGTAAAAACACTGAGTCACCTCCAGTGAACTCTAGTGGCTTTTGTCTCATGTCAGCGTAACTTTTTTTCTCAATCTCTCATATATCAGCTGAACAACCTCAGAGGCTTGCTGTACCAAATCAGGAGCAAATATTTTCTTCTTACCCATTTCTTCCCATCCAATTAGGGAACAACACCTTCTACCATACAAGGCTTTATATGGTGCCATCCCAATACTCGAGTGATAGCTATTGTTGTATGGAAATTTGGCTAACGGTAGGTGATCATCCCAGGAGCCTTTAAAATCCATTACACTTGCTCTCAACATGTCTTCTAACGTTTGGATGGTTCTCTCTAATTGACCATCGGTCTGAGGATGGTAAGCAGTACTGAAACTCAATCAGGTTTCCATCGCTTCTTGGAATTGTTCCCAAAAATGAGAAGTGAAGCAGGAATCCCTATCCGATATGATTCTCACTGGACTACCATGTAGCCTCACAATCTCCCGTACGTACAACTCTGCCAAAGTACTCAAAGTATCTGTGGACTTCATGGCTAAAAAGTGGGCAAATTTCGTCAATCTGTCAACCACTATCCAGATAGTATCATGGTTCCTCTTAGTCCTCGGCAATCCCATGATGAAATCCATGGTGACATGCTCCAATTTCCATGTTGGTACTGGTAGAGGCTACAATAACCTTACAGGCTTCTGATGCTCTACCTTTACTTGCTGACATACTAGACATCTTGCCACAAACTCTACGATATCTCTTTTCATGCCTGACCATCAATACACTTTTCGGAGGTTCTGGTACATCTTATTACCTTTCGGATGTAATGTGTATCTCGATGAATGAGCTTATGTCAAAATCAATCTCTTTAGTTTCGAGTCATTGGGAACGCAAATTTTACCTCTAAACCTCAGTAGGCCATCATCACTCACACAGAAATCGACCACATCACCCTTCTGAATCTGACTCGCACGATCCTCACACAGTAGATCGGCTAGCTGAGCCAGATGTATCCGATCAATCAAATCCGGTTCCACTCGCAGGCTAGCTATCACACAGTCTCTGTCAATATCAAGAGGGTCTATATCCAACCTGAGGTGAGCAAACTGCTCGAGCAGCTCATATTCCCTGACCATCACGTGCGATACCATTTCAAGGCTCTTTCTACTCAGGGCATCAGCCACAACATTAGCCTTTCTTGGATGGTACAATATCTCACACTCATAATCTTTTAAAAGCTCTATCCATCTTCTCTGCCTCATATTTAACTCTTTCTGTGAAAATATATATTTGAGGCTCTTATGATCTGTAAACACCTGAAATTTCTCACCGTACAAATAGTGGGGCCATATTTTCAATGCAAATACCACGGCTGCTAACTCTAAATCATGGGTAGGGTAGTTCCTCTCATGGTCCTTAAGCTGTCTGGATCCATAGGCTACTACCTTCCCGTTCTACATCAACATACAGCCCAGTCCTTGTCCAGAGGCATCTGTATACACTGAGTAACCTCCTGAATTGGTGGGTATGGTGAAAATAGGTGCGGTGGTCAGTCTGTGATTTAGCTCGCAGAAACTTTTCTCATACTTATCATCCCACTCGAATGTCACATTCTTTTGGGTGAGACGAGTTAACGGAGCAGCCAGCTTAGAGAATCTTTCGACAAATTGTCAGTAATAACCTGCTAAACCTAAAAAATTTCAGATTTCTGTAATCGTCTTGGGTCTATCCCACTGTACCACAACCTCTATCTTAGAAGGATCCACTGACACCCCATCCCTCGACACTACATGACCCAAAAATGATATCTCACTCAGCCAGAAATCACACTTATCCAGTTTAGCATACAACTCCTCATCTCGGAGGATCTGCAATACTGTTCTCAAATGCTGCACATGCTTTTCCCTGGACTTCGAGTACACCAATATGTCATCTATAAAGAAAATCACGAATCTATCCAGGTATGGCTTAAACACATCGTTCATTAAAGCCATAAACGCTGCAGGAGCATTCGTCAACCCAAATGGCATAACCAAAAATTCATAGTGGCCATAATGGGTCCTGAACGCTGTCTTGGGTACATCTCCACTCCGAATCCTTAACTGATGATACCCAGAACTCGGATTAATCTTCAAAAAGATCTGTAGTCCCTGCAACTAATCCAATAGATCATCTATCCGTGGAAGGGGATATTTATTCTTAATGGTAGCCTTGTTCAACAACCGGTAATCTATACACAGTCGGAGACTCCTATCTTTCTTCCTCATAAACAGAACCGGTGCTCCCCAAGGTGATACACTCGGTCTGATAAACCCCTTCTCCAACAGCTCTTGCAACTGTTTCTTTAGCTCCTCCAATTCCACTGGAGCCATTCGATTCGGTGGTTTGGATATTGGTTCAGTTCTAGGCACCAAATCAATACAGAATTCCATCTCTCTATCTGGTGGCAATCCTGGTAACTCTTTTGGAAAGACATCAGGGAATTCTCGCACCACGGGGATGTCAACCATATCCGGATACACCTTATCCAAATCAACCACATAGGCTATAAAACTTTCAACACATTACAATCACATTTGATTAGTAAAACATCCATCCTTGGATATAATTTACTATTTCTTTCATTACTTTGCAAAGCTTATAACATGCTTTTCAGGGATAGGAAACATTACTGTCTTAGCATAACAATTTAAAACAGCCTGGTTTATAGCTAACCAATCCATTCCTATGATTACATCAAAATTTCTCATGTTTAACAAAATCAGATTGGCTAACATTTCCTTTTTCCCTACTTTTAGCTTACAACCATTACACACATACTCTGTCATTACATTCTTTTTAAGTGGAGTACTTATAAGGAACGTCCTACCTAGAGGTACGGGTAGTACATGTTCAATTAATTTACATACAAAGGTAGGTGATATGAATGAATGCATGGCACTAGGATCAATTAATGCTAAAGCTTTAAGATAAAAGACTAAGATGGTACCTTTAATCACATCCTTAGAAGTCTCTGCAGATGCCTAGTCCAAAGCAAACACTCGCCTATGACCAACAGCTTATTTCCCTTTCTCTTCAGCTGTGGCTTTCCTCAGAGGTGTAACTGTCTCACCTATAGCCTTCTCTGGCTCTTTGCCCTTCTGTGGGGTTGTATCAATCAACTTTGGGCATTCACGAGCTATATGCCCTACTTTACGACATCTATAGCATAATCGCGTCATAGGGCATGGTCTACCCCCATTATATCTACCACACATCCAGCATTGCTCGGTGGTAGGTCTGGGTCCACCAATAACAATGCCTGTGGCCCTCGGTACTGGATGAACTGGAGGCTTCATAGGCCTCTCTTGCATCTCTTCAATCTTAAGCCCCTTACTGAAAAACCTTCGGCCCTTTCGAAACCCTCTATCATCAACCGTTCTCTTCTGGTCTCTATCTCTGCCCTTACCACTCTTACTCAGCTCCGATGCATGCAACTTATAATCTTGCTCACATAGCTGAGCTCTGCGTACTGCCTCGTCATAGGTGGTAATGTCCAAAAGAGCTAGTCGAGCTCTGATGGAAGGTTTAAATCCCTCAAGGAATTTCTGAACCTTTCTCTCTTCCAGGCCCTTAGTCACTGTATCATATCTGCCCAGGGATATGAATCCGGATTTATACTCATCTACGGATCGGGTTCCCTGAGTCAATGTCATAAACTCCAACTGTATCTTCCTCCGTGCAGTGGCTAGAATATATTGCCTCCTACAGGCATCCAGAAATATATCCCATGTCACAACTGGGTGTCGTGCACTCAACATCGGCTGTGTGGCCATCCACCAATGCTCGACCTCATCCTCTAACATAAAAGCCATAAATGTGACCTTCTCTGTGTTAGAGCAATGGAAGAATCGATAGAGTTTCTCCATACTACGTATCCAATGCTCAGCTGACACTGGGTTCTTCACCCTACTAAATGAAGGTGGTTCGAACTTTCGAAACTCTCTCAGTCTACCCAGATCACAATCATAAATTCCCTCTCCACGAATCTGTCGTGTAGCTACAGGATCCTCAACTAGTGGGGGATTGTCCTGAACTGGAGGAGGTGCAGGTATCTCTGCCTCTGCAGCCCAAGGTCTCGGTGCAGGCTGTGCTGACTCATCTCTCTCAGGTGCAGCAGCCTAACCAATAGGGTTTTCCCCTCTACCCTCTATTTTGTCCATAGCCTGTGTAAACATCTCCATAACCATGTCTACACCGTGCTGTAACTGCGCTATACGGGCCTCAGCGGCCTCACTAAGCTCTGGTGGATCTCTACGAGAACTAGACCCATTACGCCTTTCGGGTTCATCTCTATGCCCTTGAGAGCGTGAACTCTCTCCTCTACGAGTACGTCGTCTATCGGACATCCTGCATACTCAAATAAGTGTCTCAGTTACATTTTCCAGCTTGGTATACACATTTGTATCCTAATAATGCACAGTACTTTAGGGATGTATAATTTCCTAATGACTCACATCAGACCAACTCTGCTCTGATACCATTCTGTCATGACCACTACCCTCTTCTCGTGAATTTACCTTACTACTTACCACTTCTAGTTGGGCTGTGAGTCAAATCCAATCCACCTCTCATATAAATTCATTATAATAAATGAAAGAGAATAGAAACTAGACTGTTATAGATATGCGGAAGCATTTACCTCAGTCTCTATTAATTATACATCCCTTTCGTACAAAATATTACTAGACTGTGCATAAATTTACAGGATAATTTTTTTTTTATCTCAGTAGTGCATACCTTTCTGTACTGCTGGTTAACTAGAGAACACCGTAGCAGGGTGACATGCCCTAAGGGTATTATCCGCAAGTGCACGGGTCGTACAAGTAATAATGAGATTTGAGTCCCGAGTTATCGTCTCACAGAGAAGTTGACTAGCCTAATTAAGTACTGGTTAATCTTACCCTAAGTATATCCTAGCAAATTATGAAGTTCTGATGGGTGGTCTACAAGGCTCAAAATTAGAATACTGAAAATAATAACAACTATAAAATAAAGAAAATAAACCGAGCTAAAATTACTTACAAAACTCCAAACAATTAAAAACAAAAACCTACAAAAGAAAATTAAAACAGTTAAAACGAATTAACGCAATTAAAATAAAATGCAAATATAAACATAAAGCAATAAAACTAATTAGACTAAAATTAAACAAGCTTAAAATAAAATGTGCATGTAAGAAAATGCAATTTAAACTAACTTAAAGTCTAAAGAAAATAAAGACTAAATTAAAAATGCATGAAAAACATTTAATCTAAATTAATTCTAAATGCTACTCTTAAAATACTAAACTAAAATTAAGTCCTAAAATCTATTATATAAAATTAACTATTAACTAAAAATTAAAACTAAAAATTAAATTAACAAACTAAAACACTAGAACTAACCTACAATTATCATTTAACAAATTACCTAAATTAACTACTAATAAAAGGAATAAAAACAATCAAAATAAAAATGCATTTAAACAATGACATGCAACCAAACAAAGCATTAAACCCAGCTGGCCTCGTGGTCCCGTGTGTGCACTGTACACGTTTCTTCTCCACCATTTGTTTCCAGGTGCTCTCGGTCCTAACCAGATGCTGCACATTTCATTGGCTCTGCAACCATGTACTGCTTCAGGCCACTGTCCAGCATCAGGTACGTCCCCCTCGCTGCTCCAGTCGATGTCCTTGCTGTCACGAGAAGCTGCCTGACCGTGCACTGGATTGCCAACCCGCATGCGCTGTGTTTCATTTCCAGGTGTGTTCTGCTCCTTCGGTTCTGGCCAATCCTATGTACCAGCATCCTGCTTCAGTCCAGCAGCAAACCGCTTGTAAACATCATCTGCCTCACCACGTCGTTACAGCAGCAGTACAAGGACACAGACCAGCTACGCACCTGTCCTGCACACAACAAAATAAATCGCCAGTCGCTGCAGCAACCACTGAACCTTCCAGCTCTGTTTGCTTCAGTAATGCCGAGCTGCTCGCCTCCAAGCACTAGCAACTGTGCAGTACTTCGAGACAGACAAGAAGCCCCCTGTCATGCACCTGCAGCAATTAAAAAATAATGAAATGCAGTAATTAACATTAACAGAAACAAGAAACAGGGCAGAACAGAGGATACGATTCTTGCTACTGTCACCGCTAGCTCTCAACCCATATACCACCATTCAGCACCTTCATCTAGTTCACTGCTAAGCTACTGTTTGTAGCAACCTTAAATGCGGTTACATACAGTCCGGAGCAGCCAGAATCATGTAACAAAAATCAGCAGAAGCAACATTAGCAATTGGAAACCAGGATTACCGGAAACCTTAACCGAACATGAAAGATTAGAAATGACTGAGCTTGGAGTCTCGGTTTCCATTATCATGGCACATTCACCTCAACCCCGTGGATGAGGATCTTCAATAATGCACAATCGACAACATCGTAACCTCATTCATCAGTCATCATGCAAAATGGTTGAAGAAATGGTAAATGGTTGTAGCTATGCTAATAAATCATACATAAACAGTAAAAAAATTAAAACCGAGACCCAACAAGTATCTAAAAGCAATGAAACATAACATAAAAAAATGTGATAAAAGACTATGCTAACTACTAGAATGAGATTTTCATAAAAAAAAAAAAAATGAAAGCTTGTAGAATTTCAACAATGGTGGCCAAAGAAAAATAAACTAACGGAAATTGCTTTTAAAGAAAATAAGAAAGACTATTAAAGACTACTCTACCCTAGATTACACTAAAAACTACTCTTAAATTAATCTACACTACTCCTACCCTAAAACTACACTACTCTAACTTACTCTACTCCTACTTCTACTCCTACTCTACTTTCTACTTCTCCTACTTCTACTTCCTATACTACTTGATTTTTCAATTGCCATCATGTTCTATTTATATACAAACATAGGGGTACAATGGTAATTTTTCCATCCTAGATGAGGTGGCATTATTTGGCCACTTGTCTTCATTTGATTTGCTGCAGAGTAGATATTTCCATGTCATTAGTCTTTTTGTCCAATTAGTTGTGCGATGTGGCCCGGCGTGTGTCCTCCAGAGGGTTGGCACAGTGTCCTTCGATCTTATCGTTTCGGAGCAAATAAAATACGGACACCTGACATCACGCGTGTCCAGATGACTGACGACTCGGTCTGTAAATTGGAAGTGGTCCAGTCTCCTTTAGCTCGTTTTCAGCCCAATTTCGTTTGGAATGACTGAGTTTCATCTGGATTTAATTTACCTGCACATTAAAGAATTTTAATTAAATAAAGGGGATTATTAGTAAAATAATATGGGGATTAAATAAATAATTAGGAATTTAAGCACAAATAATTCTATAAAAAATAGAATTATCACAGGGACAACTGCAGTACTCACTACTGCGTAGTTTTTGTGGAGGAGAAATAAGGGGGTGAGCATAACGCGCTCAGTAGGGAAAATATGCAAGCAGGTAGATAACCACACTATCTACATGCTAAAATACATACATGTTCATTTTCCTTATAAGACAATATACATGTTCTTTAAAAACAACTGCCATCAATGTGAAACCATTAATTCGCTAGATGGGTATATGCATATCCACACAGTTTATCATTTAATACCACACAGTTTTAACTTCACACAGTAGCACACAGCTTCACAGAGCATAATCTATTTACATAGATCACATATAGAAAATGCTTTATACTTTGTAAATCAGTTACATGTTGAGACATAAATCATGGGCTAACATATCCCCAGACACACAGTAAGGGAAGACATCTGTCACCTCACACAGTAGTGATAATAACGTATCACTCAGATACATAAAAATTTATCAAGACTTATGGCCATAGTCGGAATCTAGGCTACATTGATCAGGTGTGCGGGAACCCTACGCTTGGGGAGGCGGATCAACCATCCCTTCAGCTCACACAGATATCACACAGATAGTCACGACACATCATACCCCATGGCTAACGCTCATGGTACATCGTGCTCCTGTGGATCCTTATCACCCATTTTTGTTGTCTCAAAATCTCGTGCGAGCAGGTCAGTGTTAGACATACAATAGCCCATGACGGCTCTAGCATGGTTTATCCATCACACAACAATATCATAAACCCTCGTGCGAGCTCTCGACTGGAACACACAGTATGATCGAGGCATCAAGCATGATTTTGCTTATCACACAGAAGCTCAAGAGACTACGTGCAAGCAACTCAGAGTAGAACACAATATATCTGAGGCATCGAGCACGAATGCGAGCTCTCGGATGGAACATACAGTATTACTGAGGCATCAAACACTGTTGTCTCATCACTTTAAATCAAGAGGGTCACATGTGAGCATAACCAGAGTAAGATCAATAAGAAATACTCTATGGCTCTAACATGATTCCCAAAATCTAGTGCGAGCAGCTCGAGTGGAATCACACAACGTCACTCGAGGCATCGAGCACTCTTTTGTTTTTCTCAAAATCCCTTTTTAAAATAACGTGCGAGCGGGGCTAGTCAATCTACTGTTACCTCTCATGCTCTAGCACAATTTCACACAGAAAATAAATAGAAGGGCTCCATGTATAGTTATGAGTGAGAGGGTAAATCTCCCTTTAATCACTCTTCAAAACATTTGATACACATAGCTAAACCGGGAACCTGTCTATTATTATTCATTCTCAAAACATTTGCAAAAACCTCTTTTCATAATAATCATAGAAGTCATGCAACTCATACCATCGACTTATTCTTATACGTAGTTTTCTACTTAGATATATCGATATCTATGTACTTATCGCATACATTGCACACAGCAGATAAGAAAACATACGTATAACTATTTCTATAGCTTACATAAGTCTCTTTCCTCGAAATGTGTCGACTGCGAATTTTTAAGTCTTGATCTCTCCGAATCACGCAGTCTAATTGACTCCGGATGTATTCTCGAAAGCCAAATCCTTCCTTGGTGGCACGTAAGTCGAGATCCGCTTGAACTCGTACACGTCACCTACCGTTTTTTTGCTACACAGCAATATATATTTAAACCGGTTAATTTCGATCTAATATAAATTCAAATTTATTATCTGAAAAATAATTCGACCGATTTTTGACCACTTACCAGTCTACTGCTGTGCCGGGATAATACTAAATTTTTTTCATTTTTTTCTCTCTCCTTTGACTAAACTGGTTCAGACCGGTTCAGACCCTTTCACACTGAATCGGTCCGAACCGGTTCAGGTGAGATTTGGCATTTTTCGGTGCTACCGGCCTGTTCCCGAGGTGGTTCGGCCACCGTTAGGTGCGCTTTGGCCTGGGGAAGGTTCGTTTGGCTTGGCTCGGCCCAAATTGCCGCCGGTGCTGACGAATCTCCCTTTTTTCCCCACAAGTTCTCCCTCGACGATCTGCCTTTTCGGCAGCTCTCACAGCGCGTGCCGGCGTCCAGTCGCCTCCTGGGTTGCCGGTCATCCCTCGTCGGTGTCTTCCTCGCACTCCCTCACAGCCGTTGCTCGCCGGTGGTGAGGAAACAATGATTTCGGTTTTCGGTCACTGTTTCCTCGCGATTTTCCTTCTGTTTTCTCTTTTTTTTTTCGATTTTTACTTTTTTTTCTTTCAGATTCCTCTTTGTTTTTTTTCCTTTATATATATATTATATTATATTTTACTATAATATAATATAATATATATCCCAATGTAATAATATATTTCATTATAATATTATTATAATAATAATAAACAATTATTTTATATTATTATAATAATATTATAGTACCACAACCCGTGTACATATATTTTATTTAATTTTGCTTTGAAAAATAGATATATATGTACATCATATTCTATTTTTATTATTTCTCCAGAAATATAATTTTTTTCTTTATTTCGGAGATAAATTCCTATTGTGGGAAAATTTTCTGGTTATCATTTTCGGACTAACTTCCCTTCTTGGACTCTTTATATTTTTGCGTTCTGAGTCCATATTTTCATTCGGTTTAACCTAATTTCATTCGGTTTATTTCGAATTTAATCAATCTCTTATTTCGATATTTTAAAACTTATCGACTTGCAATTACTTCCGATAAAGTCAAAATTGTATTATTTCTTCCTTATTGCTCGATATATCATAATTACATATTCAAATGATATATTCGTAAAGAAATAACACAAAATTCAGGTCTTACAAAAAGCACAATTATGTAATCGAATGTACGGTCGGGGATGTATATGTACAAGTCGTTGTATTTAAAGTATATGAGTTTACTTTTAAGAAAAGAATACTTATAGTCAATAGAATATCTATATTGACATGTATGTATGTTGTGGAATGAATATGGTTGGGGTGACTAATATCGAATCACAACCCAACGATTTGGTGTTGAGTTATGACAGTAGGAGAGGTAAGTAAAATGCGAAAAATTTGTGGTGATTTTGGTAGGTCACGGGAATGGAGGTCGTGACACCTGTGCACTTGCGGTTTACACGTCGAGGAAGGACGCGATCAAACTACAAAAGAAAAGGTGTAAAAATAGAGATTAGTGAAGAAATGGGATCAAAGTGCAAATTACTAAAATGCGAATCTAAAATGAATATAATGAAAATATGACTAAAATCCTATAAAGTAAATAAAAATGCATGAAACTATTTTTTAAAAATTAAAAATACAACTATAAAAATGCAAAGGAATAAAAACTAATGCATGAAATTCCTAAAAATGCCTAATATGAAACCCTAAAATGCCTAAACCTAAAGTAGTGCCTACACTCTAAAATACATAATTAACTCCTGATGCCTAACACTATAACTGCATGGATTCAATAATATTTTTGAAATTTTTGAAAATGAATTAAAATGGACTAAAAATGCATGAACTTAACCATAATCCTAAGTTAACCCTAAATGCGTGTTTAACCCCTAAAGTAATTCAAATGGATCCTTAAAATAGCATCTAATGTGTTCCTAAAATAGTTCTCAAAAACCAAAAAAGAAAAATGCAACTAACACCTAACTAATGCATAGAAATGTCAACGCAAATGACGTGGAAACTTCATCATACTTTGCCTAACTAATGCCCTATATGAATACTATCCTAAGACACTTATATTTCACTCAGAACAGTAGCTAAATGACCCTAAACCGTCATGAATATGTATATTGTACAAAATTAAATTTTCACAAAAAATATTGCCTAAAATGTGAAAATGATGTCATGGAAATTAAATTAAGCACTAACTAATCACTAACCTTAAATGTATGACTCTGATGTAACTTGAAAACAAATTAAATGCACCTTGTAAATGCCTAAAATAGAAGCAAACAAAACTGACTTGAACAATTCTATATCTCTCGCTTAAACTAAGTGGAATCGGTGTAAATGCAATGAAAACCAGTTTACTTAATTCTTAAAAATTTCCTAAGGAGTGCATGATATTAATATGACTTAATTCTAACCAATAGGCCATAACTAATGCCTAAAACTTATGCCAATTGCAGAAATAGAATGCTAAAAATGCCATGTCAAATGCTACAAAAGCTAAACCAATCAACTTCTAAAAGTTACCTACTTAATGTGTGATCCTAATATGATTTTATACTACCTAATATGATTTTATACTACCTAAATGACCCTCAAAATGATATAAAACAACAACTAAAAATAACAAACAATAATGCCTAAAAATCCTGGACAGTAAACTAAAATGAGGTGATTAATGCCAAATAGCTATGGAAATGTAACCTAACTTATCCTAAAAAAAAGTACCTAATGCAAGTATGACCCTGAATGACTTTGTGAGACCCTATGTATGTATGACTTTGTTATATATTGATGGAAAAATAAGACGTATGATTTTGATCATATACATATATGTGAATGTGATTGCAAAGAGAATGTATGAATACTCGTAAATACATGTAATGGCAAAATAAGGGTTGAAGTGGCCACAGACTAAACAAAAGGAACTCAAGACATTCAAACTGAATATAATGATTTAAAACACGAAATGGTAATGCAAGGACTATGAATTTTGTGTACCCTTTTTGATTTCAAGCAGTACACACAAGTTCTTTAACATGAGAATCATAAGAAATGAATCTTTTCGTACTCTAAGTGTGAATAGGATGCAAAATGACTAGTGAAGCAATCAAAGACAAGTTTTTCCCTTGAAATTTTAGAAAAACTACAGTTGGGAACCTGTAGAGGAAGGCTAGATTGATCTCTTATTCAAAGCAAATCGATCTCTTATTCAAAGCAGATCGATCTCTCATTCAAGCAAATCGACCCCATGTGATTTTTTAAGGAACAAATCGAGCCCTCCCCAGTGCAGATTGATCCCCATTTGAATCTGCCAAGAGCAGATCGATCCTCTCACTAGAGCAGATTGATCCTATCACTAGAGTAGATCGATCTTATTGTGCTCAAAATGTAGAAAAAAAGCATTCAGCAAAGGGGAGATCGATCCCTCATTTAATCGATCTCGGTATGCTTTTGCCTAGCAATGATCGATCTCATCCCTAAAAATAGATCGATCTCTAAAGGATTCTGGCTAGCAAAGATCAATCTCTTCCCATGAGCAGATCTTCCTTTGCCTAGCTCGATTCTGAATCTCTTTACGAAGCATGTGAACGATATAAGGAGCTTCTTAGGAAGTGCCCTCACCATGGCCTACCTTTATGGCTGCAAGTCCAAACCTTCTACAACGGACTTACAAGCCAAAATAAGACCATTGTTGACGCTGCTGCGGGTGGAGCGCTAATGTGTAAAACTGAGGAGGAAACTTACGAGTTGTTAGAAAAGATGACTACTAACAACTATCTATGGTCCTCAGAGAGGCAACTGCCTAAGAAATCGACGGGTATCTATGAGGTCGACATGCTATCTACCTTGATCTCTCAGATTGCTAACCTTATGAAGAAGGTAGAGTTGCTCAGTACCCATCATAATCCTTCCACTAGTCCTAATCCTGTTTATTTTGTACAAAGTCCTTTCCTTTCATGCAATCTGTGTGGTGGTACACACTCTGTAGATAGCTGTGCGCTTAACTTAGAATTGATTTAGTACGTTGCCTCATCTCAGAAGCAACAGAACAACCCATTTTCAAACACCTATAACCCAGAGTGGAGGAACTATCCTAACTTCTCCTGGAGTCAAAATCAAGGGCAATCTTCTAATTCTAGACCAGTAGGACCCCCTAGTTTTGAAGCTCCACCAGTTCATGTACCACCACATTAGTAACTTCCATATCATCCACCTCATCACTCTCATCACCCATTCCCATTTCAACAATTTCAACATCATTCATCCCCACCACAACCACCTATCCAGCCACAACATATACTTGCACCATCACCAATAGCTGATAAGAAGCCCTCGCTTGAGGAGATGTTCACAACGATCCTGTAAAATCAAGCTGTCTCAATCAAGAATTTAGAAGTTTAGGTTGGACAAATAGCTAATGCTCTTAGCCAACGTCCACAAGGGACCTTTCCTAGTAACACTGAAGTTAATCCTGTTAGGCAAAGAGAGGGTAAGGAACATGTTAAATCCATCATCCTTAGGAGTGACAGAGAGCTAGATGACCCATAAGTTAAGTCCAATCATGTTAAGCTCATAGTGGTATAGCCTTTAGGGTCTAAAGAGGTAGTTCAAGAAGAACAAGAACATCAGGATCAATCTGCAAAGGAATCCAAGTTAGGGGCTTCTTCATCTATACCTTCTTCTTCTTCACAGCCTTCCTCGTCCTTTGATGCTACATATGACACCACTACATCCCTTCCAGTTAGACCACCAATACCTTTTCATTAGAGGTTCAAAAATAAAAAACTGGAACAACAATTCGCTAAATTTCTTGAAGTTTTTAAGAAACTTCACATCAACATTCCTTTTGCAGATGCTTTAGAGCAAATGCCAAGTTATGTGAAGTAGTTAAAGGATATCCTCTCTAAGAAAAGAAGATTGGAAGATTATGAGATAGTGGCCTTAACTGAGGAATGTAGTGCAATTATTTAGAGGAAATTACCCCCCAAGCTCAAAGATCCCGGGAGTTTTACCATACCATGCACAATTGGAAATTTATTCTTTGGTAGAGCCCTTTGTGATTTAGGAGACAGTATCAATTTGATGCCTTTCTCTATTTATCAAAAGTTAGAATAGGGGATGCTCAGCCCACTACAGTGACCCTTTAGTTGGCTGATCGATCCATTAAATATCCGAAGAGGGTTATTAAGGATGTGTTAGTAATGGTGGATAAATTTATTTTCCCTACGAATTTTATTATATTAGACATGGAGGAAGACAGGGAAGTCTCCATTATACTAGGCAGACCTTTCCTAGCTACTGGTAGGACTTTGATTGACGTGCAAAATGGAGAGTTGACTATGAGAGTCCTAGATCAAGAGGTGACATTTCATGTTTTCAAACCTTTGAAGCTCCCTAATGACTCTTAAAAGTGTTTTAAGATGGATGTTGAGGAGGATATAAGACTTGAGCACAAGAAATCTGAGAGAATGAAGTAGATAGAGCAAATAAGGAGTTAACTGTCAACATTCTATCACCACTTTGGCTGATCCTTCTACTCTTCACCTTGCTGCTGAGTGTTGTGTTCGTTAGCTGCATTTGAAGTGACTGTGTTTTTCTATTTTTACTTTTTGTACAGTTCTTTTCTTTTCTGCTGTTTCTTTGTTTGTTTATTTTACAGGTTTCTTTTCTAGTTTTATGTTTTCAATCAAGCTTCGATTGTTCGTCATCATCATCAGAAAGGGGAGTACTCTATTCCTGAGCTTAAATTCTTATATTATCTGCACATTGAGGACACTGTGCACTTTAAGCTTGGGGGAGGGGATATCACTTAAGCAATTTTGGGCAAAATTGAATTTTTTTTTTGAAAATATGAGCTTAAATTGTTTAATTTTGGGATGATTTAGTACTTAGCATGTAGTTTTCCCATATTTCGATGATATGACCCCATGATTAGGTTTGATTTTGATTGAATGAGAAGCATGATTATAGGAAAAGCATAAAGTTGAATTCTTGAATTGGTCTTGATTCTGATCGTGATTTCCTCATCTTATGCACATGTCATGTCATGAATCAGTATATTTATTTAGAGAAAGCTTATGTGGACATAGGATTGCATTTGTTCAATTGATTTTGTGCATCATATTCTAGAATTTGTTTGATCTTATCTCGAGGTGAAATATTAGATCACACTTAATTAGGGAGATGATTTAAGCCATCTTTGGATCGTTTGAGCCTTTCTAGCCATCCCCGTACATATTTTACCCCTAGTCACCCATCTGGGCTAAATAAGCTTTTCTCTGTAAATACACTTGCATAAATTTCCTTAGCTTAAATACTTTGTTCCTATCCCTTACCCCGAAAGCATGAAAGTCATTAGGATATATTGTAAGCTTTATGCATATGGGTTTAGGAGATAGTGAAAGTTAAAAAAAAAATGAAATGAAAAAAAATGAAAGAAAAAGAAAAGAAGAAAGATGAAAAATAAAAAAAATAGAATAAAATGTTTAGTGAAATAAATAAGTTTGGGGGAAATAAATTTGAGCTCTTACATTAAAGATCCTAGAAAGTAATGCATGTTAAGAGGTAATTAAACCTAAATCGACTTTATCATACCTTAACCCCAACCTTACATTACAAACCTAATGAAGTCCTATTGATCTTTGGTTAAGTGTGACTACATTAGTGGAGAGAGAAGTGAAAAGTAAACTTATGGGAATGATCACATGTCATTGACTTTGTATTCACTGTGTTTGCATAATCTGATCCAGATAATGTGCTATGAAGTGGCTTCAACATTTTTACACACACACGGGGAGTCCAATTTGGGTTAGGACTTATGATTGAATGATTCTGAATGTTGGACTTGTAATTGTGAATCTTTGAGATCATAGTTTGTACTTTTTCTTTGAGGATGATATTGGGGAAATTATTGTGTTTAGTACTTGTCATTCCTACATTTGTTTTGTTTTGCTTGAAGACAAACAAAAGCTCAAGTTTGGGGGTGTGATAATTCTATTTTTAATAGAATTATTTGTGCTTAATTTCTTAATTAATTATTTAAATCCCAATATTATTTTATTAATTATCCCCTTTATTTAATTAAAATTCTTTAATATGCAGATATAATAAATCCGGATGAAACTCAGTCATTTTAGTCAAAATTGGGCTGAAATCGGGCTAAAGGAGACTGGACCACTTCCAATTTATAGATCGAGTCACCAGTCGTCTAGACACACGTGATGCCAGGTACCCGTATTTTATTCACTCCGAAACGATAAGATCGACGGATACCGTGCCAACCCTCTTGAAGAGACACACCGGCCCACATCGCACAACCAATTGTACAAAAAGACTGATGACATGAAAATATCTATTCTGCAACAAATAAAATGAAGACAAGTGGGCAAACAATGCCTACTCATTTAGGATGAAAAATTACTATTGTACCTTTAAGTGTGTATACAAATAGAATATGATGGCAATTGAAAAAATCAAGTAGTCTAGGGTAGGAGTAGTGTAGTTTAGGGTAATGTAATCTAGGGTAGAATAGTTTTAGAGTATATTTAGGATTTATTTTCCTGGTTTTCAAGTTTTTCTTTTTCGTTAGCCCGGGTCGCCCGCGTGACAGGCGGGAATACTCACCACTATACTACAACGACCTAAATATTCTAAAACTATTCTACCCTAGATTACATTACCCTAAACTACATTACTCCTACCCTAGACTAGATTTTTTCAATTGCCATCATATTCTATTTATATACACACTTAGGGGTACAATGGTAATTTTTCATCCTAGATGAGTTGGCATTGTTTGGCCACTTATCTTCATTTTATTTGCTGCAGAGTAGATATTTCCATGTCATCAGTCTTTTTATCCAATTGGCTGTGCGATGTGGCCTGACATGTATCTTCCAGAGGGTTGGCACGGTGTCCGTCGATCTTATCATTTCGGAGTGAATAAAATACGAGCACCTGCATCACGCGTGTCCAAACGACTGGTGACTCGGTCTGTAAATTAGAAGTGGTCCAGTCTCCTTTAGCCAGATTTCAGCTCAATTTTGACTGAAATGACTAAGTTTCATCCGGATTTATTTTATCTACAGATTAAAGAATTTTAATTAAATAAAGGGGATAATTAATAAAATAATATGGGGATTTAAATAATTAATTAAGAAATTAAGCACAAATAATTCTATTAAAAATAGAATTATCAGTAGATCAATCCTATAGCCTGTAAACTGAATGCAGAGAGAGTTCAAAGCAAGGGAAGATCGATCTCATAATGCGATTTCTATATAAAGGGGTGTCAGTCGAGCCAAAACAACCTAGTTTTCTCACTCTAGAATACCACCCTCTTCCAAAAAGATTGGAGAAAAATCTATTTGAGCAAAGTTGTTCATTGGGAGGAGAAGACCAACATAGTTTGGAATCAACACTCAAGTTGTTAGATTGAAGGAGCAAAGTCTTCCTTTAAGATTTGGCCAAGTGAGGAAGTATAAACTAAGTAAGTTTTCAATACACCAACTTCAAGTATGTTTATCTATGCATTGTTATGGGTTATTTGGTGTATGTATTGTTGGTTGAAACTACCTAGAGTATGATGAATCCCCTATGACCTAAAAATGGGTTTAGTGTGAGAAAATGAACTAAGGTTGAATTAGTGATGAAATAATTATACTATGGTGATAGTGATGTCAAATGCATGATTTTGAGATGATTTTGAGGATCAACTAATAGGATTTGATAGAGCTATGAAATGCGCATAAGAGGTGTATGATGAAATGCCTTAGTAAAGGAGAGTGATGAACTTAATGCATTTTAGGCTTAAGGTCGACCTAATATGAATCATAAGACTTGATGAGTCTAATAGATTCTCGAGAAATGAATAGTGTAATCAAAATGGACTTAAGAGAAAATGAGGCCTTATAAGTGTTAATGAAACCAATAAGTCGAATCGACTGTAGTAAATACAAGAATTGTATTACATTGGGTTAAATTGATGTGATAAGCAATTTCGTGCAGCCCCAGAGATTTCATTAGGAGCGAATCAGATTACGCGATCGAGCGACTTTGAGTGAGTGGAATTACTTAACGTTATTCCAAGTAAGGGAATTTTGTGAGTATCTAGAGGTAACTGCACGTATTTTAAGGGTGTTTGTAGGGCTTTATAATTTCTTAGTTATCTAGAAAAGAAATAATGATTTGTGCGAACGATTTCGGATATAGATGAAAAGGAGGGTTTTATCTTGGAAGTAAATCCTACAAAAAGGGTAGTAAGGCTAATAATTGCATAAATATCATGTTTTGATGCTTTTATTGCTTCAATTTAAGCAAAATTGACGAATTGGCTGGCTATTTGATTTTCATAATTTTATGAAATAGCACGAGTCAGGTGCTGACTTTGGTTTTGAGCATGTTTGGTTGAAATAGAGCCGCATATTAGATTTATAGGAGTTTAATTGTGCTGGAGCTTTACTTGCACTAGTTTCCGATACTTTTACATGCATGAAATATGCTGGAGCCTAGCTCGCACTATATTTTGAATTGAGATGCATGCAAGCCGTATTGGAGCATTGCTCGTACGAGGATTTTACCGATTATGCATGAAAATCGTGCTGGAGCTTTGCTCGCACTGGGTTTTTCACACTGTGATATGAAATGAGTTGTGCTGGATGCCTCATGTAGACTATGTGTCAAACGGATGAGATGCTTGCACTAGCCGTGCTGGATGCCTCATGTAGACTGATAGTCACACAGATGAGATGCTCGCACGTGCACTTGAAACTGAGTCGGTTATATATGGTATGGGGTAGATAAGACCTACGACAGACACCCTCAATTGTGATATGGGTCCACGGAGTACGTTGTACTGTGTATATCACATGGAGTACGCTCTACTGTGTGTTGATGATGTTTGAGTTAAATTCTGGCAGGTAGGATTAACCCACCTCCCGTTACAGTATGATACCTCGCAAACCGAGATCCGTGTGGTCTGGGATGATAGTGACATAGTTGACTAACGGAGTCCTCGATTATATATAGTGACCACATGTCTCACATGATATCACATGGTTTTTGTATATTAGACACATTGTGTGTTATCTAGGGTAGACCCGAGGGAGGGGTCGAGCCTTATTGGATGTTTTTAAAGGGATGATATGTTGTTTTGTGACGAGTTTTACTATGTTTTGAGAAGGTGTTAAACCTTGATGGATGATTTTATGATGAGTATGAAATCTATGATTTGAAATGAAAATGATGAGTTTATTATGATGAGCATGAGAAGTTTTACATGATGATTTTCCTTGTTTACATGCCTATTTTCATGTTTTCAGTACATGATATATGTATATACATGTGGCATAGTTTGAACATTACCTTATGCTCCGGCTATAAATGAGTTTATGCCATGATATTATAAGCATGTAGATAGTGTAGTTATCTACCATGCTTGCATTATTGCCTTACTGAGCGTGTGGTTGCTCATCCCCTTCATGTTCCCCTCTACAGAGCGCACACAATAGTCTAGTGAGGGACTAAGGAGTTGTATCCGGATATCCGCTGCTCTCCATCACCAAGAGGTATACACACATGAATCTTTTTGTATCTAGACATGTAATAGCACAGTAATTATTTTGAAATGTAATATGAGAGATGTAAACGTTAGCAAACATGTATAACTATAGAACTTAAATTTCTAGATGTATGTTTTTGCTCTTGAACAATTAAAACATGGATGGTAAAGAGATAGAGGTCCACTTGCTTGTGATGCCAAGGATCCATGGGTCATCCAAAGAGGTCCCCTAGCCATCTATATTTGTTTGGAAGCCCAAACGACATAAGTCTTGGTTTAGTAATAAGTTGGGTTAAGTGTTTAAATAGCCCACATTTGAGTCTTATTGCGTTTTAGATCAATTATCCTATGTAACTAGGCTTAGGCGTGAATTTAAGTTTTAGTCTTATTTTCTGTTTGATGTTAATTTTTAGCCCACTTATTTAAGGGCTTAAATGCTAGATATTATTATAAATACCTTGTAAACGCTCTTGAATAAAGGAGAACATATCAAATTGAATTTTCAGAAATTTGAGTGTGCCTCTTTCTAGGGTTCTCTCTCAACTAGGTTTACCAAGGTCTTCTTCCTTGTGGCGCCTCCCTCTTCACCAACCACCATTGTTATACCTTAGGTTCTTGAATTTTATATTCGTAGGGTCGAGGTCCAATACCTTTGGTTTGAGTCTCTTTAGACTTTCGGTGTAGGTTGTTATTCTATTTTCCATTCAAAGTCTACCATCATTGTTTTCGCCCAGCTTGCATTTTTAGCTGCTTCAATTCCCAATCCATACGTTCCCTTAATCGTCTTAAATCATCCTCTTATTCATGCATATCAGTTTGGCATCAGAGCAAGGTGTCGATTTTTTGGTTGTGCGTCTTCCCCTTCATCTTTAACACTAACTCAGTGTAAAAAAAAAAAATTCCTACACTTAGTTGTGTTTGAGTGAGACTCTATACTTATTTGTTGTGTCTGAGTTGGACTCTACACTTAGTTGTTGTGTTTGAGTTGGACTCTACACTTAGTTTCATCTCTAACACTAAGTCATTGTCAAAAAAAAAAATCCTACACCTAGTTGTTGTGTTTGAGTGGGATTCTACACTTAGTTGTTGTGTTTGAGTTGGACTCTACACTTAGTTGTTGTGTTTAAGTTGGACTATACACTTAATTGTTGTGTTTGAGTTGGACTTCTGAATTTTTGTTTCAAGTCAATCTCTTAGCCACACTAAAACTCTTCCTCACCACCCTAGCCGTAAATCAGATTAGTCTTTGTTAAAAAAAAAAAAGAAAGAAAGAAAAAAAAAAGAAGAAAAAGAAAGAAAAGAAAAAAAAGGAAAAAAAAGAATAGAAAATACTTGGTGAATTGGTTGATCCTTCAAGGTTGAATCTTTGACTGAGTCTCTAGTACGATTGTGAACCTATAGAGTTGAGGTAGAGTAAGGGAAAAAAGCATGAGCGTGTGAGAAACATTAGTAGAGAAAAGTCGAATTACTGGAGTGAAACACGAGTGTGAGTGCCCCATCTTGAGTGAATTGAGTGTAAACACGTGAGGTTCTTTGTTTTCTGTTATCACTAACGTTTCTTGTAGGTTAAAGATGTCTTCTGAAGGTGATAACTCAGACTTTAAAAAAATTGAGTTCATGCTCCAGACAATGCAACAGCAGTTCCAATAGATGGACGTGAAATTCAATGACATTCATGATAAGTTGGACCGACATGAAGATCAGTTTGCAAGGATGCAACAAGGTGATTCTTCTCGTTTGAAAAGTAAGATTATTACCAATGAAGAGTATGATGATAATGTTTGGTATGATTTGGAAGAAGAGTTTGAGGCAGATAGACATCATAGAAGGCATCATGAGTATAGACATAGAGATCGAGTTGACATAGCCCGTGATAGAGGCAAAGAGAAGATGGATGGAAACCTTGTCAGCATAAAATTGAAGATTCCTCTTTTCTAAGGTAAGAATGATCCCGAGGCATATTTAGAGTGGGAAAGGAAGATTGACATGGTATTTGACTGCCACCACTACTCTGAGGTAAAAAAGGTTAAATTTGCTGCAGTAGAGTTCACAAAATATGCTATGGTATGGTGGGACCAGCTGGTCTCCAGTAGAAGAAGATTTGGTGATCCTCTAGTGTCTACATGGGATGAGATGAAACGCATCATGAGGAAAAGATTTGTGCCAAACCATTACTACAGAGAGCTGTAGCAGAAGCTCCAAGGTCTCACCCAGGGTTTAAAAAGTGTTGATTACTACAAGGAGATGAAGATAATCATGATCCGAGCCAATATCCAGGAGGATGCAGAAGCTACTATAGCTCGTTTTCTCTAAGGCTTGAATCGTGAGATTGCCAATGTGAGACCTCATAAATGTATAACCTTGTATATATGTAAATGGAATTATAATATGGATGATTTTGGATCAAGTAAATGTGAATGAAGTTCTAATGAGAATGAATGAGTATTGTGGATGCATGTGAAAGTTAAATGAGGGCTGAAGTAGCCACAAATTAAGTAAATGAAAGCCTCAAGCATCCAAAATGAGTATAAGGATAAATGAGCGTAAGACGAAGAATTATACGAACCCTTTTGATTTTCGAGCGATACGCACAAGTTTCATAATATGGAAGTCATAGGAAATGAGCCTTACCATGCCCCAAGTATGAATAGATTTCAAAATGACTAGTTAAGCAATCGAAGGCAAGTTAACCTTTGAAAATTTTGGGAAAACTGCAGTGGAAATGTAAAAAATAAAGGCCAGATCGATCTCCTATTCAAGGCAGATCGATCTCCTATTCAAGGCAGATTGATCTCTTGTGCAAAACAGAGCAATCCCAAATGAATTTGCTAAGGCAGATCGATCCTCCACTCAAGCATATCGATATCCTTAACTCTCGGGTTAGAGCAGATCGATCTCCCCTTAAGGCCAGATCGATCTCCTTAGCTCTCTGCTTGAAGCAAATCGATCTTGTCTCATTGAGCAGATCAATCTCATTATAAAGAATAGATTGATCTCATGCATTCGACAGATCAATCTCATGCCTTCAAAATGTCGTGAAAATGAGGAATTTAAGCAAGGCAGATCGATCTCCACTCTATACAGATGGATCTCATCAAGCCAATTTTATAAATATGGAGCAGTTGGATCTGCATTTCATGGAATAAAACCATTCCTTTCCATTTTCAATCCAAAACCTAGCTTTCTCACTCCAAAATCCACCAATTTTCATAAAGATTTGAGGGAAAGATATTATATACAAAGTTGTTCACATCAAAGAGAAGAACAACATAGCTTAGAGTCATTACCCCATTTGTTGGATTGAAGGACCAAAGGTGCATTTCCATTTGGAGTAAAGAGGAAATCAAGCTAGGTGAATTTCTAATGCAACAACCCAAGAACATTTACTTAGATATTGATTTTGGAGTAGATTGGTATGTATATTTGTAAGACTCGATTTTTATCAAAATTACTTATGATTCATATGATGTAAACAGGGATGGATGTAAATTGAATCATAAGAAGAGTTGTACGTGAATGAAAAATGCAAATGGAATGAATAAAAATTCCCGAATGCATTTAAAAGATCAAATGGAAGATTGAAATGGTCACAGATTAAATGAATGAGATTCAGACCATTCAGATTGGAGATAAGGATTTAAAACATGAAATGAGAAAAGGGTTCGTGAAGGGAAGTTGTGTTGGTTTGGTCCAGAACACGTTGAAGGGTAAAACGGTCAAAAGACCAAAATCCGGTATAAATTCGATAAGAAAAATTTCATTAAAAATATGGAATTGAGAAATCTTTATCAATAACGAGGAAAATATTGAATTTCGAGTCCAATTGATCAAGATATGAATTTATTGGAAATAATCAAAATTTTCACATCGAAAAATTATCCCAAAAATATTGGAAAAATATACCGAAAAGATGAAATAAGACAGATAAATTCATTTATGGATTAAATGAAAAATATAAATTTTTAATGATATTTTGAGATTTTTATAATATTTTAATGAATAAAATAATAATAAAATAAATTATAAATAATAATAATAATAATAATAATAATAATAATAATAATAATAAAAGAAACTGAATTTTGCGAAACACAAAACTGAGAAATAAAACAGAAAACGAAGCAGGCGAAAGGGAGAAGACAATCGAGGGAGTTGGTTCCCTCCATTCGATGAGCCACCAGCTAGACAGAAGGCCAGGTGAGGGTCGGCAAAGGTAGCCGACACCCGTGCGACCCACCAGTAGCCGCGACGTGTGGCGACGTTGTCGGAGAATGTCGGATCGAGAGGAAGAGACCGCGGGAGAGAAGATGGGATCGGCGGCCATCGGCACCGTTTCGACCCACCTCGAGGCCAGTCGAAGGTCCCCCTCGCGATGGTGCATCGAACAGCACCGAAAATTGTCGGAGAACCGGTCGGACGGCACCGGAACAAAAAAGATGAGCCTGAACCGGTACAGACCGGTTCAGTGTAGTGAAGGTGAGCTGAACCGGACCGGACCGGTTCAGCCAAAAAGAAAAGAAAGAAAATAAAAGAAAAAGAAAATGGGAAAGGAAAAAAAAAGGAAGAAAAATGGAAGAAAAATTCCAATGATGCAATTGAGCTACAATAAACCAATAAGCGGTCGGAATTGACCGAGTTAAATTTCGTAATATTTAATTTGATTAATATTCGACAGAAAATTTACTCAGAAAAGTATGTAATAGTGTAGCTCGACAATTGGCGACAAACGAGAGCTCGAGTCAGCCTCGATTTACGTACTATTCTGAAATCTTAGGTAAGTAACCATTATTTACGACACTTTGCATAGTTATGCGTGTTAGAAATTTATCGCATAAATTATGGATTGATTCCGTATAAAATGAATTATATTCTGGAATTGGAGATAAATTGTCTTAAATAATTATTTGAGCTATCCGAGAGTTTAGAACGATGTCCAATAAATATTGATGGGCCTAATGAGCCCAATAGGCCTCAATAATGTGAATAGTAAGTGAAAAATGGGCTTAAGGCCGATTAAGGCCCATTAAGGTACAATCGGGCCCAAAATTTTAAATGGGCCTAATACTTTGAATTAAGCTCAGAAATTATGAAATACAGTTAAATTGAATGATTTTTGACTCGATAAATAATTATACGCAGCTCCGGAGATTTGATTGGGAGCAAATCAGACTGCATGATGAGACATCAGGAAAAGGTCAGACTGTACAGAAAAATGAGGTAAGGGAATTTTGTGAGTAGCTAGATGTAGCTACGCGTAATTTTAATAGCTTTTGTATACACTGAAAATGTATAAAGCTCCTAGAAATAGATTAAAAATTTTAAGGACTCGAAATAGGTAAAAGACTATTTTACTCCTACTGAGGGAAATCCACTTAAGGATGGTGAAAGCATGACATGGATGAAATGCATGATTTGAGGAATTTTTGTGACTTTTTAGCAAAGCAAATTGGTAGATTAGCCAGTATTTGCATAAATTTCACAAGATAACACTACGTAAGTGTTATTTAGATTTAAATGAAATTTCTTTGGAAAAAGGGCCAACTATCAAGTTTATATGGAAACAGATGGTGCTGGAGCCTTGCTCGCACTATATCTGAGTTTGTGAGTGTGCATAATGGTGCTGGAGCGGTTGCTCGCACCGATTTGTGTGACATGATATGCATAAAAAGGTGTTGGAGCGATTGGTCGTACTATTTTTAATGATTTGACATGCATGAGAGGTGCTAGAGCTTAGCTCGCACGAGTTTTGAACTGTGTGACGCATGCATTAGTGCTAGACCAGGGGCTCGCACTAGAGTTTTACATGCATGGCGGCTGGAGCCTAGCTCGCACCAGAGTTTCACATGATTTTTGTGACAGGGTGTTGGAGTCTAACTCGCACCAGATTTTCACTTGATTTTTATGACAGAGTGCTAGAGCGTAGCTCGCACTAGTTTTACATGATTTTGACAGAGTGCTGGAGCTTAGCTCGCACTAGATCTTATGAGATTTTATGAAACGCGTGCTAGAGCTTTGCTCACACGAGATTTTCTTTGATTTTATGAGAGTGCTGGAGCATTGCTTGTACTGATTTTATGAGACATGCGATGAGCTATGCTTGAACAGTCGAGTAGACTGTGTGTCATGCCGATTAAATATGCTCGCACGTGCATTTTGAGACATGCTCGATTATTGGTATGAGATATGGGTCCATGGAGTATGTTATACCGTGCAAGTAGCATGGAGTACGTTGTACCGTGCTGGGATTGATTATGTGGCATCTTCGGATGTGACTGGCATTTTCAGATGCGAGGGGCATCTTCGGATACGAGTGATCAGGCAGGATCAACGGGATAGACTAACCCACCTCCCGGGACGGTTCCTGATAGTGGTGAGACCTCGCACACAGGATCCGTGTAGTAGTAGGATCACAAGGATATAGCCATAGTCCTGGTTATTTGCCTGAGATATTGATATATATTTATATATATTGCCTAGTCTCGCATGTTACTATCTTATGTTTTGAAAGCTTGAGAATGCGTGGATTTTGTGTGAGTTTGGACTACCCGAGGGAGCGGTTGGATCTTAAATGATGATATTGGTTTTGTTGTGAATAAATGGAATTTTCAATGTTTTCGAAAATGCTTGGAAATAAATGATTTTATGTGGATCAGGATCACCCGAGGGAGGGGTTAAGTCCTGATGAGTGTGATGGATGTGGATTCTTGAAATGAATTAAAATGTTTCTACGGTTTTGTGGAAACTCAGCATGATGTATTTTCCATGCTTGTTTATAATTCAGGCAATGAAATATTTTAGGATGAGGAGGTTATCTATGCTTTAATTGAAAATGCATGATTTTAATTTAATTCATGCGTTTTATGATTTTACATAAGATAGCATTGAGGCATGAGTTGCATGATTTTCATAAGCACTAACAGTTTTTATAAACTATGGCATTGATGTGTGCATGATTTCGTGCATGAGCTTTAAACGAAAAGAAATGGATTTAAGGGCATGGCATTATGAGCATGTAGATAGTGGAGTTAACTACTTACTTACATAATTGCCTTACTGAGTGTGTGGTTGCTCACCTCCTTATTTTCCCCTCTTTTTCAGAGCACTCGCAGTAGATAGTGAGCGACTGATGACTTGCATTCTTGGTATCCGCTGCTTCTCATCATCGAGAAAAGGTATACACACTTGTATGGTTTTTGTATCTAAATATGTAAATGCACAGTACTGTAAACATATATGACGTCGGGATGTAAGGTTATGTAAATGAAATTATGAATGTAACATGGAAATGGAATGGTAAGTAGTATGAGGGGACTAACATCGAATCATAGCCCAACTGTTGGTAGGATGGTCACGATGAAAGGAAGGTAAGATTTAAATATGAAAAAAAAAATGAAAAATTTACTATGATTTTTGGATCGTGACAATTGGTGGTATTAGAACTAAGTTGGCCTGATATAAGTCGGTGTTAGCGGTTAAGGAAGTTTACATCCCCATGTACTGTGCTTTGCTTAGATACAATTGTGTATATCGAGATAGAATTGTAGCTAAGAATTTGGTTTTGAATG
This sequence comes from Firmiana major, assembly GCA_033439115.1. Classification (NCBI taxonomy): domain Eukaryota; kingdom Viridiplantae; phylum Streptophyta; class Magnoliopsida; order Malvales; family Malvaceae; genus Firmiana; species Firmiana major. Next base: position 71,112,671 of record CM065898.1, on the reverse strand, counting down.
CAAGAATCTATTTATTATAATTGATAGCCACTATGGTAGAGAGGCAAGAGTACACGTGCTCGAGAGTCAAGATGAGATTGAAGTGGAAGCTGGTATTGAGCATGCCCCACAGAGTCCGATAGAGAGATCAGACAGTATTAAGACACGTTTCGTGAGGTTTGAGCGGAGTATGGAGAATATTTGTAGGAGTTATTTTCTCAGATTATGATGGGATATGAGGGTGAGTTAGAGCATTGGTGGAAGTCCGCTCGACCCATCTTAAGAGTTAGACATCTAGAGCTGACATGAGAGATGATTTTAGATGTATTCCGGTGACAGCATATCCCAGAAACTGCTTAAAAAATTACAGATAAAGTTCTTTACTCTGACCCAGAAGAAACTGGTTGACTGACGAGTATGAAACTCATTTTATATTCTTGGGCAGGTATGACCCCGACACTATGAATAGTGAGAGTAGGGATGTCTGAAAGTTCATGGAAGGGCTTAGATTGTCAATTATAGTCCGATTGGCCCCGTTAGATATCACTACCTATGCCGAGGCAGTGCGCAAACTACAGTTGTGTGAATAAGATTAAAAGTTGCACACCTCTAAGATTGGGAAAGGTAGTAAGGCCGAAATAGAGACAGAAAGAGAATAGTGGATGATAGGGATGTCAGAGCGGGAAAGAGACCATTTGGTAAGAGATTTAGAGCTGTCGAGTTATGGGGTAAGATAATTCGTAACCCCTAATGTATTCAGTTTCAACACTTACGAAGGGGTATTGTGATTGGAGGACCCCGACCTGCTACTGAGCAGGGTAGGATATGTGGTAGTTACCACGAAAATAAGATGTTGGATGAGGGCGAGTGTAAGCCTTGGACCAGGACACTATTAATGTTTCATTTGATGTGGTCGAGGGTACCACCTTGATTGTGAATAATGAAGCAACTATCTTAATTAATCCTGGTGCCATGCATTTATTCATACCGCCCTTATTTGCATATAAGTTAGTGAAAGACGTGAATGCCTACACCCTTGGGCACAATGCTAATAGTTAGCACCCCAATGAAGGAAGGTTAACTAATAGAATAATTATGAATAAGTTATAAGTCGAAAACGGGGGAAGAAGTATAAGTAAGCCAATTTTAGTCAATGGAATATGAATAATTTTGAAGTAATATTTGAGAATAAATTGGTCGGCAAACTATGCTGTTCAGATATCTATCCTAAGATAGTGATATGGTTATCCCTGAAAAGTATACTGTAAGTTTTGACAAGTAATAAAAAGGGGTGTAGCGATTGAAATTAAAGGAGTAAAGGATTGTACTCACAAAATGAGTAATGATGGGAATGTTTTCTCATTTATGTGGTTGGTATGGATAAGGCACATTTGGAGTTAACAGATATCCTTATGTTCAGTGAGTTTCCTGATATCTTCCCGGATATTCTACCAGGGTTGCCACCTGTTAAAGGAATGGAGTTTTCTATTGATATGGTACCTGGTACGGAGCCGATATCCTAACCACGGTATAAAATGGTATTAGTGGAACTGGAAGGACTAAAGAAGCAATTATAGGAGTGATTGGATAAAAGTTCATCAAATCTTTTTTGAGATCGATTTGATGTTTGGGTAACATCCGTTAAGAATTCGGAATGTGAAAGTGCCCAAAATGATTTTCGTAACCATTAGGGTATTGATGAACAAGGTATTCAAACTTTACCTGGACTAATTTGTGGTCATCCTTAGAGATGATATTTTGATGTACTCGAAGTCTAGGGAAAAGCATGAGTAGCAACTGAAACTATTTTACAAATGAATTGTTGAGAGTTTCTCGAAATAGGTTGCTCAGTTGTCACATCTCGTTTGAAAAAAAGATTGCATACGAGTGGGATGATAAGTATGAAGGTAGCTTCGGTTAGTTTTGGTGTATTGAAGTATGAACTAACCACCATAATTATTTTCACTATACCCAATAGCTCAAGAGGTTTCGCTGTGTATATGGATACCTCAAAATAATGAGTGGGCTGTGTATTGATGCAAAATGGGAAGATAGTCGATTATGGATCTAGACAACGTAAGGATTATGAAAGAAACTATCTGACCCATGATTTAAAGTTGGCAGTGGTAGTGTTTGTACTGAGTATATGGCACTACTATGTACACGGTGAGAAATTTCGGGTATGCACTAATCATAAGAGTCCCGAGTATTTGTTTTCACAGAAAGAGTAGAATATGAGATAACATAGAGGGTTAAAGCTTCTGAAGGATTATGATTTTGGAAAATTGTACCACCCAGGAAAGGCTAATGTAATGGCTGATACCTTGAGCAGAGAGAGCCTCGGGATGGTATCACATATGATGGACAGGGAGCGTGAGCTACTAGAGCAGTTGTGAGCCTCAGTAGTGATGTGATCCCTTCTAATGATGACAGTGATTTTTTGACAGCTAGCCTGAGATTAGAACCAAATTTGAGTGACCAGATTCGATAGGCTTAGTGTGATGACCAACAGGGTGTCGATAGTGTGGGTCAGATTCAGATGGGTACTGTGGCAGAGTTTACAGTGAATAATGATGGCTTATTGAGGTTCAAAATAGTATAAGTGCTCCCTATGACCACAGTTGATGAGATAGTGTTATTGTCAGAAGCTCACACTTCGGGATATACAGTGCATCCGAGAAGTTAAATATATCAGAATCTGTGAAAAGGGTATTGGTGGTCAGATATGAAAAGAGACATTGTAGAGATTGTGAAGAAGTGTCTCGTATGTCAGCAGATTAAGGTAGAGCAATAGAAGTTTGCAGGGTTACCTACATCGACACGGAAATGGGAGCAAGTTACCATGGATATCGTGATGGGTTATAGAGGACCGCAGGAATCACAAGGCTATCTGGGTGATAATCGATAGATTGACTAAGTCTACCCACCTTCTGGTTATGAAATCCCGAGATACTCTGAGTGTGTAGGCAGATTTATGTGTACAAAAAATTGTGAAACATTATGTAGCGTCCTAGGGAGCATGATAACTAATAGGGATTCCCACTTCACTTCCCACTTCTGGGAACATTTTTTAGGAAGCTATGGGAACCCAATTGAGTGTTAGCACAACGTTCCATCCTCAGAGAGATGGTCAGTCAGAGGGGACTGTACAGATGCTGGAGGATATGATGAGAGCATGTGCCATTGATTTTATAAGCTCCTGGGATGATCAGTTGCTACTAATTCAATTCGCCAATAGCGATAGTTATCACTTGAGTATCGGGATAACATTATATGAGGCCTTGTATGGCCGTAGGAGTTGTTCCCCGACTTGGATAGGAAGAAGTGGGTGACGATAGAGAATTGCTCCCAAATTGGTATAATAAGTCTTTGAAGGTGTTCAGTTAATTATGAGTGGTGGAGAATACCTTAGAGCAGACGAAAAAGTTATGCTGACAAGAGATGAAGACTGTTGAAGCTCAAAGAGAGTAGGTCGTATGTTGAAAAGTCGATTCGAGTATTAGACAGAAGGAGAAAGTATTGAGGTTTAAAACGATCTCCCTAGTTAAAGTCCTTTGGTAGTATTACACTCCGAAAAAAGTCACATGGTTAAAAAGTATGATGTGATAGATGTAACCGAAGTTGTTTATGGACCTATTTGACTTGGTTCTAATTTGGAGGACCAAATTTCTTAAGTGGGGGAGATTATGTAAGACCCGATTTTTCTCGAAATTCCTTATGATTCATATGAAGTAAACAGAGTTGGATGTAAATTGAATCATAAGAAGAGTTGTACGTGAATGAAAAATGCAAATAGAATGAATAAAAATTCTCGAATGCATTTAAGAGATCAAATGGAAGATTGAAATGGTCACAGATTAAATGAATGAGATTCGGACCATTCGGATTGGAGATAAGGATTTAAAACACGAAATAAGAAAGGGTTCGTGAAGGGAAGTTGTGTTAGTTTGGTCTAGAACACGTTGAAGGGTAAAACGGTCAAAAGACCAAAATTCGATATAAATTTGATAAGAAAAATTTCATTAAAAATATGGAATTGAGAAATCTTGATCAATAACGAGAAAAATATTGAATTTCGAGTCCAATTGATCAAGATATGAATTTATTAAAATTAATCAAAATTTTCACATCGAAAAATTATCCCGAAAATATTGAAAAAATATACCGGAAAGACCAAATAAGACAGATAAATTCATTTATGAATTGAATGAATAAAATATAAATTTTTAATGATATTTTAGGATTTTTTATAATATTTTAATGAATAAAATAATAATAAAACAGATTATAAATAATAATAATAAAAAAGAAACTGAATTTCGTGAAACGCGAAACTGACAAAGAAAACAGAAAACGAAATAGGTGAAAGGGAGAAGACAACTGAGGGAGTCGATTCCCTCCATTCGACCAGCCACCGGCGAGACAGAAGGCCAGGCAAGGGTCGTTAAAGGTAGTTGAGACCCGTGCGACCCACCAGCAGTTGCGACGCGCGTTGACGTCGCCGGAGAACGTCGGATCGAGAGGAAGAGACCGTGGGAGAGAAGATGGGATCGGCGGCCATCGACGCCATTTTAACCCATCCCGAGGCCAATCGAAGGTCCCCCTCGTGATGGCACGCTGAACAGCACCAAAAATTGTCAGAGAACCGGTCGGACGACGCCGGAACGGCATAGATGAGCCTGAACCGGTACGGACCGGTTCGGTGCAGTAAAGGTGAGCTGAACCGGACCGGACCGGTTCAACCAAAAAGAAAAGAAAGAAAAGAAAAGAAAAAGAAAAAGGGAAAAGAAGAAAAAAGGAAGAAAAATGGGAGAAAATTTTCAGTGATGCAATCGAGTTACGGGTAAACCGGTAAGCGGTCGAAATTGACCGAGTTAAATTTCAAAAATATTTAATTTGATTAATATTCGACTGAAAATTTACCTAGAAAAATATGTAATTGTGTAGCTCGACAATTGGCAACAAACGAGAGCACGAGTCAGCCTCGATTTACGTACTATCCTGAAATCTCGGGTAAGTAACCTTTATTTACGACACTTTGCATAGTTATGTGTGTTAGAAATTTACCGCATAAATTACGGATTAATTCTGTATAAAATGAAATATATTATGGAATTGGAGATAAATTGTCTTAAATAATTATTTGAGCTATCCGAGAGTTTAGAACGAGGTCCAATAAATACTGATGGGCCCAATAAGTCCAATAGGCCTCGATAATGTGAATAGTAAGTAGAAAATGGACTTAAGGCCGATTAAGGCTCATTAAGGTGCAATCGGGCCCAAAATTTTAAACGAGCCCAATACTTTGAATTAAACTTAGAAATTATGAAATACAATTAAATTGAATGATTTTTGACCCGATAAATAATTATACGCAGCTCCAGAGATTTGATTGGGAGCAAATTAGACTGCGTGACGAGACATCAGTGAAAAGGTCAGATTGTACAGAAAAATGAGGTAAGGGAATTTTCTGAGTAGCTAGATGTAGCTACGCGTAATTTTAATAGCTTTTGTATACACTGAAAATGTATAAAGGTCCTAGAAATGGATTAAAAATTTTAAGGACTCGAAATAGGTACAAGACTATTTTACCCATACTGAGAGAAATCCATCTAAGGATGGTGAAAGCATGACATGCATGAAATGCATGATTTGAGGAATTGTCGTGACTTTTTAGCAAAGCAAATTGGTAGATTGGCCAGTATTTGCATAAATTTCACAAGATAACACTACGTAAGTGTTATTTAGATTTAAATGAAATTTCTTTGGAAAAAAGGGCCAACTATCAAGTTTATATGGAAACAGAAGGTGCTAGAGCATTGCTCGCACTATATTTGAGTTTGTGAGTGTGCATAATGGTGCTGGAACGATTGCTCGCACCGATTTGTGTGACATGATATGCATAAAAAAGTACTGGAGCGATTGCTCACACTAGTTTTAATGATTTGACACACATGAGAGGTGCTAGAGCTTAGTTCGTACGAGTTTTGAACTGTGTGACGCATGCATTAGTGCTAGACCAGGGGCTCGCACTAGAGTTTTACATGCATGGGAGCTAGAGCCTAGCTCGCACCAGAGTTTCACATGATTTTTGTGACAGGGTGCTAGAGTCTAACTTGCACCAGATTTTCACTTTATTTTTATGACAGTGTGCTAGAGCCTAGCTCACACTAGTTTTACAAGATTTTGACAGAGTGCTGGAGCTTAGCTCGCACTAGATCTTATGAGATTTTATGAAACGCGTGTTGGAGCTTTGCTCGAACGAGATTTTCCTTGATTTTATGAGGTACTGGAGCATCACTCACATTGATTTTCTAAGATATGCGATGAGACGTGCTTGGAGCGTCGGGTAGACTGTGTGTCATACCGATTAAATATGCTCGCACGTGCATTTTGAGACAGGCACGATTATTGATATGAGATGTGGGTCCACGGAGTACGTTGTACATGCAAGTAGCATGGAGTACGCTGTACCGTGCTGGGATTGATTATGTGGCATCTTCGGATGCGAGTGGCATCTTCGGATGCGAGTGATCGGGCAGGATCGACGGGATGGACTGACCCACCTCCTGGGGTGATTCTCGATAGTGGTGAGACCCCGCACACAGGATCCGTGTAGCAGTGGGATCACGATGATATGGCCATAGTCCTGGTTATTTGCCTGAGATACTGATATATATATTGCCTAGTCTCGCATGTTACTATCTGATGTTTTGAAAGCTTGAGAATGTGTGGATTTTGTGTGAGTTTGGACTACCCGAGGGAGGGATTGGATCCTGACTGATGATATTGGTTTTGTTGTGAATAAATGGAATTTTTGATGTTTTCGAAAATGCTTGGAAATAAATGATTTTATATGGATCAGGATCACCCGAGGGAGGGGTTGAGTCCTGATGAGTGTGATGGATGTGGATTCCTTAAATGAATTAAAATGTTTTCTACGGTTTTGTGGAAACTCAGCATGATGTATTTTCCATGCTTGTTTATAATTCACGCAATGAAATATTTTAGCATGAGGAGGTTATCCATGCTTTAATTGCAAATGCATGATTTTGATTTAATTCATGCGTTTTATGATTTTACATGAGATGACATTGAGGCATGAGTTGCATGATTTCCATAAGCACGAACAGTTTTTATCAACTATGGCATTGATGTGTGCATGATTTCGTGCATGAGTTTTAAATGAAAAGAAATGGATTTAAGTGCATGGCATTATGAGCATGTAGATAGTGGAGCTATCTACTTACTTACATAATTGCCTTACTGGGCGTGTGGTTGCTCACCCCCTTATTTTCTCCTCTTTTTCAGAGCACTCGCAGTAGATAGTGAGCAGTTGGTGACTTGCATTCTTAGTATCTGCTGCTTCTCATCATCGAGAAAAGGTATCCACACTTGTATGGTTTTTGTATCTAAATATGTAAATGCACAGTACTGTAAACGTATATGACGTCGAAGATGTAAGGTTATGTAAATGAAATTGTGAATGTAACATGGAAATGGAATGGTAAGTAGTGTGAGGGGACTAACATCAAATCATAGCCTAACTGTTGGTAGGATGGTCACGATAAGAGGAAGGTAAGATTTAAATATGAAAAAAAAGTGAAAAATTTACTCTGATTTTTGGGTTGTGACAATATTAATGGTAGAAACTAACTAGGATGCAAAGGAACAATTATGACCTAGAATGAGTCTAGTGTGGGAAAGTGAAATGTATTGGAATTAATGATGAATGAGATATCTTAAGGTGATAATGGTATTGTGAGTATGATTTTAAGACGGTGTTATTGAATGAATTGTGAGACTTACCCAAAAAGGGTAAAATGTGTCTTAAGGTATTGGGTAAAATCCATAAATGAGTGAGAGAGTAAGGGTAGAGTATTTCACATCAAGTCCTAAACAAGTAACTAAGTGAGTTACTAGATAAATTGAATGGAAATGGCTTGATGATGGCCAAATGCAAAAATGGGCCAAACTTAATGAAATAGGCTCAATGAAATATATTGACTAGTTGAAGTCAAAATGTGAGTTAGCAACATTAACTCAAGTGACTTGTGAATGAATTCCAGCTCCCGAGGATACACCGGTGTAAGTTGAGCCAAAAGCGCGAGAAGCGTAAAGGAAAAGAGCCGTTCCCAAGTAAATCGAGGTAAGGGAATTGTGTGGACTCTTAGAGATATCTATGCACATTTTGGGCGCATTATGTTTTCTAGAATGCATGTGGTAATAGGAAATGAAATGGGTGATTGAAGGGCAAAGAGTTGGGTTTTGAGAAATGTGTATGAAAATAAAAGCATGATGCTTTGAAAATCCCGTTTTATTTCTTTTTAGCAAATGATTGGTAGGCTGGCTAACATTTTGAAATAATTTGTATAAGAAATGACTTGATTTGGTTTATAACCATGCTTTGCAAAGAATTGAGCCACCTATATGGATTTCGTGAGAATGAAAACGTGCTAGAGTATGACTCGCACGAGATTGATGTGTTTTTATACGCATGAGTGCTGGAGCTTAGCTTGCACTAGTTTTCACATGGATTTCTATGATGTTGTACTGGAGCATAGCTTGCATTAGATGTCCACCATACTTGTTGTCGTACTTGAGATTACTCGCACGTGATTTTTTGACATGTTGATAGCCGTGCTAGGAGCTTCAGTAGACTGGGTGTCGCACTAATTAAATAGGCTTGCACGTGCATATTGAGATGTGGCGTGATATGATGTGATGATATGGGTTCACGGAGTACGTTGTATCGTGCATGTAGCATGGAGTACATTGTACCGTGTTGAGATTGTGATAGACCGTCTTCGGATGATATTTAGTTCTGCTATGGACCGGTGGGTTGGACGTGACCCACCTCCCGTGTGGAAACAGATAGAGGTGATACCCCGTACACCTGATTCGTGTAGCCTGGTATCACAGAGGATATGGCCATAGTCATAGAGGATGTTTCCCTGTTATATGGCCTATCTCACATGTCTCTTATTTATGAATGAATCCATGTTTTGAAATGTATTGTGAGTCAGGACAGTCCGAGGGAGGGGTTGAGTCCTGACAAGTGTTGATTTTATTGAGATGAGAAAGCATGATAATGGCTTCAAAGTGCACTGATGCATGATGATTTTCCATGCTTTACTGGTGAAACACGCATGATGGTTTTCCATGCTTTAAACTTGATTTATGCACTGAATAAAATAACATAATTTGCTTGAGAAAGTATGATAATGGCTTTAAAGTGCACTTACACATGATGGTTTTCCATGCTTTATTTATGGAATATGCATGATGGTTATTCCAAGCTTTTAATTTGATTTGTGCACTGAACAAAATAACATGATTTTCTTTACATGCCATTAACACAAGCATGAATTACTGATTTGCGGTGTGACGATGAAATGTGTGGCTTTGAGCATGGCATCACGATCACGTAGAAAGTGCAGTATCTACCTATTTGCATGATTGCCTTACTGAGCATGTTGTTTACTCACCCCCTTATTTTTCCCCTCTCTACAGAGCATTGAGTATAGACTGAGGGTGACTGGAGGTTTCCTTTTTGGTACCCGCTGCATCCCATCACGTAAGGTATCACACTTGGATAATTTTGTATCTAAACTTTCTATAACACTGTAGTATTTTGGATGTAACCATTTGGGGATGTAAAGCAATGTAAACAGTAACTCTGATTTATTTATACAACTGTTTACTTCTAAATTTTAATGCAAATCAAATTGTTATGGTTGGATGAGATAGACATCGACACACAACCCAACTGTTGAGAGTGTAGCTGATCACGATCGAGGTAAGGTAAGAACGAATAATAAATAAGGTATAAAAGTTAAAAAATTGTAATGATTTTTGGTAAGTTAAGGGTCGTGACAGAAGTTGGTATCAGAGCTGAGTTGGTCTGATGTCGCGTGTTTCGGTGTCTAAAATACAGAATAAGTTGAAAAATTACATCCCCATGTTACTCTGCTTGTTTAGATACAATTGTTTGTGTGTTGATGGGTTGATTAAGAAATTAGTGTGAATGTCGGAATCTTGGCTTAATGCCTAACACTAGTCACTGTAGAGGGGTGAGAGCTCAAGTTAGAGGCCGTAGAGGTAGGCCTGGGGGTAGTGTTAAGCCAAAACCACACGAGACTCAAGAAGAGATTGAGGTGGAGGCTGAGGTTGAGCATGCTCCATAGGGTCCGAAAGAGAGACGCGAGAGTACCAAATTATGCTTCACGAGGATAGAGCGGAGTATAGAGATGATCTTGGAGTTTGTCACTCAATCTTTACCTGGAGTTAGGGGCAAATAGAGTCCCGCTATATAGGGTGATGTCGAGCAGGTGACAGCTCTTGAGGTACGGGCACGACCAGCCTAGAGACCTCAAACGACAGATACACCCACACCCCTACCCACATAGGATATGCCTAATCCTGTTGCTACACCACAGGGCAGTAGAGGCTGGGGTTACAGATGTGATTTGGATAGACTGCGATAGTTCCAGAAGTTTGAACCGCCATCTTTCAGTAGAGTTAAGGACCTAGTAGTTACAGAGGATTGGATAAATGAGATTGAGAAGTTATATGGGTTCTTTGAGTACACTACTACCGAGATGGTAGCCTTTGCTGCATTTATGTTGAAGGGATCAGCAGAACATTGGTGGAAATCCACCAGGCCTATTTTGAGAGGCCGACATACAGAGATCAGCTGGGATGTATTTTTGAAGGCTTTCCGGAGATGGTATGTTTCGGATACTGCGCAGTAGAAGCTAAAGATGGCATTTTTAGGACTAACCCAAGGGAGCAGAACGGTGGATGAGTATGAGACGACCTTTATCTCTCTGGGCAAATATGATCCTGATACGATAGGTAATGAGGTCGAGAAGGTCTAGAAGTTTGTGGATAGACTGAGACCAACCATCAGGTCCAGATTGATTCCCTTGGATATACCGACCTACGAGGAGGCAGTGCACAGGGCACAATTGTGTGAACAAGATGTTGAGAGGCTTGCCTCAGAGTTTGGAAAGGTTGGTAAAGTGAGGGATAAAGATAAGAAGAGACTAGTGCTGGATAGATGCTTCAGTTATAAGGGAAGCAAGAGTTTTTCTGGGAAGAGGCCAAAGATTAAGGAGATCCGAGAGAGGACAGTTAATCCTCCCATGTATCCGGCCATAGCTCCAACTAAGGGAATTATGATTGGAGGGCCACAACCTACTACAAAACAGTGTGGCAAGTGTGGTAGGTACCAAGGTACTGGACCATGCTATGGACTTCCCGTAGTATGCTTCAGATGTGAGAAACCAGGACACATAATCCGAGATTGTCTAAATATGACAGAGAGAGCTCTACAGAAGGGCAAGGAGCCAGAGAGAGCTCCAATTGAGACAACTGCTCTGAGGAGGAGGGCTACAGCTGAGGAAAAGGGGAAGCAGGCAGTGGGTGTAAGCAGAGGATGAGTGCATGCACTGGACTAGAACACTGCGCATCAATCTTCGGATGTAGTTAAAGGTACCATCCAAATCTTTGATTTAGAAGCATTTGTATTATTTGATCCTGGTGCCACACATTCCTTCATTTCACCATCCTATGTACATAAATTGTTGAAGCATTTAAAACCCACACTACTAGATAAGATGTTGATGATATCTACCCCTACGAATGATAGTCAATTGACTGGGCATGTATATAGAAATTGTAAGATGAGGATAGGAGGTAAAGAATTGAGAGCTGATTTAATTTTATTAAATATGAGTAATTTTGATGTAATCTTAGGAATGGATTGGCTGGCTACAAACCATGTTGTTATGGATTGTCGTGCTAAAACATTGATGTTTCCTAAGATAGAAAATCTTGTTGTAAACTTTGTGAAATAAAGTGAAAGAACATGTTTACTATAAATAAAAGAGTATGATCTTAATATCTGATATTCGAGAGATGAATTTGTTTATCAACTATATATGTTAATGTGATGATTTGTGTTACTAATGGTGGAAAGGATAATGTGAAGGGTTCATTGCTATGTGATTGAGATGGATAAGGCACATCCGGAGTTGATAGACATCCCAGTGGTCAGGGAATTTCCAAATGTCTTTTTGGATGAATTACCAGGGTTACCTCCAGATAGCGAGATGGAATTTTGTATAGATTTGGCACCTGGTACAAAGTCGATATCCAAGCCACCGTACAGAATGGCTTAAGTTGAGTTGGAAGAATTAAGGAAGCAGTTACAGGAGTTGCTAGAGAAGGGGTTCATCAGGCCTAGCGTCTTACCTTGAGGAGCACTAGTTCTGTTTGTAAGGAAGAAGGATGGAAGCCTTCGACTGTGTATAGATTACCAGTTGTTGAATAAGGCCACCATCAAGAATAAGTATCCCCTTCCACGCATCGATGACTTGTTTGGTCAGCTTAGGGGAGCGCAGGTTTTGTCCAAGATAGATCTGAGATCTGGGTATCATCAGTTAAAAATTTGGGATGGAGATGTACCCAAGATAGCTTTTCGCACCCGGTATGGTCATTATGAGTTTATGGTTATGCCATTCGTGCTGAAAAATGCTCATGAGCTTTTATGTCGTTGATGAATGAGGTGTTTCATCAGTATTTGGATCGATTTGTTATAGTGCTTATTGATGACATATTGGTGTACTCAAGATCTAGAGAGGAGCATGAACAACATCTAAGGATAGTACTATAGACCCTCCGAGAGAAGAAGTTGTACGCTAAACTCAGTAAGCGCGACTTTTGGTTGGAACAAATCTCTTTTCTGGGTCATATAGTATTGAAGGATGGTGTGTTAGTGGATCCATCAAAGATTGAGGTAGTGATACAGTGGCAGAGACCCCAGACCATAACAGAGATCAGAAGTTTCCTGGGTTTAGCTGGATATTATCGAAGGTTTGTGGAGGGATTCTTGAGATTAGCCGCTCTATTGAGACGTCTCACAAGAAAGAATGTGAAGTTTGTGTGGGACGATAGATGTGAGGAGAGCTTTCATGAGTTGAAAAGGAGATTAACCACAGCTCCAATTCTCACTATTCCTACCAGTTCAAGAGGTTTCTCGGTGTATACGGATGCATCACACCAAGGACTGGGTTGTGTACTCATGCAAGATGGGAAGGTAGTAGCCTATGGATCAAGCCAACTGAAGGATCATGAGAGGAACTACCCAACCCATGATTTAGAGTTGGCGGCCGTAGTGTTTGCATTAAAAATATGGCGCCACTACCTCTACGGAGAGAAATTTCAATTATTTACGGATCACAAGAGCCTTAAGTACCTGTTCTCGCAGAAAGAGTTAAACATGAGACAGAGGAGATGGCTCAAACTTTTAAAGGATTATGATTGTGAGATCCTATACCACCCGGGTAAAGTGAATGTAGTTGCTGATGCACTAAGTAGGAAGCATCTTGGGTTGGTGTCATTTATGATGATTATGGAGCGCGAGCTGTTGGAATAGTTCACGAACCTCAGTTTGGATATGACCCCGCCTGACGTTGATAGTGGCTTTATGGTAGCTAGCTTGCAGTTGGAACTAGATCTAGTAGATCGAATTCGATAAGCTTAAGGAATTGGTCAGTAGTGCATTGATATTGCCAGACAGATACAAAGGGTACAGAGACTGAATTTGAATTGAGTTCAGATGGATTGTTGAGGTTCAGAGGTAGGATATGTGTTACCGATGATCTAGAGATTAGGAGGTTAATCTTGACAGAGGCTCACTCATCAAGGTATACGATACATCCGGGGAGTACCAAGATGTATCAGAATCTTCAAAAAGTTTATTGGTGGTCTTAGATGAAGAAAGACATTGTTGAATATGTCGCTAGATGTCTCATCTGTCAGCAGGTGAAGGTAGAGCATCAGAAGCCTACAGGGTTACTGCAGGCTCTACCGATACCGACTTAGAAGTGGGAGCACGTCACCATGGATTTTGTAATAGGATTACCGAGGACCCACAGAGGTCATGATGCCATATGGGTGATTGTGGATCGGTTGACGAAATCAGTCCATTTTCTAGCTATGAGAGCTACTGATACTCTGAGCCAGTTAGCGAACTTGTATGTGCGCGAGATAGTGAGGTTGCATGGAATTCCAGTAAGCATTGTTTCTGAAAGGGATGCTCGCCTCACTTCCCACTTTTGGGAACATTTTTAGGAAGCGATGGGGACTTAGTTGAGTTTTAGCACCGTGTTTCATCCTCAAACAGATGGTCAGTCAGAGAGGACTATACAGACCCTAGAGGATATGTTAAGAGCATGTGCATTGGATTTTGGAGGCTCTTGGGATGACCATTTGCCACTCGCAGAGTTCACCTATAATAACAGTTTCCTTGCGAGTATCGGGATGGCACCAAATCAGGCATTATATGGACGTAGATGTCGTTCCCCTATTGGATGGGAAGAGGTTGGTGAAAGATAGATCTTTGCTCATGACTTGGTTAGACAAGCCTCTGAGGATGTTCAGTTGATTTGTGAGAGGTTACAGACAGCTCAGAGCAGACAAAAGAGTTATCCTGACAAGAGACGGAGGCCACTAGAGTTTATTGTGGGTGAGCCAGTGTTTTTGAAGGTTTCTCCCTCGAAGGGGATTATGAGATTCAGGAAGAAGGGGAAGTTGAGCCCTCGATATATAAGTCCATTTGAGATACTTTATAAAGTGGGAGATAAGGCATACAGGCTAGCATTACCACCTGAGCTAGCGAATGTACATAATGTCTTCCACATATCCATGTTACGAAAGTACCACCCGGACCCGGCGCATGTGATAAGGTACGAGTCTTTGGAGCTCAATGAAAGCATGACGTACATTGAGAAGCCGATTCGGATATAAGATAGAAAATAGAATGTGTTGAGGATAAAGATAATTTCCTTGGTGAAAGTTCTTTGGCAACATCACAAAGTGGAAGAGGCCACATGGGAATTGGAGAGTTTGCTACTGGTGAGGTATCCCGAGTTATTCACAGAATGATTGGTTCCAATTTGGAGACCAAATTTTCTAAGTGGAGGAGAATGTGAGACCCTATATATGTATAACCTTGTATATATGTAAATGGAATTATAATATGGATGATTTTGGATCAAGTAAATGTGAATGAAGTTCTAATGAGAATGAATGAGTATCGTGGATACATGTTAAAGTTAAATAAGGGCTGAAGTAGCCATAAACTAAGTAAATGAAAACCTCAAGCATCCGAAATGAGTATAAGGATGCAAAAAGTATAAATGAGTGTACGACGAAGAATTATACGAACCCTTTTGATTTTCGAGCGATACGCACAAGTTTCATAATATGGAAGTCATAGGAAATGAGCCTTACCATGCCCCAAGTATGAATGGATTTCAAAATGACTAGTCAAGCAACCAAAGGCAAGTTAAATTTTGACAATTCTTAGAAAACTGTAGTGAAAATGCAGAAAATGAAGGTCGGATCGATCTCCTATTCAAGGCAGATCGATCTCTTGTGCAAAACAGAGTAATCCAAAATGAATTTGCTAAGGCAAATTGATCCCCCACTCAAGCAGATCGATCTCCCCTTAAAGCCAGATCGATCTCCTTAGCTATTTACCTAAAGCAAATCGATCCTATCTCATTGAGCAGATTGATCTCATTATAAAGAACAGATCGATCTCATGCCTTTAAAATGTCGTGAAAATGAGGAATTTAAGCAAGGTAGATCGATCTCCGCTCTATGCAGATCGATCTCATTAAGCCAATTCTATAAATATGGAGCAGTTGGATCTGTATTTCATGGGATAAAACCATTCCTTTCCATTTTCAATCCAAAACCTAGCTTTCTCACTCCTAAATCCACCCATTTTCATAAAGATTGAGGGAAAACTATTATATACAAAGTTGTTCACATCAAAGAGAAGAACAACATACCCCATTTGTTGGATTGAAGGACCAAAGGTGCATTTCCATTTAGAGCAATGAGGAAATCAAACTAGGTGAGTTTCTAATGCAACAACCCAAGTACATTTGCTTATATATTGATTTTGGAGTAGATTGGTATGTATATTAATGGTAGAAACTACCTAGAATGCAAAGGAACAATTATGACCTAGAATGAGTCTAGTGTGAGAAAGTGAAATGTATTGGAATTAATGATGAATGTGATATCTTAAGGTGATAATGGTGTTGTGAGTATGATTTTAAGACGGTGTTATGGAATGAATGGTGAGACTTACCCAAAAAGGGCAAAATATGTATTTAAGGCATTGGGTAAAATGCATAAATGAATGAGAGAATAAGGGTAGAGTATTTCACATCAGGTCCTAAATAAGTAACTAAGTGAGTTACTAGATAAATTGGTTGGAAATGGCTTGATGATGGCCAAATGCAAAAATAGGCCAAACTTGACGAAATAGGCTCAATGAAATATATTAACTAGTTGAAGTCAAAATATGAGTTAGCAATATTAACTCAAGTGAATTGTGAATGAATTGCAGCTCCCGAGGATACACCGGAGCAAGTTGAGCCAAAAGCGTGAGAAGCGTAAAGGAAGAGAGTCGTTCCCAAGTAAATCGAGGTAAGGGAATTGTGTGGACTCTTAGAGATATCTGTGCGCATTTTAGGCGCATTATGTTTTCTAGAATGCATGTGGTAAAAGGAAATGAAATGGGTGATTGAAGTGAAAAGAGTTGGGTTTTGAGAAATGTGCATGAAAACAAAAGCATGATGCTTTGAAAATCCTGTTTTATTGCTTTTTAGCAAGTGATTGGTAGGCTGGCTAACATTTTGAAATAATTTGCATAAGAAATGACTTGATTTGGTTTATAACCATGCTTTGCAAAGAATTGAGCCACCTACATGGATTTCATGAGAATGAAAACGTGCTAGAGTATGACTCGCACGAGATTGATGTGTTTTTATACGCATGAGTACTGGAGCTTAGCTCGCACGAGTTTTCACATGGATTTCTATGATGTTGTGCTGGAGCTTAGCTCCCACAAATTTTATACTGGTTTTGACATCGTGCTAGAGCATAGCTCGCATTAGATGTCCACCATACTTGTTGTTGTGCTTGAGATTACTCGCATGTGGTTTTATGACATGTTGATAGTCGTGCTAGGAGCTTCGAGTAGACTGGGTGTCGCACTGATTAAATTGGCTTGCACGTGCATATTGAGATGTGGCCTGATATGATGTGATGATATAGGTCCACGGAGTACATTGTACCATGTTGAGATTATGATAGACCGTCTTCAGACGATGTTTAGTTCTGCTATGGATCAACGGGTTGGACGTTACACACCTCCCGTGCGGAAGCAGATAGAGGTGATACCCCGCACATCTGATCTTTGTAGCCTGGGATCACAAAGGATATGGCCATAGTCGTAGAGGATATTTCCCTATTATATTGCCTATCTCACATGTCTCTTAGTTATGAATGAATCAATATTTTGAAATGTATTGTGAGTTAGGACAGTCCAAGGGAGGGGCTGAGTCCTGACAAGTGTTGATTTTATTGAGATGAGAAAGCATGATAATGGCTTTAAAGTGCACTGATGCATGATGATTTTTTATGCTTTACTGGTGAAACACGCATGATGGTTTTCCATGCTTTGAACTTGATCTGTGGACTGAACAAAATAACATGATTTTCTTGAGAAAGTATGATAATGGCTTTAAAGTGCACTTACGCATGATGGTTTTCGATGCCCTATTTATGAAATATGCATGATGGTTATTCCATGCTTTGAATTTGATTTGTGCACTGAACAAAATATCATGATTTGCTTTACATGCCATTAACACAAGCATGAATTACTGATTTGAGGTGTGACGATGAAATGTGTGGCTTTGAGCATGGCATCACGATCATGTAGAAAGTGCAGTATCTACCTATTCGCATGATTGCCTTACTAAGCGTGATGTTTACTCACCCCCTTATTTTCCCCCTCTCTACAGAGCATTGAGTATAGACTGAGGGTGACTGGAGGTTTCCTTTTTGGTACCCGCTGCATCCCATCATGTAAGGTATACATACTTGGATAATTTTGTATCTAAACTTTCTATAGCACAATAGTATTTTGGATGTAACCATTTGGGGATGTAAAGCAATGTAAACACATGTAAACAGTAACTCTGATTTATTTATAGAAGTGTTTACTTCTAAATTTTAATGTAAATCAAATTGTTATGGTTGGATGGATAGACATCGACACACAACCCAACTGTTGAGAGTGTAGCTAATGACGATCGAGGAAAGGTAAGAACGCATATTAAATAAGGTGTAAAAAAGTGAAACATTTATGACGATTTTTGGCAAGTTGAGGGTCGTGACAGCCAATGTTGTAGAGTTGCTGCACTACAAGTATTTAGAGGAGATGCTGCATGTGGCCATCAAAGTGGAAAGGCAACTCAAAAGGAAATGTACATCTCGTTTCACTCCTAGTTCAGTTCCTGTTTGAAAATCTAACACCTTTTGTAGGGATGATAAGCCTGTGTTTAAGCCTAAGTCAGAAAGTTTTGTTAAGCCCAAGTATGAAGACCCTCCAAAGCCTAAGACTGAGCCTGCCCAAATATCCCAGAGCAGAACACGTGACATTAAGTGTTTTAAGTGTTTGGCTCGTGGACATGTTGCCTCTCAGTGTCTCAACCGTAGAGTGATGCTCATCCTTGAGAATGGAGATGTTGAGAGTGAAGGTTTTGATGTTGGTATTGAGGATGAGATGCATCTATTAGAAGATGCTGAAAAAGTAGAAGATGTTGAGTTTGCTGCTTATGGTGAAGCACTTGTTGCCAGACGTGCTCTTAATACTCATGTGAAGTTTGAGGATGAGGTACAACGTGAGAACATCGCCCATACGAGATGCCATATTAGTGACAAGGTATGCTCTGTAATCATTGATGGTGGGAGCTGTACTAATGTTGCTAGCATATACCTTGTTGATAAGCTAAAGTTGCCCACTACCAAGCATCACCGCCCATATAAGTTGCAGTGGATTAATGACGGTGGTGAAGTGAACGTGGTGAAGCAAGTCTTGGTTCCTTTTTGTATTGAGAGGTATCAGGGTAAAGTGATGTGTGACGTGGTACCCATGCAAGCTAGCCACCTGTTGCTGGGTAGACCATGGCAATATGATCGGAGAATCATCCATGACGGTTACACTAACCATTACTCCTTTTTTATGGATGGCAAGAAGATCATTCTTACTCCCTTTAGCCCCAAGGAGATTTACGAGGATCAATTAAGGCTGAAGGAGCAACATGATGAGCAAAGGAAGCTAGCTAAAGAAAAGAAGGGAAGCAAGGAAAGCAAAGCAGTGAGCTACCATGCCAACCCCTGAGATGTGAAGACTGCATTTATTACTAAGTCTCATATCCTTTTGCCCTTATTTAAAGACTCTTGTTTTATTGATACTGAACTCCATGATTCTTTGCCTAATAATGTTGTCCCATTGTTGCAGGAGTTCAAGGATGTATTCCCTGAAGAGATCCCAAATGGACTACCACCGATTCGTGGGATCGAGCACCAGATTAACCTTATCCTCGGAGCTGCCATACCTAATCGCCCAGCCTACAGAAGCAATCCATAGGAGACGAAGGAGCTTCAAAGGTAAGTTGAGGAGCTCATGAGGAAGGTTACGTGAGAGAGAGCATAAGTCCATGCGCCGTGCCCGTATTGCTTGTTCCTAAAAAGGATGGGACGTGGAGGATGTGCGTTGACTGTCGAGCCATCAACAAAATCACTGTAAAGTATCGCTATCCTATTCCTAGGCTAGATGACATGCTCGATGAGTTGCATGGTGCATGCATATTTTCTAAAATTAATTGGAAGAGTGGATATCACCAAATTCGTATGAAAGAAGGTGATGAATGGAAAATCGCATTTAAGATAAAACATGGTCTTTATGAGTTGTTAGTTAAGCCTTTTGGCTTGACTAACTCACATAGTACTTTCATGCGCTTAATGAACCATGTTTTATGTGCTTTCATTGGTAAGTATGTGGTTGTCTATTTTGATGACATTCTGATTTACAATAAGTGCCTGCATGAGCATGTTGAGCATCTTAGGAATGTTCTTACTGTTTTGAGGAATGAAAGTTTGTATACTAATTTTAAGAAATGTACATTCTACACTGATAAGGTTGTTTTCCTTGGGTATGTAGTTTCTTCACATGGAATTTCTGTTGATGATGAGAAGGTAAAGGCAATTAGGAATTGGCCTGTACATAAGTCTATTTCTGAGGTGCATAGTTTCCATGGCTTAGCTAGTTTCTATCGTCAATTATTTAGAGACTTTAGCACTATAGTTGTACCTTTGACCAAAGTGGTCAAAAAGAATGTTGCATTTCATTGGGGTCCTGCACAAGAGCATGCTTTTAATTTGCTCAAGGATAAACTTTGTTCTGCTCCTTTGTTAACTCTGCTTGAATTTACTAAAACTTTTGAGATTGAGTGTGATGCCTCAGGTGTAGGAATTGGAGCGTGCTTATGCAGGAAAAACGTCCAATTGCCTTCTTCAGTGAGAAGTTAAGTAGGATAACACTTAACTATCCCACATATGACAAGGAGATGTATGCGTTAATGAAGGTCTTGGAGACATGGCAACATTACCTGTGGCCCAAAGAATTCATCATCCACACTGATCACGAGTCCTTGAAGCATCTAAAAGGACAGAGTAAGTTGAACAAGCATCATGCTAAGTGGATGGAGTTCATTGAGGCGTTCCCGTATGTGATCAAGTACAAACAAGGTAAAGAGAACGTCGTAGCTGATGCGTTGTTTCATAGGTATACTCTTATCACAACTATTGATGCTAAGCTTTTAGGATTTGAGTATATCAAGGACCAGTGTGCTGATGATGCTGATTTTGGTAATGTTTATGATGCATGTGCTACATCTGGTTTTGGTAAGTTCTATAGGCATGATGGGTTCTTATTTAGACAGAATAAGTTATGTGTGCTTAGGAGTTCTTTGCGTGAGCTGTTAGTTAGAGAAGCCCATAGTGGAGGGTTAATGGGTCACTTTGGAGTTAGGAAAACTCTAGATGTTTTGCATGAGCACTTCGTGTGGCCTAATATGAGGAGAGATGTAGAGAAGTTATGTGATAGATGCATTTCATGTAGGCAAGCTAAATCTAGAGTTCATAATCATGGCTTATATACTCCTTTACCCATTCCTACTACTCAATGGACTGATATCTCTAAGGATTTTGTTTTGGGCTTGCCTAGAACAAAACGTGGTAGAGATTCTATTTTTGTTGTGGTTGACAGGTTCTCCAAGATGGCTCATTTCATTGCTTGCCACAAGATGGATGACGCGAGCAACGTTGCTGACCTTTTTTTCAAAGAGATAGTACATTTACATGGTGTGTCGAGGACTATTATCTTCAATCGTGATGTCAAGTTCCTCAGTTACTTTTGGAAGACGTTATGGGGAAAATTGGGAACTAAATTGTTATTCTCCATCACTTGGCACCCCAAAACTGATGGATAGACTGAGATGCTCAACCGAACCCTATCTACATTATTTAGGTATGTCATACAGAAGAATTTGAAAAATTGGGAAGAATGCTTGCCATATGTTGAGTTTGCCTATAACCACAGTGTCCACTCCACTACAAGTTGCTCTCTATTCGAAGTTGTTTATGGCTTCAATCCTCTTACTCCTTTGGATTTGTTACCATTACCTAGTGCCAAGCAGAGTAACTTGGATGGAGAACAGAAGGCTAAGTTTGTGAAGCAACTCCATGCGAAAGTGCGCCAAACTATTGAAAAAAGACTGAGCTGTATACCACCCAAGCCAATAAGCACCGCAAGAAAGTAGTCTTTGAACCTGGTGATTGGGTTTGGGTGCATATGAGAAAGGAGAGGTACCCTACCCAACGACAAACTAAGTTGCATTCCCGAGGAGATAGACAATTTCAAGTCATTGAGAAGATCAACGATAATGCCTACTGAATGGATCTTCCAAGTGAGTATGGTGTATCTGCTAGTTTTAATATTTTTGATCTTTCTCCCTTTTCTTTTGATGAAGGTAAATGCGATTTGAGGACAAATCCTTTTGAGGAGAGGGGGAATGATGGAGGTCCATTTGCTCGTGATGTTCATGATGACAAGGCAAATGATAGAGGTCCACTTGCTCGTGATGCCAAGGATCCATAGGTCATCCAAGGAGGTTGTCAGACCCCTACTCCGGCTGCCTTTCATCCATACATATACCACATACGGTTGGGCTGTGAGTCAATGCAATTACTAATTCCATACATTTATAGTGGAAATATTTAAAACTTTGAGATACACACTCCTAGGCATGTGTGTAGTTATACAAAATCATTGATATATAAATGAATTATCTTTACATAACATCCCCATACAAATTTTCTCATTTTTAAAGTATAACTGTGCGATACAATATGATAGATACAAAATGTTTATGTGTATACATTTCTTATACCTTAGCAACTGGTAGGAGCTGACCAACACAAAACGGATATTGAGACCACTTGTCAAACCCATATTTTTATGTAGCTTGTTCCTTATGATTTATACATGTACAGACATGTATTAAGTTATTTAAATCATAAGAAGAGTATTTACTAGATTTAAGTGTTAGTGAAATGCTTTAACACTTAAAAGTTACATAAAAAGCCTAATGTGAGCTATAAGAGTCACAGGCTAAAACAAGTGGATCTGAATCATTCTGACTGAAGAGAAGAACTTAAAATGAGAAAATATAGAGGGCTCATGAAGGAAAGTCAGTTTAATTCAGTTTCGAACACAAAGAACGAGACTAAAAGCTAAAAAGGGTAAAATAGACCTTTTTAGCAAGTTAAGGTGTTTCGGGTGTAATTATCTACTGGGAACGGTTGAAAAGTAAAGACGAGAGTGTAAGACATAAGATATGACACTTTCAGAATTTTAAGAAAAAGTAAACTTGGTCAATGGTTAAGGAAAAAGTCAACTATAGTTAAGAAAAGTGGACTTTTACCATAGTTGACTAACCATGGTTAGAAATTAACCCAAGTATGGAGAAAAAAATTGGGTAAAAATATTCTTGGTTAGAATAGAAGATAATCATCCCTGGAAGTAAGGAAAATTTATTCAGAAGGATTCCTGATTTAATTTAATGAAAAACGTAATGGGCCAAAGTTGGAAATTTTAAAGCCCATTAAGGTATCATAAGTGTGGGCCGAATTTGGAAAGCCCAATGGGCCAAATTATTGGGCCAATTTGTGGGCCCAATATTGAGACAATTGAAGGTCCAATAGGTAGTAAAAAATTTCAGCCCAAAAGCCCAAAGAAAAAGCCCAAACCGAGAAGCCCAATTGAAAGCCCATTTGAATAAGTTAAAAGCCATTAATGAAAGGTAACAAAGTCTAAAATGATAACCATTACCTAAACTTTTTGGAAGTCAATTAAGGTGGCTGGATTTTAGCTTAATGACTAAGTAATGGACTTATAAATACCAGCCAACACATAATCATCTTCATCCTTTCATTTTTGGCAAAGTGAAGAAACAATAACCGAAAAGTTTTCTAAGCTTTCTCTCACTAGAAATCACTAGGAAAAAGGCATATTTGGAACTTGTAATCTTCATGAAAGTTGTTCCAAATTGAGAGGAGAGTGACATATGTTGGAATTGGCTATCAAGGAGCCATAGGGTGCAAATCGTGAGGCTTCAAAGTTTTGGCCAAGTGTGAACACAAATATGAGGTATAATTTCAAGCTTCCAAATACATATATGTTAATGTATGAATGATTTTAAGTATATTGGTATATGTTTTATGGATTGAAACACATGAAAACATTATGAACATGTGATGGTCAAAAATTGGTATATGAGTTTTGATAAATACCCATGTGATTTTAAGACATGCATAGGTGGATATGCATGTATACATGATTATGACATGGTTAGTTATAATCAATTTGTTCATATGGATGGTGGTATGATATTGGCACATAAGGTGTTTGATAAAATGCCAACATGAACAATAGGAAAGGTTTAAGACATGCCAACCAAGTGTTTGTGAAAATGCCTAAGTGAATTTGGCTAAACAAATGGACATGGACGGTATGTTATGGTGTGACCGACGACATGGGATGCTCTCGGCCATGGCATGTGGCCGAGAGATCTAATGGGCCAAGCCTAATTATTTTGGGCCCAATATGATGTAATGGGTCTAGGACAAGCCCAATAAGAGTTGGTGGGCCCCACAAGCCCAATTGGCCCAACGAAAATAAATAGTAAAATGGAAATGGGCTTAAGACATAGTTAGGCCCATTAAGGTTTATTAAAGCCCATTAAGGGAAATAGACTGTATTTACTGTGAAATACAATAGGAAAAGTGTAATTAACCTGATAAATGGTTATATGCAGCTCCAGAGAGTATTGGAGAAGCAAATCGGACTACTGGATCGAGTAGCGTTGAGAAAGTGAAATTTCTCGAGTGATTGCAAGTAAGGGACTTTTGTGAGTAGTTAGAGATACCTGCACGTATTTTTGTCTGCTTTTACATTCACTTAAAAACTCTGAGGGTCAAAGAAAGTGAATAATAATTATTGTGAACCGATAGTGGCAAATTACGATTTTACCCTAGTTACTCAAAAAGTCAACTTTTATGAAAAGTTGTAAAAAGCATAGAAACCACCATTTTGAGTGTTTTACTGCTGTTTAGCAAAAGAATAAATAGATGGGCTAATGATTTTAAGGTTGATGTAAATTAAGCACACTTTATGGTGCTGATTTTGATATTTTGTAAACCATCCCTTTTTAAAGAGCCATCTATCATATTATGTGAGAATAAATCGTGCTGGAGCACAGCTCGCACTGAATTTTATATATTTTCCACATATATTAATGCTGGATTATGATTCGCACTAGATTTCCATGACATGCATGATAGAGTGCTGGAGTTATTACTCGTACTCAGTTTTATGTGATTTATGCATGAGAGAGTGCTGGAGCGATTAGCTCGTACTTGAGTTTTATATGAGATGCATGATAGAGTACTGGAGCGTTGCTCGTACTCGATTCTTCGTGATTTATACATGACATAGTACTAGAGTTATTGCTCGTACTTGATTTGATGATATTGTGCATAGCATGGTACTGGAGCTATTGCTCGTACTTGATTTAATACATGAACTATGCATTGACCTAGTTGCTGGAGGCTTACTCGCACTAGAGTTGAGTTTGTGATGTGAAAAAGTGTTTGAGCAGAGTGTCGACTGTGAGTCGCGCTCAAAGGCGCGCACTGTATGTGATATATAATACATGTTGAAAACCATGCTTGATTTCCTCGTGTAGACTGAGTGTCACACTGTGAGAGGATTCGCATGAGGATTTAGAGATGTGGTATGATATTCCATGGTTTTGAGGGCTAAGACCTATGGAAGGCACCCCGACTGTGATGTAGGGTCCACGGAGTACATTTTACCGTGCATGTGGCATGGAGTACACTGTACCGTGTGGTGTTGTGGAGTTGAGGAGGATATAGCTAGCGGTTGTGATGGACTGACCCCCCTCCCGTTGCAGCAGTGATGCCCCGCACATCGAGTACTGTGTTTCCTGGGATCACCATTGTCGGATATGATCATAGTCTAGGATACTATTGCATTTTTGCATTACACCACAGAGTCTCACATGATATATCACCTGATTGACTGATTTAATTGCGGATAGACCTGAGGGATGGGTCAGACTCCGATTTTGTGTTGTGAATGATTTAAATGCCATATTTACTATGATTTAAATATACATGGCATGATTTATCTAAAGGCATTGTGATATTATAAAGATGCATTGTTTTGCACTACATGCCTACATTTGAAAAAGAAAGCATGATTTCTATACATGGGATTTAATCTGTACAACTATGTATATATATATATATATATTTAAAGACATGATTTGAAAATGAGTTAAGGAAATAACATTTTGAGGCATAACATTATTTTGAGTAGATAGTGTAGATATCTACTTGCTTGCCTGATTTCCTTACTGAGTGCATTGTATGCTCATCCCCTTTCTTTACATCTCTCTACAGAGCATCAGCAGTAGAGTGAGTATGCTTGAGGGATAGTATTCCTGTTGTCCGTTGCTATTTCCTATCGATCGACAGGTATACATATTTTGTACGGTTATGTATCTAAACATAGAAACAACACAGTGATGTATACGACATATATTATGGGGAATGTATTTGTGTTAGCTTTTATATGAGCTCACATATATTATAAAAGAAATTACAGTCAGTAGATTTGACTTGTATGTATGGAATTGGAAGAATGATATGGTAAGCGAGGATTCTGATATCGAATCACAGCCCAACCACTGATGAGAGGAAAGGTAAGTTAAAAATGCAAAAAATTTGTAGTGGTTTTGGTTAAGTCACGGATTGAGGTCATGACAGAATGGTATCAGAGAAGAGGTTGGTCTGATGTGAGTCGGTGTTAGAAAATAGGAAAGTGTGCATCCCCATAGTACTGTGCTGTGTTTAGATACAACTGTGTATACCTGATGAGAGACGGACTAATTCATGATTGTGAATACAGGAACTTTGCCTATATGGCAAATACTCATAGTGGTAGAGGTATGAGAGGTAGGGCTCGAGGCCATGGAGGTAGGCCTAAGAGTCAAGCTGCTATCGAACCATTACCAACCCATGAGACTCAAGGTGCTACTGAGGCACCAGAGTGTGCTGAGACGTGCTTTACATGATTAGAGCATAGTCTAGAGATGATAGTAGAGATATTGGCACAGACGATGCCAGGTAGGTAGGGACATGAGCGAGGAGCTACGACAGGAGAGGCAGTTGCCCCTGATACACCTACACAGCCAGCTTATGCACCGAGGACTGTAGATACTCCTACACCCCCACCAGTTTCGGGTAGTAGTGGATTAGGGTACGGATGTGATCTACATCAATTGCGAGAGTTCTAGAAGTTTAGACGTCCATCTTTTAGTGGGGTCAAGGACCTTGTAGCTGTTGAGGAGTGGGTTGCTGAGATGGAGAAGCTTTATGGATTCTTCGAGTGTACAACATTGGAGATGGTCGCATTTGTTGCGTTCCTACTGAAAGGAGCTACAGAGCATTAGTGGAAGTCCACCCAACCCATATTGAGAGCCCGACACACAGATATTAGTTGGGAGATATTTCGGGAGGCCTTTAGGAGGCAGTTTGTCCCCGATACCGCACAACAAAAATTACAGGCTGAGTTTTTGGGATTGAACCAAGGGAGTTTGTTTGTGGATGAGTATGACTCGATTCCTATCACTAGGGAGATATGACCCAGATACCATGTATAGTAAGACCAGAAAGGTCCACAAGTTCATCGATGGATTGAGACCGGTTCTACGGTCCAGGTTGGTTCCATTAGATATAACCACCTATGAGGAAGCAGTGCGCAGGGCGCAACTGTGCGAGCAAGATTATGAGAGCAATGCTTTCAAGTTTGGGAGTTTTGTCGGAGCCGAGATATATAGAGGAAGTGGCCGGCTAGAGGTAGAGGTTTCAGTTATCGAAGAGGGAGGAAACTCTTTCGTAAGAGACCACAAATTGAGGAGGCACGAGAGAGACTTACTATTGATTAGTGCAGAAGATGCGGTAGGCCACATAGAGGTAGACCGTGTCCGCTGACTCCTATAGTGTGTTTTTTATGTGGGAAACCGAGGCATATTGCTAGACCTTACCCAGAGATCGTTGATATTGCCCCACTGAAGGGTAGGGAGCTTGATAGAGCTTCAGTTGGTACGTCTGCTCAGAGAGGTAGAGCGACGATAAAAGAAAAGGGGAAGCAAGTTGAGAGTAGGGAATAAGGATATGAAGCCAATCTAATATTGTTAAGTATGAGTGACGTTGATGTAATCTTAGGAATGGATTGGTTATCTGCAACCATGCTGTTTTAGATTGTTATGCTAAGCTCAGTAAGTGTGACTTTTGGTTATCACAAATCGTATTTTTAGGGAACATGAGTTGCTAGAGCAGTTTGCTAGCCTCAGTTTGGGAGTTGTGCCTTCTGACATGGATACAGGCTATGTGATAGCTAGTCTACGCTTGGAGCCGGATCTGTTGGATAGGATTAGAGTGGCTCAGCAGACTGATCTGTTTTGTATGGATATGAGTGGTCAGATGCAGAAGGGCACAGTTACTGATTTTGAGTTGAGTTCTGATGGACTATTGAGGTTTAGAGTCAGATTGTGTGTTCCCGAGGATCCAGGACTCAGGAGATTGATATTGGCGGAAGCTCATTCATAGAGGTATACGTTACATCTGGGGAGTAACAAAATGTATCAGAACCTCCGAAAGGTATACTGGTGGTCGAATATGAAGAGAGAAGTAGCAGACTTTGTGGCAAAGTATCTCGTATGTCAGCAGGTGAAGGTAGAGCATCAGAAACCTACAGGGTTATTGCAGCCTCTACCTATACCGACATGGAAATGGGAGCATATCACCATGGATTTCGTGATGGGTTTACCGAGAACTCGCAGGAATCACGTTGCTATATGGGTGATCGTCGATAGACTGACGAAGTCAGCCCACTTCCTAGCTATGAGAGCAACCGATACTCTGAGTTCATTAGCAGAGCTGCATGTATGCAAGGTAGTGAGGTTACACGGTGTACCAGTGAGCATAGTCTCTGATAGGGATTCCCGCTTCACTTCCCACTTTTGGGGACATTTTCAGGAAGCCATGGGAACCCAATTGAGTTTGAGCACCGCTTTCCATCCTCAGACAGATGGCCAGTCAGAGAGGACTATACAGACCCTGGAGGATATGTAGAGAGCATGTGTGCTAGATTTTAGAGGCTCCTGGGATGACTACTTGCCACTAGCTGAGTTCGCCTACAACTACAGTTATCATTCGAGTATCGGGATGGCACCGTATGAGGCTTTATATGGCGGTAGATGTCGTTTCCCTATTGGATGAGAAAAAATGGGTGACCGTAAGATTTTTGCTCCTGACATGGTTACGCAAGCATCTGAGGACATCCACTTGATTGTGGAGAGATTGAGGGCAGCTCAGAGTAGACAGAAGAGTTACGCTGACAGGAGACGAAGGCCACTAGAGTTTGCAGTTGGTGAATCCGTGTTTCTGAAAGTTTCTCCTTCCAAGGGCATAACGAGGTTTGGGAAGAGAGGAAAGTTGAATCCTCGCTATATTGGACCCTTTGAGATACTTGATCGAGTGGGAGATAAGGCTTATAGGTTGGCATTGCCACCAGATTTGTCAGGCATGCATAACGTCTTCCATATTTTGATGCTTCGAAAGTATCACCCGAATCTGGCGCATGTGATTAGTTATGAGCCTTTGGAGCTCCGAGAGGACATGTCATATGTTGAGTGACCAATTCGGATATTTGATAGGAAGGAGAAGGTATTGAGATCGAAGACCATTGGGTTAGTAAAGATTCGCTGGCAGCATCATAGTTCAGAGGAGGCTACTTGGGAGCTAGAAAGTCTGATGCGAGAGAAGCACCCCTAGCTAATTAAAGACTGATTTGGTTCTAATTTGGAGCACCAAATTTTCTGAGTAAGGGAAGATTGTTAGACCTATATTTTTATGTAGCTTGTTCCTCATGATTTATACATTTACAGACATGTATTAAGTTATTTAAATCATAAGAAGAGTATTTACTAGATTTAAGCGTTAGTGAAATGCTTTAACACTTAAAAGCTACATAAAAAGCCTAATGTGAGCTATAAGAGTCACAGACTAAAACAAGTGGATCTGAATCATTCTGACTGAAGAGAAGAACTTAAAATGAGAAAATATAAAGGGCTCATGAAGGAAAGTCAGATTAATTTAGTTCCAAGCACAAAGAACGAGAGTAAAAGCTAAAAAGGGTAAAATGGACCTTTTTAGCAAGTTAAGGTGTTTCAGGTGTAATTATCTACCGGGAATGGTTGAAACGTAAAGACGAGAGTATAAGACATAAGATATGACACTTTCAAAATTTTGAGAAAAAGTCAACTTGGTCAATGGTTAAGGAAAAAGTCAACAATAATTAAGAAAAGTGGACTTTTACCATAATTGACTAACCATGGTTAGAAATTAACCCAAGTATGGAGAAAAAAATTGGATTAAAATATTCTTGGTCAAAATACAAGCTAATCATCCCCGAAAGTAAGGAAAATTTATTTGGAAGGATTCCAGATTTAATTTAATGGAGAAAAACGCAATGGGCCAAAGTTGGAAATTTTAAAGCCCATTAAGGTATCATAAGTGTGGGCCGAATTTGGAAAGCCCAATGGGCCAAATTATTGGGCCAATTTGTGGGCCCAATATTGAGACAATTGAAGGTCCAATAGGTAGTAAAAAATTTCAGCCTAAAAGCCCAAAGGAAAAGCCCAAACACAGAAGCCCAATTGAAAGCCCATTTGAATAAGTTAAAAAGCCATTAATGAAAGGTAACAAAGTCTAAAATGATAACCATTACCTAAACTTTTTGGAAGTCAATTAAGGTGGCTGGATTTTAGCTTAATGACTAAGTAATAGACTTATAAATACCAGCCAACACATAATCATCTTCATCCTTTCATTTTTGGCAAAGTGAAGAAACCATAACCAAAAAGTTTTCTAAGCTTTTTCTCACTAGAAATCACTAGGAAAAAGGCATATTTGGAACTTGCAATCTTCATTAAAATTGTTCCAAATTGAGAGGAGAGTGATATATGTTGGAATTGGCTATCAAGGAGCCATAGGGTGCAAACTGTGAGGCTTCAAAGTTTCAGCCATGTGTGAACACAAATACGAGGTATAATTTCAAGCTTTCAAATTCATATATGTTAATGTATGAATGATTTTAAGTATATTGGTATATGTTTTATGGATTGAAACACATGTAAACAGTATGAACATGTGATGGCCGAAAGTTGGTATATGAGTTTTGATAAATACCCATGTGATTTTAAGACATGTATAGGTGGATATGCATGTATACATGATTATGACATGGTTAGTTATAATCAATTTGTTCATATGGATGGTGGTATGATATTGGCACATAAGGTGTTTGATAAAATGCCAACATGAACTATAGGAAAGGCTTAAGACATGCCAACAAAGTGTTTGTGAAAATGCCTATGTGAATTTGGCTAAACAAATAGACTTGGATGGCATGTCGTGGTGTGACCGACGGCATGGGATGCTTTCGGCCATGGCATGTGGCCGAGAGGTCCAATGGGCCAAGCCCAATTATTTTAAGCCCAATATGATGTAATCGGTCTAGGACAAGCCCAATAAGAGTTGGTAGGTCCCACAAGCCCAATAGGCCCAACGAAAATGAATACTAAAATGGAAATGGGCTTAAGACATAGTTAGGCCCATCAAGGTTTATTAAAGCCCATTAAGGGAAATAGACTGTATTTACTGTGAAATACAATAGGAAAAATGTAATTAATCTAATAAATGGTTATATGCAGCTCCAGAGAGTATTGGAGAAGCAAATCGGACTGCTGGATCGAGCAGCGTTGAGAAAGTGAAATTTCTCGAGTGATTACAGGTAAGGGACTTTTGTGAGTAGTTAGAGATACCTGCACATTTTTCGTCTGCTTTTACATTCACTTAAAAACTCTGAGGGTCAAAGAAAGTGAATAATAATTATTATGACCCGATAGTGGCAAATTACGATTTTACCCTAGTTACTCAAAAAGTCAACTTTTGTGAAAAGTTGTAAAAAGCATAGAACCCACCATTTTGAGTGTTTTACTGCTGTTTAACAGAAGAATAAATAGATGGGCTAATGATTTTAAGGTTGATGTAAATTAAGCACACTTTATAGTGCTGATTTTGATGTTTTGTAAACCATCCTTTTTTAAAGAGTCATCTATCATATTATGTGAGAATAAATCGTGCTGGAGCACAGCTCGCACTGGATTTCATATACTTTTCACATATATTAATGCTGAATTATGATTCGCACTAGATTTCCATGACATGCATGATAGAGTACTGAAGTTATTACTCGTACTCAGTTTTATGTGATTTATGCATGAGAGAGTGCTGGAGCGATTAGCTCGTACTCGAGTTTTACATGAGATGCATGACAGAGTACTGGAGCTATGCTTGTACTCGATTCTTCATGATTTATTCATGACATAGTACTAGAGGTATTGCTCGTACTTGATTTGATGATATTGTGCATAGCATGGTACTGGAGCTATTGCTTGTACTTGATTTAATACATGAACTATGCATTGACCTAGTTGCTGGAGGCTTACTCGCACTAGAGTTGAGTTTGTAATGTGAAATAGTGTTTGAGTGGAGTGTCGACTGTGAGTCGCGCTCAAAGGCGCGCACTGTATGTGATATATAATACATGTTGAAAACCATGCTTGATTTCCTCGTGTAGACTGAGTGTCACATTGTGTGAGGATTCGCATGAGGATTTAGAGATGTGGTATGATATTCCATGGTTTTGAGGGCTAAGACCTATGGCAGGCACCCCGACTGTGATGTAGGGTCCACGGAGTATGTTGTACCGTGCATGTGGCATGGAGTACACTGTACCGTGTGGTGTTGTGGAGTAGAGGAGGATATAGCTGGCGGTTGTGATGGACTGACCCCCCTCCCGTTGTAGCAGTGATGCCCCGCACACCGAGTACTGTGTTGCCTAGGATCACAATTTTTGGATATGATCATAGTCCAGGATACTATTGCATTTTTGCATTACACTACAGAGTCTCACATGATATATCACCTGATTGACTAATTTAATTGTGGATAGACTTGAGGGATGGGTTGGACTTCGATTTTGTGTTGTGAATGATTTAAATACCATATTTACTATGATTTAAATATACATGGCATGATTTATCTAAAGGCATTGTGATATTATAAAGATGCATTGTTTTGCACTACATGCCTACATTTGAAAAAGAAAGCATGATTTCTGTACATGGGATTTAATCTGTACAAGTATGTATATCTATATATATATATATATATATTTAAAGACATGATTTGAAAATGAGTTAAGGAAATAACATTTTGAGGCATAGCATTATTTTGAGTAGATAGTGTAGATATCTACTTGCTTGCCTGATTTCCTTACTCAGCACGTTGTATGCTCACCCCCCTTTCTTTACATCTCTCTACAGAGCATCAACAGTAGAGTGAGTGTGCTTGAGGGATAGTATTCCTGTTGTCCGCTGCTATTTCCTATCCATCGACAGGTATACATATTTTGTACTGTTATGTATCTAAACATAGAAACAACACAGTGATGTATACGACATATATTATGGGGAATGTATTTGTGTTAGCTTTTATATGAGCTCACATATATTATAAAAGAAATTACAGTCAGTAGATTTGACTTGTATGTATGGAAATGGAAGAATGATATGGTAAGCAAGGATTCTGACATCGAATCACAGCCCAACCATTGATGAGAGGAAAGGTAAGTTAAAAATGCGAAAAATTTGTAGTGGTTTCGATTAAGTCACGGATTGAGGTCGTGACACCACCGCACTGTCCGACTTCTCAGTATCTGGAGGGGGGAAAATAGTGGGATGAGCAAACCACAACTCAGTAAGGAAAGGAATGCTAACAGGTAGATACTGTACTATCTACATAGCCCATGCATGTTAGGACCCCAGTTTCAATCCTTGACTTTTACCAAATACCATAATAAATTTTTCGCATTTTTAACTTACCTTTCCTCTCTTCACTGGTTGGGCTGTGATTCGATGTCAGAGTCTTCACTTACCATAATATCCATTCTCATACATACATGTCAATATATTAATTCTGACTGTAGTTGCTCTTATTATACATGTAAGATTTTATAAAATCTAATACGATTACATTCCCCATAATATATAACGTATACATCACTGTGCTGTTTCTATGTTTAGATACACAACTGTACATAATAAGTATACCTGACAAAACGATAGGAACTAGCAGTGGACTCTGGGACACTCTCCCGTGATAACTCTCGCTCTACTGACGCTCTGTAGAGAGATGTAAAAAAAAAGGGGCTGAGCATAACGCGCTCAGTAAGGAAATCAGGTAAGCAAGTAGATATCCACACTATCTACTCAAAATAGTGCTGTGCCTTGAAAACATTATTTCCTTAACTCACTTTAAAAGCATGTCTTGAAATATAATATATATGTACTTGTACAGAATAAATCCCATGTACAGAAATCATGCTTTATTTCTCAAAAGTAGGCATGTAGTGCAACACAATGCATTTATATATAAATCATGCCTTTATGTAAATCATGCCATGATATTTAAATCACATATAAATATGGCATCAAATGATTCACAACACAAATCGGAGTCCGACCCATCCCTCAGGTCTGTCCGCAGTTTAAATCAGTTAATCAATGTGATATATCATGTGAGACTCTGTGGTAAATGCAAATAGTATCCTGGATTATGATCATATCCGAAAAGTGATCCCAAGCAACACAGATCTCGGTGTGCGGGGCATCACTGCTGTAACGGGAGGATGGTCAGTCCAATGTCAACCGCCAGCTATGTAACACACGGTACAGCGTACACCTCGTGCCACTCAGACACGGTACAAAGTACACCCGTGGACCCTCACAGCCAGGGTCTTTAGCCCTCGAAACCATGGAAATCCTCATAGCCAGGGTCTTTAGCCCTCGAAACCATGGAATTTAGTATACCACATCTATATCAACCTCATGCGGATATCCTCTCTAGCTATGACACACAGTCACACAAGGACTCAGGCATGGGTTTCAACATGTATTACATATCACATACAGTGTGCGTCTTGAGTGCGACTCACAGTCGTTACTCCGCTTAAACACTGTTTCACATCATAAAATTCAACTCTAGTGTGAGCAATCTCTAGCAACTAGGTCAATGCATAGTTTATGTATTAAATCAAGTACGAGCAATAGCTCCCAGTACTATGCTATGCACAATATCAAATCAAGTACGAGCAATAGCTCCCAGTACTATGTCATGTATAAACCATGAAGAATCGAGTACGAGCCAATCGCTCCAGCACTCTGTCATGCATATATCATTCAAAGCTGAGTATGAGTAAAACTCCAGTACTCTATTATGCATGTCATGAAAATCTAGTGCGTATCAAAATTCAGCACTATGTATGTGGAAAACATATGAATCCCAGTGCGAGCTGTGCTCTAGCACGATTCATTCTCACATAATATGATAGATGGCTATTTAAAAGGGATTGTTTATAAAACATTAAAATCAGCACTAAAAGTGTGCTTAAGTCATATCAACCTTAAAATCATTAGCCCATCTATTTATTTTCATGCTAATAGCATTTAAACACTCACAATAGTATTTTCCATGCTTTTTGCAACTTCTCACAAAAGTTGACTTTTTGACTAACTAGGGGCAAAATCGTAATTTGCCATTATCGGGTCGCAATAATTATTATTCACTTTCTCTGACCCTCAGAGTTTTTAAGTGAATGCAGAAGCAGTTGAAAATACGTGCAGGTATCTCTAACTACTCGCAAAAGTCCCTTACCTCGGATCACGTCAAGTGACCTCACTTCCTCGGTGCTGCTAAATCTCGCAGTTCGATCAGCTCTCGATGTAAACTTCGGAGCTGTAAATAACCATTCCTCAGGTTAATTATAATTTTCGTACTGTATTACACATTAATACAGTTTAATTTCCCTTAATGGGCCTTAAAAATCCTTAATGGGCCTAACTAGGCCTTAAGTCCATTTTCATTTTACTATTCACTTTTGTTGGGCCTATTGGGCTTATGGGGCCCACCAACTCTTATTGGACTTGTCTTAGGCCCATTACACCCTATTGGGCCTAAAAATATTGGGCTTGGCCCATTGGGCCTCTCGGCCACATGCCTTGGCTGAGAGCTTAGCCATTCTCGGTTTTCACCATGGCATGCCATACATGCCTATTTCCTAGCCATTTTCACTTAGGCATTTTCACATACACTTGGTAGGCAATATTACCAATCATCCTATTGTTCATTTAGGCATTTTATCAAACACCTTGATTGCCAACAATTTACATGTATTAATAAATCAATTTGATTAATTCTAATTATACCATTAACATTAATACATGTGTACTAATCCATTTATGTCTTAAAATCAAATTGACATATTTCAATATCCCATTGATCACTCTCGGCCTAACCCTCTTCATGGTGATTTAATATGTTTCAATGCTTAAAACATATATCAACATACTTGAAATCATTCATACATTAACATATATGAAATTGGAAATTAGAAAATATACCAATTGTAGTGTTCTCCTTTTGGCTGAATCTTTGGAGGCTCTCGGTTTGCACTCTATGGCTCCTTGATAGCCAATTCCAACATATGTTAATCTCCTTTCAATTTGGAACAACTTCCATGAAGAATGCAAGTTCCAAATATGACTAATTCCTAGTGATTTCTAGTGAGAGAAAGCTTGGATGGTTATGTTTCAATGGTGTTCTTCTCTAGCCGGAATTGTGTGATGAAGATGACCAAGGTGTGGCTGCATTTATAAGCCACTTACTTAGCCATTAAGCCTTACTTTTCAGCCACTATGCTTGACTTTCCAAATCTGAACCATGAGTCACCTTATGAGTCACCTTATGAGTCATAGTTAACTTTAACTATAGTTAGATATTTATCTCATGGGCTTTTCCAATTGGGCTTCTCGGTTTGGGCTTTCCTAATGGGCTTTCGGGCTGAAATTTTTACTATACCTCGGGCCTTTTATTGTCTCAAAATTTGGCAAATCAATTGGTCCAACAATTCGGTCTAAAGGACCTAAAAATTTCGATATACTTTTAGTATACCTTAATGGGCTTTAAAATTTTCACCTTAGGCCCATTACGTTTTTAACCATTAAATTTATTCTGGAATCCTTCTGAATAAATTTTCCTTACTTCCGGGGATGATTATCTTGTATTCTGGCCAAGAATATTTTTCCCCAAATTTTTCTCCACACTTAGGTTAATTTCTAACCTTGATTAGTCAACTATGGTAAAAGTCCACTTTTTTAAATATAGTTGACTTTTTTCCTTAACCATTGACTAAGTTGACTTTTTCTTAAATTTTCGAAAGTGTTTTATATCATGTCTTACACTCTCTTCTTTATATTCCAACCGCTCTCGGTGGATAATTTCACCTGAAACTCCTTTTCTCACCGAAAAGGTCCATTTTACCCTTTTTAGCTTTTATTCTCGTTTTGTATGTTCGGGTCTAAATCAAGCTGACTTTCCTTCATGAGCTCTCTACACTCTCTTATTTTAAGTTCTTATTTTCAGTCAGAATGATTTAGAATGACTCGGTTTAGCCTGTGATACTCATTGCTCACATTAGGCATTTTATGTAGCTTTTGCGTGTTAATTCATTTCAATAACACTTTAAATCTAGTAAATACTCTTCTTATGATTCAACCATAATTACATAGTGTTCATACACATAGGAATCATAAGGAAATAAGCTACAAAAATCCGGGTCTGACAATCCTCCCCCACTCAGAAAATTTGGTCCTCCAAATTAGAACCAAGTCAGTCCTCAAATAGGTGAGGGTACTTCTCTCGCATCAGACTCTCTAGCTCCCAAGTAGCTTCCTCTGAAGTATGATGCTGCCAGAGAATCTTCACTAATCTGATGGTCTTCGATCTCAATACCTTCTCCTTCCTATCCAATATCCGAATCGGTCTATCTACATATGACAAGTCCTCTCGAAGCTCCAAAGGCTCGTAACTAATCACATGTGACGGATCCGGGTGATACTTCCGAAGCATCGATATGTGGAAGACGTTGTGGACACCTGATAAGTCCGGTGGCAATGCCAACCTATACGCCTTATCTCCCACTCGATCAAGTATCTCAAAGGGTCCAATATAGCGAGGATTTAGTTTCCCTCTCTTCCAAATCTCGCTATGCCCTTGGAAGGAGAAACTCTCAAAAACACGGATTCACCAACTGCAAACTCTAGTGGCCTACGTATCCTGTCAGCGTAACTCTTCTGTCTGCTCTGAGCTGTCCTCAGTCTCTCTACTATCAATCGGACGTCCTCAGATGCTTGCGTAACCAAGTCAGGGGCAAAAATCTTACGGTCACCCACTTCTTCCCATCCAATGGGGAACGACATCTACGGCCATACAAAGCCTCATACGGTGCCATCCCGATACTCGAATGATGACTGTTATTGTAGGCGAACTCGGCTAGTGGTAGGTGGTCATCCCAGGAGCCTCGATAGTCTAGCACACATGCTCTCAACATGTCCTCCAGAGTCTGTATAGTCCTCTCTGACTGACCATCTGTCTGAGGATGGAAAGCGGTGCTCAAACTCAACTGGGTTCTCATGGCTTCCTGAAAATGTCCCCAAAAGTGGGATGTGAAGCGGGAATCCCTATCAGAAACTATGCTCACTGGTACACCGTGTAACCTCACTACCTCGCGTACGTACAGTTCTGCTAATGAACTTAGAGTATCGGTAGCTCTCATAGCTAGGAAGTGGGCTGACTTCGTCAGTCTATCAACGATCACCCATATAGCATCGTGATTCCTGCGGGTCCTCGGTAAACCCATCACGAAATCCATGGGATATGCTCCCATTTTCATGTCGGTATAGGTAGAGGCTGCAATAACCTTGAAGGTTTCTGATGCTCTACCTTCACCTGCTGACATACGAGACACTTTGCCACGAAGTCTGCTACATCTCTCTTCATACCCGACCACCAGTATACCTTCCGGAGGTTCTGATACATCTTGTTACTCCCCGGATGCAACGTATACCTCGACGAATGAGCTTCCGCCAATATCAATCTCCTGAGACCTGGATCCTCGGGAACACATAATCTGCCTCTGAACCTCAGTAGTCCATCAGAACTCATCTCAAAATCAGTCACGGTGCCCTTCTGCATCTGACTACTCACATCCATACAAAATGGATCAGTCTGCTGAGCCACTCTGATCCTGTCCAACAGGTTCGGCTCCAAGCGTAGACTAGCTATCACATAGCCTATATCCATGTCAGAAGGCACGACTCCCAAACTGAGGCTGGCAAACTGCTCTAGCAAATCATGCTCCCTAACCATCATATACGATACCATCCCCAGGCTCTTCCTGCTCAAGGCATCGGCTACAACATTAGCCTTACCCGGATGATAAAGTATCTCACAATCGTAGTCCTTCAGAAGCTCTAGCCATCTTCTCTGTCTCATGTTCAGATCCTTCTGCGAGAACAGATACTTGAGGCTCTTGTGGTCGGTAAATATCTGGAACTTCTCACCATACAAGTAGTGGCGCCATACCTTCAACGCAAACACTACTGCTGCTAGTTCCAAATCATGGGTCGGATAGTTCTTCTCATGATCCTTCAGCTGTCTGGATCCGTAAGCAACTACCTTCCCGTCCTGCATCAATACGCAGCCCAGTCCCTGATGCGAAGCATCGGTATATACTGCAAATCCTCCTGAGCTGGTAGGGATAGTGAGAATCGGAGCGGTCGTCAATCGACGCTTCAACTCCTTAAAGCTCTTCTCACAATCCTCGTTCCATATGAACGGTGCACTCTTTCGAGTAAGACGTGTCAACGGAGCAGCCAACTTCGAAAATCCCTCAACGAATCTCCGATAGTATCCAGCTAAACCCAAAAAACTCCTGATCTCGGTGACTGTCTTTGGCTGTTCCCACTGAACTACAGCCTCTATCTTAGATGGATCAACTGATACACCATCTCTCGATATAACATGTCCCAAAAACGAGATCTGTGACAACCAAAAGTCACACTTGCTGAGCTTAGCATATAACTCATGCTTCCGTAACGTCTGCAACACGATCCTGAGGTGCTCCTCATGCTCCTCCTTGGATCTCGAATACACCAATATGTCATCGATGAAGACGATAACAAACTGGTCCAAGTATGGCTTGAACACATCGTTCATCAAAGCCATGAAAGCAGCTGGAGCATTCGTCAATCCGAATGGCATGACCAAGAACTCATAATGGCCATATCGGGTACGAAATGCTGTCTTGGGTACATCTCCACTCTGAACCTTCAGCTGATGATACCCAGATCTTAGGTCAATCTTGGAAAAGACCTGTGCTCCCTGTAGCTGATCTAGCAAGTCGTCAATACGTGGAAGGGGGTATCTATTCTTGATGGTGGCCTTATTCAACAATCGGTAGTCTATACACAATCGGAGGCTCCCATCCTTCTTCCTCACGAACAAAACCGGTGCTCCCCAAGGTGAAACACTCGGTCGAACAAAACCCCTATCCAATAGCTCCTGTAACTGTCTCTTGAGCTCCTCCAGCTCAACTAAGGCCATGCGATATGGTGGTCTCGAAATAGGCTCCGTACCAGGTACCAGATCTATACAGAACTCCATCTCTCTGTCTGGTGGTAACCCTGGCAATTCATCCGGGAAAACATCTGGGTACTCACTGACCACAGTGATATCTGACAACTCCGGATGTGCCTTATCCATATCTACCACGTACGTAATGAAACCTTGATATGTTAAAGGTTTTCTAAATTAGAAGTCATGTAATAATCATATCTACTCCTTTCATTTATCTTTATTAAACTTTACAACATATCTAGTAGGGTTGGGAAACATAACTGTCTTAGCATAGCAGTCTAAAACAGCATGGTTTGCAGATAGCCAATCCATTCCTAATATTATATCAAAGTCACTCATGCTTAGTAATATTAGATTGGCTGTCATCTCCTTATCCCCTACTCTCAACTTGCAGTCATTATATACATATTCTACAACTTGACTACTATTCATAGGCGTACTGATTAACATCATCATACATAAATGTGTACGCTCTACATGTCTCTCTAATTTACATGCAAATGAAGGCGATACAAAAGAATGCGTGGCACCAGGATCAATTAAAACATATGCTTCAATATCATAAATCAGGATGTTACCTCGAATCACATCCGATGAAGCATCAGCTGTTCCCTGGTCCAAAGCATGTACTCGCCCTTGACCCATCACTTGTTTCCCCTTCTCCTCTGCCGTGGCTCTACCTCTCTGAGCAGACGTACCAGCTGGGGTTCTATCAAACTCCCTGCCCCTCTGTGGTGCAGTCGCATACGGCAATGGGCAATCTCTAACCAAATGCCCCTGTTTCCCACATCGGAAACATACTATAGCACCCTGTGAACACGGCCTATCTCCATGGAATCTGCTGCATCTTCTGCACTGATCTGCAGCAGGTCTCGGTCCTCCTATGATAATGCCCTTCGCTGGGGCTGCAGTCGGATAAGCAGGAGATCTAGCATATCTCTCTTGTGTCCCCTCTATCCGTGATCTCTTACCGAAGGGTTTCTTCCCCCCTCGATAACTAAAATCTCTAGCCGGCCTCTTCTTCTGCAAGTCTTGGCTACGGCTAAACTTCCCAAACTCGGAAGCATTCCTCTCGTAGTCCTGCTCACATAGTTGCGCCCTGCGCACTGCCTCCTCATAGGTCACTATGTCCAGCGGAACCAACTTGGACCGTAGCACCGGTCTCAACCCGTCGATAAATCTGTGGACCTTCCTGGTCTCACTATACATAGTATCCGGGTCGTATCTCCCTAGGGATAGGAATCGAGTCTCATACTCGTCCACCGATAAACTCCCCTGGTTGAGTCTCAAAAACTCTGCATGTAACTTCCGCTGTGCGGTGTCAGGAATAAACTGCCTCCTAAAGGCCTCCCGAAATATATCCCAAGTGATATCCGTGTGTCGGGATCTCAATATAGGTCTGGTGGACTTCCACCAATGCTCTGCGGCTCCCTTCAGTAGGAACGCAGCAAACGCGACCATCTCCGAGGTCGTACACTCGAAGTATCCATAGAGCTTCTCTAGCTCTGCCAACCACTCCTCCGCAGCTACGGGGTTCTTGACCCCACTAAATGATGGAGGTCTAAACTTCTGGAACTCCCTCAACCGATGCAAGTCACATCCATATCCTAATCCACTGCCACCCGAAACCGGTGGGGGTGTAGGAGTATCTACTGTCCTCTGTGCATCAGCTGTCTGCGTAGGTGTATCAGGGGCAACTGCCTCTCCTGTAGCAGCTCCTGCCTCCTGTCTCTGTCTACCTGGCATCGTCTGTGCCAGTATCTCTATAATAGTCTCGAGACCACATTCTAATCTCGTGAAGCGCGTCTCGACACACTCGGGTGCCTCAGTAGCACCTGGAGTCTCATGCGTAGGTAATGGTCTGGCAGCGACTTGTCCCTCGGGTCTCTCTCCCCGGCCTCGAGCCCTACCTCTCATATCTCTAC
The DNA here is from genome assembly GCA_033439115.1 of Firmiana major. Lineage (NCBI taxonomy): Eukaryota > Viridiplantae > Streptophyta > Magnoliopsida > Malvales > Malvaceae > Firmiana > Firmiana major. The sequence continues at coordinate 71,070,519 of CM065898.1, read as the reverse complement.
CACTACGCGTATTTGCCATTTAGGCAAAGTTCCTGCATTCTTAATAATGAATTAGTCCATTCCCTATCCGATATACACAGTTATATCTAAACACAGCACAGTACTATAGGGATGTACACTTTCCTATTTTCTAACACCGACTCACATCAGACCAACTTCGGCTCTGATACCATCCTGTCAGGACCCCAGTTTCAATCCTTGACTTTTACCAAATACCACAATAAATTTTTTGCATTTTTAACTTACCTTTCCTCTCTTCACTGGTTGGGCTGTGATTCGATGTCAGAGTCTTCACTTACCATAATATCCATTCTTGTACATACATGTCAATATATTAATTCTGACTGTAGTTGCTCTTATTATACATGTAAGATTTTATAAAATCTAATACGATTACATTCCCCATAATATATAACGTATACATCACTGTACTGTTTCTATGTTTAGATACACAACTGTACATAATAAGTATACCTGACAAAACGATAGGAACTAGCAGTGGACTCTGGGACACTCTCCCGCGATAACTCTCGCTCTACTGACGCTCTGTAGAGAGATGTAAAAAAAAAAGGGGGTGAGCACAACGCGCTCAGTAAGGAAATCAGGCAAGCAAGTAGATATCCACACTATCTACTCAAAATAGTGTTGTGCCTTGAAAACATTATTTCCTTAACTCACTTTAAAAGCATGTCTTGAAATATAATATATATGTACTTGTACAGAATAAATCCCATGTACAGAAATCATGCTTTATTTCTCAAAAGTAGGCATGTAGTGCAACACAATGCATTTATATATAAATCATGCCTTTATGTAAATCATGCCATGTATATTTAAATCACATATAAATATGGCATCAAATGATTCACAACACAAATCGGAGTCCGACCCATCCCTCAGGTCTGTCCGCAGTTTAAATCAGTCAATCAATGTGATATATCATGTGAGACTCTGTGGTAAATGCAAATAGTATCCTGGATTATGATCATATCCGAAAAGTGATCCCAAGCAACACAGATCTCGGTGTGCGGGGCATCACTGCTGTAACGGGAGGATGGTCAGTCCAATGTCAACCGCCAGCTACGTAACACACGGTACAGCGTACACCTCGTGCCACTCAGACACGGTACAAAGTACACCCGTGGACCCTCACAGCCAGGGTCTTTAGCCCTCGAAACCATGGAAATCCTCATAGCCAGGGTCTTTAGCCCTCGAAACCATGGAATTTAGTATACCACGTCTATATCAACCTCATGCGGATATCCTCTCTAGCTATGACACACAGTCACACAAGGACTCAGGCATGGGTTTCAACATGTATTACATATCACATACAGTGTGCGTCTTGAGTGCGACTCACAGTCGTTACTCCGCTTAAACACTGTTTCACATCATTAAATTCAACTCTAGTGCGAGCAATCTCTAGCAACTAGGTCAATGCATAGTTTATGTATTAAATCAAGTACGAGCAATAGCTCCCAGTACTATGCTATGCACAATATCAAATCAAGTACGAGCAATAGCTCCCAGTACTATGTCATGTATAAACCATGAAGAATCGAGTACGAGCCAATCGCTCCAGCACTCTGTCATGCATATATCATTCAAAGCTGAGTACGAGTAAAACTCCAGTACTCTATTATGCATGTCATGAAAATCTAGTGCGTATCAAAATCCAGCACTATGTATGTGGAAAACATATGAATCCAAGTGCGAGCTGTGCTCTAGCACGATTCATTCTCACATAATATGATAGATGGCTATTTAAAAGGGATTGTTTATAAAACATTAAAATCAGCACTAAAAGTGTGCTTAAGTCATATCAACCTTAAAATCATTAGCCCATCTATTTATTTTCATGCTAATAGCATTTAAACACTCACAATAGTATTTTCCATGCTTTTTGCAACTTCTCACAAAAGTTGACTTTTTGACTAACTAGGGGCAAAATCATAATTTGCCACTATCGGGTCGCAATAATTATTATTCACTTTCTCTGACCCTCAGAGTTTTTAAGTGAATGCAGAAGCAGTTGAAAATACGTGCAGGTATCTCTAACTACTCGCAAAAGTCCCTTACCTCGGATCACGCCAAGTGACCTCACTTCCTCGGTGCTGCTAAATCTCGCAGTCCGATCAGCTCTCGATGTAAACTCCGGAGCTGTAAATAACCATTCCTCAGGTTAATTATAATTTTCCTACTGTATTACACATTAATACAGTTTAATTTCCCTTAATGGGCCTTAAAAATGCTTAATGGGCCTAACTAGGTCTTAAGTCCATTTTCATTTTACTATTCACTTTTGTTGGGCCTATTGGGCTTGTGGGGCCCACCAACTCTTATTGGGCTTGTCTTAGGCCCATTACACCCTATTGGGCCTAAAAATATTGGGCTTGGCCCATTGGGCCTCTCGGCCACATGCCTTGGCCGAGAGCTTAGCCATTCTCGGTTTTCACCATGGCATGCCATACATGCCTATTTCCTAGCCATTTTCACTTAGGCATTTTCACATACACTTGGTAGGCAATATTACCAATCATCCTATTGTTCATTTAGGCATTTTATCAAACACCTTGATTGCCAACAATTTACATGTATTAATAAATCAATTTGATTAATTCTAATTATACCATTAACATTAATACATGTGTACTAATCCATTTATGTCTTAAAATCAAATTGACAGATTTCAATACCCATTGATCACTCTCGGCCTAACCCTCTTCATGGTGATTTAATATGTTTCAATGCTTAAAACATATATCAACATACTTGAAATCATTCATACATTAACATATATGAAATTGGAAATTAGAAAATATACCAATTGTAGTGTTCTCCTTTTGGCTGAATCTTTGGAGGCTCTCGGTTTGCATTCTATGGCTCCTTGATAGCCAATTCTAACATATGTTAATCTCCTTTCAATTTGGAACAACTTCCATGAAGAATGCAAGTTCCAAATATGACTAATTCCTAGTGATTTCTAGTGAGAGAAAGCTTGGATGGTTATGTTTCAATGGTGTTCTTCTCTAGCCGGAATTGTGTGATGAAGATGACCAAGGTGTGGCTGCATTTATAAGCCACTTACTTAGCCATTAAGCCTTACTTTTCAGCCACTATGCTTGACTTTCCAAATCTGAACCATGAGTCACCTTATGAGTCACCTTATGAGTCATAGTTAACTTTAACTATAGTTAGATATTTATCTCATGGGCTTTTCCAATTGGGCTTCTCGGTTTGGGCTTTCCTAATGGGCTTTCGGGCTGAAATTTTTACTATACCTCGGGCCTTTTATTGTCTCAAAATTTGGCAAATCAATTGGTCCAACAATTCGGTCTAAAGGACCTAAAAATTTCGATATACTTTTAGTATACCTTAATGGGCTTTAAAATTTTCACCTTAGGCCCATTACGTTTTTAACCATTAAATTTATTCCGGAATCCTTCCGAATAAATTTTTCTTACTTCCGGGGATGATTATCTTGTATTCTGGCTAAGAATATTTTCCCCAAATTTTTCTCCAAACTTAGGTTAATTTCTAACCTTGATTAGTCAACTATGGTAAAAGTCCACTTTTTTAAATATAGTCGACTTTTTTCCTTAACCATTGACTAAGTTGACTTTTTCTTAAATTTTCGAAAGTGTTTTATATCATGTCTTACACTCTCTTCTTTATATTCCAACCGCTCTCGGTGGATAATTTCACCCGAAACTCCTTTTCTCACCGAAAAGGTCCATTTTACCCTTTTTAGCTTTTATTCTCGTTTTGTATGTTCGGGTCTAAATCAAGCTGACTTTCCTTCATGAGCTCTCTACACTCTCTTATTTTAAGTTCTTATTTTCAGTCAGAATGATTTAGAATGACTCGGTTTAGCCTGTGATACTCATTGCTCACATTAGGCATTTTATGTAGCTTTTACGTGTTAATTCATTTCAATAACACTTTAAATCTAGTAAATACTCTTCTTATGATTCAACCATAATTACATAGTGTTCATACACATAGGAATCATAAGGAAATAAGCTACAAAAATTCGGGTCTGACAATGCATGATCAATAAAATCATCATTCATTTATAAATGAGGATATCAATGGAAAATGCATTAAAACATTTTTCTCTCATAGGCATTCTCATAAAAGTCAATGCTCATTATTTCCATTCGAAAAACATGCCATAAAATAGTGCTGTCACAACACAAGTATTCAAATCAAGACATTTATCAAATCACAATATCTCTTTTCTTTTCACAAATCATTTCTTTTTATCAAATTTCTTTCTTTTATGATTTTCTCAATTTCTCTTATCTCTGAGACAGCTATGGAATTTCGACAAATAGATATCCATGACATATGGCCATGGTCAGTGATCCCAGGCCTCACTGATCAGGTGTGCACAGGGCATCACTCACCTAAAGGGGGATGGGTCAGTCCTACCCTTCGGCTCATCTCAATCATCATCATCTTCTTCCTTAAAAAATCACATATCTCACGGTACAATGTACGCCATGTGTCATCTACGTGATACTCGTACCCACGTGCACCCAGCACAGTACATAGTATTCTATGGACAACTACACGGTTCAACGTACGCCAGTGGACCCAGTCTATCTACCCTACACCGATGGACTTATCATCTTTAACATGTCTTATATACCAGGCGAGCAAAATCAGCGTGACACACAGTCATCGCAAGGCTCCAACGCGGTACCTCTCAGTGCGAGCAACTACTTATAGCACTGTATCATCTCAAAAATCATTGTGCGAGCTCGGCTCTAGCACATCATCATCATAAAACCATAAGAACTTGTGCGAGCTAAACTCCAGCACAAAATCATCATCATAAAATCGCGTGTGAGCTACGCTGCAGCACGGTTTGTCAAATCATGAAAACATATGCGAGTAAAACTCTAGCATAGTTAAAATCATCAAAGCAGGTGTGAGCTAAGACTCTAGCACCAAATTCACATCTCAAATTTGATAGGTGGCTATATTTCTCTTTTAAAACTCAAATCGTGTTTATTAACGTAGCATGTCGTTCCATGCTAAACATGTAAAACTAGCTAACCTATCCATCATCATTTCTTAGTCAAAAAACAACGTATAGTTGTAAAAACATTAAAACATGCATGTCAGGCTGTTTTTCCTTCCACATCCCATTTTCACAATTCATACCATATTACATTTCAATTCACTTATGGGTCAATAGCTAAACATAAAATTACTAGCGTAATAGCTACTAAAATCACTGTAAAATGCTTACGAATATCTCTATCGCTAACATACAGTCCCTTACCTCGAATCGGACTTGTATTTCCTTCGTCTCATTGCTCCATTCATGATCCAGGTTAATTGAGTCTCAACGTATTCCAATCTACACGTGTAAATCATTAAGTTATTTTCCTTTTCTTCTTCTAAACATTCACATTGTCATTTATTTATCTATTCATACTTCTCAAGCCTTTTATCATATTTCACCTTTTCCACTAGTATCACTATATCTTCTCTTAAGTTTTCCATCACTTCTCCATAAGTATTTCTTCATGAATTCCCTCTCAATATTACTCACTCATCACTACAATCATCATTTCAATCTATATTTCACATACTATTCAACCCATAAAGTGTCTAGAAACTCACATTCAAAGCTTGAGTGTTGAAGAACTTACCTAGCTTAGTTTTTTTCCTTAGCCAACTTGTGGTAGTCTATTCTCCTCTTGATCAAACCAATGTGTGATTTTTGGGTATGTTGTTCTCCTTACTTCAAGGAACAACTTTCCCTCTTGAGCTTTTTCCAATTCTAGCTGGAATGTAGTGATATTTAGAGTGAGAAAGTTTAGATCCTTGAGGGAAATGGATAGGTACGGGTTTGGTAGGAAGGAAATCTGATTTTTCAATCCAATCTCGTGCTCTTTTTATAGATGCATAGGCATGAGATCGATTTGGTCCCTTGTTGAGATCGATCTCTGCATGGTTTGGTAGTCCTTTTTACCTAACGTAACTATTACCAGATCGATCTATTGCAAGCAAAATTCTTCTTGGAGATCGATCTGCCTCTTGTAGGAGATCGATCTTCTCCTCACAATTCTTAATGAGATCGATCTGTTTGTAAATGGGAAATCGATCTGTTGCTTAAGGGAGATCGATCTCTTCTAGGCTGAGACTTAAGAAGATCGATCTGTCTTCCCACGAGATCGAGTTGCCTTATTCAATTGGACTGATATTATACATTTTATGAGAGGAGATCGATCTCTCCTTCATGGGAGATCGATCTGCTCTTCCCTTGCATCCCAATTTTTGCAGTTTTCTATAAATTTTCACTTTTTAATTCATCCTTAATTGCCTAATACCTTATTTTTCATTCTGTATACAACCAACGTATAATAGTATCCATTCCGGATAGTTCATAGGCAATGAAACTTGCGCACACACTTGGAATCATGGATTATACATTAGATTCATCATCCTTACATCCTTTTGTCATTTATACACATGTAACAATGTACATTTACTTCATAGCTTCATAAAAAGACTTGTAAAACTACATGCATTACATTTCTCCCCTCCTTAGAAAATTTGGTCTTCCGAATTGAATCAAGTTCATTCCTTAAAAAGTTGGGGATACTTCTCCCTCATCAGGTCCTCTAACTCCCAAGTGTCTTCCTCCGATGTATGATGTTGCCATAAGACCTTAACCAATGAAATCGACTTGTTCTTCAACACCTTCTCTTTTCTATCCAATATCCAGATCGATTTCTATATATATGACATATTCTCCTTGAGCTCCAATGGTTCATAGCTAATTACATGTGCTGGATCCGGATGGTACTTCCTAAGCATGGAAACATGGAAGACATTGTGGACCTCTGCTAGCTCAGGTGGTAAGGGTAGCCTATATGCTCTATCTCCCACTCTATCCAAAATCTTAAAGGGACCAATGTAACGAGGACTTAGTTTTCCTTTCTTCCTGAACCTCGTTATTCCCTTAAAAGGAGATACTTTAAAAAATACAGACTCACCCATAGCTAACTCGAGTGGCCTCTGTCTCCTATCAGCATAGCTCTTTTGTCGATTTTGAGCCGTTTGTAACCTCTCACATATTATCCAAACATCCTCTAAGGCTTGTCTAACCAAATCGGGAGCGAGTAACTGTCTGTCACCAACCTCTTCTCAATCGACAGACGATCGGCATATACAACCATATAGTTCCTCATAAGGGGCATACCAATGCTTGAGTGATAACTGTTGTTATAGGCGAACTCAATCAATGGCAAGTGATCGTCCCATGAGGCTCTAAAATCTAACACACACGCTCTCAACATATGCTCCAGGGTCTGTATAGTCTTCTCTGACTAACCATCTGTCTGAGGATGAAAAGCGATGCTAAAGTTCAATTAGGTCCCCATCGTTTCTTGAAAATGTTCCCTAAAAGTGGGAAGTGAAGCGGGCGTCCCTATCAGAAACAACACTCTTTGGGACTCCATGCAGTCTCACTATTTCTCGTACATACAAGTCTGCCAATGCACTCAAAGTATCTGTAGATCTCATGGCTAAAAAGTGTGTCGATTTCGTTAATCGATATACTATAACCCAAATAGCATCATGGTTCTTACGGGTCCTCGGTAACCCCATCACAAAGTCTATGGTGACATGCTCCCACTTCCATGTCAATATCGGTAGAGGTCACAATAATCCTCCTGATTTCTGATGCTCTACCTTAACCTGCTGACAGATGAGACATCTAGCAACATACTCAGCTATATCTCTTTTCATTCCGAACCATCAATATACTTTCCAGAGATTTTGATACATTTTACTGCTCTTCGGATGTACTGTGTACCTTGATGAGTGAGCCTCTGATAAAATCAACTTCCTAAGCTCTGGATCATTAGGGACACATATTCTATTTTCGAACCTTAGTAGTCCATCTGATCTCAATACAAAATCAGTGCCCTCACCTTTTTGAATTTAGCTAATTACATCAATACACCATTGATCATTTTGCTGAGCTTGCCGGATTCTCTCAATCAACTCCGATTCTAATCTCAAGCTGGCTATAATTCCATGACTGCCAATCTCAGGTGGGGTCATATCCAAACTAAGGTTCGTGAATTGTTCCAACAGCTCGTGCTCCCTAACCATCATATATGATACCAACTCGAGATTCTTTCTACTCAATGCATCGACAACCACATTTGCCTTCCCTGGGTGGTACAAAATCTCACAATCATAGTCCTTGAGGAGTTCTAACCACCTTTTCTGTCTCATATTTAACTCTTTCTGTGAGAACAGATACTTAAGACTCATATGGTCTGTAAAAATTTGAAATCTCTCACCATACAAGTAGTGGCGCCATATCTTCAATGCAAATACTATAGCCGCCAACTCTAAATCATGAGTGGGGTAGTTCTTCTCATGATCCTTCAGCTGTCTAGATCCATAAGAAACTTTCCTTCCATTCTGTATCAAAACATAGCCCAGTCCTTGGTGTGAAGCATATGCGTAAACAGAATAGTTCCCTGAGCTGTTAGGAATGGTGAGAACTAACGCGGTGGTTAATTTGTGCTTAAGTTCCTGAAAACTCCTCTCACATGCTTCATCCCACATAAACTCCACATTCTTCCGCGCAAGACGTGTCAATGAAGCAGCCAATCTAGAGAAACCTTCTACAAATCTCCGGTAGTATCCTGCCAAACCCAAAAAGTTTCTAATCTCCGTGACTGTCTTGGGCTATTCCCACTGAACAATAGCCATAATTTTGGATGGATTTACTGACACCCCATCCTTCGATATAACATGGCCCAGAAAGGAAATCTGCTCTAGCCAAAAGTCACATTTATTAAGCTTGGCATACAACTTTCTCTCTCGGAGGGTTTGCAAAACAATCCTCAAGTGGTGCTCGTGATCTTTCCTGGATCTAGAATAAACCAATATATCATCGATGAATACGATCACAAATTAATCCAGGTATGGCTTAAACACATCATTAATTAGAGCCATAAAAGCTGCTGGCGCATTTGTCAACCTGAAAGGCATCACCAGGAATTTGTAATGACCATAGCGGGTGTAGAAAGCTGTCTTGGGCACATCTTCCTTTCGAATCTTCAATTGATGGTACCCAGACCTCAGATCTATATTGGAAAAGATTCGTGCTCCCCAAAGCTGATCCAATAAATCATCAATGCACGGCAAGGGGTATTTATTCTTGATGGTATCCTTGTTTAACATCCGATAATCAATACACAACCTAAGGCTCCATCTCTTTTCTTCACAAACAATACCGGGGCTCCCTATGGTGAGACGTTCGGTCTTATAAACCCTTTATCTAACATATCTTGCAATTGCTTCCTTAATTCCTTTAACTAGATCAGAGCCATCTTATATGGTGCTTTGGTTATTGGCTCTGTTCCAGGTGTCAAGTCTATGCTAAATTCCATTTCTCTATCCGGTGGCAATCCTGGTAGGTCGTCTCGAAAGACATTAGGAAATTCTCTAACCACATGAATGTCATCCATATCCGGATGTGTTTTATTCAAGTCCACCACATAAGCAATAAAACCTTCAAAGCAACATTTATGTCATTTATATACCCATGCACTTTACTTGCTACAAAATTAGGATTTCATTACTTCTCACAAAATTTTACAACAAGTTTCTCTGGTAAAGAAAATGCAATAGACTTAGAGTAACAATTTAGGACAGCATGATTGGTAGCTAACCAATCCATTTCCAAGATTACATCAAGGTTATACATATTCAGCAAAATCAGATTAGCTGTCATGTACTTATCTCCAAATCTCACTTTACAATCTATATATGCTTGTTCGACTAATTGACTAACTCCCATTGGATTACTTATTAATAAAGTTCCACTTAAATATGTGGGTTTTACAAATCCTATTAACTTTGATGCACATGTAGGCGATATAAAGGAATGCGTAGCACCAGAATGAAATAAAGCTATAGCTTCCAAATTGAAAATCAGAATTGTACCTTTTATCACCTCAGAAGAGGTATTTGCTGATGCCAGGTCTATCGCATATACCCTACCTTGACCCACAGCTTGCTATCCTTTTTCTTCAGTCGTGGCTTTTTTCCTTGTAGGAGGTGTAGCTATAGGAACTTTCTTCGGCTCCTTGCCCTTCTGCGGGACTACCTCAACTGCTTCTAGACAATCCCTTGCGTAATGCCCAAGCCTACCATGTCTGACGCAACGTGTACCCTAAAAATGATAAGGCCTACTACCATGGTATTGACCATATACTCTGCACCGATCAGTAGTCGGCCAGGGTTCACCAATTACTATACCCTTGGCTAGGGTTGGAGTCGAATGCATAAAAGGTCTAGCTTACACGATCTGAAGGTATTATCCGCAAGTGCACAGGTCGTACAAGTAATAATGGGATTTGAGTCTCGAGTTATCGTCCCTCAAAGAAGTTGGTTAGCCTAATTAACTACCGGTTAATCTTACCCTAAGTATATCCTAGCAAATTATGACGTTTTGATTAAGGGAGTGATCTACATGGCTAACAATATTAAAAATAATAAAAACTATAAAATAAAGAAAATAAAACCGAGCTAAAATTTACTTACAGTGCTCCGAGCAATTAAAAGCAAAAACCTACAAAAGAAAATTAAAACAGTTAAAATTAATTAACGCAATTAAAATAAAGTGCAAATATGAAAATAACAAAACAAGATTAATTAAACTACAATTAAACTATCCTAAAATAAAATATGCATGTAATTAAACTACTTAATAAAAATGCAAATTAAACTAACCTAAAATCTAATAAAATAAAACTTCAATTAGCCTAAAGAAATTCTTAAATCTAACTAAGACATTAATGACCTAAAAAATAATCCTAACTTAAATCTAACTCTATCTAATTACTAACAATGAAATAAAATCTAAATAATGCATGAGAAATAATATTTTTGGATTTTTCAATTTGGAATGAAAACTTAAAAATGTATAAAATAATAATCCTCTAATTTAATCCTAAATGCAACATCTAATTCCTAAATCCTAATATAGTCACAAATTAGATACTAATAAAATTAAACTAAACCTTAAACTAATAAACTAAGAAAATTAAACTTATTATGCTATTTAATGTATACTTACAATAACAAACATTGAAAAGTAAAAATACCATTAATCAACACAATATAAAAGCATATACTAATTTGGGTTAATTGTAAGGGCCAAACGTGGCCTTGATTTAATGTCCAGCTGCCTCGGTCCCTCCATGCACTATTACTGTGCATGTTCTCCTACGTTTCATTTTGCTACCCGGCATGTCCATCTCCTGCTCTGCAACTTCCACCCACTCTACCTCGATTCCGTGCACAACATGATTTCCTGTACTCAACACACAGCACGACACCTTACTGCTCAGCAGCTTGCGTCCGCGGCATGCACTGCTTCAGCACTATCCTTGGCCTGACGAGCATGCCCTTTGCTCCTTTCAATGTTCGGCTCCTGCTCCTGCTCCTACCAACTCCAGCAATAACATCCCCTGACATATTGCATCTTCTCTGTTTCCAGAGCTGCTCGGTGCTGTCCTTCGGCTTTTGTGCTAGCTGCTGTCCAGGTCTGCTCCAACTACTATCCCTGCAACACAGCAGCAGTTTGGCACTTCATGCTTCAGGCCCTGGTGCAGTCCAGCCCCTGGCAACGTAGAGACAACAGAGAACAAAAAAATAATGCAAACTTAACACGATGCATAGGAATTAAGCTTAACCATTAACAAGAAACTGGGCAAAGAAAGAAAACAACATATGAACAGTAGAATAAACTAAAAACCGAGCAGAATAGAGGTAAAAATTGCTCCCTGTCCACCGCCGCGCCACAATCAAATTTTGATTCTGCACCGAACGGCTTCAGTCTCCCTATCCTTCCAACTCCATACACAGCTCTGCATCAGCTGTAACCAACATAAATCCGGGTAAGCACACAACAACTGGGCACACCACCTCCTGCTTGCTTCACCGAAACACCAGCACATGTTGCAGCCTCCACTTTCCTGTTAACCGAATGTAAATCTGCTACTGCTTGGAATCGAATGGAAGACACATGGTGTCTTCAGCAGCCACTTCCTCATTCTCTATTTTAGCAGTCAACACATCTAAATTTACTTCTTTATCATGCCATTAGGTCGTACCAATAATCCACTAACCTGAGTAACTAAAGGAAATCGAAGGAATAAAACTAACTAACTAAGCTACCCGAGACTAGCAACTATAAAAATATTTCAGTTTTTTTTTCATAAAAATCCCTGCATAAAAACAAGAAATGGAACTTATGTAATGCCGAAAAGAAGAGAAATGGAAAATAGTGAATCTTTATTCATGTGAAACATATCCAAGAACTAGAAATAGACAAAAGCTTTTTCATTAACATAGAAATTACATGAACAGTAACTATGGAAATTAGAATAAAATGATAGCTAAAAATTCTACTCAGGTATACTTTCTAAAAACAAGGAAAAAAATTAAAACTATTCTAACACTACTCCTAACTTACTCCTACTCTAAAAACTACTCTTACACTAACACTACTTACCATGTCTTATTTATACACACATTAAGGAGTATAATTGTAATTTTTCCATCCTAGATGAGTTGGCATTGTTTGGCCATTTATCTTCACACCATTGGCTCATTGAAAAGATATTTCCATGTCATCTATCTTCTTGTCCAATTGGATATGCTAGGTGGCATGGCTCATGTTGTTTGCGTGGTCCAATCTCGTTTTTAGCCCAATTCTAGTCCATTTTCTATCGAAATATTCAAAATTCATCCGAATTGAATTTATCTGCAAACATGAGAATTTTAGTCAAAATGGGGGGATAATTAACAAAATAATTTGGGGATTAAAATAATTAATTAAGAAATTAAGCATAAATAATTCTATTTTTATAGAATTATCACACCCCCAAACTTGAGCTTTTGCTTGTCCTCAAGCAAAACAAAATAATTGTAGGAATGACAAGTACTAAACACAATAATTTTCCCAATATTATCCTCAAAGAAAAAGTACAAACTATGATCTTAAAGACTCACAATTACAAGTCCAACATTTAGAATCATTCAATCATAAGTCCTAACCCAAATTGGACTCCTCGTGAGTGTGTGACAAATGTCAAAGTCACTTCACAGTACATTATCCGGATCAAATTATGCAAACACAGTGAATGCAAAGTCAATGACATGTGATCATTCCCATAAGTTTGCTTTTCACTTCTCTCTCCACTAATGTAGTCACACTTAACCAAAGATCAATAGGACTTCATTAAGCTTGTAATGTAAGGCTGGGGCTAAGGTATGATAAAGTCGATTTAGGTTTAATTACCCCTTAACATGCATTACTTCTAGGATCTTAATGTAAGAGCTCAAATCATTTCCCCCAAACTTATTTATTTCACTAAACTTTTTATTCTATTTTTGTATTTTCTTCTTTCTTTTTTTCTTTTTCTTTTTCTTTCATTTTCATTTTTTTGAAGAAACTTTCACTATCTCCTAATACCTATATGTACATAGCTCACAATATATCCTAATGACTTTTCATGCTTTCGGGGCAAGGAATAGGAAAAGAGTGTTTAAGCTAAGGAAAATTAGGCAGGTGTATTTACATAGAAAAGCTTATTTAGCCCAGATGGGTGACTAGGGGTAGAATATGTACAAGGATAGCTAGAAAGGCTCAAACGATCCAAAGATGGCCTAAATCATCTCCCTAATTAAGTGTGATCTAATATTTCACCTCGAGATCAGATCAAACAAATTCTAGAATATGATGCACCGAATCAATTGAACAAATGCAATCCTATGTACTCATAAGCTTTCTCTAAATAAATATACCGATTCATGACATGACATGTGCATAAGATGAGGTAATCACATTCAGAATTAAGACAAATTCAAGAATTCAACTTCATGCTTTTCCTATAATCATGCTTCTCAGTCAATCCAAGTCAAACTAAATCATGGGGTCATATCATCGGAATATGGGAAAACTACTTGCTAAGCACTAAATTATCCCAAAATCAAACAATTTAAGCTCATATTATCAAAAAAAATTTTGAAAATTCTTTCTCAGATTTTCAAAAAAAATTTGAAATTTTTTCCAATATTTCAAAAAATTACTCAAGTGATATCCCCTCCCCCAAACTTAAAGTGTACAGTATCCTTAGTGTGCAGATAATATAAGAATTTAAGCTCAAGAATAGAGTACTCCCCTTTCTGATGATGATGAACAACTGAAACTTGATTAAAAGCGTAATACTAGGAAAGAAATCTGCAAGATAAACAAAGAAAGAAACAACAGAAAAGAAAAAGAAAAAGAAAAAGATCTATATACAAAGTGAAAAGAAAAACAGTGCCACTTCAAATGCAGCTGAAGAAAACAACACTCAGCAGCAAGGTAAAGAGTAGGAGGGTCAGCAAAAGTGGTGACAAAATGTTAACAGTTAACTCCTCCTTAGCTCTATCTACTTCCTTCTTTCTCTCAGATTTCTTATGGTCAAACATTATATCTTCCTTAACCTCCATCTTAAAACACTCTTGAGAGTAATCAGGGAGCTTTAAAGGTTTGAAAATATTAAACTTTACTTCCTGATCTTGGACTCTCATCGTTAACTCCCCCTTCTGTACATCAATTAAGGTTCTACCAGTCGCTAGAAAAGGTCTGCCTAGTATAATGGGTACTTCACTGTCTTCTTCCATGTCATACATAATAAAATTCATAGGGAAAATAAATTTGTCAACCTTTACTAGCACGTCTTCAATGACCCCCTTCGGATATTTAATGGATCGATCAGCTAGCTGAAGGGTCATTGTGGTGGGCTTGGCATCCCCTAATCCTAACTTCTGAAAAATAGACAAAGGCATCAGATTGATACTTGCTCCCAAATCACACAGGGCTCTACCAAAGAATAGATTTCCAATTATGCAGGGTATGGTAAAACTCTCGGGATCTTTGAGCTTTGGGGGTAGTTTCCTCTGGATAATTGCACTACATTCCTCAGTTAAGGCCACCGTCTCATAATCTTCCAATCTTCTTTTCCTAGAGAAGATGTCCTTCAAGAACTTCACATAACTGGGCATTTACTCTAAAGCATCTGCGAAAGGAATGTTGATGTGAAGTTTCTTAAAAACCTCAAGAAATTTGGCAAATTCTTGATCCAACTTTTAGTTTTGAAACCTCTGAGGGAAAGGAACTAGTGGTCTAACTGGATGGGATGTAGTGGAAAAATGTATAGCATCAGAGCACTTTGAAGGTTATGAAGTAGAAGAAGGTATATATGAAGAAGCACCTATCTTTGATTCCTTTGCAGCCTGATCTTTAGGTTTCGGCTCTTTCTAAGCTTCTTCGTTAGAACTTAAGGATTCTTCAACTATGTACTATTCAGGACTGGACTTTACTGGTGGATCATCTAGCTCTCTACCGCTCTTAAGGGTGATGGATTTCACATGTTCTTTACCCTCCCTTTGCCTAACAGGGTTAACTTCAGTATTATTAGGAAGGTTCCCTTGAGGATGTTGGCTAAGAGCATTGGCTATTTTTCCAAGCTTAACCTCTAAGTTCTTAATTGAAACAGCTTGATTTTGCAGGATCATTGAGAACATCTCCTCTAATGTAGGCTTCTTCTCAGCTGCTGGTGCATGTAAATGTTGGGGCTGCATAGGTTGTGGTGGTGGTGGTGGTTGATGGAAGTGAGGTGGATGATGCTGAAATTGTGGTGGGGATGATTGATGAGGGGGGTGATATGGAAATTACGACTGTGGTGGTACATGAATCAATGGAGTTTAAAAACTAGGGGGTCCTAGAAGTCTAGAATTAGAAGTTTGCCCTTGGTTTTGACTCCAGGAAAAGTTAGGATGGTTCCTCCACCCTGGGTTGTAGGTGTTTGATAAGGGGTTGTTCTGTTGCTTCTGAAGTGGAGCAACATACTGAACCGATTCTAAGTTAAGAGGACACCTATCAAAAGAGTGTGTACCACTACACAGCTCGTATGAAAGAAAAGGACTTTGGACAGAAAACACAGGGTTAGGACTGGAGGAAGGATTATGCTGGGTATTGAGCGACTGTACGTTCTTCGTAAGGTTAATGATTTGAGAGGTCAAGGTAGACAGCGTGTCGAGCTCATAGATACCCGTCAACTTATTAGGCAATTGCCTCTCCGAGGACCATAGATAATTATTAGCTACCATCTTGTCTAAGAGCTCGTAAGCTTGTTCCTCTATTTTGTACATCAGGGCTTCACCCGCAGCAGCGTCAACAATGGTCCTATTTTGGCTTGTAAGTTTGTTATAGAAGGTCTGGACTTGCAACCACAAAGGTAGGCCATGGTGAGGGCACTTCCTAAGAAGCTCCTTATATCGTTCCCATGATTCATAAAGAGTTTTCGAATCGAACTGGCCAAAAGGAAGATATGTCGCTACGGAGTCTGGCCATTTTAGAGGGAGGGAAAAACTTAGCTAGAAATTGATGGGCTAACTCGTCCCATGTAGAAATGGATCTTGGAGGCAAGGAGGTTAACCAGTGTCGCGCCCTATCCCTAAGTGAGAAGGGGAATAGTCTAAGTCTAAGCGCATCATCAGATAATCCATTGTGCTTGAACGTGTTGCACAAATCCAGGAATTGCCCAAGGTGAGCATGTGGGTCATCATACGAAAGCCCATTGAACTATAGCGCGGTTTGGATCATCTGAAGGATTGCAGGCTTAATTTCAAAATTGTTCGCAGGGACAGCTGGTGGCCTAATGCCGGTATAATATCCTCCAATCATCGGCACTGCATAATCTCCAACAGTTCTAATTTTCCTATTTTCTGCCATGATGTTTTGCAGCGGAGCTATTAATTTCCTAGAATCCTTTCGAATTTTCCTAAGGGTTCTTTCAATTTCAGGATCTAAAGGAAAGCAATCGTAAGTCCTGGCTCTACGCATACAAACATCTAAAAGTCCTTAATTTTTTTTTTAAGTTTTTCAATTTTTCAATTTTTTTTTTAAATGAGAAAATTAACTAACCTAAGTAAGGCTCTAAATATTTACAAGCTAGAACTACACCTAAGCATAATTTCACCGATATTAATTAATGACTAATTAAAACTTCTCCGGCAACGGCGCCAAAAACTTGACACAATCTGAAGGTATTATCCGCAAGTGCACGGGTCGTACAAGTAATAATGGGATTTGAGTCCCGAGTTATCGTCCCTCAAGAAGTTGGTTAGCCTAATTAACTACCGGTTAATCTTACTCTAAGTATATCCTAGCAAATTATGACGTTTTGATTAAGGGAGTGATCTACATGGCTAACAATATTGAAAATAATAAAAACTATAAAATAAAGAAAATAAAACCGAGCTAAAATTTACTTACAGTGCTCCGAGCAATTAAAAGCAAAAACCTACAAAAGAAAATTAAAACAGTTAAAATTAATTAATGCAATTAAAATAAAGTGCAAATATGAAAATAACAAAACAAGATTAATTAAACTACAAATAAACTATCCTAAAATAAAATATGCATGTAATTAAACTACTTAATAAAAATACAAATTAAACTAACCTAAAATCTAATAAAATAAAACTTCAATTAACCTAAAGAAATTCTTAAATCTAACTAAGACATTAATGACCTAAAAAATAATCCTAAATTAAATCTAACTCTATCTAATTACTAACAATGAAATAAAATCTAAATAATGCATGAGAAATAATATTTTTGGATTTTTCAATTTGGAATGAAAACTTAAAAATGCATGAAAGAATAATCCTCTAATTTAATCCTAAATGCAACATCTAATTCCTAAATCCTAATATAGTCACAAATTAGATACTAATAAAATTAAACTAAACCTTAAACTAATAAACTAAGAAAATTAAACTTATTATGTTATTTAATGTATACTTAAAATAACAAACATTGAAAAGTAAAAATACCATTAATCAACACAATATAAAATCATATACTAATTTGGGTTAATTGTAAGGGCCAAACGTAGCCTTGATTTAATGTCCAGCTACCTCGGTCCCTTCATGCACTGTTACTGCGCATGTTATCCTCGTTTTTATTTTGCTGCCCAGGCATGTCCATCTCCTGCTCTGCAACTTCCACCCACTCTGCCTCGGTTCCGTGCACAACATCATTTCCTGCACTCAACACACAGCACGGCACCTTACTGCTCAGTAGCTTGCGTCCGCGGCATGCATTGCTTCAACACTGTCCTCGGCCTTACCAGCATGCCCTCTGCTCCTTGCAATGTTCAGCTCCTGCTCCTGCTCCTACCAACTCCAGCAATAACAGCTCCTGGCATACTGCATCTTCTCTATTTCCAGAGCTGCTCAGTGCTGTCCGTGGGCTTCTGTGCTAGCTGTTGTCCAGGTTTGCTCCAACTACTGTCCCTGCAACACAGCAGCAGCTAGACACTTCCTGCTTCAGCCCCCTGGTGCAGTCCAACCCCTAGCAACGTAGAGACATCAGAGAATAAAAAAAAATGCAAACTTAACATGATGCACATGAATTGAGCTTAACCATTAACAAGAAACTGGGTAAAGAAAGAAAACAACATATGAACAGTAGAATAAACTGAAAACAGAGCAGAACATAGGCAAAAATTGTTCCCTGTCCACTGCCACGCCACAATCCAATTTTGATTCTGTACCGAATGGCTTCAGTCTCCCTATCCTGCCAACTCCATGCACAGCTTTGCTTCGGTTGTAACCAACATAAATCTAGCTAAGCACACAACAGCTGGGCACACCACCTCCTGCTTGCTTCACCAAACCACCAGCACACGTTGCAGCCTCCACTCTCCTGTTAACAGAATGTAAATCTGCTACTGCTTGGAACCGAACGAAAGACACACGATGTCTTCAGTAGCCACTTCCTCCTTCTCTACTTTAGCAGTCAACACATCTAAATTTACTGCTTCATCATGCCATTCGGTCGCACCAATAATCCACTAACCTGAGTAACTAAAGGAAATCAAAGGAATAAAACTAACTAATTAAGCTACCCAAGACTAGCAACTATAAAAACATTTTAGTTTTTTTTTTCATAAAAATCCATGCATAAAAACAAGAAATAGAACTTATGCAATGCCGAGAAGAAGAGAAATGGAAAATAGTGAATCTTCATTCATGTGAAACATATCTGAGAACTAGAAATAAACAAAAGCTTTTTCATTAACATAGAAATTGCATGAACAGTAACTATGGAAATTAGAATAAAATGATAGCTAAAACTTCTACTCTGGCAAGCTTCTAAGAACATGGAAAAAAATTAAAACTATTCTAACACTACTCGTAACTTACTCCTACTCTAAAAACTACTCTTACACTAACATTACTTAGTTTCTTCAATTGCTACCATGTCTTATTTATACACACACACTAAAGGGTATAATTGTAATTTTTCCAACCTAGATGAGTAGGCATTGTTTGGTCACTTGTCTTCACACTATTGGCTCCTTGAAAAGATATTTTCGTCTCATCTGTCTTCTTGTCCAATTGGATGTGCTAGGTGGCATGGTTCGTGTTGTACACGTGGTCCAATCTTTATTTTAGCCCAATTCCAGTCCATTTTCTATCGAAATATTCAAAATTCATCCGGATTTAATTTATCTACAAATATGAGAATTTTAGTCAAAATGGAGGGATAATTAACAAAATAATTTGGGGATTAAAATAATTAATTAAGAAATTAAGCATAAATAATTTTATTTTTATAGAATTATCACTAGCCAACATATTCTGTGACTCATCTGCCTCTCTCCGACGCTTACCAACACCTCTCTGTCCAAACCTAGCACTCTTGCCAACCCCTAATTTTCTCGGACCCTTGTGTTTACCCTAATTGAACTCTGAAATATGCAGGTCATAGTCCTGCTCACACAACTAGCTCGTCATACAACTTCTTTGTAGGTAGCAACATCAAACAGGGCCAATTAGCTCTAATCGAAAGCCTGAGTCCATCTACAAACCTACGGACCCTAATAGTTTCACTCCTGATAGAGTCTGGATCATACCGGCCCAATGATGTGAATCGTGACTCGTACTCATCCACTGATTGGTTCCCTTCAGTTAGATTCAAAAATTCCATTTGTAGCCTATGCCGAGCAGTATCTTGGATATATTGTTCTCTAAAAGCACCCAAAAACATATCCCACATGATCGTTGTACCCTGAGTTCTAAACATAGGTCTGGTGGACTTCCACCAGTGCTCTGCTTCACCCCTCAATACAAAGGCCGCAAGCGCTACTCTTTCCGTAGCCGAACATCTACAGAAGTCAAACAACTTCTCCATCTAACTGATCCAATCCTCTGCCACTACCGGATCTTTTACCCCACTTAAACAAGGAGGCTTCAAGTCCATAAAATGCCTCAACCTCTCCATGTCACAATCATAGTCATGCCCTAAATCATCATCCTCATACTGCTGTGGGGTCACTTGAGGAGGAACTGGCCGAATAAGGGGACCTCGTGGTCTACCGGGTTCGGGTTGTGCAGGTGCAGTATTTTTAAGTTTAAGTGCAGCTATTGGGTGATTTGGTGTAGCCTGTCCTATTGTATTTGGTATACCCTCCAATCTAGACATGATTTAACCGTCATGGTCATCATCGTACCCATGTCTTCCTCTAATCTGGCTACCCGAGGATCGGAAGCCTCTACTTGATTATGGGGCTAATGACTAGAGGGCGATCTACTATGCCTCTCAGTCCTATCATTTTGCCCTTGAGCTTGTGAGCTCTCTCCCCTCTTGTGGTATCTCTCAGGCATGACTCACAAGCCAGTTAACTTTCCTGCATTCATAAAAAACACTTAGATCACTACCAACTCCAAATACACATTTGTATCAAATTATCACACAGTAACTTGGGGATGTACATTTGCTTAGTCCTAAACATCGACTCACATCTGACCAACCTTGCTCTGATACCAATTTCTGTCATACCCCTACTTCGGGTGCCTTTCATCCATACATATGCCACATACGGTTAGGCTGTGAGCCAATGCAATTACAAATTCCATAAATTTATAGTGAAAATATTTAAAACTTTAAGACACACACTCCCAGGCATGTGTGTAGATATACAAAATCATTGATATAAATGAATTATCTTTACATAACATCACTATACAAATTTCTCATTTTTAAAGTATAATTGTATGATACAATACGATAGATACAAAATGTTTATGTGTATACATTTCTTATACCTTAGCAAGTGGTAGGAGCTGACCAACACAAAACAGATCTGGAGACCATAGCACGATCCTACTTCTTAGTATCTAGAGGGGAGAAAATAGTGGGATGAGCAAACCACAGCTCAGTAAGGAAAGGAATGCTAACAAGTAGATATTGTACTATCTACATAGCCCATGCATGATCAATAAAATCATCATTCATTTATAAATGAAGATATCAATAGAAAATGCATTAAAACATTTTTCTCTCATAGGCATTTTCATAAAAGTCAATGCTCATTATTTTCATTTGGAAAACATGCTAAAAATAGTGCTGTCACAGCACAAGTATTCAAATCAAAACATTTATCAAATCACAATATCTCATTTCTTTTCACAAATCATTTCTTTTCATCAAATTTCTTTCTTTTCTAATTTTCTTAATTTCTCTTATCTTTGAGACAGGTATGGAATTTTGGCAAATAGATATCCACGACATATGGTCATAGTCAGTGATCCCAGGTCTTACTGATCAGGTGTACTTAGGACATCACTTGCCTCAAAGGAGATGGATCAGTCCTACCCTTTGGCTCATCTCAATCATCATCATCTTCCTCATCACATCACATATTCTCACAGTACAATGTATGCCATATGTTATCTATGCAATACTCGTACCCATGTGCACCCAATACGCTACATAGTATTCCACGGACAACTACACGGTTCAACGTATGCCCGTGGATCCAGTCCATCTACCCTACACCGATGGACTTATCATCTTTAACCATGTCTCATATACAAGGCGAGCAAAATCAGTATGACACACAGTCATCGTTATGCTCCAGCGCGGTATCTCTCAGTGCGAGCAATTGATTCTAGCACTGTATCATCTCAAAAATCTTTGTGCGAGCTAGGCTCCAGCACATCATCATCATCATAAAACCATAAAAACTTGTGTGAGCTAAACTCTAGCACAAAATCATCATCGTAAAATCACGTGCGAGCTACGCTCCAGCACGGTTTGTCAAATCATGAAAACATATGCAAGTAGAACTGCAGCATAGTTAAAATCATCAAAGCAGGTGTGAGCTAAGACTCTAAAACCAAATTCATATCTCAAATCTGATAGGTGGCTATATTTCTCTTATATAATTCTTAACAAGATCGATCTGTTTGTAAAGGGGAGATCGATCTGTTGATTAAGGGAGATCGATCTCTTCCAGGCCAAGACTTAAGGAGATCGATCTGTCTTCCCATGAGATCGATCTACCTTATTTAATTGGACTAATATTAAACATTTTGTGAGAGGGGATCGATCTCTCCTTCATGGGAGATCGATCTGTTCTTCCCTTGCATCCCAATTTCTGTAATTTTCTGTAGATTTTCACTTTGTAATTCATCCTTAATTGCCTAATACCTCATTTTACATTCTGTACACAACCAACAGATAATAGTATCCATTTTGGATAGTTCATAGGCAATGAAACTTGTGCACACACTTGAAATCATGGATTATACATTAGATTCATCATCCTTACATCCTTTTATCATTTATACTCATGTAACAATGTACATTTACATCATAGCTTCATAAAAAGACTTGTAAAACTACAGGCATTACAGAGGTCCCCCAACCATCAATATTTGTTTGGAAGCCCAAACGACATGAGTCTTGGTTTAGTAATAAGTTTGGTTAAGTGTTTAAATAGCCCACATTTGAGTCTTATTACATTTTAGACCAATTATCCTACGTAACTAGGCTTAGGCGTGAATTTAGGTTTTAGTCTTATTTTCTTTTTGGTGTTAATTCCAGCCCACTTGTTTAAGGGCTTAAGTACTAGATATTATTAGAAATACCTTGTAAACGCTCTTGAATAAGGGAGAACATATCAAATTGAATTTTCAAAAATTTTTGAATGTGCCTCTTTCTAGGGTTCCCTCTCAACTAGGCTTATCAAGGTCTTCTTCCTTGTGGCACCTCCCTCTTCACCAACCACTATTGGCATACCTTAGGTTCTCGAATTTTATATTCGTAGGGTCGAGGTCCAATACCTTTGGTTCGAGTCTCTTTAGACTTCGGGTCTAGATTGATATTCTGTTTTCCAAAAAGTCTATCATCATTGTTTTCGCCCAGCTTGCGATTTTAAGTACTTCCGTTCCCTTGATCGTCCTACATCATCCTTTTATACGCGCATATCATAAAGGATGACTAATACTAACTCATAGCCCAACTGCTATCGGTGAGAACGTTCACGACCAGGAAATGAATGAAAAAACGAAAAATTTGTAGTGATTTTGGTAAAAATAGGTCTTGACAGACTTTAGATTTAATGAGATACTACTGGAAACATGTTAAAATAAAAGCAAAAAAATTCTTGAAGCGATGCTAATCGGGAAGAAAATGAGCTAGAAAAATAAAGAATAAAGACTAATTTATGACTTATAAAATCTAACCATTGAAAATCATTTTTAACCACTTAAAACCTTACTAAACTAATTCTGAAACATGAAAATAAAGCTCAAAACAATGATTAAACAAATTAACCAACAACTAAAATTAGCACAACAGTAAAAATATATTAAAAGAAAAAATATAGAGCAGTCTCATACACAAAAACTATTTGAGGTAAATTTTCAACCTTTTTAGATTTCCATGCTCTTAAAGCTCAATCAAAACCAAAAATGCAAGAAAAAATGGATTAGAAGAAGAAATCATTGCTAGAATTAAAGAATCACACCATTGATTAAAAGAAAAGCTTGAGAGAAAAATGAAGTTAAACAAAGCTATATAAAGATAACTAATAAAATAACAATAGAAATGTAAAGGTACTTAGAAAATAAAAATGGTGATTACTCTAAACTATTAAAAACCATTAAAGAGCATTGAAAATAAACCTAAAAGACCCTATGTAGTCGACTCCTACGAAAATCCCTAACATTTTTCTTATATAGTCACTTAATTAAGGGGTATAAAAGTAATTTGGCTTTGTAGATGAGTTGGCACCCTTGCCACTTGTTTCCACTTGCTTGATTCTTCTTGGGAGATATTTTCATGTCATTTAGTTACTCTACATCAGCCTATGGACAATTCACACCTTCTAGTACCACCAATTTGTCTTTTTGTCTACTTAAGCATCTATGTGGTAAAAAGCATATGATTTCTATGTGTTATTATGTGGTGGGCATGTGTTGTTTTGCTCTTATCCTCCAAGAGTGAATACGATAGTGACATGTGAAATGCTAAGTGGTAAGGAGAAGTAAGGTGCAGTACAAGACAAACTGTCTTGCTATTTTGGATTGTAGTGCTGGACTATCATCCTGCAGTGGATTTGATCCAATTTTTACTCTGTTTTAGCCCAAATTCTATTAAATCTTTCAAAATTATTATGAAATTTATTTATCTACAAAATTAAAGGAAATTAATCAAATTAGGGGGATAATTAACATAATTAAAAAAAAGATTAAGCAAAATTAAGGCAACTAAGCACAATAATAACTTTATTTTCATAGAGTTATCAACTTATGTGCAGCATGTGTCCCAGTGACTCTGGCTCTACGTTCAGTCTCCTAAAAAATAAAATTGAAATGAATAAATAGGTAGAACCAAGATCTGTCAAACATAAAGTTACGCAATTAGAGATCAAAAGCTTACCCTGAACTATAGAGCTAGATGCATTTGCTGCCTTTTGGTCAAGGGAAAGACTTTGCCTTAACCTACGGGGTTCTTTCCCTTATCTTTGGGTTTTGCATTCTTAGTAGTTGTAGTTGGCTTCTGTAACCTCTTTTTAGAAGCTTTCAACAGAGGGCAGTCTTTGATCAGATATCCTACCTTACCATACTTGAAGTAGTCGCTAATCGCATAGTGACATGGCTTATCCCCATGATTCTTACCACATCTGGAGCAAGTCTGATCAATCTTACACTAACTAGCCTGTGGTTAAGATGCATCTATCTTTTTCCTCTTCTCTTTGCCTTTGGACTTATCACAAACTATCCTACTTTGAGCTAGCCTCTTGCCCTTGCCCTTACTTCGAGTCTCAAATCGAGCCTATGTTTTGTTGACATCTTGCTTAACAAATTCATCCTGTCGAATAACTTTGGAGTAAGAAACAATATGTAGAGAAACTAACCTGCCTTTGATAGCAAGACTTAGTCCATTAATGAACTTCAGAGTCTTACGAATATCATGTAGTGAAATTAAATGGTCGTATCGGCTCAGATAGTAAATTTGGATTCGTACTGATCCACCGTCAAGTTCCCATATTCTAGACTTAAGAATGCTCATTGTTTCTGCCTCTAAGCACTCTCAGGGAAATACTAATCATTTGATGCTGTCAAGAACCAGTTCGTCGTAATCACCAGTCCTTGACTCCTTAGAAATATTTTAGCTGAACGCTACCAATGCTCTACCTGTCCTTCAAACATATAAGTCTCCAATAGTATCTACTTCACTAGTCTGCAATTCATGTTTTCAAAGAACATTTCCATTTTCATCAGCTAGGTCTCTGTCACCTCTGGATCCTTAACTCCTTTAAATGTTGGCGGGTTCATTTTTTTGAACTGTTTCAACCTGTCTGCATTGAGTATTGCCAGTGAGGCTACAATAGGCTGAGAAGGAGGAACTATCTACGACTAAAATGGTGGTGGTAGTGGTTGAGAAATAGCTAGCTAAGAAGCTAGTAGTGGAACTTGAGCCTAAGCTAAAGCCTAAAACTACATCAGGTAAGGCGGATGTTAAACAACGGGTGTTTGAGGTTCCGCTGGTGGTGGTGGATTCTATGGTAGTGGAGTATTCAATGTCACCTAGCTGTTGTGCGATTAAGGTAATCGGGTTTTGTAAAGTTGCTATCATATAAAAAAAGTTTTGCTCTAGCCGAGTCATACGTGTAAGCATAGTTGGATTATTTAGCCTGCGAGGAGTTGAAGGAGGAAGAGATGGAAGAGGTAGAGATGGATCTCGTCTTTCCCATAGAGGTATCCGTCTTCCTCTTGGCATTCTCACTATTCTGTACAAAAAAAATATGTATGGATTAGTACGATATCACTTAAATCTCATGTTCATATTCAAACATATGCAGTACCTTGGGATGTGACTGGGATGTAAATGAATATTAAGGCCTTTCATTGCTGACTCCTACTAATACCAAAAAATACTGTTACACCCCAAAAGACGCGATAAAATGGTTACTTATGCAAAAATACTAAAATTAGGGTTGACTTTTTCATTTACTTTTAAAAATGTTTATCGTGTGAGTAGTCTTATACAATGAAATTAAATGGTTGTCTACAAAATACAGTTTAAAGTAGTTTACATAAAGTCCTGTTACAATCCAACTTATAAATTCCCTCAAAAACATCTAAAAACAATTTCACGTTAAAGCGGTAATTCTCCGTTAAAATCAATTTTAGAAAAAAATTCAAAACACAGATTGAACACAATCATGTCAGAACTTTGCTACCTATTACTCTTGTACACTTTAATATCTATCATCTAGCTAAATTTCACTGAAAACTAAGGTTATTTGGTTATTTAAAATATATACTCAAGAAGTATTTGAATTTTTTTTTGTTTCTTGGACTTTTAGAAATAAAAATTCATTTATATCCCTAGACATAATAATTTGTGTGCATAAACATACAACAATCTTATACACATCCCAATCTAGGTATTGATTGAAAACTATATGAAAATTACATTGTTTACATAGTATATCGAACGTGAGCTGTGAGATCTCCGAAGCTCGATAATGTCAATGGTGAAAGTTTGTGTGTTGACTTAACTTATGATGAAAAACAGTGGGAGAGTGAGCTAAATAGCCCACTAAGTTAATCACAGAAGTGAAAAGTCAATTCATACAAGATACTATTTCATAATGCTTGCTTATAACAACTAGATATGTTTTATGATATAAAATCTATATGTGATAATCACGTGATATTTCTTATGACAAATTTTCAATAACGTATAACTTTCTTGGGTTTTGAAATAACATCATTTATAGATGCTATTAAGGTCATTATGGTATTCGAAAAGATACTGTGAAGTACATCATTTCCCCGTTGACCTGACCATAAGATAAAATAATCCGATAGACATAATTATGATAATAGTATATCTAACATAATGTATGCAATTCATGTTGAGTATTTG
This sequence comes from Firmiana major, assembly GCA_033439115.1. NCBI lineage: Eukaryota > Viridiplantae > Streptophyta > Magnoliopsida > Malvales > Malvaceae > Firmiana > Firmiana major. The sequence goes on along the minus strand of CM065898.1, from coordinate 71,043,176 downwards.
GTAAAATAAAATAGTGCGAAAAAAGGTAAATCGATACATGTTAATAAACAAAATGGTTTCTTTCATATCAATGCATACAAAACAGTAACTTATGCAGAAAACATATTTCATATAAACATTTTTTGTATAGAAATAGTAACACATGCGGAAATAATATTTCTTATAAAAATTCACTTGATTGGTCATATAGTTTGAGAAAACTTTAGCACGTGTATATAGGTATAACGCCCTTGAATACCAATAAAGACAATCCCGCTGTAGTTATCAGCGAGCCTGATGAATACCCCAAAAACTAGCGTTTTACCTATGGCCATAAATCCTGAGCACTCCAATCCTAATGATCAAGTAAGATCGAAACCTATCACGACTAGGAGTAATGATACTGGGGCTGTCTCCTTATACTTTATTAGTGTAAATAGTATATTGAAGTGCCTATAAGTTGTAAAAACAGTCAAAGCACATGTGCTGAAATCTAGTCACAATATGGATATAAAAGTAACATGTGCTTAATTCAAAATCAATATACATATGCAATTTAGACATACGTTTCATAATCTTTCAAGACATGCAAAAAGTGAGATTTTAGAGCTATCCTTTATGTAGATATAAATTAATGCAAGCTTATAAATCCCATAAACACCATGCTATGCATAATGATACAAAATGTATCGAAAGCATGGTTAATAAAACATATGAAACTGTACGAAGACATGTGAATTGTACAACATACTTCCTATCACAATCACTTATGGTAAGTTAAAATTACTAAAAATGGGCCAAGTTACACCGTCCTATTATCCAGCCTTGCCTTAAGAGCATATAACATAGTAATCCAATATTCTTATAAAAAATCAACCATATATACATATATAGGTAACATGCACCACATGGGCTACTATGCCTTCATTAGGCAGTATTGACATGCTAGACATATATATGTACCATACACAATCTGATGACCATTTTAACTCTTATACTTACTCTGTATGATGTTAAATTGCATCTTATGCAATTAACTTACCAAAGTAACTATATTTGTCCATTTGAACTAGCCTTGGCTGAATGCTCAATCCACCACAATTAGTTCCAAAATCCTACAATATCACATAATTCACTTTGTTTCCATATCATATCACATTATTGTTCATTCAATACACCATGATACCATATTTCCACCTATCTTTCTCTTATGTCACGAAGAGTATCAAAGTGACAAAGGTCACATTTGTTCATTCTCGTTTGCATTCAATTATACCTAACACATTACTATTCACATGTGATTAATCTATCATTAAATCACACGGAAATCATACCAATTTCACCTTACCTTTCACTATAGCCAAATGTACACTTTCACATTTCACTTGATTTTAAACCAATTTAACACCATAATCATGCTTGGCTATTTAAATTACACCACATATATCATTTTCCCCATGAACTAAGCATTATTACCCATAAACCTTAGCTGGCTGAATAAGTATAAGCTTTCTACACATGATTTCATTAAATTTTAACACCATATAACATCTCGATATCATTAAATAATCAACATATCTTAAAATCAAACCTTCAATCAAAACATACCATGTAGCTCCGTAAGTTAGTTGAATCTAGATCACTACTAAGGGAGTTGTTTTGCATCAATTTAAAAGCATAAAACATCTTAATATAACTCCTTAGACAATATATATGAGACTGGAAGCTTGAATCAAAGCTTAACCATGAAATCTAGGTGTTGGCCAAAGCTACCTTTCCTTGGATTTCTTGTTGTAACTTGATAAAACTTGAAAAATAAGGTAGAAATCGAAGTTAAGAAGTGAAGACATTGTAGTTTATCACTTTAGAATGAAGAAACAAAGCTTAAAATCTAAAGAAATGGCAAGAAAGCTCACGATTTGGCTGGGTTTTGACATTTCTCTCTTAATTTCTCATTATAAGCATTTTAATGGCATTTTAAAAGAAGTAGCCAACCATGGTCGTGCATGTTAGCATAATTAGGCTTATTTTTGCATAACTAATATATGGTAAAAAGATAAGATCAATTGGTAACTTATAACATAAGATTAATGTGATATTTTGTCATTTTAGGCATAATCTTACTAAATCATGGATTTATCTTAAATTTTATTGGTTCCCACTTTTCAACAAGTAAGATATTCATTATTCACATGCATGTCGCAAGAAAATAAGGTGACATAGGTAAAAAATCACCAAGGTGGCCGGCTATGCATGCACACTCTAGGGTTTTCACCCGTTTTTACTTATTTCGGTTTTTTTTTTTTAGTTCTAACTCTTTAAATTTAGATACAATGTTTGGCATAAAGTTTTAAGAACTTGACACAACTCGGTTAATATATTTAAATCAATCTATAGTGCCCATTTGGTTAGTGTGCAAATTAGAGCTGTAAATAAAATTGTCATTTTTTGGTTTGTTGCACGTTTCCTGAGATAAGTCGTAATTTAAGTTTATAAGTTAAATGATTTACCAAAGGTCGTATATCATTATTTTATGATGATTTAGAGATATCTGGTTAGGTGTGTGCTCTCGTAGGGCTTACATACCTCTCTATATAGAGGTTAGCCTTTTTGCACCAAGAACTAAAAAATTACGATTTAGCCATCCTACAATGTTCATAGAGTCAAATGCAGGTCAAATATGTATACAAATGACAATTTTTACAGAGAGATAAAGAGGCATTTGTCTCAAGATACCTAGCGTGTCAGCAAGTTAAGGTTGAGACAAAAAACCAATAAGGTTGGTTAAACCTTTTGGCTATGCCTACATGGAAATGAGAGCATGTGACCATGGACTTCACCATGGGGCTCCCAAGAACTTGAAAAAATCATGATGCAATCTCAGTGATAGTTGACAGATTGACAAAGTCTACCCTCTTCCTAGTTGTAAAGATTACACATTCACTCTGTACCCTTGCAAAATTGTACGTCAGAGAAATCGTGAGACAACATGGGGTCTTAGTGAGTATTATTTTGGATAAAAACTCTCGGTTTATCTCCCACTTGGTCAATTATCTCAAAGGGTCCAATGTAGCGAGGACTCAATTTACATCTCTTCCCAAATCTCACTATACCATTGGAAGGAGAAACCTTCAAAAATACTGAATCGTCAACTTCAAACTCTAGTGGCTTCTGTCTCTTATCAGCGTAACTTTTTTATCTACTCTGAGATGTCCTTAATCTCTCAACAATCAACTAGACATCCTTAGATGCTTGTGTAACCAAGTCAGGGGCAAAAATCTTTCTGTCAGCCACTTCTTTCGAACCGATAGGGGAACGACATCTACGTCTGTACAAAGCCTCAAACGGTGCTATCCCGATACTCGCATGATAACTGTTGTTGTAAGCAAATTCGGTTAATGGCAAATGATCATCCCAGGAACCTCTATAATCCAACACACACGCTCTTAAAATATCCTCCAGAGTCTGTATAGTTCTCTCTAACTGACCATCTGTCTGAGGATGAAAAGCGATGCTCACACTCAACTGGGTTTCCATGGCTTCCTAAAAATGTTTCCAAAAGTGGAAAGTGAAGCAAGAATCCCTGTCTGAGACAATGCTCACTGGAACACCATGTAACCTCACTACCTCGCGTACATACAACTCTACTAATGAAGTCAGAGTATCGGTAGCTCTCATAGCTAAAAAGTGGGCTGACTTCTTCAGTCTATCAACAATCACCCATATCGCATCGTGATTCCTTCGGGTCCTCGGTAAACCCATCACGTAATCCATGGTGATATGCTCCCATTTTCCATGTCGGTATAAGTAGAGGCTGCAATAACCCTGTAGATTTCTGATGCTCTACCTTTATCTGCTAACATACGAGACATCTCGCCACAAACTCTGCCACGTCTTTCTTCATACCTGACCACTAGTACACCTTCTGGATGTTCTGATACATCTTGTTACTCCCCAAATGCAATGTGTACCTCGACGAATGAGCTTCCATTAATATCAATCTCCTGAGCTCTGGGTCCTCGGGAATACATAATCTGCTTTCGAACCTTAGTAGTCCATCATAACTCATCTCAAAATCTGTCACTATACCCCTCTGTATCTGACTACTCATATTAATGCAATATGGATCAGTCTACTGAGCTTATCTGATCCCATCCAACAGATCAGGCTCTAAGCGTAGAATAGCAATCATACAGTCTGTATCAATGTCAGAAGGCACAACTCCCAAGCTGAGGCTAGCAAACTGCTCTAGCAACTCATGTTCCCTGACCATCATATACTATACCATCTCAAGGCTCTTCCTACTCAAAGCATCAGCTACAACGTTACCCTTACCCGGATGATAAAGTATCTCACAATCATAGTCCTTCAGAAGCTTTAGCCATCTTCTCTGTCTCATGTTCAACTCTTTCTATGAGAACAGATACTTAAGGCTCTTGTGGTTGATAAATATCTGAAACTTTTCACCATACAAGTAGTGGGGCCATACTTTCAATGCAAACACTACTATTGCTAACTCCAAATCGTGGGTCGGATAGTTCTTCTCATGATCCTTCAGTTGTCTGGATCTAAAAGTAACTACCCTCCCATTTTACATCAATACATAGCCTAGTCCCTGATGTGAAGCATCGATATATACTGAAAATCCTCCTGAGCTGGTAGGGATAGTGAGAATCAGAGCGATGGTCAATCGACTCTTTAGCTCCTAAAAACTCTTCTCACAATCCTCATTCCACACGAATGGCACACCCTTTCGAGTGAAACGTGTCAACAGAGCAACCAACTTTGAAAATCCTTCTACGAATCTCTAATAATATCCTGCTAAACCCAGGAAACTCTTGATCTTAGTGATTGTCCTCGGCTGTTTCCACTGAACTACAACCTCAATCTTGGATGGATCCACTAATACACCATCCTTCGACATAACATGTATAAAAAATGAGATCTATGACAACCAAAAATCACACTTATTGAGTTTAGCATACAACTTCTGCTCTCGTAGAGTTTGCAGTACAATCCTGAGGTGCTTCTCATGCTCTTCCTCATATTTTGAATATACTGATATGTTATCGATGAAGATGATAACGAATTGGTCTAGATATGGCTTGAACACATCATTCATCAAAGCCATGAAAGCTGTGGGAGCATTCGTCAATCTGAATGGCATAACCAAGAACTCATAATGGCCATATCCGGTCCGAAATGCTGTCTTAGGCACATCTCCACTCCTAACTCTCAACTGATGATACCCAGACCTTAGATCAATCTTAGAAAAAACTTGTGCTCCCCGGAGCTGATCTACCAAGTCGTCGATATGTGGAAGGGGCTACCTATTCTTGATGGTGTCCTTATTCAATAATCTGTAATCTATACATAATTAGAGGCTTCTATCCTTCTCTTTACAAACAAAATCAGTGCTCCCCAAGGTGAAACACTCGGTCTGATGAAACCCCTATCCAACAACTCTTGTAACTCTCTCTTGAGCTCCTCCAGGTTAACTAAAACCATGCGATACGATGGTTTCGATATAGGTTTAGTGCCAGACATCAAGTCTATACAGAACTCCATTTCTCTGTCTGGTGCTAACCCTGGCAATTCATCCGGAAAGACATCTGGGAATTCACTGACCACAGGGATATCTGCGAATTCTGGATGTACCTTATCCATATCAACCACATATGTAATAAAACCTTCAATTATATCCATTTCTTAGTCAGCATAGTATATTATTAATTACAACCACAATTACTACTATCATTTCTTTTCATCAAACTTTACAACGTATTTTTCAGGGTTAGGAAACATAACTATCTTAGCATAACAATCTAAAACAACATGGTTTGCAGATAACCAATCCATTCCTAAGATTACATAAAAATCACTCATACTTAACAATATTAGATTGGCTGTCATATCCTTTTCCCCTACTCTTAACTTACAATCATTTAACACATACTCCACTAGCTGACTATTATCCATAGGCGTACTAATTAACATCATCCTACTTAAAGGTGTACGCTCTACATACTTTGCTAACTTACATGCAAATGAAGGCGAAACAAATGAATGCATGGCACCAGGATCAATTAAAACATGTGCTTCTAAATCATACATCAGGATGTTGTCGCTGATCACATCTGACGAAGGATCTGCTATACCCTGGTCCAAGGCATGTATTCGCCCTCGTCTAATGATTTGTATCCCCTTCTCCTCTGTCGTCACTCTCCTTATCGGAGCAGACATATTAGCTGAAGCTCTCTCCAGTTCCTTTCTCTTATGTGGGACAATATCTATAACCTCTTGGCAAAACTCTAGCCATATGCCCTGGCTTCCCACATTTGAAGCATAATCCACTAGAAACAGGACAAAGTCTATCTCCATGAAATCTACCACATCTAATGCACTGCTTAGTGGTAGGCCTCGGTCTTCCAATCACAACTTCTCTAGCTGAAGCTAAGGTCGGGTATGTAGGAGATCTAACAGTCTTCTTTTAAACTTTCTCAATCCTTGGTCTCTTACCGAAGAGTCTCCTTCCTCCTCGATATCCAAAACCTCGAGCACTGTCAATCACTGGCCTCTTCCTATCTCGGTCTCTACCCTTGCTAACTATCCTGAACTCAGAGGCATTTCTCTCATAATCTTGCTCACAGAGTTGCGCCCTGCGTACTACCTCATCATAGGTAGAGATGCCGAATGGAACCTATTTAGACTGTAATATTGGTCTTAATCCATATACAAATCTGCAGACCTTTCGGGGTCTCGCTACTCATGGTATCAGGGTCATACCTCCCTAAGGATAGAAATTTGGTCTCATACTCATCTACTGACTGACTCCCCTAGCTCAACCCTAAAAACTTGGCCTGCAACCTCCGCTGGGTCATATCTGGAACAAACTGCCTCTTGAAGGTATCCAGAAACATCTCCCAATTGATCTCTGTATATCGAGCTCTCAATATGGGTCAGGTGGACTTCCACCAATGCTCTGTCGTCCCCTTCAGTAGGAACGCAGCAAATGTGACCATCTCTAAAGTAGTACACTTAAAGAATCCGTACAACTTCTTTATCTCTCCTATCCACTCCTCCGCCAAAATTGGGTCCTTAATCCCATGAAAAGTTGGAGGTCCTAACTTCTGAAATTGTTGCAGTATGTCAATATCACAACCATAACCTAAAACATTACTGCCATGTCGTGGAGTAACATGAGATGACGCATCCTGAACTGGTAGGGGTGTAGGTGTATCTGTAGGCCATGGCACATGAGCTGGCTGTGCAGGCGTACCAGGTGGAGCTACCTCTCCAGGCGCAGTCCCTACATCTTGTCCCTATCCTCCTGGCATAGTCTGTGCCAGTAACTCCACTATGGTCTCAAGGCGATGCTTTAGTCTCGCGAAACATGCCTCGGTACTCTCTGGTACCTTAGTGGGATTTACCGTCTCATCTCGGGTCTTTGGCCTACCTCTACGGCCTCGAGCCCTACCTCAAGCCCCTCTACCACGATTGGTATTTTCCATAATAGCTAATTTCCTGCATTTATAACCATTAATTAGTCTGATTTCCATCTAGTATACACAATTGTAACTGAACAAAGCACAGTACTATAAGGATGTACACTTTCCTAATTACTAAAATCGGCTCATATCAGACCAACTCTGCTCTGATACTATTCTGTCACGACCTCCCCACCTGTGACCTACCAAATCACCACAAATTTTTCGTATTTGACTTACCTCTCCTTTTGTAATATCTCACGCTAAACAATTGGGTTGTGATTCAATATTAGTCACCTCAACCACAATCATTTCATATCAAGCATACACGTTAAGATAATTATTCATTGACTGTATATATTATTTTCTAAAATGTAAACTCATCACATTATAATACAATATTTGTACATATATATCCTCGACCATAGAATCATTTACGTAACTGTGTTTTTACAACGTTCAGTATAAAATGTTTGGATGTGTATGCCTCTCGTAAGATGGATATACAGTGGATCAAGGAATATCAGTCCTTAACCGTTTCAACCTACTATGGATTGTGAGACCCTATATATGTATAACCTTGTATATATGTAAATGGAATTATAATATAGATGATTTTTGGATTAAGTAAATGTGAATGAATTCAAATGAGGTGGAATGATGGGTGCATTTGAAGGAATGATGGGTGCATTTGAAGGTTAAATAAGGGCTGAAGTAGCCACAAAATTAAATGAATGAAACTTCAAGCATCCAAAATGAGTATGAGGACGTAAAATGTATAAACGAGTAATGAATGAAGAATTATACGAACCTTTTCGATTTTCAAGTAATACACACAAGTTTCATAATATGGAAATCATAAGAATTGAGCCTTACCATGCCCCAAGTATGAATGGATTTCAAAATGACTAGTCAAGCAATCAAAGACAAGTTAACCTTTGAAAATTCTAGAAAAAAACTGCAGTGGAAATTTAAAAAAATGAAGGCCAGATCAATCTCCCATTCAAGGCAGATCAATCTCTTGTGCAAAATAGGGTAATTTAGAATGAAACAACAAAGGCAGATCGATCTCCTTAGCATTCTGTAAGAATCAGATCGATCTCCTACATAAACAGATCGATCTCCTTAAACCTCTGCCAAAGAGAGATCGATCTCCCCTACTTGATTAGATTGATCTCACCCCCACAATACTGAACATTTTGAGAGCAAAAACCAAGAGCAGATCGATCCATACCTAATCAGATCGATCTCCTCACCCTATTTTTATATAAACCCGACGGAGCTTGAATCTTCAGGAAACTCAATATCACTCCATTTTTACCCAAACACCAAGCTTTCTCTCTCTAAAATACCCACCCTTTCCATAACGATTTGAGAAAATGGCATTAGAGAAAAGTTATTCATCTTGGAGAGGAGAACAACATATCTTGAAGTCAACATCCAACTCATTGGATTGAAGGATCTAAGGAGTCTTCTAAACTTGGAAGAAGAGGAAGTCAAGGTAGGTAAGTTTCCAATAAACCAACTCTAAATGTGTTTGTCTAAATGTTATTATGGGTAGATTGGTGTACATTTCAATGGTTGAAACTACCTAGAAATAATGAATCTCCAATGACCTAAAAATAGGTTAGTGTGAGAAAGTGAAACGTATTGGGATTAATAATGAATGAGATATCTTAAGGTGATAATGGTGTTGTGACTATGATTTTAAGATGGTGTTATGGAATGAATTATGAGACTTACCTAAAAAGGGTAAAATGTGTATTTAAGGAATTGGTAAAATGCAAAATAAGCCAAACTTAATGAAAAAGGCTCAATGAAATATATTGACTAGTTGAAGTCAAAATGTGAGTTAGCAACATTAACTCAAGTGATTGGTATATGAATTGCAGCTTCCGAGTAATACACCCGGAGCAAGTTGAGCTAAAAGCGCAACAAGCTAAGAGGAAGAGAGTCGCACCGAAGTAAATCGAGGTAAAGGAATTGTGTGGACTCTTAGAGATATCTATGCGCATTTTGGGCGCATTATGTTTTCTAGAATGCATGTGGTAATAGGAAATGAAATGGGTGATTGAAGGGCACAGAGTTGGGTTTTGAGAAATGTGCATGAAAACAAAAGCATGATGCTTTGAAAATCCTGTTTTATTGCTTTTTAGCAAGTGATTGGTAGGTTGGCTAACATTTTGAAATAATTTGCATAAGAAATAACTTGATTTGGTTTATAACCATGCTTTGCAAAGAATTGAGCCACCTACATGGATTTTGTGAGAATGAAAGGGTATTAGAGTATGACTCACATGAGATTTGATGTGTTTTTATACGCATGAGTGCTGGAGCTTAGCTCACACTAGTTTACACATGGATTTCTATGATGTTGTGTTGGAGTTTAGCTCGCACAAATTTTATACTGGTTTTGACATGGTGCTGGAGCATAGCTCGCATTAGATGTCCACCATACTTGTTATCGTGCATGAGATTACTCGCACGTGATTTTATGACATGTTGATAGCCGTGCTAGGAGCTTTGGGTAGACTGGGTGTCGCACCGATTAAATAGGCTCGCACGTGCATATTGAGATGTGGTGTGATATGATGTGATGATAGGGTCCACGGAGTACGTTGTATCGTGCATGTAGCATGGAGTACGTTGTACCGTGTTGAGATTGTGATATACCGTCCTCGAACGATGTTTAATTCTGCTATAGACCGACGAGTTGGACGTGACCCACCTCCCATGCAGAAGCAGATAGAGGTGATACCCTGTACACCTGATCAATGTAGCCTGGGATCACAGAGGATATGGCCATAGTCATAGAGGAGATTTCCCTATTATATTGCCTATCTCACATGTCTTTTGTTTTATGAATAAATCTATGTTTGAAATGCTTTGTGGGTCAGGACAATCCGAGGGAGGGGCTGAGACTTAACAAGTGTTGATTTTATTGAGATGGGAAGTTTGATAATGGCTTTAAAGTGCACGTATGCATGATGATTTTTCATGCCTTATTTGTGAAATATGCATGATGGTTATTCCATGCTTTGAACTTGATTTGTACACTGAATTTAAATAGCATGATTTGCTTTACATGCCATTAACACAAGCATGAACTAATGCTATTGAGGTGTGATGAGAAATTGTATGGTTTTGAGCATGGCATCACGATAACGTAGATAGTATAATATCTACTTGTTCGCATGATTGCCTTACTGAGCGTGTTGTTTGCTTAGCCCTCGTATTTTCCCCCTCTCTACAAAGCATTTAGTATAGACTGAGGGTAACTGGAGGTTTCCTTTTTGGTACCCGCTGCATCCCATCACGTAAGGTATACACACTTGGATAATTTTGTATCTAAACTTTCTAAAGCACGGTAGTATTTTGGATGTAACCATTTTGGGATGTAAAGCAATGTAAACACATGTAAACAACAACTCTGATTTATTTATACAAGTGTTTTCTTCTAAATTATAATGCAAATTACATTGTTATGGTTGGATGAGGTAAACATCGACACACAGCCCAACTGTTGAGAGTGTAGCTAATCACGATCGAGGTAAGGTAAGAACGAATAATATATAAGGTATAAAAAATGAAAAATTTGTGATGAGTTTTGGTAAGTTCAGGGTCGTAACAGAAGTTGGTATCAGAGTTGAGTTGGTCTGACGTGTGTCAGTGTCTAAAATACTTAATAAGCTGGAAAATTACATCCCCATGTTACTGTGCTTGTTTAGGTATAAATTGTGTGTGTTGATGGGCTGACTAAGAAATTGATGTGAATGTAGGGAATTGAGCATTATGCCTATTACCAGTTGCGGTAGAGGGGCGAGAGCAAAAGCTAGAGGCCGTAGAGGTAGGCCTAGGGGTAGTGTTGAGCCAGAACCACACGAGACTCAAGAAGAGATTGAGATGAAGGCTAAGGTTGAGCATGCTCCACAGGGTCCAAAAGAGAGACTCGAGAGTACTGAGGCACACTTCGCGAAGTATAGAGATGATCATGGAATTGGTCACTTAATTGTTACCCGGAGTTGGGGGCAGACAAGGTCCCGCTACACAGGGTAATGCCGAGCAGGCGGCATCTCTTAAGGCACGAGCACGTCCAGTCCAGAAACCTCAAACGATAGGTACACCTACACCCCCACCCGCATAGGATATGCCTACACCTAGTGCTACACCACAGGGCAGTAGAGGCTGGGGTTACGGATGTGATTTGGATAGACTATGATAGTTCCAGAAGTTTGGACCTTCGTCTTTCAGTGGAGTTAAGGACCCAGTAGTTGCAGAGGATTGGATAAATAAAATTGAGAAGTTATATGGGTTCTTTGAGTGCACTACTATCGAGATGGTAGCGTTTGCTACATTCATGTTGAAGGGATCAGCAGAACATTGATGGAAATCCACCAGGCCTATTTTGAGAGCCTGACATACAGAGATCAGTTAAGATGTATTTTTGGAGGCTTTTCAAAGACAGTATGTTCCGGATACTGCACAACAGAAGCTAAAGATGACATTTTTGGGACTGACCTAAGGGAACAAGACGGTGGATGAGTATTAGATGACTTTTATCTCCCTGAGCAGATATGATCCTGATATGATGGGTAATGAGGTCGAGAAGGTCAAAAAGTTTGTGGATGGATTGAGACCAACCATCAGGTCCAGATTGGTTCCCTTAGATATACCGACCTACAAGGAAGCAGTGCACAGGGCGTAATTGAGTGAACAAGATGTTGAGAGGATTGCCTCAGAGTTTGGAAAGGTTAGTAAAGTGAGGGATAAAAATAAGAAGAGACCAGTGCTGGATAGAGGCTTCAGTTATAAGGGAAGCAAGAGATTTTCTGGGAAGAGGTCGAGGATTGAGGAGATCCGAGAGAGGATAGTTAATCCTCCCATGTATCCGACCATAGCTCCAGCTAAGGGAATTATGATTAGAGGGTCATGGCCTACTACAGAACAGTGTAGTAAGTGTGGTAGGTACCATGGTACTCGACCATGCTATGAGCCTCCCGTAGCATGCTTCAGATGTGGGAAACTAGGGAACATAATCCGAGATTGCCCATAGATGATAGAGAGAGTCCTACGGAAGGGCAAGAAGCCAGAGAGAGCTCCAGTTGGTACAATTGCTCCAAGAAGGAGGGTTACAGTTGAGGAAAAGGGGAAGCAGGTAGTAGGTGTGAGCAGAGGACGAGTACACGCACTGGACCAGGACACTACGGATCAATCTTCAGATGTGGTTAAAGGTACCATCCAAATCTTTGATTTAGAAGCATTTATATTGTTTGATCCTGGTGCCACACATTCCTTTATATCGCCTTCCTTTGCACATAAATTGTTGAAGCATATAAAACCCACACTGCTAGATAAGATGTTGATGATATCTACCCCTATGAATGTGATAATTCTATTTTTAATAGAATTATTTGTGCTTAATTTCTTAATTAATTATTTAAATCCCCAATTTATTTTATTAATTATCCCCTTATTTAATTAAAATTTCCTTATGTGCAGATTAATTAAATCCGGATTAAACTTAGTTGTTTCAGTCGAAATTGGGCTGAAAACGGGCTAAAGGAGACTGGACCACTTCCAATTTACAGACCAAGTCATCAAGTCATTTGGACACACGTGATGCCAGGTGTCCGTTTTTATTCTCTCCGAAACGATAAGATCGAAGTACACCGTCCCAACCTTCTGGAAGACACATGCCGGGCCACATCGCACAACTAATTGGACAAAAAGACTGATGACGTGGAAATATCTACTCTGCAGCAAATCAAAGGAAGACAAGTGGCCAAACAATGCCAACTCATGTAGGATGGAAAAATTACCATTGTACCCCTAAGTGTGTGTATAAATAGAACATGATGGTAATTGAAAAAATCAAGTAGTGTAAGAGGTAGTCTAGGGTAGGAGTAGTGTAGAGTAATTTAGGAGTAGTTTTAATTTAGAGTAGTTTTAGTTCTTAAAGTTTTTATTTTTCCCTTCAAGCTTTTCGATTAGTTTTTAGATACCATTTTCTATTTTTACTGTTCATGTCAACTTTATTTGTTATATTTTATGAAACGTTCCTTTCATTCCGAGTTCTATAGTAGTTTATGTATGGTGGCAACCACTATTCTTAAGTTTTGCAAGCTTCCTTTCCCTTTTTATTCGGCATTATTCAGCTTATTGAAAAACCAAGTTTATTTTAAAATTGCAAGAGTTCATTTTATTTCTATTCAAGTTCCTTTTGTTTTTGTTTTTATTTTTTTTACTGCTCATTGTAACCGAGAGCTAGCTATTTCTTTAAAAGCTGGGGGGTATGGTCATGCATGAGGCTAATCGACAATCTGACTAAGCCTAATGAGTTATCAACCTGAAGGGCATGGTTGTGTTGGACTGATGAACTTGTTGTGAAAGATGGCTACAGCAGTAATACAAATGGTATGGCAGTAGCAGTAACAGGAGTTTCTTACTCTGTTCTCATCTGTTCAATGAATTTATCTACTATTCATTCTTAAGTTGCCTTAATTCTTTCATTAATCTTCGTGTAGTTGTTGCAGCTACGTGGCACGGGTTGAGGATAAGCTGATGTGTGATGGAGATCAAAGCAGAAGTCATCTACGCGAGTAGCGAGGACCAATTACAGCAGTTCCCTTGTTTCATTCCAGTCCAGTGTTGTGAACCTTCATTGTGGTTTCCTGAGTTTTTTTTTTTAGTTCTCTAAGATTCCATTAGTATTAGAGTAATGCGTTGTGAGATCTGAGAATTTTAGACATATTTTAATTATGTAATATGAACTTGAAGTGTAATTTAATGAGCTGAGTGAAATGTATAAGTAATGAATGAGAAATGATCAAAGTAGTGAATTGTGGAAATTACATTTGGAGATTTATATGTTAAAGTGTGAAACTATGGGGCCAGTTCGATCTTGGAGAAGAGAGGATCGATCTGGTAAGTTAAAAATGACGAGGAAGGGGGAAATTAAGTGAGCAGATCGATCTCCAATGGAAGAGGATCGATCTCCTTATGATTCTGTTTGAGAGAAGATCGATCTCATGAGGAAGGAATCGGTCTCAAAATGTTTCTGTTTGGGAGAAGATCGATCTCCTCAAGGAGCAGATCGATCTCATGAAGCATTCTGTAAACTAGAGATCGATCTCATAATTGGAGCAGATCGATCTCATGAAGCCATTAAGAGGTTGTTCTTACCCCCACGACAGATCCATCTCATAAGCATAAAATTACCCCAAATCGTCCCCAAATTCAAATGCAGATCGATCTCATCAAGAGCCGGATCGATCTCCTACCCTCTGTCTATAAAAGGACCCCTGTGTTTTCCTGCATTTCATCTTTTCTCTCTCTTCCAAACCTCCATTTCAACAGAACCCTAGCTTTCTTTCTCTTCCAAATCGCCCATTTTCGTCCAAATCAAGAGTTGAGTAAGAAGAAAAGTTGTTCCTCATCCAAAGGAGAACAACATACTTGGAAATCGAACGACGAATCGAATCGAGGTGTGAGTTAAGCTCTCCACACGTTTTGGTAATTTTCTAAACTTCAATCCTTGATTTTGAAGTAATCTTTGGTGATTGTGAGCATGGGCATTGTGATGAAATAGTTTGAAAATAATTAGGGATTGATGAAACTATGATTTTGTTGGAGTAGGGATGTTATTATGCAATTATGGTAATTTTGGGAATTATGGCTATAAATTGGAACTGAGATAATGTGGTGAATTTAGCGTGGAATATAGTACGAGAAATGTAGAATTTTGAGATGTCGTGGGTGAGAATATGAGTTGTGATAGAATTGTGAAGATTAAGTTAATTGTGGTGTTAATGAGAAAAGGAGCAAATATGTCCTCAATGATGCGATTGAGTTGGGTTATTGATGTTTTTGACATCGTTTGGACAGCTCGGGAGTTCCAGAGTGGAATGCGAGGCTAGTCTGTAATACGGGGGAACGATTGCACTATACGAAGTGCAAAGAGGTAAGGGAAAACTAAACCATTTGCATATGTGTTTTGATAAACTGTTTGTAGCATGAACCATGATTTGAGAATACAAGCATGTTTAGTGTTGTGTTGTGATAAGATTGCACATGATTTTTATAGTCGGTTGGAGCCCATTGTTTTACGAGTTTTATAAGCTAAGTGTGAAATTACTTTATAAACCGTTGAGTTTGTGTGAAAAGTAAATTGGGCTCTACGTTAAGGCAATGTTGAGATTTGAGAAAATGTGTGCGTGTTTTGCCGGTTGGAACTCAGTTTTAATATGTTTTGTATTGAGTACATAAATGTTTTAAATGAGTTTTATGAGAAAAAACCATTATGAGTTCTACGTGAAGGCAAAACGTTTTATATGATAATGGCGAATGATTGAGACTTAGGCATGTCATGTTGAATACACATCAGGCCTTGCTTTGGTAGCATGTAAGACCGATATTGTGGGACGCCTAGGAACCTACCCAGGGACCACAGGCCTTGTTCTGGTAACATGTAAGTCCGATTATTCCTCCGCTTTGGTAGCGTTGGGAGGCCTTGCTCTGGTAGCATGTAAGTCTGATATTCCTCCCTTTTGGTAATGAGAGATACCTCCATTTTGGTAACGTGAGATGACCCCCGTTCTGGTAACGCTGGGTGGCCTTGCTTTGATAGCATGTAAGACCGAGAGAGTAGGCCGCCTGGGAATCGACCTAGGGACCACGTGAAAGTGTGCATGAAGCGAGGCATTGCTTTGGTAGCATGTAAGGTCGGGCCTTATTCCGGTAACATATAAGTCTAATATACCATGCATACGACCATATTTTCGACGTTCCCTCTTACGAGGATGCCTGGGACGCGCACCCAGAGGAGATTATATATTTGATGTGCCATGACGAGTTTTATATGAGTTTTATTACCTAGTCTCGTTTTACACCGAGTTGTGTTTTATGACTTTGTCACGTGCTATTTACTAAGGTGATTTTTATCACGTATTTCAAGAAAAGCCATTATCGCATATATTTACACATGCTTGTGAATGCTCTAGATTGAGCCTTTTTACCTTCATGTTTTCACATGATTTATGAGCTATGAGATGAGGATGTTTTGAGAACTTTCATGCTACGATCTCAAATGAGTATACTGAGTTTCATATACAAATACATATTTGTGATGTGTAGTATGGTTTATATAACTAAGCTCCCTTACCCCCCTTACTGAGCGATTTAGAAGCTTACCCTGTTTTCTTCCCCCTCCAGATTTCTTCAAGTGAAGTGAGTTCCCTACGACGTACGGATTTGAGGCTAGTGGAGGACTTGAGCTCCAGGCCAAATTTTTTGTATTGAGGTAGATATTTAACATTCATTTATCCAGACTAGAGTTATATTTATAGACACTTGTTGTACAATGATGTAGGGGATCTATTAGGATTAATTAACTCTGAATTGAGTAATGTATAGTATATGATATATACTAATTTATGATGAGATCCTGAGGCATGATAAGTATGATGATGTATGACACTGTACAGGAATGCACCCTTAATTGTGATTTGATAAGTAAAAAGGTTTTAAATTTGTCCTATTTTCCGCGTTTTTAGGGCGTCACAGAGTTTTCTTGGTATTAGAGCTTAGGGTGTCTAGTACTGTCAGTGTCGGTTAAGTGAAATAGAATACATCCCAAGTGTCTGTATAAGTCTGGTCATGAACTGAAATTGAGGATTGAGATTTCAATCGATTTTGGTATGTACACGCAGGAGACGAGTTGAGATAAAGAATGAGTAAACAACGAGGTCATTCGAGGAGGCAGGTAAAGCCCCCTCCACCACTTGCCCCACAACCAGAGTGCCCTAACTCCCGATTTAATCGGATTGAGACCGATGTGAGGTAGGGATTTCAGCAAATGGCAGTACTATTCACGTAACACTTTGGAGTTAATGCCTAGGGTACTACTCCTGCACCACCACAAGGACCTCCCGTACCCCTAGTACAGATGGACCCAGTGCCTCCCATCACTCAGCCTGATGACAGAAGTTAGGTCCGACTGAAGGACTTTTAAAAAATGAATCCACCCGCATTTAGGGGAAAGAAGGATCCTACAGAGGCTGAGGAGTGGTTGATGGAGTTGAGAGTCATATTTGACTATCTGGGGTGCACCGATGCTGAGAGAGTCAATATGAGTGCCTATATGTTGAAAGGGAGAGCTCGAGATTGGTGGGGTACTACCCAGGGTATTCTGATGTCCTACCGGGATGTGATTGGTTGGGAAGAGTTTCAGGCATCTTTCAGAGCCCAATATGTACCATGAGTTCCCCAAAGAAGGAGGCAAGCAGAGTTTTTGAGTTTGGTATATGGTGACATGTCTGTAGATGATTATGAGAGCCGATTTACTGCTCTGCTAAGATATGACCCAAAAACCTTCAAGAATGAAGAGCTCCGTACAGAGAGATTTGTGTATGGATTGAAGCCCATCATCAGAGATCGATTGATTAGGTTGTGTATTACTGAGTTTGGAGAGCTCTGAGACGAGCACAAGAGATTGAGAGGGGAATGGAAATTGTACAATCTCAGAGTGAGTTCGGAGCAGTGATTAGGGATAAGGGCAAGAGGCCAGCGATGTCCCAGGCAGATGTTCGAAGAGATTCCTTCGGGAGAGGAAGGATTGAGGTACAGAAGGGCAGATTGGAGAGACCCAGAACTTATCCTATTATCAAGGAGACCCCTCCATATGGCAGGCTTGAGATAAGGGTTTGTAGATACTGTGGCCGATCGCATGAGGGAAGTTGTACTGGGTCAATCCGCGGATGTTTTAGATGTGGTGACATGGGTCACAGAGTGAAGGACTGTCCTTAACCTCAGATACCATATGCTTCGGAGCCTACTAGACAGCAGCCTCAGAGAGTGAATCCCCAGAGACGGGCCACTGCTGCAGAGCAAGGGAAGAAGCCTGTTACATAGGGACGTGTGTTTGCCCTGGATAAGGAAACTGCAGACACTTCTGCAGAAACTATAAGAGGTACACTCTCTGTCTGTAATCATAAGGCTCATGTGTTGATTGATCCAAGATCCACGCATTCATTTATTTCTGAGTATTTTACATGTAGATTAAATTTGAAGTTTGAACCTCTAGAGTATATACTACATGTAAATACCTCTATGCGTGAATCTCAGAGAACTTATTTAATCTGTAGAGGGTGTGAAATAAAGGTGGGAGATAGAGTAATGTTAGCAGATCTAATAATGTTAAATATACATGTGTTTGATGTAATTTTGGGAATGGATTGGCTGGCAACCAATCGAGTGAGTTTAGACTGCTACACTAAGATTGTAACTTTATCCCTACCTGAACCTTACAGTGTACGGTTGAGATATTGAGGAACTGAATATGTGGAATTCTAGTAAGTAATTTGAAATTTTAATATTATTCTTGAGAGTATTATATATGATTATTCATGTAAAGGTTATGAAACACTCATCTCAGATGATGAGCGGGAACATCCGAGGATAGAGGATATACCTGTGGTGTACGAATTTTTGGATGTTTTCCCAGGTGAGTTACCAGGTTTGCCACTAGAGAGAGAGCTGGAGTTTACCATTGATTTGGTACCGGATACTCAGCCTATCTCTAGACCTCCATACAGGATGGCACTAGTGGAACTTGAGGAATTGAAGAAACAACTACAAGAGTTATTGGATTAAGGGTTTATTAGACCCAGTGTTTCACCGTGGGGAGTACTAGTCTTATTTGTTAAGAAGAAGGATGGTGGTCTCAAATTATGTGTAGACTACCGATTATTAAATAAAGCCACGGTAAAGAATAAATACCCATTGCCCAGGATTGATGATCTATTTGATCAGCTGAGAGGGGCCTCAGTCTTTTCTAAGATTGATTTGAGATTGGGCTATCACCAATTGAGGATTAAAGAAGAAGATATTCCGAAGACGGCCTTCAGGACAAGGTATGGCCATTACGAATTTCTAATAATGTCCTTTGGATTGACGAACGCCCCTGCAGCATTTATGAGATTAATGAACGAGGTGTTCAGAGACTATTTAGATAAATTTGTGATAGTCTTTATTGATGATATCCTGGTGTATTCTCGGTCATATGAGGATCACACATAGCATTTGTGGTTAGTACTTCAGATACTTCGAGATAAGCAATTGTATGGAAAGCTTAGTAAGTGTGAGTTTTGGCTGGATCAGATAGCTTTCCTTGGACATATAGTCTCAGAGGAAGGAGTATCAGTGGATCCAAGTAAGGTAGAAGCTGTGCTTAATTGGGAAAGACCGAGAACAGTTACTGAAGTACAAAGCTTCCTTGGTTTGGCAGGATATTACAGAAGATTTGTGGAAGGATTTTCCAGGATTGTCGCTTCTTTAACTAAGCTCATGCGCAAGGAGACCCCGTTCATATGAACTGATCAGTGTGAGCTCAATTTTCAGGAATTGAATAGGAGATTGACAGCGGCACCTTTGCTGACTATTCCTGAGGGATCAGGAGGATTTTCGGTGTATAGTGATGCTTCTCATTGAGGATTGGGGTGTGTGCTTATGCAGCATGGAAGAGTGGTCACATATGGATCGCGACAGTTGAAAGACCATGAGCGAAATTACCCCACGCATGATTTGGAGTTAGCCGCTGTGGTTTTTGCCTTGAAGATTCGATAACACTATTTATATGGGGAAAGATTCCAGATCTTCACTAATTACAAGAGTTTGAGGTATCTTTTTGATCAGAAAGAGTTAAACATGAGACAAAGGAGATGGATGGAACTCCTTAAGGATTATGACTGCGAAATTCTATACCATCCAGGTAAGGCGAACGTAGTTGCTGATGCCCTAAGAAGAAGAGTATGATATCTGCTATGATGATCAGGGAATGGGATTTACTAGAGTAGTTTGCCAAACTTCGGATCAGAGTTAAAGAGGCAAAGATTAGATTTTTGGCTAGCTTGCGAATAGAAGCCAGGATCATGGATCAGATTAGAACTGGGTAGCGCAGTGATCGGAGGTTGATAGATATGGTTAGCCAAGCTGAGCAGACTTCGCAGTCGGATCTCACAATTAGTGAGGATAGACTATTGAGGTTCAGATGACGAATTTGTGTACCGAATGATGATACCCTAAAGAGACAGATACTGAGAGAATCTCACTGCTTGCGATACACCATGCACCCAGGGAGTACTAAGATGTACCGAGACTTGAGAAAGGTGTACTGGTGGAGTGGTAAGAAGCGAGACGTGGCAGAGTATGTGGCCAGATGTTTAGTAGGCCAGCAAGTGAAAGCTGAGCATCGGAAGCCCGGAGGACTACTACAGCCCTTACCTGTACTTACATGGAAATGAGAGAATGTCACCATGGACTTTATTACGGGTTTACCAAGGACCCGAAGAGGTCATGATGCGATATAGGTCATAGTGGATAGACTGACCAAGAGTGCCCACTTCCTTGCCATCAAGAGCACAGATAGTGTGGATGCCTTAGTTGAGTTGTATGTCAACGAGATAGCTAGATTACATGGGGCTCCAGTGAGTATTACTTCTGACAGAGATTCTCGATTTACTTCCAGATTTAGGACGCAGTTTCAGGAGTCCATGGGATCTAGATTGAGTTTTAGTACTGCCTATCATCCTCAGACATATGGTCAGTCAGAGAGGACTATTCAGACCCTGGAGGATATGTTGAGGGCGTGTACGATGGATTTTAAGGGATCATGGGATGATCACCTGCCCCTAGCAGAGTTTGCGTACAATAACAGCTATCATGCGAGTATTGGAATGGCACCTTTTGAGGCTCTATATGGTAGGAGGTGTAGATCCTCTATAGCTTGGGAAGAAGTAGGTGACAGAAAGATAAATATTTTCGAGCTTGTTGAGCAAGTTGTACAGAGTGTGAAACTCATATGTGAGAGGTTACGGGCTGCACAGAGTAGGCAGAAAAGCTACAAGGATGTGCGTAGACGGCCACTCGAGTTTGATGTTGGTGATGCAGTATTTTTAAAGATATCACCGAGTAAGGGTATCATGCGATTTGGGAAGATAGGGAAATTGAGTCCTCGTTACATAAGACCATTCGAGATTCTTGAGAGAGTGGGAGAGGTAGCCTACAGATTAGCATTACCCCCACAGATGTCCGGAATACACAACGTCTTTCATGTGTCTATGTTGAGGAAGTACCACCCGGACCATTCTCATGTCATAGAGTATGACGAGATGGACATACAAGAGAACATGAGTTACACTGAGGAACCCATCCGGATTCTCGATGGAAAGGAGAAGGTACTTAGAACCAAGAGCATCTCATTAGTGAAAGTTTTATGGAAACATCACTCAATGGAAGAAGCAACGTGGGAATTGGAGAATCTCATGAAGGAGAAATACCCCTATCTATTTGACGAGTTGAGTTTAATTTGGAGGACCAAATTCTTTTTAAGGTGGGGAAGATGTGAGATCTGAGAATTTTAGACATATTTTAATTATGTAATATGAACTTGAAGTGTAATTTATTGAGCTGAGTGAAATGTATAAGTAACGAATGAGAAATGATCAAAGTAGTGAATTGTGGAAATTACATTTGGAGATTTATATGTTAAAGTGTGAAACTATGGGGCCAGATCGATCTTGGAGAAGAGAGGATCATTCTGGTAAGTTAAAAATGACGAGGAAGGGGGAAATTAAGTGAGCAGATCGATCTCCAATGGAAGAGGATCGATCTCCTTATGATTCTGTTTGAGAGAAGATCGATCTCATGAGGAAGGAATCGGTCTCAAAATGTTTCTGTTTGGGAGAAGATTGATCTCCTCAAGGAGCAGATCGATCTCATGAAGCATTCTATAAACTAGAGATCGATCTCATAATTGGAGCAGATCGATCTCATGATGCATTCTATAAACTAGAGATCGATCTCATAATTGGAGCAGATCGATCTCATGAAGCCATTAAGAGATCGATCTTACCCCACAACAGATCGATCTCCTAGGCATAAAATTACCTCAAATCGTCCCCAAATTCAAATGCAGATCGATCTCATCAAGAGCCAGATCGATCTCCTACCCTCTGTCTATAAAAGGACCCCTGTGTTTTCCAGCATTTCATCTTTTCTCTCTCTTTCAAACATTCATTTTAGCCGAACCCTAGCTTTCTCTCTCTTCCAAATCGCCCATTTTCGTCCAAATCAAGAGTTGCGGCAAGAAGAAAAGTTGTTCCTCATCCAAAGGAGAACAACATACTTGGAAATCAAATGACGAATCAAATCGATGTGTGAGTTGAGCACTCCACACGTTTGGGTAATTTTTTAAACTTCAATCCTTGATTTTGAAGTAATCTTTGGTGATTGTGAGCATGTGCATTGTGATGAAATAGCTGGGAAATAATTAGGGACTGATGAAACTATGATTTTGTTGGAGTAGGGATGTTATTATGCAATTATGGTAATTTGGGGAATTATGGCTATAAATTGGAATTGAGACAATGTGGTGAATTTAGCGTGGAATATAGTACGAGAAATGTAGAATTTTGAGATGTAGTGGGTGAGAATGTGAGTTGTGATAGAATTATGAAGATTAAGTTAATTGTGGTGTTAATGAGAAAAGGAGCAAATGTGTGCTTAATGATGCGATTGAGTCGGGTTATTGATGTTTTTAACATCGTTTGGACAGCTCAGGAGTTTCAGAGTGGAATGCGAGGCTAGTCCATGATACGGGGGAACTATTGCATTATACGAGGTGCAAAGAGGTAAGGGAAAACTAAACCATTTGCGTATGTGTTTTGATAAACTGTTTGTAGCATGAACCATGATTTGAGAATACAAGCATGTTTAGTGTTGTGTTGTGATAAGACTGCACATGATTTTTATAGCCGGTTGGAGCCCATTATTTTACTAGTTTTATAAGCTAAGTGTGAAATTGCTTTATAAACCGTTGAGTATGCATGAAAAGTAAATTGGGCTCTATGTTAAGGCAATGTTGAGATTTGAGAAAATGTGTACGTGTTTTACTGGTTAGAACTCGGTTTTAATATGTTTTGTGTTGAGTACACAAATGTTTTAAATGAGTTTTATGAGAAAAAACCATTATGAGTTCTACGTGAAGGCAAAACGTTTTATATGATAATGGCTAATGATTGAGACTTGTGCGTGTCATGTTGAATACACATCAGGCCTTGCTTTGGTAGCATGTAAGACCGATATTGTGGGACGCCTAGGAACTGACCCAAGGACCACAGGCCTTGTTCTGGTAACATGTAAGTCCGATTATTCCTCCGCTTTGGTAGCATTGGGAGGCCTTGCTCTGGTAGAATGTAAGTCCGATATTCCTCCGTTTTGGTAATGAGAGATGCCTCCGTTTTGGTAACGTGAGATCACCCTCGTTCTGGTAACGCTGGGTGGCCTTGCTTTGGTAGCATGTAAGACCGAGAGGTGGGCCGCCTTAGAACCGACCCAGGGACCACGTGATAGTATGCATGAGGCGAGGCATTGCTCTGGTAGCATGTAAGGCCGAGCCTTGTTCTGGTAACATATAAGTCCAATATACCATGCATACGACCATATTATCGACGTTCCCTCTTACGAGAATGCCTGGGATGCGCACCCAGAGGAGATTATATATTTGATGTGCCATGACGAGTTTTATATGAGTTTTATTGCCTAGTCTCATTTTACACATGAGTTGTGTTTTGTGACTTTGTCACGTGCTATTTACTGAGATGATTTTTATCACGTATTTCGAGAAAAGCCATTATCGCATATATTTACACATGCTTGTGAATGCTCTAGATTGAGCCTTTTTACCTTCATGTTTTCACATGATTTATGAGCTATGAGATGAGGATGTTTTGAGAACTTTCATGCTACGATCTCAAATGAGCATACTTAGTTTCATATATAAATACATATTTGCGATGTGTGATATGGTTTATATAACTGAGCTCCCTTACCCCCCTTACTGAGGGATTTAGAAGCTCACCATGTTTTCTTCCCCCTCCAGATTTCTTCAAGTGAAGTGAATTCCCTACGACGTACGGATTTGAGGCTAGTGGAGGACTTGAGCTCCAGCCCATATTTTCTGTATTGAGGTAGATATTTAACATTCATGTATCCAGACTAGAGTTATATTTACAGACACTTGTTGTACAATGATGTATGGGATCTATTAGGATTAATTAACTCAGAATTGAGTAATGTATATGATATGATATATACTAATTTATGATGAGATCCTGAGGCATGATAAGTATGATGATGTATGACACTGTACAGGAATGCACTCTTAATTGTAATTTGATGAGTAAAAAGGTTTTAAATTTGCCCATTTTTTCGCGTTTTCGGTGCGTTACATGCGTTTAATTTTTTTATGTTATAAATTTGGTTCAAATCCTGAATTTTTCTCTATTGCTTGTAAGTTGTATTTCACTTCATCGTTTTCTTAATTTCTTTAGTTAAGTTAAGTTGCAGCTTTGTTAAAGTTTTGATACTGTTTTTACTTGTCATTGCTTAGTATCATTTTGTGTCTCAATCGCATATTGTTGGGCTTTTCGTTGATGTAGTTGTCATTTTAATGAACCGTGGCATGGTTGGTCTATGTTAGTACAAGAGGCCGGATTGATTGTGCTCCATTCTACTGGCATGGTGGATGTTGATGCTGGACAGCAAGAGTAAAGGACAGGTCTTGCAAGCTGGTTGCAAACCAAAACAGTTGCAGTAGTACAAGGCAAGAGATGTCACGACCCTCAACTTACCATAATACATACAAATTTTTTGCATTTTTATGCATCAATTATTATTCGTCCTTACCTCAATCGTAAGCAGCAACTCTCCTCAATAGTTGGGTTGTGTGTCGACGTCTAACTCATTCCACCATACTATTTATGAGTAAACACTTGTATAAATGTATATATCAGATTTGTTACATGTGTTTACATTGTTTTACATCCCCAATAGTTACATACAAAATGCTACTGTGCTATCGTAAGTTTAGATACAAAATTTCAACAGTGTGTATATCTTACGCGATGGGATGCAACGAATTACCAAAAGGGACAAGCCTCCAGTCACGCTCACTCTATATTCAAATCTCTATAGA
This sequence comes from Firmiana major, assembly GCA_033439115.1. Lineage (NCBI taxonomy): Eukaryota > Viridiplantae > Streptophyta > Magnoliopsida > Malvales > Malvaceae > Firmiana > Firmiana major. Next base: position 71,017,679 of record CM065898.1, on the reverse strand, counting down.
GATAGGGAAAATAAGGGGGGTGAGCAAACCACATGCTCAGTAAGGTAATCATGTGAACAGTTAGATACTGCACTATCTATGTGATCGTGATGCCATGCTCAAATCATACTTTTCATCGTTTCTCAAAATATGAGTTCATGCTTGTGTTAATGGTATGTAAAGCATTCATGCTATTAAAATCCAGTGCACAATTCAACTCAAAGCATGGTATAAATCATCATGCACAATTCACAATAAAGCATGGCATTAACCATCATACGCTTTCTCAAATAAACATTGCATTAACCATCATGCATTTTCTTAAATAAAGCATGGCATTACTCATCATGCATTTTTCATAATAAAGCATGGCATTAATCATTATGCTTCGGTGCACTTTAAAACCATTAACAAATCAATCCAACACTTGTCAGGTCTCAGCCCATCCGTCGGACTGTCCTGACCCATAAATCATTTCAAACATGGATTTATTCTCAAAGCATTAGATATGTTATATAAGCAATTCAATAAAAGGTAATAACCTCTAGGTCTATGGCCATAACCTGTGATATCGGCTACACGGATCAGGTGTGCGAGATATCACCACTATCTGCTTCCACACGGGAGGTGGGTCAAATCCAGCCTGTCGGTCCATAGAAAATCTCATCCGAAGATGACACATCATAATCTCAACACTATACAACGTACTCCATGGACCCAATCAACACATCATATCACGCCACATCTCAAAACGCATGTGTGAGCCTATTTAATCGGTACGACCTTTTGTCTACCCGAAGCTCCTAACACGGCTAATTAATCATGTCAAAACAATGCACGTGCGAGCCTATTTAATCGAAGTGACACCCAGTCTACCCGAAGCTCCAAGCATGGCAACAAGCAAGGTGGGCATCTAGTGCGAGCCAAGCTCCAAGCACCATGCCAAAACTAGTATGAAATCCATGTGAAAACTAGTAGAGCTAAGCTCTAGCACTCATGTGTATAAAACACATCAAATCTCGTGCAAGTCACACTCTAGCACGCTTTCATTCTCACGAAATCATGTAGGTGGCTCAATTCTTCGAAAAGTATGGTTAACAAACCAAAACAACTCAACTCTTTTGCAAATCATTTCAAATACTAGCAAACCTACCAAATCATTTGCTAAAAAGCAATAAAACATGATTTTCAAAGCAATATGCTTTTGTTTTCATGCACATTTCTCAAACACCTAACTTTTGCCCTTCAATCACGTAATTTCATTTCCTAACATCTCATGCAATCTAGCAAAGTATTTAAGCGGCCAAATTGAGCACAGATATCTCTAAGAGTCCTCACAATTCCCTTACCTCAATTTACTTGAGTGCGACTCTCTTTTCCGCTTAGTTTCTCACGCTCTTGGCTCAATTCGCTCCGGTGTATCCTCAAAAGCTGCAATTTATTTATCATACGTTCAAGTTAGTATTGCTAAATCTCGTTTAACTATAAATTCCACCCAATGCCTTAAATATTCATCTTACCCCTTTTAGGTAAATCTCATAATTTATCCACTAACAACATCTTAAAATCATACCACATCACTATTATTAACTTCTACATATCTCATTCATCATTAATCTCCATACATTCCACTTCCTCACACTAGACCATTTCTAAGTCATAATCATTCTCATGCATTTTAGATAGTTTCTACCCACAATGTGCACACCCAAATCAACTTCATAATCATCAATTAGACAAATGTACTTGGATTTGTGCACTAGAAACTTACCTATTTGGATTTCCTCTTTGCTCCAATTAGAAATGCCCCTTGTTCCTTCAATCCAATGAATGGGTAAATGCCTCCAAACTATGTTGTTCTCTTCCTCAAAATGAACAACTTTGCTTCTAATGGTCTCTCTTTAAATCTTACTGGAAATGACTGATTTTAGAGAGAGAAAGTTAGGTTTTTAGGTTGAAAATGGAAGGGTGATGTTTTTTTCTGAAATTTTCAGATTATAGAAATAGCTTAAGGGGATCGATTTTCACTAGGAGGAGATCGATCTGGTCCCCTTAAATCCCTTTTTTCACGGCATTTTAAGCATGAGATCGATCTGTCGAAGCTTGAAATTGATCTGCTCCAAACAAAGAGCTAAGGAGATCGATCTGTAGGCTTGAGGATCGATCTTTTCGTTATAGAATGTTTAGGAGATCGATCTTGCCCCATTGGAGATCGATCTGCCCTATTCCTTTACTTAAATACAAGCATTTTGGCTCACCCAGATCGATCTCTCATCCTATGAGATCGATCTGTCATTCATATTTTCAGATTTTTTGCAGTTTTTCTATAGTAAACTTATACCAAAACATCCTTAATTTGGTGCCATAGTCATTTTCTCATCCAATCATCATTGAGACTTGAAAATGACATCCATTCATACCTTATACCTATTGAAACTTGTGTGAAATCTTTGTATAACCAAAGATACTTAACATTAACCAAATTGAAGTGCATACTCATGCAAATCTTCATTCCATTTACCACACTACTCATATTCCATTTTACTCACATTCTCCACATGTTTAAGTCCATTTCTTTACATTCATACATATGAGACTTGTATGTACAATCACCACTCTTTTAAACTGATGGACTTATATTACATATACTTCACTTATGAATTCATAGTGTAACTCCATTTACATTTCTATGTACATATTACAATTATAATTATACGGGGTCTTACATTCTCCCCCACTTAGAAAATTTGGTCCTCCAAATTAGAACCAATTCAATCTGTGAATAACTCGGGATACTTCTTCCGCATCAAACTTTCCAATTCCCATGTGGCTTTTTCCACAGTGTGATGTTGCCAAAGAACCTTCACCAAGGGAATTGTCTTTGCCCTCAACACTTTATCTTTTCTATCCAGTATTCGAACCGGCTTCTCGACATACGTCACACCTTCATTGAGCTCCAAAGGTTCATACCTTATTACATATGCTGGGTCTAGGTGATACTTCCTTAACATGGATATGTGGAAGACGTTGTGAACACTTACCAACTCTAGTGGCAATGCCAATCTATACGTCTTATCTCACACTCTATCAAGTATCTCAAATGGCCTTATATATCGAGGGCTTAACTTTCCCTTCTTCCCGAATCTCATAATTCCCTTCAAAGGAGAAACTTTCAAGAACACTGACTCACCCACATCAAACTCTAGTGGTCTCCGTCTCTTGTCAGCATAACTCTTTTGCCTGCTCTGAGCTATCCGTAACCTCTCACATATCAATTGGACGTCCTCAGAGGCTTGTCTAACCAAGTTGAGAGCAAAGATCTGTCTGTCACCAACCTCTTCCTATCCAATAGGGGAACGGTATCTACGTCCATACAATGCCTCATACAGTACCATCCCGATACTCGCATGAAAACTGTTATTATAGGCAAACTCCGCGAGTGGCAAATGGTCATCCTAGGAGCCTCCAAAATCCAATACACACGCTCTCAACATATCCTCCAGGGTCTGTATAGTCCTCTCTGACTGACCATTTGTCTGAGGATGAAACGCGGTGCTAAAACTCAACTGGGTTCCCATCGTTTCCTGAAAATGTTCCCAAAAGTGGGAAGTGAAGCGGGCATCCCTATCAGAAACAACGCTCACTGGAATTCCATGTAGCCTCACTATCTCGCGCACATATAGGTTCGCTAACTGGCTCAGAGTATCGGTAGCTCTCATAGCTAGAAAATAAGCTGATTTTGTCAACCGGTCCACAATCACCTATATGGCATCATGACCTCTCTGGGTCCTCGGTAATCCCATCACAAAATCTATGGTGACGTGCTCCCACTTCCAACTCGGTATCGATATAGGTTGTAATAACCCTGCATGCTTCTGATGCTCTACCTTCATCTGTTGACAAACAAGACACTTAGCAACATATTCAACAATGTGCTTTTTCATCCCAGACCACCAATAAACCTTTTGAAAGTTTTGATACATCTTAGTACTCCCTGGATGTATCGTATACTTCGATGAGTGAGCCTCTGTCAAGATCAACCTTTTGATCTCTGCATCATCAGGAACACATTTCCTACCTCTGAATCTCAACAATCCATCCAAACTCAACTCAAAATCAATCTTTGTGCCCCTCTGCATCTGCCCGACAATATCACTGCACTACTGATCAACTCGCTGAGCCTGTCAGATTTGATCTACCAGATCCGATTCCAACTGCAGGCTAGCTATCATAAATCCACTATCAGTGTCAGGCGGGGTCATATCCAAACTAAGGTTCGTGAACTGTTCCAACAGATCGTGTTCCCTGATCATCATAAATGATACCATCCCGAGATGCTTTCTACTCAATGCATCAGCAACCAGATTTACTTTACCCGGGTGGTACAGGATCTCACAATCATAATCCTTTAACAGTTCGAGCCATCTCCTCTGTCTCATGTTTAACTCTTTTTATGAGAACAGGTATTTAAGGCTTTTGTGATATGTGTAAATCTGAAATCTCTCACCATAGAGATAGTGGCACCATATCTTCAATGCAAACACCACTGCTGCCAACTCCAAGTCATGGGTCGGGTAGTTCCTCATATGATCCTTCAACTGTCTAACCCATATGCTACTACCTTCCCATCCTGCATCAACACATAGCCCAGTCCTAGGTGTGAAGCATCTGTATACACCAAGAAACCTCCAGAGCTGGTAGGAATGGTGAGGATCGGAGCTGTAGTTAACCTCCTCTTCAACTCCTCAAAACTTTCCTCACACTTCTCGTCCCACACAAATTCCACACTCTTCCTTGTGAGAAGTGTTAAAGGAGCAGCTAATCTTGAGAATCCCTCTACAAACCTTCGGTAATACCCAATTAATCCCAGGAAACTCCTGATCTCTGTCACTGTCTAGGGTCTCTGCCACTGAACTACAGCCTCAATCTTTGATGGATCCACTGACACTCCATCCTTCGACACTATGTGACCCAAAAAAGAGATCTGTTCTAACTAAAAGTCGCACTTGCTGAGTTTAGCATACAACTTCTTCTCTCTGAGGGTCTGTAGCACTATCCTTAGATGCCTCTCATACTCCTCTCTAGATCTCGAGTACACCAGTATATCATCAATAAACACAATAACAAATCTATCCAAATACTGATGGAATACCTCATTCATCAACGACATAAAAGCTTCGGGAGCATTCGTCAACTCGAATGGCATAACCATAAACTCATAATGTCCATACCGGGTGTGAAAAGTGATCTTAGGTACATCTCCACTACGTATCTTCAACTGATGGTACCCTGATCTCAGATCTATCTTGGAAAAGACCTGTGCTCCCTTAAGCTGATCCAACAAGTCATCAATGCGTGGAAATGGATACTTATTCTTGATGGTGGCCTTATTCAACAACCGATAATCTATACACAGTCAGAGGCTTCCATCATTCTTCCTTACAAAAAGAATCGGTGCTCCCCAAGGTGAGACACTCAGCCTGATGAACCCCTTCTCCAATAACTCTTGTAGTTGTTTCCTTAGTTCTTCCAACTCAACTTGAGCCATTCTGTATGGTGGCTTGGATATCGACTCTGTACCAGGTGCCAAATCTATACCAAACTCCATATCCCTATCTGGAGGTAACCTTGGTAACTCATCCGGAAAGACATATGGAAATTCTTTAACCACTGGTATGTCTCTCAGTTCCAGATGTGCCTTATCCGTGTCAATCACATAAGCGATGAACCCTTCACATTATTCTTTCCATTGTTAGTAACATAAATCATCACATCACATACATAAATGAAAATCCAATTTAGCTCTAAATTACCATGTAACTAGATTATACTCTCTTCAATCGCAATAACATATCATTTCTTTTCATTTCACCAAATTCACTACAAGGTTGTCTATCTTTGGAAACATCAAAGTTTTTGCATGACAATCCATAACAACATGATTTGCAGCCAGCCAATCCATCCCTAGGATTACATCAAAATCACCCATATTTAGTAAAATTAAATCGACTACCATTTCTTTACCTCTTATCCTCATCTTACAATCTCTATATACATGCTCAGTCAACTGACTATCATTCATAGAGGTAGATATCAACAGCATCTTATCATGCAGTATGGGTTTTACATGCTTCAACAATTTACATGTAAAGGATAATGATACAAAGGAATGCGTAGCACCAGGATCAAACAGTACATAAGCTTCAAATTCAAGGATTTGGATGGTACCTTTTACCACATCTGATGACTGATCCGTAGTGTCCTGGTCCAGTGCGTGCACTCGTCCTCTGCTTACACCCACTGCCTGTTTCCCTTTTTCCTTAGCTGTAGCCCTCTTTCTCGGAGCAGCTGTACCAACTGGAGCTCTCTCTGGCTCCTTGCCCTTCTATGGGGCTCTCTCTATCATCTATGGGTAATCTCTGATTATGTGCCCTGGTTTCCCACATCTGTAGCATACTACCTAAGGTCCATAGCATGGTCAAGTACCATGGTACCTACCACACTTGCCGCACTTCTCTGTCGTAGGTCGTGGCCCTCCAATCACAATTCCTTTCGCTGGACCTAAAGACGGATATATGGGAGAATTAACTGTTCTCTCTTGGATCTTCTCGATCCTCAGCCTCTTCCCAGAAAATCTCTTGCTTCCCTTATAATTGAAGTCTCTATCCATCACTGGTCTCTTCTTATCCCTGTCCCTCATCTTACCAACCTTTCCAAACTCTGAGGCGATTCTATCAACATCTTGTTCACATAATTGCGCCCTGCGCATTGCCTCCTCATAGGTCGGTATATCCAGGGGAACCAGTCTAGACCTGATGGTCGGTCTCAATCCATCCATAAACTTCTGGATCTTCTCGACCTCATTACTCATAGTGTTAGGATCATACCTGCCCAAGGAGATAAAAGTCGTCTCGTACTCATCCACAGTCCTACTCTCATGGGTTAGTCCCAAAAATGCCATTTTCATCTTCCGCTGTGCAGTATCCAAAACGTACTGTCTCCGGAAGGCCTTAAAAAATATATCCCAACTGATCTCAGTATGTCGGGCTCTCAAAATAGGCCTGGTGGATTTCCACCAATGTTCTACTGATCCCTTCAGCATAAAAGCTGCAAATGCTACCATCTCGGTAGTAGTGCACTCAAAGAACCCATACAACTTCTCCATTTCACTAATCCAATCCTCAGCTGCCACTAGGTCCTTAACTCCACTGAAAGACGACAGTCCAAACTTTTGGAACTGTCACAATCTATCTAAGTCACATCCATATCCCCAACCTCTATTGCCTGGTGTAGCAACAGGTTCAAGCATATCCTGTGCAGGTAGGGTATCTGTCGTTTGAGGTCTCTGGGCTTCCCTTGCCCGTGTCTCAGGAGTTGCCGCCTGCTCGGCATCACCCTGTGTAGCGGGACTCTGCCTACCACCAACTCCAGGTAAGGATTGGGTGACCAACTCCAATATCATCTCTATGCTCCGCTCAATCCTCGTGAAGCGAGCCTCAGTTCTCTCGGGTCTCTCCTCTGGACCCTGTAGAGCATGCTTAACCTTAGCCTCCACTTCAATATCATCATGAGCCTCGTGTGTTTCTGGCTCAACATTACCCCCAGGCCTACCTCTACGACCTCGAGCCTATGCTCTCATCCCTCTACCGCGACTGGTATTAGGCATAATTACTCAATTCCCTACATTCACAACCAATTGCCTAGTCAACCCATTAACACACACACACAACTATATCTAAACAAGCACAATAACATGGGGATGTAATTTTTCCAACTTATTAAGCATTTTAGACACGTCAGACCAACTCAGGCTCTGATACCAACTTCTGTCATGACCCTCAATTTACCAAAATACATATAAATTTTTTGCATTTTCATGCATCAATTATTATTTGTCCTTACCTCAATCGTGAGCAGCAACTCTCCTCAATAGTTGGGCTGTGTGTCGACGTCTAACTCTCTCCACCATACCAATTCAATTTGTATATTATTTATGAGTAAACACTTGTATAAATGTATATATCATAGTTGTTACATGTGTTTTCATTATTTTACATCCCCAATAGTTACATACAAAATGCTACTGTGCTATCGTAAGTTTAGATACAAAATTTCAGCAGTGTGTATACCTTATGCGATGGGATGCAGCAGATTACCAAAAGGGATAAGCCTCCAGTCACGCTCACTCTATACTCAAATCTCTATAGAAAGGGAGAAAATAAGGGGGTGAGCAAACCACACGCTCAGTAAGGCAATCATGCGAACAGGTAGATACTGCACTATCTACGTGATTGTGATGCTATGCTCAAATCATACTTTTCATCATTTCTCAAAATATGAGTTCATGCTTGTGTTAATGGTATGTAAAGCATTCATGCTATTAAAATTCAGTGCACAATTCAACTCAAAGCATGGTATAAATCATCATGCACAATTCATAATAAAGCATGGCATTAATCATCCTGCGTTTTCTCAAATAAGCATGGCATTAACCATCATGCATTTTCTCAAATAAAGCATGGCATTAATCATCATGCATTTTTCACAATAAAGCATGGCATTAATCATCATGCATTTTTCACTATAAAGCATGGCATTAATCATCATGCATTTTTCACAATAAAGTATGGCATTAATCATCATGCTTCGGTGCACTTTAAAACCATTAATAAATCAATCCAACACTTGTCAGGTCTTAGCCCATCCCTTGGACTGTCCTGACCCACAAATCATTTCAAACATGGATTTATTCTCAAAGCATTAGACATGTGAGATAGGCAATTCAATAAAAGGTAATAACCTCTAGGTCTATGGCTATAACTTGTGATACCGGCTACACGGATCAAGTGTGCAGGATATCACCACTATCTGCTTCCACACAGGAGGTGGGTCAAATCCAGCTCATCGGTCCATAGCAGATCTGGTCTGAAGATGGCACATCACAATCTCAACACGGTACAACGTACTCCATGGACCCAATCAACACATCATATCATGCCACATCTCAAAACACACGTGTGAGCCTATTTAATCAGTATGACCTATTGTCTACCCGAAGCTCCAAGCACGGCAACAAGCAAGGTGGGCATCTAGTGTGAGCCAAGCTCCAAGCACCATACCAAAACCAGTATGAAATCCATGTGAAAACTAGTGCGAGCTAAGCTCTAGCACTCATGTGTATAAAACACGTCAAATCTCGTGCGATTCATACTCTAGCACGCTTTCATTCTCACGAAATCATGTAGGTGGCTCAATTCTTTGCAAAGTATGGTTAACAAACCAAAACAACTCAACTCTTTTGCAAATCATTTCAAATACTAGCCAGCCTACCAAATCATTTTCTAAAAAGCAATAAAACATGATTTTCAAAGCAATATGCTTTTGTTTTCACGCACATTTCTTAAACACCCAACTTTTGCCCTTCAATCATGCAATTTCATTTCCTAACATCTCATGCAATCTAGCAAAGCATTTAAGCGCTCAAATTGTGCACAGATATCTCTAAGAGTCCTCACAATTCGCTTACCTCAATTTACTTGAGTGCGACTCTCTTTTCCTCTTAGCTTCTCATGCTCTTGGCTCAATTCGCTCAGACGTATCCTCGAAAGTTGCAATTTATTTATCATACGTTCGAGTTAGTATTGCTAACTCTCGTTCAACTATACATTCCACCCAATGCCTTAAACGCTCATCTTACCCCTTTTAGGTAAATCTCACAATTTATCCACTAACAACATCTTAAAATCATACCACATCACTACTATTAACTTCTACATATCTCATTCACTATTAATCTCCATACATTCCACTTCCTCACACTAGACCATTTCTAGGTCATGATCATTCTCATGAATTTTACATAGTTTCTACCCACAATGTGCACACCCAAATCAACTTCATAATCATCAACTAGACAAATGTACTTGGATTTGTGCACTAGAAACTTACCTATTTGGATTTCTTCTTTGCTCCAATTAGAGATGCCCCTTGTTCCTTCAATCCAACGAATGGGTAAATGCCTCCAAACTATGTTGTTCTCTTCCTCAAGATGAACAACTATGCTTCTAATGGTCTCTCTTCAAATCTTACTAGAAATGGTTGATTTTAGAGAGAGAAAGTTAGGTTTTTGGGTTGACCGGGAGCAGAACCAGCAAGCACCTGGAGCAGAATGGACCGAAGCATGTAAAGTGTAGGACATTGCATAGTCAAGGATAGAGGCTGGTGCACGGCAGTAGGAGCTATGCAGGTTTACCGTGCGGCTTGTGTAGAAACCAGGAGTGCAGGACATGCTGGAACAATTGGAGAAGAACCATGTACAGTGCAGTTATTGGGACCACTAAGATGTTTGCAATCTGTTAAGGTCAGGTTTGGCAACGTGGATATGTTTCAATCAAATTTACCATGCATTTCTATTAATTGTTATTGCTTTTACTTTAGTTTATTAACTTAGGTAGAGTTAGAGTATTAAATTAATTTGCTTATTAGTTATATTTTCTTAGTTTATTAGTTTAAGGCTTAGTTTTAATTTCATTAATAGTTAATTTTCTTCTTACAATAGTAATTAAGGTTTTAATTTAAGTTGTGTTCTTGTATAGCATTTAGGGTAGAATTATTTTATGCATTTTTTAGTTAAATTTCATTTTAAAATTGAAAAATCAAAAAAAATATATTTATCATGCATTAGTTAGATTTTATTGTTAAGTTAGTAATTAGATGTAGTTAGGATTAGTTTAGAGATAATATTGTAAGCTTTTAGATTTGTAATTAATTTCTTAATTTTTCTAGGATTTTATTTCATTAAATCTTAAGTTAGCTTAATTTGCATTTTGATTAAGTAGTTTAATTGCATTTTAGGCTTGTTCAATTTTAACTTAATTAATTTTGTTTCTTTATTTTAGCATTTTATTTTGATTGCATTAATGAATTTTTAATTGTTTTAATTATTTTTGTAAGTTGTTACTTTTAATTGCTGAGAGCATTGTAAGTAAATTTTAGCTCTGTTTAATTTTCTTTATTTTATAGTTTTATTATTTTCAATAGTTGTTTAATTCTAGCTTTGTAGATCACCCATCATCAAAACTTCATAATTTGCTAGGATATACTTAGGGTAAGATTAACCAGTAGTTAATTAAGCTGATCAACTTCTGTGTGGGACGATATTCCGAGACTTAAATCTCATTATTACTTGTACGACTCGTGCACTTGTGGATAATACGTCTAGCTCATAGCAAGTTTTTGGCGCCATTGCCAGGGAAGTTTTAATTAGTCGTTAATTAATATCGGTGAAATTATGCTTAGGTGTAATTCTAGCTTGTAAATATTTAGGTTGTAAATATTTAGAAGTTTAATCAAGATTAGTTAATTTTCTCTATAAAAAAATTGAAAAATAAAAAAACTTAAAACTTTTTTTTTAGGACTTTGTGATGTTTGCATGCGTAGAGCCAGGAGTTATGATTGTTTTCCTTTAGATCCTAAAATTGAAAGAACTCTTAGGAAAATTTGAAAGGATTTTAGGAAATTATTAGCTCAACTGCAAAACACTATGGCAAAAAATAGAGAAATTAGGACCGTTGGAGATTATGCAATGCTGACTATTGGAGAATATTATACCGGCATTAGGCCACCAGCTGTCCCTATAAACAATTTTGAAATTAAGCCTTCCATCCACCAGATGATCCAGACTTCTCTACAGTTCAGTGGGCTTCCGCATGACAACCCACATGCTCACCTCAGGCAATTTCTGGACCTGTGCAACATGTTAAAGCACAATGGATTATCTGATGATGCGCTTAGGCTTAGATTATTCCTCTTCTCGCTTAGGGATAGGGCGCGACACTAGTTAACCTCCTTGCCTCCACGATCCATTTCTACTTGGGATGAGTTAGCCTATCAATTTTTAGCTAAGTTTTTTCCTCCATCTAAAATGGCCAGACTCCGTAGTGACATATCTTCCTTTACCCAATTTGATTCAAAAACTCTTTACGAAGCATGGGAACGATATAAGGAGCTTCTTAGGAAGTACCCTCATCATGGCCTACCTTTGTGGTTGCAAGTCCAAACCTTCTACAACAGACTTACAAGCCAAAATAGGACCATTGTTGACGCTGCTGCGGGTGGAGCGCTAATGTGTAAAACAGAGGAGGAAGCTTACGAGTTGTTAGAAAAAATGGCTGCTAACAACTATCTATGGTCCTCGGAGAGGCAACTGCCTAAGAAATCGACAGGTATCTATGAGCTCGACACGCTGTCTACCTTTACCTCTCATATTGCTAACCTTACGAATAAGGTAGAGTCGCTCAGTACCTAGCATAATCCTTCCAGCAGTCCTAACCCTGTGTATTCTGTCCAAAGTCCTTTTCTTTCCTACGAGCTGTGTAGTGGTACACACTCTATATATAGGTGTCCACTTAACTTAGAATCGGTTCAGCACGTTGCCCCATCCCAGAAGCAACAGAACAACCCCTTTTCAAACACCTACAACTTAGGGTGGAAGAACCATCCTAACTTTTTCGGGAGCCAAAATCAAGGGCAATAGTCTAATTTTAGACCTGTAGGACCCCATAGTTTTCAAGCTCCACCGGTTCATGTACCACCACAGTCGCAATTTCCACACAATCCACCATATCATTCATCCCCACCTCAATTTCAGCATCATCCACCTCACTTCCATCAACCACCACCACCACCACTTATGCAGCCACAACACCTACTTGCACTAGCACCAGCAGCTGAAAAGAAGCCCTCACTTGAGGAAATGTTCACAACGATCCTGCAAAATAAAGCTGCTTCAATTAAGAACTTAAAGGTTCAGGTTGGACAAATAACAAATGCTCTTAGCCAACATCCTCAAGGGACCCTTCCTAGTAGCACTGAAGCTAAACCTATTAGACAAAGGGAGGGTAAGGAACATGTCAAATCCATTACCCTTAGGAGTGGCAGAGAGCTAGATGATCCACAAGTTAAGTCCAGCCTTGAACAACACATAGTTGAATAATCCTTAAGTTTTAACGAAGCAGCTCAGAAAAAGCAGGAACAAAATGAAAACCAGGCTGCAAAGGAATCAAAGATAGGCGCTTCTTCATCTTTGCCTTCTTCTTCTACTTCACAGCCTTCCTCATCCTCTGATGCTACACATGTTTCCACTACATCCTCTCCAGTTAGACCACCAGTACCTTTTCTTTAGAGGTTTCAAAACCAAAAGCTTGACCAACAATTCGCCAAATTCCTTGGGGTTTTTAAGAAACTTCACATCAACATTCCTTTCGTAGATGCCTTAGAGCAAATGCCAAGTTATGTTAAGTTTTTAAAGGATATCCTCTCTAGGAAAAGAAGATTGGAAGAATATGAGACGGTGGCTTTAACTGAGGAATATAGTGCAATTATCCAGAGGAAATTACCCCCCAAGCTCAAGGATCCTGGGAGTTTTACAATACCCTACACTATTGGAAATCTATTCTTTGGTAGAGCCTTGTGTGATTTAGGAGCCAATATCAATCTGATGCCTTTGTCTATCTACCAAAAGTTAGGAATAGGGGATATCAAGCCTACCACAGTGACCCTTTAGCTAGCTGATCGATCCATTAAATATCCGAAGGGGGTCATTGAGGATGTGTTAGTAAAGGTGGACAAATTTATTTTCCCTGCAAATTTTATCGTGTTGGACATGGAGGAAGATAGGGAAGTCCCCATTATACTAAGCAGACCTTTCCTAGCTACTGGTAGAACTTTAATTGATGTATAAAATGGGGAGTTGACTATGAGAGTCCTAGATCAAGAGGTGACATTTCATATTTTCAAAGCTTTGAAGCTCCCCGATGACTCTCAAGAGTGTTTTAAGATGGAGATTGAGGAGGATATAAGGCTTGAGCATAAGAAATCTGAAAGAAGGAGGGAAGTAGATAGAGCTCAGGAGGATTTAACTGTTAACATTCTGTCACTACTTTGGTTGATCCTCCTACTCTTCGCCCTGCTGCTGAGTGTTGTGTTCTTTAGCTGCATTTGAAGTGGATTTATTTTATTTTTCACTTTTTGTATAGTTCTTTTCTTTTCTACTGTTTCTTTCTTTGTTTATTTTGCAGATTTCTTTTCTAGTTTTATGTTTTCAATCAAGTTTCGATTGTTCGTCATCATCATTAGAAAGGGGAGTACTTTGTTCCTGAACTTCAATTCTTATATTATCTTCACATTGAGGACACTGTGCACTTTAAGTTTAGGGGAGGGGATATCACTTGAGCATTTTTCAAAAATTTGGGCAAAATTGAAAAAAATTTCAAATTTTTTTTTTCAAAAATCTAAGCTTAAATTGTTTGATTTTGGGATGATTTAGTGCTTACATGTAGTTTTCCCATATTCCGATGATATGACCCCATTATTAAGTTTGACTTTGATTGACTAAGAAGCATGATTATAGGAAAAGCATGAAGTTGAGTTCTTGAATGGGTCTTGATTCTGATTGTGATTTTCTCATTTTATGCACATGTCATGTCATGAATCTATATATTTATTTAGAGAAAGCTTATGTGGACATAGGATTGCATTTGTTCAATTGATTTGGTGCATCATATTCTAGAATTTGTTTGATCTCATCTCGAGGTGAAATATTAGATCTCACTTAATTAGGGAAATGATTTAGGCCATCTTTGGATCGTTTGAGCTTTTCTAGCCATCCCTGTATATATTTTATCACTAGTCACCCATCTGGGCCAAATAAGCTTTTCTCTGTAAATACACCTGTTTATTTTTTCCTTAGCCTAAAACACTATTTTCCTATCCCTTACCCAGAAAGCATGAAAAGTCATTGGGATATATTGTGAGCTTTGTACATATGGGTATCTGGTGATAGTGAAAATTTGAAAAAAAAAAAAAAGAGAAAAGAAAAAGAAAAGAAGAAAGAAGAAAAAAAACAAAAATAGAATAAAATGTTTAGTAAAATAAATAAGTTTTGGGGAAATAAATTTGAGCTCTTACATGAAAGATCCTAGAAGTAATGCATGTTAAGGGGTAATTAAACCTAAATCGACTTTATCATACCCTAACCCCAACCTAACATTACAAGCTTAATGAAGTCCTATTGATCTTTGGTTAAGTGTGACTACATTAGTAGAGAGACAAGTGAAAAGCAAACTTATGGGAATGATCACATGTCATTGACTTTGCATTCACTGTGTTTGCATAATTTGATTCGGATAATGTACTTTGAAGTGGCTTTGACATTTTTCACACACACACGAGGAGTCCAATTTAGGTTAGGACTTATGATGGAATAATTCTAAGTGTTGGACTTGTAATTGTGAGTATTTGAGATCATAGTCTGTATTTTTTCTTTGAGGATAATATTGAAAAAATTATTATGTTGGTACTTGTCATTCTTACATCTATTTTGTTTTGCTTGAGGACAAGCAAAATCTCAAGTTTGGGGGTGTGATAATTCTATTTTTAATAAAATTATTTGTGCTTAATTTCCTAATTAATTATTTAAATCTCCAATTTATTTTATTAATTATCCCCTTATTTAATTAAAATTCTCTTGTGTGTAGATAAATTAAATCCGGATGAAACTCAATCGTTTCAGTCGAAATTGGGCTGAAAACAGGTTAAATGAGACTGGACCACTTCCAATTTGCAGACCGAGCCATCAAGTCGTTTGGACACGCGTGATGCCAAGTGTATGTATTTTAGTCGCTCTGAAACGATAAGATCGAAGGATACCGTGTCAACCTTCTGGAAGACACACGCCAGGACACATCTCACAACCAATTGGACAAAGACTGATGACGTGGAAATATCTACTCTGCAGCAAATCAAAGGAAGACAAGTGGCCAAACAATGTCAACTCATCTAAGATGGAAAAATTACCATTGTACCCCTAAGTATGTGTATAAATAGAACATGATAATAATTGAAAAAGTCAAGTAGTGTAGGAGGTAGTCTAGGGTAGGAGTAGTGTAGAGTAATTTAGGATTAATTTTAATTTAGAGTAGGTTTAATTTTTAAAATTTTTATTTTTCCCTTCAAGCTTTCCGATTAGTTTTTAGCTATCATTTTCTATTTTTACTGTTCATGTCAACTTTATTTGTTATATTTTATGAAACGTTGCTTTCATTCCGAGTTCTATAGTAGTTTATGTATGGTGGCAGCCACCATTCTTAAGTTTTGCAAGCTTCCTTTCCCTCTTTATTCGGCATTATTCAGCTTATTGAAAAACCAAGTTTATTTTTAAATTGCAAGAGTTCATTTTTTTTCTATTCAAGTTCCTTTTGTTTTTGTTGTTTTTTTTTTACTGCTCATTGCAACCGAGAGCTAGCTATTTCTTTAAAAGCTGGGGGTGTGGTCATGCATGAGGCTAATCGGCAATCTGACTAAGCCTAATGAGCTATCAACCTGAAGCGCATGGTTGTGTTGGACTGATGAACTTGTTGTGAAAGATGGCTACAACAGCAATACGAATGGCATGGCAGCAGCAGGAGTTTCTTACTCTGTTCTCCTCTGTTCAATGAATTTATCTACTGTTCATTCTTCAGTTGCCTTGATTCTTACATTAATCTTCGTGTAGTTGTTGCAGCTACGTGGCACGGGTTGAAGACAAGCTGATGCGTGATGGAGATCAAAGCAGAAGTCATCTACGCGAGTAGCGAGGGCCGATTACAGTAGTTCCCTTGTTTCATTCCAATCCAGTGTTGCGAACCTTCATTGTGGTTTCACGAGTTTTTTTTTGTAGTTCTCTAAGATTCCAGTAGTATTAGAGTAATGCGTTTAATTTTTTTTATGTTATAAATTTTGTTCAAATCCTGAATTTTTCTCTACTGCTTGTAAGTTGTATTTCACTTCATCGTTTTCTTAATTTCTTTAGTTAAGTTAAGTTGTAGCTGTGTTAAAGTTTGATACTGTTTTTACATGTCATTGCTTAGTATCATTTTGTGTCTCAATCGCATAGTATTGGGCATTTCGTTGATGCAGTTGTCATTTTAATGAACCGTGGCATGGCTGGTCTGTGTTAGTACAGGAGGCCGGATTGATTGTGCTCTACTCTGCTGGCATGGTGGATGTTGATGCTGGATAGCAAGAGCAAAGGACAGGTCCTACAAGCTGGTTTCAAACCGAAATAGTTACAGTAGTACAAGGCAGGAGATACGGGCATGAAAGGATGAGTGCTGCTACGCAAAGAACGGACAGCGACTGATGCAGAGGTCGCGGAGGTGTAGCAGACGGCATGAACCTGCAGCGGACAGACCGGGAGCAGAACCAGCATAGCGCCTAGAGCAGAATGGACTGAAGCACGTACAGTGCAAGACATTGCATAGTCAGGGACAGAGGCTGGTACGCGACAGCAGGAGCTATGCAGGTGTACCGTGCGGCTTGTGGAGCAACCAGGAGTGCAGGACATGCTGGAACAATTGGAGAAGAACCCTGCACAGTGCAGTTATCGGGACCACTAAGATGTTTGCAATCTGTTAAGGCCATGTTTGGCAACGTGGATATGTTTCGATCAAATTTACCATGCATTTCTATTAATTGTTATTGCTTTTACTTTAGTTTATTAACTTAGGTAGAGTTAGAGTATTGAATCAATTTGCTTATTAGTTATATTTTCTTAGTTTATTAGTTTAAGGCTTAGTTTTAATTTCATTAATAGTTAATTTTCTTTTTACAATAGGAATTAAGGTTTTAATTTAAGTTGTGTTCTTGTATAGCATTTAGGGTAGAATTATTTTATGCATTTTTTTTAGTTAAATTTCATTTTAAAATTGAAAAATAATAAAAAAATTTATCATGCATTAGTTAGATTTTATTGTTAAGGTAGTATTTAGATATAGTTAGGATTAGTTTAGAGATAATATTTTAAACTTTTAGATTTGTAGTTAATTTCTTATTTTTTCTAGGATTTTATTTCATTAAATCTTAAGTTAGCTTAATTTGCATTTTGATTAAGTAGTTTAATTGCATTTTAGGCTTGTTTAATTTTAACTTAATTAATTTTGTTTCTTTATTTTAGCATTTTATTTTGATTGCGTTAATGAATTTTTAGTTGTTTTAATTATTTTTATAGGTTGTTGCTTTTAATTGCTGAGAGCACCGTAAGTAAATTTTAGCTCTGTTTAATTTTCTTTATTTTATAGTTTTATTATTTTCAGTACTTGTTTAATTCTAGCTTTGTAGATCACCCATCATCAAAACTTCATAATTTGCTAGGATATACTTAGGGTAAGATTAACCAGTAGTTAATTAGGCTGATCAACTTCTCTGTGAGATGGTATTCTGGGACTCAAATCCCATTATTACTTGTACGACCCGTGCACTTGCGGATAATACGTCTAGCTCGTATCAGAATGATAGTCAATTGACTGAGCACGTATATAAAAATTGTAAGATGAAGATAGGAGGTAAAGAAATGGCAGCCGATTTAATTTTATTAAATATGAGTGATTTTGATGTAATCCTAGGAATGGATTGGCTGGCTGCAAACCATGTTGTTATGGATTGTCGTGCTAAAATATTGATGTTTCCTAATATAGAAAATCTTTTTGTAAGTTTTGTGAAATGAAATGAAGGACACGTTTATTGTAAATAAAAGAGTATGATCTTAATACATCATATTTGAGAGATGAATTTGTTTATCAACTATATATGTTAATGTGATGATTTGTGTTACTAACGATGGAAATGATAATGTGAAGGGTTCATTGCTTATGTGATTGAGACGGATAAGACACGTCCGGAGTTGATAGACATCTCAGTGGTCAGGGAATTTCCAGATGTCTTTCTAGATGAATTACAGGGTTACCTCCAAATAGAGAGATGAAATTTTATATAGATTTGGCACCTAGTACAGAGTCGATATCCAAGCCACCGTACAGAATGGCTCAAGTTGAGTTGGAAGAATTAAGAAAGCAGTTACAGAAGTTGCTGGAGAAAGGGTTCATCAGGCCGAGCATCTCACCTTGGGGAGCACCAGTTCTATTTGTAAGGAAGAAGGATGCATCCTCCGACTGTGTATAGATTACCGGCTGTTCAATAAGGCTACCACCCCCTTCCACGCATCGATGACTTATTGGATCAGCTTAGGGGAGTACAAGTTTTCTCCAAGATAGATATGAGATCTGAGTATCATCAGTCGAGAATTCGGGATGGAGATGTACCCAAGATAACTTTTCGCACCCGGTATGGTCATTGTGAGTTTATGGTTATGTCATTCGAGTTAACAAATGCTCCCGCAGCTTTTATGTCGCTGATGAATGAGGTGTTTCACCAGTATTTGGATCGATTTGTTATTGTGTTTATTGATGATATACTAGTGTACTCAAGATCTAGAGAGGAGCATGAACAACATCTAAGGATAGTACTACAGACCCTCTGAGAGAAGAAGTTGTACGCTAAACTCAGTAAGTGCGACTTTTGGTTAGAACAGATCTTTTTTCTGGCTCATTTAGTATCGAAGGATGATGTGTCAGTCGATCCATCAAAGATTGAGGCAGGATACAATGGCAAAGACCCCAGACCGTAACAAAGATCAAAATTTTCTCGAGTTTAGTTAGATATTATCGACGATTTATGAAGGGATTCTCGAGATTAGCCACTCCGTTGACACGTCTCACAAGAAAGAATGCAGAGTTTGTGTGGGACGATAGATGTGAGGAGAGCTTTCAGGAGTTGAAAATGAGATTAACCACAGCTCCGATTCTCACTATTCCTACCAGCTCAGGAGGTTTCTTGTTGTATACGGATGCATCGCACTAAGGATTGAGTTGTGTACTCATGCAAGATGGGAAGGTAGTAGCCTATGGATCAAGACAACTAAAGGATCATGAGAGGAATTACTCGACCCGCGATTTAGAGTTGGTGGCCATAGTGTTTGCATTGAAAATATGGCGCCACTATCTATATGGTGAGAGATTCTAGGTTTACACTGATCATAAGAGCCTTAAGTACCTGTTCTCGCAGAAAGAGTTGAACATGAGACAGAGGAGATGGCTCGAACTCCTAAAGGATTATGATTGTGAGATCCTACACCACCCGGGTAAGGAAAATGTAATGGTTGATGCATTGAGTAGAAAACATCTCGGGTTGGTGTCATTTATGATGATTAGGGAGTACGAGTTATTAGAACAGTTCACGAACCTCAGTTTGGATATGACCCCGCCTGACGTTCATAGTGGCTTTGTGATAGCTAGCTTGCAGTTAGAACTGGATCTAGTAGATCAAATCTAGCAAGCTCAGCGGATTGATCAGCAGTGCAGTGATATTGTCGAGCAGATACAGATGGGTACAGGGACTGATTTTGAATTGAGTTCAGATGGATTGTTAAGGTTCAGAAATAGGATATGTGTTCCCGATGATCCAGAGATCAGAAGGTTAATCTTGAAAGTGGCTTACTCATCAAGGTATACGATACATCCGGGGAGTACCAAGATGTATCAGAATCTTCGAAAAGTTTATTGGTGGTCTGGGATGGAGAAAGACATTGCTCAATATGTCGCTAGATGTCTCGTCTATCAGCAGGTGAAGGTAGAGCATCAGAAGCCTACAGGGTTATTGCAGCCTCTACCGATACCGACTTGGAAGTGAGAGCACGTCACTATGGATTTTGTGATGGGATTATCAAGGACCCGTAGAGGTCATAATGCCATATGGGTGATTATGAATCGATTGACGAAATCAACCCATTTTTTAGCTGTGAGAGCTACCCCGATACTCTGAGCCAGTTAGCAAACTTGTATGTGCGTGAGATAGTAAGGCTACATGGAATTCCAGTGAGCGTTGTTTCTGATAGGGATGTCCGCTTCACTTGCCACTTCTCGAAACATTTTTAGGAAGCGATGGGGACCAAATTGAATTTTATTATCGCGTTTCATCCTCAGATAGATGGTCAGTCAGAGAAGACTATACAAACCCTGGATGATATGTTGAGAGCATGTGCATTAGATTTTGGAGGCTCCTGGGATGACCATTTGCCATTCGCAGAGTTCGCCTATAATAACAATTTCCATGCGAGTATCGGGATGACACCATATGAGGCATTAAATGGGCGTAGATGTCCTTCCCTTATTGGATGGGAAGAGGTTGGTGACAGACAGATCTTTACTCCTGACTTGGTTAGACAAGCCTCTGAGGATGTCTAGTTGATTTGTGAGAGGTTACGAACAGCTTAGAGCAGACAAAAGAGTTATGCTGACAGGAGACGAAGACCACTAGAGTTTATTGTGGGTGAGTCAGTGTTTTTGAAGGTTTCTCCCTCAAAGGGGATTAAGAGATTCGGGAAGAAGGAGAAGTTGAGCCATTGATATATAAGGCCATTTGAGATACTTGATAAAGTGGGAGATAAGGCATACAGGTTAGCATTACCAACTGAGCTAGCAAATGTACATAACGTCTTCAACATATCCATGTTACAGAAGTACCACCTGAACCCGACACATGTGATAAGGTACAAGCCTTTGGAGCTCAATGAAAGTATGACGTACATTGAGAAGCCGGTTCAGATATTGGATAGAAAAGAGAAAGTGTTGAGGACAAAGACAATTCCCTTGGTGAAAGTTCTTTGGCAACATCATACTGTGGAAGAGGCCATATGGGAATTAGAGAATTTGATGCGGGAGAGGTATCCCGAGTTATTCATAGAATGATTAGTTCCAATTTGGAGGACTAAATTTTCTAAGTGGGGGAGAATGTGAGACCCCATATATGTATATCCTTGTATATATGTAAATGGAATTATAATATTGATGATTTTTGGATCAAGTAAATGTGAATGAATTCAAATGAGAATGAATGAGTATCATGGGTGCATGTGAAGGTTAAATAAGAGCTGAAGTAGCCACAAAATTAAACGAATGAAACTTCAAGCATCCAAAATGAGTATAAGGACGTAAAACGTATAAACGAGTGATAAATAAAGAATTATACGAACCTTTCTTATTTCCAAGTAATACATACAAGTTTCATAATATGGAAATCATAAGAATTGAGCCTTACCATGCCCCAAGTATGAATGGATTTCAAAATGACTAGTCAAGTAATCAAAGCCAAGTTAACCTATGAAAATTCTGGAAAAAAACTGCAGTGGAAATGCAGAAAATGAAGGCTAAATCGATCTCCTATTCAAGGTAGATAAATCTCTTGTGCAAAATAGGGCAATTTAGAATGAAACAGCAAAGGCAGATCGATCCTCCTTTAAGTGCAGATCGATCTGCTTAGTATTCTGTAAGAATCAGATCGATCTCCTTCATAACCAGATCGATCTCCTTAAGCCTCTGCCAAAGAGAGATCGATCTCCCCTACTTGACCAGATCGATCTCACCCCCACAATGTTGAACATTTCGAGAGCAAAAGCCAAGAGCAGATCGATCCTTACCTAATCAGATCAATCTCCTCACCTTTTTTCTATATAAACCCAATGGAAAGAAGCTTCAATCTTCAGGAAACTCAATCTCACTCCATTTTTACCCAAACACCAAGCTTTCTCTCTGTAGAATACCCACCCTTTCCATAAGGATTTGAGAAAAAGGCACTAGAGGAAAGTTGTTCCTCTTGGAGAGGAGAACAACATATCTTGAAGTCAACATCCAACTCATTGGATTGAAGGATCTAAGGAGTCTTCCAAATTTGGAAGAAGAGGAAGTCAAGCTAGGTAAGTTTCCAATGCACCAACTCTAAATGTTATTATGGGTAGATTGGTGTACATTTCAATGGTTAAAACTACCTCGAAATAATTAATCTCCAATTACCTAGAAATAGGTTAGTGTGAGAAAGTGAAATGTATTGGAATTAATGATGAATGGGATATCTTAAGGTGATAATGGTGTTGTGAGTGTGATTTTAAGATGGTGTTATGGAATGAATTGTGAGACTTACCCAAAAAGGGTAAAATGTGTATTTACGGCATTGGTAAAATGCAAAATGGGCCAAACTTAATGAAAAAGGCTCAATGAAATATATTGACTAGTTGAAGTCAAAATGTGAGTTAGCAACATTAACTCAAGTGATTGGTGTATGATTCGCAGCTTCCGAGTAATACACCCAGAGCAAGTTGAGCCAAAAGCGCAAGAAACTAAGAGGAAGAGAGTCACACCCAAGTAAATTGAGGTAAGGGAATTGTGTGGACTCTTAGAGATATCTATGCGCATTTTGGGTGCATTATGTTTTCTAGAATGCATGTGGTAATAGGAAATGAAATGGGTGATTGAAGGGCAAAGAGTTGGGTTTTGAGAAATGTGTATGAAAGCAAAAGCATGACGCTTTAAAAATCCTGTTTTATTGCTTTTTAGCAAGTGATTGGTAGGCTGGCTAACATTTTGAAATAATTTGCATAAGAAATGGCTTGATTTGGTTTATAACCATGCTTTGCAAAGAATTAAGCCACCTATATGGATTTCGTGAGAATGAAAGCGTGCTAGAGTATGACTCGCATGAGATTTGATGTGTTTTTATACGTATGAGTGTTGGAGCTTAGCTCGCACTAGTTTTCACATGGATTTCTATGATGTTGTGCTGGAGTTTAGCTCGCACAGATTTTATATTGGTTTTGACATGGTGCTGGAGCATAGGTCGCATTAGATGTACACCATACTTGTTACGTGCTTGAGATTACTCACACGTGGTTTTATGACATGTTGATAGCAGTGCTAGGAGCTTTGAGTAGACTGGGTGTCGCACTGATTAAATAGGCTCGCATGTGCATATTGAGATGTGGAGTGATATAATGTGATGATATGGGTCTACGGAGTACATTGTATCGTGCATGTAGCATGGAGTACGTTGTACCGTGTTGAAATTGTGATATACCATCTTCAGACGATGTTTAGTTTTGCTATGGATCGGCGGGTTGAACGTGACCCACCTCTCGTGCGAAAGCAGATAGAGGTGATACCACGCACACCTGATCAGTGTAGCCTGGGTTCACAGAGGATATGATCATAGTCCTAGAGGAGATTTCCCTATTATATTGCCTATCTCACATGCCTTTTGTTTTATGAATAAATCCATGTTTGAAATGCGTTGTGGGTCAGGACAGTCCGAAGGAGGGGTTGAAACCTGACAAGTGTTGATTTTATTGAGATGGGAAGTTTGATAATGGCTTTAAAGTGCACGTATACATGATGATTTTCCATGCCTTACTTGTGAAATATGCATGATGGTTATTCCATGCTTTGAACTTGATTTGTGCACTAAATTTAAATAGCATGATTTGCTTTACATGCCATTAACACAAGCATGAACTAGCGCTTTTGAGGTGTGATGAGAAATTGTATGGTTTTGAGCATGGCATCACGATCACGTAGATAGTACAGTATCTACATGTTCGCATGATTACCTTACTGAGCATGTTGTTTGCTCACCCCTTTATTTTCCCCCTCTTTACAGAGCATTAAGTATAGACTGAGGGCGACTGGAGGTTTCCTTTTAGTACCCACTGCATCCCATCACGTAAGGTATACACACTTAGATAATTTTGTATCTAAACTTTCTATAGAACAGTAGTATTTTGGATGTAACCATTTGGGGATGTAAAGCAATGTAAACACATGTAAACAACAACTCTGATTTATTTATACAAGTGTTTACTTCTAAATTATAATGCAAATTAATTTGTTATGGTTGGATAAGGTAAACATCGACACATAGCCCAACTGTTAAGAGTGTAGCTGATCACGATCGAGGTAAGGTAAGAATGAATAATAAATAAGGTATAAAAAGCGAAAAAATTGTGACGATTTTTTGGTAAGTTCAGGGTCGTGACAGCGGATGCTCTGTAAAGAGGGGAAATAAAAAGGGGGTGATCTCACAGCTCAGTAAAGAAATCAGGCAAGCAAGTAGATAACCACACTATCTACAAAATACGATGCTTATGTCTTGAAATCATTTCCTTATCGATTCATATCTAAAGCATGCATCTTGCTTGAAAACTTTATGCAATATATATAGATACAAATCATCAGTTTTAAAAACTGAAAACATGCTGGTTTAACAACCTCAGCAGTTTATGCAAAACATTGCATTTCTCATGTAATTTCACATAAATCACATTTTATCATGGCATTCAATTAAATCAAAATAATATGGCATATCATCATGTTTAAAAACATGGAAATCTGGGCCTCACCCATCCCTCGGGTTACCCTTTCATAATTCACAAACTCACATGTTCATGTTATATAACCATGTGATAATTCATTCAAGAAATATCAATTTACATTGTATGAAAGGAGATAGGCGACTACATGTTCTGAGATTATGATCATAACTCATTTTTCATGATCCCAGGCTACAAAGTACTCGATGTGTGGGGCCTCATAGTTGCTGTAATGGGAGGTCGGTCAAATCTTCTACCGTCAGCTCATAACTCACTCTTATCGTGTACTCACAGTATAACGTACTCCATGTGACATACACGGTACATAGTACTCTATAGACCCAATCTCAAGGTCGGGATGCCTACTATGAGTCTTAGTCCTCATACCTTGGATATACCTCATAGTCGAGATGCTTGCCATAAGTCTTAGTCCTCATACTATGGGTTTTATTTTCGATAGCCCTTGGCCATATCTCAAAATGTGCACGTGTGAGCATAAAATCGGTGTGACACATAGTCAGCACAGGCTCCCAGCATGACTGTTTCATGCTTTCTTTCAAAAGTTTGGTATGTGCGAGTAAACTCCCAGCATGACCATAATATAAGTGATACAAATCTAGTGCGAGCAATGCTCCCAATACTCTATAATGCATCAATAATGAAAATTGAGTATGAGCTAAGCTCCAGTACTCTATCATTTGAAACTGAGTATGAGTGAAGCTCCTAATACTCTACAATGCATCGATAAATGAAAACTGAGTACGAGCAATGCTCCCAGTACTCTATCATACATAAAATCGCATTTAAAATTTAGTATGAGAATACACTCAAGTACCATGTGATGCATATCTCATAAAATATAGTGCGAGTACTCTCTAGCACTAAGAGCTTACACACAAACTCGATAGATGGCTTATTCAAATCATAATTCTCCAAAGTAAATCAAATTGGCACTCAAATGTGTTTTTTTCGCATATACATGAAAACATTAGCCATTATATCCATACACATTCAAAGCATGTTGAATTTTTATCACTCACATGCTTCCTAAGCTTTTCCATTGATCGGATCCTAACGAACACCTCTATACATGAAATTTCATATAAATTACAATTTATGTGTAGCTATCCCTAGCTACTTACAAAATTCCCTTACCTCGAATCACGTCACGTGACCTCACTTCCTCGGTGCTGCTAATCCTCACAGTCTGATCAGCTTCTAATATTTACTTCCAAGCTGTAAATAATTATCCACATCAATATACCTTAATATACTTGTTTTCACTTGCATGACTCAATCAATGCTTTTAACTTCTCTCAATACCTCAATCTCATCATTTTCTCCCATTTTCTCTTTTTCATACCTATAGCTAGGTCATGGATATTTTTCATGATCCATTTATTTTCAACAATTTAAACTTCCACCAATTCACTCACTAATACAGCTAGATTAACATATATCAAAGTGGTGTATTGAATCACCTAGCTTAAACTTTCCTCATTTTCACTAAAATTGGAAAAATTCACCTTGCTTCTTCAATCTTTGATTCCAACTTCTTGTTTCCAAGTATGTTGTTCTCCTCTTTGCTAAGAACAACTTTGCTGAACTAAATCCCACTCAAAACTACTTGAAAGATGAATTTTTCTAGTGGTGAAAGGTTGGGTTTAACTTTTCTTTTGGAAAAGTTTGATGTTTCTCGGGAAAACAGAGGTTGCAGAGCCTTATATTTATAGAATTGCATTTGTGGATCGATCTGCTAACTAAGTGAGATCGATCTGTCCTGCCTTTTCTCCTCAAAAACTGACTTTCCAAGTTTAAGAGATCGATCTACCCATAAACATCAGATCGATCTGCTTTACATAGAGCCTTAAAGAGATCGATCTGGTCCTTACATGAGATCGATCTGTTCTACCTAGAACCTCTTTAAGATCGATCTGTATTGAATGAGAGATCGATCTGCTCCTCTGTAGAAGTAGTTTTGTTGCAAATTTCTTCCTAAAATTCAATGTTACATTTATTGCGATTTACTTAACTGCTCGGTTTGCATTTCATACTCAATTGCAACTCAAAAACATTCATTCCTTATGATTTATATCAATTGTGACTTTTCCATAGATCACAAAATCATAAAGAATACATGTTAAATTACAGGTCTTACAACGAGACTCTCCCCAGGCTATTTCTTGTACACGTTTAAGGTATAATTCATTTTGTATCCAGACAACTTATGTAGTAAAGATACTTATATGTAAGTAAACGTTTGGGATGTAATCACGTTTGTACATGAATGTAAATATGGGAAAAGTGAGTCATTTTGATACTATAGAGTATAATGGATTTAAATATTGATGTTTGAGAAAATCCTTGAATGTATTGGGGATGAATATAAGTAAAATCAACTGGTTGTGAATTATTATGTTGTATGAAACATGCAAGAGGATAGGGATATATATAAAAGGTTATGCTACCGAGTTTTCGTTAAAAGTGATATTGTAAGACCCGTATTTTTGTATCTAAAACTTATGATTCTCTAAGTATACATTCGTTTATGTAATATCAACCATAAGTAATGTAAGGTCCGTGATTTCGATGTACACACTTGTTATGTGAATTTGAGATGTACACACAAGTTTCATTACATACGAATGATAAGAAATGGACCTTTTAAAGTGACGAATGTGTATCGAATGCAAAATGAGTAGTGTGGTAAATGGAAGTGAAGTTAGCTTTGAGAATTTGAGTGAAAAATGGCTAAGCATGGCCACAGGACAAGGGGAGAATGATCTTCAATGCAAGGGAGATCGATCTTAGAGGTAATTTAAAGAAGAAATCAATCCTCAGCTCAAGCAGACTGATCCCCTTAGGCCTCCGCTTGAAGCAGATCGATCTCATTACCCTGCCAGATCAATATGTGAAGCTCTTAACCTAGGAGAGATCGATCTCATGTTCTTCGACAGATCGATCTCCTAAGCTTGAAAACTCATTTCTAGAAGGCTAAAAATAGTTGCAGATTGATCCCTCACTTATGGAGATCGATCATCAATGTAATTTCTATAAAACAGGACCTGCTGAACTGCAATTCACAGCAAAACATCAAACCTTTCCATATTTTTCAACTAAGTAACCTAACTTCCTCTCTAGACCATTAATACTTTCCTTAGAGAGTTGAAAGGAGGTCATTTCATCAAAGTTGCTAATAGAGTGGAGAAGAATAACATAGTTGGAAACGAGAGGCTGAATCACTAAATCAAAAGAGAAAATGAGTTTTTCCTCAAAGTTATGAAAAATGAGAAAAGTTGAGATTGGTAATATTTCAATGCATCAATCTCAAATATGTTGATCTATATACTTGTATGAGTTGATTGGTATATAGATTAATGGTTGAAATGTGATAAACATGCTTAAACAAAGATAAGGCCTAGAATCGATTTAATGATAGAAAATCGAGTAGGCATGATTTAATGGGGATTTGAGCATGTAAAGGTGTTATTGAACATGTATATATGCTGGTGTAATCGTTTGTTGAAGTTCATGTGTTAGAAATAAAAATGGCTAAAATTGAGTATATGTGGTCTTTGATGAAATGCCACAATGAAGTGAAAATCATGAACTTGAGGTATTATAAGCTTAATACCGGTTTAATATGAATAGATAGACTCGAGGAGTCTAAAAGATTCTCAAAAATGAGTTATATACTCGAAATAGACTTATGAAATGATAAAGTCCAATAGCAGTATAAAGAGGCCAAATGAGATATAAATGGCCAGATGCATTGATTTGAATACCATGCAAGTGAAATGAAATATTTGACAATATACTGATGTGTGTGATACAAAATTTCAGCTCCAGAAGATAGAATTGGAATCGACAGAACAGATCACGAGAAGTGAGAATCGAAGGAAAGCGATACAAACGTGATTCGAGGTAAGCGACTTATGCGAGTTATAGAGATAGCTATACGTATGTTTTCTTACCTGCTGTGTGCAAATGTATGCGATAAATACATAGATATTGATATATATTTAGGTAGAAAGGTATGTATGAGAATAAGTCCATAGTATGAGTTGCATGGCTTCTATGATTGTTGTGAAAAGAGGTTTTGCAAACGTTTTGAGAAAGAATAACAATAGATAGGCTTTCGATTTTGATGATTTGCATGAAAATTCTTTGAACGGGTGATTGAAAGGAGATTCCCTCTCGTTCATGACTATACACGGAGCTCGTTCTATTTCTTTTCTGTGTGAAATCATGCTAGAGCCTAGTGGCTACGGTAGATTGACCAGCCCTGCTCGCAGGTCATTTTTCAAAGGGATTTTAAAGTGAAAAGCAAAAGAGTGCTCGATGCCTCGGGTGATGTTGTGTGTTCTACTCGAGATGCTTGCATTAGATTTTGGGAATCATGCTAGAGCCTTCGAGTATTACTGTGTGTCTTGCTCTAACTATGCTCACATGTGAATTCCTATTATATCGTGCTCGATGCCTCAGGTATGTTGTGTGTCTTACACTGAGTTGCTCGCACGAGGTTTTCATGATTATGTTGTGTGTTGAGTAAAAACCATGTTAGAGCCGTCACATATTGTTGTGTGTCTTACGTTGACCTGCTCACACGTGGTTTGTGAATGTGATGTAATGAGTATAAATAGTGCTAGAGCCGTCGTGTGCTGCTGTGTGTCTAACACTGACTCTCTCGAACGAGATTTTGAGACAACAAAAATGGGTGATAAGGATCCACGGGAGCATGATGTACCGTGAGCGTTAGGCATGGGGTACGATGTGCCGTGATTTGAGTATGAGCTAAAGGGATGGTTGATCCGCCTCCCCAAGCGTAGGTTTCCCACACACCTGATCAATGTAGCCTAGAATCCGACTATGGCCATAAGTCTTGTTATATCTGTGTGATATGACATTGTCACTACTGTGTGAGGTGACAAAAGTTTTCCCTTGCAGTGTGTTTGGGGATATGATAACCCATGATTTATGTCTCAATATATATACCGATTTAAAAAGTATAAAGCATTTTCTATATATAAACTGTGTGAATAGATTATGCTGTGTGAAGCTGTGTGATACTGTGTGAATATGCATATACCCATCTAGTGAATTAATGGTTTCGCATTGATAGAATTGTTTTAAAGAAACATGTATATTTTTTTATAAGGAAAATGAATATATATGTATTTTATCATGTAGATAGTGTAGTTATCTACCTGCTTTCATATTTTCGTTACGGAGCGTGTTATGCTCACCCCCTTATTTCCTCCTCCACTGATACTACACAGTAGGGAGTACATTGTAGTCGTCCCTGCTATCACGTTTTCTCTAGTCATCCAGCAGTACATAGAGGTATACATTCTGATGAAAGAAATTTTGGATCATGTAAATTAATGCACAGTATAGTTTGTATTAAGTATTTTGGGGGATGTATATAATAAAAACTGATGTAAACGCTTCCTTACTTATCTATAATAGTCCAGTTTCTATTCTACTTCATTTAATTGAAATGATTAAACTATGAATGTATGAGAAATAGATCGGATGTTGATTCACAGCCCAACTGTAAGTGGTAAGTTAAAGGTCACGGACTGGTATAGAGGGTCGTGACAGGAATTAATGGTATCAGAGCTGAGTTGGTCTGATGTGAGTCAGTATCCATATCTAGGAAATTATACATCCCCAAAGTACTATGCATTATTAGGATACAAATGTGTATACCAAGTTGGAAAATGTGACTGAGATACTTATTTTGAGTATGCAAGATGTCTGATAGATGACGTACTCATAGAGGAGAGAGTTCGTGCTCTCAAGGGTGTAGAGATGAGCCCGGAGGCACAGTAGGTCTAGTTCTAGTAGAGATCCACCCGGTCTTAGTGAGGCCATTGAGGAGCGTATAGCGTAGTTACATCGCAGTGTAGACACAATTATGAAGATGTTTACATAGGCTATGGCCAGATTAGAGGGTAGACAGGAGAACCCAGCTAGTTACGCTATTGCACTTGAGAGACAAGAGTCAGAACAGCCTGCATCAAGACCTCATGACGCAGAGGTAAAGATACCTGTACCTCCTCCAGTTCAGGACATTCCTCCACCGGTTCAGGATCCAGTAGCTCCATGATAGGTTGGTAGTGAGAGAGTTTACGATTGTGATCTGGGTAGATTGAGAGAGTTTTGAAAGTTCGGACCTGTCACGACCCTCAACTTACCAAAATACGTACAAATTTTTCGCATTTTCATGCATCAATCCTTAATCATCCTTCCTCGATCGTGAACAACCACACACTTAACAGTTGGGCTGTGTGTCGATGTCTAACTCACTCCACCATACCAATTCAATTTGAAACATTATTTATGAGTAAACACTTGTATAAATGTATATATATCAGAGTTGTTACATGTGTTTACATTGTTTTACATCCCCAGTGGTTACATACAAAATGCTACTGTGCTATGTCTAGTTTAGATACAAAATAATCAAGGTGTGTATACCTTTAGCGATAGGATGCAGCGGATTACCAAAAGGGAACGCCTCCAGTCACGCTCAATCTATACTCAAATCTCTGTAGAGAGGGGGAAAATAAGGGGGGTGAGCAAACCACACGCTCAGTAAGGCAATCATGCGAACAGGTAGATACTGCACTATCTACGTGATCGTGATGCCATGCTCGAAAGCATTTAATTCATTGTTTATCTCAAAACATGAGTGTATGATTGTGTTAATGGTATGTAAAGCATTCATGCTATTAAAATCAAGTGCACATGTCAACTCAAAGCATGGTATAAATCATCATGCATAATTCACAATAAAAGCATGGCATTACCCATCATGCATCCGTGCACTTTAAAAAAACATTAACAAATCAATTTCAACATTGGTCAGGTCTCGGCCCATCCCTCGGGCTTTCCTGACCCACAATCATTTCAAACATGGATTTATTCTCAAACAGCATTAGACATGTGAGATAGGTAGTTCAACAATAGGTAATAACCTCAAGGCCTATGTACATAACCTGTGATACCGGCTACACGGATCAGGTGTGCGGGATATCACCACCATCTGCTTCCACACGGGAGGTAGGTCAAATCCTACCCGCCGGTCCATAGCAGATCCCGTCTGAAGACGGCACATCACAACTCAACACGGTACAATGTACTCCATGCTACATGCACGGTACGACGTACTCCGTGGACCCAATCAACACATCATATCACGCCACATATCAAACGCACGTGTGAGCCTATTTAATCGGTACGACCTCTTGTCTATCCGAAGCTCCTAACACGGCTAATTAATCATGTCAAAACAATGCACGTGTGAGCCTATTTAATCGATGTGACACCCAGTCTACTCGAAGCTCCAAACACGGCAACATGCAAGGTGGGCATCCAGTGCGAGACAAACTCGAGCACAATGCCAAAACAAATATGAAATCCATGTGAAAACTAGTGCCTCTTACACTCATGTGTGTAAAACACGTCAAATCTCGTGCGAGTCATACTCTTGCACGCTTTCATACTCACGAAATCATTTAGGTGGCTCAAAACTTTGCAAAGTATGGTTAACAAAATCAAAATACACTCATTTCTTTTGCAAATCATTTCAATGTTAGCCAACCTACCAAATCATTTGCTAAAAAGCAATAAAACATGATTTCCAAAGCAATATGCTTTTGTTTTCATGCACATTTCTCAAACTCCCAACTTTTACCCTTCAATCACCCAACATCATTTCCTAATCTCATGCATTCTAGCAAAACATTTAAGCGCCCAAATTGCGCACAAATATCTCTAGGAGTCCACACAATTCCCTTACCTCGATTTACTTGGTGTGACTCCTTTCCTTTTAACTTCTCACGCTCTTGGCTCAACTCGCCTCGGCGTATCCTCGAAAGCTGCGATTCATTCATTAAATCGATTGAGTTAATGTATTTAACCCATAATTGACCTCACTAGTCAATATTATTCTCTTATGCATTTTACAAATGCCTTAATCCACATTTTACCTCTTTTAGGTAAATCTCACAATTTATCCACTAACCACATCTTAAAATCATACCACAACACTATTAATAACTTTTACATATCTCATTCATCATTAATCTACATACATTCCACTTTCTCACTCTAGACCATTTCTAGGTCATAATCATTCCAATGTATTTAGATAGTTTCTAACCATCCATACTCATGCCAAACAACTCCAAAATCAATTATATAAACAATGTACCTTAGTTGGAGTGTTAGAATCTTACCCAATTTGATTTCTCTTCTTGCTCCTAATGGCAATGCCCTTAACTCCTTCAATACCAACAATGGGAAAATGCTTTCCAACTATGTTGTTCTTCTCTTTGATAGGAACAACTTTGTCTCTAATGGTCTCTCTTCAAACCTCACTGAAAATGGCTGATTTTGGAGAGAGAATGTTAGGTTTTTGGGTTGAAAGTGGAAGGTTTGTGTTTTTCCCGAAATTTTCTGATTTCCAGCACTCCTTATATAGAAATAGCTTGAGGAGATCGATCTGGTCCAAGAGGAGATCGATCTGGTCCCTTAAAATCCCTCTTTTTCACGACATTTTTAAGCCTGAGATCGATCTGTCGAAGCATGAGATCGATCTGCTCCCAAACAGAGAGCTAAGGAGATCGATCTGGGTGCTTGGGGATCGATCTTTTCACTACAAAATGCTTAGGAGATCGATCTGGCTCCATTAGAGATCGATCTGCTCTATTCTTTTGCCCACATAAGAGCATTCTGACTCTTCCAGATCGATCTCTCATCCCATGAGATCGATCTGCCCTTCAAAATTTCCAGATTTTCTGCAGTTCCTCTGTAACAACCCTTACCAAACATCCTTAATTTGCTACCATGATCATTTCCTCATTCATTCATCTTTGAGTCTTGAAAATGGCATCCATCCTCACTTCATACACATTAAAACTTGTGTAGAATCTTTGTATGACCAATGGTACTTAATATAAACAAAAATGGAAGTGCACATCTTATGCAATTCTACTTCCATTTTACCAAACTACTCATAATCCATTCTACACACATTCTCCACATGTTTAAGTCCATTTCTTCACATCATACATAATGTAACTTGTGTGTACAATTACCACTCTCATTACAAGTGTGTACATTACTTATGGACTTACATCACATATACTTCACTTATGAATTCATAGTACAACTCTATTTACATTTCTATGTACATATATACCCTTATACATATACGGGGTCTCACAGGACCACCTTCATTTAATAGGGTGTAGAACCCAATATCAGCTGAGCATTGGATACACAGTAGGGAGAAACTCTACTAATTTTTCCATTACTCCGACACAGAGAAGGTCACCTTTGCGGCTTTTGTATTAGAGGATGAGGCCGAGCATTGGTGGATGGCCACACAGTCGATGTTAAGTGCACGACACCCGGTTGTGACATGGGACATATTCTTAGATGCCTTCAAGAGGAAATACATTCTAGCTACTGCTCAGAGGAAGATGCAGTTGGAATTTATGACATTGACTCAAGGGAACCGGACAGTGGATGAGTATGAGTGTGGATTCACGTCCCTGGACAGATATGATACAGTCACGATGAGCCTTGAGGATAGAAAGGTTCAGAAATTTCTTAAGGGACTGAGACCTTCCATTAGAGCTCGATTAGCTCCATTGGACATTACCACCTACGACGAGGCAGTACGCAGAGCTCAGTTATGTGAGAAAGATTAAGTGGTACACGCCTCAGAGTTAAGCAGGAGTGGTAAAGGTAGAGATAGAGACCGTAAGAGGTCGATTGATGACAGAGGGTTTCGAAACGATCGAAGGTTCTTCGGTAAGGGGCCTAAGATTAATGAGACACGAGAGAGACCTTTGAAGCCTCCAGTTCATCCAGCTTCGAGGGGCCTAGTTATTTGTGGACCTCGACCTACCACAGAGCAGTGCAAGTTATGTGGTAGATATCATGGGGGTAGACCATGCCCATTATCGATGAGATCTTGTTATAGGTGTGGTAAACCAGGGCACATACCTTGTGAATGCCAAGATTTGATTGATACAGCCCTACAAAAGGGCAAAGAGCCAGAGAAGGCTACAGTTAAGACACCTACACCTAAGAGGAGGGCCACAACTGAAAAGAAAGGGAAATAAGCTATTGGTCGAGGGTGAGTGTTTGCACTGGACTAGGCATCTGTGGAGACTTTCTCGGATGTGATTAAAGGTACCATCCTTATCTTTGATATAGAAGCATTAGCATTGATTGATCATGGTGCCACGCATTCATTCATATCGCCTTCATTTACATGTAAACTGTGTGAACATGTGAAACCTGTACCCTTAGGTAGGATATTGCTGATAAGTACTCCTGTGAGAGACACTGTAATGACGGAGTATGTACGTAAAAGTTGTAAGATAAAAGTAAGGTAAAAGGATATGTTAGTTGATCTCATCCTATTAGCTATGAAGGATTTCGATGTAATACTAGGAATGGATTGGTTAG
This sequence comes from Firmiana major, assembly GCA_033439115.1. Taxonomy (NCBI): domain Eukaryota; kingdom Viridiplantae; phylum Streptophyta; class Magnoliopsida; order Malvales; family Malvaceae; genus Firmiana; species Firmiana major. The sequence continues at coordinate 70,982,143 of CM065898.1, read as the reverse complement.
CTACAAACCATGCTGTTTTAAACTGTTATGCTAAGACAGTAATGTTTTCCATCCCTGAAAAGTATGTTGTAAGATTTGAAAAGTAATGAAAGAAGTAGTAGATTATTTCTATGGATGGATTATTTTGCTAATGAATGTAATGATAAGGTGTTGGAGGTTTCATCGCCTATGTGGTTGACTTGTATAAGTTATACCCGGATATGGTTGACATCCCAGTGGTTAGAGAATTTTTCGATGTCTTTTCGGAAGAATTACCAGGGTTGCCACCAGATAGAGAAATGGAATTCTGTATTGATTTGGTGCCTGGAATTGAATCGATATCCAAGCCACCATATAGAATGACTCCGATTGAATTGGAGGAGCTAAAGAAGCAATTGCAAGAGTTGTTGGATAAGGGGTTCATCAGACCGAGTGTATCACCTTAGGGAGCACCGGTTATGTTTGTAAAGAAGAAATATGGGAGTCTCTGGCTGTGTATAAATTATCGGTTGTTGAATAAGGCTACCATCAAGAATAAGTATCCTCTTCCACGGATTGATGATCTGTTGGATCAGTTGCAGGGAGCACAGGTCTTTTCAAAGATTGATCTGAGGTCTGGGTATCACCAGTTGAGGATTCGGAGTGGAGATGTATCCAAGACAGCGTTTCGGACCCATTATGTCCACTATGAGTTTTTGGTTATGCCATTTGGGTTGACGAATGTTCCTGCAGCATTTATGGAATTAATAAATGATGTGTTTAAGTCATACCTGGACAGATTCGTGATTATCTTTATAGATGACATATTGGTGTACTCGAAGTCCAGGGAAGAGCATAAGCAGCATTTGAGAACAGTATTGCAGACCCCCCGAGATCAAGAGTTGTATGCTAAACTCAACAAGTGTGATTTCTAGTTGAGTGAAATATCATTTTTGGGTCATGTATTCTCGAGAGACGGTGTATCAGTAGATCTGTCCAAGATAGAGATTGTGACACAGTGGGAAAGACCCAAGACGGTTACAGAGATCCGTAGATTCTTGGGTTTAGCAGGTTATTACCGACGATTTGTCGAGGGATTCTCTAAGCTGGCTGCTCCGTTAACACGTCTAACTCGAAAGAATATGGTATTCAAGTGGGATTATAAGTGTGAGAAAAGTTTCTGCGAGTTAAAGCACAGACTGACCACCGCACCTATTCTCACCATACCCACCAGATCAGGAGGTTATACAGTGTATACAGATGTGATAATTATATAAAAATAGAATTATTTATGCTTAATTTTTTAATTAATTATTTTAATCCCCAAATTATTTTGTTAATTATCCCCTCATTTTGACAAAATTCTCATGTTTGCAGATAAATTAAATCCGGATGCATTTGAAAATTTTCGGTAGAAAATAGACTGGAATTGGGCTAAAATTGAGATTGGACACGCGGACAACACGAGTATTGCCACCTAGCACATCCAATTGGATAAGAAGACAGATGACATGGAAATATCTTTTCAAGGAGCCAAAAGTGTGAAGACAAGTGGCCAAACAATGCCAACTCATCTAGGATGGAAAAATTATAAGTGTACTCCTAAGTGTGTATATAAATAGATAATGATGGCAATTGAAAATGTTTAGTAGTCTAGGGTAGAATTTAAGGTAGCTTTAGTTAGTTTTATTTTTCCTTGTTTTTAGAAGCTTTTCCCGAAAACCATTTTCTATTTTTACTGTTCATTCCATTTTTATGTTCTTCATTTACTAGTTTTGGATAATTTTTCATGGCAATCAATATCATTTCATGCTTCTTGGTTTGGTTAAAATGAGTTCTTTTGTTTTTTCAAGTTTTAATACATAGCTCATGTCTCCTAGTGTAGCTCTCGGTTTTCAAGCAAAAATTGCTTATGTTTTTATTTGACAAACCTTTATTTTTTTAGAGCTCTCAGCTTAGTGTGGTTCTCCTGCATTATTTCATTTGATCATTTTGGGTTGCTTCATTCTTTCCATCTACAAGCGGTGCGGTTGTCGGCAGATAATAGGAACGTGACTAGTGGATGATGTTGGAAAAAGTTGTTTTTTCTTTTGCAACTAAACCATGACCCCTGGAGCCAACTGTTTTCATGTTTTACAACTTTCTTCATTTATGATTTAGTGTTCAGTGTTAGTTTTCAGCATTTTCTTCTTAGTTTCTACTTGCTTGGAGATGTTTCTGTGTGGTACCGAGAGAGAGTGTTCAACGGGTAGCTGGATGGCAATAAGGAAGCAAACCGAGAACCATAAATCTTCTCTGTTCTACCCTGTTTTAGTTTATCTTTACTATTCATCTTCAATCCTCATGTTAACTGCTGGTGTTAATGCTGTCTTATTTCATTCATTATCTTAGACTTGCCATTTGATAATTTTTCTTCCATTTCATACAATAGCTGATCGGTGCATGCTACTTGAGGACGTTTTTACATGTTGCTGCAACCATCGATATAAGGTCTGGAACAAAACATCCATTTCAGCTGAAGCCGATACTAGCATGGCATCACATAGGCAGAACTGAGCACTTGGAACCTGGAGCCTGGAGCAGCAGCACGACAGGAGCATAACCAGTACAAGGTCTAGGGCAGAAGCATGAAATCGAGAACAGCAGGACCGTGCTGGAGAGAACCAGATACACCGGATGCAGAAGCCACGGACAACACCCAAACCTGAAAATGGAGAAGAAGTAGGAGCAGGGCTGGTGTAGAGCAGGTCTGGGCAGGAAGCAGCTGGGCAAGGAATGAGATCGGGCAGGTGCATGGTGCTGGTGCCAACAACGCAAGGCAACAGAACCAGAATGCAGAACACGCGTGAGCAGCAGAGCACAGGACAAGACCGAGAGTAGGAGTTGTTGCTGTAAGCTTGCGGGATTCTTCTTTGCATTGAGAATAGCTGAAGCAGTTGGAAACGTGGCGTGTTGGAGCTTGGTTGCTGATGAGTGATACTTGAAGCAGTTGGAGCTGAGCATGGAACTTAGGCAGAGTTGGTGGAAGCAGCGGAGTAGGAGATGGACATGCCTGGACAGACTGAAAGCAAAATGAAAATGAAAATGTTGAAGACGTGTACAGTAGTGCAATCGGGACCACTAGGCTAGCTTGTTCTAAGGCCATGTTTGGCCATAATTCAATTTAGCCATTTTGTAGTTTAATGCATTTTTATTAGTATTTACATTCCTTGCATTAGTTGTTAAGTAGGTTGATTGTTAAATAGGTTAGTTATAGTGTTTGTTTGTTAATTTAATTGTAGTTTTAATTTAGTTAGTAGTTAATTTTATATTATATGTTTTAGGACTTAATTTAGTTTAGTATTTTATGAGTTACCTTTAGAATTAATTTAGATTAAATTTGTTACATGCATTAGTTAGATTCTATTGTTAAGTTAGTAATTAGATATAGTTAGGATTAGTTTAGAGTTAATATTTTAGACATGTAGTTTTATAGTTATTTTCTTAATTTCCTAAGATTTTATTTTCATTAAATTTTAGCTTAGTTTGATTTGCATTTTGATTAAGTAGTTTAATTGCATTTTAGGATTGTTCAATTTCAGCTTAATTAATTTTGCTTCTTTATTTTAGCATTTTATTTTAATTGCGTTAATTAGTTTTAACTGTTTTAATTATTTTTGTATTTTTTTTGCTTTTAATTGCTCGGAGCACTGTAAGTAAATTTTAGCTCTGTTTAATTTTCTTTATTTTATAGCTTTTATTATTTTCAGTATTGTTAGCCATGTAGATCACTCCCTTAAAATTCATAATTTGCTAGAATACACTTAGGATAAGATTAACCGGTACTTAATTAGGCAATTCAACTTCTCTGTGGGACGATAACTCGGGACTCAAATCCCATTATTACTTGGACGACCCGTGCACTTGCGGATAATACATTTAGATCGTATCAAGATGGCTCGGGACAGGGACTTGGCCATGTGTTGATGCAGGACGGGAAGGTAATGGCCTATGAATCCAAACAACTTAAGGACCATGAGAGGAATTACTCGACCCATGATTTAGAGTTGGCAGTCGTGGTATTTGCATTGAAAATATGGCGCCACTACTTATACGGTGAGAAATTCCAGGTGTATACAGATCATAAGAGCCTCAGATATCTGTTTTCACAGAACGAGTTGAATATAAGGCAGAGACGATGGATAGAGCTTCTAAAAGATTATGAGTGAGAGATACTGTATCATCCAGGAAAGGCTGATGTTGTGGCAGATGCCCTGAGTAGAAAGAGCTTCGGAAAGGTATCGCACATGATGGTTAGGGAATATGAGCTGCTCGAGCATTTTGCTCACCTTAGGTTGGATATAGACCCTCTCGATGTTAACAAAGACTGTGTAATAGCTAGCCTGCGAGTGGAACTGGATTTGATTGACCGGATACGCCAGGCTCAGCATGCCGATCTACTGTGTGAGGATCGTGCGAGTCAGATTCAAAGGGGTGATGTGGCCGATTTCTTAGTGAGTGATGATGACCACCTAAGGTTTAGAGGCAGGATTTGCGTTCTCGATGACCCAGAACTAAAGAGATTGATTTTGACAGAAGCTCATTTATAGAGGTACACATTGCATCTGGAGGTAACAAAATGTACCAGAACCTCCAGAAAGTGTATTGGTGGTCAGGAATGAAAAGAGATATCACAAAGTTTATGGCAAGATGTTTGATATGTCACCAAGTGAAGGTAGAGCCTCAGAAGCCGGTAGGGTTATTGCAGTCTCTACTAGTACTAACTTGCAAATAGGAGCATATCACCATGGATTTCATCATGGGATTGCCAAGGACTAAGAGGAACCATGATGCTATCTGGGTAATGGTTGATAGATTGACGAAATCAGCCCACTTCCTGGCTATGAAAGCTACCGATGCCTTAAGTAGTTTGGCAGAGTTTTATGTACGAGAGATAGTAAGGTTACATGGTGTTCCAGTGAGCATTGTATCGGATAGGGATTCCCGCTTCACTTCTCACTTTTGGGAATAATTTCAGGAAGCTATGGGAACCCGATTGAGTTTCAGTATAGCTTTCCATCCCCAGATCGATGGTCAATCAGTGAGAACCATCCAAACATTAGAGGATATGCTGAGAGCAAGTGTTATGGATTTTAAAGGCTCTTGGGATGATCACCTACCATCAGTCGAATTTACATACAATAATAGTTATCACTCGAGTATCGGGATGGCACCGTATGAGGCCTTGTATGGTAGAAGGTGTAGTTCTTTAATTGGTTGGGAAGAAATGGGTGAAAGGAAGATTTTTGCTCCTGATTTGGTACACCAAGCCTCTGAGGTTGTTCAGTTGATATGTGATAGATTGGGAACAGCTTAGAGCAGGCAGAAAAGTTATGCTGACATAAGACGCAGGCCACTAGAGTTCACTGTTAGTGACTCGGTATTCTTGAAAGTCTCTCCCTCGAAAGGGATTATGAGGTTCGGTAAGAAGGGTAAGTTCAACCCTCGGTATATCAGACCGTTTAAGATACTGGAGCGTGTGGGAGATAAGGCCTACAGGCTAGCATTGCCATCGGAGCTAGCAGACATACATAATGTCTTCCATGTATCGATGCTTCAGAAGTACCATCCAGATCCAACCCATGTCATTTGATATGAGCCATTGAAGCTCAAGAATGATTTGTCATATGTAGAGAAACTGATCCGGATACTGGATAGGAAGGAAAATGTGTTACAGAATAAGACGATTTCGCTTGTTAAGGTTCTCTGGTAGCACCATAATTCAGAGGAAGCTACTTGGGAGTTGGAGAACTCTATACGGGAGAAGTACCCCAGACTTTTTGAGGAGTAACTTGGTTCTAATTTGGAGGACCAAATTTCTTAAAGGAGGGGAGGAATGTAAGACCCGTATTTTTGTATGTAACACTTATGATTCTTTAAGTATACATTCGTTTATGTAATATCAACCATAAGTAATGTACGGTCCATAATTCCAATGTACACACTTGTTATGTGAATTCGAGATGTACACGCAAGTTTCATTATGTACGAATGATAAGAAATGGACCTTTTGAAGTGACGAATATGTATTGAATGCAAAATGAGTAGTGTGGTAAATGGAAGTGAGGTTAGCTTTGAGAATTTGAGTGAAAAATGGCTAAGTATGGCAGCAGGACAAGGGGAGATCGATCTCCAATGCAAGGGAGATCGATCTTAGAGGCCATTTAAAGAAGAAATCGATCCTCAGCTCAAGCAGACCGATCCCCTTAAGCCTCAGCCTAAAGCAGATCGATCTCATTACCTTGCCAGATCGATCTGTGAAGCTCTTGGCCTGGGAGAGATCGATCTCATGTTCTTCGATAGATCGATCTCCTAAGCTTGAAAACTGATTTTTGGAGGGCTAAAAACAGCTGCAGATCGATCCCTCACTTATAAAGATCGATCTCATCAATGCAATTTCTATAAGACAAGACCTGCTGAACTGTAATTCACAGGAGAACATCAAACCTTTCCATATTTTTCAACTAAGTGACCTAACTTCCTCTCTAGACTATCAATACTTTTCGTAGATAGTTGAAAGGAGTTCATTTCATCAAAGTTGCTCATAGAGTGGAGAAGAACAACATAGTTGGAAATGAGAGGCTGAATCACTAAATCGAGAGAGAAAAGGAGTTTTTCCTTAAAGTTCTGAAAAATGAGAAAAGCTGAGATTGGTAAGATTTCAATGCATCAATCTCAAATATGTTGATCTATATACTTGTATGAGTTTATTGGTATATAGATTAATGGTTGAAATGTGATAAACATGCTTAAACAAAGATAAGACCTAGAATCGATTTAATGACAGAAAATCGAGTAGGCATGGTTTAATGGGGATTTGAGCATGTAAAGGTGTTATTGAACATGTATATATGCTGGTGTAATCGTTTGTTGAAGTTCATGTGTTAGAAACAAAAATGGCTAAAATTGACTATATTTGGTGTTTAATGAAATGCCACAATGAAGTGAAAATCATGAACTTGAGGTATTAGAAGCTTAATACCAGTTTAATACGAATAGATAGACTCGAGGAGTCTAAAAAATTCTCGAAAACGAGTTATATACTCGAAATGGACTTATGAAAGGATAAAGTCCAATAATGGTATAAAGAGGCCAAATGATATATAAATGGCCAGATGCATTGATTTGAATATCATACAAGTGAAATGAAGTATATGACAATATACTAATGTGTGTGATACACAATTTCAGCTCCAAAAGATATCGTTAGAATCGATAGAACAGATCACGAGCAGTGAGAATCGAAGGAAAGCGATACAAACATGATTCGAGGTAAGGGACTTATGCGAGCTATAGAGATAGCTATACGTGTGCTTTCTTACCTAATGTGTGCGAATGTATGCGATAAATACATAGATAATGATATGTCTAGGTAGAAAGCTATGTATGAGAATAAGTCCATAGTATGAGTTGCATGACTTCTATGATTGTTGTGAAAAGAGGTTTTACAAACGTTCTGAGAAAGAATAACAATAGATGGGCTCTCGATTTTGATGATTGGCATGAAAATGCTTTGAACGAGTGATTGAAAGGAGATTCCCTCTCATTCATGACTATACACGGAGCTCTTTGTATTTCTTTTCTGTGTGAAATCGTGCTAGAGCCTAGTGGCTACGAGTGATGATGTGTGTTCCACTCGAGATGCTAGCACTAGATTTTGGGAATCATGCTAGAGCCTTCGCGTATTGTTGTGTGTCTTGCTCTGACTATGCTTGCATGTGAATTCCTATTATACCGTGCTCAATGCCTCAGGTATGATGTGTGTCTTACACTAAGTTGCTCGCACGAGGTTTTCATGATTATGTTGTGTGTTGAGTAAAAACCATGTTAGAGCCGTCACGTATTGTTGTGTGTCTTACGTTGACCTACTCACACGTGGTTTGTGAATGTGATGTAATGAGTATAAATCGTGCTAGAGCTGTCGTGTGCTGCTGTGTGTCGAACACTGACCTGCTCGCATTAGATCTTAAGACAACGAAAATGGGTGATAAGGAGCCACAGGAGCACAATGTACCGTAAGCGTTAGGCATGGGGTATGATGTGCCTTGATTGCAGTAGGAGCTGAAGGGATGGTTTATCCGCCTCCCCAAGCATAGGGTTCCTGCACACATGATCAGTGTAGCCTAGAATCCGACTATGGCCATAAGGCTTGTTATATATGTGTGATACAACATTGTCATTACTATGTGAGGTGACAAATGTCTTCCCTTGCAGTGTGTTTGGGGATATGATAACCCATGATTTATGTCTCAATATATATATCGATTTACAAAGTATAAAGCATTTTCTATATATGAACTATGTGAATAGATTATGCTGTGTGATGTTGTGTGACACTGTGTGAATATGCATATACCTATCTAGCGAATTAATGGTTTCACATTGATGGAAGTTGTTTTAAAGAAACATGCATATTGTTTTATAAGGAAAATGAATATATATGTATTTTAACATGTAGATGGTGTAGTTATCTACCTGCTTTCATATTTTCCTTACTGAGCATGTTATGCTCACCTCCTTATTTCCTCCTCCACAGATACTATGCAGTAGGCAGTACATTGTAGTTGTCCCTGCTATCATGTTTTCTCTAGTCATCTAGTAGTATAGAGAGGTATACATTGTGATGAAAGAAATTTTATCCTGTAAATTAATGCACAATGTATTAAGTATTTTGGGAGATGTATATAATAGAAACTGATGTAAATGCTTCCGTACTTATCTATAATAGTCGAGTTTCTATTCTACTTCATTTAATTGAAATGGTTAAACTATAAATGTATGAGAAATGGATCGGATATTGACTCACAGCCCAACTGTAAGTGGAGAGTTAAAGGTCCCAGACTGGTATAGAGGGTTGTGACAGGAATTAATGGTATTAGAGCTGAGTTGGTCTAATGTGAGTCAGTATCCATATCTAGAAAATTATACATCCCTAAAGTACTGTGCATTATTAGGATACAAATGTGTATACCAAGCTGGAAAATGTGACTCAAATACTTATTTTGAGTATGCAAGATGTTTGATAGACGACATACTCGTAGAGGAGAGAGTTCACGCTCTCAAGAGCGTAGAGATGAGCCCGAGAGACAAAGTGGGTCTAGTTCTAGTAGAGATCCACCCGGTCTTAGTGAGGTCGTTGAGGAGCATATAGCGTAGTTACAACGCAGTGTAGACACGGTTATGGAGATGTTCACACCAGCTATGGCCAGATTATAGGGTAGACAGGAGAACCCATCTGGTCAGGCTGCTGCACCTGAGAGATAAAAGCCATCACAGCCTGCACCGAGACCTCGTGATGTAGAGGCAGAGATACCTGTACCTCCTCTAGCTCAGGACATTCCTCCACTGGTTCAGGATCCTGTAGCTCCACGACAGGCAGGTGGCAAGGGAGTTTACGATTGTGATCTGGGTAGACTAAGAGAGTTTCGAAAGTTCAGACCACCTTCATTTAATAGGGTGAAGAACCCAGTATCAGCTGAGCATTAGATACGCAGTATGGAGAAACTCTATCGATTTTTCCATTGCTCTGACACAGAGAAGGTCACCTTTGCGACTTTTGTGTTAGAGGATGAGGCCGAGCATTGGTGGATGGCCACACAGTAGATGTTGAGTGCCCGTCACTCGGTTGTGACATGGGACATATTCTTTGATGCCTTCAGGAGGCAATACATTCCAGCTACTGCTCAGAGGAAGATGCAGTTGGAATTTATGACATTAACTCAGGGGAATCGGACAGTGGATGAGTATGAGTCTGGATTCACGTCCCTGAGTAGATATGATACAGTCACAATGAGCCTTGAGGATAGAAAGGTTTAGAAATTCCTTGAGGGACTGAGACCTTCCATTTGAGCTCGACTAGCTCCATTGGACATTACCACCTACAATGAGGCAATACGCAGAGCTTAGTTATGTGAGTAAGATTATACGCTGCATGCCTCAGAGTTGAGCAGGAGTGGTAAAGGCAGAGATAGAGACCATAAGAGGTCGGTTGATGACAAAGGGTTCCGAAAGGGCTGAAGGTTATTCGGTAAGGGGCCTAAGATTGAGGAACTTGGCTAAGATTAGAGTTTTACGTGCTAAGCTTGGAGTGGGTAAGATGTTTATATAAGTTAGATTTGGCATTATATTTTACATGTGAATTAAGATTGTGAGGTTATATAGATGTTGAAGATTATGATTTAGTTAATAAATATGAAATGATATGAATCTGGCATGATGATGTGTTGGTAAAATGTGGTAAGATATAGTTAGGATAGTGATGATATATTGATATATTGAATTTGCAAATATTGATGAGAAATTTATAACGTAATAAAAGTTATTTATAGAATAAATGTAGTATTGGTGGACCTTGTTTGATTATTGATTTGAATACTAATTGATATCTTTAGAATAGTCTTGAATTTTGTAAGATGATATTGGATATTGAATTAAATACTCATGTGCATTATTTTTGGTTATGAAAAGATGGGATTGAAGAGTTAAATGAATTTTGATTAATGATGATAATTATATATATTTACTGTGTGAACCTACTATATAATGAGGGCATAGTAGTCCATCGATGCATATGATATGTGAATATACGATATTATGGACTGAATTGAATGAGATGATATGTGCTGATGATATTAAGCATAATATAAGTACTATATTTATGTGTTTTGAAAGAGATGATCTAAAGTGGTATTGGGTGTTATAGTTAATGCCAGGTTGAATAACATTGCATTGATGGATTTCATGAGCATTATGTCATAATATTTTGAACTCAGGTTTTATTTGCATCAGCTTTAAGTATGCATAACATAAGACTTGAATGTTGAAAATTATGTATATGTTTAATGCATATATAGACACTTTGCATCATTGAATAGTTTTAAAAGGAAAATAGCATATGGCATAAATGCATGTGCATAAGTGATCTTAAAAGAAACAGTACATTATGCTTGACATGATTTTCAAACCTTTGATTTTAAAAGTTTATAATTAAACGTTTATTATAGGCACCCTAAAGGATGCAAACTCAATAAAGCATAGTAGAAGCCACTTAATTATTTCTTATTAGGTAGATATGCTTGTCCGACAATAGTCATGGACAAGGCTCAGTCACACCTGATTAGTGAGACCGAGAGACATGAGGTTTATGACCATAGATAATACTTAGTTGGTTTCCAAAGTACGATGATATGTTACTCACTTCTAACTACTGTGGGACAAGTCTTTATTGATAGAGCATTATGGATTTAGCCTAGTCTTGAACCAAATGTGATATGTTGTTTAAAGTATAGCTTACTTTATTTGATATGAACTCTAGACATGATATGATTTTATAGTATATGTGACATGTTTTGAGACTATACATGCTTTAAACATGCTTTAAAAGTATAAGTGACATGATTTATACGTGATTATATACCACACGTGACATGATTTGAAATGGAAAATGTTTTATACAACAAAATTTCCATATAGTTTACATAGTAAACCATGACATAATGACGTATCTTGCATGATATGCTGTAATACTAGTATATTGAGATTGGAAGAAGTCTATATTGTTGAGATAAGAAGTTTAGAAATAGATAGGTGTTAGGGGAATGGGGATAATGAAGTGCTTCAAAGCACTCTTCCATCGATACCCCTTTTAACTTTGATACATTTATACTCTTATAAGGCATGATATGAGACAGTATATAAGAGGTTATGATGATGAGGTGATATTGATGTTTACACTTACAAGTTTCATGTACTATACTTAGAATAATATAATCCTACTTTTGCACTTATATAAATGACTTATGAGCTCTCGTTCACTAAATTCTTTTTAATCCTTTTAGAGATTAAGCTATAAGTTAGGGGAGTATTTCAAATCTATCCGAAATCGCTTAGGCCTGAAATATTGTCCCAACTCTCCAAGGTATACACTTTTGATTATTTTTTGTATATATATATATATATATATATATATATATTCTCTTGTATGCTATCTTATTTTCAAGCAATGTTTTTACAATATTATAAAATGGGATGTAAACTAGGATAATGAAGCATCACTACATTATTTTGTTGCCTTCTAATATGAAAATATAATCATGTTTAATGGATAGGAATTTACCATTTTAATGCTTTGAAGTAAATAGTTTCAATTATGCATTATGGATTATATGGAATTTGGATGTTTAAAATGAATTGTAACTGAGGATAATTCTAATACATTGGGAGAAATGTGAATTATATGCAAGTGTTTAAACTGGGACCTTGAGTAAAGAGCTCAAAATAGGGTAGGTAGTTAATTACTCCACACTTAACATTATACTACACTTAGACAAATAAAATGTAAAAGGAAAAAAAATTAACCCGCATTTTCGTAAATCTGCAATAGTAAAGTGATCAGTTGTGGCCTTCAGGTCATGAAACTATTCAAAAATTTTGTTGACTGTCACATTAGAGGTGACAAAAAACTAGCCTAAATGGCTTATATCGAAACCTAACTAACATGATCAAATTAAAAAAGTCAATAACCTAAACCCAACCAGTCTTATTTGACTAAAAAAGTCAACAACCTAAACTCAACCTGATATAAATATGAATTGAACTGAATTCATATCGACATGAAATCGACTTGACCCGAACTCGAATTGATCCAAACCCAAATTGACTCGAACTCAAATTGATTTGAATCCTAATTAACCTGAACTCAAAAAGATTCAAACTTAAATTTAAGACTATTAGTAAATATCTAAACGTAAGAATTAATGATCAAACTATTATATTATTTTAAAAATATAATTCTTTTTCAATAACACAAGTGCTATATATTTTTTTATTCTAGTTAAACTTAACTGTTCTTTTATATTGCATTCAATTGAATCTAACCAAAATCAAAATTATAGAGCAGTAATGTAAAATTATTGAATAGCTAATTATCATAGACTATAGAATCTACATCACCCATACTCAATGACTCTGATTATTCTATAATAAGCCAAGAGAAATTAAAGAGATGTATAGTAGTTTATTATAGCATTTCGTAGGATTAATAAATCACTTCAAATGCATAGAGTTAACAATTATTATAGATAATAGAAACAAAATTAAAAGGATATAAATAATTTACAAAATATTGGTAAAGATATTATAAAAAAATCTATCATATCGATTATTAAGTATTTTGAATATTTCAATCCCAATTTTATTTTAAGTAATGCAAGAAGAAGAATTTATTTTCATGAGTTATGCAATTCCTAGAAATATGGTTTTAACTCTTTTTTATACCAGACACATCACATTAGAAGTGACAAAGTCCTAACCTAAAAAATTCGCCTACTCAACCTAAGTCCAAACTCGATCGACTCAAGTTGACTAAAAAAGGAAGCAACACAAACCAACCTGACCCGAACATGAATTGTAACAACCCGATTTACATATAATTTGGTTGGGCTATGAGTCGATGCTAGATTAGTACAGTAAACCTTTTTATCACTTATATGTAAGCATAACTTGAACTTGCGTGAAGACGTCATTGAATAAATCAAATATCTGAATTCATCAGAGTTCATATACAAAATATCGGCGTTTACATCCCCAGATACATTTTTATAAACATTACTGTACTTACAAAAAATTAGATAAAAAGAATGTCTACTTTGGGTTTACCTTTCACGTAGAAGAAAACTTCGCAGTATGGCTGCACAAAAGAATTTCTACTTACACAAAAGGTGATCCCAAGCTACTAATGAGTCTCTGTGGAGGAAAGTAAGGAGTGAACTCATCGTGCTCAGTAAGAAAAAGAGTGTGGCAGGTAGATAAAGACACTATCTATATGGCATAATAGGGTTATCATGTAGAAAGTACCAAAAACCATTGGCATGAAGTAAAATTAGAGTCAGAATACGATAACAGTATCAGTCTCAGTAGTGTAAACATTATTCTGAAATAATCATAAGTTCTAAAAGCTTTACACTATAGGATATAATAATTTTCATACGATATTACAATTCATTCTGTCAGTTCAGTAAAATAAATGGATGAGACAAGGCAGACATGCTAAGGCAGTATGACAAATGGCCAATTTTGGTGACTCTGAGCATCACTGATCCGATGTGGTGGGATGTCAATCATCGTGGGAGTGGTTAGCTACCCAAACGGCTCACAGTACAGTATGTCCAAAGACAGAATACATGGTACAACGTACTCGCGTGCGTGTTGCACGGTACATCATACTCCGTGGACCACAGTAACAGTAGCAGTAACAATAACAGTGTAGCATAAATTTACCAAGCCCTTTATCTCTAGTAAGTGCAAACCAGGAAGTGCAACACATAGTCAGCACGCGACTCAAGCACATTTATTCAGGTACAAATTGATAAGCGTTTCATTTTCATTAAAATGGTTCTAAACACAGTTCAGTACAAAAAATAATTTAATAAAGGAGCTGACTCATCATTTTTCGGTTAAAAACCTCAATATGTCGTACGTGGCAATTAAAAACTAGAGGTTTAAATTTAAAACAATAAATTAGGTTATATAGTATCTCTGTAAATAAATTAAATTTTATCGGGTAAGGTGTGACAGCCCGAAAGCGCGAAAAATATGGCTAATTTAAAATTTTTCTTAGCTTAAACTTCCTACTCAAGGTGCATTCCTGTGCAGTGTCAGTTAATTTATTTCTATCTCATCAACCAATATCTCAAGGATCTCTCAACATCCACATTTACTTAATTAAATATCATGACATCAAAAGAAGTGGACTTCTCCATTCATTTACTAATACCAATCCGATTAATCTCAATATTACTCAAATACAAGTGTCTGCATTGCACAACTGTCTTGATATAAATTGAATTGAATTATACCTCTCGTGTGTACAAGCAATAGCCTGGGGAGAGTCTCATCCACCAGCCTATGTCACGTACGCCGTAGGTACCAGCATTCACTGTAAATAATCTATGAGGCAAGGAGAAAAGAGGGGGTGAGCTTTCAAATTCGCTCAGTAAGGAGTGCATATGAGATTGAAAAATCATCATTAAAACATAAGTGTAATAATGGCAAAATACACATGATTATAAATACGTGATTAAAATCACAGTTCATTAAAACATCTTTATCTCATTTCATAAACACGTCATATCTCGAAATAATTATGGAGACTAGGCATAGTATAGACGTCATGAATGTAATCATCACATCACATCATCCTCAACGAAGGCATCTCACGTTACCAAAATGGAGGCATGGTAAGACCCGGGCCTAGCAAAGCCTCGGCGTCAACCAAAGTGGAGGTATCCACTGGTGTGTAAGTTTCATGACAAGCCTTTAATCTCAAAAATCACATGGCATTCTTTTGCAGAAAATAGTTTTGCCTTCACGTAGAGCTCATGATAGTTTTGCTTATAAATCTCTTTTAAATAAAAAGATATATTTGCTCACAAATAACTCAAATCACAAAATCAAGCTCAAACCGGCAAAACATGCACTCAAGTGTTAAATCTTAAATCAAATTCTTTTCTCAACAAGTATGCTCATTTGTAAACTCATTTTATGCTACCAAAGCATTTTCATCAGTAGGGAAATACATACGCACAAAAGGTTGCATCCCTTACCTCTTGCACCTTGGGTGGTGCAATATTCCTGTTTCACGGACTAGCTCCAACTCACGAGTCAAATTTCTGAGCTGTCCAAATAATGTCAAAACATCAATAATTGCTCATTATACCACTACTTCACACTTCTATTCATCCAAATCTAAAATTGGGTCTTTCAGACCCATATTGATTACTTCATCTATTCTCTTGGTTTTTCACTTATCCGGTTTATAAACCGGGTTCCTTCGGTATTAAATAAACATCCAGTAGCCTTTGTTTAATCCATTTATTCATGTGTTTTCTTAAACACCCTATGTCAGACCCAGATTTTTGTAGCTTGTTCCTTATGATCCTATGTGTATGAACACTCTATTATTATAGTTGAATCATAAGAAGAGTATTTACTAGATTTAAAGTGTTAGTAAAATGATTTAACATGCAAAAGCTACATAAAAAGCCTAATGTGAGCTATAAAAGTCACAGGCTAAACCAAGTAGATCTAAATCATTCTGACTGAAAATAAGAACTTAAAATGAGAAAGCATAGAGAGCTCATGAAGGAAAGTCAGCTTGATTTAATCCCAAACACATAGAACGAGAGAAAAAGCTAAAAGAGGTAAAATGGACCTTTTTGGCAAGTTAAGGTATTTAAGGTGTTTCGGGTGTAATTACCTACCGAGAACGGTTGAAACATAAACATGAGAGTGTAAGACATAAGATATGACACTTTCAAAATTTTGAGAAAAAGTCAACTTAGTCAATGGTTAAGGAAAAAGTCAACTATAGTTAAGAAAGTGGACTTTTACCATAGTTGACTAATCATGGTTAAAAATTAACCTAAGTGTGGAGAAAAAATTGGGGAAAAATATTCTTAGTCAGAATACAAGATAATCATCCCCGGAAGTAAGGAAAATTTATTCGGAAGGATTCCAGATTAAATTTAATGGTTAAAAACGTAATGGGCCTAAGGTGAAAATTTTAAAGCCCATTAAGGTATACTAAAAGTATATCGAAATTCTTAGGTCCCTTAGACCGAATTGTTGGACCAATTGATTGGCCAAATATTGAGACAATTAAAGGCCTGAGGTATAGTAAAAATTTCAGCCCGAAAGCCCATTAAGAAAGCCCAAACCGAGAAGCCCAAATGGAAAGCCCATGAGATAAATATCTAACCATAGTTAAAGTTAACCATGACTCATAAGGTGACTCATTAGGTGACTCATGGCAAAGGCTTAGAAATTCAAGCTTAATATCTGGAAAGTAAAGCTTAATGGTTAAGTAAGTGGCCTATAAAATCAGACACACCATTGTCATCTTCATCACACCAAATTCGGCTAGAAGAAGAAACCATTGAAATAAATTATCCAAGCTTTCTCTCACTAGAAATCACTAGGAATTAGGCATATTTGGAACTTGCAATCTTCATGGAAGTTATTCCAAATTGAAAGGAGAGTGACATATGTTGGAATTGGCTATCAAAGAGCCATAGAGTGCAAACCGTGAGCCTCCAAAGTATTCGGCCAAGTGTGAACACAACAATTGGTATATTCTCAAGTTTTCAATTTCATATATGTTAATGTATGAATGATTTTAAGTATATTGGTATATGTTTTAAGCATTGAAACATATTAAATCACTATGATATTGGTTAGGCCGAGAGTGAGTAGTGAGATATTGGTTTATGTCCAGATGATTTTAAGGCATAAATGGATTAATGTACATGTGTTAATGATTTGGTGTAATTAGAATTAATCAATTTGATTAATTGATACATGTAATTAGTTGGCAATCAAGGTGTTTGATAAAATGCCTACATGAACTATATGATGTTTAGGAATGTTGCCAACCAAGTGTTTGTGAAAATGCCTAAGTGAAATGGCTATGGAAAGAGACATGGCCAGCATGCCATGGTGTAACCGATGGCATGGGTAGCTCTCGGGCATGGCATGTGGCTGAAAGGCCCAATGGGCCAAGCCCAAATATTTTAGGCCCAATATGATGTAATGGGTCTAGGACAAGCCCAATAAGAGTTGGTGGGCCCTACAAGCCCAATAGACCCAACGAAAATGAATAGTAAAATGAAAATGAGCTTAAGGCATAGTTAGGTCAATTAAGGATTATTAAAGCCCTTTAAGGGAAATAGACTCTATTTAATATGAAATACAGTAAGAAAGTGTAATTAACCTGATAAATGGTTATATGCAGCTCCAGATTATTGGAGGAGCAAATTGGACTGCTGAAACGAGCAGCGCAGAGAAAGTGAAATTTTTGGAGTGATTGCAGGTAAGGGACTTTTGTGAGTAGTTAGAGATACCTACACATATTTTAGCCTGCTTTTACATTCACTTAAAAACTCTGAGGGTCAGAAAAAGTGAATAATAATTATTGTGACCCGATAGTGGTAAATTACGATTTTACCCCTAGTTAGTCAAAAAGTTAACTTTTGTGAAAAGTTGTAAAAAAGTATGGAAACCATCATTTTGAGTGTTTTACTGCTGTTTAGCAGAAGAATAAATAGATGGGCTAATGATTTTAAGGTTGATGTGAATTAAGCACACTTTATAGTGTTGATTTTGATATTTTGTAAATCATCCCTTTTTAAAGAGCCATCTATCATATTATGTGAGAATGAATCATGCTGGAGCACAGCTCGCACTGGATTTCATATATTTTCCACATACATTAGTGCTGGATTATGATTCGCACTAGATTTCCATGACATGCATGATAGAGTACTGGAGTTCTTACTCGTACTCAGTTTTATATGATATATGCATGAGAGAGTGCTGGAGAGATTAGCCCGTACTCCAGTTTTACATGAGATGCATGACAGAGTGCTGGAGCGTTGCTCGTATTCGATTCTTCATGATTTATACATGACATAGTATTGGAGCTATTGCTCGTACTTGATTTGATGATATTCTGCATAGCATGGTACTGGAGCTATTGCTCGTACTTGATTTAATACATGAACTATGCATTGACCTAGTTGCTGGAGGTTTACTCGCACTAGAGTTGAGTTTGTGATGTGAAACAGTGTTTGAGCAGAGTGTCGACTATGAGTCGCGCTCAAAGGCGCGCACTGTATGTGATATAAAATACATGTTGAAATCCATGCTTGATTCCTTGTGTAGACTGAGTGTCACACTACGTGAGAGGATATCTGCATGAGGATACCGGAGACATGGTATGATATTCCATGGTTTGAGGGCTAAGACCTATGACAGGCACCCCGACTGTGATGTAGGGTCCACGGAGTATGTTGTACCGTGCGAGTGGCATGGAGTACACTGTACCGTGTGATGTTGTGGAGTTGAGGAGGATATAGCTAGCTGTTGTGATGGACTGACCACCCTCTCGTTGCAGCAGTGATGCCCCGCACACCGAGATCTGTGTTGCTTGGGATCACATGTCGGATATGATCATAGTCCAGGATACTATTTACATTTTCACCACAGAGTCTCACATGATATATCACTTGATTGACTGATTTAATTGCGAACAGACCAGAGGGATGGATTGGACTCCGATTTTGTGATGTGAATGATTTAAATGCCATATTTATTGTGATTTAAATATATATGGCATGATTTATCTAAAGGCATGATTTATACAAAGATGCATTGTTTTGCACTGCATGCCTACATTTAAGAAAGAAAGCATGATTTCTGTACATGGGATTTAATCTGTACAAGTATATATATATATATATATATATTTAAAGACATGCTTTTAAAGTGAGTTAAGGAAATAATGTGTTCAAGGCATAGCATTATTTTGAGTAGATAGTGTAGATATCTACTTGCTTGCCTGATTTCTTTACTGAGTGCGTAGTATGCTCACCCCCATTCTTTACATCTCTCTACAGAGTATCAGCCGTAGAGCGAGAGCTATTGAGGGATAGTATTCCTGAGTCCACTGCTATTTCCTATCGACCGCCAGGTATACAGATTTTGTACGGTTATGTATCTAAACATAGAAACAGCACAATGATGTATACGATATATATTATGGGGAATGTATTTGTATTAGCTTGTATATAATCTCACGTGTATTATAAAAGCAGTTACAGTCAGTAACAGTATATTGACATGTATGTATGATAATGGATAATGTGGTAAGCGAGGATTCTGACATCAAATCACAGCCTAACCATTGAAGAGAGGAAAGGTAAGTTAAAAATGTAAAAAAATTTGTAGTGGTTTTTGGTTAAGTCATGGATTGAGAATGGGTCCTGACAGAATGGTATCAGAGCCGAGGTTGGTCTGATGTGGGTCGGTATTAGCAAATAGGAAAATATACATCCCCATAGTATTGTGTTATGTTTAGATATAACTGTGTATACCAAATAGGAGATGGACTAATTCAAGATTATAAATGCAGGAATTTTACCTATATGGCAAATACTCGTAGTGGTAGAGGTACGAGAGGTAGGGCTCGAGGTCGGGAAGATAGGCCTAAGAGACGATCTGCTATCGAACCATTACCTATGCATGAGACTCCAGGTGCTACTGAGGCACCCGAGTGTGCTGAGATGCGCTTTACGAGATTAGAGCGTAGTCTTGAGACGATTATAGATATGTTGGCACAGGCGATGCCAAATAGGTAGGGATAGGAGGCAAGAGCTACGTCAGGAGAGGCAGTTGCCCTTGATACCCCTACACAGACAATTCATGCACCGAGGACAGTAGAGACTCCTACACCTCCACCAGTTTCAGGTGGTAGTGGATTAGGGTACGGATGTGATCTACATCGATTGCGAGAATTCCAGAAGTTTAGACCTCCATCTTTTAGTAGGGTCAAGGACCCTGTAGCTGCTGAGGGGTGGGTGGCAGAGATGGAGAAGCTTTATGGATTATTCAAGTGCACGACATCGGAGATGGTCGCGTTTGCTGCGTTCCTACTGAAGGGAGCTGCAGAGCATTGGTTGAAGTCCACCCGACCCATATTGAGAGCCCGACAAACAGATATTAGTTGGGAGATATTTTATGAGGCCTTTAGGAGGCAGTTTGTACCCGATACGGCACAATGGAAACTACAGGCAGAGTTTTTGGGACTAAACCAGGGGAGTTTGTCAGTGGACGAGTATGAGACTCGATTCCTATCCCTAGGGAGATATGACCCAGATACCATGTATAGTAAGGCCAGAAAAGTCCACATGTTTATCGATGGGTTGATACCGGTTCTGCAGTCCAGGTTGATTCCCTTAGACATAGCGACCTATGAGGAACCAGTGCGTAGGGCGCAACTATGTAAGCAAGATTACTAGAGGAATGCTTTCAAGTTTAGAAAGTTTAACCATAGCCGAGATATACAGAAGAAGAGGCTGGCTAGAGATTTCGGTTATTGAGGAGGGAGGAAACTCTTCGGTAAGAGATCACGGGTTGAGAAGACACGAGAGAGATTTGCTAGACCTCCTGCTTATCCGACTGTGGCTCCAGCAAAGGGCATTTTCATAGGAGGATAGAGACCTGCTGTCGATCAGTGCAGAAGATACGGTAAACAACATGGAGGTAGACTGTGTCCGCTGACTCCTATCGTGTGTTTCTGATGTGGGAAACATGGGCATATAACTAGAGCTTGCCTAGAGATGGTTGATACTGCGCCACTGAGGGGCAGGGAGCTGGATAGAGCTCCAGCTGGTACGTCTGCTCAGAGAGGTAGAGTGACGACAGAAAAAAAGGAGAAACAAGTGATGGGTCGAGTGCGAGTACATGCTTTGGACCAGGGGGCAGCTGATGCTTCATCGGATGTGATACGAGGTAACATCCTGATTTATGATATTGAAGCATATGTTTTAATTGATCCTGGTGCCACGCATTCTTCTGTATCGCCTTCATTTGCATGTAAATTAGCAAGATATGTAGAGTGTACACCATTATGTATGATGATGTTGATTAGTACGCCTATAAATAGTAGTCAAGTTGTAGAGTATGTATTTAATGACTGCAAGTTGAGAGTAGGGGATAAGGAGATGACAGCCAATCTAATATTACTAAGTATGATTGTCTTTGATATAATATTAGGAATGGATTGGCTATCTGCAAACCATGCTGTTTTAGATTATTATGCTAAGACAGTTATGTTTTCTAACCCTACTAGCTATGTTGTAAAGTTTAAATAAGAATAAATGAAAGGAGTAGTTATGATTATTACATGATTACTGATTTAGAAAACCTTCAACATATCAAGGTTTCATTGCGTACGTGGTAGATATGGATAAGGCACATTCGGAGTTGACAGATATTACTGTGGTCAGTGAGTACCCAGATGTTTTTTCGGATGAATTGCCAGGGTTACCACCAGACAGAGAGATGGAGTTCTGTATAGATTTGGTACCTGGTATGGAGCCTATTTCGAGACCACCATATCGTATGGCCTTGGTTGCGCTGGAAGAGCTGTTGGATAGAGGTTTTGTTCGACCGAGTGTTTCACCTTAGGGAACACCAGTTTTGTTTGTGAGGAAGAAGGATGGGAGCCTCTAATTGTGTATAGATTATCGATTGTTGAATAAGGCCACCATCAAGAATGGATATCCCCTTCCACGCATTAACGACTTGTTAGATCAGCTTCAGGGAGCACAGGTCTTTTCCAAGATTGACTTGAGGTCTGGGTATCATCAGTTGAAAGTTCGGAGTGGAGATGTACCCAAGACAGCATTTCGTACCCGATATGGCCATTATGAGTTCTTGGTCATGCCATTCGGATTGACAAATGCTCCAGCTGCTTTCATGGCTTTGATGAACGATGTGTTCAAGGCATATTTGGACCAGTTTGTTATCGTCTTTATCGATGACATATTGGTGTATTTAAGATCCAAGGAGGAGCATGAGGAGCACACCTCAGGATCGTGTTGTAGACTCTACGAGAGTAGAAGTTATACGCTAAGCTCAGTAAGTGTGACTTTTGGTTGTCACAGATCTCACTTTTGGGATATGTCGTATCGAGAGATGGTGTATCAGTTGATCTATCTAAGATAGAAGCTGTAGTTCAGTGGGAACAGTCGAGGACAGTCACCGAGATCAGGAGTTTTTTGGGTTTAGCTGGATACTATCGGAGATTCGTTGAGGGATTTTCGAAGTTAGCTGCTCCGTTGACACGTCTTACTCGAAAGAGTGTACCATTCATATGGAACGAGGATTGTAAGAAGAGTTTTGAGGAGTTGAAGCATCGATTGACCACCGCTCCGATTCTCACTATCCCTACCAGCTTAGGAGGATTTGTAGTGTATACCGATACTTCACATCAGAGACTGGGCTGTGTATTGATTCAGGATGGGAGGGTAGTTGCTTATGGATCCAGACAGCTGAAGGATCATGAGAAGAACTATCTAACCCATGATTTGGAGCTAGCAGTAGTGTTTGCGTTAAAGGTATGGCGCCACTACTTATATGGCGAAAAGTTCCAGATATTTACCGACCATAAGAGCCTCAAGTATCTATTCTCACAGAAAGAGCTGAACATGAGACAGAGAAGATGGCTAGAGCTTCTGAAGGACTACGATTGTGAGATACTTTATCATCCGGGTAAGGCTAACGTTGTAGCTGATGCCTTGAGCAGGAAAAGCCTAGGGATGGTATCGTACATGATGGTTAGGGAACATGATTTGATAGAGCAGTTTGCTAGCCTCAGTTTGGGAGTCGTGCCTTCTGACATGGATACAGGCTATGTGATAGCTAGTCTACGCTTGGAGCCAGATCTGTTGGACAGGATCAGATTGGCTCAGCAGACTGATCCATTTTGTATGGATGTGAGTGGTCAGATGCAGTTATCATTCGAGTATCAGGATGGCATCGTATGAGGCTTTGTATGGCCGTAGATGTCGTTCCCCTATTGGATGGGAAGAAGTGGGTGACCGTAAGATTTTCGCTCCTGGCATGGTTACGCAAGCATCTGAGGACGTCCACTTAATTATAGAGAGACTGAGGACAGCTCAGAGCAGATAGAAGAGTTATGCTGACAAGAGACGTATGACACTAGAGTTTACAGTTGGTGAATCCGTGTTTTTTAAAGTTTCTCCTTCCAAGGGCATAACAAGATTTGGGAAGAGAGGGAAACTAAATCCTCACTATATTGGACCCTTTGAGATACTTCATCGAGTGGGAGATAAGGCGTATAGGTTGGTATTGCCACCGGACTTATCAGGTGTCCATAACGTCTTCCACATATCGATGCTTCGGAAGTATCACTCGGATCCGGCACATGTGATTAGTTATGAGCCTTTAGAGCTCCGAGATGACATGTCATATGTTGAGAGACCGATTCGGATATTGGATAGGAAGGAGAAGGTATTGAGATCAAAGACCATTGGATTAGTGAAGATTCTCTGGCTGCATCTGTAAGACCCGAATTTAATTAAAATACGAAAATTAAATAAGAAAAGATGAAGGAGTATTTGTGAAAGGAAGTCGGGTTAAATTTAATCCCGAACACGTGTAAGGGCAAAATGGTCAAAAGATCGAAAGTCGGTATAATTTCGATAAAGAAAATTAATTAAAAATATGGATTTAAGAAATCTTGGTCAATAAAAGTGAAATAAAATTATTTCGGATTAAATTGATCAAGATATTAATTTATTGGAATTAATCGGGATTAATCAGGATTTTTAGTTCAGAAAAATAATCCCGAAAATAATCGAAAAATATACTGAAAAGTCACCCGGGACAATATCCCGAAAATACGGGGAAATTATACCCGAAAAAGAGGTTAAAATATAATAAATAAATTAAATAAAATTAAATTAATTAATTTGGAATAAAATAATAAATTTAAGGGATATTTGGGTATTTTTAGTGTATTTTAATGAATAAAATAAATTGTTAAATAATAATGATAATTCAAAAAAAAAAAAAGAAAGAAAAGAAAAGAAAAGGGAAATCTGGTAAAAACGTCGGGGAGAGAGAAAGAGAAGAGGAAACCGAGGGAGACCGCGCGTGGCTAGACCGACCACCGGCCACCGGGCACCGACGGCCTCCGACGATGAGCCGAGGAGCAAGAGGGGAGGCCGGCGAAGCCAACGGCACCGGTGACGCGCGCCAAGGAGGCCGGAAAACGACGAACGGAGGAAGAGAAGTCGCGGGGAAAAACGTTGTCGGTACCGGCGATCCACGGCAGCTGGGGACGATCGGCGGGCACCGGTGTGACCGGGGAGAGGAGCCGGTCCTTTTGAGACCGGTATCGGCCGACGAGACCACCGGAATCCGGCGGATCGAGGGAGAGAAGCCACGGAGGGAGAAGACGAATCCGGCGGCCACCGGCGAGATTCGGCCAACCCCGACCCCAGCCGAAGACTCCCCAGGCCCAGACGGAGCGATTGGTGGCGGTGGCAGCCACCGAAACCGGCGGACGGCGCCGGAAACAGAAAAGGAAGGAAATGGGTCCGACGGCGAGGAGAGAAGAGGCCGGACCGGCGGCTTTCCGGCGGCCTTGGGCGAAGCCGAGCCCAGATCTGAGACGCGGACGACCTCACGGAGCCATTGGCGGTGGAAGCCGGCGGAGAACCGGCCGGCAAGGCAGCGAACCGGCGGTGAACCGGCCAAACCGGGGTGAACCGGCGGGCTGAACCGGTCCGAACCGGACTGAACCGGTCCAGCCAAAAAGAGGAGAAAAAGGGGAGAAAAAGGGAAAAGGAAAAAGAGAAAAAAATTGGGAAAAATTCCGGTGATGCAATCGAGCTTCGGGTAAGTCGATAAGCGGTCAAATTGACCCGATTTAAATTTGGATTATTTTATATAATTAAATTTCGACCGGAAAGTTTACCCGAAAAAAAATTAATTGTGTAGCTCGACGATTGGCATCCACCGAGGGCTCGAGACAGCCTCGAAGTACGTACTAGCATGGAATCTCGGGTAAGTGACCCCTATTTACGACAATTACCTTGTATTGCGTGATATTGATTTAATTCCCGCAATTATTTGAATTAATTTATGGAAATTTAGATAAATTGTCGTAAATAGTGAATTTAGATATTCGAGAATTAGAACGAGGCCCGATAAATTATTGGTGGGCCCAATGAGCCCAATAGGCCTCGATAAAGTGGGAATTAAGTGAAAAACGGGCTTAAGGCCGATTAAGGCCCATTAAGGTGCAATCGGGCCCAATAGGAGTAAATGGGCCCAACGATTTAAATTAAGCCCAGAAAGTATTAAATACAATTAAATTGTATGTCATCTGACCTGAGGAATGTTAATACGCAGTTCCGGGCATTTGATTGGGAGCATATCGGACTGCGCGACGAGACGACAATGGAAAAGAAAAAGGTCAGACTCGACGAGAATCGAGGTAAGGGAATTCTGCGGACTGCTAGAGGTAACAGTACGCAATTTTAAATTCATATGCAGTCCTTTAAAATATCCTGAAGGGTCTAGAGGTTAAATAATAATTTTAGTGCCCCGAATGGGCAAATTACTAAAATACCCTTGTTAAGGGTAAAATTCTAAAAATCTAGGAAAAATTGGGAGGAGCAAGGACAAGAGGTTCCTGCTCGTTCTGGAGATATTTCAACGCATGCATGAGTAGGCTGGCTCGCCTTGAAAGAAAGTGCACCGCATTGCATACTTTCAACGTGAAATTGATTTGAAAACTGTTTTGAGTAAATAGAGCCGCCTACGTGTTTTATTGACATATGACGTGCTAGAACTCAGCTCGCACGGTAATTTCGATTTGTGTGATGCATGCATTAGTGCTGGAGCGAGAGCTCGCACTAGAGTTTTACATGCATAGGTGCTAGAGTATAACTCGCACCAGATTTCACATGCTCTTTCGTGACACGGTGCTAGAGTCTGACTCGCACCATATTTTTACATGATTTTCGAGACAGGGTGCTGGAGTTTAACCCGCACCAGTATTTATAAAATTTTCATGTGATTTATAATATACAGAGTGCTGAGCTTAGCTCGCACTAGTTTTACCGGATTTGTGGAGTACCGCTGTCTGCCCTTGGAGTCAGCCAAAAGGCCCAACAGGCTCAAGAGACCTCTTAGGTGGGGTGAGAGTGAGGGATGAGGTTGGCGGCCTTGTGGGGATGTAAGCGGGCTCTGCCAGTTGACGTGTTTTGATGAGAGTGCTGAGCATCGCTCACACAGATTTTATGAGAACATGCGATGAGCCGTGCTTGGAGCATCGGGTAGACTGTGTGTCACCGATTTAATAGGCTCGCACGTGCGTTTTGAGACATGGCATGAGTATTGAGAAACAAACCTCTGTGGGAAGCAGGCCAATTGGGCCGGAGTACCTAGAGATATTACATGGGTTCATGGAGTACGATGTACCGTGCAAGTAGCATGGAGTACGATGTACCGTGTTGTATCTTCGGATACGGCATCTCCGGATGCAGCATCTTCGGATGCCGGGGATCGGATAAGACTGACGGGATGGACTGACCCACCTCCCGGGCGGTTCCCGATCATGGTGAGAACCCGCACACTAGGATCCGTGTAGCTGAGGAACTCACGAGGACAGATGTGGCCATAGTCCTAGTTATTTACCTATATACAGACGTTGCCTAGTCTCGCATGTTGATGATTTCTATGATGATTTAAACTGGGTTTTAAAACTAAATTGCATGATGGTATTTCCATGCTTTTCAAAACCCACGTGTGATGTAAATGTTTTCATGATTTTGTGTGAGTCAGGATCACCCGCAGGAGGGGTCGAGTCCTGACTTTATTGTCAAAATCTTAATTGAGAAAGAAACGATTTATGATAATTGCATGTTGATTTTTCGTGCAAATGTATTTTACATATCATCATAATGCATAGCATTGTTTTAAAATGTGTGGAGAAAGGGTGGTTTATGCATGGCACTACGTTCATGTAGGTAGTATGGTTACCTACTTGTTCGTAGGATTGCCTTACTGAGCTTGATGTGCTCACCCCTTTCATTTTCTCCCACAGATGATCTCCAGTTGAAGTTGAGGCGACTCAGTACTGCATTCCGGATATCCGCTGCTGCCCATCAACATAAGGTATATACACTTGTACTTATTGTATCTACATAAGCATAGCACAGTAACATGATTGTAAGTAACTTTAGGGGATGTATAAATAATATAACAATTATAAATGACTGGAGAAGAAATAAGTACTAGGGTAGATGTATGGTGGGACTGGCATTGACGCACAGCCCAATTAGTAGTGGAGTGTTGGTCACGATTCGAGGACAGGTAAGAATTAAGTAAGAAAATAAACAAAAACGCGAAAAAATTCACTCTGATTTTTGGATAGTTGGGTCGTGACAATTATTTTGGTATCAGAGCGTAATTGGTCTGATGTGTGTCAGTGTCAGAAGTTAAGAAATTACATCCCCGTGTTACTGTGCTTAGTTAGATACAATAGTGTATATCGAGATGGGCTTGACTAAGAAATGGTTGAGAATGCAGGAATGCCTAATATGAGTCGCGCTAAATGAGATAGTGCACGAGGCAGAGGTCGTAGAGGTAGACCTGAGTCTGCTAAGTCGTGCTGAGTTTGGCTATGAAAATCAGTATGAGATTGAAATAGAGGCGAATGTTGAGCATGCCTCACAGAGTCCGACAGAGAGATCGGACAGTATTGAGACACGCTTCGCGAGATTGGAGCGGAGTGTGGAGATTATTTTGAGGAGCTAATTACTCAGATTATGTACGAGATCAGAGGGCGCAGCGGAGCATTGGTGAAAACCCGCTCGACCCATCTTAAGAGCTGATATGAGAAATGATTATGGATGTATTCCGGTGACAGGATATCCTGGACATGATTTAAAGGAAATTTTGGATTAAAGTCCTTACTCTGACCCAGAGGATTTAATTTATTGACGAGTATGGAGACTCGATTATATTCTGGGCAGATATTACCTCGACACTATGAAAAGTGACAGTCGAGATGTCTAAAAGTTTATGGAAGGGCTCAGATTTTCAATTAGAGTCCGATTGGCCCGTGAGATATTACCTATACCGAGGCAGTGCACAGATTTACAGTTGGGTAAATAAGAACATGAATTGCACGCCTCTGAGACTTGGAAAGGTAGTGAGGGCCGAGATAGAGACAGAAAGAAAAGCGAGAAATGACAAGGATGTCAAAAATGGGAAAATTGGTAATTGGTAAAAGATCTGATGTAACGAGTTATGGGCTAAGATAATTGGTAAGGCCCTAGTGCATCTAATTTTGGGCACTCTTATGGGCATTGTGATTGGAGGACCCCGACCTGCTACGAAGCAGAGTAGCAGTGTCATTACTGTGGAATGTGTGGTGGATACCACAGAAGGAGCGTCTATACCTACACGGTATTGGTGAAAATGGTCGTCAAGTGTGGTAAGACAGACCATTGATTTGATTGCTCAGAGTTGGGCGAGATCGCCCCACGGAAAAGTAAAGAGACAGAGAATATAGCTGCAACGAAAAGGCAAGCCATAGCCGAAAGGAAGAAAGTAGGCTGTTGGACGAAGGCGAGAGGATGTCTTGGACCAGGACACTATTGATGTTTCATGGATGTGGTGTAAGATACCACACTTATTATGAATAATAAAGTACATATGTTTATTGATCCTGGTGCCACATATTTAATCGTACCGCCTTCATTCGCATATAAGTGAGTAAAAGGCATGAATGCCTACATCATTGGGCAATACTGATAAATGAGTACCCCAATAGAGGAGGATTAATTAACGGAATATGGCTATGGAAATTTTAAGTTGAAAACAGGGGTGCAACAGTTGAAAATCAAAGGAGTAAAGGATGTACTTACGGAATGAATAATGACAAGAGTTTGTCATGATGGATATACGAGGGAGATAATCTTTAAGATAAGATAGATCCTAAATACAAGATGTATTGGAGTGAGAGGCGTATGCTAGGTAAGGAATACCCTTAATATGTGGAGTCATTAGGATTAAAGCAATGAGTATACGAAGTAATAAGGATTAAGGCAATTAGTAGCGAATACAAATTATAACCAAGGACAAAGATGGGTATAACCATAACCGGTAGTTGTGGTTAAGTCTGAAGGCCAATAAAGGTATTTCAAAATACCTCCCCGCCTGAAGACTTGACAGCGTCTAGATATATATATATAACCTATAACGGGAAATCGATCGATGTAATAAATACCGATAGCATTAGGTTACCTTA
The DNA here is from genome assembly GCA_033439115.1 of Firmiana major. Classification (NCBI taxonomy): domain Eukaryota; kingdom Viridiplantae; phylum Streptophyta; class Magnoliopsida; order Malvales; family Malvaceae; genus Firmiana; species Firmiana major. The sequence continues at coordinate 70,952,457 of CM065898.1, read as the reverse complement.
CTAAGACGATAAGAACATTAAAAATTCGACAAATTATAAAGGTTAACGTAGTAAAATTTGATAAGAGCCGTTAAGATAAGAAAAGGAAATAGCGCAGGTTAGCACCTGGAAAACGTAAGCGGTTGAGAAGGATCTTGTACGCCTTGCGTAAATAAGTCAAGGATTAGATCGAGTGTAATCATCATTAACGGTGATATGCTGGGAGTAGTTAAAGCCTAGGGCGAATTATAAGCAACAATTGGAAGATAGCTTTTACAGATGGATTATTGCGAGATTTAAAATGGTATACCCTGTTGACACGTTTAACTAAGAAAACGTGATCTTGGAATAAGATGATAAATAAGATGATAGATGTGACGTGAATTTGGCGTGATGAAGTATGAACTGACCACCATGATTAATTTCACCATGCCCAACAGCTCAAGAGGTTTTTCAGTGAGTATGAATGCCTCAAAGTTATGATGGAGCTGTGTATTGATGTATAATGGGAAGATAGTCAATTTTGGAGTCAGACAACTCTTCGATCACGAAATAAACTATCTGACCCATGATTTAAAGTTGGCAACAGTATTTGTACCGAGGATATGGTACTATTATGTACAGGGTGAGGAATTATGGATATGCACTGATCATAGAGCCCGAGTATCTGTTTTCACAGAAAGGGGCGAATATGAAAATACATATTGGGTTAGAGCTTCTGAGAGATTTTGATTTATGAGAATTGTACCACCCAAGAAAGGCGAATGTGATGACTGATGCCTTGAGCAGAAAGAGCCTCGGGATGGTACCACATATGATGGTCAGGGAGCGTGAGCTGCTAGATGCAGTTGTGGACCTCAGTATTGATGTGATCCCTTCTGAGGATGACAGTGATTGTGTGACAGCTAGCCTGATGACTAGTACCGGATGAGAGTGTCCGGATTTGCCAGGCTTAGCGTGATGATCGACCGGATGTCGATAGTTTGGGTCTGATTCAGAAGGGTACAGTGATAGAGTTCACAGTGGGTGATAATGAGTTACTGAGGATTCAGAGACAGTATGAGTGCTCCCCAGGATCACAGTTGATGAGATAGTGATATTGTCAGAAGCTCACTCTTCGGGATATACAGTGCATGCGGAAGGTAATAATAATATATATTAAAATCTCAAAAGGGGTATGGGTGGTCAGATGTGAAAAGAGATATTGGTGGAGATTGTAGAAAAGTGCCTAGTGTGTCAGCAGAGTAAGGTAGAGTATTAAAAGTCTGCAGAGTTATTGCAGCACCTACCTATATCGACACGGCACGAAAAACGAGAGTAAGTCTCCATGAATGTCGTGATGGGTTATAGGAGACCCGGATAAATCAGGAGACTAGTTGGATGGTAGTCGATAGAGTGACTAAGTCCACCCACCTTCTGGTTATGAACTCCCCAGATACTCAGAGTGTGTATGAGGATTCAGGTATAAGAAAGATTGTGGAACATTAAGTAGCGTTCCAGTGAGCATGGTATCATATAGGGATTCCCGCTCCACTTCCTACCTCAGGGAATATTTTTAGGAAGCTATGGGAACCCGACTGAGTATTAGCACAGCTTTACATCCTCAGACAGATGGTCAGTCAGGGAGGACTGTACAAGTTCTGGAGGATCCGATGAAAGCGTGTGCCATTGATTTTATAAGCTCCTGGAATGATCAGTTGATTTCTAATTGAAGTCGCCAATAACGACAATTGGCAATTGAGTATCGGGATAACGAGATATGAGGCAGTGTATAGCTGTAGGGGCTGTTCCCCAAATTGGATAAGAAAGAGTGGGTGACAGGTAGAAATTATTTCTGACTTTGGATAATAAGTCTCTGAGGATGTTTAGTTAAGGTTGAGAGACTAAGAACACCTCAGAGCAGATAGACAAGTATTGGAATTCACTGATGGTGAATTAATATGATTGAAAGCTATTTTTCCTAAGAGGATAAGGACATAGCGGAACTTTTGGAAGAAGTAAATTGAGTTGAGCTGGATCGAATTCTTGAGAGATTGGACAAGTGGGAGATAAGACCTGTAGGTTGTTGTTAATCACTTGGATTAACAGGCACCCACAATGTGTCTCAGATTTTGATTCTTCGACAATACTATCCAGATCCAGCATAGATGATCGAATATGAACTCCAAAAGTTCAGTTTAAGGAAAATATGAGTATATTGAAGAAGTCGATTCGGGCATTAAACAGGAAAGAGAAAGTATTGGGGTTTAAGATAATCTCCCTAATTAAGTCCTTTGGTAGTAATACACTCCGGAGAAGGTCACATAAGAATTTAAGAGTATGATGCGATTGATGTATCCGGAGTTGTATATGGACTCATATGAATTGGTTCTAATTTGGAGGACCAAATTCCTTAAGTGGGGGAGAATTGTAAGACCCGAATTTAATTAAAATACGAAAATTAAATAAGAAAAGATGAAGGAGTATTTGTGAAAGGAAGTCGGGTTAAATTTAATCCCGAACACGTGTAAGGGCAAAATGGTCAAAAGATCGAAAGTCGGTATAATTTCGATAAAGAAAATTAATTAAAAATATGGATTTAAGAAATCTTGGTCAATAAAAGTGAAATAAAATTATTTCGGATTAAATTGATCAAGATATTAATTTATTGGAATTAATCGGGATTAATCAGGATTTTTAGTTCAGAAAAATAATCCCGAAAATAATCGAAAAATATACTGAAAAGTCACCCGGGACAATATCCCGAAAATACGGGGAAATTATACCCGAAAAAGAGGTTAAAATATAATAAATAAATTAAATAAAATTAAATTAATTAATTTGGAATAAAATAATAAATTTAAGGGATATTTGGGTATTTTTAGTGTATTTTAATGAATAAAATAAATTGTTAAATAATAATGATAATTCAAAAAAAAAAAAAAGAAAGAAAAGAAAAGAAAAGGGAAATCTGGTAAAAACGTCGGGGAGAGAGAAAGAGAAGAGGAAACCGAGGGAGATCGCGCGTGGCTAGACCGACCACCGGCCACCGGGCACCGACGGCCTCCGACGATGAGCCGAGGAGCAAGAGGGGAGGCCGGCGAAGCCAACGGCACCGGTGACGCGCGCCAAGGAGGCCGGAAAACGACGAACGGAGGAAGAGAAGTCGCGGGGAAAAACGTTGTCGGTACCGGCGATCCACGGCAGCTGGGGACGATCGGCGGGCACCGGTGTGACCGGGGAGAGGAGCCGGTCCTTTTGAGACCGGTATCGGCCGACGAGACCACCGGAATCCGGCGGATCGAGGGAGAGAAGCCACGGAGGGAGAAGACGAATCCGGCGGCCACCGGCGAGATTCGGCCAACCCCGACCCCAGCCGAAGACTCCCCAGGCCCAGACGGAGCGATTGGTGGCGGTGGCAGCCACCGAAACCGGCGGACGGCGCCGGAAACAGAAAAGGAAGGAAATGGGTCCGACGGCGAGGAGAGAAGAGGCCGGACCGGCGGCTTTTCGGCGGCCTTGGGCGAAGCCGAGCCCAGATCTGAGACGCGGACGACCTCACGGAGCCATTGGCGGTGGAAGCCGGCGGAGAACCGGCCGGCAAGGCAGCGAACCGGCGGTGAACCGGCCAAACCGGGGTGAACCGGCGGGCTGAACCGGTCCGAACCGGACTGAACCGGTCCAGCCAAAAAGAGGAGAAAAAGGGGAGAAAAAGGGAAAAGGAAAAAGAGAAAAAAATTGGGAAAAATTCCGGTGATGCAATCGAGCTTCGGGTAAGTCGATAAGCGGTCAAATTGACCCGATTTAAATTTGGATTATTTTATATAATTAAATTTCGACCGGAAAGTTTACCCGAAAAAAAATTAATTGTGTAGCTCGACGATTGGCATCCACCGAGGGCTCGAGACAGCCTCGAAGTACGTACTAGCATGGAATCTCGGGTAAGTGACCCCTATTTACGACAATTACCTTGTATTGCGTGATATTGATTTAATTCCCGCAATTATTTGAATTAATTTATGGAAATTTAGATAAATTGTCGTAAATAGTGAATTTAGATATTCGAGAATTAGAACGAGGCCCGATAAATTATTGGTGGGCCCAATGAGCCCAATAGGCCTCGATAAAGTGGGAATTAAGTGAAAAACGGGCTTAAGGCCGATTAAGGCCCATTAAGGTGCAATCGGGCCCAATAGGAGTAAATGGGCCCAACGATTTAAATTAAGCCCAGAAAGTATTAAATACAATTAAATTGTATGTCATCTGACCTGAGGAATGTTAATACGCAGTTCCGGGCATTTGATTGGGAGCATATCGGACTGCGCGACGAGACGACAATGGAAAAGAAAAAGGTCAGACTCGACGAGAATCGAGGTAAGGGAATTCTGCGGACTGCTAGAGGTAACAGTACGCAATTTTAAATTCATATGCAGTCCTTTAAAATATCCTGAAGGGTCTAGAGGTTAAATAATAATTTTAGTGCCCCGAATGGGCAAATTACTAAAATACCCTTGTTAAGGGTAAAATTCTAAAAATCTAGGAAAAATTGGGAGGAGCAAGGACAAGAGGTTCCTGCTCGTTCTGGAGATATTTCAACGCATGCATGAGTAGGCTGGCTCGCCTTGAAAGAAAGTGCACCGCATTGCATACTTTCAACGTGAAATTGATTTGAAAACTGTTTTGAGTAAATAGAGCCGCCTACGTGTTTTATTGACATATGACGTGCTAGAGCTCAGCTCGCACGGTAATTTCGATTTGTGTGATGCATGCATTAGTGCTGGAGCGAGAGCTCGCACTAGAGTTTTACATGCATAGGTGCTAGAGTATAACTCGCACCAGATTTCACATGCTCTTTCGTGACACGGTGCTAGAGTCTGACTCGCACCATATTTTTACATGATTTTCGAGACAGGGTGCTGGAGTTTAACCCGCACCAGTATTTATAAAATTTTCATGTGATTTATAATATACAGAGTGCTGAGCTTAGCTCGCACTAGTTTTACCGGATTTGTGGAGTACCGCTGTCTGCCCTTGGAGTCAGCCAAAAGGCCCAACAGGCTCAAGAGACCTCTTAGGTGGGGTGAGAGTGAGGGATGAGGTTGGCGGCCTTGTGGGGATGTAAGCGGGCTCTGCCAGTTGACGTGTTTTGATGAGAGTGCTGAGCATCGCTCACACAGATTTTATGAGAACATGCGATGAGCCGTGCTTGGAGCATCGGGTAGACTGTGTGTCACCGATTTAATAGGCTCGCACGTGCGTTTTGAGACATGGCATGAGTATTGAGAAACAAACCTCTGTGGGAAGCAGGCCAATTGGGCCGGAGTACCTAGAGATATTACATGGGTTCATGGAGTACGATGTACCGTGCAAGTAGCATGGAGTACGATGTACCGTGTTGTATCTTCGGATACGGCATCTCCGGATGCAGCATCTTCGGATGCCGGGGATCGGATAAGACTGACGGGATGGACTGACCCACCTCCCGGGCGGTTCCCGATCATGGTGAGAACCCGCACACTAGGATCCGTGTAGCTGAGGAACTCACGAGGACAGATGTGGCCATAGTCCTAGTTATTTACCTATATACAGACGTTGCCTAGTCTCGCATGTTGATGATTTCTATGATGATTTAAACTGGGTTTTAAAACTAAATTGCATGATGGTATTTCCATGCTTTTCAAAACCCACGTGTGATGTAAATGTTTTCATGATTTTGTGTGAGTCAGGATCACCCGCAGGAGGGGTCGAGTCCTGACTTTATTGTCAAAATCTTAATTGAGAAAGAAACGATTTATGATAATTGCATGTTGATTTTCCGTGCAAATGTATTTTACATATCATCATAATGCATAGCATTGTTTTAAAATGTGTGGAGAAAGGGTGGTTTATGCATGGCACTACGTTCATGTAGGTAGTATGGTTACCTACTTGTTCGTAGGATTGCCTTACTGAGCTTGATGTGCTCACCCCTTTCATTTTCTCCCACAGATGATCTCCAGTTGAAGTTGAGGCGACTCAGTACTGCATTCCGGATATCCGCTGCTGCCCATCAACATAAGGTATATACACTTGTACTTATTGTATCTACATAAGCATAGCACAGTAACATGATTGTAAGTAACTTTAGGGGATGTATAAATAATATAACAATTATAAATGACTGGAGAAGAAATAAGTACTAGGGTAGATGTATGGTGGGACTGGCATTGACGCACAGCCCAATTAGTAGTGGAGTGTTGGTCACGATTCGAGGACAGGTAAGAATTAAGTAAGAAAATAAACAAAAACGCGAAAAAATTCACTCTGATTTTTGGATAGTTGGGTCGTGACAGCATCATACTTCAGAGGAAGCTACTTGGGAGCTAGAGAGTCTGATGCGAGAGAAGTACCCTCACCTATTTGATGACTGACTTGGTTCTAATTTGGAGGACCAAATTTTATGAGTAGGGGAGGATTGTCAGACCCGAATTTTTGTAGCTTGTTCCTTATGATTCCTATGTGTATGAACACTCTATTATTATAGTTGAATCATAAGAAGAGTATTTTCTAGATTTAAAGTGTTAGTAAAATGATTTAACACGCAAAAGCTACATAAAAAACCTAATGTGAGCTATAAGAGTCACAGGCTAAACCAAGTAGATCTAAATCATTCTGACTGAAAATAAGAACTTAAAATGAGAAATCATAGAGAGCTCATGAAGTAAAGTCAGCTTGATTTAACCCCGAACACATAGAACGATAGAAAAAGCAAAAAGGGTAAAATGGACCTTTTTGGCAAGTTAAGGTATTTAAGGTGTTTCGGGTGTAATTACCTACCGGGAATGGTTGAAACATAAAGATGAGAGTGTAAGACATAAGATATGACACTTTCGAAATTTTAAGAAAAAGTCAACTTAGTCAATGGTTAAGGAAAAAGTCAACTATAGTTAAGAAAGTGGACTTTTACCATAGTTGACTAATCATGGTTAAAAATTAACCTAAGTGTGGAGAAAAAATTGGGGAAAAATATTCTTGGTCAGAATACAAGATAATCATCCTCAAAAGTAAGGAAAATTTATTCGGAAGGATTCCAGATTAAATTTAATGGTTAAAAACGTAATGGGCCTAAGGTGAAAATTTTAAAGCCCATTAAGGTATACTAAAAGTATATCGAAATTCTTAGGTCCCTTAGACTGAATTTTTGAACCAATTGATTGGCCAAATATTGAGACAATTAAAGGCCTGAGGTATGGTAAAAATTTCAGCCCGAAAGCCCATTAAGAAAGCCTAAACCGAGAAGCCCAAATGGAAAGCCCATGAAATAAATATCTAACCATAGTTAAAGCTAACCATGACTTATAAGGTGACTCATGGCTAAGGCTTAGAAAGCCAAGCTTAATGGCTGGAAAGTAAAGCTTAATGGCTAAGTAAGTGGCTTATAAAATCAGCCACACCATTGTCATCTTCATCACACCAAATTCGGCTAGAAGAAGAAACCATTGAAAAAAATTATCCAAGCTTTCTCTCACTAGAAATCACTAGGAATTAGGCATATTTAGAACTTGTATTCTTCATGGAAGTTGTTCCAAATTGAAAGGAAAGTGACATATGTTGGAATTGGCTATCAAGGAGCCATAGAGTGCAAACCGTGAGCCTCCAAAGTATTCGGCCAAGTGTGAACACAACAATTGGTATATTTTTCAAGTTTTCAATTTCATATATGTTAATGTATGAATGATTTTAAGTATATTGGTATATGTTTTAAGCATTGAAACATATTAAATCACTATGATGTTGGTTAGGCTGAGAGTGAGTAGTGAGATATTGGTTTATGTCCATATGATTTTAAGGCATAAATGGATTAATGTACATGTGTTAATGATTATGGTGTAATTAGAATTAATCAATTTGATTAATTAATACATGTAATTAGTTGGCAATCAAGGTGTTTGATAAAATGCCTAAATGAACTATATGATGTTTAGGAATGTTTCCAACCAAGTGTTTGTGAAAATGCCTAAGTGAAATGGCTAAGGAATGAGACATGGCCGGCATGCCATGGTGTAACCAATGGCACGGGTAGCTCTCGGGCATGGCATGTGGCCGAGAGGCCCAATGGGCCAAGCCCAAATATTTTAGACCCAATATGATGTAATGGGTCTAGGACAAGCCCAATAAGAGTTGGTGGGCCCCACAAACCCAATAGACCTAACGAAAATGAATAGTAAAATAAAAATGGGCTTAAGGCAAAGTTAGGCCCATTAAGGATTATTAAAGCCCCTTAAGGGAAATAGACTGTATTTAATATGAAATACAGTAAGAAAAGTGTAATTAACCTGATAAATGGTTATATACAGCTCCAGAGATTATTGGAGGAGCAAATCGGACTGCTGAAACGAGCAGCGCGGAGAAAGTGAAATTTTTGGAGTGATTGCAGGTAAGAGACTTTTGTGAGTAGTTAGAGATACCTGCACGTATTTTAGTCTACTTTAAATTCACTTAAAAACTCTGAGGGTCAAAGAAAGTGAATAATAATTATTGTGACCCGATAGTGGCAAATTACGATTTTACCCCTAGTTAGTCAAAAAGCCAACTTTTGTGAAAAGTTGTAAAAAGCATGGAAACCATCATTTTGAGTGTTTTACTGCTGTTTAGCAGAAGAAGACATAGATGGGCTAATGATTTTAAGGTTGATGTGAATTAAGCACACTTTATAGTGTTGATTTTGATATTTTGTAAATCATCCCTTTTTAAAGAGCCATCTGTCATATTATGTGAGAATGAATCGTGCTGGAGCACAGCTCGCACTGGATTTCATATATTTTCCACATACATTAGTGCTGGATTATGATTCACACTATATTTCAATGACATGCATGATAGAGTATTGGAGTTCTTACTCGTACTCAGTTTTATATGATATATGCATGAGAGAGTGCTGAAGCGATTAGCTCGTACTCGAGTTTTCCATGAGATGCATGACAAAGTGTTGAAGTGTTGCTCGTACTCCATTCTTCATGATTTATACATGACATAGTACTGGAGCTATTGCTCGTACTTGATTTGATGATATTGTGCATAGCATGGTACTGAAGCTATTGGTCGTACTTGATTTAATACATGAACTATGCATTGACCTAGTTGCTGGAGGTTTACTCACACTAGAGTTGAGTTTGTGATGTGAAACAGTGTTTGAGCGGAGTGTCGACTGTGAGTCGCGCGTAAAGGCGTGCACTGTATGTGATATATAATACATGTTGAAATCCATGCTTGATTCCTTCTGTAGACTGAGTGTCACACTATGTGAGAGGATATCCGCATGAGGATACTAGAGACGTGGTATGATATTCCATGGTTTGAGGGCTAAGACCTATGGCAGGCACTTCGACTGTGATGTAAGGTCCACGGAATACGTTGTACTGTGCAAGTGGCATAGAGTACACTGTACCGTGTGGTGTTGTGGAGTTGAGGAGGATATAACTGGAGGTTGTGTTGGACTGACCCCCCTCCCATTGCAGCAGTGATGCCCCGCACACCGAGATCTGTGTTGCTTGGGATCACATGTCGGATATGATCATAGTCCAGGATACTATTTACATTTTCACCACAGAGTCTCATAAGATATATCACTTGATTAACTGATTTAATTGCGGACAGACTTGAGGGATGGGTCTGTCATGCCCCGCTTTCGGGAACCCTTCTATCCATACATTCTCTACTACGGTTGGGCTGTGAGAAGATGCAATTACTAAAAATTTATTCATTTACAGCGGAATATTTAAAACTTTAAGTCACACTCCCAGGTGTGTGTGTAAATACACAAAATTAATTGTATAAATACCATGTGCTTACATATCATCCCCATAATACTGTTTACAATTCCAAGATATAACTGTGCGATACGATATATTAGATACAAAATACTCGTGTATACAAATCTTATACCTTTACAGATTGTGGGAGCTGTTTAGCACAAAAGATCTAGAGATCACCGCTCTCTTACTTCTCAGTACCTGGAGGGGGAAAATAGTGGGATGAGCAAACCACGGCTCAGTAAGGAAATGTATGCTAGCAGGTAGATATCGTACTACCTACATAGCCCATGCATGCATAAACCAAAACCATGTTTTCGTTATAAATGGAAATATCATACGAACAATGCATTTAAACATATATTTCTCAATAGCATTTTCGTGTAAATCAAATGTCAAACTTCCATTTAAAACATGCTCATAAATAGTGCCCTCATGGCACGAATGTGAAATCAGAGATTTATTAAAACACGAAATCTCTTTCACTTCTCAAATCATTCTTTCTCGCAAGTCTCTTTCTTTTCTGAGATTGTCTCTGTTTCTCGATTCTCTGAGACAGGCATGGAATTTTAGGCAATCAAATATCCACGACTTATGGCCACAGTCAGTGATCCCAGGCCTCACTGATCGGGTGTGCACAGGGTATCACTTCGCCTGAAGGGGGATGGGTCAGTCCTACCCTCCGGCTCATTTCAATCCACCTCATCTCCTCGTATACTCACGGTGAAGATACGTCGTGTGTCATCTACGCGATACTCATACTCACGTGCACCCAGCACGGTACATAGTATACCAAAGGGTGACTACACTATTCTACGTACAACCGTGGACCCAAGTCCATACTCCAACTCCGATGGACTTTTTATCCTTAAACCATGTCTCATATACCAGGCGAGCAAGCAGCGTGAAACACAGTCAACGCAAAGCTCCAGCGCGGTACGATCTATCGTTAAGGCCCAGCCCGTTCAATTGGCCGTCGGCTGGTATCCCCTTGGGTCCCAGACCCCCAGGTTTACCTTAACTCAATAAAACAGGTGCGAGCAAAGTTCTCGCACTTTCTCAAAACCCTCGTGCGAGTTAAAACTCCCGTACGGTACATCAAGGCCTTAAAACGGGTGTGAGCTAACGCTTCAACACCAAATCTCATCTCAAAACTGATAGATGGCTATTTTCTCTTTTTAAAACTCAAAACACGTTTATTCATACAGCATGCCTCTTCATGCTAAAACATGTAAAATTAGCCAACCTATCATCAACATTTCTCAATCATAAATAATAATGTAAAATTGAGAAAATCATTGAAAACATGCATATCATGCTATTTCCTTACCCTATCCCATTTCTCAATACATATATATACATCATAGTACTTTTCATACTTCCACATCACTTCATAAAATTATAATATCGTACTAGTCCTAGCAATATACCTACGAAATTGCTGTAATTATGTACGAACATCTCTATAGCTAACACACAGTCCCTTACCTCGTTTTACTTGTGTGCAACTATCCGCCTTTATGCTTCTCGCGTTCTCATCTCGACTTGCTCCGGCGTATCATCCGAAATTGAAATTCATCCATCAAACATTCGAGTTAACGTTTCTAACTCTTGCTCAACTAATCATTTATCCAATGCCTTAAATACATATTTTACCCTTTGTGGTAAATCTCACAATTTTATCCCAATATCAACATGTCCAAATCATTCTCACAACATGTTCCTCCACTCAAGATATCTCATTCATCATTAACACCTCTACATTCCTCTTTCTCACACTAGACTATTTCTAAGTTATATTCATTTCATACCATTCCAGGTAGTTCTATCATGTCTATGCATACTAACCATTTCCCATATTAATATCCAAACCAATGTACTTGGGTATTTGCATTAGAAACTTACCTCATTGGATTTCCTCTTGCTCCAATTAGGATTGCCCTTTATTTCTTCAATCCATCAAATGGGAAAATGCCTCTAGACTATGTTGTTCTTCTTTTTGTTGTGAACAACTTTGTCTCTAATAGACTCTCCTTAAATCTCACTGAAAATGGCTGGATTTAGGAGTGAGAAACTAGATTTCTTTGAGTTGAAGTGAGAGGAAATGGTTTATCCCGAAATTCTGATGATCCAACTGCTCCCATTTATAGTTTTGACTTGAGGAGATCGATCTTCCTTGGGTGGAGATCGATCTGTTCCTCTAAAATCCCTCTTTTCTAAGACGTTTTAAAGGTAGGAGATCGATCTGTCGAGACTGGAGATCGATCTACTTTCAAACAGAAGCTTAAGGAGATCGATCTGGTTTTATGGGAGATCGATCTGCTTCCAACCCGAGAGCTAAGGAGATCGATCTGCTTCCTTTGGAGATCGATCTGTTCCCTTCCATTTCTCACATAAGGGCATTCTGGCTCTCCCAGATCGATCTCTCATCCTATGAGATCGATCTGGCCTTCACAAATTCCAGATTTTCCAGCAGTTTTTCTGCAATAACCCTTACCAAACACCCTTAATTTGCTACCATGATCATTTCCTCATTCATTCATCTTTGAGACTTGAAAATGGGATTCATCCTCACTACATACACATTAAAACTTGTGTAGAATCTTTGTATGACCACACATATATACGATATTACTCAAATGGAAATATACACTTATGTAAATCTTTCCTTCCATTTTACTATACTACTCATATTCCATTTCGATCACATTCTTCTCGTGTTCAAGTTTATTTCCTCCTACTCATGCATAATGTAACTTGTACGTATAATCACAATTCTTATTACAAGTGCGTACATAATCTTATGAACTTACATTGCATATACTTCACATTACAATGTTTCATCATACTTATGATTTTATTTACATTCCCATGTTCCTATATACATAGCTATACATATACGGGGTCTCACATTCTCCCCCACTTAAAGAATTTGGTCCTCCAAATTAGAACCAATTTAGTCTGTGAATAACTCGGGATACTTTTCCCGCATCAAACTTTCCAGTTCCCATGTGGCCTCTTCCACAGTGTGATGTTGCCACAAAACCTTAACCAATGAAATCGTCTTGTTCCGCAACACCTTCTCTTTCCTGTCCAACACCCTGATCGGTCTCTCAACATACGACATATCTTTCTTGAGCTCCAACGGCTCATAACTAATTACATGTGTCGGATCCGGGTAATACTTTCGAAGCATAGAAACGTGGAAGACATTGTGGACTTCTACTAGCTCAGGTGGTAAGGCTAGCCTATATGCTCCTTCTCCCACTCTATCCAAAATCTCGAAGGGACCAATGTAACGAGGACTTAATTTTCCTTTCTTCCCAAACCTCATTATTCCCTTAGAAGGAGATACTTTCAAAAATACGGACTCGCCAACATCAAACTCAAGTGGTCTCCGTCTCCTGTCAGCGTAGCTCTTTTGTCGACTTTGAGCTGTTCGCAGCCTCTCGCATATTATCTGAACATCCTCGGAGGCTTGCTTAACCAAATCGGGAGCGAGCAATTGTCTGTCACCAACTTCTTCCCAACCAATGGGCGATCGGCATCTACGACCGTATAGTGCCTCATAAGGGGCCATACCAATACTTGAGTGATGACTGTTATTGTAGGCGAACTCAATCAATGGCAAGTGATCGTCCCATGAGCCTTTAAAATCCAACACATACGCTCTCAACATATCCTCCAGGGTCTATATAGTCCTCTCTGACTGACCATCTGTCTGAGGATGAAAAGCGGTGCTAAAACTGAATTGGGTCCCCATCGCTTCCTGGAAATGTCCCCAAAAGTGGGAAGTGAAGCGGGCATCCCTATCAGAAACAACACTCACTGGGACTCCATGCAATCTCATTATTTCTCGCACATACAGGTTCGCCAGTGCACTCAATGTATCAGTAGATCTCATGGCTAAGAAATGTGCCGATTTCGTTAACCGATCTACTATCACCCATATCGCATCATGGTTCTTACGGGTTCTCGGTAACCCCATCACAAAATCCATGGTGACATGCTCCCACTTCCATGTTGGTATCGATAGAGGTTGTAATAATCCTCCTGGTTTCTGATGTTCGGCTTTTACTTGCTGACAAATGAGACATCTAGCGACATACTCAGCTATGTCTCTCTTCATTCCAGACCACCAATATGCTTTTCAAAGATTTTGATACATCTTACTACTCCCCGGGTGTATCGTGTATCTCGACGAGTGTACCTCTGATAAGATCAGCTTTCTCAGCTCTAAATCCTTAGGAACACATATTCTATCTCTAAACCTTAGTATTCCATCTGGACTCAATATAAAATCAGCACCCTTCCCTTTCCGGATTTGGCTAATCATGACAATACACCATTGATCGATTTGCTGAGCTTGTCGGATTCTCTCAATCGACTCCGGTTCTAATCTCAAGCTAGCAATGATCCCATAGCTGCCAATCTCAGGTAGGGTCATATCCAGACTAAGGTTCGTGAATTGTTCCAACAACTCGTGTTCTCTAACCATCATGTGAGACACCAACCCGAGACTCTTCCGACTTAATGCATCGGTGACCACATTTGCCTTCCTCGGGTGGTACAAGATCTCACAATCATAGTCCTTGAGGAGTTCTAACCACCTCCTCTGTCTCATGTTTAACTCCTTTTGTGAGAATAGATATTTCAGACTCTTATGATCCGTAAAGATCTGAAATCTCTCACCATATAAGTAGTGGCGCCATATCTTCAGCGCAAACACTACGGCCGCTAACTCCAAATCGTGAGTGGGGTAGTTCTTCTCATGATCTTTCAACTGCCTAGATCCATAAGCTACTACCCTTCCATCTTGCATCAAAACACAGCCTAGTCCTTGATGCGAAGCATCTGTATACACCGAGTAATTCCTGAACTGTTAGGGATGACAAGAACTGGCGCGGTAGTTAATCTGCGCTTAAGTTCCTGAAAACTCCTCTCACAAGCTTCATCCCATGAAAACTCCACACTCTTCCTCGTAAGATGTGTCAATGGAGCAGCTAATCTAGAGAAACCTTCCACAAATCTCCTGTAGTAACCCGCCAAACCCAGAAAACTTCTGATCTCTGTGACTGTCCTAGGTTGTTCCCACTGAACAACTGCCTCAATCTTGGATGGATCTACTGACACCCCATCCTTCGATATAACATGGCCTAGAAAAGAAATCTGTTCTAGCCAAAAGTCACATTTGTTAAGCTTGGCATATAACCTTTTCTCTCGGAGGGTTTGCAAAATAATCCTTAAGTGTTGCTCATGCTCTTCTCTGGACCTTGAATACACCAATATATCATCAATGAAAATGATTACGAACTGGTCCAGGTATGGCTTGAATACTTCGTTCATTAGAGCCATAAAAGCTGCTGGCGCATTGGTTAATCAAAAAGGCATCACTAAAAATTCGTAATGGCCATAGCGGGTACGAAATGCTGTCTTGGGCACATCCTCCTTCCGAATCTTCAATTGATGATACCCAGACCTCAGATCTATCTTGGAGAAGATCTGTGCTCCCCGAAGCTGATCCAATAAATCGTCAATGCGTGGCAAGGGGTACTTATTCTTGATGGTAGCCTTGTTTAACATCCGATAGTCAATGCACAACCTAAGGCTCCCATCTCTCTTCTTCACAAATAATACCGGGGCTCCCCATGGTGAGACACTCGGTCTTATGAACCCCTTCTCTAACAACTCTTGCAGCTGTTTCCTTAATTCCTCTAACTCAACTGGAGCCATCCTATATGGTGACTTCGATATCGGTTCGGTTCCAGGCGTCAAGTCTATACCGAATTCTGTTTCTCTATCAGGTGGCAATCCTGGTAGATCGTCTGGAAAGACATCAGGGAATTCTCTGACCACTGAGATGTCCTCCATATCCGGATGTACTTTGTTCAAATCCACCACATAAGCAACAAAACCTTCAAAACAACACTCAAGCCATTTATACCAAAGTACTTTACTTAAAACAAAATTTAAGATTTCATTTCTTCTCTTAGAATCTTACAACAAATTCTTCAGGTAGAGAAAACTTAATGGACTTAGAACGACAGTCTATGACAGCATGATTGGCGGCTAACCAATCCATTCCCAAAATTACATCAATGTCATACATATTCAACAAAATCAAGTTGGCTGTCATGCACTTATCTCCCACCCTCACTTTACAATCTTTATACACTTGTTCAACTAATTGGCTCACTCTCATGGGAGTACTTATTAGTAAAGTCCTACTCAAGTATGTGGGCTCTACAAAACCTTTTAACTTAGATGCACATGCAGGTGATATGAAGGAATGCGTAGCACCAGAATCAAACAAAGCAATAACCTCCAAATTGAAAATCAAGATTGTACCTTTTATCACTTCAGAAGAGGTATCAGCCGATGCCTGGTCTATCGCATACACCCTGCCTTGACCCACAACTTGTTTTCCTTTTTCTTCAGCCGAGGCTTTCTTTCTTGCAGGAGGTGCAACTGTAGGAACCCTCTCTGGCTCTTTACCCCTCTGTGGAATTGCCTCAACTATCTCCGGGCACTCTCTGGCATAATGTCCAAATTTACCACATCTGAAGCATCGGGTACCCTGAAGATGACATGGCCTACCACCATGGTATCGACCGCATAGCCTACACTGATCTGTAGTCGGTCGGGGTCCACCAATCACTATACCCCTAGCTGGTGTCTGAGTCGGAGGCACAAAAGATCTAGCAACCTTTTTTCTGGAACTCATCTACTTCTCTCCAACGTTTACTCATGAATTTTCGACCAAATTTGGCACTCTTGCCATCTCCCAGCTTCCTCGGACCCTTGTCCTTACCCCAACTAAACTCAAAAATCTGCAAGTCATGATCTTGCTCGCATAACTGGGCCCGTCGCACAGCCTCTCTATATGTAGCGACATCAAATGGGGCCAACTTCGCTCGGATCGAAGGCCTCAGTCCATCTACAAATCTACGGACTCTAATAGCCTCGCTCCTGATCGAGTCCGGATCGTATCTACCCAGTGAAGTGAATCGTGACTCGTACTCATCAACTGTTCGATTCCCTTGAGTCAGATTCAGAAATTCCATCTGTAGTCTCCGTCGAGCAGTATCTGGGATGTATTGCTCTCTGAAAACGTCCAAGAACATATCCCAAGTGATAGCCATTCCTTGAGCTCTTAACATCGGCCTAGTGGACTTCCACCAGTGCTCTGCTTCGCCTCTCAAAACAAAGGCCGCAAGCGCTACTCTCTCCGTAGCTGAACATCTACAGAAGTCGAATAACTTCTCCATTTGACTGATCCAGTCCTCAGCCACCGTCGGATCCTTTACCCCGCTAAACGAAGGAGGCTTAAAGTCCATAAAGTGCCTCAATCTTTCCATATCACAATCATATCCATACCCCAAATCATCATCATGCTGATGTGGGGCTACCGGAGGAGGTATCGGTCGAATATGAGGTTCCCGTGGCCTAGCCGGTTCAGCTTGCGCAGGTGCAACATTCTCAGGTTCAGGTGCAGCTGCTGGGGGATTCGGTACAGCTTGTCCCGCTGTACCAGGTGTACCCTCAAACCTAGCCATGATCTGACCCATCATGGTCATCATCGTGCGCATGTCTTCCTCCAATCGAGTTATTCGAGGATCAGAAGCCTCTATCTGTTCCTGGGGCTCATGACTAGAGGATGATCTACTGTGCCTCTCAGTCCTGTCATTTTGCCCTCGAGCCCTCGAGCTCTCTCCCCTCTTGCGGTGTCTCTCAGGCATAACTCACTAGCCTGATAACTTTCCTGCGTTATAACAAACATTTAATTTACTACCAGCTCCGTACACACCTTTGTATCTAAATATCGCACAGTAACTTGGGGATGTATGTTTTCTTAGTCCTAAGCATCAACTCACATCAGACCAACCACGCTCTGATACCAAGCTTGTCATGCCCCGCTTTCGGGAACCCTTCTATCCATACATTCTCTACTACGGTTGGGCTGTGAGAAGATGCAATTACTAAAAATTTATTCATTTACAGCGGAATATTTAAAACTTTAAGTCACACTCCCAGGTGTGTGTGTGTAAATACACAAAATTAATTGTATAAATACCATGTGCTTACATATCATCCCCATAATACTGTTTACAATTACAAGATATAACTGTGCGATACGATATATTAGATACAAAATACTCGTGTATACAAATCTTATACCTTTACAGATTGTGGGAGCTGTTTAGCAGAAAAGATCTAGAGATCACTGCTCTCTTACTTCTCAGTACCTGGAGGGGGAAAATGTGGGATGAGCAAACCACGGCTCAGTAAGGAAATGTATGCTAGCAGGTAGATATCGTACTACCTACATAGCCCATGCATGCATAAACCAAAACCATGTTTTCGTTATAAATGGAAATATCATACGAACAATGCATTTAAACATATATTTCTCAATAGCATTTTCGTGTAAATCAAATGTCAAACTTCCATTTAAAACATGCTCATAAATAGTGCCCTCATGGCACGAATGTGAAATCAGAGATTTATTAAAACACGAAATCTCTTTCACTTCTCAAATCATTCTTTCTCGCAAGTCTCTTTCTTTTCTGAGATTGTCTCTGTTTCTCGATTCTCTGAGACAGGCATGGAATTTTAGGCAATCAAATATCCACGACTTATGGCCACAGTCAGTGATCCCAGGCCTCACTGATCGGGTGTGCACAGGGTATCACTTCGCCTAAAGGGGGATGGGTCAGTCCTACCCTCCGGCTCATTTCAATCCACCTCATCTCCTCGTATACTCATGGTGAAGATACGTCGTGTGTCATCTACGCGATACTCGTACTCACGTGCACCCAGCACGGTACATAGTATGCCAAAGGGTGACTACACTATTCTACGTACAACCGTGGACCCAAGTCCATACTCCAACTCCGATGGACTTTTTATCCTTAAACCATGTCTCATATACCAGGCGAGCAAGCAGCGTGACACACAGTCAACGCAAAGCTCCAGTGAGGTACGATCTATCGTTAAGGCCCAGCCCGTTCAATCGGCCGTCGGCTGGTATCCCCTTGGGTCCCAGACCCCCAGGTTTACCTTAACTCAATAAAACAGGTGCGAGCAAAGTTCTCGCACTTTCTCAAAACCCTCGTGCGAGTTAAAACTCCCGCACGGTACATCAAGGCCTTAAAACGGGTGTGAGCTAACGCTTCAACACCAAATCTCATCTCAAAACTGATAGATAGCTATTTTCTCTTTTTAAAACTCAAAACACGTTTATTCATACAGCATGCCTCTTCATGCTAAAACATGTAAAATTAGCCAACCTATCATCAACATTTCTCAATCATAAATAACAATGTAAAATTGAGAAAATCATTGAAAACATGCATATCATGCTATTTCCTTACCCTATCCCATTTCTCAATACATATATATACATCATAATACTTTTCATACTTCCACATCACTTCATAAAATTATAATATCGTACTAGTCCTAGCAATATACCTACGAAATTGCTGTAATTACGTACGAACATCTCTATAGCTAACACACAGTCCCTTACCTCGTTTTACTTGTGTGCAACTATCCGCCTTTATGCTTCTTGCGTTCTCATCTCGACTTGCTCCGGCGTATCATCCGAAACTAAAATTCATCCATCAAACATTCGAGTTAACGTTTCTAACTCTTGGTCAACTAATCATTTATCCAATGCCTTAAATACATATTTTACCCTTTGTGGTAAATCTCACAATTTTATCCCAATATCAACATGTCCAAATCATTCTCACAACATGTTCCTCCACTCAAGATATCTCATTCATCATTAACACCTCTACATTCCTCTTTCTCACACTAGACTATTTCTAAGTTATATTCATTTCATACCATTCCAGGTAGTTCTATCATGTCTATGCATACTAACCATTTCCCATATCAATATCCAAACCAATGTACTTGGGTATTTGCATTAGAAACTTACCTCATTGGATTTCTTCTTGCTCCAATTAGGATTGCCCTTTATTTCTTCAATCCATCAAATGGGAAAATGCCTCTAGACTATGTTGTTCTTCTTTTTTTTTTTTGAACAACTTTATCTCTAATAGACTCTCCTTAAATCTCACTGAAAATGGCTGGATTTAGGAGTGAGAAACTATATTTCTTTGAGTTGAAGTGAGAGGAAATGGTTTATCCCGAAATTCTGATGATCCAACTGCTCCCATTTATAGTTTTGACTTGAGGAGATCGATCTTCCTTGGGTGGAGATCGATCTGTTCCTCTAAAATCCCTCTTTTCTAAGACATTTTAAAGGTAGGAGATCGATCTGTCGAGACTGGAGATCGATCTTCTTTCAAACAGAAGCTTAAGGAGATCGATCTGGTCTTATGGGAGATCGATCTGCTTCCAACCCGAGAGCTAAGGAGATCGATCTGCTTCCTTTGGAGATCGATCTGTTCCCTTCCATTTCTCACATAAGGGCATTCTAGCTCTCCCAGATCGATCTCTCATCCTATGAGATCGATCTGGCCTTCACAAATTCCAGATTTTCCTGCAGTTTTTCTGCAATAACCCTTACCAAACACCCTTAATTTGCTACCATGATCATTTCCTCATTCATTCATCTTTGAGACTTGAAAATGGGATTCATCCTCACTACATACACATTAAAACTTGTGTAGAATCTTTGTATGACCACACATATATACGATATTACTCAAATGGAAATATACACTTATGTAAATCTTTCCTTCCATTTTACTATACTACTCATATTCCATTTCGATCACATTCTTCTTGTGTTCAAGTTTATTTCCTCCTACTCATGCATAATGTAACTTGTACGTATAATCACAATTCTTATTACAAGTGCATACATAATCTTATGAACTTACATTGCATATACTTCACATTACAATGTTTCATCATACTTATGATTTTATTTACATTCCCATGTTCCTATATACATAGCTATACATATACGGGGTCTCACAGGGTCAGACTCCGATTTTGTGATGTGAATAATTTAAATGCCATATTTATTGTGATTTAAATATACATGGCATGATTTATCCAAAGGCATGATTTATATAACGATGCATTGTTTTGCACTACATGTCTACATTTGAGAAAGAAAGCATGATTTCTGTACGTGGGATTTAATCTGTATAAGTATATATATATATTGAAAGACATGCTTTTAAAGTAAATTAAGGAAATAATGTGTTCAAGGCATAGTATTATTTTGAGTAGATAGTGTTGATATCTACTTGCTTGCCTGATTTCCTTACTGAGCACGTTGTATGCTCACCCCCTTTCTTTACATCTCTCTACAGAGTATCAGCCGTAGAGCGAGAGCTATTGAGGGATAGTATTCCTGAGTCCATCGCTATTTCCTATCGACCGCCAGTTTTACAAATTTTGTACGGTTATGTATCTAAACATAGAAACAGCACAGTGATTTATACGATATATATTATGGGGAATGTATTTGTATTAGCTTTTATATAATCTCACATGTATTATAAAAGCAGTTACAGTCAGTAACAGTATATTGACATGTATGTATGATAATGGATAATGTGGTAAGCGAGGATTCTGACATCGAATCACAGCCCAACCATTGAAGAGAGGAAAGGTAAGTTAAAAATGCGAAAAATTTGTAGTGGTTTTTGGTTAAGTCATGGATTGAGAACTGGTCCTGACACCCTAGATGCTGATAATTCTATATTTTTAGAATTATTTGTGCTTAATTTCCTAATTAATTATTTAAATCCCCAATTTATTTTGTTAATTATCCGTTTTATTAATTAAAATTTTCATGTTTGCAGATAAATTAAATTTGAATGAATTGTGAATATTTCGGTAGAAAATGGATCGAAATTAAGCTAAAATCGAGACTGGACCACACGGACAACATGAGCCTAGCACATCCAATTGGACAAAAAGACAGATGACATTGAAATATTATTTTTCAAGGAGCCAATGGTGTGAAGACAAGTGGCCAAACAATGCCAACTCATCTATGATGGAAAAATTACAATTGTACCCTTAAGTGTGTATATAAATAAGAAAAAGATGGCAATTGAAAGTGGAGCTTTAGTTTTTTTTAGGTTAAACATTTATTGTTAGGTTTTATTTTTTTAGGTTTTCTTTTAATTTTTTTTCGGCTGGTGACAGCAGCCACGATTCATCATATTTCTTCTAGGATTTGTTCAGTTTCCATTCCATTATTATTTTACTGTTTGAGTTTTAATTAGAAGTTATTATTTTTATATTATTGCTCTCGGTTTGCATCCTATTTTAGTTTTCTTTCTTTGATTTTCTACTGCTTATTCATATTTCGCTACAGTCGCTCTTTATGCTTCAATTGTTATTGCCATTATCCTATTCTGATGCCTTGATGCAAGATTCAATGCCGTGTACTGTTCCTGCATTACTGGCACAGTGGAACATCGGTAAGATGAGCAAATAATGAAGCCAAGCGTGACCTCTGGAGCTTGCATTTCCCTGTTTTATGGTTTCCTCTAGTTCGGTTTCATCTTTAGTTACTGAGTTTTTCTTTTTTCTTTTTCTTTCGCTTTAAGTTTAATGACTTTTAGTGCATTGTAGTTTCTGTTTCATTATCTACTTCCATTCACTGCATTATATTAATACCTCACTTCTCTACATTTTAGAAGATTAGCTTTCGGTTACTAGGTTAGCATCTAGTTAGATTTGTTTTGCATTTGCTCATCTTTACTGATAAGGGTAAGTTTGTTGCCGTGTGGAATAGAGCATAGGATGAGTGAACTCATACAGTATACATAGGTTACACATTCTCCTCTCTTCTGCTCTGTTATTTATCTATTATACTGTTCATGTGAGTTTGTTTGTGTAATCAGTATTAATCCATGTTGCTTGATTTCCATTGTGTTTCTGCTGATTTTCTATTTAGTTTTTGCTGAATCTTCAATTCTCTGCATATGTTTCTTTTTCTATGAGTCTTGCCTCGGTGATTTATTATTCTCCGGATGGACACAGCATGAAAACTGGGCTGCTATGAAGGACTTGTGCTGCTGATTGAACCAAGGTTGCTGGTGCAGGAAATGAACAGTTGAGGCAAGAGAAGGCATGACCGGTTCCAAGAGAGGCAGTTAGTATAGCATTACAGGGAACAAAACTGAAGTATTTATGTTCTACTGCAGGTACACGGTTTCATCAGCGGAACAAGGCAAACGCAGGAGCTGCTGCTGCTTGCACGACCTACTGCTGCTTGCACGACCTGCTGTAGCTACCTTGCAGCGAGGAGGACACCGCCTGGAGCAGAGCAGTACGTGGAGCTGTTGCCAGCTATGCAGGATAACAGAACCATAAGCAGAACCCACGAGTAGCAGAGACCAGTGCATTACCTGAACAGCGGGATCGTGCGGGAAAGAGTAGGACACGCCTGGAGCAACTGATGAAGAAATGTGTGCAGTACTGCAATCGGGACCACTTTGGTGGTTTTGTAATTGCCTAAGGCCATGTTTGGCAAATTCCTACTGTAGTGGTTTAATTCATTTTACATGCATTTTTAGATAGATTAATTTCAAGTTTATTAGTTAGCTTAGTTAGTCGATTTCTAATTTGCATGTTAGTCATAGTTGCTTTGTTTCATTAGATTAACTTAAATTTAATTAGGTCACTAATTAATTTTTATTCTAGTATTAGGGGTTTGCTTTAAATTAATTTAGATAAACTCATTTTATGCATTTTAAGCTTTCATTTTAAAATGAATAATCCAAAAATGTGTTTCATGCATTAATTAGATTCTAGTGTTAAGTTAGCACTTAGATATATTTAAGAGTAATTTTAGATTCATTAGTTTAGACATTTAGATTTATGATTATTTTTCTTAATTTTCTAGGATTTTCTTTTAATAGATCTTAGGTTAGTTTAAATTCCAAGTTTTATAAATTAGATTAATTTGCATGCACATTCTATTTTAGACTTGTTTAATTGTAGTTTAATTAATTTTATTTCTTTGTTTCCATATTTGCATTTTATTTTAATTGTGTTAATTAGTTTTAGCTGTTTTAATTATTTTCGTAGGTATTTGCTTTTAATTGCGTGGAGCACTGTAAGTAATTTTGCTCGATTTTATTTTTTTTATTTTATAGTTTTATTATTTTCAGTACTGTTAGCTTTGTAGATCACCCTTCAATTTTATAATTTGCTAGAATATACTTAGGGTAAGATTAACCAGTAGTTAATTAGGCTAACCAACTTCTCTGAGGGACGATAACTCGGAACTCAAATCCCATTATTACTTGTACGACCCGTGTACTTACGGTAATACGTTTAGGGCGTGTCAAGTTTTTGGCGCCGTTGTCGGGGAAGTTTTAATTAGTCGTTAATTAATATCGGTGAAATTATGCTTAGGTGTAATTCTAGCTTGTAAATATTTAGATTGTAAATATTTAGATCCTTAGTTTAGTTTAGTTAATTTTCTCCATTTAATTAAAAAAATTGAAAAATTTAAAAATTCAAAAAAAAAATTCTAAGGACTTTTCGATGATTGCATGCATAGAGCCAGAAGTTTTGATTGCTTTCCTCTAGATATCGAAATTGAATGCACTCTTAGAAAAATTTGAAAGGAGTCTAGGAAATTAATAGCTCCGCTGCAATTCACCATGGCAGAAAATAGGGAAATTAGGACCATTGGAGATTATGCAATATTGATGATTGGAGGATATTATTTCGGCATTAGGCTACCAGCTATCCCTACAAATAACTTTGAAATTAAGCTCGCAATCCTCCAGATGATCCAAACTTCTTTACAGTTCAGTGGGCTTCCACACAATGACCACATGCTCACATTGGGCAATTCCTGGACTTGTGCAACACCTTCAAACATAATGGATTATCTGATGATGCGCTTAGGCTTAGATTATTCCCCTTCTCACTTAGGGATAGGACGAGACACTAGTTAACCTTCCTGTCTCCAGGATCTATTTCTACATGGGACGAGTTAGCCCATCAATTTCTATCTAAGTTTTTCCCTCCCTCTAAAATGGCCCAACTCCGTAGTAATATATCTTCCTTTGCTCAGTACGACTCTGAAACTCTTTACGAAGCATGGGAACGATATAAGGAGCTTCTTAGGAAGTGCCCTCATGTGAGATCTGAGAATTTCAGACATATTTAATGATGTAATAATAAATTGAAGTGTAATTTATTGAGCTAAGTGAATTGTGGGAATTATAATTGGAGATTTATGTGTTAAGTATGTAAAATAAGCTTGATCCATGAGGACAGATCGATCTGGGAGAAGGAGAGATCGATCTGGTGAATTAAACATGACGAGGAAGGGGAAATTTGAGGAGCAGATCGATCTCCAATGGAAGAGATCGATCTCCTTATGAATCTGTTTGAGAAGGGATCAATCTCATGAGGAAGAGATCGATCTCCAAATGCTTCTGTTTGGGAGAAGATCGATCTCCTCAAGGCACAGATCGATCTCATAAAGCCATAAAGAGATCGATCTCACCCCTCGACAGATCGTTCTCCTAGGCATAAAATTGCCCAGATCGTCCTCAAAAATTCAAATGCAGATCGATCTCCCCAGGAGACAGATCGATCTCCTACCTCCAGTCTATATAAGGGACCCGTGTTTTCTCCTGAAATCTTACTTTCTCTCTCTTTCAAAACTCCATTTTTCCGAAAACCTAGTTTCTCACTCCTCCAAATCTCCCATTTTCGGCCAAATCAGCTATTGTGGTAAGAAGGAAAGTTGTTCCTCATCAAAGGGAGAACAACATACTTGGAAATCGAAGGACGAATCGGATCGAGGCGTGAGTTGTGCGTCTCACAAGCTTTGGGTAATTTCTAAACCTCGATCTTGACATTTGAGTTGATTTTGATGTTATTGGTGGTTGAATTTGTGTTGAAATGGCTGAAAGATGACTAGGGATTGATTAAATTTCAATGTGGTAGGAGTGATATGCATATTGAGAATTTTGGTGAATTTAGGAAATTGTGAGCTATAAATGGAAAATTGGACAATGTGGAGAATTAGTGTAGATAATTGGTATTAGAGATATCGAACATTGGG
This sequence comes from Firmiana major, assembly GCA_033439115.1. NCBI lineage: Eukaryota > Viridiplantae > Streptophyta > Magnoliopsida > Malvales > Malvaceae > Firmiana > Firmiana major. Next base: position 70,926,669 of record CM065898.1, on the reverse strand, counting down.
ATATTGTGAATAGAGTTGTAGTTTAGGGTTGAGTTACGAGAAATCAAGAGAATTGAGGTGTTATGAGCAATTATGCTCGATTTTAAGAATTGAGGCTTATGTGATGTGGAGTATTGATGTTTTAACATCGTTTGGACAGCTCGGGAGTTCCAGAGTGGAATGCGAGACTAGTCCGTGATACGGGGGAAACGATTGCACTATACGAGGTGCAAAGAGGTAAGGGAAATCTAAACCATTTGTGTATGTGATTTGTAAACTGTTATAGCATGATTTATGATTTATAAACAAGCATGTTGAGAGTTTTGTGTTGAGATTTGAACTGCACACGATTTTATAGCCGGTTGGAGCCCAATGTTTTATGAGTTTATAACTGGGCTCTACGTTAAGGCAATATCGTGATTTGAGAAATGTGTGCGTGTGCTTTGCCGGTTGGAACTCGATTTTACTACGTTTTGCGTTGAGTACAAAACGATTTCAAATGAGTTTTATGAGAGAAAACCATTACGAGTTCTACGTGAAGGCAAACCTGTCTTATGTAATAAGACTTGGGTGTGTAGTTGTGAGTACACACCGGGCATTGCTCTGGTAGCATGTAAGCCCGAATTCTTCTCCGTTCTGGTAACGTTGAGAAAACCCCATTGGTGGCTGTGCCACGTATACCCAATCGGTGGCTGTGCCACGTATACCCCATTGGTGGCTGTGCCACGTTGAGAAACCCATTGGTGGCTGTGCCACGTATACCCAATCGGTGGCTGTGCCACGTATACCCCATTGGTGGCTGTGCCACGTTGAGAAACCCATTGGTGGCTGTGCCACGTATACCCAATCGGTGGCTGTGCCACGTATACCCCATTGGTGGCTGTGCCACGTTGAGAAACCCATTGGTGGCTGTGCCACGTATACCCCATTGGTAGCTGTGCCACGTTGAGAAACCCATTGGTGGCTGTGCCACGTATACCCCATTGGTGGCTGTGCCACGTTGAGAAACCCATTGGTGGCTGTGCCACGTATACCCAATCGGTGGCTGTGCCACGTATACCCCATTGGTGGCTGTGCCACGTTGAGAAACCCATTGGTGGCTGTGCCACGTATACCCCATTGGTGGCTGTGCCACGTTGAGAAACCCATTGGTGGTTGTGCCACGTTGAGAAACCCATTGGTGGCTGTGCCACGTTGAGAAAACCCCATTGGTGGCAATGCCACGTTGAGAAACCCTATTTTGTGGCTATGCCACGTGAGAAAATAATTCGGTGGCTTTGCCACGTGTGTATTGTGGCTATGCCACGTGTGATTTTAAATCAGTGGCTATGCCACGTTATTTGAGAAAGCGTTTAACGCGTATTTTCACATGCTTAGTTTTGCTCTAGAGTGAGCCTTTTACTTCATGTTTTCACATGACTTGACACATGAGAGTGTCGTTTTGAATATTTTCATGCTATGGTTTTCAAATGAGTTTCACATACAAATAAATGCTTTGTGATGTGCATTTTGGTTTATGAAATGAGTCCCCTACCCCCCTTTACTGAGCGATTTAGAAGCTCACCCTGTTTTTCTTTCCCCCCAAAGTTCTTCAAGTGAATAAGGACTTCCCTGCGGCGTACGGAGTGGTGGCTAGTGGAGGATTCAAGCTCCAGGCTATATAATTTGTACTTCGAGGTATATTATCTTTTCATGTACCCAGACTATTAATGTATTTGCAGACACTTGATGTATGACATTATATGGGATGTATTAGGATTAATTGACTTGTAATCGAGTAATGGGTATAATACAATATTCATTATATCATGAAGAGATCCTGAGGCATGATAATTATGATGATGTATGACACTGCACAGGAATGCACTCTTTATTTGTGAATTAACGAGTAAAAAGTTTTAAATTAGCCTTATTTTCCGCATTTTCGGGGCGTGACAGAGTTTTCTTGGTATCAGAGCTTAGGGTGTCTAGTACTGTCAGTGTCGGTTAAGTGAAATAGAATACATCCCAAGTGTCTGTAATAGTCTGGTCATGAACTGAAATTGAGGATTGAGATTTCAATCGATTGTGATATGTACGCGCAGGAGACGAGTTGAGATTGAGAATGAGTAAACGACGAGGTCGTTCGAGGAGGCAGGCAGAGTCCCCTCCACCACCTGTCCCACAACCAGAGAGTCCTAACTCTCGATTTAATCGGATTGAGACCGATGTGAGGCAAGGTTTTGAGCAGATGGCGGCGCTATTCGCGCAACACTTTGGAGTTAATGCCTCGGATACTACCCCTACACCACCACCAGGGCCTCCCATGCCCCCAGTGCCTCCCGTCACTCAGCCTGAGGACAGAAGTAAGGTCCGACTAAAGGAATTTCTGAAGATGAATCCACCTGCATTTAAGGGAAAGAAGGATCCTACAGAGGCTGAGGAGTGGCTGACGGAGTTGAGAGTTATATTTGATTTACTGGGGTGCACCGATGCTGAGAGAGTCAGTATGAGTGCCTATATGCTGAAGGGGAGAGCTCGAGATTGGTGGAGTACTACCCAGGGTATCTTGATGTCCCACCAGGATGTGATTGGTTGGGAAGAGTTCCAGACAGCTTTTAGAACCCAATATGTACCACGAGCCGCTCAGAGAAGGAAACAAGCCGAATTTTTGAGTTTGGTACAGGGTGACATGTCGGTGGATGACTATGAGAGCCAGTTCACCGCACTACTGAGATATGACCCAGAGACCTTCAAGAGTGAAGAGCTCCGCACAGAGAAGTTTGTGTATGGGTTGAAGCCCGTTATTAGAGATAGACTGATGGGGCTATGTATTACCGAGTTTGGAGATGCTCTGAGACGAGCACAAGAGGTTGAAAGAAGGATTGAGATGGTACAATCCCAGAATGAGCTCAGAGCGGTGAATAGAGATAAGGGCAAGAGGCCAGCACTTTTCCAGTCAGAGGCTCGGAGAGGTTCCTTCAGAAGAGGAAGGATTGAGGTGCAGAGGGACAGATGGGAGAGACCCAGAGCCTATCCTATTATCAAGGAGGCCCCTCGATATGTCAGGCCGGAGATGAGGATTTGTAGAGACTGTGGCCGATCGCATGAGGGAAGTTGTACTGGGTCGATCCATGGATGTTTCAGATGTGGTGACATTGGCCACAGAGTGAAGGACTGTCCCCAACCTCAGATACCACATGCTCCGGAGCCCGCTAGACAACAGCCTCAGAGAGTGGATCCCCGGAGACGGGCCACTGCGGCAGAGAAAGGGAAGAAACCTATGGCACAGGGACGAGTGTTTGCCCTGGATAAGGAGACCGCAGACGCTTCGACGGAAACTATAAGAGGTACACTCTCTGTCTGTAATTATGAGGCTCATGTGTTGATTGATTCAGGATCCACGCATTCATTTATTTCTGAGCATTTTGCATGTAGATTAAACTTGAAGTTTGAACCTCTAGAATATATACTACATGTAAATACCCCTATGCGTGAATCTCAGAGAACTGAGTTAATCTGTAGAGGATGTGAAATTAAGGTGGGAGATAGAGTGATGTTAGCAGACCTAATCATGTTGAATATACATGGGTTTGATGTAATTCTGGGGATGGATTGGTTGGCAACCAATCGAGTGAGTTTAGACTGCTACACTAAGATTGTAACTTTCTCCCTACCTGAACCTTACAATGTACGGTTGAGATATTGAGGAAATGTATATATGGAATTCTAGTAAGTCATTTGAGAATTTTAACATTATTTTGGAGATTATTAAATATGATTATTCATGTGAAGGTTATGAGACACTCATCTCAGACGATGAGCGGGAACATCCGAGGATTGAGGATATACCTGTGGTTTGCGAATTTTTGGATGTTTTCCCAGATGAATTGCCAGGTTTACCACCAGAGAGAGAGCTGGAGTTTACCATTGATTTGGTACCGGATACTCAGCCGATCTCTAAACCTCCCTACAGGATGGCATTAGTGGAACTTGAGGAATTGAAGAAACAACTACAGGAGTTATTGGATCAAGGGTTTATTAGACCCAGTGTTTCGCCGTGGGGAGCACCAGTACTATTTGTTAAGAAGAAGGATGGTAGTCTCAGATTATGTGTAGACTACCGGCTGTTGAATAAAGCCACGGTGAAGAATAAATACCCACTGCCCAGGATTGACGATCTACTTGATCAGCTAAGAGGGGCATCAGTCTTTTCTAAGATTGATTTGAGATCGGGCTATCACCAATTGAGGATCAAGGAGGAAGATATTCCAAAGACGGCCTTCAGGACAAGGTATGGCCATTACGAATTTCTGGTGATGTCCTTTGGATTGACGAACGCCCCCGCAGCATTCATGAGATTGATGAACGAGGTGTTCAGAGACTATCTGGATAAGTTTGTGATAGTCTTTATCGATGACATCTTGGTGTACTCTCGGTCGTATGAGGAGTATGCACAGCATTTGTGGTTAGTACTTCAGATACTCCGAGATAAGCAATTATACGGAAAGCTTAGTAAGTGTGAGTTTTGGCTGAACCGGATAGCTTTCCTTGGGCATGTAGTCTCAGAGGAAGGAGTATCAGTGGATCCGAGTAAAATAGCAGCTGTGCTTAATTGGGAAAGACCGAGGACAGTGACTGAGATACGAAGCTTCCTTGGTTTGGGAGGGTATTACAGGAGATTTGTGGAAGGATTCTCGAGGATTACCGCTCCTTTGACTAAGCTCACGCGTAAGGAGACTCCGTTCATATGGAATGATCAATGTGAGCTCAGTTTTCAAGAGTTAAAGAGGAGATTGACAGCGGCACCTGTGTTAACTATTCCCGAGGGATCAGGAGGATTCTCAGTGTATAGTGATGCATCTCACCAAGGATTGGGGTGTGTACTTATGCAGCACAGAAGAGTGGTCGCATACGGATCGCGACAGTTGAAGGACCATGAGCGGAATTACCCCACGCATGATTTGGAGTTAGCCGCTGTGGTATTTGCTTTGAAGATCTGGCGACACTACTTATATGGGGAAAGATTCCAGATCTTCACTGATCACAAGAGTTTGAGATATCTCTTTGATCAGAAAGAGTTAAACATGAGACAAAGGAGATGGATGGAACTCCTTAAGGATTATGACTGCGAGATTCTTTATCATCCGGGTAAGGCGAATGTGGTTGCTGATGCCCTGAGCAGGAAGAGTATGATATCTGCTATGATGATCAGGGAATGGGATTTGTTAGAGCAGTTCGCCGAACTTCGGATCAGAGTTAAAGAGGTAGAGACTGGATTTTTGGCTAGCCTGCGGATAGAGCCCAGGATCATGGATCAGATTAGAATTGGGCAGCGCAGTGATCAGAGATTGATAGACATGGTTAGCCAAGCTGAGCAGAGTTCGCAGTCGGATCTCACCATCAGTGAGGATGGATTGTTGAGGTTCAGAGGACGGATTTGTGTACCGGACGATGATACCCTAAAGAGACAGATATTGAGAGAATCCCACTGCTCACGATACACCATGCACCCAGGAAGTACTAAGATGTACCGAGACTTGAGAAAGGTGTATTGGTGGAGTGGTATGAAGCGAGATGTGGCAGAGTACGTGGCCAGGTGTTTAGTATGCCTGCAAGTGAAAGCTGAGCATCGAAAGCCCGGAGGACTACTACAGCCCTTACCTGTACCTACATGGAAATGGGAGCATGTCACTATGGACTTTATTATGGGTTTACCGAGGACCCGGAGAGGTCGTGACGCGATATGGGTTATTGTGGATAGATTGACCAAGAGTGCCCACTTCCTTGCCATCAAGAGCACAGTTACTGTGGATGCCTTAGCTGAGCTATATGTCAGCGAGATAGCTAGATTACATGGGGCTCCAGTGAGTATTACTTCTGATAGAGATTCCCGATTTACTTCCAGATTCTAGACCCAATTTCAGGAGTCCATGGGATCTCGATTGAGTTTTAGTACCGCCTATCATCCTCAGACAGATGGTCAGTCAGAGAGGACTATTCAGACCCTGGAGGATATGTTGAGGGCGTGTACGATGGATTTTAAGGGATCATGGGATGATCACCTGCCCCTAGCAGAGTTTGCGTACAATAACAGCTATCATGCGAGTATTGGAATGGCACCTTTTGAGGCTCTATATGGTAGGAGGTGTAGATCCCCTGTAGCTTGGGAAGAAGTCGGTGACAAAAAGATAAATGCTCCCGAGCTTGTTGAGCAAGCCGTACAGAGTGTGAAACTCATATGTGAGAGGTTACGGGCTGCACAGAGTAGACAAAAAAGCTACGCGGATGTGCGTAGACTGCCACTCGAGTTTGATGTTGGTGATGCAGTATTTCTGAGAGTATCACCGAGCAAGGGTATCATGCAATTTGGGAAGAAAGGGAAATTGAGTCCTCGATACATAGGACCATTTGAGATTCTTGAGAAAGTGGGTGAGGTAGCTTACAGATTAGCATTACCCCCACAGATGTCCGGAATACACAACGTTTTTCATGTATCTATGTTGAGGAAGTACCACCCGGACCCTTCTCATGTCATAGAGTATGATGAGATGGACATACAGGAGGACATGAGCTACATTGAGGAACCCGTCCGGATTCTCGATAGAAAAGAGAAGGTACTGAGAACCAAGAGCATCCCATTAGTGAAAGTTCTGTGGAAACATCACTCAATGGAAGAGGCAACGTGGGAACTAGAGAGTCTCATGAAGGAGAAATACCCCCATCTATTTTGACTAGTTGAGTTGAATTTGGAGGACCAAATTCTTTTTAAGGTGGGGAGGATGTGAGATCTGAGAATTTCAGACATATTTAATGATGTAATAATAAATTGAAGTGTAATTTATTGAGCTAAGTGAATTGTGGGAATTATAATTGGAGATTTATGTGTTAAGTATGTAAAATAAGCTTGATCCATGAGGACAGATCGATCTGGGAGAAGGAGAGATCGATCTGGTGAATTAAACATGACGAGGAAGGGGAAATTTGAGGAGCAGATCGATCTCCAATGGAAGAGATCGATCTCCTTATGAATCTGTTTGAGAAGGGATCGATCTCATGAGGAAGAGATCGATCTCCAAATGCTTCTGTTTGGGAGAAGATCGATCTCCTCAAGGCACAGATCGATCTCATAAAGCCATAAAGAGATCGATCTCACCCCTCGACAGATCGATCTCCTAGGCATAAAATTGCCCAGATCGTCCCCAAAAATTCAAACGCAGATCGATCTCCCCAGGAGACAGATCGATCTCCTACCTCCAGTCTATATAAGGGACCCGTGTTTTCTCCTGAAATCTTACTTTCTCTCTCTTTCAAACCTCCATTTTTCCGAAAACCTAGTTTCTCACTCCTCCAAATCTCCCATTTCCGGCCAAATCAGCTATTGTGGTAAGAAGGAAAGTTGTTCCTCATCAAAGGGAGAACAACATACTTGGAAATCGAAGGACGAATCGGATCGAGGCGTGAGTTGTGCGTCTCACAAGCTTTGGGTAATTTCTAAACCTCGATCTTGACATTTGAGTTGATTTTGATGTTATTGGTGGTTGAATTTGTGTTGAAATGGCTGAAAGATGACTAGGGATTGATTAAATTTCAATGTGGTAGGAGTGATATGCATATTGAGAATTTTGGTGAATTTAGGAAATTGTGAGCTATAAATGGAAAATTGGACAATGTGGAGAATTAGCGTAGATAATTGGTATTAGAGATATCGAACATTGGGATATTGTGAATAGAGTTGTAGTTTAGGGTTGAGTTACGAGAAATCAAGAGAATTGAGGTGTTATGAGCAATTATGCTCGATTTTAAGAATTGAGGCTTATGTGATGTGGAGTATTGATGTTTTAACATCGTTTGGACAGCTCGGGAGTTCCAGAGTGGAATGCGAGACTAGTCCGTGATACGGGGGAAACGATTGCACTATACGAGGTGCAAAGAGGTAAGGGAAATCTAAACCATTTGTGTATGTGATTTGTAAACTGTTATAGCATGATTTATGATTTATAAACAAGCATGTTGAGAGTTTTGTGTTGAGATTTGAACTGCACACGATTTTATAGCCGGTTGGAGCCCAATGTTTTATGAGTTTATAACTGGGCTCTACGTTAAGGCAATATCGTGATTTGAGAAATGTGTGCGTGTGCTTTGCCGGTTGGAACTCGGTTTTACTACGTTTTGCGTTGAGTACAAAACGATTTCAAATGAGTTTTATGAGAGAAAACCATTACGAGTTCTACGTGAAGGCAAACCTGTCTTATGTAATAAGACTTAGGTGTGTAGTTGTGAGTACACACCGAGCATTGCTCTGGTAGCATGTAAGCCCGAATTCTTCTCCGTTCTGGTAACGTTGAGAAAACCCCATTGGTGGCTGTGCCACGTATACCCAATCGATGGCTGTGCCACGTATACCCCATTGGTGGCTGTGCCACGTTGAGAAACCCATTGGTGGCTGTGCCACGTATACCCAATCGGTGGCTGTGCCACGTATACCCCATTGGTGGCTGTGCCACGTTGAGATACCCATTGGTGGCTGTGCCACGTATACCCAATCGGTGGCTGTGCCACGTATACCCCATTGGTGGCTGTGCCACGTTGAGAAACCCATTGGTGGCTGTGCCACGTATACCCCATTGGTGGCTGTGCCACGTTGAGAAACCCATTGGTGGCTGTGCCACGTATACCCCATTGGTGGCTGTGCCACATTGAGAAACCCATTGGTGGCTGTGCCACGTATACCCAATCGGTGGCTGTGCCACGTATACCCCATTGGTGGCTGTGCCACGTTGAGAAACCCATTGGTGGCTGTGCCACGTATACCCCATTGGTGGCTGTGCCACGTTGAGAAACCCATTGGTGGCTGTGCCACGTTGAGAAACCCATTGGTGGCTGTGCCACGTTGAGAAAACCCCATTGGTGGCAATGCCACGTTGAGAAACCCTATTTTGTGGCTATGCCACGTGAGAAAATAATTCGGTGGCTTTGCCACGTGTGTATTGTGGCTATGCCACGTGTGATTTTAAATCAGTGGCTATGCCACGTTATTTGAGAAAGCGTTTAACGCGTATTTTCACATGCTTAGTTTTGCTCTAGAGTGAGCCTTTTACTTCATGTTTTCACATGACTTGACACATGAGAGTGTCGTTTTGAATATTTTCATGCTATGGTTTTCAAATGAGTTTCACATACAAATAAATGCTTTGTGATGTGCATTTTGGTTTATGAAATGAGTCCCCTACCCCCCTTTACTGAGCATTTAGAAGCTCACCCTGTTTTTCTTTCCCCCCAGAGTTCTTCAAGTGAATAAGGACTTCCCTGCGGCGTACGGAGTGGTGGCTAGTGGAGGATTCAAGCTCCAGGCTATATAATTTGTACTTCGAGGTATATTATCTTTTCATGTACCCAGACTATTAATGTATTTGCAGACACTTGATGTATGACATTATATGGGATGTATTAGGATTAATTGACTTGTAATCGAGTAATGGGTATAATACAATATTCAGTATATCATGAAGAGATCCTGAGGCATGATAATTATGATGATGTATGACACTGCACATGAATGCACTCTTTATTTGTGAATTAACGAGTAAAAAGTTTTAAATTAGCCCTATTTTCCGCATTTTCGGGGCGTGACACCTCACCATGGCCTACCTCTGTGGTTGCAAGTCCAGACCTTCTACAATGGACTTACAAGCCCAAATAGGACCATTGTTAACGCTGCTGCGGATGGAGCGCTAATGTGTAAAACAGAGGAGGAAGCTTACGAGTTGTTAGAAAAGATGGCGGCTAACAACTATCTATGGTCATTGGAGAGGTAATTACCAAAGAAGTCGACGGGTATTTATGAGCTCGACACACTGTCTACCTTGACCTCTCAAATCGCTAACCTTACGAAGAAGGTAGAGTCACTCAGTACCCAACATAATCCTCCCACTAGTCCTAACCCTGTGTATTCTGTCCAAAGTCCTTTTCTTTCCTGCGAGTTGTGTAGCGGTACCCACTCTGTAGATAGGTATCCGCTCAACTTAGAATCGGTTCAGTATGTTGCTCCCCCTACGCAACAAAACAACCCTTTTTTCAAACACATATAATCCAGGGTGGAGGAACCATCCAAACTTCTTCTGGAGCCAAAACCAAGGGCAAACCTCTAACTCCATATCTGTAGGACCCCCTAGTTTTCAAGATCCACCGGTTCAGGTACCACCATAGCCGCAATTTCCATGCCATCCACCACATAATCCATCCCCACCTCAATTTCAGCATCATCCACCTCACTTCCATCAACCATCACCACCAGCACAACCCTTGCAGCCCCAACATTACCACGCACCAGCAGCTGAGAATAAGCCCTCGCTTGAGGAAATGTTCACGACTATCCTGCAAAATCAAGCTGCCTCAATTAAGAACTTAGAAGTTCATGTTGGACAAATAGCTAGTACTCTTAGCCAATGTCCTCAAGGGACCCTTCCTAGTAACACTGAAGTTAATCATGTTAAGCAAAGGGAGGGTAAAGAACATGTTAGATCCATCACCCTTAGGAGTGGTAGAAAGCTAGATGAGCCACAAGTTAAGTCTGTACCTGAACAGCCCATAGTTGATCAACCCATAGGTTTTAATGAAGCAGCTCAAAGGAGCAGGAACATCAGGATTGGGCTGCAAAGGAAACAAAGTTAGGCGCTTCTTCATCTATACCTTTTTCTTCTTCATTACCTTCCTCGTCCTCTGATTCTACACAAGTTCCCACTACATTGCCTCTAGTTAAACCTTAGTACCTTTTCCTCAGAGGTTCCAAAATCAAAAACTGGAACAACAATTTGCTAAATTTCTTGAGGTTTTTAAGAAGCTTTACATCAACATTCCTTTTGCAGATGCCTTAGAGAAAATGCCAAGTTATGTGAAGTTTTTAAAGGATATCCTCTCGAGGAAAAGAAGATTGGAAGATTATGAGACAGTGGCCTTAACTGGGGAATGTAGTGCAATTATCCAAAGGAAATTACCCCCCAAGCTCAAGGATCCCAGGAGTTTTATCATACCCTGCACTATTGGAAATCTATTCTTTGGTAGAGCCCTGTGTGATTTAGGAGCGAGTATCAATCTAATGCCTTTGTCTATCTATCAGAAGTTAGGAATAGGGGATGTCAAGCCCACTACAGTGACCCTTCAGCTAGCAGATCGATCCATCAAATATCCAAAGGGGGTCATTGAGGATGTCTTAGTAAAAGTGGACAAGTTTATTTTCCCTGCAGATTTTATTGTACTAGATATGGATGGAAACAGGGAAGTTCCCATTATTTTAGGCAGACCTTTCCTAGCTACTGGTAGAACTTTAATTAATGTACAAAAGGGGGAGTTGACTATGAGAGTCCTAAATTAGGAGGTGACATTTCATGTTTTCAAACCTTTAAAGCTCCCTGATGACTCTCAAGAGTGTTTTAAAATGGATATTGAGGATATAAGGCTTGAACACAAGAAATCTCAAAGAATGAGGGAAGTATCTAAGGCTCAGAAGGATTTAACTGTTAACATTTTGTCACCACTTTGGCTGATCCTTCTACTCTTCGCCTTGCTCTGAGTGTTGTGTTCTTTAGCTGCATTTGAAGTAGCTGTATTTTTCTTTTCATTTTGTATATAGTTCATTTTTCTTTTTCTTTTATGTTGTCTCTTTCTTTGTTTATTTTGTAGGTTTATTTTCTAGTTTTACGCTTTCAATAAAAGCTTCAGTTGTTCATCATCATCAGAAAGGGGAGTACTTTGTTTCTGAACTTCAATTCTTATATTATTTGCACACTGAGGACACTGTGCACTTTAAGTTTAGGGGAGGGGATATCACTTGAGTATTTTTCAAAAATTTGAGCAAAATTATAAATTGTTTCAAATTTTTTTTCGAAAATCTGAGCTTAAACTGTTTGATTTTGGGATGATTTAGTACTTAGCATGTAGTTTTCCCATAATTCGATGATATGACCCCATGATTAAGTCTGATTTTGATTGACTAAGAAGCATGATTATAGGAAAAGCATGAAGTTGAATTCTTAAATTTGTCTTGATTCTGATTGTGATTTCTTCATCTTACGCACATGTCATGTCATGAATCTGTATATTTATTTAGAGAAAGCTTATGTGGACATAAGAATGCATTTGTTTAGTTAATTTTGTGTATTATATTTTAGAATTTGTTTGATTTAATCTTGAGGTGAAATATTAGATCACACTTAATTAGGGAGATGATTTAGGCCATCTTTGGATCGTTTGAGCCTTTCGAGCTATCCCTGTACATATTTTACCCCTAGTCACCCATCTGGACCAAATAAGCTTTTCTATGTAAATACACCTGCATTAATTTCCTTAGCTTAAATATTCTTTTCCTATCCCTTACCCCGAAAGCATGGAAAGTCATTGGATATATTGTGAGCTTTGTACATATGAGTATCTGGTGATAGTGAAAATTTAAAAAAAAGGAAAATTGAGAAAAAAAAAAGATGAAAGATGAAAAATATAAAAATAGAATAAAGTGTTTAGCAAAAGAAATAAGTTTGGGGGAAATAAATTGAGCTCTTACATTAAGATCCTAGAAGTAATGCATGTGAAGGGGTAATTAAACCTAAAACGACTTTATCATACCTTAGCCCTAGCCTTACATTACAAGCTTAATGAAGTCCTATTGATCTTTAGTTAAGTGTGATTACATTAGTGGAGAGAGAAGTGAAAAGCAAACTTCTGGGAATGATAGCATGTTTTTGACTTTGCATTCACTATGTTTGCATAATCTGATCCGGGTAATGTACTGTGAAGTGACTTTGACATTTTTCACACACTCACGAGGAGTGCAATTTGGGTTAGGACTTATGATTGAATAATTTTGAATGTTGGACTTGTAATTGTGAATCTTTAAGATCATAGTCTGTACTTTTTCTTTGAGGATAATATTGAGAAAATTATTGTGTTTAGTACTTGTCATTCCTACAATTATTTTGTTTTGCTTGAGGACAAGCAAAAGCTTAAGTTTGGGGGTGTGATAATTCTATATTTTTATAATTATTTGTGCTTAATTTCCTAATTAATTATTTAAATCCCCAATTTATTTTGTTAATTATCCCCTTTATTAATTAAAATTTTCATGTTTGCAGATAAATTAAATCCAGATGAATTGTGAATATTTCGGTAGAAAATTGACCGAAATTGAGCTAAAATCGAGACTGGACCACGCGGACAACACGAGCCTAGCACATCCAATTGGACAAAAAGACAGATGACATTGAAATATTATTTTTCAAGGAGCCAATGGTGTGAAGATAAGTGGCCAAACAATGCCAACTCATCTAGGATGGGAAAATTACAATTGTACCCTTAAGTGTGTATATAAATAAGAAAAAGATGGCAATTGAAAGTGGAGCTTTAGTTTTTTTTAGGTTAAACATTTATTGTTAGGTTTTATTTTTTTAGGTTTTCTTTTAATTTTTTTTTTCGGCTGGTGATAGCAGCCAGGATTCATCATATTTCTTCTAGGATTTGTTCAGTTTCCATTCCATTATTATTTTACCGTTTAAGTTTTAATTAAAAGTTATTATTTTTATATTATTGCTCTCGGTTTGCTTCCTATTTTAGTTTTCTTTCTTTGATTTTCTACTGCTTATTCATATTTCGCTACAGTCGCTCTTTATGCTTCAATTGTTATTGCCATTATCCTGTTCTGATGCCTTGATGCAAGATTCAATGCCATGTACTGTTCCTGCATTACTGGCACAATGGAACATCGGTAAGATGAGCAAATCATGAAGCCAAGCGTGACCCCTGGAGCTTGCATTTCTCTGTTTTATGGTTTCCTCTAGTTCGGTTTCATCTTTAGTTACTGAGTTTTTCTTTTTTCTTTTTCTTTCGCTTTAAGTTTAATGACTTTTAGTGCATTGTAGTTTCTGTTTCATTATCTACTTCCATTCACTGCATTATATTAATACCTCACTTCTCTATATTTTAGAAGATTAGCTTTTGGTTACTAGGTTAGCATCTAGTTAGATTTGTATTGCATTTGCTCATCTTTACATTTTCTTTTTCTTCTTTTCTTTTTCTTGTTGGTACTGATGAGGGTAAGTTTGCTGCCATGTGGAATAGAGCATATGATGAGTGAACTCAAACAGTATACATAGGTTACACATTCTCCTTTGTTCTACTCTGTTATTTATCTATTATACTATTCATATGAGTTTGTTTGTGTAATCAGTATTAATCCATGTTGCTCGATTTCCTTTGTGTTTCTACTGATTTTCTGTTTAGATTATTTAGTTTTTGTTGAAGCTTCGGTTCTCTGCATATGTTTCTTTTTCTATGAGTCTTGCCTCGGTGATTTATTATTCTCCGGATGAACACAACATGAAAACTGGGCTGCTGTGAAGGACTTGTGCTGCTGATTGAACCAAGGTTGCTGGTGCAGGAAATGAACAGTTGAGGCAAGAGAAGGCATGACCAGTTCCAAGAGAGGCAGTTAGTACAGCATTACAGGGAACAAAACTGAAGTATTTATGTTCTACTGCAGGTACACGATTTCATCAGCAAAACAAGGCAAACGCAGGAGCTGCTGCTGCTTGCATGACCTGCTGTAGCTACCTTTCACCGAGGAGGACACCGCCTGGAGCAGAGTAGTACGTGGAGCTATTGCCAGCTATGCAGGACAACAGAACCATAAGCAGAACCTGCGAGTAGCAGAGACCGGTGCATTACCTGAATAGCGGGACCGTGCGGGAAAGAGCAAGACACGCCTGGAGAAACTGATGAAGAAATGTGTGCAGTAGTGCAATTGGGACCACTTTAGTGGTTTTGTAATTGCCTAAGGCCATGTTTGGCAAATTCCTATTGTAGTGGTTTAATTCATTTTACATGCATTTTTAGATAGATTAATTTCAAGTTTATTAGTTAGCTTAGTTAGTTGCTTTCTAATTTGCATGTTAGTCATAGTTGCTTTGTTTCATTAGATTAACTTAAATGTAATTAGGTCACTAATTAATTTTTATTCTAGTATTAGGGACTGTGCTTTAAATTAATTTAAATAAACTCATTTTATGCATTTTAAGCTTTCATTTTAAAATGAATAATCCAAAAATGTGTTTCATGCATTAGTTAGATTCTAGTGTTAAGTTAGTACTTAGATATATTTAAGAGTAATTTTCGATTCATTAGTTTAGACATTTAGATTTATGATTATTTTTCTTAATTTTCTAGGATTTTCTTTTAATAGATCTTAGGTTAGTTTAAATTGCAATTTTTATAAATTAGATTAATTTGCATGCACATTCTATTTTAGACTTGTTTAATTGTAGTTTAATTAATTTTATTTCCTTATTTTCATATGTGCATTTTATTTTAATTGCGTTAATTAGTTTTAACTATTTTAATTATTTTCGTAGGTATTTGCTTTTAATTGCGTGGAGCACTATAAGTAATTTTGCTCGGTTTTATTTTCTTTATTTTATAGTTTTATTATTTTCAATACTGTTAGCTTTGTAGATCACCTTTCAATTTTATAATTTGTTAGAATATACTTAGGGTAAGATTAACCGGTAGTTAATTAGGCTAACCAACTTCTCTGAGGGACGATAACTCGGGACTCAAGTCTCATTATTACTTGTACGACCCGTGCACTTGCGGTAATACGTTTAGGGCATGTCAGAGACACATTTCCTCAACTCCATCAAACTTCATTAGTTAATCACACCTAACCATCTCACAATCATGCATATAACATCACCATCACCATAGTACATTCGTTCCATCATTAGTTCAATCCATAGTTCACTTTCTCATACTAAACCCATTTTTAACTATGGCTAGTTCATCATATTCTAAGTAGTTCCAACCATCAATACATACACCAATCAACTCCTAACAACATCTAAATAAACATACTTAGAGTTGGTGTAATAGAAACTCACCTAGCTTGACTTTTCTCTTGCCCGAAATTCTCCTTCAATCCTTCAAGTTAAATGTTAGTTCCAAGATATGTTGTTCTCCTCCTCACAATGAAAAACTTTACTTAAATATCATTTTTCTCAAATCCTTTTGGAAAGGGTGGTATTCTAGAGTGAGAAACTAGGTTTTTCTTTCGAAAAATGGAGGGGGGTTGATGTCTGAGGAAGATGGCACGGATTGTCGAGCTTTTTATAGATTTCACATTATGAGATCGATCTCCGAGGGGTGGAGATCGATCTCCCCTTGTTTAAAGTCCTCCAAAATTGTGACAATTGTAGGCAGGAGATTAATCTTCTCTTTGGGTGAGATTGATCTTGGCTAGGCAGAGGCTTATGGAGATCGATCTGCCATAGGGATGAGATCGATATGTTCTTGGCCGAGACAAATTGAGATCGTTCTCCCAAGGAAGGGATCGATCTCTTCCAGGAAGAGCCACTTTGAGATCGATCTTCTTGAGGAGAAGATCGATCTGCTCTTCATCAGAGGGTCGATCTGGCTTGAATAAAGGATCGATCTTCTTGCCTAAAAAACCTTTGTGTTTTCATTTCGAAATTGCAAGATCGGTCTTGTCACCACATGAGATCGATCTGACCTTCAAATTTGGCCTTCATTTGGCCTAGAATTTCAAAGGAACTATTGCATTCAATTGCTTCACTACTCAATTAACATTCTATCCATACTTAACACTTAAAAACATCCATTTCTTGAGATTTATATGTAATGTAACTTGTCTGTACATTCCAAAATCATAAACATACATAGGAATTTACAGATCTTACATTCCTCCTCTCCTTAAAAGAATTTGGTCCTCCAAATTTGAACCAAGTCATTCTTCAAAAAGTCGGGGGTACTTCTCTCGTATCAGGTTCTCCAGCTCCCAAGTTGCCTCTTCTGTTGAGTGGTGCTTCCAGAGGACCTTTACCAATGGAATTCTCTTTGTCTGAAGTACCTTTCTCTCTTGTCAAGGATCCGGACAGGTTCTTCTACATAGCTCATGTCTTCCTAGATGTCTAATGTTTCATACTCGATGACATGGGAGGAATCATGATTATACTTCCTCAACATCGAGACTAGAAGACATTACGAATCACGAAAAGCTGTGGGGGTAAAGCTAACCGGTAGGCGACATCTCCCACTCTCTCTAGTACCTCAAATGGACCAATAAAATGGGAACTCAGCTTCCCTTTCTTCTCAAAGCGTATGATACCTTTACTTGGAGACACTTTAAGGAACACAAAATCTCCAATTTGAAACTTAAGTGGTTGTCTACGCACATCAGCGTAACTTTTCTATCGACTTTAAGCAGCCCGTAATCTATCACAAATAATCTTTACATTCTGAATTGCCTGTTCAACAAGGTCGGGAGCAATTACCTTTCGGTCACCCATTTCTTCCCAAGCTATGGGGGATCTACACCCCTCATACCATACAGAGCCTCATAAGGTGCCATACCAATACTCGCATGATAGCTATTGTTGTATGCAAACTCAGCAAGGTGCAGGTGATCATCCCATGATCCCTCAAAGTCCATCGTACATGCCCGTAATATATCCTTCAAGGTCTGTATAGTCTACTCGGACTGATTGTCAGTCTAAGGATGATAGGCAGTACTAATATTCAACCGAGATCCCATGGCTTCCTAAAAATGAGTCCAAAATCGGAGGTAAACCTGGAATCTCTATCAGATGTAATACTCACTACGGCCCCATGCAGTCGAGCTATCTCTTTGACATATAGCTCAGCTAAGGCACTCAAGGTATCTGTACTCTTGATGGCAAGGAAGTAGGCACTCTTAGTTAATTTGTCTACTATCACCTAAATCACATCATGACCTCTCCAGGTCCTCGATAATCCCACGATAAAGTCCATGGTGATATATTCCCATTTCCACTTAGGCACCGGCAAGGACTTAAGTAATCTTCTAGGCTTTTGATGCTCAGCTTTTACTTGTTGACACACCAAACACTTGGCCATAAATTCTGCCACTTCCCATTTCATACCACTCCACAATACACCTTACGCAGGTCTTGATACATCTTAGTACTACCTGGGTGCATGGTGTAACGGGAATAGTGAGACTCCCTCAAAATTTGCTGTTTCAAGGTATCATTTCTTGGGAAACAAATATGACCCTTAAACCTCAGCAATCCATCGTCACTGACCGCGAAATCTGATTGTTGGGTCTTCTCAGCTTGGCTAACCAAATCCAGTAGCTTCTGATTAATTCTCTGTCCAGTTCTAATCTGATCCAAAATACTGGGCTCTATCCCTAGGCTAGCCATAAATCTGACCTCTGCTTCCTCAACTCTTATCCTGAGTCCGGTGAACTGTTCCAATAAATCTCATTCCTTGATCATCATGGCAGAAACTATTCTCTTTCTGCTTAGGGCGTTCGCAACTACGTTCGCCTTCCCCGGATGATGTAAAATCTCGAAGTCATAGTCCTTAAGGAGCTCTATCCATCGTCTTTGCCTCATATTAAACTCCTTTTGGTCGAAGATATACTTCAAACTCTTATAGTTAATGAAGATCTGAAACCTTTCCCCATATAGGTAATGCCGCGATATCTTCAATGCAAACACCACTGTGGCTAGCTCCATATCATGTGTGGGGTAGTTCCGCTCATGGTCCTTCAGCTGTCGTGACCCATAAGCAACTACTCTTCCGTGCTGCATGAGTACGCACCCCAAACCCAGATGGGAAGAATCACTATACACTGCGAAGCTTCCAGATTAACTTGGAATCGTTATAATGGGCACGGTAGTCAATCTCCTTTTTAGCTCTTGAAAACTTTGCTCACACTGATTCGACCATATAAACAGAACGTCCTTACATGTAAGCTTAGTTAGTGGAGCTGCAATCTTGGGGAATCCCTCAACAAACCTCTTGTAATATCCTGTAAGTCCCAAAAAACTCTGAATCTCTTTAACTATCCTCGATCTCTCCCAATTAAGTACAGCTTCTACCTTAGAGGGATCAACTGATACCCCGTTCTTAGATACAATATGACCAAGGAAAGCTACCATATCTAGCCAAAACTCACTTTTACTGAGCTTTCCATACAACTGCTTGTCTAGGTGTATCTGAAGCATAATCCTCAAATGATGTGCGTGTTCCTCTTGGGACCGAGAGTATATAAGGATATCATCAATGAAGACCATCACAAATTGATCTAGATAGTCTTGAAATACATCGTTCATCAAACTCATGAACACAGCAGGGGCATTCGTAAAACCAAAGGGCATCACTAAGAACTCATAGTGGCCATATCTCGTTCTGAAGGCCGTTTCGAAATATCCTCTTTACTGATCCTTAACTGATGATAGCCCAATCTCAAGTCAATTTTAGAAAATACAGAAGCCCCTCTCAGCTAATTAAACAAATCGTCTATCCTTGGTATGGGGTATTTGTTCTTCACCGTAGCCTTGTTTAGTAGTATGTAGTCTATACACAATCTGAGGCTACCATCCCTTTTCCTCACAAACAAAACCAGAGCTCCCCATGGTGACACACTAGGTCTAATAAAACCCTAGTCAAGCAGCTCTTGCTACAGTTTCTTTAACTCTTCCAATTCAACCAATGCCATCCTATATGGAGGTTTAGAGATTGGCTAAGTATCTGGCATTAAATCGATAGTGAACTCCAGCTCTCTTTCTAGTGGTAAACCCGGTAACTCATTTGGAAACACATTCGAAAACTCGCATACTACCGGTATGCCCTCTATCCTCAGAGGTTCCCAACTGATATTAGAGATGAGTGCGATGTAACCTTCACATCAATAATCGAATCCGTGTTTTCAAGAAATCATAATTATATCAATAAGGTTTCTCATAATAATCTTCACACATTTTTATTCCTTAACATTCAAACGTACACTAAATTTTTTAGGTAGAGAGAAAGTTACAGTTTTAGTGTAGCAGTCTAGACTCACGTGATTGGTCGCTAACCAATCCATCCCTAGAATCACATCAAAACCACCCATATTTAATAAAGCTAGATCTGCTAACATTACCTTATCTCCCACCTTAATCTCACACTTTCTACATACCATATAAGCCCTCTGCGACTCACGCATAGGTGTACTTACATGTAAAATATGAGCTAAGAGTTCAGGCTCTAAATTCAATTTACATGCAAAGTGTACAGAAATAAAAGAATACGTAGACCCTGGGTCAAACAACACATGAGCCTCATGATTACAGACAAGAAGTGTACCTCGTATAGCCTCGAACGAGGTGTTTGCAATCTCCTTATCCAAAGCAAACACACGCCCCTCAGTGACAGGCTTCTTTCCTTTATCAGCAGCCGTGACCCATCTCTGGGGGATCATTCTCTGCGGCTATTGTCAAGAAGGCTCTTGGGGATGTGGTCTTTGTGGGCTGCGAGCAATCCTTCACCCTGTGACCCATATCCCCGCACTTGAAACATCCCCGTAGTATCCAAAAATAAATACCCTCATGCGACCGACCACAGTCTCTACAGATCTTAGTGTCAGGTCTGGCACCTTGAGGGGACTCCATACTAATGGGAGGAACCCTGGGTCTATCAACTCTCCCTTTAGGTCCCTCGACTATCTGCCTCTTAAAAGAACCCCTCTTGAAGTTGGTGTGGGAAGCTGCAGGTCTCTTACCCTTATCCTTGGTTATCACTCGGGACTCAGACTGGGACTGTATCAACTCTAGTCCCATCTTAACTTCCTGTGCCCGTCTCCGAGCATCATTGAACTCAGTAATGCAGAGCCCCATCAATCTATCTTGAATTATGGGTCTCAGCCCATAAACAAACCGCTTAGTTCAACATTACCCATCCTTCACAGTCTCTGAATCATATCTCAACAAAGCAGTGAATCGATTCTCATATTCGTCGACTGTCATGCTGTCCTGTACTAGATTCAAAAAATCTGCTTACATCTTCCTCTGGGCAGCGCGTGGGATATACTGAGTCCTGAAGGCCGACTGGAAAGTCTCCCAGCTGATCACCGGATGGATGGTAATCAAGATACTCTAAGTGGTATTCCACCAACATCGAGCTTGTTCCTTAAGCATGTAGGTACCCATACTAACCCTTTCTGCATCAATGCATCCCAGAAAGTCAAAGATTATCCTCATCTCCGTTAACCACTCTT
This sequence comes from Firmiana major, assembly GCA_033439115.1. Classification (NCBI taxonomy): domain Eukaryota; kingdom Viridiplantae; phylum Streptophyta; class Magnoliopsida; order Malvales; family Malvaceae; genus Firmiana; species Firmiana major. Next base: position 70,905,626 of record CM065898.1, on the reverse strand, counting down.
CTGCCTCTGCTGGACCCTTAACCCTTTTAAATGCCAACGAATTCATCTTAAGAAAATCCTTCAACCGACCCTTACCTCCATCCTCGAGCTTGGTCTGTGCCGGAGGCTCAGTGGCGGGTGGCACTGGGTCAGTTTGTATAAGAGGTGGGGGCGGATCCTATGGTGGCGTAGGAGCTGGGGTAGGTGTGGTACCTGAGGCATTAGTCCCGAAATGCTGCATGAATAACATTGTCATCTGCTCAAACCCCTGTCGTACATCCTGCTCCAGCCTATTTATTCGAGAGTTAGGACTCTCAGGCTATGGTTCAGGTGGTGGAGGTGGTTGTGCCTGCCTCCGGGGACGACCTCGTTTCCCCCTTATATTTTATCTCTTACATACCTGCTCGTACACATTAAACATCGGTTATAGTTTTAACCATTAAATTCAATTCATAACCAGGCAAATACAGACACTTGTGATGTAATCTATTTCCACTTAATCGACACTGACAGTACTAGACAACCTTTGCTCTGATACCACCAAATCTGTGACAACCCGAAAGCATGAAAAATAGGGCTAATTTAAAATTTTTCTTAGATTAAACTTCCTACTCAAGGTGTATTCTTATGCAATGTTAATTAATTTATTTCTATCTCATCAACCAATATCCCAAGGATCTCTCAACATCCACACCTACTAAATTAACTATCATTACATCACAAGAAGTCTACTTCTCCATTCATTTACTAATGCCAATCCGATTACATTGTAATATTACTCACATACAAGTGTTTGTATTACACAACTATCTAGGTACAAAATGAATCGAATTATACCTCTCACGTGTACAAGCAATAGCCTGGGGAGAGTTTCATCCACCAGCCTATGTCACGTACACCGCAGGTACCAGCGCTCACTGTAAATAATTTGTGAGGGGAGGAGAAAAGAAAGGGTGAGCTTTCAACTTCGCTCAGTAAGGAGTGTATATGAGCTTTAAAAATCATCATTAAAACATAAGTGTAATAATGACACAATACACATGATTATAAATACGTGATTAAAATCATAGTTAATTAAAATATCTTTATCTCATTATGGAGACTAGGCATAGTATAGACGTCATGAATGCAATCATCACATCACATCATCCTCAATAAGGGCATCTCTCGTTACCAAAACGGAGGCATCTCACGGGCATCTTACATTTCCAAAATAGAGGCATCTCATGTTACCAAAATGGAGGCATGGTAAGACTCAAGCCTAGCAAAGCCTCGACGTCAACCGAAATAGAGGTATCCACCGGTGTGTAAGTTTCGTGACAAGCCTTTAGTCTCAAAAATCACATGCCATTATTATGCAGAAAATAGTTTTGCCTTCATGTAGATCTCATGATAGTTTTGTTTATAAATCTCTTTTAAATAAAAAGATATATTTGCTCACAAAGAACTCAAATCACAAAATCGAGCTCAAATCAGCAAAACATGCACTCAAGTTATAAATCTCAAATCAAATACTTTTCTCAACAAGTATGCTCATTTGTAAACTCCTTTTATGCTACCAAAGCATTTTCATCAGTAGGGAAATACATATGCACAAAAGGTTGCATCCTTTACCTCTTGCACCTTGGGTGATGCAATTTCCCATTTCACGGACTAGCTCCGACTCATGAGTCAAATTCCCGAGCTGTCCAAATAACATCAAAACATCAATAATTGCTCATTATACCATTACTTCACACTTCTATTCATCCAAATCTAAAATGGGGTCTTTCGGACCCTTATTGATTACTTCCTCTATTCTCTCGGTTTTTCACTTATCCGGTTTATAAACCGAGTTCCTTCGATATTAAATAAACATCCAATAGCCTTAGTTTAATCCATTTATTCATGTGTTTTCTTAAACACCCTAGATTCACATTTCCTCAACTCCATCAAACTCCATTAGTTTATCACACCAAACCATCTCACAATCATACATATAACATCACCATCACCAAAGTACATTCATTCCATAATTAGTTCAATCCATAGTTCACTTTCTCATACTAAACCCATTTTTGACTATGGCTAGTTCATCATATTCTAGGTAGTTCCAACCAAGAATACATACACCAATCAACTCCTAACAACATCTAAATAAACATACTTAGAGTTGGTGTAATGGAAACTCACCTAGCTTGACTTTTCTCTTGCCCAAAATTGGAAGACCTCTTGCTCCTTCAATCTTTCAAGTTAAATGTTGATTCCAATATATGTTTTTCTTCTCCTCACAATGAACAACTTTACTCAAATAGCCTTTTTCTCAAATCCTTTTGGAAATGGTGGTATTCTAGAGTGAGAAACTAGGTTTTTCTTTGGAAAAAATGGAGGGGGTTGATGTCTGAGGAAGAAGGCACGGATTGTCAGACTTTTTATAGATTTCACATTATGAGATCGACCTCCAAGGGGTGGAGATCGATCTCCCCTTACTTAAACTCCTCCAAAATTTTGATAATTACAGGCAGGAGATGGATCTGCTCTTTAGGTGAGATCGATCTTGGCTAGGCAGAGGCTTATGGAGATCTATCTGCCATAGGGATGAGATCGATCTGCTCCTGGCCGAGACAAACTGAGATCGTTCTCCCAGGGAAGGGATCGATCTCTTCCAGGCAGAGCCACTTTGAGATTGATCTTTTCGGGGAGAAGATCGATCTACTCTTCATTAGGGGATCGATCTGGCTTGAATAAAGGATCGATCCTCTTGCCTAAAAAACCTTTGTGTTTTCATTCCAAAATTGCATGTAAGACCCGAATTTAATTAAAATACAGAAATTAAATAAGAAAAGATGGGGAAAGTATGAAGGAAGTCGGGTTAAATTAATCCCGAACACGTGTAAGGGTAAAATGGTCAAAAGACCAAAAGGTCGGTATAATTTCGATAAGAAAAATTTAATTAAAAATATGGATTTGAGAAATCTTGGTCAATAAAGGTGAAATAAATTTATTTTGGGTTAAATTGATCAAGATATTAATTTATGGGAATTAATCGGGATTTTTAGTTTGGAAAAATAATCCCGAAAATAATCGAAAAATATACCAAAAAGTCACCCGGGACAATATCTCGAAAATACGGAGAAATTATACCCGAAAAAGAGGTTAAAATTTAATAAATAAATTAAATAAAAATTAAATTAATTGAATAAGAATAAAATAATAATTTTAAGAGATATTTTGGGTATTTATAGTATTTTAAGGAATAGTGTAATAAATAAAATAAATAATAATAATAAAAATAATTAATAAAAGAAATGAAAAAAAAGGAAACTGGAAAGAAAACAATCGGGGAGAGAGAAACTAAACAGAAGCCGAGAAAAGAGAAGATGGTCGGCGAGCCGTCCGGCAGCCAGAGACCCAGGCGAGGGCCGACGAAGGAAGCCCGACGCCAGGCGATCCTTCAGCCACCGGAGACGCGCCGTTTGGAGGCCGGAGGACGCCGAAAAACAGAGGAGAAGCCGCGGGAGAAAAAAGGGAGATCGGCGGCGAACGGCGCCGATCTGGCCAATCCCACCCCTAGCCGAACGTTCCCAAGGCCAAGACGAGCAGATTGGCGGTGGTGGCAGCCACCGAAACCGACGGACGGCGTCGAAAACGGCGGAAGAAGAAATGGGTACCGACGGCGAAGAGGAGAACAGTCGGACCGGCGGCATTCCGGCGAGCTTGACCCAAACCGAGGGCAGATTCGAGATGCGAACGACCTTGCGGAGCTGCTGGCGGTGGAAGCCGGCAGAGAACCGATCGGCAAGGCGGTGAACCGGCGGTGAACTGGCCGAACCGGAGAGAACCGGCGGTCTGAACCGGTCCGAACCAGACTGAACTGGTTCAGCCAAAAAGAGGGGAAAAAGGAAGAAAAAAGGGAAAAAGAAAAAGAGAAAAAAATTGGAGAAAATTTCTGTGATGCAATCGAGCTTCGGGTAAGTCGATAAGCGGTCGAATTGACCCGATTTAAATTTCGGAGTATTTAATTAATTTTGGGCTGAAAACTTACCCGGAAAATTATAAAATTATGTAGCTCGACGATTGGCATCCAACGAGAGCTCAAGATAGCCTCGATTTGCGGACTAGCATGGAATCTCAGGTAAGTAACCTTTATTTATGACAATTACCTCGTTATACGTGATATTGATTTAATTTCCGCATAAATTGAATTAAATTATGAAAATTTAGATAATTGTCGTAAATAGTGAATTTAGCTATTCGAGAGTTAGGACGAGGCCCAATAAATTATTGGTGGGCCCAATGAGCCCAATAGGCCTCGATAAAGTGAAAATTAAGTGGAAAACGGGCTTAAGGCCGATTAAGGCCCATTAAGGTGCAATCGGGCCCAATAGGGGTAAACGGGCCCAATGATTTAAATTAAGCCCAAAAAGTATTAAATACAATTAAATTGTATAATATCTGACCTGAGAAATATTAATACGCAGTTCCGAGTATTTGATTGGGAGCATATCGGACTGTGCGACGAGACAACAGAGGAAAAGAAAAGGTCAGACTCGACAGGAAAATAAGGTAAGGGAATTCTGCGGACTGCTAGAGGTAACTTTACCCAATTTTAAGTTCATTTGCAGTCTTTAAAAATTACTTGAAGAGTCTAGAGGTCAATTAATAATTTTAGTGCCCCGAATGGGCAAAATTACTAAAATACCCTCGTTAAGGGTAAAAATCTATAAATTTAGGAAAATTTGGGAGGAGCAAGAACAAAAGGTTCCTGCTCATTCTGGAGGTATTTTAACACATGCATGAGTAGGCTGGCTCACTTGGAAAGAAAATGCACAACATTGCATACTTTCAACAATATAATTATTTTGAAAACTGTTTTGAGGAAACAGAGCCGCCTACGTGTTTTTATTGACATGTGACGTGCTAAAGCTCAGCTCGCACGATGTTGTCGATTTGTGTGATGCACGCATTAGTGCTGGAGCGAGAGCTCGCACTAGAGTTTTACATGCATAGGTGCTGGAGTCCAACTCGCACCAGATTCTTATATATATATATATGATTTTCGTGACAGGGTGCTAGAGTCTAGCTCGCACCATATTTTTATATGATTTTGAGACAGGGTGTTAGAGCTTCGCTCGCACCAGATTTTTATACGATTTGCATACAGAGTGCTAGAGCTTAGCTCGCACTAGATTTACTTGATTTGATGAGAGTGCTGAGCATTGCTCGCACTGATTTTATGAGAACATGCGATGAGCCGTGCTTGGAGCATCGGGTAGACTGTGTGTCACCGATTAAATAGGCTCGCACGTGCGTTTTGAGACATGGCATGAGTATTGAGAAACAAAACCTCTGTGGGAAGCAGGCCAATTGGGCTGGAGTACCTAGAGATATTATATGGGTTCACGGAGTACGATGTACCGTGCAAGTAGCATGGAGTACGATGTACCATGTGGTGTCTTCGAATACGGCATCTCCGGATGCAGCATCTTCGGATACCTGGGATCGGATAAGACTGACGGGATGGATTGACCCACCTCCTGGGTGGTTCCCGATCATGGTGAGAACCCGCACACTAGGATCCGTGTAGCTGAGGAACTCCCGAGGACACATATGGCCATAGTCCTAGTTATTGCCGTTATACAGATATTGCCTCGTCTCGCATGTCGACGATTTCGATGATTTAAACTGGGTTTTTAATTAAATGTGCATGATGGTTATTTTCATGCTTTTTAAAACCCATATGTGATGTAAACGATTTTCATGATTTTGAGAGAGTCAGGATCACCCGAAGGAGGGGTCGAGTCCTGACTTTATTGTGAAAATTTTAATTGAGAAAGAAATGATTTTTAATAATTGCATGTTGAATTTCCGTGCAAACTTGTTTTACATAACATCACAACATCATATCATTTGTTTTAAAATGTGTGGAGAAAGGGTGGTTTATGCATGGCACCATGTTCATGTAGGTAGTATGGTTACCTACTTGTTCGTAGGATTACCTTACTGAGCTTGATGTGCTCACCCCTTTCATTTTCTCCCATAGATAATCTCCAGTTGAAGTTGAGGCGACTCAGTACTGCATTCCGGATATCCGCTGCTGCCCATCAACATAAGGTATATACACTTGTACATGTTGTATCTACATAAGCATAGCACAGTAACATGTTTGTAAGTAACTTTAGGGGATGTATAAATAATGTAAACAATTATAAATGACTAGAGAAGAAATAAGTTAGATGGTAATTGAATGGTGGGACTGGCATTGACGCACAGCCCAATTATTAGTGGAGTGTTGGTCACGATTCGAGGACAGGTAAGAATTTAAGTAAATAATAAAACGTGAAAAATTAACTCTGATTTTTGGATAGTTTGGGTCGTGACAATTATTATGGTATCAGAGCAGAAATTGGTCTAATGTGTGTCAGTGTCAGTAATTAGGAAATTACATCCCCGTGTTACTGTGGTTAGTTAGATACAATAGTGTATATTGAGATGGGCTTGACTAAGAAATGGTTGAGAATGCAGGAATGCCTAATATGAGTCGCGTTAGATGAGATAGTGCACGAGGCAGAGGTCACAGAGGTAGACCTGAGTCTGCTAAGTCGTATTGAGTTAACTTATGAGAATCGAGATGAGATTGAAATGGAGGCTAATGTTAAGCATGCCCCACTGAGTCCGACAGAGAGATCGGACAGTATTGAGACATGCTTCGCGAGATTGAAGCGGAGTGTGGAGATTATTTTGAGGAGCAAATTGCTCAGATTATGTATAAGATCAGAGGGCGCAGCGGAGCATTGGTGGAAACCCGCTCGACCCATCTTAAGTGTTAAACATCCATAGCTAAGATGAGAAATCTTATTGGATGTGTTCCGGTGACAGGATATCTCGGACATGATTTAAAGGAAATTTCGGATTAAAGTCCTTACTCTGACCCAGAGGATTTGATTTATTGATGAGTATGATTTATGAGTATGGTGACTCAGTTATATTCTTGGACAGATATTACCTCGACACTATGAACAAGTGACAGTTGAGATGTCTAAAAGTTTATGGAAATGGCTCAATTTTTCAATTAGAGTCCGATTGGCCCGTGATATATTACCTATACCGAGGCAGTGCGCAAATTTACAGTTGGGTAAATAAGAACATGAATTGCACACCTCTGAGATTGGGAAAGGTAGTAAGAGCTGAAATAGAGACAGAAAAGAGAATCGAGAAATGACAAAGATGTTAAAATGGGAAAATGGTAATTGGTAAAAGATTTAATTTGACGAGTCATGGAGTAAGATAATTGGTAAGGCCCCAGTGCATCCAATTTTTGCGCTGTTGAGGGGCATTGTGATTGGAGGACCCCGACCTGCTACGAAGAGTGTAGCAGTGTAAGCAGTGTGGGATGTGTGGTGGATACCATGGAAGGAGGGTCTATACTTACACTGTATTGATGAAAATGGCCGTTAAGTGTGGTAAGACGGACCATTGGTTTGATTGTACAGAGTTGGGCGAGATCGCCCCACAGGAAAGTAAAGAGACAGAAAAACTTAGTTGGTATAGCTGCAACGAAAAGGGAGGCAATAGCCGAAAAGAAAAGAAAAAGGAAAGTAGATGGTTGGACGAAGGCAAGAGGATGTCTTGGACCAGGACACTATTGATGTTTCATGGATGTGGTGTAAGATACCACACTTGTTATGAATAATGAAGTACATATGTTTATTGATCCTGGTGCCACATATTTATTTATACCGCCTTCATTCGCATATAAGTGAGTAAAAGGCATGAATGCCTACATCATTGGGCATAATACTGATAAATGAGTACCCCAATGGAGGAGGATTAATTAACAGAATATGGATATAGAGATTTTAAGTTAAAAACAGGAGTGCAACAGTTGAATTACAGGAGTAAAGGATTGTACTCACGGAATCAATAATGAAAGTTTTGTCATGATGGATATACGAAAGGAGATAATCTTTGAGATAAGATAGATCCTAAATACAAGATGTATTGGAGTAAGAGACATATGCTAGGTAAGGAATACCCTTAATATGTGAAGTCATTAGAGATTAAGCAATTAGTATCGAATATAAATTATGACCACATAGACTGAGATATTACGTAGTTGTGGTTAAGTCTAAAGGTTAATAAAGGTATTTCAAAATACCTCCCCGCCTGAAGACTTGACAGCGTCTAAAAGTATATATATATATATATAACCTATAACGTGAAATCGATCGTCGTAATAGATAACTTTAGCGTTAGGATACCTTTACTAAGACGATGAGAATATTAAAATTTGACAAATCATAAGGTTAACATAGTAAAATTTAATAAGAGCCGTTAAGATAAGAAAAGGAAATGGCGCAGGTTAGTACCTGAAAACGTAAGCGATTTTGAAGGATCTTATACGCTTATGAGTAAATAAGTCAAGGATATAGGCGATTGAATTATGCAGTGGAGCTCAATTATGATGAGTTATTTAAACTTTACCTGGACCGACTTGTAATCATCATTATTGATGATATATTGGGTTTAGTTAAAGTCCAGGACAAATTTATAAGCAACAATTGGGAAATTGCTTTTGCAGATGGTTGCTGTGAGTTCTAAAAGGATATACCCTGACGACACGTTTAACTAAGAAAACGTGGTCTTTGAATAAGATGATAAATAAGATGATGGATGTGATATAAATTTCGATGTAGTGAAGTATGAACTGACCACTGTGATTAATTTCACCATACCCAACAGCTCAAGAGGTTTTCAATGAATATGGATACCTCAAAATTATGAATGAGCTGTGTATTGATGTATAATGGGAAGATAGTCAAGTATGGAGTCAGACAACTCCTTGATCACGAAATAAACTATCTGTCCCATGATTTAAAGTTTGCAACAGTATTTGTACCGAGGATATGGTACTACTATGTATATGGTGAGAAATTGTGGATATGCACTGATCATAAAGCCCGAGTATCTGTTTTCACAGAAAGAGGCGAATATGAGAATACATAGTGGGTTAGAGCTTCTGAGAGATGTTGATTTATGAAAATTTTTACCACCCAGGAAAGGCTAATGTGATGACTGATGCCTTGAGCAGAAAGAGCCTCGGGATGGTATTACATATGATGGTCAGGGAGCGTGAGCTGCTAGAGCAGTTATGAACCTCAGTATTGATGTGATCCCTTCTGATGAAGACAGTGATTGTGTGACAGCTAGCCTGAGACTAGAACCGGATGAGAGTGCCCGGATTTGACAGGCTTAGCGTGATAATCGGTATGATGTCGATAGTTGGGCCAGATTCAGAAGGGTACAGTGACAGAGTTCACAGAGTATGATAATGATTTACAGAGAGGTTCAGAGACAGTATGAGTGCTCCCCAGGACCACAGTTGATGAGATAGTAATTTTGTCAGAAGCTTACTCTTCAGGATATACAGTGCATACGGAAAGTAATGAATATATATATATATATATATCAAAATCTCTGAAGAGGGTATTGGTGGTCAGATGTGAAAAGAGATGGTAGAGATTGTGAAAAAGTGCCTAGTATGTCAGCAGAATAAGGTAGAGTATTAAAAGTCTGCAGGGTTATTGCAGTCTCTACCTATATCGACATGGCACGGAAATGAGAGCAAGTCTCCATGAATGTCGTGATGGGTTACAGAGAACCCAGGTGAATTACGAGGCTATTTGGATGATAGTCGATAGAGTGACTAAGTCTACCCACCTTTTGGTTATGAAATCCCCAAATACTCTGAGTATATATGAGGATTTATGTGCAAGGAAGCTTGTAGAGCATTTAGTAGCGTTCCAGTGAGCATGGTATCATATAGGGATTCCCGCTTCACTTCTTACTTCAGGGAATATTTTTAGGAAGCTATGGGAACCCGACTGAGTATTAAGCACAGCTTTCCATCCTCAGACAGATGGTCAGTCAGAGAGGACTGTACAAGTTCTGGAGGATCTGATGAAAGCGTGTGCCATTGATTTTATAAGCTCCTGGAATGATCAGTTGATTTCTAATTGAATTAGCCAATGGTGACAGTTGTCACTTGAGTATCGGGATAACAAGATATGAGGCAGTGTATGGCTGTAGGGGTTGTTCCCTAAATTGGATAAGAAAAAGTGGGTGACAGATAGAATCATTTTCGACTTTGGATAATAAGTCTCTGAGGATGTTTAGTTAAGGATGAGAGACTAAGAACACCTCAGAGCAGATAGACAAGTATGGAAATTCACCTTTGGTGAATTAGTATGGTTGAAATATTTCTTGTCCTAAGGGAATAAGGACATAGCGAACTTTTGGAAGAAGGTAAATTAAGTTACGCTGGATGGAATAATTTGAGAGATTGGACAAGTGGGAGATAAGACCTGTAGGTTGGTGTTATCACCTGAATTAACAGGCACCCACAATGCATCTCAGCTTTTGATGCTTCGGAAATACTATCCAGATCCAGCATAGGTGATAGGATATGAACTCCAAAAGTTCAGTTTAATGAAAATATAAATATATTGATAAGTTGATTCGGGCATTAAATAGGAAAGAGACAGTATTGAGGTTTAAGACGATCTCCCTAATTAAAGTCCTTTGGTAGTAATACACTCCGGAGAAGGTCACGTAAGAATTAAAGAAGTATGATACGATTGATGTACCCGGAGTTGTATATGGACGCATATGACTTGGTTCTAATTTGGAGGACCAAATTCCTTAAGTGGGGGAGAGTTGTAAGACCCGAATTTAATTAAAATACGAAAATTAAATAAGAAAAGATGGGGAAAGTATGAAGGAAGTCGGGTTAAATTAATCCCGAACACGTGTAAGGGCAAAATGGTCAAAAGACCAAAAGGTCGGTATAATTTCGATAAGAAAAATTTAATTAAAAATATGGATTTGAGAAATCTTGGTCAATAAAGGTGAAATAAATTTATTTTGGGTTAAATTGATCAAGATATTAATTTATGGGAATTAATCGGGATTTTTAGTTTGGAAAAATAATCCCGAAAATAATCGAAAAATATACCGAAAAGTCACCCCAGACAATATCCCGAAAATACGGAGAAATTATACCCGAAAAAGAGGTTAAAATTTAATAAATAAATTAAATAAAAATTAAATTAATTGAATAAGAATAAAATAATAATTTTAAGAGATATTTTGGGTATTTATAGTATTTTAAGGAATAGTGTAATAATTAAAATAAATAATAATAATAAAAATAATTAATAAAAGAAATGAAAAAAAAAGGAAACTGGAAAGAAAACAATCGGGGAGAGAGAAACCAAACGGAAGCCGAGAAAAGAGAAGATGGCCGGCGAGCCGTCCGGCAGCCAGAGACCCAGGCGAGGGCCGGCGAAGGAAGCCCGACGCCAGGCTATCCTTCAGCCACCGGAGACGCGCCGTTTGGAGGCCGGAGGACGCCGAAAAACAGAGGAGAAGCCGCGGGAGAAAAAAGGGAGATCGGCGGCGAACGGCGCCGATCTGGCCAATCCCACCCCTAGCCGAACGTTCCCAAGGCCAAGACGAGCAGATTGGCGGTGGTGGCAGCCACCGAAACCGGCGGACGGCGTCGAAAACGGCGGAAGAAGAAATGGGTACCGACGGCGAAGAGGAGAACAGCCGGACCGGCGGCATTCCGGCGAGCTTGACCCAAACCGAGGGCAGATTCGAGATGCGGACGACCTTGCGGAGCTGCTGGCGGTGGAAACCGGTAGAGAACCGGCCGGCAAGGCTGTGAACCAGCAGTGAACCGGTCGAACCGGAGAGAACCGACGGTCTGAACCGGTCCGAACCGGACTGAACTGGTTCAGCCAAAAAGAGGGGAAAAAGGAAGAAAAAAGGGAAAAAGAAAAAGAGAAAAAAATTGGAGAAAATTTCTGTGATGCAATCGAGCTTCGGGTAAGTCGATAAGCGGTCGAATTGACCCGATTTAAATTTCGGAGTATTTAATTAATTTTGGGCTGAAAACTTACCCGAAAAATTATGAAATTATGTAGCTCGACGATTGGCATCCAACGAGAGCTCGAGATAGCCTCGATTTGCGGACTAGCATGGAATCTCGGGTAAGTAACCCTTATTTACGACAATTACCTCGTTATGCGTGATATTGATTTAATTTTCGCATAAATTGAATTAAATTATGGAAATTTAGATAATTATCGTAAATAGTGAATTTAGCTATTCGAGAGTTAGGACGAGGCCCAATAAATTATTGGTGGGCCCAATGAGCCCAATAGGCCTCGATAAAGTGAAAATTAAGCGGAAAACGGGCTTAAGGCCGATTAAGGCCCATTAAGGTGCAATCGGGTCCAATAGGGGTAAACGGGCCCAATGATTTAAATTAAGCCCAGAAAGTATTAAATACAATTAAATTGTATAATATCTGACCTGAGAAATATTAATACGCAGTTCCGGGTATTTGATTGGGAGCATATCGGACTGCGCGACGAGACAACAGAGGAAAAGAAAAGGTCAGACTCGACAGGAAAATAAGGTAAGGGAATTCTGCGGACTGCTAGAGGTAACTTTACGCAATTTTAAGTTCATTTACAGTCTTTAAAAATTACTTGAAGAGACTAGAGGTCAATTAATAATTGTAGTGCCCCGAATGGGCAAAATTACTAAAATACCCTCGTTAAGGGTAAAAATCTATAAATTTAGGAAAATTTGGGAGGAGCAAGAACAAAAGGTTCCTGCTCATTCTGGAGGTATTTTAACACATGCATGAGTAGGCTGGCTCACTTGGAAAGAAAATGCACAGCATTGCATACTTTCAACAATATAATTATTTTGAAAACTGTTTTGAGGAAACAGAGCCGCCTACGTGTTTTTATTGACATGTGACGTGCTAGAGCTCAGCTCGCACGATGTTGTCGATTTGTGTGATGCACGCATTAGTGCTGGAGCGAGAGCTCGCACTAGAGTTTTACATGCATAGGTGCTGGAGTCCAACTCGCACCAGATTCTTATATATATGATTTTCGTGACAGGGTGCTAGAGTCTAACTCGCACCATATTTTTATATGATTTTGAGACAGGGTGTTAGAGCTTCGCTCGCACCAGATTTTTATACGATTTGCATACAGAGTGCTAGAGCTTGGCTCGCACTAGATTTACTTGATTTGATGAGAGTGCTGAGCATTGCTCGCACTGATTTTATGAGAACATGCGATGAGCCGTGCTTGGAGCATCGGGTAGACTGTGTGTCACCGATTAAATAGGCTCGCACGTGCGTTTTGAGACATGGCATGAGTATTGAGAAACAAAACCTCTGTGGGAAGCAGGCCAATTGGGCTGGAGTACCTAAAGATATTATATGGGTTCACGGAGTACGATGTACCGTGCAAGTAGCATGGAGTACGATGTACCGTGTGGTATCTTCGGATACGGCATCTCCGGATGCAGCATCTTCGGATGCTTGGGATCGGATAAGACTGACGGGATGGATTGACCCACCTCCTGGGCGGTTCCCGATCATGGTGAGAACCCGCACACTAGGATCCGTGTAGCTGAGGAACTCCCGAGGACACATATGGCCATAGTCCTAGTTATTGCCGTTATACAGATATTGCCTCATCTCGCATGTCGACGATTTCGATGATTTAAACTGGGTTTTTAATTAAATGTGCATGATGGTTATTTCCATGCTTTTTAAAACCCATATGTGATGTAAACGATTTTCATGATTTTGAGAGAGTCAGGATCACCCGAAGGAGGGGTCGAGTCCTGACTTTATTGTGAAAATTTTAATTGAGAAAGAAATGATTTTTAATAATTGCATGTTGAATTTCCGTGCAAAATTGTTTTACATAACATCACAACATCATATCATTTGTTTTAAAATGTGTGGAGAAAGGGTGGTTTATGCATGGCACCACGTTCATGTAGGTAGTATGGTTACCTACTTGTTCGTAGGATTACCTTACTGAGCTTGATGTGCTCACCCCTTTCATTTTCTCCCACAGATAATCTCCAGTTGAAGTTGAGGCGACTCAGTACTGCATTCCGGATATCCGCTGCTACCCATCAACATAAGGTATATACACTTGTACATGTTGTATCTACATAAGCATAGCACAGTAACATGTTTGTAAGTAACTTTAGGGGATGTATAAATAATGTAAACAATTATAAATGACTGGAGAAGAAATAAGTTAGATGGTAATTGAATGGTGGGACTGGCATTGACGCACAGCCCAATTATTAGTGGAGTGTTGGTCACGATTCGAGGACAGGTAAGAATTTAAGTAAATAATAAAACGCGAAAAATTAACTCTGATTTTTGGGTAGTTTGGGTCGTGACATTGCAAGATCTTGTCATCACATGAGATCGATCTGGCCTTCATTTGTAGGCTTCTTACTGTAGTTTTTCCCAGAATTTCAAGGGAATTGTTGCATTCAATTACTTCACTACTCATTTAACATTCTATCCATACTTAGCACTTTAAAACATCCATTTCTTAAGATTCATATGTAATGTAATGTGTTTGTACATTCCGAAATCATAAACATTACATAAGAATTTACAAGTCTTACATAAGGTTGGGCTATTTAACTAAAGCTTAAATTCTATAATTTCCATAGCTGTAAAATCAACCTAGAATTTATATCTATAGTTCAACAATAAATAAATATGAGTAATTTTATGTAGCAGCTCACAAAATTTTCCTTACATTTAGTGGCAGACCGTAGCTCCTCTACGCTTCAATTTGGCAAGTCAATTGGTTCGTCCTATTTCCATTGGGTCCTCCGGAGTTGAAATAAATTATTAATCGTTAATTAGTTATTTCATTCTGAAATAAGCTAGATATCACTCTAAATTCATCATTACATATTTCCTGTAGTCTTATGATTTGGTCTTCACCTCTTGGAGCCTTTAATTAAACCGCACTATGGTTCCCTCTTGATTTTCGATCATATCTCCTTTAGTTATTATTTCCTGACTGAAAGCTTTTTCGGCTTCAAGTTTTCAATCTTGTTGCTTTTAGCTCCTTAGTTCATCCTTTTCCTCACTATTGCTTCACATTCAAATCAGCAAAAAGTAGCATTTGTCTTCTGTCTCAAAACAACACTGTGACATCCCCTACATCAAGAAATTTCAACTTAAGAATTTTCCCTCAAGTCAGCCTTGATTCTCTCCTGTTTCTTTCCTAAATGATCGGTCCTTCAACCTTGATTTCCTTCACCATTTTTTAGTTTCATTTGCTGGCAAGAATAGTGTAAGACCTGAATTTAATTAAAATACGAAATGAATGAGTATTCGTGAAGGGAAGTTGAGTTAAATTAATCCCGAGCACGTGTAAGGGCAAAACGGTCAATAGACCAAAAGTCGGAATAAATTCGATAAGGAAATTTAATTAAAAATAATGGATTGAGAAAACTTGGTCAATAAAGGTGAAATAAATTTATTTCGGATTAAATTGATCAAGATATTGATTTATTGGAATTAATCGGGATTAATCGAGATTTTTAGTTCGAAAAAATAATCCCGAAAATAATCGAAAAATATACCGAAAAATTATTCGGGACAATATCCCGAAAATACGGAGAAATTATACCCGAAAAAGGGTTAAAATATAATAAATAAATTAAATAAAATTTAATTAATTAATTTAGAATTAAATAATAATTTTAAGGATATTTTAAGGGATATTTTGGATTATTGTAGATTATTTTAATGAATACTGTAATAATTAAATAAATTATAATAATAATAATAAAAAAAAGAATCAGAAAAAAAAAAAGAAAGAAAGAAACAGAAACAGAAACGCGAAAGGAAAGGAAAAACGTAGCAGCCGACCGATCAGCCCGACGGCCACCGGTGAGCGACGGGACCAAACGGGGACCAGAGAAGAGAGAAGGCGGGCTGACGAATCCATTGGCGCTGACGACGCGCGCCGACGACCGCTGAATCCTGCGAAATGGCGAATGAAAAACCGAGAAAGAAATCGAGTCGGTCCCGGCGATCCACGACAGCTAGGCATGAACGGAGGCCACCGGCGTGACCGTGAGGAGGAGGCGGTCCTTTTGAGACCGGTAGTAGCCGACGAGACGGCGGGAATCACCGGCGACGGCCAAGGGAAGAAAATGGGTCCGACGGCCGGAGGAGAACAGGCCGGACCGGCCATTTTCCGACGAGCTCTAGGCGAACCAAACCCCGATTCGTGATGCGGACGACCCAACGGAGCTGCTGGCGGTGGAAGCCGACGGAGAATCGGCCGGCAAGGCCTTGAACCGGCGGTGAACCGATCGAACCGGAGAGAGCCGGCGGTCTAAACCGGTCCGAACCGGACTGAACTGGTTTAGCCAAAAAAAGAGAGGAAAAAAGGAAGAAAAAGGGAAAAAGAAAAAGAGGAAAAGTTGGAGAAAATTCCTGTGATGCAATCGAGCTACGGGTAAGTCAGTAGTGGTCGAAATTGACCCGATTTAAATTTCGAAGTATTTAATTTAATTAATTTTGGACTGAGAACTTACCCGAAAAATTATGAAATTATGTAGCTCGACGATTGGCATCCACCGAGAGCTCGAGATAGCCTCGATTTACTTATTAGCATGGAATCTCGGGTAAGTAACCCTTATTTATGACAATTTACATCGTTATGCGTGATATGAATTTAAATTCCGCATAAATTGAATTAAATTATGGAAATTTAGATAAATTGTCGTAAATATTAAATTTAGCTATTCGAGAGTTAGAATGAGGCCCAATAAATTGTTGGAGGGCCCAATGAGCCCAATAGGCCTCGATAAAGTGAAAATTAAGTGGGAAACGGGCTTAAGGCCGATTAAGGCCCATTAAGGTGCAATCGGGCCCAATAGGGGTAAACGGGCCCAATGATTTAAATTAAGCCCAGAAAATAAGAAATACAATTAAATTAAATTGTATAATATCTGACCTGAGGAATAATTATACGCAGTTCAGGACATTTGATTGGGAGCATATCGGACTGCGCGACGAGACAACAATGGAAAAGAAAAGGTCAGACTCGACAGGAAAATAAGGTAAGGGAATTCTACGGACTGCTAGAGGTAAACTTTACGCAATTTCAAGTTCATATGCAGTCTTTAAAATTTATCTGAAGGGTCTAGAGGTCGAATAATAATTTTATTGCCCCAAATGGGCAAATTACTAAAATACCCTTGTTAAGGGTAAAATTTACAAATTTAGGAAAAATTGAGAGGAGCAAGAACAAGAGGGTTCTGCTCATTCTGGAGACATTTTAATGCATGCATGAGTAGGCTGGCTAACCTTGAAAGAAAATGCACAGCATTGCATACTTTCAACGATATAACTGTTTTGGAAACTGTTTTGAGAAAACAGAGCCGCCTACGTGTTTTTATTTACATGTGACGTGCTAGAGCTCAGCTCGCACGATGTTTTGATTTGGGTGATGCATGCATTGGTGCTGGAGCGAGAGCTCGCACTAGAGTTTTACATGCATAGGTGCTAGAGTATAACTCGCACCAGATTTCACATGCTTTTTCGTGACACGGTGCTAGAGTCTAACTCACACCAGATTTTATAAGATTTTCATGTGATTTATATACAAAGTGTTGAGCTTAGCTCGCACTAGATTTACTGAATTTGTGGAGTAGCGCTGTCTGCCCTTGGAGTCAGCCAAAAGGCCCAACAGGCTCAAAAGACCTCTTAGGTGGGGTGAGAGTGAGGGATGAGGTTGGCGGCCTTGTGGGGATGTAAAGCGGGCTCTGCCAGTTTTACTTGATTGATGAGAGTGCTGAGCATCGCTCGCACTGATTTTATGAGAACATGCGATGAGCCGTGCTTGGAGCATCGGGTAGACTGTGTGTCACCGATTAAATAGGCCCGCACGTGCGTTTTGAGACATGGCATGAGTATAGAGATATTATATGGGTTCACGGAGTACGATGTACCGTGCAAGTAGCATGGAGTATGATGTACCGTGTGGTATCTTCGGATACGGCATCTCCGGATGCAGCATCTTCGGATGCCTGGGATCGGATAAGACTGACGGGATGGATTGACCCACCTCCTGGGCGGTTCCCGATCATGGTGAGAACCTGCACACTAGGATCCGTGTAGCTGAGGAACTCCCGAGGACACATATGGCCATAGTCCTGGTTATTGCCGATATACAGATGTTGCCTAGTCTCGCATGTCGACGATTTTGATGAGATCAAACTGGGTTCTAAATTAAATGTGCATGATGCTATTTCCATGCTTTTTAAACCCATGTGTGATGTAAACCGATTTTCATGGTTTTGTGTGAGTCAGGATCACCCGAAGGAGGGGTCGAGTCCTGACTTTATTGTGAAATTTTTAAATGAGAAAGAAATGATTTGAAATAATTGCATGTTGAATTTTTCGTGCAAACTTGATTTACATAACATCATAACTCATATCATCTGTTTTAAAATGTGTGGAGAAAAGGTGGTTTATGCATGGCACTACGTTCATGTAGGTAGTATGGTTACCTACTTGTTCGTAGGGTTGCCTTACTGAGCTTGATGTGCTCACCCCTTTCATTTTCTCCCACAGATAATCTCCAGTTGAAGTTGAGGCGACTCAGTACTGCATTCCGGATGTCCGCTGCTGCCCATCATTTAAGGTATATACATTTGTACATATTGTATCTACATAAGCATAGCACAGTAACATGTTTGTAAGTAACTTTAGGGGATGTATAATTAATGTAAACAATTATAAATGACTGGAGAAGAAATAAGTTAGATGGTAAATGTATGGTGGGACTGGCATTGACGCACAGCCCAATTTGTTAGTGGAGTGTGGTCACGATCAGAGGACAGGTAAGCAATGAAAGAAAATAATAAAACGTGAAAAATTAACTCTGATTTTTGGGTAGTTTGGGTCGTGACAAATAGCACGCTGGTTGTTGTTCCAACCACCTATGAAACTTTCTTTAGCCTTCAAGCCACCACATTCTAGCCTTCTATATCGTCTTACTCTCTTTTTCCTCAAGCTCACCTATTTAACTCTCTCTCGGTTCAGGATTTTCTTATGACACCAGCAGCAGCAGTAGAGTGCCACTGCCTCAACTTGTTTCTCTTTTAACGTTGCTGTGTACAACCTAGTCTCGTTCCTAGGGAATGAAACAAAGGTGTTCCAACTCTCGGCTAAAACTCCCTGCACTTGTGGCTTTGTTTCCTACCACTTTCACACCTACAACCTCACTTCAAGCTTTTGTTTTTAGCCTTCCTAACGGCCTTGCTTCATTTTTGCTAACAGCAGTAGTGAATGCAACAAACAGCCAGCTCTAGTTCCTCCTATACATAGTTTTCGATTCTAGCTACTCTCGGTTTCAATTATTTCTTTTCAGCACCTCTATTTTTCCAATTTACTTTGATATAGATGTTGTAGCAGCTTTCCTCCTTTGGCTTCGGTTCTTTCACGAGTCTCAACTCCACACAGCAACAAGCACTAATGTGGAGATGGTTGGACAAGGTGAATCCGAATTGCAGCAATTGATGAGGTAGTGACAAGCAAGAAAACATGAGAGAAATGTTGGGAAATTCTTTATATGGGTCTACATATATCAATTTATTGTACATTACAGGCTATCTAATTTGTTCAGTTCATTTAAAAGTGATCAAATAAAGTTATTGGACTTTAGTGCATCTCAATTAGTATAAGCTTCACAATGTGTAGAGACCTGATATTTTATTCTATTTTAATGATGGGCCAATATAGGATAAAGTATACTACAATTATAAATAGGTTATGGTCCCCAGTCTAAATGTGATTTTTTCTCATTCTCATATCCCATCAGTGAGTGAGTTAGGGTTTTCTCTCATAAAGTAAAAGTTTAGACTAGAAGACTGCTAACCCCAATCAATCAATTTTAATGGATCAAGTACGCTTCTGTATTCTAATTTTCTTGATGATTGAACATGAGATCCTGAATATAAATATTATGTAATTATAGTTTTCTAACAAGTTGTATCAAGAGCCAATTCATGTTTAATCATTAAGAATTAAAATTTTTTGTTTTAGTTGAAAGAAAACCAAGAATATAAAGATTGAGTTTTAATTGTAGGATTGTTTGATCTTTATTGGTTTGATTTGTCCCAATTTTTTTATGTTTTCATCCGATTTTTGCATAGGCATTATAGAGTACACATTTAATTTCAATTATGTACAGTTAATTGGATGAAAATAAGTCCGAAAATAGTAAAATAATAATAATAATAATTACAGAACATACCCGGACGGGTCTGCTCTAGGTCCAACTGGGTCGGGTTGACCCAGCTGATGAAGAAGAAGCAGGGAGATCCTGAAAGGGATCTCACCCACGCGCTTGGGTAGGCGCGTGTAAACCACGCGTGGAATTTTTTAAAATTTTTAAATATTTATTATTTAATATTTTGTATTATTTGAATTAAAGTTGTATGTTATGCACATGATTATTCTTATTTTGCTTCATGGTGATATGTTTTATGATGTTCTGAGTTGATTGGCAATATGTACTCTCCCTGAAATTGTCAATAAATTTATGTACTCTCACCTACAAACATGTGCATATTTTATGAAAAAAAAGTTTCAAAATAAATTAAATTGATATAAAATGCCACCAAAGTAACCTCTTTTTTTATTAATTTATTTATTTTGAAAAATGAGGTTGTCATTAAAGAATTTTATATGACAGTGTTTTTAATTCATGCGAAAAATTATCGGTCTAAAGGAAGATTATTTTTTTTGCTGAATCATTAACACAAAAGGTAGTAAATATGTGATAATTGTTTTTTACCATGCATGCAATATGTCGGTCCAAAGAAAGGCACATTGTTGGTAGGATTTGGTTATCAATATTTACTAATAAAGTTTTAAAGTACCGCTTACAAATTGATATTTCTGTCCAAAGACTAAATGTCAATGTTGTGATTGGTATCTTATACGAACCAAAATTATTTAATTGTGACCTGATTATTGTTTTTTGCTTACAGTAAATGTTTCTTCCATATCTGCCAATTTGAATAACATTTCAGTGCTTAATGGTACTAATATAAACACAAAAAAATTTTTTGTACTTAATTAGACAATAAAATAAATTTAATAAAAAATTTTTAATGGAAGTGCGAATATTCATTGTAGGGCTCGAAAAGGATGAGAATTGAGAAGCTCCGGAATGGCTGAGAGCTCGAAACACAGGAGGTGAGGAGCAAATGCAAGTATGACGATATTGTGGAATTTTAGTTTATTAGTTGGAAATTTATGTAAAGTCTATATTTGTGGTTTCAAGAAGATATAAAATAATAAAAATAAAAATATTTTCACTACAAGGTAAGGTAAATTAAATGAAAATATGTTATAAGAATATATATATTTTTGTTAAATTGAAAATGTACTTTTTTTGTAAAAATAAAATAAATAAAAATAAATAAAAATACAATAAATATATATATAAAGAAATCGGGAACGGATCACGCGACAGGGAAAACCTCATCGCGCTACCAGCCTCGTTTTCTTCTTCTTTTTTTCCCTTCTGCCTCGCCGAACCTCCTCCCTTCTCATTACCATCCCTTGCCATCCGTCCCTAACGTCGGTGACCTAGGCCTCACAGGAGACCCCACCGACTGACGATCCTGTCACGACCCAAAACTACCCAAAAATTATAGTAAATTTTTCGTTTTTCTTTCATACTTACCTGTCCTCTGATCGTGACCACACTCCACTAACAATTGGGTTGTGCGTCAATGTCAGTCCCAACATTCATCCACCTTATAACTTAATTCCTTATTACAGGAAAGGTAAACACATGAGTTTTTTCATTATTTCTTTCCCATTCATTTACAAGTGTTTACAGTATCTATACATCCCCGAAAGTTACTTACATACATGTTACTGTGCTATTCTTATTTAGATACAATCTGTACAAGTGTATATACCTCAAAATGATGGGCAGCAGCGGATATCAAGATTGCAGTACTCAGTCACCTCAAAGTCTATTGAAGATGATCTATGTGAGAAAATGAAAGGGGTGAGCACATCAAGCTCAGTAACGCAATCCTACGAACAAGTAGGTAACCATACTACCTACATGAACGTGGTGCCATGCATAAACCACCATTTCTCCACACATTCAAAACAGATGTGACAATTCATGATGTCATGTAAAACAAGTTCAAATATGGATTTCAAAGAGCATGGAAAACTCAACATGCTAATCCATTTAAATCATTTCATTCTCGTTAAAATTTCACAACAAAGCCAGGACTCAACCCCTCCCTCGGGTGTCCCTGACTCACACAAAACCATGAAATCAAATGCTTTTCAAAGCAATAGTGACATGCGATATAATGAATGTCATGTAAAACCAGTTTACATCATTCATGGGTTTAAATAGCATGGAAATAACATTATGCAAATTTAGTTTAAAACCCAGTTTCATTCTCATCAAAATCTTATCTCAGTCAGGATCTAACCCCTCCTTTGGGTGATCCAGACTCACACAAAAATCCACAAAACGTGTTTCTTAAAAACATCAACATACGAGACTAGCAATAGATTTATATATCTCGGGCAAATAACTAGGACGATGGCCATATGTCCTTGTGATCCCACTGCTACACAGATCCTAGTGTGCGGGGTCTCACCACGATCGGGGACCGCCTTAGGAGGTGGGTCAGTCCATTCCGTCGGCCCTGTCCGATCACTCGCATCCGAATATGCCACTAGCATTCGAAGATGCCATGCCACTCACATCCGAAGATACCACATAATCAATCCCAGCATGGTATAGCGTACTCCATGCTACTTGCACGGTACAACGTACTCCGTGGACCCATATCTCATATCCATACTCATGCCCTGTCTCAAAACACACGTGCGAGCCTATTTAATCGGTGTGACACACAGTCTACCTGACACTCCAAGCACGGCTCATCGCATGTTCCCATAAACCTAGTGCGAGCGATGCTCCAGCACTCTCATAAAATCAAGGAAAATCTCGTGCGAGCCAAGCTCCAACACGTGTCTCATAAAATTTCATAAGATTAGTGCAAGCTAAGCTCCAACACTCTGTCAAAATCATGTAAAACTAGTGTGAGCTAGGGTCCAGCATTCTGTCATAACAATTCAAGTGAAAATCTGGTGCGAGTTAGACTCTAGCACCCTGTCACAAAAATCATATGAGAATCTGGTGCAAGTTAGACTCCAGCACCAGTGGATATAAAACTCTGGTGCGAGCTCTTGCTCTAGCACTAATGCATGCATCACACAAATCAAAACTCGTGCGAGCTGAGCTCTAGCACGTCACATTTCTATAAAATCACGTAGGCGGATACATTTCTCAAATCCATTTAAGAGAAAATCAACATTGATTAAAGTTATGCAATGCTGTGCATTTTATTTAAAAGTTAGCCAGCCTACCCATGCATGTGTCAAAACACCTCGAGAACAAGCAAGGACCTCTTGTTCTTGCTCCTCCCAACTTTTCTTAAATTTGAAAATTGTACCCTTCATAAGGGTATTTTGGTAATTTACCCATCCGGGGCACTAAATTTTTTATCTTAAATCTAGACCCTCCAGATACTTTAAGAGACTGCAAATGAAGTTGAAATTGTGTAAAGCTACCTCTAGTAGTCCGTAAAATTCCCTTACCTCATTTTTCTGTACAATCTGACATTTTCCCAACGCTATAGATCACCCGATCCGTTTAGCTCCCAATATGTTCTCCGGAGCTGCAAATCATTTATCAGGTTAAATCCAAACATATTAATCCATTTTCACTTTTACTGGGCTTAATTTAAATAATTGGGCCCGTTTACACTTTAATGGGCCTAATTGGTCTTAAGCCCGTTTTCCAATACTATTCACATTATCGAGGCCTATTGGGCTCATTGGGCCCATCAGTTTTTTATTGGGCCTCGTTCTAAACTCTCAGATAACTTAATTTATTATTTACGACAATTATCTTAAGTTCCATACTTTAATTCATTTATACGAAATAAATTTGTAATTTATGCGGCAAATTTTTAACACGCATAACTATGCCAGTTGTCGTAAATAAGGGTTACTTATCCGAGATTCCATGATAGTACGCATATCGAGGCTATCTCGAGCTCTTGTTTGACATCAATTGTCGAGCTACACAATTACATATATTTCGGGTAAATTTTTCCACTCGAATATTAAGCAAATTGAATATTTCAAAATTCAAATCGATCAATTTCGACTGCTTACCGACTTACCCGTAGCTCAATTGCATCACTGGGAGTTTTCTCCAATTTTTTCTCTTTTTCTTTTTCCCTTTTTCTCTTTCTTTTTCTTCTTTTTTGGCTGAACCGATTCGATCCGGTTCAGTCCGATTCAGCCCGATTCAGATCAGTGCGATTCAATCGGTTCAGTCTGGTTCGGTGCTTCATCGGTCGATTCTTCATCGGCTTCCTTCGCCAGAAGCTCCGAGGGGTCGTCCGATGCACAGATCTGGCCTTGGTTTCGCCATGGCTGGCTGAAAAGTAACCGGTCCGACTCTTCTCCCTTCCGCATTGGTGGTGCCTCTCCTTTTTGCCGTTTTCGATGCCATCCGTCGATTTCGTCAGCCGTGGTGTGAGATCTGAGAATTTTAGACATATTTTAATTATGTAATATGAACTTGAAGTGTAATTTATTGAGCTGACTGAAATGTATAAGTAATGAATGAGAAATAATCAAAGTAGTGAAATTGTGGAAATTTTATTTGGAGATTTATATGTTAAAGTGTAAAACTATGAGGTCAGATCGATCTTAGAGAAGAAAGATCGATCTGGTGGGCTAAAAATGGCAAGGAATGAGGAATTTAGGCGAGCAGATCGATCTCCAATGGAAGAGGATCGATCTCCTTTTGATTCTGTAATGAAAAGATCGATCTCATGAGGAAGGAATCGATCTCAAAATGTTTCTGTTAGGGAGAAGATCGATCTCCTCAAGGAGCAGATCGATCTCATGAAGCATTCTGTAAACTACAGATAGATCTCATAATTGGAGCAAATCGATCTCATAAAGCCCTTAAGAGATCGATCTTACCCCACGACAGATCGATCTCCTAGGCATAAAATTACCCCAAATCGTCCCAAATTTAAATGCTGATCGATCTCATCAAGAGCCAGATCGATCGATCTCCTACCCTCAGCCTATATAAGGACCCTTGTGTTTTCCTGCACTTCATCTTTTCTCTCTCTTTCAAACCTCCATTCAGCCGAGCCCTAACTTTCTCTCACTTCTAAATCGCCAATTTTCATCCTAATCAAGAGCTACGGCAAGAAGGAAAGTTGTTGCTCACCCAAAGGAGAACAACATACTTTGAAATCGAAAGACGAACTGAATCGAGGTGTGAGTTGAGCACTCCACAAGTTTGGGTAATCTCTAAGCCTCAATCTTTGATTTTTAAGTAATCTTTGATGATTGTGAGCATGTGCATTATGATGAAATAGTTGGAAAATGATTAGAAATAGATGAAATTGTGATTTGGTTGGAGTAAAGGTGTTATTATGCAATTTGTGGTAAATTGGGATTTTTGTCTATAAATTGGAAATTTAGGCAATAAGGTGATTTTGGCATAGGTATTATGCATGAGAAATGTAGAAGGTTGAGATGTAGTGGATGAGACCATGAATGGTGATAGAGTCGTGAGAATTGAGTTGATTGAGATATTAATGAGAATATGAGCAAATATGTGCTCAATAATGCGATTGAGTTGGGGTATTGATATTTTTAACATCGTTTGGACAGCTCGGGAGTTTCAGAGTGGAATGCGAGGCTAGTCGGTGATACGGGGGAACGATTGCACTATACCAGGTGCAAAGAGGTAAGGGAAAACTAAACCATTTGTGTATGTGTTTTGATGAACTGTTTGTAGCATGAACCATGATTTGAGAATACAAGCATGTCTAGCGTTGTGTTGTGATATGATTGCATACGGTTTTTTTATAGCCGGTTGGAGCCCATTGTTTTATGAGTTTATAAGCTAAGTGTGAAATTACTTTATAAACTGTTGAGTTTGTGTGAAAAGTAAATTGGGCTCTACATTAAGGCAATATTGAGATTTGAGAAAATGTGTGCGTGTTTTACCGGTTGGAACTCGATTTTAATATGTTTTGTGTTGACTACACGAATGTTTTAAGAGTTTTATGAGAGAAAACCATTATGAGTTCTACGTGAAGGCATAATGATCTCCTTTATGATAATGGCTAATGATTGAGACTTAGGCGTGTCATGTTGAATACACATCGAGCCCTGCTTTGGTAGCATGTAAGTCCGGGCATTGCTCTGGTAGCATGTAAGTCTGATATTTCTCCATTTTAGTAACGAGAGATGCCTCCATTTTGGTAACGTGAGATGACCCCTGTTCTGGTAACGCTGGGTGGCTTTGCTTTGGTAGCATGTAAGTCTGGGCCTTGTTCTGGTAACATGTAAGTCCGATTATTCCTCCGCTTTGGTAGTGTTGGGAGGCCTTGCTTTGGTAGCATGTAAGACCGATATAGTGGGCCACCTGGGAACCGACCTAGGGACCACGTGATAGTGTGCATGAGGCGAGGCATTGCTCTGGTAGCATGTAAGGCCGGGCCTTATTCTGGTAACATATAAGTCCAATATACCATGCATACGACCATATTGTCGATGTTCCCTCTTATGATGATACTTGGGATGCGCACCCAGAGGAGATTATATATATTTGATGTGCCATAACGAGTTTTATATGAGTTTTATTGCCTAGTCTCGTTTTACACACGAGTTGTGTTTTGTGACTTTGTCACGTTTTATTTATTGAGGTGATTTTTATCACATATTTCGAGAAAAGCCATTATCGCATATATTTACTCATGCTTGTGAATGCTCTATATTGAGCCTTTTTACCTTCATGTTTTCACATGATTTATGAGCTATGAGATGATGATGTTTTAAGAACTTTCATGCTACGATTTCAAATGAGTATACTGAGTTTCATATACAAATACATATTTGTGATGTGTGATATGATTTATCTAACTAAGTTCCCTTACCCCCCCTTATTGAGCGATTTAAAAGCTCACCCTATTTTTTCCCCTCCAGATTTCTTTAAGTGAAGTGAGTTCCCTGCGGCGTACGGGTTAGAGGCTAGTTGAGAACTTGAGCTCCAGGCCGTATTTTGTGTGTTGAGGCATATATATTCAATATTCATGTATCCAGACTGGAGTTATATTTACAAACACTTGTTGTACAATGATGTATGGGATGTATTAGGATTAATTAACTCGGAATTGAGTAAGGTATATGATATGATATTTACTATTTTATGATGATATCCTGAGGCATGATAAGTAAGATGATGTATGACACTGCACATGAATGCACTCTTAATTGTGATTTGATTAGTAAAATTTTTTAAATTTGCCATATTTTTCGTGTTTTCGGGGCGTCACACGTGGCCACCACGAATTTGCTCGTCTTTGCCTTAGGAACGCTAGGCTGGGGGTGGGGTTGGCCAGATCGGCGCCGGTGGCCGTCGATTCTCTTTTCTCTTTTCGGTTTCTCCCCCTCTTGCCATTCTCGCGATTTCTGGTGGCTAGGGAGTGCGTGTCGGCCGGTGGAGGCTCCCTTGGTGCCGACCTTGCTTGGCCGGTCTTCTCTTCCCCCTTGTCGCCACCGTCCGTTGGGAATCAGGAGATTGATTTTTTTTTCTGTTTGGGTCGCGCGACACAGTCATGCGATCCTCTTTTCTTCTTTTTTTTGTTTTTAATTTAATTTAATTTTATTTTTATAATTTATTATATTATTTTTTATTCATTATTATATTCTAAAAATCCCAAAAATATGTAAAAAAATTTATATTTTATTCTTTTAATTAATAATTGAATTTATTTGTCTTATTTCGTCTTTCCGATATATTTTTCCAATATTTTCGGGATATTTTTCGAGGTGAAAATGTCGATGTATTCTAATAAATTTATATCTTGATCAATTTAACATGAAATTTATTTATTTCTTCATTATTGATAAAAATTTCTCAATCCCATATTTTTAAAAAAATTTTCTTGTGGAATTTATACCAGATTTTGATCATTTGACCGCTTTACCTTTCTACACGTTCGGGACTAATTTAACCCGACTTTCCTTCTTGGACCCACTATAATCTCTCATTTAAAATTCGTATTTCTGTTCGGACAATTCAAATCTCATAAATTTAATTTGAAATTTCTTAATTGTCCGTTTTCGAAATTTACGTACGTTCAACTACTTCATTCATATTTATATGATCAAATCATTTGTCTTATGATTCCATTAACATATAACTATATCCATAAAATGTGTGAATCATAAGGAAATACGATAACAATAGGTCTTACATAATCTCCCCCACTTAAGAAATTTGGTTCTCCAAATTTGAACCATGTCAAATGGGTCCACAAACAACTTCGGGTACTTCTATCGCATCATACTATTTAATTCTTGTGTGACTTTTCCGGAGTGTACTACTACCAAAGGACTTGACTAAGGAGATCATCTTAAACATCAACACTTTTCTCCTTCCGTCTAACACCTGTATCAAGTTTTTCAACATATGTTATACTTTCATTGAGCTCCAACAGCTCATATCCGATCACATATGCTGGGTCCGGATAGTATTTCTGAAGCATCAATAGATGGGACACATTGTGGATGCCTCCTAATTCAGGTAGTAATGCCAACCTACAGGCCTTATCTCCCACTTTGTCTAATCTCTTAAAGGATTCAATCTAACGAAACTCAATTTGCCTTCTTTTTGAATCTCGTTATGTCCTAAAGGCATGTAACTTCTAACAATACTAATTCACCCTCGGTGAATTCCAATGTTTTTCTGTCTCTTGTCAGCATAGCTTTTCTGTCTGCTCTGAGGTGTTCTTAATCTCTTACAAATCAACTGAACATCCTCAGAGGATTTTCTTACCAGTTCGGGAGCAATTCTCTATCTTTCATCCACTTCTTCTTATCCAAGTCGGGGAACAACCCCTACAGCCATACAATGTCTCATATAAAATCATCCCGATACTCGAGTGATAACTATCATTATTGTCGAATTTGATTAGTAGCAACTGATCATCCCAGGAGCTTATAAAATTAATGGCACACACTCTCATCATATCCTCAAGAACTCGTACAATCCCCTTTGACTGACCTTCTGTCTGAGGATAGAAAGCTACACTAACATTCAATCGGGTTCCCATAGCTTCCTGAAAAATATTCCTAGTAGTGGGAAGTGAAGCAGGAATCCCTATCTGATACCATGTTCACTGGAATGCTACATAATGTTCCACAATCTTTCTTGCACATAAATCCGCCTACACACTTAGAGTATCTGGGGATTTCATAGTCAGAAGGTGGGTAGACTTAGGAAATCTGTCAATTATCACCCAAATAGCCTCGTAATTCATCCGGGTCCTCTGTAACCCATCACAATATCCATGGTAACATGCTCCCATTTTCGTGTCGATATAGGTAGAGGCTGTTATAACCCTATAAACTTCTATTGGTCTACTTTAATCTACTGACATACGAGACACTTCTCCAAAATCTCTCCAATGTCTCTTTTCATATCTGACCACCAATACTCTTTTCTGAGATTTCGATATATTTATTACTTCTCGGATGCACTATATATCCCGAAGAGTGAGCTTCTAACAATGACACTATCTCACCAATTGTGGTCCTGGGGACTCCTTTTTCAGTGTATATCCCTTTTTCTCTTTCTTTTTATTCTTTTCTGGCTGAACTGGTTCAGTCCGGTTTAGCCCAATTCAGACCGATTTGGTTTAACCAGCTCAGTCTGATTCGACCGATTCAAGGCTTCACCAGTCGGTTCTTCACCGACTTCCTTCGTCAGCATCTCTGCGGGGTCGTCCGGTGCACGGATCTAGCCTCGGTTTCGCCATGGTTGGCTGAAAAGTGGTCGATCCAGCTCTTCTCCCTTCAGCATCGGTGGTGCCTCTCCTTTTCGCTGTTTCAGGTGCCGTCCGTCGGTTTTGCCGGTCGTGGCCACCACCAATCTGCTCATCTTTGCCTTGGGAATGCACGATTAGGGGCGGGGTTGGCCAGATCGACGCCAGTTGTGACGCCCCGGAAGCGCAGAAAATAGGGCTAATTTAAAACTTTTTACTCATTAGTTCACAATTAAGGGTGCATTCCTGTGCAGTGTCATATATCATCATAATTATCATGCCTCAGGATCTCATCATAATATAGTATATATTGTATTATATACATTACTCAATTCCAAGTTAATTAATCCTAATACATCCCGTACATCATTGTACAATAAGTGTCTGTAAATATAACTCTAGTCTGGGTACATGAATAGTAAATATCTACCTCAGTACACAAAATACAGCCTGGAGTTCAAGTCCTCCACTAGCCTCTAACCCGTACGTCGCAGGGAACTCACTTCACTTGAAGCGATCTGGGGGGAAGAGAAAACAGGGTGAGCTTTCAAATCGCTCAGTAAGGGGGGTAAGGGAACTCAGTTATATAAACTATATCACACATCACAAATATGTATTTGTTTATGAAGCTCATTTGAAATCGTAGCATGAAAGTTCTCAAAACATCATCATCTCATAACTCATAAATCATGTGAAAACATGAAGGTAAAAAGGCTCAATATCGAGCACTCACAAGCATGTGTAAATATATGCGATAATGGTTGTTCTCAAAATACGTGATAAAAATCACCTCAGTAAATAGCACGTGACAAGGTCACAAAACACAACTCATGTGTAAAACGAGACTAGGCAATAAAACTCAATTAAAACTCGTCATGGCACATCAAATATGTAATCTCCTTTGGTTGCGCATCCCAGGCATCCTCGTATAGAGGGAATGTCGACAATATGGTCGTATACATGGTATATTGGACTTATATGTTACCAAAACAAGGCCCGGCCTTACATGCTACCAGAGCAATACCTCGCCTCATGCACACTATCACGTGGTCCCTGGGTCAGTTCCCAGGCGGCCCACTCTATTGGTCTTACATGCTACCAAAGCAAGGCCACCCAGCGTTACCAGAACAGGGGTCATCTCACGTTACCAAAACGGAGGCATCTCTCGTTACCAAAACAGAGGCATCTCTCGTTACCAAAACGGAGGAATATCGAACTTACATGCTACAAGAGCAAGGCCTCCCAATGCTACCAAAGCGGAGGAATAATTGGACTTACATGTTACCAGAACAAGGCCTATGGTCCCTGGGTCGGTTCCCAGGCCTCCCACTATATCGGTCTTACATCCTACCAGAGCAAGGCCCGTGTGTATTCAACATGACGCGCCTAAGTCTCAATCATTAGCCATTATCTTATAAAACGTTATGCCTTCACGTAGAACTCATAATGGTTTTCTCTCGTAAAACTCATTTAAAACATTTGTGTACTCAACATAAAACATGTTAAAACCAAGTTCCAACCGGCAAAACACGCACACATTTTCTCAAATCTCAATATCGCCTTAACATAGAGCCCAATTTACTTTTCACGCAAACTCAAAGGTTTATAAAGCAATTTCACACTCAGCTTATAAACTCATAAAATAATGGGCTCCAACCGGCTATAAAAACCATGTGCAATTATATCACAACACAACACCAAACATGCTTGTATTCTCAAATCATGGTTCATGCTACAACAATTCATCAAAACACATACACAAATGGTTTAGTTTTCCCTTACCTCTTTGCACCTCGTATAGTGCAATCGTTTCCCCCGTATCACGGACTAGCCTCGCATTCCACTCTGGAACTCCCGAGCTGTCCAAACGATGTTAAAACATCAATACTCATTATCACATCAACCGCAGTTCTCAAAATCGAGCATAATTGCTCACAACACCTCAAATTTCTCAATTCTCATAACTCCATCAGAAACCACAATCTCGCTCACAACACCTCAACATTCTATATTTCCTATGCCACAATATCTATGCTAATACACCACATTGTTTAAATCTCCATTTATAGCTCAAAATTCCTAAATTTACCAAAGTTGCTAAATATCATCATCACTCCAACTACATTGTAATTTCATCAATCCCTAATCATTTTTCAGCTATTTCAACACAATGCCAACAACTATCATCACCAAAATCATCTCAAATATAAAGATCGAAGTTTAGAAATTACCCAAAACTTGTGGAGAGCTTATCTCTTGCCTCGATTCAATCCGTCTTACAATTTCCAAGTGTTGTTCTCCCTTTGATGAGGAACAACTTTCCTTCTTGCCACAGCCTCTGATTTGGAAGGAAATGGGTGCTTTGGATGAGTGAGAAAGCTAGGGTTCGGTGAAAATGGGGGTTGGAAGAGAGAGAAAGTGAAATTGCAGGAGAAAGCAAGGATTCCTTATATAGACTGAGGGTAAGAGATCGATCTGGCTCTTGATGAGATCGATCTGCATTTGAATTTGGGGACGATTTGGGGTAATTTATGCCTAGGAGATCGATCTGTCGAGGGGTGAGATCGATCTCTTTATGGCTTTATGAGATCGATCTGCGCCTTGGGGAGATCGATCTCCTCCCAAACAGAAACATTTGGAGATCGATCTCTTCCTCATGAGATCGATCTTCTCTCAAACATAATCATAAGGAGATCGATCCTCTTCCATTGGAGATCGATCTGCTCCTTAAATTCCTCCTTCCTTGTCATTTTTAACTCACCAGATCGATCTCTCCTTCTCCCAGATCGATCTGTCCTCATAACTTCATACTTATTTTAAACACTTAACATATAAATCTCCAATTATCATTCTCCAATTCACTTAGCTCAATAAATTATACTTCAAGTTCATATTACATAATTAAAAAATATGTCTGAAATCCTCAGATCTCACACCGGTGGCCGTCGATTCTCTTTTCTCTTTTCGGTTTCTCCTCCCCTCGTCGTTCTCGCGATTTTCGGTTGCTGGGGAGCGTGTGCCGGCCGGTGGAGGCACCCTTGGTGCCAACCTTGCCTCGCTGGTCTTCTCTTCCTCGTTGTCACCACCGTTCGCTGGGAATCAGGAGATCGAATTTTTTTTGTTTTTTCTTTTTTTTAATTTAATTTAATTTTATAATTTATTATATTATTTTTTATTCATTATTATTTTCTAAAAATCCCAAAAATATCTAAAAAAATTATATTTTATTCTTTTAATCAATAATTGAATTTATTTATCTTATTTCGTCTTTTCGGTATATTTTTTCAATATTTTCGGGATATTTTTTGAGGTGAAAATTTCGATGTATTCCAATAAATTTATATCTTGATCAATTTAACCTGAAATTTTTTTATTTCTTCGTTATTGATAAAGATTTCTCAATCCCATATTTTTAATAAAATTTTCTTGTGAAATTTATACCGGATTTCAATCTTTTGACCGTTTTACCCTTCTACACGTTCGGGACCAATTTAACCCGACTTTCCTTCTTGGACCCACTATAATCTCTCATTTAAAATTTGTATCTCTGTCCGGACAATTCATATCTCATAAATTTAATTTGAAATTTCTTAATTGTCCGCTTTCGAATTTTACGTACATTTGACTACTTCATTCATATTTATATGATCAAATCATCTGTCTTATGATTCCATTAACATATAACCATATCCATAAAATGTGTGAATCATAAGGAAATACGATAACAATTGGGTCTTACAGATCCCCCTTTCCTTCTTCCTCTCCCCTCGCCCGAAACAGAGAACGAAACAGAGGAGCTTTCCTCTATTTCGTGAACCACCGACCACTGGCGACGAAATCATGAGCTCGACAACCACCGACGTCCCATCCACCCCATCAGGCCTTCCCCCTTTCCCCTTCCGACGCAACAGTGTCCAAAAAAAAATCCTATTTGCTACTTCTCCATTTTTGTACCAGTGGACTCCTAGGTAAAAATTCAAGCTTTATCTAGCTAAATGTCTGTATAAATTGTATTATAGAAGCATGATTGTTGTATGAATTAATTTAAATTTAGCTTTGAAGAAATTAGGGAACTGGGGTTAATTTGAAAAATTGAGGATTTTGAGAATTAGGCAAGGAATTAGACATTATGAGTTAAATTATCAAGAATTGGAATTGAAGGTTGAAGATGATAAATTAAGTATGTATTTGGTCATTTTGTGGATTTTATAATTTTGTAAGAGTGATGAAATAATCTCAAGAATGGCGTAGAGTCTCAGCCAGCAAGAGTTTTATGGGTTTAAGATGTTCATGGGTTTCCTTACAAGTATGAATTGTACATGTGGATGATGTATTTGGGTTATTCTAATGATGAATATGAAAGTAGGGTAATGAAAGTTTTATGGGTAGCTTAAAATGGGTCTTGAATCGACAAAAAAAAAGGAGGAAATGAACAACGTTAGTAAGAAGGTTGAGAATGGTTGATTTAAAGGTGTAAATGCATGTTTGGATGTGTTTAAGTAAGTTTTTCTTATGTGTGATGAACTGGTGTCATTTTGGACAGTTCAAAAAATCGACACGATTAATGAGGCGATACCGAGTCCCAAGGAAATAACACCACTTAAACCCAGTAAAGGTAAGAGGTATAATTTAATTTAGTTTTGATAATGAACACTTATTGCATTGATAAAAATATTTTTATGAAACAATGTTATGCTTTGAAATGATTTATGATTGTTTTCATACTTATGGAACGATTTACGAAACATGATTTCGTTTTATGAAATGTTTACTAAGTACATCTGTGTTATGAAATAAATTTCTTGAAGTATGAAAATGCATGGCAGTTTTATAATGGTTTGTAATCCTATATTTATGCTTTGGAAGAAACTTTTGACATTTTTAAAAGTATTTAAGAAAAGGGAAAAAATTTTTTGAGACTATAGGCTTCATGCATGGCTACTTCTTGTGGTGCACCGGCTCCACCACTTGAGTACCGGTACGTAGAGCCCCTGTAGCACTTGACTCTACCTGTGTGGTAGATGTATCACTACTTGTGGTTAATAATGAGATTATGACAAATGTTTATGAAGAATTATGATTTAGGACAAGAAGGTTAAGAATGATTATGTTTTATGAAATGTTTATGAATGACAATAATTTTATGAAATCATCCATGAATGATGAAAATTTTATGAAACAGTTAAACATGCGATTTGATTTTGAAGAAACTCATGTTTCGTATTTTCCTATGATGATTATGCACATAACGAAAGTTTTACACACCTTTTAAATGTTTGGTTTCTAAAAGGAACGTACGGTCAATTTTTCTGAAGTAAAGTTTGGTTTATGAATGATTTTGTATACTTTTACATATCAAAACTACTTTAAACATATTTTCTTACTGGGTTTTATCCCGAAAGCTCACTCCTCTACCTTTCAGACTATTTGCAGTGATCTACAGGCGCTACCTGCCGCGTACACGATGTAGGCTGGTAGGAAAGAGCTATCCTAGGCTACTTTTTGTACACGCAAAAAGGTATATTATTACATTCTTTTACCAGACACATTTTGTATGCACAGACATATATTAGAAATATTTTGTTGGGATGTAATTTGTAAGAAAACAAATGTAAAGAATATTCCTTTTGGGAATTTTTCTTGAAGGAATTGGCCTTGATTTGAAATGGATGTCTTGGTTTGATGATGTGGAATTGGAAAGCATGTTTGGTAGTTGTGGATATCTAGGATTGTTAAAAACATATGGTTCGCAGGTGGGTAGGCTTATACATAAGTCGTTATGCTAACAAAATTTCTATCGGCCATATAAATCCAAATGTGAAACTTAAATATAATTACGGATAAAGAAGTAAGAAAATGAATTGACATTGAATAGGAATACAGCCTAAGTGAATAAAGGGATAAGTGGAAAATTTAAGTTTAAAAAAAAATCCCTCAAATTTTCAAGGATCAAGGGTCGTTACAGTTTAAGCTGGTATCAGAGCGAATGTTGTCTAGTATTGCCAGTGTCGAAAATAAGGATAAAATTACATCTCAAATGTTTGTGCTTGTCTGGTTGTAGGTAATGTATACCTAATGAAGTTAAGGTTTGATCTTTGGTTTACGCGTAGGTATTAGATCACGTGCATAATGAGAGGAAGATGAGGACGCCCTTGGAGGAAAGCTCAACTGCCTCCACCCCCTCCACTGTAGCCAGAGAGTCCCAATAGTCGTATGGTTCGGTTTGAGCAATGTTTGGAGTAACTCCTCGAGCAAGGCTTAGAATCAATAGCTTCCATGGTTGCCTAACGCTTAGGGGAAAATGGCTCTAATTCAGCTGGCATAAAACCAATCCATACTTCGGTGCCAACTCCTTCACAAGCACCACCTCCACCTCCTCCTCCACAAGTACCCCCAGTACCTATGGCACCTCAGCCGCCTATACAGACTCAGACGGAAGAGAGGGATATTAGTAGGATGAGGGACTTCCTGAAAATGAAGCCTTCAGCATTCAAGGGAGTTAAGAATCTAGTAGAGGCTAAAGAGTGGCTAATAGACCTCGAGAAGATCTTTGATTATTTGGGGTGTTCTGATGTAGAGAAGGTCTCTATGGCCACGTACATGTTGAAAGGTCAAGCAGAGTATTAGTGGGGATCCACCAAGATCCTTCTGATCGCTCAGTATATGGTGATTAGTTGGGATGCATTCTTGACAGCCTTCAGAGAGTAGTATGTTCCGCGAACTGCCCAGCAGAAGATGCGGATGGACTTTTTGAATTTGGTATAGGGCAGTATGACCGTGGATGAATACGAGAGTAGGTTTACTATACTGATGAGGTATGACCCTAAGACGTTCCGGAATGAAGAGCGTCGTACTGAGAGGTTTCTAGCCTGGTTAAGGCCAGCCATCCAAGATCGACTATTGGGGCTATTGATTACTGAGTTCAAGGATGTCCTCGGTAGAGCACAGATGATTGAGAGGGGTCTAAATGTTACACAAACGAAGTATAGCTCTAAGGGAAAGAGCAAGGATAATGGTAGGAAGATGGAGTTTGTTAGACATAATTATCGGAGGGGCTAGCCCAAGAGGCAGAGGACAGATGAGTTTCGAACTAAGGTTGATAGATCCGCAGTTCTTGTACCTGCTCCCCAAATTTCCAGAGGCCCACAACAATATAGGAAGTTGTGTAAAGAGTGCGAAAAACTCCATAGAGGTGTTTGTCTTTTAGCCACAAGGAGCTGCTTTAGGTGTGGACAGAAGGGACACATGGTAAGGGATTGCCCACATAACTAGATTCCACAACCCCCAAAGCAACCACGACAACCCGAGAGATAAGCACCCCAAAGATAAATCCCGCAAAGACGTGCTACCGCAACAGAGAAGGGCAAGAAGCTTGTCACTCAGGGTAGAGTCTTTGCCTTGGAAAGAGAGACTGCTGATGCTTCCACTAAGACCATTTGGGGTAAGCTTTTAATTTGCAATCACGAGGCATATGTACTATTTGATCCAGGTTCCACGCACTCTTTCATATCACCCTATTTTACACGTAATCCGCTTATTAAGCTTGAACCTCTAGATTTTATGTTACACATTAGCACACCCTTGTATAAATCCCAAAAGACTAATATGGTGTATAGAAATTGTGAAATCAAGGTAGGAGATAGGATCATGTTAGTAGATCTAATCTTGTTGAACATATATGGCTTTGATGTAATTCTGGGTATCGATTGGCTAGCCACCAATCGCGTAAGTATAGACAGCTACACTAAGACTGTAATCTTCTCTTTACCTAATAAATTTGATGTATGCTTCGTAGTTAAGGAATAAATTACATGATTTTGACTACTGATAAAAATTTTTTATGAACGTGTTAATGTGAAGGTTATGTTGCATTCATCTCCGATACTAGTCAGGAACGTCTAAGTATTCAGGACATACCAGTGGTATGCAAATTCTCGGATGTATTTCCTGATAACTATCGGGACTACCATCGGAGAGAGTTAGAATTCACTATAGATTTGGCACCAAAGACTCAGCCAATCTCGAAGTCTCCTTACCGGATGGCCTTTGTTGAACTTGAGGAACTGAAAAAGCAGTTGCAAGACCTATTAGACAAAGGGTTCATTAGGCTAAGTGTATCCCCATGGGGAGCTCCCGTATTATTTGTGCAGAAGAAGGATGGTAGTCTCAGGTTATGTATAGACTATAGGCTGCTGAACAAGGCCACAATCAAGAACAAGTATCCCTTACCCAGAATAGATGATCTATTTGACCAGCTAAGAGGGGCTACGATGTTCTCAAAAAAGGAGGATGTTCCGAAAATGACCTTCAGAACGAGATATGGCCACTATGAGTTCCTTGTGATGCCTTTTAGTCTAACTAATACCCCAGCTGCATTCATGAGCCTGATGAATGAGGTGTTCCAAGAGTATCCAGATCGGTTTGTCATAGTTTTTATCGACGATATTCTGATCTACTAAAAGTCCCAAGGGGAGTATAAGCAGTATTTGAGAGTAGTGTTCCAAACTCTGAGAGAGAAGCAGTTGCATGGGAAGTTGGATAAGTTCGAGTTTTGGTTGGAGCAAATAGCTTTTCTGGGCCATATTGTTTCTAAGGACGGGGTGTCAGTGGATCCGTCTAAGGTTGAGGCAATACTAAAATGGGAGAGGCCGAAAACCATTACAAAAATTGAGAGTTTTCTAGGACTAGCTGGATACTACAGGAGGTTTATAAAAGGTTTCTCCAAAATTGCTACTCCGCTGACTAAGTTAATATGAAAAGATGTTCCATTTGAGTGGACTGATCAGTGTGAGCAAAGTTTTCAAGAACTTAAGAAGAGGTTGACCATCGCCCTAGTCTTAACCATTCTTGGTGGATCTGGAGGCTATGCAGTATACAGTGATGCATCATCCAGGGCTTGGGGTGTGTACTTATGCAGCATGGGAGAGTAGTCGTGTACGGTTCGCATCAACTTAAGAATTATGAAGGGAACTACCCCACCTATGACTTGTAGTTAGCCGCGGTTATTTTTGCTTTGAAGATGTGGCAGCACTATCTGTATGGGGAAAGATTTCACATCTTCACTGACCATAAGAGCTTGAAGTACATCTTTGACCAGAAATAGCTGAATATGAGTCAAAGACGGTGGATAGAGATCCTCAAGGATTATGACTGCGCGATTCTGTATTACCCAGGCAAGGCAAATATAGTGTCAGATGCTCTATGTAGGAAGGGGATGATTTCTTTTATAATGATCAGAGAATGGGAGTTGTTAGAGTAGTTTACCAAGCTTAGTGTTAGTGTGGAAACAGCAGATGTTGGGTTCATAGCTAGTTTGCAGATTGAACCTAGTATACTAGATCAGATCAGAACTGGATAGAGGGGTGATCAGAAATTATTAGACATGGTTAGTCAGGCAAAACAGAACATGCAGTCAGATTTTGTGGTCGATGAGGACGGGTTATTGAGGTTTAGGGGCCGCATGTGTGTCCCAAACGATGATGCCCTGAGACAAAGGGTCTTAAAGGAGTCTCATTATTCTCGATACACCATGCACTCGAGAAGCACTAAGATGTACCATGATCTGCGAAAGGTGTATTGGTGGATCGGTATGAAAAGAGATGTAGTAAAGTTTGTGACCAAGTGTTTGATTTGTCAGTAGATTAAGATCGAACAACAAAAGCCAGCGGGGTTACTGAAGTCTCTTCCAGTGCCTACTTGGAAATGGGATCACATTACCATTGACTTCATTATGGGCTTACCAAGGACCCGAAAGGGGCATGATGCAATCTGGGTGATTGTAGATAGATTAACTAAGAGTGCCCACTTCCTGGCCATTAAAAGTACAGACTCCTTAACTAACTTAGCAGAGTTGTATGTGAAGGAGATAGCTCGGTTGCATTGGGCTCCTGTGAGCATTACATCAGATAGAGATTCCTGATTCACTTCCAGATTTTGGGCTCATTTCCAAGAAGCCATGGGATCTCAGTTTAACTTGAGCACTGCCTATCATCCTCAGACCGATGGTTAGTCCGAGAGGACCATTCAGACCTTAGAGGATATGCTGAGGGTGTGCATTTTGGAGTTTAAGGGCTCATGGGATGATCATCTGCCTCCTGCAAAGTTCACTTATAACAATAGCTATCATGCTAGCATCGGGATGGCACCGTATGAGGCCTTGTATGGTAGAAGATATAGGTTTCTAGTGGCTTGGAAAGAAGTGGTTGACAAAAAGATCTTAGCTCCCGATTTGGTGGAACAGGCAGCAAAAGGTGTTCAGATAATCTGTGATAGACTTAAGGCTGCACAAAGTAAGCAGAAGAGTTATGCGGGTAAGCATAGGCAGCCACTTGAGTTTCAGATTAAAGACTCCGTGTTTCTGAAAGTATCCTCAAGCAAGGGTATTATGCGCTTTGGAAAGAAGGGGAAACTGAGTCCTCACTTTATTGGTCCATTTGAGATTCTAGAGAGAGTGGGAGACGTAGCCTACAGACTTGCCTTACCACCGCAACTTTCTGGGGTACATAATGTCTTCCATGTCTCGATGTTAGGAAGTGTAATTCGGATCCCTCACATATGATTGAGTACGAGCCTTTGAGCATTTAAGAAGACATGAGCTACATTGAGCAACCTATCCGGATTTTGGACAAAAAGGAAAAGGTACTTCGATTGAAAACTATTCCTCGGGTAAAGGTTCTCTGGCAACACCATTCGGTTGAAGAAGCTACATGGGAGCTAGAGAGCCTCATGAAGGAGAAGTACCCTCATCTATTCTGAAGGACCAAGATAAATTTGGAGGACCAAATTCTTTAAAGGTGGGGAGAATGTAAACACCGCAAAATTTTCTGTACTTAATTAGATAATAAAATAAATTTAATAAAAAGTTTTTAATGGAAGTACGAATATTCGTTGTAGGGCTCGAGAAGGATGGGAGTCGAGAAGCTCTGGAATGGCTGAGAGTCCGAAATACAAGAGGCGAGGAGCAGATGCAAGTATGGCAATATTTTGGAATTTTAGTTTATTAGTTTGAAATTTATGTAAAGTCTATATTTGTGGTTTTAGAAAGATATAAAATAATAAAAATAAAAATATTTTCACTACAAGGTAAGGTAAATTAAATGAAAATATGTTATAAGAATATATATATTTGTTAAATTCAAAATGTATTTTTTTTAAAAAAATTAAAATAAAATAAAATAAAATAAATAAAAATATATAAATACAATAAATGTATATATATATATATATAAAGAAATCAGGAACAGATTGCGCGACAGAGAAAACCCCATCGCGCGACTAGCCCTGTCTTCTTTTTTTCCCTTATTCCTCACCGAACCTCCTCCCTTATCATTATCATCCCCTGCCGTCCATACCTAAAGCCGGGACCTTTGCCTCTCAGGATACCCCACCGACCGGCGGTCCCCCTTTCCTTCTCCCTCTCCCCTCGCCTGAAACCAAAAACGAAACAGAGGAGCTTTCCTCTATTTTGCGAACCACCGACCACCGGTGACGAAACTGCAAGCCCGGCGACCACCAACGTCCCATCCACCCCATCAGGCCTTCCCCTTTTCCCCTTCCGACACAACAGTGTCCAAAAAAATACCTATTTGCTACTTCCCCATTTTTGTACCAGTGGACTCCTAAGTAAAAACCCAAGCTTTATCTAGTTAAATGTTTGTATAAATTGTATTATAGAAGGATAATTGTTGTATGAATTAATTTAAATTTGGTTGTGAAGAAATTAGGGAACTAGGGTTAATTTGACAAATTGGGGATTTTGAGAATTAGGCAAGGAATTAGACATTATAAGTTGAATTATCAAGAATTGGAATGAAGGTTGAAAATGATAAATTAAGTATGTATTTGGTCATTTTGTGGATTTTATAATTATGTAAGAGTGATGATAATAATCTCGAGAATGGCGTAGAGTCTCGATCAGCAAGAGGTTTACGAGTTTCAAATGTTCGTGGGTTTCCTTACAAGTATGAATTGTACATGTGGATTATGTATTTAAGTTAGTCTAATGATGACTATGAAAGTAGGGTAATGAAGTTTTTATGGGTAGCTTGAAACGGGTCTTGAATCAAAAAAAAAATGAGGAAATGAACAACGTTAGCAAGAAAGGTTGAGAATGGTTGATTTAAAGATGTAAATGCATGTTTGGATGTGTTTAAGTAAGTTTTGCTTATTTGTGATGAATTGGTGTCATTTTGGATAGTTTGGGAAATTGACACGATTAACGAGGTGGTATCGGGTCCCAAGGAAATAACGCCACCTAAACCCAGTAAAAGTAAGGGGTATAATTTAATTTAGTTCTGATAATGAACACTCATTGCATTGATAAAAAGATTTTTATGAAGCAATGTTATGTTTTGAAATGATTTATGATTGTTTTCATACTTATGGAACGATTTACGAAACATGATTTCGTTTTATGAAATGTTCACTAAGTACATATGTGTTATGAAATGAATTTCCTGAAGTATGAAAATGCATGAGAGTTTTATGATGGTTTGTTATCCTATATTTATGCTTTGGAAGAAACTTTTGACATTTTCAAAAGTATTTAAGAAAAGGGAAAAGAATTTTTTTGAGACTATGGGCTTCATGTATGGCTACTTCTTATGGTGCACAGGCTCCACCACTTGAGTTTCGATACGTAGGGCCCATGTAGCACTTGAGTCTACCTGTGTGGTAGATGTCTCACTACTTGTGGTTAATTATGATGATATTTTGGTAGTATCTCGTGCTCGCGTAGCACGCATGAATGTTTCCCGTGCGGAGAGTGCCTTTGGTGCTCGTGCCCTAGCTAGGTGCTAGAGAAAGTAAGAACGATAGATAGTACCCATGTTTTATGAAAGTGCTGTACGACCCTGATCCATTCTACAGCCCCCACCATGGCCATAGGTATGATGATGACACTCTACGGAGGATGACACGTATCCATCACTTAGTTATAGCCTAGTCTTCACGATTATGATTATGATTATGATTATGATGATGATGCTGATGAATGACTATGTTTTTATAAGATTATGACAAATGCTTACGAAGAATTATGATTTTTGATAAGAAGGTTAAGAATGGTTATGTTTTATAAAATGTTTATAAATGATGATGATTTTATGAAATCATCCATGAATGATGAAAATTTTATGAAACAGTTAAGCATGCTATTTGATTTAAAGAAACTCATGCTTCGTATTTTCCTATGATGACTATGCACGTAACGAAAGTTTTACACACCTTTTAAATGTTTGGTTTCTGAAAGGAACGTATGATCAGTTTTTCTGAAGCAAAGTTTGGTTTATGAATGATTTTGCATTCTTTTACATATGAGAACTATTTTAAACATATTTTCTTATTGGGCTTTTTCCCGAAAGCTCACCCCTCTACCTTTCAAACTATTTGCAGTGATCTACAGGCATTATCTACCGCGTACACGACGTAGGCTGGTGGGAAAGAGCTACCCTAACCTACTTTTTGTACACGCAAAATGGTATACTATTACATTCCTTTATCAGACGCATTTTGTATGCACAGACATATATTGGAAATATTTTGTTGGGATGTAATTTGTAAGAAAACAAATGTAAAGAATATTCCTTTTGGGAATTTGTCTTGAAGGAATTGGCCTTGATTTGAAATGGATGTCTTGGTTTGATGAAGTGGAATTGGAAAGCATGTTTGATAGTTGTGGATATCTAGGATTGTTAAAAACATATGGTTTGCAGGTGGGTAGGCTTATATATAAGCCGTTATGTTGCTGAAATTTCTATCGATCATACGGATAAAGAAGTAAGAAAATGAATTGACACTGAACAAGAATACAACCTAAGTGAATAAAGGGATAAGTGGAAAATTTAAGTTTTAAAAAAAAATCCCCCAAATTTTCAAGGGTCAAGGGTCGTTATAACTAACTTTGAGAAATGGAAGGAGCACGTAACCATTGTGCTTGGGTGTATGGATCTGGACTATTTGATCAAGTCAGAATGACCTCTGCCCCTACTGATAATAGTTCAGCTACGGAAAAGGCACTTTATGAAAAATGGGAGCGTTCAAATCGCATGAGTTTGATGATCATGAAGCACTCAATTTCGGATGCCATCAGGGGTGCAATACCTGAGGAGGAAAATACTAAATGTTTCCTTAAGCAGATTGCAAACAGATTTGCTGCAAATGAAAAGGTCGAAACAAGTACTATTCTGACTAAACTTGTTTCAATGCTGTATAATGGCAAATGAAACATAAGGGAATATATTATGGAAATGTCTAATCTTGTTACAAGATTAAGGGTACTAAAGTTAGAGTTGTTTGAAGACATACTCGTGC
The DNA here is from genome assembly GCA_033439115.1 of Firmiana major. NCBI lineage: Eukaryota > Viridiplantae > Streptophyta > Magnoliopsida > Malvales > Malvaceae > Firmiana > Firmiana major. The sequence goes on along the minus strand of CM065898.1, from coordinate 70,861,499 downwards.
ACTTGGTCTTGATATATCTTTCTGCACAATTTAATCCTTTTTAAGATAAGTTATAATACTCAAAAAGAGAAATGGACTCTGAACGAGCTCATTGCTCAGTGTGTGCAAGAGGAAGAGAGGCTGAAACAAGATAAGATAGAAAGTGCTCAATTAGCATTTTCTTCCAATGGTAATGTTGCTAACAAGAAAAGGAAAAGGAACAATACAGGAAAAAGGCACTGCAAACATTGGAACTTCACAGCATAAGGGGCAACAGAAATAAGATAAGGTAATCACTTGTTTCTTCTGACATAGGGATGGACATGTGAAGAAGGATTGTTCCAATTATGAAAGATGGCTTGCCAAAAGGGGTAAACTTCTCAACTTTGTTTGTTATGAAGTTAATTTGGCTTTAGTACCCAATCACACTTGGTGGATAGATACATGTGCAACTACTCACATAAGTGTGACAATGCAAGGGTGTCTAAGGAGCAGAAAGCCAACTGATGATAAGAGTTTCATCTGTGTGGGAAATGACGAGAAAGCTCCCATTGAGGCTATTGGTCTATTCAGATTAAAGTTAGAATCTAGTTATTATTTAGCTTTAGATGAGACTTTTTATGTACCGTCATTTGGATGGAATTTGATTTCTGTTTCTAATTTGGACAAATTGGGTTATTCCTGTTCATTTGGAAATGGAAAATTTAGTCTCTTTCAGTATTCAAATCTTATTGGTACCGGTTCTTTAGTTAACTATTTATATAAATTTGACCTACATGCCTCATATGTTAATGAATGCTTGCAAATAAATAATTATGGTACAAAGCGCAAATTAATTAATGAGAATTCTTCTATGTTATGGCACAAGCGTTTAGGGCATATTTCTAAATAAAAAATACAAAGACTTGTATTAGAAGGAATTCTTGATTCCCTTAATTTTTTAAATTTCAAAATCTGTATTGAGTGTATTAAGGTAAAACAAACAAATATCAAGAAAATAGGTGCCAAAAAGAGTTCAAAGGTCTTGGAATTAATTCATACTGATATATGTGGTCCATTCCCTAGGCTTCTTGGAATGGTCAATAGTATTTTATTACTTTCATAAGCGATTATTCTCGCTATGGGTACCTATACTTAATTCATGAGAAGTCTCAGTCATTGGACGCTTTCAAGAACTATAAAGCTGAAGTTGAAAATCAATTTGGTAGAAAAATTAAAGCAGTTAAATCTGACCGTGGTGGTGAATACTATGGTAGATATGGCGGATCAGGTGAACAACGTTCAGGACCCTTTACAAGGTACTTAGCAAAATGTGGGATCGTTCCTCAATACACCATGCCAGGGACTCCAAGTTAAAATGGTGTAGCTGAAAGACGAAATCGGACCCTAAAGGATATGGTGAGAAGTATGATAAATCATTCTTCTTTATCAGAGTCACTTTGGGGAGAAGCCTTAAAGACTACAGTGTATATCCTTAATCGAGTTCCAAGCAAAGCAATAGCTAAAACCCCATATGAGTTATGGTCATGAAAGATATCATGACCCTCAATCCTTCGAAAATCCACTACAATTTTTTTTCATTTATTATTTAATCCATTTCTTATCTGTTTGTTCTTTATCTTTACTTTATTTGATCGTGAACAGCTACACCACCAACAGTTGGGCTGTGTATCGGTGTCAATCTTATCCACCTAAATCATTTTAATTTACAATTCATTTAAATGTAAACACTTGTATTTCTAAATCAGAGTTGTTGTTTACATGTGTTTACAATCCTTTACATCCCCAAAAGTTACATTCAAAATATTATTGTGCTTTGATATGTCTAGATACAAAAACTATACAAATGTGTATACCTCGTGTGATGGGATACAGCGGACACCAAAATCCAATCCTTAGTCGCTTTCTATATCTTCTGTAAGTGCTCTGTAGAGGGGGAAAATAAGGGGGTGAGCAAACCACGCGCTCAGTAAGGCAATCATGCGAGCAGGTAGAAAACTGCACTATCTACGTGATCGTGATGCCATGCATAAACCAAGCATTTACTTGTCATACTCCAAAACATTAGTTCATGCTCGTGTTCATGATATATAAAGCAGTTCATGCTATTTAAATCAATGTATAATTCTTAAACAAAGCATGGAAAAATCATCATGCGCAAGTCGAAATCAAAGCATGGTAAATCATCATCCAAAGTGACTTGAAAGCATTTAAAAATTCAACACAAATCGCTACAAATCACCGTTTGTCAGGACTTAGCCCCTCTCATGGACTGTCTTGACCCACAAACACATTTCAAATATGGATTTATCATAAAACAAGACATGTGAGATAGGTAAATAATATTAATAAGGGAAATAACTAGGACTATGGTCATATCCTCTGTGATCCCAGGCTACATGGATCCTAGTGTGCGGGGTATCACCTCTATTTGCTTCCACATGAGAGTGGGTCACGTCCAACCCACCGGTCCATAGCAGAATATCCATCATCCGAAGACGGTATATATATATAATATCCATACACAGTATAACGTACTCCATGCTATTTGCACGATACAACGTACTCCATGCTATTTGCACGGTACAACGTACTCTGTGGACCCATATCATCACATCATATCACGCCACATCTCAATACGCACGTGCGAGCCTATTTAATCGGTATGGCACACGGCCTACTCGAAGCTCCTAGCACGACTCCCAACATGTCATAAAAATCATGTGCGAGTAATCTCTAGCACGGCAACAAGTATAAAGTGGACATCTACTGCGAGCAACGCTCCAACACAATGTCAAAACCCATGTGAAAACTAGTGTGATCTAAGCTCCAACACCCATGCATGTAAAACTCTAGTGCGAGCTATGCTCTAGCACTATATCGTAAAATCCATGTGAAAACTAGTGCGAGCTAGGCTCCAGCATCATGCATGTGAAAGCATATCAAATCTCGTGCGAGCAGCGCTCTAGCACGCTTTATTTCCACAAAACTCATGTAGGTGGCTAATTTATTTGCAAAGCATGGTTATTAAAACCAAATCAAACTATTTTCTTGCAAAGCATTTAAATGCTAGCCAACCTACCAATTCATATACTAAAAAGGTTAAAAAAGGATTCAAAACATCATGATTCATGTTTTTCATGAACTTTTCCCAAATCCCAATCTTCTTTGCCCTTCAAACATTTAATTTCTTTCTTATAACTCACAAACATTCTTGGAAACCTTTATGTGCTTGAAAATGCGTTCAGATACCTCTAGGGGCTAACACAATTCCCTTACCTCAACTCTCTGAGAAGCAACTCCTTCTTCCTTTTTTCCATTTTTCGTGATCGGGTTCAATGTGCTCTGGATATATCCTCGGTAGCTGCAAACATTCATGAATCATTTGAGTCAATTGTGATCACTCATGTTCTGACTTCAACTAGTCAGTATATCTTATCGAGCCTATTTCATAAATTTTAGCCCATTATCTCATTTGGCCCTCATTATGCCATTCCTAGTCAATTTAGCTAGCAACTCACTTAGTAACGTATCAAACACTTGGCATAGAAGTTTATCCATAGTTTCCCATTCATTCATGCATTTTCTACAACATCATTTATGCACATTTTGTCACTTGAGTAATTTCACAATGTGATTTCATCCAATCATCTAAAAATCATGCATATCACCTCACTAACACCTTAATATAATCCATTATCATCAAATGAACCATATCATATTTTCTCACACTAAACCCATTCTAGGTCATGCTTGATTCATCACATTCTAGATAGTTCCAACCAACAATACACATACCAATCAACTCCTAGCAACATCTAGATAAACATACTTAGAGTTGGTGTATTGGAAACTCATCTAACTTGACTTTCCTCTTGTCTAAACTTGGAAGACTCTTTTGCTCATTCAATCCAACAAGTTGAATGTTGGCCCCAAGGTATGTTGTTCTCCTCCTCATAATGAACAACTTTGCTCTAATAGTTTTTTCTCAAATCTTCTTGGAAGCAGGTGTATTCTAGAGAGAGAAAGCTTACTTTTTTGGTAAAAATGGATGGGAAAGGTTTGTTCTGCTTGAACAAGGGATCGATCTCCTTTGAATAGGAGATTGATCTGGCCTTCATTTGCAGGCTTCCTGCTGTAAATTTTCCAGTTTTTCAAGGAAAAATTTGTGTTTGATTGCTTCACTAGTTATTTTGCAATCTATTCACACTTTGAGCATGGAAAGGTTCGTTCCTTATGATTTTCATGTTATGGAACTTATGTGTACCACTTGAAATCAGAAAGGATACACAAAATTCACAGTCCATGCATTATGATTTCATGTTTTAAATCCTTATCTTCAGTCTGAATGCTTTAAGTTCTATTCGTTTAGTTTGTGGCCACTTCAGCCTTTATTTACCCTTTTTTTTGTATTCATGATACTCATTTATCCATTTTGAATTTATATGATCCAAAAATCATCTTTCTTATAATTTCATTAACATATAATAGAGTCATACATACATGGGGTCTCACAATCTCCCCTATTAAAAAAATTTAGTCCTCTAAATTGGAACTAAATCAGTCCGTAAACAACTCGGGATACTTCCCCAGCATTAAACTCTCTAACTCCCATGTAGCTTCTTCTGCAGTGTGGTGCTGCCAAAGGACTTTCACTAAGGGAATCATCTTTGATCTTAACACTTTCTCCTTACTATCCAATATTCGAATCGGCTTCTCAACAAACGACATGTTCTCGTTGAGCTCCAACGGCTAATATCTTATCATATGTGCTAGATCTGGGTGGTACTTTCGTAACATAGAGATGTGGAAGACGTTGTGAACACCCGCTAGCTCAGGTGGTAATGCTAGCCTATATGCCTTATCTCCCACTCTACCAAGTATTTCAAAGGGTCCAATGTAACGGGGACTTAGCTTTCTTTTCTTTTCGAACCTCGTTATACCCTTGGAAGGAGAAACTCGTAACATTGATTCACCAACTGTGAATTCCAATGGTCTTCGTCTCCTGTCAGCATAGCTCTTTTGTTTGCTCTGAGCTGTCCGTAACCTCTCACAAATCAACTGAACATCCTCAGAGGCTTGTCTCACTAAGTCGGGAGCAAATATCAGTCGGTCACCCACCTCTTCCCATCCAATAGGGGAACGACATCTTCGGCCATATAAAGCTCATACGGTGCCATCCCGATGCTCGAATGATGATTGTTATTATAGGCAAACTCTGCGAGTGGTAAATGGTCATCCCAAGAGCCTCCAAAATCCAATGCACATGCTTTTAATATATCTTCTAGGGTCTGCATAGTCCTCTCTGACTGACCATCTGTCTGAGGATGGAGCGCTGTGCTAAAACTCAACTGGGTCCCCATCGCTTCCTGAAAGTGTTCCTAAAAGTGGAAAGTGAAGCGGGCATCTCGATCAGAAACAATGCTCACTAGAACGCCCCACTAGAACGCCATGTAATCTCACTATCTTGTGCACATATAGTTCTGCCAAAGTACTCAGAGTATCGGTGGCTCTCATAGCTAGGAAGTGTGTCGACTTCATTAATCTATCCACTATTACCCAAATTGCATCGTGATTCCTACGGGTCTTAGGTAAACCCATCACGAAGTCCATGTGACATGCTTTTATTTCGAAGTCGGTATAGGTAGAGGTTGTAATAGCCTTGCAGGCTTCTGATACTCTGCCTTCACCTGCTGATAGACGAGACACTTTGTTACATACTATGCTACATCTCTCTTCATCCCTGACCACCAATACACTCTCCGGAGGTTCTGATACATCTTGTTACTTCCTGGATGCAGTGCATACTTCGTCGAATGAGATTCTATCAAGATCAACCTCCTGATCTTTAGATCATCGAGAACACATATCCTACCCCTAAACCTCAGCAAACCATCTGAACTCAACTCAAAATCAGTCTCTATACCCCTCTGTATCTGCCCGATAATATCACTACACTGTTGATCAATCTGCTGAGCCTGTCGGATACAATTTACCAGATCTAGTTCCAACGACAGGCTAGTTACCATAAAGCCATTATTAGTATCAGGTGGGGTCACATCCAAACTAAGGCTCATAAACTATTCAAATAGTGTTCCCTGATCATCATGCATGATACCAACCCAAGATGCTTCCTACTCAGTGCATTAGCTACTACATTCGCCTTACCCAGGTGATACAAGATCTCGCGATCATAATCCTTCAGAAGCTCAAGCCACCTTCTCTGCCTCATGTTTAACTCCTTCTGTGAGAATAGATACTTGAGACTCTTGTGGTCTGTAAATACTTGGAATTTCTCATCGTAAAGATAATGGCGGCATATTTTCAAGGTAAATACTACGGCCACCAATTCTAGATCATGGGTCGGGTAGTTCCTCTCATGATCCTTCAGCTGTCTAGATCCATAAGCGACTACCTTCCTATCCTGCTTCAGTACACAACCCAGTCCTTAGTACGAAGCATCTGTGTATACAGAGTCGTCTACGCAGCAATTATCAATTATAGTTCACTGCAAATAATTTGAGAGGTGGAGAGGTGAGCTTTCGGGAAAAAAGCCAGTAAGAAATATGTTTAAAATAGTTCTGATTTGTAAAATTATTCATAAACCAATCTTTTAAAATATGTATAAATTTTCATTTTGTGCATAGTCATCATAAGAAAATATGAAGCATGAGTTTCTTTAAATTAAATAACATGCTTAACCGTTTCATAAAATTTCCATCATTCATGGATGATTTCTTAAAATCATCGTCATTCATAAACATTTCGTAAAACTTAATTGTTCGTAAACAATCGTCATCATCTCATAAAAACACAATCATTCATCAGTATCATCATCATAATCGTCAGTCATAATCATAATCGAGGAAACTAGGCTATAACTAAGTCATGCGATACGTATCATTCTCCGTAGAGAGTCAATCATACCTATGGCTATGGTAAGGGGACTGTAGACTGGATTAGGGTCGTACAGCAATCATAATCATAAACATGGGTAGTATCTTCTTATTTCTTATCATGTACTAGCACATAGCTAGGGTACGGGTACCAATGGCACTCGTCGTGCAGGAAACATTCATACGTGCTACGCGGGTATGAGATACTACCAAAACATCATCATCATAAACCACAAGTAGCGAGACATCTACCACACAAGTAGAGTTAAGTGCTACAGGGGCCCTACATACCGGCACTCAAGTGGTGGAGCCGAAACACCATGAGAAGTAGCCATGCATGAAGCCTATAGTCTCAAAAATTCTTTTCCCTTTTCTTAAATATTTTTGAAAACGTCAGAAGTTTCTTTCAAAGCATGAATATAGGTTTTCAAAACCATCATAAAACTTCCATAAATTCTCATACTTCGGGAATTTCATTTCATAAACATAAATGTATTTGGTGAACATTTCATAAAATGAAATAATGTTTCGTAATTCGTTCCATACGTATGAAAACAGTTATAAATCATTTCAAAACATAATATTGCTTCGTAAATTTTTTTTTATCAAAGCAACGAGGGTTCATCATCAGAACTAAGTTAATAGTACCCCTTACCTCGATTTATCAAAAATTCCAAGTTCAAGTAGTGACGCCTCCAAGTATCTCCCTTAAATCTTTCTATGATTCTCCTACATCGAAATTTGTGTTCTTAGTATCCTATTTATTCGAATTACCTACGATGCGTCCAAATCGTAACCTTGCTTACCTAGGAAAAATACACTTGAAATCATAAAACATGTACAAATATCTCTAAAACTTGCATAAATTCCTTACCTCAATGTCTGTTCGTAATCCTTGATTACTTCGACTTAGCGAGTCGGGGAGTTCGATCCACTCGATTTATTACCCCGAAATTTTGTACCAATATCTCTGAAATTTTAAACCAATATTTTTGACTCTATTTTTTTTCTTGGGTTTTTCCCAAATTCTCGGAGTACTTTCTTTTCTCTTCAATAATTATTCTATTCTCTAGTATACATATACATATACATATACATATACATATACATATATATATTTAAAATATATATATTCTTTTTTTTTGGTGACTGTTCACCCAATATATACATATATATATTTGAATTCATTTCATCTTTCCCGCCATTCTCTTTTCCTCTTCATTTCTTCGCTACAACCCGTCCTTGTTTCACCTGATTCTCGACCTTTTACCGCTCGGCACGATTGCATCATCCACCTTTATCATCCTATCATCTTCAGTTTCGGTAACATTCCCCGTTCATGCTTCGATTTTTTGATCACACATTCATGCAATGAGGTTTCCTCCCCTTTGCAGCCAAGCTCTTGGCTCTAGCCTCTGTTCTCTACCTCCCTCGCCTTTGTTTTGGCTTCCCATGCCTAGACAACCCGAAGGCTTCCCTCTTTCCTTAACTATGCCTCACTCCAGCTCTTACACTCGGGTCCACGTCTGCTGCTTTGTTTCACTTACTGTTTCAAGCTTTGGTTTATTCAATCCAGTTTGCTCCTCCTCTTCATCTTTCTCTTAACTTCGCTGTCACCATCTTCATCATCATCACCCTTTCCTCTATAGTCCGTCTGTTGCTTCAGCCTTCCATACAGTTCTCGTCACACCCTTACAGTCCAGAGAAGATAGATGGTGGTCGTAACCGAACTCCCTTTGCCACGGTTCCATCGTTGTCGGCAGCTTCAGTTTTCGATTTAACACAGGAGGCGCCTTGCTTCCTCTCGGCACTATTGCATCATCCATCACCCACGTTCTAACCACTTTCTCCTTCCTTCTCCGGCCTGCTATCATTCCCGATTCCTCTCCTGCAAGCTTCTGTTCTCCTCTCTTTATGCTTCTGTTTACTGTTTCTGCCTCACACTTCTACAGTCTATTCAGCATCGAAAAGAAGAACTGAAGATAGAATTTGCCTTACAGTACACAACCGGCTCTCTCTCTCTTTCTCTCACTTCCCCTTTCTTTCTCTTTCTTTTTTCTTGCTCGCTTCATTTTGCTCCAGGTTTTCTTCCACGAAGGTCGTTTGGTTCCTGCCAACTTTTTGTACTCGGTAGGATATATATATATTTTAGAACTGCTTCCGTTTCCTTTATTCATTCCAATTTTCGTGGCATTGTTCTTCCAGACACTAGCAGCATCCTTTGAATGCCTCTTCCTCACCTTGCTTCACACCATGCCATCATCATCCGTTTTTAAAAGAAAACTCGAGAGACTTTCAGCTTTTGGAGTCCACTGTGACAGCCGAGTATGGCCTCCCTGGGGCATTTTCTCTCCTCACGTTTCTCCCCTATTTCACGTTGCCAACTATACTCTTTCATTTTAGCTTTTAATACTCCATTCATCCTTTTTGTTCATTTCAGTTGCTGACCATCACCAACTACTCCTATGTTAGACCGGCAGCAGACAGTTTCCTTCTCTTTCTCATTTTCAATTCGGTCTCAAGTTTTCTTGTGCAAATCAATCACCCACCTATCGTTTCCTACCTCCCGATTTAGACCCCTCTCTAGTATGCTTCCAAACTCTCTCGGCCAATCCCCCCTTCAATAGGAAATCAGTCACACTACAAACCACCTATCATATCAGTCCTGTCTTCAACCTACTGCTCTTAGACAAATTTTAGGTAAACATCATTTTTCCTACGGATTTGACCATCGTTTCTACTCCCTTGCAATAGACTTGGGAATTCGGGTTAGCTTGTTTTGGAAGCTTATATCTATAATATTAAAATGGTCTAATATTTATCATACAATATAATTTGATTAATGGGGGTATCATATAACATCTTATTCCAATTGTTATTACCTATAGTTTTTGTATTTATCTATACTACGAAATAAAATATTTATTTGCTTGAATTCATTTAAATCTCTTATGCCAAAATTATGATTTAATTCAATCATCCAATAAGATCGCACTTTTAATCCCAATTTCCTAGTTTATTATTTATAGATAGCACCAAGTACATTGAAAATTTTAGGTATTTACATTCTCCCCACCTTGAAAAATTTGGTCCCTAAATTTAGAACTACATTAGTCCTTAAATAACTGTGAGTATTTCTTTGGCGTTAAACCTTTCAATTCCCACGTGACCTCTTCCGAAGTGTGATACTGCCATAAAACCTTAATAATTCTATATTTTTAGAATTATTTGTGCTTAATTTCCTAATTAATTATTTAAATCCTCAATTTATTTTGTTAATTATCCCTTTTATTTAATTAAAATTCTCATGTTTGTAGATAAATTAAAACCGTATGAATTTTGAATATTTCGGTAGAAAATGGATCGAAATTGGGCTAAAATCGAGATTGAGCCACGCAGACAACGCAAGCCATGCCACCTAGCACATCCAATTCGACAAGAAGATCGATGACATGGAAATATCTTTTCAGGGAGCCAATGGTGTGAAGACAAGTGGCCAAAAAAATGCCAACTCATCTATGATGTAAAAATTACAATTATACCCCTTTTGTGTGTATAAATAAGACATGGATGACAATTGAAAAAGAATGTAATTAAGGAGTAGGAGTAGAAGTAAGTTAGGAGTAGTGTTAGAATAGTTTTAATTTATTTTTCCTTCTTTTCAAGCTTTACTTTTCCGTTTAGCTCCCATTTATTTTTACTGTTCACAAACAATTTCCATTGTTATTTTTACAAGCTTTTCGATTTAGTTTTTTCATTCTCTTGGCAGCCACCATGGTTCATCAAGCTCTCAGTTTGTTCAGTCGTTAGAGTCACTTTTTATTCTTCAATGTGCATTTAAGTGAATCGGTTTCATCCATTACTGTTTTTTATTCTGATGCTTTGATGTGGTCTTAATGCCCATTATTATTTCCACATCAATGGTAATGTGAAATCACAGTAGTAGGAGGAGGATTTGAAGCAAATCGAGGATGCTAGTTTTTCATGTTTAGGTGCTTTACGGGTGTTGATGGTCTTGTTGTTAAATTTCAGTTGCTAATGTTACTTAGTTCCTTTTGGTTTTAAGTGTGATTACCTTGTTATTTTTTTTTTATTGTTTATTTTATCTCCCTTTGTCTGCACTTCATGAATTAAACTCTTCGCTGGATTTTATTATTATCTTTCATAGCTCTCTTCTGCTTATGGCTTCTCGATTTTGAGTGCTTAATGTGCCAAGAACTGCTGCTTTGGTTCCATGATCATTTTTAGTTGCCATATTCTGCTTATATTTACTTATTACTTTCTATTAAGTTTATATTTTCATTTTTTGTTTAAAGATTTTATTCAACCCGTATGTTTCTTCAACTTCAATTTTAATCCTATGTTTATCTCTGTTTTTATGTTCTGCACTGTTCATCATAGTTTAGTTGTTTTATTTTCTGCAATATTCGTTAGTTGATGCTGTTGGTGTTGGGTTGCTCCTATGTTGGTCATTGACACCAAAGCTGCTTCCAGGTTACTCTCGGTTACAAGAAGTTACAAGGTGAAGTGAGCATTTTGTTGCTCTCGGTAGTATGCTGTTCTTGGGCATGCTTTTGTAGAGTATTAAGTTGTGAGCAAAGCTGGGTATGGATGAAACAAGTGGTAACAGCGGTGATGGACATTGTACGGAGCAGCAAGACACATGCACTGAACAGAGAGCATGTATGGAGCACCTGGAGCAACAGTTGGAGCAGTTGCATGGCCGGACCGAGAGCCAAGGACGTGCAGCAGTGGGCAAAACAACGCCTGAAGAAGGAAACGTGCACGGTTTATGCATGGAGCTTGGTTGATGACAGTTGGTAACATGAGATGCTATGTTGGAGTTATGCCGAAAGGGAAGAAGCACATGAAACTGAGCAGAGTTGGTGAGAGGACAACCCGAGAGGCATGGAGCAGAAGCAAACCCGAGGCCATCTCCTAGAAAAGAAACAATATTGAAGATATGAACAGTGAATGGAGGGATTTTGAGTATTTAAATTTGTTAAGGCCTTGTTTGGCCATTTAATTTGTTATTTTATGCTTGCAGTTGTTTTAATCTTTAATTAGTTGTTAGTAATTGGTAGGTTAGTTTTAATAACTTTGCATATTAATTTAATTTGTAGTGTTAATTTTTAGTTAGTAGTTGATTTTATATTATGTGTATAGGATTGTATTTTGGTTTAGTATTTTATTAGTTGTATTTAGAATTAATTTAGATTTAATGTGTTTCATGCATTTTTAGTTTAGTCTTCATTTTTATTAGATTTTTAGTTTAGTTTAATTTGCATTTTTAGTAATTAGCTTAATTGCATGCATATTTTATTTTCGGTTAGTTTAATTGTAGTTTAATTAATCTTTCTTTGTTATTTTCATAATTGCATGTTATCTTAATTGCGTTAATTAGTTTTAACTGTTTTAATTATTCTTTTAATTTTTTTATTTTAATTGCGTGGAGCACTGTAAGTAATTTTGCTTGGTTTTATTTTCTTTATTTTATAGTTTTTTATTTTATTACTTTCCAGTAATTTTAGCCACGTAGATCACTCCCTTAAATTCCATAATTTGCAAGGATATACTTATGGTAAGATTAACCAGTAGTTAATTAGGCTAACCAACTTCTCTGAGGGACGATAACTCGGGACTCAAATCCCATTATTACTTGTACGACCCGTGCACTTGCGATAATACGTTTATGGCGTGTTAAGTTTTTGGCGCCGTTGTCGGGCAAGTTTTAATTAGTCGTGTCAGACCCAGATTTTTGTAGCTTATTCCGTATGATTCCTATGTGTATGAACACTATGTAAATATAGTTGAATCATAAGAAGAGTATTTACTAGACATAAAGTGTTAGTGAAATGATTTAACACACAAAAGCTACATAAAAAAAAAAAAAAGCCTAATGTGAGCTATAAGAGTCACAGGCTAAACCGAGTAAATCTAAATTATTCTGACTGAAAATAAGAACTTAAAATGAGAGAGCATAGTGAGCTCATGAAGGAAAGTCAGCTTGATTTAGTCCCGAACATAGAAAACGAGGGTAAAAGCTAAAAAGGGTAAAATGGACCTTTTTAGCGAGATAAGGTGTTTCGAGTGAAATTATCTACCGGGAACAGTTGAAACATAAAGACGAGAGTATAAGACATAAGATATGACACTTTTAGAATTTTTAGAAAAAGTCAACTTAGTCAATGGTTAAGGAAAAAGTCAACTATAGTTAAGAAAGTAGATTTTACCATAGTTGACTAATCATGGGTAAAAAAAAATTAACCTAAGTGTGGAGAAAAATTTGGGGAAAAATATTCTTAGCCAGAATACAAGATAATCATCTCCGGAAGTAAGAAAAATTTATTCGGAAGGATTTCGGATTAAATTTAATGGTTAAAAACGTAATGGGCCTAAGGTGAAAATTTAAAAGCCCATTAAGGTATACTAAACGTATATCGAAATTCTTAGGTCCTTTAGACCGAATTGTTGGACCAATTGATTAGCCAAATTTTTAGACAATTAAAGGCCCGAGACGTAGTAAAAATTTCAGCCCAAAAGCCCATTAAGAAAGCCCAAACCGAGAAGCCCAAATGGAAAGCCCATGAGATAAATATCTAACCATAGTTAAAGCTAACCATGACTCATAAGGTGACTCATTAGGTGACTCATGGCTAAGGCTTGGAAAGTCAAGCTTAATGGCTGAAAAGTAAAGCTTAATGGCTAAGTATGTGGCTTATAAATTCAGCTACACCATTGCCATCTTCATCACACCAAATTCGGCTAGAAGAAGAAACCATTGAAACATATTATCCAAGCTTTCTCTCACTAGAAATCACTAGGAATTAGGCATATTTGGAACTTGCATCCTTCATGGAAGTTGTTCCAAATTGAAAGGAGAGTGACATATGTTGGAATCGGCTATCAAGGAGCCATAGAGTGCAAACTGAGAGCCTTCAAAGATTCGGCCAAAGGGTGAACACAACAATTGGTATATTTTCTAATTTTCAATTTCATATATGTTAATGTATGAATGATTTTAAGTATGTTGATATATGTTTTAAGCATTGAAACATATTAAATCACCATGATGTTGGTTAGGCCGAGAGTGAGTAATGGGATAATGATTTATGTCCATATGATTTTAAGGCATAAATGGATTAATGTACATGTGTTAATAATTATGGTGTAATTAGAATTAATCAATTTGATTAATTAATACATGTAATTAGTTGGCAATCAAGGTGTTTGATAAAATGCTTAAATGAACTATATGATGGTTAGGAATGTTGCCAACCAAGTGTTTGTGAAAATGCCTAAGTGAATTGGCTAATTAATAAGCATGGATGGCATGCCATGGCATAACCGATGGCATCGATAGCTCTCGGTCATGGCATGTGGCCGAGAGGTCCAATGGGCTAAGCCCAAATATTTTAGGCCCAATAAGATGTAATGGGTCTAGGACAAGCCCAATAAGAGTTGGTGAGCCCTACAAGCCCAATAGGCCCAACAAAAATGAATAGTAAAATGAAAATGGGCTTGAGGCATAATTAGGCCCGTTAAGGATTATTAAGGCCCATTAAGGGAAATAGACTGTATTTAATGTGAAATACAGTAGGAAAAGTGTAATTAACCTGATAAATGGTTATATGCAGCTCCAGAGAGTATTGGAGGAGCAAATCGGACTGCTGAAACGAGCAGCACAGAGAAAGTGAAATTTCTCGAGTGATTGCAGGTAAGGGACTTTTGTGAGTAGTTAGAGATACTTGCACATATTTTCATCTGCTTCTACATTCACTTACAAACTCTGAGGGTCAGAGAAAGTGAATAATAATTATTGCGACCCGATAGTGGCAAATTACGATTTTACACCTAGTTAGTCAAAAAGTCAACTTTTGTGAAAAGTTGTAAAAAGTTGTAAAAAGCATGGAAACCACTATTTTGAGTGTTTAACTGCTGTTTAGTAGGAAAATAAATAGATGGGCTAATGATTTTAAGGTTGATGTGAAATAAGCACACTTTATAGTGCTGATTTTAATATTTGTAAACTATCCCTTTTTAAAGAACCATCTATCATATTATGTGATAATGAATCATACTAGAGCACAGCTCGCACTAGATTTCATATATTTTCCACATACATTAGTGCTAGATTTTTGATTCGCACTAGATTTCCATGACATGCATGATAGAGTACTGGAGTTATTACTCGTACTTAGTTTTATATGATATATGCATGACAGAGTGCTGGAGCGATTAGCTCGTGCTCGAGTTTTACATGAGATACATGACAGAGTGCTAGAGCGTTGCTCGTAACTGATTCTTCATGATTTATACATGACATAGTACTAGAGCTATTGCTCGTACTTGATTTGATGATATTATGCATATCAAGGTACTGGAGCTATTGCTCGTACTTGATCTAATACATGAACTATGCATTGATCTAGTTGCTGGAGGTTTACTGTGAGACCCCGTATATGTAAAGTTGTAATGTGTAATAAATATGAATGGACTTGTAATGTAAAGTATGATTGATGTAAGTCCATGGATTCAATGTACGTATGTGTAATATGATTTGTAACGTACATACAAGTTCCATTGAGTATGAATATGAAGAAATGAGTTCTTATAAGTGATGGATGTGATTGAAACTCAAAATGGGTAGTGTGGTAAAATGGAATGAAGTTATGCTTCCATTTGGTTTTATATAGCATACCTTTGGACATACAATGAATACACACAAGTTTCAATGTGCATAAGGTATGAATGGAAGCCATTTTCAAGTTATAAAGGTGGATGGATGAGAAAATGGCCATGGCAACAGATTAAGGATGTGTTGGTATGAGTTGCAATAAGGAAACTACAAGAAATCTGGAAAACATGAAGGCCAGATCGATCTCATAGGATGAGAGATCGATCCGGAAGAGCTAGAATGCTCTTATTTGGGCAATGGAATAGAGCAGATCGATCTCCAATGGGGCCAGATCGATCTCCTAAGCATTCTGTGATGAAAAGATCGATCCTCAAACACCCAGATCGATCTCCTTAGCTCTCTGTTTGGGACCAGATCGATCTCATGCTTCGACAGATCGATCTCATGCTTCGACAGATCGATCTCATACTTAAAAATTTTGTGAAAATGAGAGATTTAAGGGGACCAGATCGATCTCCTCAAGCTATTTCTATATAAGGAGGGCTGAAAATCTAAAAATTTTGGGAAAAACACCAATCTTCCATTTCTAACCCAAAAACCTAACTTTCCTTCTCTAAAATCAGCCATTTTCAGTGAGATTTGAAGAGAGACCATTAGAGGCAAAGTTGTTCCTATCAAAGAGAAGAACAACATAGTGGGTAGGCATTTTCCCATTGTTGGTATTGAAGGAGTTAAGGGCATTGCCATTTGGAGCAAGAAGAAAAATCATATTTGGTAAGATTCTAACACTCCAATCCAAATACATTGTCTATTTAATTGATTTTGGAGTTGTTTGGCATGAGTATTGATGGATAAATTATCTAGGGATGTGGTGGAATTGGTGTGACATAGAAAACCTAGAATGGGTATAATGTGAGAATATATGGGTTGAATGAGTTTATGATTTATGGGCATGCTAAAGTTGTTATTGAGGTAATGTTTATGATTTTAGATGGTTAAATGAAATTACATTGTGAGTTTGGAGGAATTGTGAAAATGAGTATGTCTATGCTTAATAAAATGCCATAGTGAGGGAATTCATGAAATATGAACACTATGAGCTTAATGTCGATTTAATATCGATTCGAAATAAGTTAATAGGCCTAAGAAGAATCCATAGACTCGAGTTATGGGTAAAGTAATGAAACGAGGCCTCATAAGCATTAATAGAAAACTATAGGTCGAATTGACTATAGTGAACGCACGATGTCATATTATATGGATCGAATATAATGCGGGATACGATTTTGTGCAGTCCCGAAGAGTTCGTTGAAGACGAATCGAGCCGTACGAGTAAGCAGCTTAAGGAAGTGGAATCACGCATCGCGATTCCAGGTAAGGGAATTTTGTGAGTATATGAGGTAGCTGCTCGTACTTTAAATTTGTGGGTGAATATTGGGTGTTTTACGAAGTACATGGTTGCTAAAGTAAATGATTGATGGTTTTCATGAATGAGAATGAGTATATGTGTGATTTTTGGTTTTGGAAATGGATTCTATGAAATGGGATAGTAAGGCTAATAATTGCATAAATCTAATGTCTTGATGTCTTTCAAAACGAAATTGCTTTGTTTTAAGCAAGCTTGTAGATGGATCGGCTAATGTTTATTAATGTTGTGGAAAAAGGCATTTGTGAAGTGCTAAACCCGGTTGTCAGGATTGTTTGATTGTGTATGAGCCACCTATCGTATTTGCATGACATAAATCGCGTTAGAGCCTCGCTCGCGCTCTATGTTTTCACTTGTGTGATACGTGCTTGAGCTTAGCTCGCACCTTGATTTGGAAACTATAATGATGTTTATAAACCGTACTAGAGCTTCTGCTCGTACGTGGCTTTGGAGTGGTTGTCTTATGAGTATAACCGTACTAGAGCTATGCTCGTACGTGTCTCTTTATGAGAGGATGCATGAATCGTGCTAGAGCTTTGCTCGCACAAGTTTGCACTTTGTGATACGTATAAGGTTGTGAAAGTTGGTAAGATCCTTAAGCCCTACATCCTTAAGCCAACATCCTTAAGCCCGAGGAGGCAGGGAGGCTCTGTTCGGTAGGGAGGCTCTCTTACGGTGGGATCCTTAAGCCAACATCCTTAAGCCCAAAGAGGCGGGGAGGCTCTGTTATGCAGGGAGGCTCTCCTACATGGGTACGGTAAGATCCTTAAGCCCTACATCCTTGAGCCAACATCCTTAAGCCCAAAGAGGCGGGGAGGCTCTGTTCAGTGGGGAGGCTCTCTTACGGAAGGATCCTTAAGCCCTACATCCTTAAACTAACATCCTTAAGCCTGAGGAGGCAGGGAGGCTCTGTTAGGCGGGGAGGCTCTGTTCGGCAGGGAGGCTCTCCTTCATGGATATGGAAAACTCTTGGTATGGGGTAGGTAAGACCTAGGAATGGCACCCCCTATCACGATATGAGTCTACGGAGTACGCTGTACCATGTATATCACATGGAGTACGATGTACCGCTTGATGGTTATGTGATGAGAAAGTCTGGCGAGGGATAATCCATCTTCGTGCCAGCATGATACCCCGCACACCTGGATGCGTGTGGTCTGGGATGATTTATGATGTAGTGGTCCACATAGGCACTTTTGATATAGTAACCTAGTTTTTATACACATGCGTGAATTGTGAAATGAAAATGTGGTTGTGATTGTGAATTGATTTGGTGGTATTTATGTGTTGAGAAAGAGGTTTATGATGTTGGTTTAAAAAGGAGGTTTCTTAATGAATTGCCCTTTTATGAATTTAAATGAGATCGAGCATGAGATGATTTATACATGATGTTTTTACCATGTTTTATATGCCAATGTACATGATTTCGATACATGATATATATGTATACTCATATGGCATAGTTTTATTCCTCATGCTCCTACCATAAATGATTTATGCATAACACTATCAGCATGTAGATAGAGTAGTTATCTACCATGCTTGCATTATTGCCTTACTGAGCGTGTGGTTGCTCATCCCTCTCTATTTTCCCCCCTACAGAGCGTGCATAGTAGCCCAGTGAGGACTGAGGCGTGGTATTTTGGACTCCGCTGCATCTCCATCGCTTAGAGGTATATACACAGTGATTCTTTTTGTATCTAAACAATGTAAAAGCACAGTATTCTTTGAGTTGTAATTATGGGGGATGTAGATGTCAGTAAAACATGCTTTTGTATAAGTACAAGATTTAAATGCAAATGTATGACATCGTTTTATTTCACTGAGAATGAATGAGATGTGGAGTTTATTATTGACTCACAGCCCAACAGCGTGTGGTGAGTTAGTTCACGACCGGGTAAGGTAACAGTAAAACACAAAAAATTTTTAGTGATTTTCGGTTAAAGAGAATGGAATTGGGTTGTGACATTTACTCGCACTAGAGTTGAGTTTGTGATGTGAAACAGTGTTTGAGGGGAGTGTCGACTGTGAGTCGCACTCAAGGCGCGCACTGTATGAGATATATAATACATGTTAAAACCCATGCCAGAGTCCTTGTGTGACTGTGTGTCACATCTTGTAAGAGGATATCCGTATGAGGGTAATATAGACGTGGTATGATATTCCATGGTTTGAGGGCTAAGACTTATGGCAGGTACCTCGATGTGATGTAGGGTCCACGGGTGTACTTTATATCGTGCCCGGGGCATGGGAGTACGCTGTACTGTGTGTTGTTGTATAGCTGACGATTGTAATGGACTGACCATCCTCCTGTTGCAGCAGTGATGCCCCGCACACCGAGTACTGTGTTACTTGGGATCACATGTCGGATATGATCATAGTCCAGGATACTATTTGCATTTCACCACAGAGTCTCACATGATATATCACATTGATTGACTGATTTAAATTGCGGATAGACCTGAGGGATGGGTCGGACTCTGATTTTGTGATGTGAATTATTTAATGCCATATTTATTGTGATTTAAATATACATGGCATGATTTACAAAAAGGCATGATTTATATAAAGATGCATTGTTTTGCACTACATGCCTACATTTGAGAAAGAAAGCATGATTTCTGTACATGGGATTTAATCTGTACAAGTATACATATATATATATTTAAAGACATGCTTTTAAAGTGAATTAAGGAAATAATGTTTTCAAGGCATAGCATTATTTTGAGTAGATAGTGTAGATATCTACTTGCTTGCCTGATTTCCTTACTGAACGCGTTGTATGCTCACCCCCCTTTCTCTACATCTCTCTACAGAGCATCAGTAGTAGAGCAAGAGTTATCGAGGGATAGTGTTCCTGGGTCCACTGCTAGTTCCTATCGATCGCCAGGTATACAGACTTTGTACGGTTATATATCTAAACATAGAAAAAGCACAGTGATGTATACGATATATATTATGGGGGATGTATTTGTGTTAAATTTTATATAATCTCAGTTACAGTCAGTAACAGTATATTGACATGTATGTATGATAATGGATAATGTGGTAAGCGAAGACTCTGACATCGAATCACAGCCCAACCATTGAAGAGAGGAAAGGTAAGTTAAAAATGCGAAAAATTTGTAGTGATTTTGGTTAAAGTCATGGATTGAAAACGGGTCCTGACAAGTCGTTAGTTAATATCGGTGAAATTATGCTTAGGTGTAATTCTAGCTTGTAAATATTTAGGTTGTAAATATTTAGAAGTTTAATATAGATTAGTTGATTGAAAAATTAAAATAAAAAAATTGAAAAATAAACAAAAAACTTAAAAAAATTTCTAAGGACTTTTATATGTTTGCATTCGTAGAGCCAGGAGTTATGATTGCTTTCCTTTAGATCCTGAAATCGAACGAACTCTTAGAAAAATTCGAAATGATTCTAGGAAATTATTAGCTCCGCTGCAAAACACTATGGCAGAAAATAGGGAAATTAGAACTGTTGGAGATTATGCGATGCCGACAATTGGAGGATATTATACCGACATTTAGCCACCAGCTGTCCCTGCTAATAATATTGAAATTAAGCCTTCCATCCTCCAGATGATCCAGACCTCTTTACAGTTCAGTGGGCTTCCACACGATGACCACATGCTCACCTTGGGCAATTCCTGGACTTGTGCAACACGTTCAAGCACAATGGATTATCTGATGATACGCTTAGACTTAGACTATTCTCCTTCTCACTTAGGGATAGGGCACGACACTGGTTAACCTCCTTGCCTCCAGGATCCATTTCTACATGGGACGAGTTAGCTCATCAATTTTTAGCTAAGTTTTTCCCTCCCTCTAAAATGGCCAGAATCTATAGTGATATATCTTCCTTTGCCCAGTTCGACTCTGAATCTCTTTACGAAGCATGGGAACGATATAAGGAGCTTCTTAGAAAGTGCCCTCACCATGGCCTACCTTTGTGGTTGCAAGTCCAAACCTTATACAACGGACTTACAAGCCAAAATAGGACCATTGTTAACACTGCTGCGGGTGGAGCCCTAATGTGCAAAACAAATGAGGAAGCTTACGAGCTTTTAGACAAGATGGCGGCTAACAACTATCTATGGTCCTTAGAGAGGCAATTACCAAAGAAGTTGACGGGTATTTATGAGCTTAACACACTATCTACCTTGACCTCTCAAATCGCTAATCTTACAAATAAGGTAGAGTCTCTCAGTACCCAGCATAATCCTTCTACCAGTCCTAATTCGATTATTCTATCCAAAGTCCTTTCCTTTCATGCGATTTGTGTAGTGGTACACACTCTATGGATAGGTGTCTGCTTAACCTAGAATCGGTTCAGTATGTTGCCCCCCTAAGCAACAGAACAACCCATTTTCAAACACCTATAATCCAGGGTGGATGAACCATCCTAACTTCTCTTGGAGCCAAAACCAAGGGTAAACTTCTAGCTCTAGACCTATAGAACCCCCTAGTTTTCAAGCTCTACCGATTCATGTACCACCACAGTCGCAATTTTCATATCATCCACCTCATCAACCATCCCCACCCTAATTTCAGCCACCACCACAACCTATGCAGCCACAACTTTACCATACACCAGCAGCTGAGAAGAAGCCCTCGCTTGAGGAGATGTTCTCAATGATCCTGTAAAATTAAGATGCTTCAATTAAGAACTTGGAGGTTCAGGTCGGACAAATAGCAAATGCTCTTAGTCAACGTCCTCAAGGGACCCTTCCTAGTAACACTGAAGCTAATCTTGTTAAGCAAAGGGAGGGTAAGGAATATGTCAAATCCATCACCCTCAGGAGTGGCAGAGAGCTAGATGAGCCACAAGTTAAGTCTAGACTTGAACAACCCATAGTTGATAAACCTATAGGTTCTAACGAAGCAGCTTAGAAAGAGCAGAAACATCAGGATCAGGCTGGAAAAGAATCCAGGCTAGGCACTTCTTCATTTATACCTTCTTCTATTTCACAGCATTCCTCACCCTCTGATGCTACACAGGTTTCCATTACATCCCCTCTGGTTAGACCACCAATACCTTTTCCTCATAGGTTTCAAAACCAAAAGCTTGACCAACAATTTGTCAAATTTCTCGAGGTTTTTAAGAAGCTTCACATCAACATTCCTTTCACAGATGCCATAGAGCAAATGCCAAGTTATGTGAAGTTTTTAAAGGATATCCTCTCGAGGAAGAGAAGACTGGAAGAATATGAGACGATGGCTTTGACTGAGGAATGTAGTGCAATTATTTGGAGGAAATTACCCCCAAGCTCAAAGATCTCGAGAGTTTTACCATACCATGCATTATTGGAAATTTATTCTTTGTTAGAGCCTTGTGCGATTTATGAGCTAGTATAAATTTGATGCTTTTGTCTATCTATCAGAAGTTAGGAATAGGGAATGCCAAGCCCATCACAGTGACCCTCCAGCTGACTGATTGATCAATTAAATATCCAAGGGAGTCATTGAGGATATGTTAGTAAAGGTAGACAAAATTGTTTTCCCTACGGATTTTATTTTTTTAGACATGGAGGAAGATAGGGAAGTCCCTATTATACTAGTCAGACCATTCCTAGCAACGGGTAAAACTTTAATTGATGTACAAAAGGGGGAGTTAACTATGAGAGTCCTAGATCAGGAAGTGAAGTTTAATGTTTTCAAACCTTTGAAGCTCCCTGATGACTCTCAAGAATGTTTTAAGATGGAGATTGAGGAGAATATAAGGCTTAAGCATAGGAAATATGAAAGAAGGAGGGAAGTAGATAGAGCTAAGGAGGAGTTAATTGTCAACATTTTGTCACCACTCTGGATGACCATCCTACTTTTCGCACTGCTGCTTAGTGTTGTTTTCTTCAGCTGCATTTGAAGTGGCTGTATTTTTCTTCTCACTTTGTATATAGTTCATTTTTCTTTTTCTTTTCTGTTGTTTCGTTCCTTGTTTATTTTGCAGGTTTATTTTCTAGTTTTACGCTTTCAATTAAAGCTTCAGTTGTTCATCATCATCAGAAAGGGGAGTACTCTGTTCTCGAGCTTAAATTCTTATATTATTTGCACACTGAGGACACTGTGCACTTTAAGTTTGGGGGAGGGGATATCACTTGAGCAATTTTGTGAAAAATTGGAAAAAATTTTAAATTTTTTTTGAAAATCTAAGAAAGAATTTTCAAATTTTTTCCAATAATATGAGTTTAAATTGCTTGATTTTGGGATGATTTAGTGCTTAGCATGTAGTTTTCCCATATTCCGATGATATAATCCTATGATTTAGTCTGACTTTGATTAATTGAGAAGCATGATTATAGGAAAAGCATGAAGTTGAATTCTTAAATTTGTCTTAATTCTGATTGTGATTGCCTCATCTTATACACATGTCATGTCATGAATCAGTATATTTATTTAGAGAAAGATTATGTGTGCATAGGATTGCATTTGTTCAGTTGATTTTGTGCATCATATTCTAGAATTTGTTTGATCTAATCTTGAGGCGAAATATTAGATCATACTTAATTAGGGAGATGATGTAGGCCATCTTTGGATCGTTTGAGCCTTTCTAGCCTTCCTTGTACATATTCTTCCCCTAGTCACCCGTTTGGGCCAAATAAGCTTTTCTCTGTAAATACACCTGCAAATTTTCCTTAGCTTAACCCTCTTTTCCTATCCCTTACCCCGAAAGCATGGAAAGTCATGAGATATATTGTGAGCTTTGTACAATTGGGTATCTGGTGATAGTGAAAGTTTGAAAAAAATGAAAGAAAAAGAAAAAGAAAAGAAGAAAAAAGAAAATGCAAAAATAGAATAAAAAGTTTAGTGAAATAAATAAGTTTGGGGGAAATGATTTGAGCTCTTACATTAAAGATCCTAGAAGTAATGCATGTTAAGGGGTAATTAAACCTAAATCGACTTTACCTTAGCTCCAGCCTTACATTACAAGCTTAATGAAGTCCTATTGATCTTTGGTTAAGTGTGACTACATTAGTGGAGAGATAAGTGAATAGCAAACTTATGGGAATGATCACTTGTCATTGACTTTGCATTCTCTGTGTTTGCATAATCTGATCTGGATAATGTACTGTGAAGTGACTTAGACATTTTTCACACACTCACGAGGAGTCTAATTTGGGTTAGGACTTATGATTGAATGATTTTGAATGTTGTACTTGTAATTGTGAGTCTTTGAGATCATAGTTTGCACTTTTTCTTTGAGGATGATATTGGAGAAATTATTGTGTTTAGTACTTGTCATTCCTTCAATTATTTTGTTTTGCTTGAGGACAACCAAAAGCTCAAGTTTGGGGGTGTGATAATTCTATATTTTTAGAATTATTTGTGCTTAATTTCCTAATTAATTATTTAAATCTCCAATTTATTTTGTTAATTATCCCCTTTATTTAATTAAAATTCTCATGTTTGCAGATAAATTAAATCCTGATGAATTTTGAATATTTCAGTAGAAAATGGACCAAAATTGAGCTAAAATCGAGATTGAACCACGCGAACAACACGAGCCATGCCACCTAGCACATCCAATTGGACAAGAAGACCGATGACATGGAAATATCTTTTCAAGGAGCCAATGGTGTGAAGACAAGTGGTTAAAAAAATGCCAACTCATCTAGGATGTAGAAATTACAATTATACCCCTTTTGTGTGTATAAATAAGACATGGATGACAATTGAAAAAGAATGTAATTAAGGAGTAGGAGTAGAAGTAAGTAGGAGTAGGAGTAAGTTCGGAGTAGTGTTAGAAAAGTTTTAATTTATTTTTCCTTGTTTTCAAGCTTTACTTTTCTGTTTAGCTCCCTTTTATTTTTAATGTTCACAAACAATTTCCATTGTTATTTTTACAAGCTTTTCGATTTAGTTTTTTCATTCTCTTGGCAGCCACCATGGTTCATCAAGCTCTAGGTTTGTTCAGTCGTTAGAGTCACTTTGTATTCTTCAATGTGCATTCAAGTGAATCGATTTCATCCATTACTGTTTTTGCTTCTGATGCTTTGAGGTGATCTTAATGCCCAATATTATTTCCACATCAATGGTAACGTGGGATCACAACAGTAGGAAGAGGATTTGAAGCAAACCGAGGATCCTAGTTTTTCATGTTTAGGTGCTTTACGGGTGTTGATGGTCTTGTTGTTAAATTTCAATTGCTAATGTTACTTAGTTCCTTTTGGTTTTAAGTGTGATTACCTTGTTATTTTTATTTTATTTTATCTCCCTTTGTTTGCACTTCATGAATTAAACTCTTCACTAGATTTTATTATTATCTTTCATAGCTCTCTTCTACTTATGGCTTCTCGGTTTTGAGTGCTTAATGTGCCAAGAACTGCTGCTTTGGTTCCATGATCATGTTTAGTTGCCATATTCTGCTTATATTAACTTATTAGTTTCTATTAAGTTCATATTGTCAATTTTTGTTTAAAGATTTTATTCGACATGTATGTTTCTTCAACTTCAGTTTTAATCCTCTGTTTATCTCTGTTTTTATGTTCTGCACTGTTCATCATAGTTTAGTTGTTTTGTTTTCTGCAATATTCGTTAGTTGAGGCTGTTGGTGTTGGGTTGTTCCTATGTTGATCATTGACACCAAAGCTGCTTCCAGGTTACTCTCGGTTACAAGAAGTTGCAAGGTGAAGTGAGCATTCTGTTGCTCTCGGTAGTTTGCTGTTATCGAGCATGATTTTGTAGAGTATTAAGTTGATGAGTAAAGCTGGCTATGGATGAAACAAGTGGTAACAGCGGTGATGGACATTGTACGAAGCAACAGGACACATGCACTGAACAGAGAGCATGTATGGAGCACCTGGAGCAACCGAAATCTGGAGCAGTTGCGTAACCAGACCGAGAGCCGAGGAAGTGCAGCAGTGGGCAAGACAACGCCTAGAGAAGGAAACGTGCACGGTTTATGCATGGAGCTTGGTTGCTGATGGTTGGTAACGTGAGATGCTGTGTTGGAGTTGTGCAGAAAAGGAAGAAGCACACGAAACCGAGTAAAGTTGGTGAGAGGACAACCCGAGAGGCATGGAGCAGAAGCAAACCCGAGGCCATCTCCTGTAAAAGAAACAATATTGAAGATATGAACAGTGAATGGAGAGATTTAGAGTATTTAAATTTGTTAAGGCCTTGTTTGGCCATTTAATTTGTTATTTTATGCTTGTTGTTGTTTTAATCTTTAATTAGTTGTTAGTAATTGGTAAGTTAGTTTTAATAACTTTGCATATTAATTTAATTTGTAGTGTTAATTTTTAGTTAGTAGTTGATTTTATATTATATGTTTAGGATTGTATTTTGGTTTAGTATTTTATTAGTTGTATTTAGAATTAATTTAGATTTAATGTGTTTCATGCACTTTTAGTTTAGTCTTCATTTTTATTAGATTTTTAGTTTAGTTTCATTTGAATTTTTAGTAATTAGCTTAATTGCATGCATATTTTATTTTAGGTTAGTTTAATTCTAGTTTAATTAATCTTGCTTTGTTATTTTCATTATTGCATGTTATCTTAATTGTGTTAATTAGTTTTAACTGTTTTAATTATTTTTGTAGTTTTTTTTATTTTAATTGCGTGGAACACTGTAAGTAATTTTGCTCGATTTTATTTTCTTTATTTTATAGTTTTTTTTATTTTATTGCTTTCCAGTAATTTTAATTTTAGCCATGTAGATCACTCTCTTAAATTCCATAATTTGCTAGGATATACTTAGGGTAAGATTAACCGGTAGTTAATTAGGCTAACCAATTTCTCTGAGGGACGATAACTCGGGACTCAAATCCCATTATTACTTGTACGACCCGTGCACTTGCGGTAATACGTTTAGGGCATGTCAAAACTCGACCAGAGGAATCGTCTTAGACCGTAATACCTTCTCTTTCCTATCCAGTATTCGAATCGGTTTCTCCATACACGTCATATCCTTTTTCAACTTAAGTGGTTCATACTTAATTATATGAGTCAGATCTGGATTATGCTTGCGAAGCATCGAAACATGGAAGACATTATGAATACTCGGTAACTTTGTCGATAATGCTAACCTATGCACTTTGTCTCCCACTCGGTCTAAGGTCTCGAAAGATCCAATATATCGAGGACTTAACTTTCTTTTCTTCCTAACCTCGTTATGCTATTGGAAGGAGAAACTTCCAGAACACAAATCTCCTATTGAAAACTCCCAAAACCCTCGTCTTTGGTTAATATACTCTTTTTCCTATTTGCTCTGAGCTTTTCTCAACCTCTCATGAATTATTTAAATATACTCAGAAACTTGCTTAACCAAATTGGGAATAATTATCTTCCTTTCACCCATTTCTTCCATCTAATCGGTGAACGACATTTTTGACCATACTACACTTCATATGGTATCATCTTGATACTTTGAGTGCTATCTGATATTATTTGCAACTTCACTTATTGGCAATTTGTCATTCTACGAGCCTTTAAAATTCCCAGTACATGCTCTCCATTCCATATTGGCATGGATAAGGTGGTGATAATCTCTATAGGCTTCTGTACTCTACCTTAACCTGCTGACTTATGAGACTCTCAGTCTCACTTCCAGTTATACTTCATATTGTACTTGGTTGCCAATATAGCTTCAGGAGACTTGATAAATCTTTACCATTCTCTGGATGTAGAGTATGTCTCTATAAATGAGCCTTTGACTATAGATCATTTGGTACACAATTTCATTTTTGTTCTTTTTTTTAAATCTCGATAAATTATCAGTAACGATACCAAAACATGTTGTAGCACCCATCTGGGTCTGATTAGTTACATCAATACGGTACTTATCAATATGCTAAGCCTGCTCGATTCGATCAATCAAATCCTGTTTTCAACTCTCAGGCTCGCTACCACAAAATAAATGTCAGTTTCAATTTATAGGTTATGTTAACTTCTATACATTATCGAGTCTCTCAGGTGGGGAGGTATTTTGAAATACCTTTATTAGCCATTAGAATTGACAACATAACTGGTTATGAATATAAGGGTCCAAGGTTCAGTCTCAATAAGAAGTAAGATACCATAATTTATCGGTATTCTCATTTGTCCTTCGTCGCAATTCATTTTCAGTTCATATCACTTGATCTGAATCACTTCACATATTACAGATATTCTTACCTTGTATACGCCTCTTATCCCAATATAACTTGCATTCGAAATTTATCACACTTCAACGCTTGTCTCATTTTGTTTATCAATTGTAACTAAATCATTTTCTTACTCAAATTGAGTCTCGTATTCAAAACGTAAACATATAAAAATTTCAATTCTTTAGATTCAAAACATATTTCATGTTCCAAAGTCTCTTTATATTCTTACAATTTCTGAATCCTCTTAACAGTTTAGGTCTTTCCCGCTGGTCTATAACCTATGCTTTGGGGATTTCAATTGAAACCCATTCTTAATATAACGTGACCCAGAAGACTTTGAATCTCCTTAATTATTAACGCTAGTACACTCCAGAGTGGATCACCTGGTCCGATAACCCCATTTTCATGAAATCATTGTATTTTCTTCTTCAGGATTTCTAATTCAATCAAAGCCACTGAGTACAGTGGTCTAAATAATTAATTCGATGCCAGATGCTAAGTCAATTTCAGAACTTCACCTTTCAATTTAGTGGTAACTATGATGGATCACCTGAATACGTGTCGAAAATCCCTCTGCCTACTAGGGTGTCTTTTTACTCCAAACACGCCCTAACTCTATCAATCCTATAAGCAGTGTGACTTTCACTTATACTTTTAGTTATGTAATTCATCTTTTTAGTTACAGTGATTTTATTCTATCACTCTCACTGCTTCCTTAGTACATCACTTTTTTTGTCACTCTCTTTACCTTTTCATTTTCTTAGTAACCTCGAAATATATACATTTCATATCATCACAGTTGCGCCTTGCTCACTGCTTCCTCAAAGTAACATCCAATGGGGCTCATTTAGCTCAATTGAGGATCTTAGTACCCCCTACGTGTTTTCCTGGACTTCCTCTGTTTCACATCTCTACTTATCCAGATTATACTCTTTCCAATTCTATTTAATCTCGTATTCCTTCGCGGACTTATTTCCTTATGTCTGATTCACTCATTTCATCTATAATTGCCAGTTTATTTCATCCGAAATATGTTGCCGCCTAAGGGCCTTCAGAAACATATCCCATGAATATTTTCTAATGTCAGCTCTCAGATTAAATCGGGGAACTTCCGTCCGAGTTCGTCTTTCCATTTCGATATTGATGCTACAAAGACTACTCTCTTTATAGTAGCACACTCTGAAAATCCATGTAGCTACTCCAATTATTTAACACAAAAGTTGCAAAAGTGGCTTTCTCGGTAGAGTTACTTCTAAAATTATCAAGCTTTTCAATCTCATTCATCCAACACTCTGAATCACTGAATTCTTAACCTTGTTGAAAAACAGAGGCTTAAACTCTTGAAACTGCCCCCAGTCTATTAAGCTCACAGTCATACACTAAGAATCCATGCAAGTTTTCCATTTTAATTTTCCAATTTTCCATTACAATTGGATTCTTAAATCCAGTATGTAATAGCATACTATCCTCCAAAATTAGCTCGGTCTCTATCCGTTAGTAAACTTTCTGATATTTCTTAACTTCACTGCTCATAACGTTGGGTCATACCTTTTCAGGGATATAAATCATAATTCATACTCATTGACAAATCGATTTCCTTGTGCTAGACTCATAAATTCCATACGTAGTTTCCTTAATCTCATTCATTCAGTTCTCTATAACTACTGGGTCCTTTATCCCATTTAACAGTGACAGTCTGAACTTTTGAAACTGCCTCATCTCATGTAGCTCCTACTCCTAACCCAAGTCATCATCATTCTGCTGTGGAGTTACAGGAGCAGGCAGATTTGTAGTTCTGAAACATCTCTACATGTTGTGCATTCGTATCGGGAGTAATCTGCCTGTCTATTCTTCCGTCTACCCCATCACCTAACATAGCCTATGTCCCAATTTTTTTCATAGTATGTTTAATACTCCTCTCAATCTTAGAAAAGTGTATCTCAGTACCTTCTGTCCTTTCCACAGGACCTGGTAGAGCACGCTCAACATTAGTTTCAATCTCAGTATTATTTATGAGTCTCATATGACAACTCTGCATGATTCTCAAGCCTACCTTTGTGCCCTCTAGCCCGTGATCTAATTCCTCACGTAAACCAAACATTAAGTCTTAACTTCATTAGGTATACTTAGTCTACAACCAGACAAGCACAGACATTTGAAATGTAATCTTATCCTTATTATTGACACTAACAGTACTAGATAGCCTTTGCTCTGATACCACCTTAAACTGTAATGACTCGTGACCTATAAGAATTTAGGGGAATTTTTTTTTTTGAAACTTCGGCTTGCAACTTAATCCTTTATTCACTTAGGCAGTATTCCTGTTCAGTGTCAATCCTTAAAATTATTTCATTTCATTTATCCTTATACAGATTACGTCCCGACACATTACTTTCAATAAATGTCTATGCATAAAAATGGTTTGGTAAAGAGATAGAAATGTATACCTCAAGCATGTACAAAAGTAGTCTGGGGAAGCTCATATCCACCAACCTACGTCATCTACGCAGCAATTATCAATTGTAGTTCACTGCAAATAATCTGATAGGTGGAGGGTGAGCTTTCGGGAAAAACCCAGTAAGAAATATGTTTAAAATAGTTCTGATATGTAAAATCATTCATAAACCAATCTTTTAAAAGATGTATACATTTTCATTTCGTGCATAGTCATCATAAGAAAATATGAAGTATGAGTTTCTTTAAATTAAATAACATGCTTAACCATTTCATAAAATTTCCATCATTCATGGATGATTTCTTAAAATCATCGTCATTCATAAACATTTCGTAAAACATAATTGTTCATAAACAATCGTCATAATCTCATAAAAACATAATCATTCATCAGTATTATCATCATAATCGTCAATCATAATCATAATCGAGGAGACTAGGCTATAACTAAGTCATGCGATACGTGTCATTCTCCGAAGAGAGTCAATCATACCTATGGCCATGGTAAGGGGGTTGTAGACTAGATCAAGGTTGTACAGCAATCATAATCATAAACATGGATAGTATCTTCTTATTTCTTACCATATACTAGCACATAGCTATGGCACGGGCACCAATGGCACTCGCCATGCGGGAAACATTCATGCGTGCTGCGCGGGCACGAGATACTACCAAAACATCATCATCATAAACCACAAGTAGTGAGACATCTACAACACAGGTAAAGTCAAGTGCTACAGGGGCCCTACGTACCGGCACTCAAGTGGTGGAGCTGAAACACCATGAGAAGTAGCCATGCATGAAGCCTATAGTCTCAAAACTTCTTTTCCCTTTTCTTAAATACTTTTGAAAAAGTCAGAAGTTCCTTTCAAAGCATGAATATAGGTTTTCAAAACCATCACAAAACTTCCATACATTCTCATACTTCGGGAAATTCATTTCATAAACATAAATGTATTTGGTGAACATTTCATAAAACGAAATAATGTTTCGTAATTCGTTCCAAACGTATGAAAATAGTTATAAATCATTTCAAAACATAATATTGCTTCGTAAATTTTTTTTTTTTATCAAAGCAATGAGGGCTCATCATCAGAACTAAGTTAAGTAGTATCCCTTGCCTCGATTTATCAGAAATTCCAAGTTCAGGTAGTGACGCCTCGAAGTATCTCCCTTAAATCCTTCTACAATTCTCTTACATCGAAATTTGTATTCTTAGTATCCTATTTATTCGAATTACCTACGATGTGTCAAAATCGTAACCTTGCTTACCTAGGAAAAATACAGTTGAAATCATAAAATATGTACAATTATCTCTAAAACCTGCATAGATTCCTTACATAAGTGTCTATCTGTAATCCTTGATTACTCCGACTTAGCGAGTCGGCGAGTCCAATCCACTCGATTTATTACCCCGAAATTTTGTACCAATATCTCTGAAATTTTAAACTAATATTTTCGACTCTTTTTTTTCCTGGGTTTTTCCTAAATTCTCGGAGTACTTTCTTTTCTCTTCAATAATTATTCTCTTCTCTAGTATACATATACATATATATATATTTGAATTCATTTCATCTTTCTCGACATTCTCTTTTCCTCTTCATTTCTTCGCCACAACCCATCCCTGTTTCACCCGATTCTCGACCTTCTACCGCTCGGCATGGTTGTATCATCCACCTTTATCATCCTATCATCTTCTGTTTCGGTCACATTCCCCATTCATGCCTCGATTTTTTGATCACACGTTCATGCAATGAGGTTTCCTCCCCTTTGCAGCAAAGCTCTCGACCTCCCTCGCCTCTATTTTGGCTTCCCACGCCTAGACAACCCGAAGGCTTCCCTCTTTCCTCAACTACGCCTCACTCCAGCTCTTACACTCAGGTCCATATCTGCTGCTTTGTTTCACTTACTGTTTCACGTTTCGGTTTGTTCATTCCAGTTTGCTCCTCCTCTTCATCTTCATCATCATCACCCTTCCCTCTACTATCCGTTTTTTGCTTTAGCCTTCCATACAGTTCTCGTCACACCCTCACAGTCTAGAGAAGACAGATGGTGGTCGTGACCAAACTCCCTTTACCCCGATTCCATCGTTCACGACAGCTTCAGTTTTTAATTTAACACAGGAGGCGACTTGCTTCTTCTCGGCACTGTTGCATCATCCATTGCCCACGTTCCAACCACTTTCTCCTTCCTTCTCCGGCTGCTATCATTCCCGATTCCTCTCCTGTAAGCTTCTGTTCTCCTCTCGTTATGCTTTTGCTCATTGTTTCTGCCTCACACTTCTACAGACTGTTCAGCATCGAAAAGAAGAAATGAAGATAGAATTTGCCTTACAGTACACAACCTGCTCTCTCTACCTCTTTCTCTCACTTCCCCTTTCTTTCTATTCCATTTTTCTTGCTGGCTTCATTTTGCTCTAGGTTTTCTTCCATGAAGGTTGCTTGGTTCCTGCCAACTTTTTGTTCTTGGTTAGATATATATATTTCAGAACTGCTTCCGTTTCCTTCGTTCATTCCAGTTTTCGGTGCATTGTTCTTCCAGACACCAGCAGCATCCTTCAAATGCCTCTTCCTCAGCTTGCTTCACACCATGCCATCATCATCCGTTTTTAAAGAAAACTCAATAGACTTTCAACTTTTGGAATCCACTGTGTCAGCCGAGTATGGCCTCCCTGGGGCATTTTCTCTTCTCACGTTTCTCCCCTATTTCACGTTGCCAACTATACTCTTTCATTTCAACTTTTAAGACTTCATTCATCCTTTATGTTCATTTCAGTTGCTGACCATCGTCAACTGCTCCTATGTTAGACTGGCAGCAGACAGTTTCCTTCCCTTTCTTCCTTTCAATTCGATCTCAACTTTTCTTGAGCAAATCAATCACCCACCTATCGTTTCCTACCTCTTGGTTTAGACCCCTCTCTAGTCTGCTTCCACACTCTCTTGGCCAATCCCCTCTTTAACAAGAAACCAGTCACACTACAAACCACCTATCATATCAGTTCTGTCTTCAACCTACTGCTCTTGGACAAATTTTAGGTAAACATCATTTTTCCTACCGATTTGACCATCGTTTCTACTCCCTTGTAGCAGACTTGGGAATTCGGGTTGGCTTGTTTTGGAATCTTATATATATAATATTAAAATGGTCTAATATTTATCATATAATATAATTTGATTAGTGGGGGTATCATATAACATCTTATTCCAATTGTTATCACCTATAGTTTTTGCATTTATCTATACTACAAAATAAAATATTTATTTGCTTGAATTCATCTAAATCTCTTATGCCAAAATTATGATTTAATTCAATCATCCAATAAGATCGCACTCTTAATCCCAATTTCCTAATTTATTATTTATAGATAGCACCAAGTACATTGAAAATTTTAGGTATTTACATTTATAAACATACTTTCTTAAAGGATACTTAAACTCGGGTGCTTACCTCAAAGTTCGTGCCTCAGGCCACTATTGTCATGACCCTTTTCATCTAAAATCACTACAAAGTTTTCACTTTATTCGTTAACTTTCCCTGTCGTGAACAGTTTTCAACACCAAATAGTTGAGCTATGATTCGGAGTTAGTTACCTCTTACCATAAACCATATCACTTAACATTTATATACAATAATTGTAAACACTTAAATTGCTTACATTGAACTTTATAAATCCATACGTGTCTACAAATATTTACATCCCCCGAATTTACATTTCCAAAAGTAATACTATGCTGTACTTGTTTAGGTACAAAACGATAATAATGTGTATACCTCTCAGTGATAGGCAGCAGCAGACACTGGGAGTGCAAGTCTCTGCTCGTTCTCAACCATTATGGATGCTCTGTAGGGATGGAAAGTGAAAGGGTGAGCAACCACACGCCCAGTAAGGAAATAATGTAAGCAGGTAGACAACTACACTATCTACGTGCTTATGATGACATGATATCAAAATCAATTACATCTTAAGCATGAGGTAGATTAAAACCATGCCACATGAATAATTATATAGTATATGAAAACTCATAAAAACATGCATAATATCACATGGAAAACATCTCATGCTCATCATATCAAAACTCATCACAATTCATTTAAATCAAATCTAATCCCACCCTTCAGGAATACCCTGTGCATAAAATCACATTTTCCTTTAAAACAAAATCACGGGTGTCGCCCCTCCTTCGGGTCTACCCAAGTCTATCAATAAAACATGATATCACATGAGGCATGTAGGTTACATTTCAAAAACAAATTGGGAATAATGGTCAAGTATAAAATCCCAGTGATCCCAGGCTATGCGGATCCCGATGTGCGGGACATCACAACTGCTACGAGAGGTGAGGTCAGCCCTACTCGTGCAATAACTCAACCAACTAGTCATCAAGACTACCTGGTACAAGGTACTCCATGTGACATACATGGTCCAACGTACTCCATGTGACATACACGGTACAATATACTTCGTGGACCCACATGGTCTGAGGGTGCCTACCATAGGTCTTAGCTCACATCATTGTCAAGTGTGCCTACCATAGGACTTAGCCTGCTTAACTGTTTGTCAAGGGTGCCTGATATAGGACTTAGCCCACTTAACTGTTTGTCTAGGCTGCCTGCCATAGGACTTAGCCCACATCATGGTTCGGGGATGCATGTCATAGGTCTTAGCCACCCTATACCATGCTAGTAACCATTTCATGTCTCAAAACATGCGTGCGATGTATCATCTCACCGTGACACATAGTCTACAAGAGGCATCAGTACAGTTTTCTATAAAGTATGTCAAATCTTCGTACGAGCAACGCTCCAGTACGGCTTTCATGCATAGTAAATCAGTAAAACCTAGTAAGCGTAGGGTTCCAGCACTATCAGCATGAATCAAAACATCAAAATCTAGTGCGAGCTAAGCTCCAGCACTGTTTGCACTCACACAAATATGATACGTGGCTCCAGTTTAAAAATTATGTATTTTCAAAGATACAACTTAGCACACAATCCGTGCTTTTTCATGCAAACACACAAAGAAATAGCCAACCTATCCCCATTTCATTCATATCAAAGCATTTCATCATGAAAACATCAAAGTCATAAAAATCCATGCATTTTTGGATCCTTACTACCCCCTTTCATAAAATTCCTACCAAGGTAAACTCATCTTTTCTTTCCTTTTTTTTTTTGAAACTTTTCTCAAAATTCTTAATACATTATTAGATAGCTAGAAATTTGTGCCCTATAATTCCCCTCAAAATACGTATAGCTACCTCTAGGCACTTACAAAGCCCCCTACCTCGAATCACGTCGATCGTAGTATAAGTTCCACCGCTGAAAGCTCGTCCAATCCAATTTGCTCCCAATCCAGTCTCTGGAGCTGCAAACATTCATCAATCACTTCATCACAATCGATCTATCTTATCGGACCTTATAGAATTTGGCTTGGCCCATTTTCACATTTGGTCATCATTATGTCATTCATAGTCAATTTAGCTAGTAACTCACTTAGTTATCAAATAAAACACTTAACTTGCATGCTCTAACTTTAGTTCCTCCATTTATCTATGCATTTCACAATTACCATAAATGCACATTTTATCACCATATATGCACATTTTATCACTTTGTCCAATATCATAATTTGCTTCCATACCACAATCTCAAAATCATGCATATAACATTTCTAACACCTTGAGTAACCTATTCATCATAGAATTCCACCATATCCCATTTTCTCACACTAGCTTATTTTTAGGGCATTGTTGATTCATCACATTCTAGGTAGTTTCAACAATGATACATACATCAATCTACTCCTAACAACATCTTAATATACATACTTAGAGTTTGTGCATCGAAAACTCACCTAGTTTGGCTTTTCTCTTGTCCAAAATTGTAAGATCGTTTAGTTCCTTCAATACAACAAGTTGAGTTTTGATTCCAATGTATGTTGTTCTCATCCTCATAATGAACAACTTTGCTCTAATAACTTTTTTCTCAAATCTTTTTAGAAAGAGAGGTATTCTAGAGAGAGAAAGATTTCTTTTTGGGTAAAAATGAAGGGGAAAGGTTTGTTTTACTGAAGAATAAGGTTTGGCCGTCGAGTTTTTATAGGATGAGAGTGATGAGATCGATCTGCCTTTGGTTTTTGAACTACCGAGATGTTCAAGCATGAAAGGTGGTATCGATCTGCTCTTTAGGGAAGAGATCGATCCTTTCTTGGCAGAAGCTTGTGGAGATCGGTCTGCTCATGGGGTGTTGTGCTAAAATGGAACACTACTGCAAGTGCACAAGTCAGTTTTCGAGTATAGAGTAAATATAAGTATCGTCCCATAGGGAATTATGTCTACCGCAAATCACTGTAATTCAACAACCTTGAACTTTATTTAGAAAAAGTAATTTATATTGGTTAAGATACTATTTACTATTCTAACTATTAATTACGGAACAAATTAATTAAAACAAATCACAATTATTACGAATGAAAATATCAATGGCAAAATATTCCTAGAACTCGATTTCACCTAACTAGGGTTCATACAAATCCTTTGATCTATTGTTCTTTTGATTTCAAATTGTTTATAGCCGAAACTATTTCCTGTTTATCTCTCCCGAGTTTTAAATAGTCATACCCAAATTACCTAATCCTAACCTCCCGATTCAGAATTAAATAATAGAGTTCATTAAGCGATGGTAATCCGTTTCTCTATGGCTCATAAGAATTGTCAACCTCCCAATTCAACAATGTCCTATGTTAATCTACCCTTGTGCATATAGATAATCCCCTCTCCCGAGTGCCGGATTCCTATACTAATTCATCCAATTAGTGGCCAATCAACTAGAGCATTAAGAACAAGTAGATTAAATAAACATAATTGAAATCATCCAAACAATCGTCACAAAGTAATTGCAATATGCCC
The DNA here is from genome assembly GCA_033439115.1 of Firmiana major. Lineage (NCBI taxonomy): Eukaryota > Viridiplantae > Streptophyta > Magnoliopsida > Malvales > Malvaceae > Firmiana > Firmiana major. Next base: position 70,824,110 of record CM065898.1, on the reverse strand, counting down.
AAAGTTGGCTACATCGATTCTAGGAAAAAGGAGTTTAGTTCCTAGAAATCATAATAAACATCCAATAATTCCAAAGTATCATCCCTCGAATAAACATTGATCGAAAAAGATGTAAAAGATGGAGTTTCTATAGAGCTAAATCAATCCTGAAGCCTTCTGCCGCAGCCTCCCTCGAAATTATGATAAAAAGACTATTTATAAGGTTTCTAGGCACTAAAACACGGAATGCCACGTAGAAAAACATTGTTGCCCTAATCAGACTGTTATGCAGCGACAATGGTATTGATTCCCCAGATCTGCTCTGCACTATCCAGTTTCTTCTATTGCTGCAGCATAAGTCACGATCAACATCCTGCAACTTCACTTCTTCACAGAATCAACAGAACCAGCTCTAAAAGCTTTAACTTCTCCAAATTGTTCTTTTTCCTGCACAAATGCACAAAACACATAAAACATACCTAATATTGCAAAGAACAATTCAAATAACTAAGTAAAAAGGGTTCTAAACATATATAAAATTTAGTGCTAACATGGGGAGAGATCGATCTGCTCGTAACAGGATTACATGGAGATCGATCTGCATTTAGGAAGGGATCGATCTCTACTGGGCAGAATCAAATGCAGATTGATCTACTCATCAGGGAGATCGATCTGCTCAATGGGGAGATCGATATGCTGTTGGTAGAACCACTTGGAATTGTTCTGCTTGAATAAGGGATCGATATGCTTTGTATAGGAGATCGATTTGGCCTTCATCTGCAGGCTTTTTGCTGTAATTTTTCCAGAATTTCTGAAGGAAAACTTACATTCGATTGCTTCACTAGTCATTTTGCAATCTATTCACACTTTGAGCATGGAAAGGTTCATTTATTATTAGTTTCATATTATAGAACTTGTGAGTATTGCTTGAAATGAAAAAGGATACATAAATTTCACAGTTAATGCATTATCATTTCGTTTTTTAAATCCTTATCTTCAATCTGAATACTTTAAGTTCTATTCGTTTAGTTTGTGGCCACTTCAGCCCTTAATTAACCTTTACTTGCATCATGATACTCATTTATCTCATTTGCAAATTCACTCACATTTATATGATCCAAATATCATCTGTCTTATAATTCCATAACATATAAAAAGTCAGACATACATGGGGTCTCATAATCTCCCCCACTAAGAAAATTTTGTCCTCCAAATTAGAACCAAATCAGTTCGTGAACAAGGGTACTTCCCCCGCATCAAACTCTCTAACTCCCAAGTAGCTTCTTCTGCAGTGTGATGCTGCTAAAGGACTTCCACTAAGGGAATTGTCTTCGATCTTAACACCTTCTCCTTCCTATCCAATATCCGAATCGACTTCTCTACATACGACATGTTCTCGTTGAGCTCCAACAGCTCATATCCAATTACATGTGCCGAATCTAGGTGATACTTTCGTAACATAGAGATGTGGAAGACGTTGTGAACACCCGCTAGCTCAGGTAGCAACGCTAGCCTGTAGGCCTTATCTCCCACTCTATCAAGAATTTCAAATAGTCTTATATAACGAGGACTTAGTTTCCCTTTCTTTCTGAACCTCGTTATACCCTTGGAAGGAGAAACTTGTAGAAATACCGATTCACCCACTTCGAACGTCAATGGTCTCTATCTCCTGTCAGCATAACTCTTTTGTCTGCTCTTAGTAATCTGTAACCTCTCACAAATCAATTGGACGTCCTCAGAGGCTTGTCTCACTAAGTCAGGAGCAAATATCAGTCGTCACCTACGTCTCCTCATCCAATAGGGGAACGGCATCTTCGGCTGTACAAAGCCTCATACGGTCCTATCCCAATACTCGAGTGATAACTTTTATTATAGGTAAACTTTACGAGTGGTAAATGGCCATCCCAAGAGCTTCCAAAATCTAATGTACACGTCCTCAACATATCCTCTAGGGTCTGTATCATCCTCTCTGACTGACGATCTATCTAAGGATAGAAAGTTGTGCTAAAACTCAGTTAGGTCCCCATCGCTTCCTGAAAGTGTTCCCAAAAGTGAGAAGTGAAGCGGGCATCCCGATCAGAAACAACGCTTACTTAAATACCACATAGCCACACTATCTTGCGTACATATAGTTTCGCCAATGTACTCAGAGTATTTGTTGCTCTCACAGCTAGGAAGTGTACCGACTTCGTTAATCTATCCACTATTACCCAAATCGCATCGTGATTCCTGCGTGTCCTGGGTAAACCCATCACGAAGTCCATAGTGACGTTCTTTCATTTCCAAGTCGGTATAGGTAGAGGTTGTAATAGCCTTGTAGGCTTCTAATACTCTACCTTCACCTGCTGACAGATGAGACACTTTGCTACATACTCTGCTACATCTCTCTTAATCTCGGACCACCAATACACTCTCTGGAGGTTTTGATACATCTTGTTACTTCCTGGATGCAGTGTATACTTCGTTGAGTGAGCCTCTGATAAAATTAACCTCCTTATCTCTGGATCATTGGGAACACATATCCTACCCCTGAACCTCAGTAAACCATCTGAACTCGACTTAAAATCAATCTATGTACCCCACTGTATCTTCCCGATAATATCACTGTATTACTGATCAATCTGCTGAGCCTATCGGATATGATCCACCAGATCCGATTCCAACCGCAGGCTGGCTACCATAAAGCCACTATCAGTATCAGGTGGGGTCACATCCAAATTGAGGCTCGTAAACTATTTCAACAGCTCGTGTTCCCTAATCATCATATACAACACCAACCCGAGGTTCTTCCTGCTCAAGGCATCGGCAACTACATTAGCCTTACCTAGGTGGTACATGATTTCACAATCATAATCCTTCAAGAGCTCGAGCCATCTTTTTTATCTCATGGTCAGCTCCTTCTGTGAGAGTAAATACTTAAGGCTCTTATGATCTGTAAATACTTGAAAATTTTCACCATAGAGGTAGTGGCACCATATTTTCAGGGCGAATACCATGGCCTCCAATTCTAAATCATGGGTCGGGTAGTTCCTCTCATGATCCTTCAGTTATCTAGATCAATAGGTGACTACCTTCCCATCCTGCATCAGTACACAGCCCATTCCTTGGTGTATTGTATCCGTATACATAGAGAAAACTCCTCTCAAATGCCTTATCCCACACAAACTCAACATCCTTCGACGTGAGACGCGTCAACGGAGTAGCTAATTTAGAAAAACCCTCTACGAATCTTTGATAATAACCTGTAAATCCTAAAAAACTTCTGATCTTCCTAACTATCCTAGGCTGTTCCCATTGAATAACTGTCTCTATCTTGGATGGCTCTACTGACACACCATCCCTCGATACAATATGGCCCAGAAATGAGATTTGTTCCAACCAAAAGTTACACTTACTGAGTTTGGCATATAACTTCTTTTCTCGGAGGGTCTGCAGAACTATCCTCAAGTGCTGCTCATGATCTTCCCTGGACTTGGAATAAACCAATATATCATCGATAAACACAATCACAAATTGGTCCAAGTATGGTTTAAATGCATCATTCATCAACGTCATAAATGGTGTGGGGGCATTCGTCAGTTTGAACGGCATAACTAAAAACTCGTAGTGGCCATAACGGGTACGAAATGTTATCTTGGGTACATCTCCATTCTGTATCCTCAACTGATGGTACCCAGACTACAGATCTATCTTAGAAAAAACTTAGGCTCCTCGGAGCTAATTCAACAGATCATCAATGCATGGAAGGGGATGCTTGTTCTTAATGGAAGCCTTATTCAACAACCAGTAATCTATGCACAGTCGGAGGCTTCCATCTTTTTCTTTACAAACGAAACCTGTGAGACCCCGTACAAGTATAGTTGTAATGTGTAATAAATGTGAATGGACTTGTAATGTAAAGTATGATTGATGTAAGTCCATGGATTCAATGTACATATGTGTAATATGATTTGTAATGTACATACAAGTTTCATTGTGTATGAATATGAAGGAATGAGTTCTTATAAGTGAGGAATGTGAATGGAACTCAAAATGAGTAGTGTGGTAAGTGGAAGGAAGTTGCATGAATATAAATACTTCCATTTGGTTTTATATAGTATACCTTCGGATATACAAAGAACGTACACAGGTTTCAATGTGTATAAGGTATGCATGAATGCCATTTTTAAGTCATAAAGGTGGATGGATGAGAAAATGACTATGGCAGCAGATTAAGGATGTTTTGGTGTAAGTTACAGCAGGAAAACTGTAGAAAATTTGGAAAGTACGAAGGTCAGATCGATCTCATAGGATGAGAGATCGATCTGAAAGAGCCAGAATGCTCTTATTTGGGCAATGGAATAGAGCAGATCGATCTCCAATGGGGCCAGATCGATCTCTAAACCATTCTGTAATGAAAAGATCGATCCTCAAGCATACAGATCGATCTCCTTAGCTCTCTGTTTGGGAGCAGATCGATCTCAAGCTTCGACAGATCGATCTCATGCTTAAAATGCCATGAAAAAGAGGGATTTAAGGGGACCAAATTGATCTCCTCTTGGTGCAGATCGATCTCCTCAAGTGATTTCTATAAAAGGAGTGCTAAAAATCAAAAAATTTTGAGAAAAACACCATCCTTCCATTTTTAGCCTAAAAACCTAACTTTCTCTCTCTAAAATCAACCATTTCCAGTAAGAATTGAGGGGAGGCCATTAGACACTAAGTTGTTCATCTTGAGGAAGAGAACAACATAGTTAGAACCCAAAATCTCATTGTTGGTATTGAAAGAGCTAAGGGCATTGACATTTGGAGCACGAAGAGAAATTAGATTTGGTAAGATTCTAACACTCCAACTCTGGTACATTATTTATTTAATTGATTTTGGAGTTGTTTGGCATGAGTATGGATGGCTGGAAACACCTAGGTTGTGTTGGAAACAAATGTAACCTAGAAAATGAAATGCCATTAGTGTGAGAAAGTGTAAACTAGGTATGTTGATGATTTATGGGATTTGTTGAGTTGTCATCTAAGTAATGTGGGTAATTTGAAATGGTTATGTGGAGTTATATTGTGCGTTTAGAGAAGTTATGAAGATGGGTATATAAGATGCTTGATAAAATGCCATAGTGAGGAATCAATGAAATATGAACACTATGAGCTTAATATCGATTTAATATCAATTCATTATGAGTTAATAGGCCTAAAAGAATCCATAGACTTGAAATATGAGTAGAGTAATGAAATGAGGCCTTAAGAGCATCACTAGAAACTAGAGGTAGAATTGACTATAGTGAACGCACGATGTCCTGTTATATGGATCGAATATAATACGGAATACGATTTTGTGCAGTTTCGGAGAGTCGTTGGAGACACAATTGAACTACGCATACGTAAGCAGCTTTAAGGAAGTGGAATCACGCGTCGCGATTCCAAGTAAGGGAATTTTGTGGGTATATAGAGATAACTGCTCGTACTTTGAACTTGTGGGTGAATATTGGGTGTTTTATGAAATGCATGGTTGCTCAAGTAAATGATTGATGGTATTCATGAATGATGATAAGTATATGCGTGATTTTGGTTTTGAAGTGGATTCTATGAAATGGGATAGTACGACTAATAATTGCATAAATCTAATGTTTTGATGTTTTACAAAACGTAATTGCTTTGTTTTAAGCAAGCTTGTAGATGGGTCGGCTACTGTTTTATTGATGTTATGGAAAAAGCATTTGTGAAGTGTTAAACCCAGTTGCCGGGATTGTTTGATTGTGTATGAGCCGCACACCGGGATCCGTGTGGTTTGGGATGATATGTGACATAGTTGGCCAACATGGTAAGTTGAGATATAGTGACCTGTCTCCTTGCTTGATTTACTTGCTACCACATGATTTTAATCTATAAGTGTGATTGTGACTGTCCTAGGGTAGACCCGAAGGGGGGTCAGCCTTGAGGACTTGATTTGTGAATTGATGATGATGTTTGTGATTGGAAATTGATTTCGATGGGATTTTGATACTGAAGAAAAGAGGTTGCAAATGTGATTTAAAAAGGAGGTTTCTTAATGAATTTCCCTTTTTATGAATTTAAATGGGATTGAGCATGAGATGATGTATACATGATGTTTTTACCATGTTTTATATGTCAATGTACATGATTTTGATACATGATATATATGTATACTCATATGGCATAGTTTTACTTCCTCATGCTCCTACCATAAATGATTTGTGCATAACACTATTAGCATGTAGATAGAGTAGTTATCTACCATGCTTGCATTATTACCTTACTGAGCATGTGGTTGCTCATCCCTCTCTATTTCTCCTACTACAGAGCGTGCATAGTAACCTAGTAAGGACTGAGGCGTGGTATTTTGGACATCCGCTACATCTCCATCACTCAGAGATATATACACAGTGATTCTTTTTGTATCTAAACAATGTAAAAGCACAGTAGTCATTTGAAATGTAATTATGGAGGATGTAGATGTCAAAAATCATATTTTATATAAGTAAACGATTAACTTAGAATGTATGACATCGTTTCATTAAATTGTGAATGAATGGTAAGTGGTGATTATTATTGACTCACAGCCCAACAGTGTGGTGGTAAGTTAGTTCACGATAGAGTAAGAAAAGAAATTTACGAAAAATTTTCAGTGATTTTCGGTTAAAGAGAATGAAAAAGGGTCGTGACAGAGATTGGTATCAGAGCTGAGTTGGCCTGATGTGAGTCAGTAATAAAATATAGGAAAGTACATCCCTATATTACTGTGCTTTTGTTTAGATATAATTGTGTATATCATGATGGATTGAGCTTAATAAATTATTATAATACAGGAAGTTAGGCACTATGCCAGTTACACACAAAGGTAGAGGGGCGAGGGCACGTGCTAGAGGCCGTAGAGGTATGCTTGAGAGCCGTCAGAGCCACAGACTGAGCAGGCTCCCCAGAACCCTGCTGAGAGAGCAGAAGATACAGAGGCACGCTTCGTTAGGATAGAGCGAAGTATTAAGAATTTGGTGGAGATAGTCACACAGGTATTAGGTGCCGATGATAGACGAGGTCCCGCGGCACAGCCTACTACTGAACAGGTAGCTGCAGAGGTGGAGAGACCTCATACTGCGGAGACTGCTACTGCTACACCACCTCCAGTATAAGATACAGATTCTCCTATCGCTCCACAGCAGAGCGATAGTGATTTGGGTTATGACTGCGACTTGAGCAGGTTGCGAGAGTTCCAAGCATTGAAACCCCCAGTGTTCAGAGGGGTGAAGGACCCGATTATCATGGAGGACTGGGTATATGAAATGGAGAAACTGTATAGGTTTTTTCAATGCACTTCAGCAGAGAAGGTTGCATTTGCCTTATTTATGTTGAAAGGTGAGGCAGAGCATTGGTGGAGGTCCACCGAGGCTTTTTTGAGGGCCAAACACTCCGAGATCTCATGGGAGATATTTATAAAGGCCTTCAGGAGACAGTACATTCCAGCCACTGCACAGAGGAAGCTGCGAATGGAATTTATGAATCTGGTTCAAGGGAACCGAACTGTGGACGAGTATGAGTCCAAGTTTATGTCATTGGGGAGATATGACCCGGACACGATGGGTAGTGAGACCCGAAAGATACAGAAGTTCATGGATGGATTGATATTGGCCATCTAGACTAAGCTAGCTCCCTTAGACATTTTGACCTATGAGGAGGCTGTAGATAAGGCTCAGTTGTGCGAGTAAGATTTTGAGCGGAATGCCTCCAAGCTTGGGAGAATTGGTATCAGGAAGGATAGAGACCAAAAGAGATATGGGAGGGATAGAGTGGCCAGGAAAGGAGGACCAAGGTATTTTGAGAAGAGACCTAAGATCGAGGAGGTGCAGGAGAGAGCTGCTAGACCTCCTGTGTACCCGACTTTGACTGCGCCGAGGGGTATAACTATTGGAGGACCACGACCTACCACTGGTCAGTGTAGGAGATGTGGCAGATACCATGGGACTAGGCCATGTCAGATACCCTCTGTTTCGTGTTATAGATGTGGGAGGCCAAGACATATATCGAGGTTCTGCAATAAGATGATTGAGACTGCCCCACAGAAGGGCAAGGAGAATGAGGGAGCTCCAGTTGAGATAGCAGCCCCGAGGAGGAGGGCTACAGTTGAGGAAAAAGGGAAATAAGCTGTGGGTGTGAGCAGAGGAAGGGTACACTGGACCAGGACACTACAGACACATCGACGGATGTCATTAAAGGTACCATCCGAATCTTTGATTTAGAAGCATTGGTATTATTTGATCCTAGTGCCACGCATTCCTTCATATCACCTTCCTTTGCACATAAATTATTGAAGCATGTGAAACCAACATTGTTGGATAAAATGTTGATGATTTCGACACCCATGAATGATAGTCAATTGATTGAGTATGTATGTAGGGATTGTAAGTTAAAGATAGAGGGAAAGGAAATGATAGCCAACTTAATTTTATTGAATATGGTTTATTTTAATGTAATTTTGGGAATGGATTGGTTGGCTACCAATCGTGTTGTTATGGATTGTCATGCCAAGACATTGATGTTTTTAGGATTAGACAATCTTATTGTAAACTTTGATGAAAAGAAATGATATGAAAATAGTATGTTTGTTGTAAATAAAAGAGTATGATTTTAAATGCATAATTCTTGAGAGATAAATTTATTATTTAGGATAAATGTTGAATGTGGAGTGATGGTTTATGTTACTAATGATGGAAAGGATAATGTGAAGGGTTTATTGCATACGTGGTTGACATAGATAAGGCACACTCAAAATTAAGGGACATCCCCGTGATTGCAGATTATTCTGATGTTTTTTTCGGATGAATTAGCAAGACTGCCACCTGAAAGGGAAATGAAATTTTGCATAGAGTTAGTGCCTGGTACAGAGCCGATATCGAACCACCTTATAGAATGGCTCAGATAGAGTTGGAAGAGCTAAAGAAGTAGTTGTAAGAGTTGCTGGAGAAGGGGTTCATTAGACTGAGTGTCTCACCTTAGGGAGCACCGATTCTATTTGTAAGAAAGACGGATGGAAGCCTCTGACTGTGTATAGATTATCGGTTGTTGAATAAGGCCACCATTAAGAACAAATACCCCCTTCTGCGCATAAATGATTTGTTAGATCAGCTTCGAGGAGCCCAAGTGTTTTCTAAGATATACCTGCGGTCAGGGTACCATCAGTTGAGGATCAGGAGTGGAGATGTACCCAAGATAGCATTTCGTACCCGTTATGGCCACTACGAGTTTATGGTGTTGCCATTCGGATTGACGAATGCCCCTGCAGCATTTATGGTGCTGATGAATGATGCATTCAAGCCATACCTGGACAAGTTTGTGATTGTATTTATAGATGACATTTTGGTCTATTCCAAGTCCAGGGAAGATCATGAGGAGCACTTGAGGATAGTTCTACAGACCCTCCGAGAGGAAGAATTATATGCCAAACTCAGCAAGTGTAACTTTTGGTTAGAACATATCTCATTTTTGGGCCATGTTGTGTCGAATAATGGAGTATCGGTGGATCCATCCAAGATAGAGGTAGTTGTATAGTGGGAACAGCCTAAGACAGTTACTGAGATCAGAAATTTTCTGGGATTGGCAGGATATTATCAGAGATTTGTAGAGGGTTTCTCCAGACTAGCTGCTCCATTGACACGCCTCACGCGTAAGGATGTTAAGTTTGTATGGGATGAGGCATGTGAGAGGAGTTTTGAGGAGCTTAAGCGTCGATTGGCCACTGCTCCAGTTCTCACCATTCCTACCAGCTCAAGAGGTTTCTCGATGTATACAGATGCATCACACCAGGGACTGGGCTGTGTATTAATGCAGGATGGGAAGGTAGTTGCTTATGGATCTAGACAGTTGAAAGATCATGAGAGAAACTACCCAACCCATGATTTGGTGTTGGCAGCCGTGGTATTTGCTTTGAAAATATGGCGCCAATATCTCTATGGTGAGAAATTTCAGGTGTTCACAGATCATAAGAGCCTTAAGTACCTGTTCTCACAGAAAGAGCTAAATATGAGACAGAGAAGATGGCTCAAACTTTTAAAGGACTATGATTGTGAAATCATGTACCACCTGGGTAAGGTAAATGTAGTTCCCGATGCTTTGAGCAGGAAAAACCTTAGGTTGGTGTCTTATATGATGGTACGGGAACATAAATTGTTGAAACAATTTACGGACCTCAGTTTAGATGTAACCCCACCTGGATCAGAGAGATAAGATATCATGGCTAGTTTGAGATTAGAGTCAGAGTTGATTGGCCATATTCGACAGGCCTAGCAGAGCGATCAAGGGTGCATTGATTGGCTAAGGCAGATACATATAGGTGGGGGTACTGATTTTGAGCTGAGTGCTTATGGGTTATTGAGGTTCAGAGGCTGAGTATGTGTTCCCAAGGATTCTGAGATCAGGAGGCTGATTTTATCAGAGGCTCACTCATCGAAGTATATGATATATGCGGGGAGTACCAAGATGTATCAAAACCTTCATAATGTTTATTGGTGGCCTAGAATGAAAAGAGACATTGCTGAATATGTCGCTAAGTGTCTCGTTTATCAGCAAGTGAAAGTAGAGCATCAGAAGCTTGTAGGATTATTACAGCCTCTATCGATACCGACTTGGAAGTGGGATCACGTCACCATGGATTTTGTGATGGGGTTGTCGAGGACCCGCAAAGGTGATGATGCCATATGGGTTATTGTGGACAGGTTGACTAAGTCCGCCCATTTCTTGGCTATGAGAGCTATCGATACACTGAGTTAGTTGGCGAACCTGTATATTCGAGAGATAGTACGACTACATGGTGTTCTAGTGAACATTGTTTCTGATAGGGATGCCCGCTTCACTTCCCATTTCTGGGAACATATTCAGGAAGCGTTGGGGACTCGACTGAGTTTTAGCATCACTTTTCATCCTCAGATAGATGGGCAGTCAGAGAGGACTATACAGACCCTCGAGGATATGTTGAGAGAGTATGTGCTAGATTTTAGAGGCTCCTGGGATGATCACCTGCTGTTAGCCGAGTTCGCCTATAATAATAGCTATCATGTAAGTATCGAGATGGCACCCTATGAGGCACTGTATGGACGCAAGTGTCGATCCCCCATTGGATAGGAAGAGGTTGGTGACAGACAAATCTTTGCTCCAAACTTAGTGCAGTAGGCATCTGAGGACGTCCAGTTGATATGTGAGAGATTACGGACAGCTCAGAGCCGGTAAAAGAGTTATGCTGACAAGAGACGGAGACCACTAGAGTTTGATAAGGGTGAGTCAGTATTTCTGAGAGTTTCACCATCAAATGGTATTATGAGATTTAGTAAGAAGGGCAAGTTGAGCCCTAGATATATCGGACCCTTCGAGATTTTGGAGAGAGTGGGAGATAAGACGTATAGGTTGGCATTACCACCGGACTTGGCAAATGTACATAACGTCTTCCACGTCTCGATGCTTCAAAAGTATCACCCGGACCCAGCACACGTGATAAGATATGAGCCGTTAGAGCTCAATGAAAGTATGACATATGTTGAGAAGCCGGTTCGGATATTGGACAGAAAAGAAAAAGTGTTGTGGAATAAGATAATTCCCTTGGTAAAAGTTCTTTGGCAACATCACACGGTGGAAGAGGCCACATGGGAATTGGAGAACTTGATACAAGAGAAGTACCCCCAACTTTTAGAAGAGTAACTTAGTTCTAATTTGGAGGACCAAATTCCTTGAAGGAAGGGAGAATGTGAAACCCCGTACATGTATAGTTGTAATGTGTAATAAATGTGAATGGACTTGTAATGTAAAGTATGATTGATGTAAGTCTATGGATTCAATGTACATATGTGTAATATGATTTGTAATGTACATACAAGTTTCATTGTGTATGAATATGAAGGAATGAGTTCCTATAAGTGATGAATGTGAATGAAACTCAAAATGAGTAGTGTGGTAAGTGGAAGGAAGTTGCATGAATATAAATGCTTCCATTTGGTTTTATATAGTATACCTTCGGATATACAAGGAATGTACACAGGTTTCAATGTGTATAAGGTATGAATGAATGCCATTTTCAAGTCATAAAGGTGGATGGATGAGAAAATGACTATGACAGCAGATTAAGGATGTTTTGGTGTAAGTTGCAGCAGGAAAACTACAGAAAATCTGGAAAGTATGAAGGTCAGATCGATCTCATAGGATGAGAGATCAATCTGGAAGAGCCAGAATGCTCTTATTTGGGCAATGGAATAGAGCAGATCGATCTCCAATGGGGCCAGATCGATCTCCTAACCATTTTGTAATGAAAAGATCGATCCTCAAGCATACAGATCGATCTCCTTAGCTCTCTGTTTGGGAGCAGATCGATCTCAAGCTTCAACAGATCGATCTCATGGTTAAAATGTCATGAAAAAGAGGGATTTAAAGGGACCAGATCGATCTCTTCTTAGTGTAGATCGATCTCCTCAAGTGATTTCTATAAAAGGAGTGCTAAAAATCTAAAAATTTTAGGAAAAACACCATCCTTCCATTTTCAACCCAAAAACCTAACATTCTCTCTCTAAAACCAGCCATTTTCAGTAGGAATTGAGGGGAGGCCATTAGACACTAAGTTGTTCATCTTGAGGAAGAGAACAACATAGTTAGAACCTAAAATCCCATTGTTGGTATTAAAGGAGCTAAGGGCATTGACATTTGGAGAACGAAGAGAAATTGGATTTGGTAAGATTCTAACACTCCAACTCTGGTACATTGTTTACTTAATTGATTTTGGAATTGTTTGGCATGATTATGGATGGCTGGAAACACCTAGGTTGTGTTGGAAACAAATGTAACCTAGAAAATGAAATGTCACTAGTGTGAGAAAGTGTAAACTGGGTATGTTGATGATTTACGGGATTTGTTGAGTTATCATCTGAGTAATGTGGGTGATTTGAAATGGTTATGTGGAGTTATATTGTGAGTTTAGAGAAGTTATGAAGATGGGTATATGAGATAGTTGATAAAATGCCATAGTGAGAAAATCAATGAAATATGAACACTATGAGTTTAATATCGATTTAATATCGATTCATTATGAGTTAATAGGCCTATAAGAATCCATAGACTCGAAATATGCGTAGAGTAATGAAACAAGGCCTTAAGAGCGTCACTAGAAACTATAGGTCGAATTGACTATAGTGAACGCACGATGTCCTGTTATATGGATCGAATATAATACGAAATATGATTTTGTGTTGTTTCGGAGAGTCGTTAGGGACGCAATCGAACTACGCATACGTAAGCAGCTTTAAGGAAGTGGAATCACGCGTCGTGATTCTAGGTAAGAAAATTTTGTGTGTATATAGAGATAGCTGCTCGTACTTTGAACTTGTGGGTGAATATTGGGTGTTTTATGAAATGCATGGTTGCTCAAGTAAATGATTGATGGTATTCTTGAATGATGATAAGTATATGCGTGATTTTGGTTTTGAAGTGGATTTTATGAAATGGGATAGTAAGGCTAATAATTGCATAAATCTAATGTTTTGATATTTTACAAAATGTAATTGCTTTGTTTTAAGCAAGCTTGTAGATGGGCCGGCTAGTGTTTTATTGATGTTGTGAAAAAAGCATTTGTGAAGTGCTAAGCCCGATTGTCGGGATTATTTGATTGTGTATGAGCTGATAATTCTATTTTTTATAGAATTATTTGTGCTTAAATTCCTAATTATTTATTTAATCCCCATATTATTTTATTAATAATCCCCTTTATTTAATTAAAATTTTTTAATGTGCAGATAAATTAAATCCAAATGAAACTCAATCATTTCAGTCAAAATTGGGTTGAAAACGAGCTAAAGGAGATTGGACCACTTCACATTTTGCAGACCGAGTCACCAGTCGTCTGGACACGTGTGATGCCAGGTGTCCATATTTTATTTGCTCCGAAACGAAAAGATCAACAGACACCGAGCGAATATTCTGGAAGGCACACGCCGGGCCACATCGCAAAGCCAACTGGACAAACCGACTAGTGACTTGGAAATATTTATTCTGCAGTAAATCAATTAAAGACAAGTGGCCAAACAATGCCAACTCATCTAGGATGAAAATTTACCATTGTACCTGACGAACCCTAAGGGTATCTTTTCCGCAAGTGCACGGGTCGTCCAAGTAATAATGGGATTTGAGTCCCGAGTTATCGTCCCACAAAAAAATTGTTAGCCTAATTAAGTACCGGTTAATCTTACCCTAAGTATATCCTTGCAAATTATGAAATTAACGAGGGTGATCAACTAATCTAGAATTGAAAATACCGAACGCAATAAAATAATAAAACTATAAAATAAAGTAACTAAAACCGAGCAAAAAGTACTTACGATACTCCAAGCAATTAAAAACAACAACCTATAAAAGAAAATTAAAACAGTTAAAACGAATTAACGCAATTAAAATAAAATGCAAATATAAGCAATAAAACTAATTAAACTAAAATTAAACAAGCTTAAATTAAAATGCAACTAAATTAAATCTAAGTTAAACTAAGTAAACAAAGCAACTAAGCCTAACATGCACATTTGAAATCACTAACTAAGCTAACTAATGACTTGAAATTAATCTAACTATGCAAAATGAGTTAAGCTACTAAAATAGGAAAATGCCAAACATGGCCTTATCAATATTGCCACACCAAAGTGGTCCCGATTGCCAATGGCATTGTTCACTTGTCTTCTTCAGTGCATTTTCGGTCTGCCTCTGCCCCTGCCGTGCTCCACGCCTGCTGCAGTTCGTCTTCTTCTCCAGGGGTGTCCTGCTGTCTGCTGCAGGTCAGTCTACTGCTTCTGCCTCAGGTCTCGGGTTGCCCAGTATAGCAGGTACGTCCATACAGGCTCTCGGTTTTGTCCTTCTCTTCATGTGCTGCAACCAGTTCGGCCCAGCTTCATTCCATCTGCCGTATGCTGCAGCACATCCCTCGTTTCTGCCCAGCACTGTCCCAGCCTAACCAAGCGACGTCAGACACCGAACAACAAGGCAACACAGCCGACGTTAAGCCTCTGTCCACTCGCACCTAAGCTGTGTTTCTCGAACCCAAAACAGAGCAGCATAAAATGCAGCTACATCATGCACTACTCCAACTGTCCAGCACACAGCAGAAGCGGCTATCTTCAGCGCCTCTGCACCAGTAGCCTCCTCGCACCACTCCAGTCCAGTATAACATCTAGAAAAGCAGCTAGTAAAGAAAACAGCACAGAGATGGCAGCAACCAAACAGTAGCAACAAACCAAGATGAAAATTGAGGCGGAAACTAAGCTATCTCACATAGAAAATATCCAGAACTGATTTCGTAATAGCTGACAACCAACCTAAAACTAATGGAATTCAAACCTACTCTAAACTTAGATGAAAATGTAAGAAGCCAAAAAAATTAAAAAAAAATATTGCAAGAAATTAATAGAAACAGAATGGAACGCGAAATCTTGATAAACTGAATTGTTTAAGCAATACTGAAATTAAAAGCTTTCTAAACCTGATCTAAACCATCTCTAAATTAATCTAAAACATGAAAGGAAGTGTTTTAATGGAAGTCTAAATCTTAAGCAGTCCGAAACCGAAACTAAGAATAGGTAAAAAAGCGCAACAATAATTTGGAGCAGGCGGCTGCTGTCACCAACCGCTTTTCCCTCTTTAAACTACTCCTAATCTAAAATAAATCAACAAAGAAGAATTCCAGAAAGAAAATGTGAAGAACGGCCGTTGTCACCCCGGCCTCCTTCACCTCCTGAATTGATAAAATGAGTTGCTGGAAATACCAAAGTAAAACTCTTGAAGGAAACCGAGAGGAAAAAAAAAATAGGAAACCGAGAGCTTGAAAACAAAAGAGTGAATTTCTATTGAAAATAAAACATAACAAATTGTAATGAGGAACATGAACTGAATAGTAAAATAATTTGATAAAATAACAAACGGGAAAAGAAAAGAACAAGGAAAATAAATCCTAAAAATACCCTAAAACTATTCTACCCTAGCCTACCCTACTCCTACTCCTACTCTCACTCTACTCTAAACTACTTACACTACTTGATTTTTCAACTGCCATCATGTTCTATTTATATACAAACATATGGGTACAATGGTAAATTTTCATCCTAGATGAGTTGGCATTGTTTGGCCACTTGTCTTCATTTGATTTGCTGCAGAGTAGATATTTTCACGTCATCAGTCTTTTTGTCCAATTAACTATGCGATGTGGCCCGACGTGTGTCTTCCAGAGGGTTGGCACGGTGTCCTTCGATCTTATCATTTCGGAGCAAATAAAATACGAACACCTAGCATCACGCGTGTCCAGACGACTGATGACTCGGTCTGCAAATTGGAAGTGGTCCAGTCTCCTTTAGCTTGTTTTCAGCCCAATTTCGTCTGAAACGACTGAGTTTCATCCGGATTTAATTTATCTGCACATTAAAGAATTTTAATTAAATAAAAGGGATTATTAATAAAATAATATGGGGATTAAATAAATAATTAGGAATTTAAGTACAAATAATTCTAAAAAAAATAGAATTATCACACCCCCAAACTTGAGCTTTTGCTTGTCCTCAAGCAAAACGAAATAATTGTAGGAATGGTAAGTACAAAACATAATAATTTCCCCAACATTATCCTCAAATATAAAATACAGACTATGATCTAAAAAAATCATAATTACAAGTCAAACATTTAGAATTATTCCATCATAAGTCCTAACCCAAATTGGACTCCTCATGTGTGTGTGAAAAATGTCAGAGCCACTTCAAAGTACATTATCCATATCAGATTATGCAAACATAGTGAATACAAAGTCAATAACAAGTGATCATTCCCATAAGTTTGCTTTTCACTAATCTCTCCACTAATGTAGTCACACTTAATCAAAGATCAAGAGGACTTCATTAAGCTTGTAATGTCAGGCTGGGGTTAGGGTATGATAAAGTCAATTTAGGTTTAATTACCCCTTAACATGCATTACTTCTAGGATCTTTAATGTAAGAGCTCTAATTATTTCCCCCAAACTTATTTCTTTCACCAAACATTTTATTCTATTTTTGTATTTTTCTTCTTTCTTCTTTTTCTTTTTCTTCACACATTTTTTTTTTCGAATAAATACTCCTTGCCTATCGCTTAGTACCCATATGTATAGAGCTCACAATATATCCCAATAAATTTCCATGCTTTCGGGGTAAGGGATAGAAAAAGAATACTTTAGGCTAAGGAAAATAACGTAAGTGTATTTACAGCGAAAAGCTTATTTGGCCCAGATGGGTGACTAGGGATAAAATATGTAGAAGGATAGCTAGAAAGGCTCAAACGATCCAAAGATGGCCTAAATCATCTCCCTAATTAAGTGTGATCTAATATTTCACCTCGAGATCAGATCAAGCAAATTCTAGAATATGACGCACACAATCAATTGAACAAATGCAATCCTAAGTCCACATAAGCTTTCTCTAAATAAATATACAGATTCATGACATGACATGTACGTAAGATGAGGAAATCACAATCAGAATCAAGACAAATTCAAGAACTCAACTTCATGCTTTTCTATAATCATGCTTCTCAGTCAATCAAGGTCAGACTAAATCATAGGGTCATATCATCGGAACATGGAAAAACTACATGCTAAGCACTAAATCATCCTAAAATCAAACAATTTAAGCTCAGATTTTAGAAAAAAATTTGAAAAAGTTTTCAATTTTGCTCAAATTTTTGAAAAATACTCAAGTGATATCCCCTCCCCCAAACTTGAAGTGCACAGTGTCCTCAGTGTGCAGATAATATAAGAATTAAAGTTCAGGAACAGAGTACTCCCCTCTCTGATGATGAACAACTGAAACTTTGATTGAAAACGTAAAACTAGAAAATAAACCTGCAAAATAAACAAAGAAAGAAACAACAGAAAAGAAAAAGAAAAAGAACTATATACAAGGTGAAATGAAGACACAACCACTTCAAATGCAGCTGAAGTAAACAACACTCAGCAGCAGGGCGAAGAGTAGGAGGGTTATCCAAAGTGGTGACAAGGTGCTGACAGTTAACTCCTCCTGAGCCCTATCTACTTCCTTCCTTCTTTCGGATTTCTTATGCTTAAGACTTATATCCTCCATCCTAAAACAGTTTTGAGAGTCGTCAGGGAACTTTAAAGGTTTGAAAACATTAAACTTTACTTCCTGATCTTAGACTCTCATCGTTAACTCCCCCTTTTGCATATCAATAACCTGTGTAGAATCAGAGGACGAGGAAGGCAATGAATAAGAAGAAGGTATAGATGAAGAAGCGCTTAGCTTTGTTTCCTTGGCAGCCCGATCTTTAGGTTCGTGCTCTTTCTGAGCTGCTTCTTTAGAACTTACGAATTCTTCAACTATGAGTTGTTCAGGTTGGGACTTAACTTATGGCTCCTCTAGCTCTCTGCCTCTCCTAAGGGTGATAGATTTAACATGCTCCTTACCCTCCCTTTACTTAACAGGATTAACTTCAGTATTACTAGGAAGGGTCCCTTGAGGACGTTGGCTAAGAGCATTAGCTATTTGTCCATCCTGAACTTCTAAGTTCTTAAGTGAAGCAGCTTGATTTTGCAAGATAGTCGTGAACATCTCCTCTAATGTAGGCTTCTTCTCAGCTGCTGGTGTATGGTAGAATTGGGGCTGCATAAGTTGTAGTGGTGGTGGTGGTGGTGATAGGTGATATTGAGGTGGATGATGAGAAGGCAGATGAAATGGAAATTGCGACTGTGGTGGTACCTGAACAGTTGGAGCTTGAAAACTAGGGGATCCTACAGATATGGAATTAGAAGTTTGCCCTTGGTTTTGGCTCTAGGAGAAGTTAGGATGGTTCCTCCACCCTGAATTATAAGTGTTTGAAAAAGGGTTGTTCTGTTGCGTAGGGGAAGCAACATACTGAACCGATTCTAAGTTGAGCGGACACCTATCTACAAAGTAGGTACCACTACACAGCTCGCAGGAAAGGAAAGGACTTTGGACAGAAAATACAGGGTTAGGATTGTTGGAGGGATTAGGTTGGGTATTGAACGACTCCACCTTCTTTGTAAGATTGGCGATCTGAGAGGTCAAGGTGGACAGCGTGTCAAGCTCATATATACCCGCCGATTTCTTTGGCATTTGCCTTTTCGAGGACCATTGATAGTTGTTAGTCGCCATCTTGTCTAGCAACTCACAAGCCTCCTCCTCTGTTTTGCACATCAAGGCTCCACCCGAAGCAGCGTCCACTATGGTCCTATTTTGGCTTGTAAGTCCATTGTAGAAGGTTTGGACTAAAAGCCATAGAGGTAGGCCGTGGTGAGGGCACTTCCTAAGAAGCTCCTTGTATCGTTCCCATGCCTCGTAAAGAGATTTAGAGTCGTACTGGGCAAAGGAGGATATATCGCTACGGAGTCTGGCCATTTTAGAGGGAGGAAAGAATTTGGCTAGAAATTGGTGGGCTAACTCGTCCCATGTGAAAATGGATCCTGGAGGCAGGGAGGTCAACTAGTGTCTCGCCCTATCCCTAAGTGAGAAAGGGAATAGTCTAAGCCTAAGTGCATCGTCTGATAATCCATTGTGTTTGAAAGTATTGCATAAGTCCAAGAATTGTCCGAGATGAGCATGTGGGTTATCGTGTGGAAGCCCACTGAACTGCAATGAAGTCTGGATCATCTGGAGGATTGCGGGCTTAATTTCAAAATTATTTGCATGGACAGCTGGTGGCCTAATGCCGGAATAATACCCTCTAATCGTCGGCATTGCATAATCTCTAACAGTTCTAAATTCCCTATTTTCTGCCATGATGTTTTGCAGCGGAGCTAATAATTTCCTAGAATCCTTTCGAATTTTTTAAAGTGTTCAATTTCAGGATTTAAAGGAAAGCAATCATAGCTACTCGCTCTACGCATGCAATCATCAAAAAGTCCTTAAAAAATTTTTTTTACGTTTTTTAATTTTTAATAATTTTTTTAATTAATTAAGAGAAAATTTAACTATCCTAAGCTAAGGCTCTAAATATTTACACCCTAAATATTCACAAGCTAGAATTACACCTAAGCATAATTTCACCGATATTAATTAATGACTAATTAAAACTTCCCCGGTAACGGCGCCAAAAACTTGACGAACCCTAAGGGTATCTTTTCCGCAAGTGCACAGGTCGTCCAAGTAATAATGGGACTTGAGTTCCAAGTTATCGTCCCAGAGAAGTTGTTAGCCTAATTAAGTACCAGTTAATCTTACTCTAAGTATATCCTAGCAAATTATGAAATTAACGAGGGTGATCAACTAATCTAGAATTGAAAATACCGAAAGCAATAAAATAATAAAACTATAAAATAAAGTAACTAAAACCGAGCAAAAAGTACTTACGATACTCCAAGCAATTAAAAACAACAACCTACAAAAGAAAATTAAAACTGTTAAAATGAATTAACGCAATTAAAATAAAATGCAAATATAAGCAATAAAACTAATTAAACTAAAATTAAACAAGCTTAAATTAAAATGCAACTAAATTAAATCTAAGTTAAACTAAGTAAACAAAGCAACTAAGCCTAACATGCACATTTGAAATCACTAACTAAGCTAACTAATAACTTGAAATTAATCTAACTATGCAAAATGAGTTAAGCTACTAAAATAGGAAAATGCCAAACATGGCCTTATCAATATTGCCACACCAAAGTGGTCCCGATTGCCAATGGCACTGTTCACTTATCTTCTTCAGTGCATTTTCGGTCTGCCTCTACCCCTGCCGTGCTCCACGCCTGCTGCAGTTCGTCTTCTTCTCCAGGGGTGTCCTGCTGTCTGCTGCAAGTCTGTCTACTGCTTCTGCCTCAGGTCTCGGGTTGCCCAGCATAGCATGTGAGACCCCGTATATGTATAGTTGTAATGTATAATGAATGTGAATGGACTTGTAATGTAAAGTATGATTGATGTAAGTCCATGGATTCAATGTACGTATGTGTAATATGAATTGTAACGTACATACAAGTTTCATTGAGTATGAATATGAAGAAATGAGTTCTGGCAAGTGATGGATGTGATTGAAGCTCAAAATGAGTAGTGTGGTAAAATGGAATGAAGTTATACTTCTATTTGGTTTTATGTATCATACCTTTGGACATACAATGAATGCACACAAGTTTCAATGTGCATAAGGTATGAATGGATGCCATTTTCAAGTTATAAAGGTGGATGGATGAGAAAATGGCCATGGCAACAGATTAAGGATGCGTTGGTATGAGTTGCAGCAAGGAAACTGCAGGAAATCTGGAAAACATGAAGGCCAGATCGATCTCATAGGATGAGAGATCGATCTGGAAGAGCCAGAATGCTCTTATTTGGGCAATGGAATAGAGCAGATCGATCTCCAATGGGGCCAGATCGATCTCCTAAGCATTCGGTGATGAAAAGATCGATCCTCAAGCACCCAGATCGATCTCCTTAGCTCTCTGTTTGGGACCAGATCGATCTCATGCTTCGACAGATCGATCTCATGCTTAAAATTTCGTGAAAATGAGAGATTTAAGGGGACCAGATCGATCTCCTCTTGGACCAGATCGATCTCCCCAAGCTATTTCTATATAAGGAGGGCTGAAAATCTGAAAATTTTGGGGAAAAACACCAATCTTCCATTTCTAACCCAAAAACCTAACTTTCCCTCTCTAAAATCAGCCTTTTTCAGTGAGATTTGAAGAGAGACCATTAGAGGCAAAGTTGTTCCTATCAAAGAGAAGAACAACATAGTGGGTAGGCATTTTCCCATTGTTGGTATTGAAGGAGAAAAGGGCATTGACATTGGGAGAAAGAAGAAAAATCATATTTGGTAAGATTCTAACACTCCAATCCAAGTGCATTGTCTATTTAATTGATTTTGGAGTTGTTTGGCATGAGTATTGATGGATAAATTATCTAGGGATGTGGTGGAATTGGTGTGACCTAGAAAACCTAGAATGGGTATAATGTGAGAATATATGGGTTGAATGAGTTTATGATTTTAGATGGTTAAATGAAATTTCATTGTGAGTTTGGAGGAATTGTGAAAATGGGTATGTATATGCTTGATAAATGCCATAGTGAGGAAATTCATAAAATATGAACACTATGAGCTTAATATCGATTTAATATCGATTCGGAATAAGTAATAGGCCTAAGAAGAATCCATAGACTCGAGTTTTGGGTAAAGTAATGAAACGAGGCCTCACAAGCGTTAATAGAAAACTATAGGTCGAATTGACTATAGTGAATGCACGATATCATATTATATGGATCGAGTATAATGCGGGGTACGATTGTGTGCAGTCCCGAAGAGTTCGTTGGAAACGAATCGAGTGGTACGAGTAGCAGCTTTAAGGAAGTGGAATCACGCATCGCGATTCCAGGTAAGGGAATTCTGTAAGTATATAGAGGTAGCTGTTCGTAATTTGTTGGATTATAGGGTGTTTATGAAATGCATGAACGTTTGAGAAATTGGTTGTTTGGTATGTGAAAATAGTTGTGAATATTAGATGATTTGGTTTACATGGATGTATAAAAAGGGATAGTAAGGCTAATAATTGCATAAATCAAGTGTTTTGGATGCTTTCACAAAACATTTGTTTGGTTTTAAACGAATTGATAGATAGGATGGCTATTGTGGTTTGATGTTTGTGATAGCACATGTGAAGTGCCAAATATGTTTTGAGATAGCTTTAAAAGCTTATGAGCTGCCTATCATGTTTATGTGAATTAAACCGTGCTAGAGCCTAGCACTCACCGGGTATTGATGTTTTCATTTGTATGAAACGTACTGGAGCTTAGCTCGCACATTGATTTGGAAACTATGATAATGTTCATAAACCGTACTAGAGCTTTTACTCGTACGTGGCTTTTGAGTGGTTTGTCTTATGAGTATAACCGTACAAGAGCTACGCTCGTACGCGTCTCTTTATGATAGGACGCATGAGTCGTGCTAGAGCTTTGCTCGCACAAGTTTGCACATTGTGATACATATAAGGTTGTGAAAGTTGGTAAGATCCTTAAGCCCTACATCCTTAAGCTAACATCCTTAAACCCAAAGAGGCGTGGAGGCTCTGGCGGGGAGGCTCTGTTCGGTGGGGAGGCTCTGTTAGGCAGGGAGGCTCTCCTACATGGGTACGGTAAGATCCTTAAGCCCTACATCCTTAAGCCAACATCCTTAAGCCCAAAGAGGCGGGGAGGCTCTGTTAGGCGGGGAGGCTCTGTTCGGTGGGGAGGCTCTCTTACGGAAGGATCCTTAAGCCCTACATCCTTAAGCTAACATCCTTAAGCCCGAGGAGGCAGGGAGGCTCTGTTAGGCGGGGCGGCTCTGTTCTGCAGGGAGGCTCTCCTTCACGGATATGGAAAACTCTTGGTATGGGGTAGGTAAGACCTAGGAATGGCACCCCCAATCACGATATGAGTCTGCGGAGTACGCTGTACCGTGTATATCACATGGAGTACGATGTACCGCATGATGGTTATGTGATGAGAAAGTCTGGCGAGGGATAATCCATCTTCGTGCCAGCATGATATCCCGCACACCTGGATGCGTGTGGTCTGGGATGATTTATGATGTAGTGGTCCACATAGGCACTTTTGATATAGTGACCTAGTTTTTATACACATGCATGAATTGTGAAATGAAAATGTGGTTGTGATTGTGAATTGATTTGGTGGTATTTATGTGTTGAGAAAGAGGTTTATGATGTTGGTTTAAAAAAGGAGGTTTCTTAATGAATTGCCCTTTTTATAAATTTAAATGAGATTGAGCATGAGATGATTTATACATGATCTTTTACCATGTTTTATATGCCAATGTACATGATTTTAATACATGATATATATGTATACTCATATGTTCCTCATGCTCCTACCATAAATGATTTATGCATAACACTATCAGCATGTAGATAGAGTAGTTATCTACCATGCTTGCATTATTGCCTTACTGAGCGTGTGGTTGCTCATCCCTCTCTATTTTCCCCCCTACAGAGCGTGCATAGTAGCCCAGTGAGGACTGAGGCTTGGTATTTTGGACTCCGCTGCATCTCCATCGCTTAAAGGTATATACACAGTGATTCTTTTTGTATCTAAACAATGTAAAAGCACAGTATTCTTTGAGTTGTAATTATGGGGGATATAGATGTCAGTAAAACATGCTTTTGTATAAGTACAAGATTTAAATGCAAATGTATGACATCGTTTTATTTCACTGAGAATGAATGAGATGTGGAGTTTATTATTGACTCACAGCCCAACAGTGTGTGGTGAGTTAGTTCACGATCGGGTAAGGTACAAGTAAAACGCGAAAAATTTTTAGTGATTTTTGATTAAAGAGAATGGAATTGGGTCATGACAGAGATTGGTATTAGAGCCGTGTTGGCCTGATGTGAGTCATTAATAAAACGTAGGAAAGTACATCCCCATAGTACTGTGCTTTTGTTTAGATATAACTGTGTATACTGTGATGGATTGAGCTTAATGAATTATTATAATACAGGAAGTTAGGCACTATGCCAATTACACGCAAAGGTAGAGGGGTGAGAGCACGTGCTAGAGGCCGTAGAGGTAGGCCTGAGAGCCGTGCGGAGCCACAGACTGAGCAGGCTCCACAGAACCCTGCTGGGAGAGCAGAGGATACTGAGGCTCGCTTCGCTAGATTAGAGCGGAGCATTGAGAATTTGGTGGAGATAGTCACGCAGGCATTGGGTGCCGGTGATAGACGAGGTCCCGCGACACAGCCTACTATTGAACAGGCAGCTGCAGAGGTGGAGAGACCTCATGCTACTGAGACAGCTACAGTTACACCACCTCCAGCCGAGGATACAGATTCTCTTATCGCTCCACAGCAGAGCGGTAGTGATTTGGGTTATGACTGCGACTTGAGCAGGTTGCGAGAGTTTCAAGCGCTGAAACCCCCAGTGTTTAGAGGGGTGAAGGACCCAGTGGTTACGGAGGATTGGGTGTATGAGATGGAGAAACTATATAGGTTTTTCCGATGCACTTCAGCTGAAAAGGTAGCCTTTGCCATGTTTATGTTGAAAGGCGAGGCCGAGCATTGGTGGAGGTCCACCGAGGTTATTTTGAGGGCCAGACACTCTGAGATCTCATGGGAGATATTTCTAGAGGCCTTCAGGAGACAATATATCCCAACCACCGCACAGAGGAAATTGCGGATGGAATTTATGAATTTGGTTCAAGGGAACCATACTGTGGACGAGTATGAGTCCAAGTTTACGTCCTTGGGGAGATATGACCTGGACACGATGGGTAGTGAGACCCGAAAGATACAAAAGTTCATGGATGGATTGAGATTGGCTATCCGGACTAAGCTAGCTCCCTTCGACATTGTGACTTATGAGGAGGCTGTACATAAGGCTCAGTTGTGTAAGCAAGACTTTGAGCGAAATGCCTCCGAGCTTGGGAGGATTAGTGTCAGGAAGGACAGAGATCGGAAGAGATCCGGGTTTGGAAGAGTGGCCAAGAGAGATAGCCAAAGATTTTTCGAGAAGAGGCCAAAGATTGAGGAGGTGCGGGAGAGAGCTACTAGACCTCCCGTATGCCCAGCCTTGACTGCGCCGAGGGGCATGACTATTGGAGGACCACGGCCTACTACTGACCAGTGTAGGAGATGTGGGAGATTTCATGGGAATAGGCCCTGTCTGATGACCCCTATGGTGTGTTTTAGATGCGAGAGACCAGGACATATGGCTAAGCATTGTCCCGAGAAGATGGAGATTGCCCCATAAAAGGGCAAGGAGCCTGAGGGAGCTCCAGTTGAGATAGCAGCCCCGAGGAGGAGGGCTACAGCTGAGGAAAAAGGGAAACAGGTTGTGGGTGTGAACAGAGGAAGGGTGCACGCGCTGGACCAGGACACTGCAGACGCATTGACGGATGTGATTAAAGGTACCATCCGAATCTTTGATTTAGAAGCATTGGTATTATTTGATCCTGGTGCCACGCATTCTTTCATATCACCTTCCTTCGCAAATAAATTATTGAAGCATGTGAAACCAACATTGTTGTATAAAATGTTAATGATTTCCACACCCATGAATGATAGTCAATTGACTGAGCATGTATGTAGAGATTGTAAGTTAAAGATAGAGGGGAAGGAAATGATAGCCAATCTGATTTTATTGAATATGAATGATTTTGATGTAATTTTGGGAATGGATTGGTTGGCTACCAATCGTGTTGTGATGGATTGTCATGCCAAAACATTGATGTTTTCAGGATTAGACAATCTTATTGTAAACTTTGATGAAAAGAAATGATATGAAAATAGCATGGTTATTGTAAATAAAGGAGTATGATTTCAAATGCATATTGCTTGAGAGATAAATTATTGTTTTTGATAAATGTTGAATGTGGAGTGATGGTTTATGTTACTAACGATGGAGAGGATAATGTGAAGGGTTCATTGCATACGTGGTCGATATAGATGAGGCACACCCAGAATTGAGGGACATAGCCGTAATTGCGGATTACCCTGACGTCTTTCTGGATGAATTACCAGGACTACCACCTGAAAGGGAAATGGAATTTTGCATTGAGTTAGTGCCTGGTACAGAGCCGATATCGAAACCACCCTATAGAATGGCTCCAATAGAATTGGAAGAGCTGAAGAAACAGCTGCAAGAGTTACTGGAGAAGGGGTTTATAAGACCGAGTGTCTCACCTTGGGGAGCACCGGTATTGTTTGTAAAGAAGAAGGATGGAAGCCTCCGACTGTGTATAGATTACCGGTTGTTGAATAAGGCCACCATTAAGAACAAGTACCCCCTTCCAAGAATCGATGATTTGTTAGATCAGCTCCAGGGAGCCGAAGTATTTTCTAAGATAGATCTGCGGTCAGGGTACCATCAGTTGAGGATCAGGAGTGGAGATATACCCAAGACAGCATTTCGTACCCGTTATGGCCACTACGAGTTTTTGGTGATGCCATTCGGATTGACGAATGCTCCCGCAGCATTTATGGCATTGATGAATGATATATTCAAGTCATACCTGGACAAGTTTGTAATAGTGTTCATTGATGACATTTTGGTGTATTCCAAGTCCAGGGAAGATCATGAGGAGCACTTGAGGATAGTTCTGCAGACCCTTCGAGAGAGAGAATTGTATGCCAAACTCAGCAAGTGTAACTTTTGGTTGGAACAGATCTCATTTCTGGGGCATGTTGTGTCAAAGGATGGGGTATCGGTGGATCCATCCAAGATAGAGGCGGTTGTACAGTGGGAACAGCCCAAGACAGTAATGAGATCAGGAGTTTTCTCGGATTGGCAGGATATTATCGGAGATTTGTAGAGGGTTTCTCCAGACTAGCTGCTCCATTGACACGCCTCACGCGAAAAGATGTTAAGTTTGTATGGGATGAGGCATGTGAGAGGAGTTTTGAGGAGCTTAAGTGTCGATTGAAGACTGCTCCAATTCTCACCATTCCTACCAGCTCAGGAGGATTCTCGGTGTATACGGATGCATCGCACCAGGGACTGGGCTGTGTGCTTATGCAGGATGGGAAGGTAGTTGCCTATAGGTCTAGACAGTTGAAAGATCACGAGAGGAACTACCCGACCCATGATTTGGAGTTGGCGGCTATAGTATTTGCTTTGAAAATATGACGCCACTATCTCTATGTTGAGAAATTTCAGGTGTTCACAGATCATAAGAGCCTTAAGTACCTGTTCTCGCCGAAAGAGCTGAATATGAGACAGAGGAGATGGCTAGAACTCCTGAAGGACTATGATTGTGAAATCATGTACCACCCGGGTAAGGCAAATGTAGTTGCCGATGCTTTGAGTAGAAAGAACCTTGGGTTGGTGTCTTATATGATGGTACGAGAACATGAATTGTTAGAACACTTTGCGAACCTCAGTTTGGATGTAACCCCACCTGGTTCGGAGAGACTTGAGATCGTGGCTAGTTTGAGACTAGAGCCAGAGTTGATTGGCCGAATTCGGCAAGCCCAGCAGAGAGATCGACGATGCATCGATTGGCTGAGGCAGATACAGACGGGTGTGGGTAGTGATTTTGAGCAGAGTACGGATGGGTTATTGAGGTTCAGAGGCAGAGTATGCGTTCCCAAGGATCTTGAGATCAGGAGAACGAATTTATCAGAGGCTCACTCATCGAAGTATACAATACATCCGGGAAGTACCAAGATGTATCAAAACCTTCGAAAGGTTTATTGGTGGTCGGGAATGAAAAGAGACATTGCTGAATATGTCGCTAAGTGTCTCGTTTGTCAGCAAGTGAAGGTAGAGCATCAGAAGCCTGTAGGATTATTGCAGCCTTTACCGATACCGACCTGGAAGTGGGAGCATGTCACCATGGATTTTGTGATGGGGTTGTCGAGGACCCGTAGAGGTCATGATGCCATATGGGTTATTGTGGACCGATTGACTAAGTCCGCCCATTTCTTGGCTATGAGAGCTACCGATACACTGAGTCAGTTGGCGAACCTGTATATTCAAGAGATAGTACAGCTACATGGTGTACCAGTGAGCGTTGTTTCTGATAAGGATGCCCGCTTCACTTCCCATTTTTGGGAACATTTTCAGGAAGCGCTGGGGACCCGACTGAGTTTTATCACCGCTTTTCATCCTCAGACAGATGGGCAGTCAGAGAGGACTATACAGACCCTCGAGGATATGTTGAGAGCGTGTGTGCTGGATTTTAGAGGCTCCTGGGATGACCACCTGCAGTTAGCCGAGTTCGCTTATAATAATAGCTATCATGCTAGTATCGGGATGGCACCCTATGAGGTATTATACGGGCGTAGATGCCGTTCCCCTATTGGATGGGAAGAGGTTGGTGACAGACAGATTTTTGCTCTGGACTTAGTGCAGCAGGCATCTGAGGACGTCTAGTTGATATGTGAGAGATTATGGACAGCTCAGAGCCGGCAAAAGCGTTATGCTGACAAGAGACGAAGACCACTGGAGTTTGATGAGGGTGAGTCGGTGTTTCTGAGGGTATCACCATCGAAGGGTATTATGAGATTCGGTAAGAAGGGCAAGCTGAGCCCTAGATATATCGGACCCTTCGAGATTTTGGAGAGAGTGGGAGATAAGGCGTATAGGTTGGCATTGCCACCGGATTTGGCAAATGTCCACAACGTCTTCCACGTCTCGATGCTTCGGAAGTATCACCCGGACCCGGCACACGTGATAAGATATGAGCCGTTGGAGCTCCATAAGAGTATGACGTATGTTGAGAAGCCGGTTCGGATATTGGACAGAAAAGAGAAGGTGTTACGAAATAAGACAATTCCCTTGGTGAAAGTTCTTTGGCAACATCACACGGCAGAAGAGGCCACATGGGAATTGGAGAACTTGATACGGGAGAAGTACCCCCAACTTTTTGAAGGGTGACTTGGTTCTAATTTGGAGGACCAAATTCCTTGAAGGAGGGGAGAATGTGAGACCCTGTATATGTATAGTTGTAATGTATAATGAATGTGAATGGACTTGTAATGTAAAGTATGATTGATGTAAGTCCATGGATTCAATGTACGTATGTGTAATATGAATTGTAACGTACATACAAGTTTCATTGAGTAAGAATATGAAGAAATGAGTTCTGGCAAGTGATGGATGTGATTGAAACTCAAAATGAGTAGTGTGGTAAAATGGAATGAAGTTATACTTCCATTTATTTTTATGTAACATACCTTTGGACATACAATGAATGCACACAAGTTTCAGTGTGCATAAGGTATGAATGGATGCCATTTTCAAGTTATAAAGGTGGATGGATGAGAAAATGGACATGGCAACAGATTAAGGATGTGTTGGTATGAGTTGCAGCAAGGAAACTGCAGGAAATCTGGAAAACATGAAGGCCAGATCGATCTCATAGGATGAGAGATCGATCTGGAAGAGCCAGAATGCTCTTATTTGGGCAATGGAATAGAGCAGATCGATCTCCAATGGGGCCAGATCGATCTCCTAAGCATTCGGTGATGAAAAGATCGATCCTCAAGCACCCAGATCGATCTCCTTAGCTCTCTGTTTGGGACCAGATCGATCTCATGCTTCGACAGATTGATCTCATGCTTAAAATTTCGTGAAAATGAGAGATTTAAGGGGACCAGATCGATCTCCTCTTGGACCAGATCGATCTCCCCAAGCTATTTCTATATAAGGAGGGCTGAAAATCTGAAAATTTCGGGAAAAACACCAATCTTCCATTTCTAACCCAAAAACCTAACTTTCCCTCTCTAAAATCAGCCTTTTTCAGTGAGATTTGAAGAGAGACCATTAGAGGCAAAGTTGTTCCTATCAAAGAGAAGAACAACATAGTGGGTAGGCATTTTCCCATTGTTGGTATTGAAGGAGAAAAGGGCATTGACATTGGGAGCAAGAAGAAAAATCATATTTGGTAAGATTCTAACACTCCAATCCAAGTGCATTGTCTATTTAATTGATTTTGGAGTTGTTTGGAATGAGTATTGATGGATAAATTATCTAGGGATGTGGTGGAATTGGTGTGACCTAGAAAACTTAGAATGAGTATAATGTGAGAATATATGGGTTGAATGAGTTTATGATTTTAGATGGTTAAATGAAATTTCATTGTGAGTTTGGAGGAATTGTGAAAATGGGTATGTATATGCTTGATAAATGCCATAGTGAGGGAATTCATGAAATATGAACACTATGAGCTTAATATCGATTTAATATCGATTCGGAATAAGTAATAGGCCTAAGAAGAATCCATAGACTCGAGTTTTGGGTAAAGTAATGAAACGAGGCCTCATAAGCGTTAATAGAAAACTATAGGTCGAATTGACTATAGTGAATGCACGATATCATATTATATAGATCGAGTATAATGCGGGGTACGATTGTGTGCAGTCCCGAAGAGTTCGTTGGAAACGAATCGAGTGGTACGAGTAGCAGCTTTAAGGAAGTGGAATCACGCATCGCGATTCCAGGTAAGGGAATTCTGTAAGTATATAGAGGTAGCTGCTCGTAATTTATGGGATTATAGGGTGTTTATGAAATGCATGAACGTTTGAGAAATTGGTTGTTTGGTATGTGAAAATAGTTGTGAATATTAGATGATTTAGTTTACATGGATGTATAAAAAGGGATAGTAAGGCTAATAATTACATAAATCAAGTGTTTTGGATGCTTTCACAAAACATTTGTTTGGTTTTAAACAAATTGATAGATAGGATGGCTATTGTGGTTTGATGTTTGTGATAGCACATGTGAAGTGCCAAATATGTTTTGAGATAGCTTTAAAAGCTTATGAGCCGTCTATCATGTTAATGTGAATTAAACCGTGCTAGAGCCTAGCTCACACCGGGTATTGATGTTTTCATTTGTATGAAACGTACTGGAGCTTAGCTCGCACATTGATTTGGAAACTATGATGATGTTCATAAACCGTACTGGAGCTTTTACTCGTACGTGGCTTTTGAGTGGTTTGTCTTATGAGTATAACCGTACAAGAGCTACGCTCGTACGCGTCTCTTTATGATAGGACGCATGAGTCGTGCTAGAGCTTTGCTCGCACAAGTTTGCACATTGTGATACATATAAGGTTGTGAAAGTTGGTAAGATCCTTAAGCCCTACATCCTTAAGCTAACATCCTTAAGCCCAAAGAGGCGGGGAGGCTCTGTTAGGTGGGGAGGCTCTGTTCGGTGGGGAGGCTCTGTTAGGTAGGGAGGCTCTCCTACATGGGTACGGTAAGATCCTTAAGCCCTACATCCTTAAGCCAACATCCTTAAGCCCAAAGAGGCGGGGAGGCTCTGCTCGGTGGGGAGGCTCTCTTACGGAAGGATCCTTAAGCCCTACATCCTTAAGCTAACATCCTTAAGCCCGAGGAGGCAGGGAGGCTCTGTTAGGCGGGGAGGCTCTGTTCTGCAGGGAGGCTCTCCTTCACGGATATGGAAAACTCTTGGTATGGGGTAGGTAAGACCTAGGAATGGCACCCCCAATCACAATATGAGTCTGCGGAGTACGCTGTACCGTGTATATCACATGGAGTACGATGTACCGCATGATGGCTATGTGATGAGAAAGTCTGGCGAGGGATAATCCATCTTCGTGCCAGCATGATATTCCCGCACACCTGGATGCATGTGGTCTGGGATGATTTATGATGTAGTGGTCCACATAGGCACTTTTGATATAGTGACCTAGTTTTTATACACATGCGTGAATTGTGAAATGAAAATGTGGTTGCGATTGTGAATTGATTTGGTGGTATTTATGTGTTGAGAAAGAGGTTTATGATGTTGGTTTAAAAAAGGAGGTTTCTTAATGAATTGCCCTTTTTATAAATTTAAATGAGATTGAGCATGAGATGATTTATACATGATCTTTTACCATGTTTTATATGCCAATGTACATGATTTTAATACATGATATATATGTATACTCATATGGCATAGTTTTATTCCTCATGCTCCTACCATAAATGATTTATGCATAACACTATCAGCATGTAGATAGAGTAGTTATCTACCATGCTTGCATTATTGCCTTACTGAGCGTGTGGTTGCTCATCCCTCTCTATTTTCCCCCCTACAGAGCATGCATAGTAGCCCAGTGAGGACTGAGGTGTGGTATTTTGGACTCCGCTGCATCTCCATCGCTTAAAGGTATATACACAGTGATTCTTTTTGTATCTAAACAATGTAAAAGCACAGTATTCTTTGAGTTGTAATTATGGGGGATATAGATGTCAGTAAAACATGCTTTTGTATAAGTACAAGATTTAAATGCAAATGTATGACATCGTTTTATTTCACTGAGAATGAATGAGATGTGGAGTTTATTATTGACTCACAGCCCAACAGTGTGTGGTGAGTTAGTTCACGACCGGGTAAGGTAACAGTAAAACGCGAAAATTTTTTAGTGATTTTCGATTAAAGAGAATGGAATTGGGTCGTGACATAGCAGGTACGTCCATACAGGCTCTCGGTTTTGTCCTTCTCTTCAGGTGCTGCAACAAGTTCTGCCCAGCTTCATTCCATCTGCCGTATGCTGCAGCACATCCCTCGTTTCTGCCAAGCGACGTCAGACACTGAACAACAAGGCAACACAGCCCACGTTAAGCCTCAGTGCACTCGCACCTAAGCTGTGCTTCTCGAACCCAAAACAGTGCAGCATAAAATGCAGCTACATCATGCACTACTCCAACTGTCCAACACACAGCAGAAGCGGTTATCTTTAGCGCCTCTGCACCAGTAGTCTCCTCGCACCACTCCAGTCCAGTATAACATCCAGAAAAGCAGCTGGTAAAGAAGACAGCACAGAGATGGCAGCAACCAAATAATAGCAACAAACCAAGATGAAAATAGAGGCGAAAACTAAGCTATCTCACATAGAAAATATCCAGAACTGATTTCGTAATAGCTGACAACCAACCTAAAACTAATGGAATTTAAACCTACCCTAAACTTAGATGAAAATGTAAGAAGCCAAAAAAATAAAAATAAAATAAAATATTGCAAGAAATTAATAGAAACAGAATGGAATGCGAAATCTTGATAAACTGAATTGTTTAAGCAATACTGAAATTAAAAGCTTTCTAAACCTGATCTAAACCATCTCTAAATTAATCTAAAACATGAAAGGAAGTGTTTTAATGGAAGTCTAAATCTTAAGCAGTCCGAAACCGAAACTAAGAATAAGTAAAAAAATGCAACAATAATTTGGAGCAGGCGGCTACTGTCACCAACCGCTTTTCCCTCTTTAAACTACTCCTAATCTAAAATAAATCAACAAAGAAGAATTCCAGAAAGAAAATGTGAAGAACGGCCGCTGTCACCCCAGCCTCCTTCACCTCCTGAATTGATAAAATGAGTTGCTGGAAATACCAAAGTAAAACTCTTGAAGGAAACCGAGAGGAAAAAAAAATATAGGAAACCGAGAGCTTAAAAACAAAAGAGTGAATTTCTATTGAAAATAAAACATAACAAATTGTAATGAGGAACATGAACTGAATAGTAAAATAATTTGATAAAATAACTAACATGAAAAGAAAAGAACAAGGAAAATAAATCCTAAAAATACCCTAAAACTATTCTACCCTAGCCTACCCTACTCCTACTCCTACTCTTACTATACTCTAAACTACTTACACTACTTGATTTTTCAATTGCCATCATGTTCTATTTATACACAAACATAGGGGTACAATGGTAAATTTTCATCCTAGATGAGTTGGCATTGTTTGGCCACTTATCTTCATTTGATTTGCTGCAGAGTAGATATTTTCACGTCATCAGTCTTTTTGTCCAATTAGCTGTGCGATGTGGCCCGGCGTGTGTCTTCTAGAGGGTTGGCACGGTGTCCTTCGATCTTATCGTTTCGAAGCAAATAAAATACGGACACCTAGCATCACTCGTGTCCAGACGACTGATGACTCGGTCTGCAAATTGGAAGTGGTCCAGTCTCCTTTAGCTCGTTTTCAGCCCAATTTCGTCTGAAACGACTGAGTTTCATCCGGATTTAATTTATCTGCACATTAAAGAATTTTAATTAAATAAAGGAAGATAATATGGGGATTAAATAAATAATTTGGAATTTAAGTACAAATAATTCTATATAAAATAGAATTATCAGTACCCCTATGTTTGTGTATAAATAGAACATGATGGCAATTGAAAATGTGTGTAAGCTAGGGTAGAATAGTTTTAGGGTATATTTAGGATTTATTTTCCTTGTTCTTGAATTTTTCTTTTCCCGTTAGCCATCTTCTTAAATTTTTTTACTGTTCATTCCATCTTTATTATATACAAAGTTTCTTCATTTTCTAGTCTATGAGAGTTTTATTTTATGGCCATCAACTTCATTCCATGATTCTCGTTTTTGTTTAAATCACTATTCCTATTTTTCAGTTCTACCACATAGCTTTTATTTCCATTTCGTTAGCTCTCGGATTGCTCTTTGTGTATTCGGTGCCTTCACTTTTCCTTCATCTCTGCCTTTCGGTTTTGGTGTGTTGATGTGGGCTGATGCTGGGCATTGCTCCTCATCAATGGCAATGTGGAACTATGGCAGTAAGAGTTGGAATGAGAGCAATCCGATGATGATGAATGTCCTTATTATTGTATTCACGAGGGGTTGTTATTTGTTTTTATTTTCAGTTCTAGATGCCTAGTCATTTCTCTTGGATGTTGTTTTTAAATAATGCATTAACTGGTTGTTTGTTTTCATTTTCTAGTGTTTATTTCATTTCTTTTAGTTTATGTTCCATGGTTTCTTATATTTTCTGCATTTAGAGTTAGTTTAATTTTTTTATTTCGGTAGTCTTAGCATGCCATCCCTTGCCTTGCATTTTTGTATTCTCGGTATTTTTAAGAGTTATGGATTGTTAATGGTTGCTAACCGGTGTTAAAGATTTATGAGCTAAGAACAATTTGTGCATTACAACTTCACGGGAGCAGTGGACAGGAACCATTTTTTTTACTCTGTTATCCTCTGTTTCATTTTCTACTTACTGTTCACCTATGATTTTCTGCATTTAGTTGTTTGTTGGTTCATTGCTACATGCTATGATGCTTGGGTGATTGAAGAATGTATGTTGGATGGTGATCTAAGCAGAAGTTATTGATTGATACAACTAGGATTGGTTTCATTAGTTACTACGCTTATTTGTTTACTGCATTTTATCATACCAGTTTTATAGTGTTTATATTGCTGCATTCATGTTTTTATATCATTGAATCTTGTTATAATTTTCTGTTTGGGTTTTATTCAGTATTGGCTATCTCTTGAGTATAGGACAGCAGTGGTAGTAGAAGCACAACAGCCTGGAGCAGTAGGACTCATGCACTGAACCGAACCAACACACCAGCACCTGGAATCGAGAGCAGTGAGTGATCATGCTCGGGACAGTATGTGCTGGTATTGCAGTAGAGGATAGACGTTGAGGTAGCACCTGAAGCGGACCAAGGAAGAGCAGCTGGACAGAGGCTCGCAGACAGCACCTGAGAAAAGAAGCAGTACAGCAGCTGGCCAGAACAGAGAGTTGGGTGCAGAGGACGTGGGCAGCAGGGAAAGAAAGTGAAATGAAACAAAGAAGAGAGTGAACAGTACCAAAATCGGGACCACTTTGTTTATTATTTGATAAGGCCACGTTTGGCTAGCCCATTGTAGTTGTTAATTCATTTTGCATGCATTTTAAGATAGATTAAGTTCAAGTATATTAGTTAATTTAGTTAGTTGATTTCTAATTTTCATGTTAATCATAGTTTCCTTGTTGCATTAGTGTAACTTAGATTTCATGTGGTTACTAAGTAATTTTTATTCTAGCATTAGGGGATGTGCTTAAAATTAATTTAGATAAACTCATTTTATGCATTTTAAGTTTTAGTGAAAATTCCAAAAATGTGTTTCATGCATTAGTTAGATTTTAGTGTTAATTTAGTATTTAGATATATCTAGGAGTAATTTTAGATTCATTAGTTTAGACATTTAAATTTATGATTATTTTTCTAGGATTTTATTTTATTAGATCTTAGGTTAGTTTAAATTGCAATTTTTATTAATTAGATTAATTTGCATGCACATTTCATTTTAAGTTTGTTTAAATTTTAGTTTAATTAATTCCTTTATTTTCATATTCACATTTTAATTGCGTTAATTTATTTTAACTATTTTAATTTTCTTTTGTAGGTTATTTGCTTTTAATTGCTTGGAGTACTTTAAGTAAATTCTGCTCGGTTTCATTTCCTTTAGATCTTATTATTTTATTGCTTTCCAGTATTATTTTTAATTAGCCTTAGTAGATCACCCTCTTTAACTTCATAATTTGCTAGGATATACTTAGGGTAAGATTAACCGGTAGTTAATTAGGCTAGTCAACTTCTCTGTGGGACGATAATTCCGGGACTCAAATCTCATTATTACTTGTGCGACCCGTGCACTTACGAACATAACTTCAGGGCGTGTCAAGTTTTTGGCGCCGTTGCCGGGGATGTTTTAATTAGTCGTTAATTAATATCGGTGAAATTATACTTAGGTGTAATTCTAGCCTATAAATATTTAGGTTCTAATATTTAGATTAGTTAATTTTCTCATAATTAAGTAAAATAAAAAAAAATTCTAAGGACTTTTTGATGTTTGCATGCGTAGAGCAAGGAGTTTTGATTGCTTTCCTCTAGATCCTGAAATCGAACGAACTCTTAGGAAAATTCGAAAGGATTCTAGGAAATTTATAGCTCCACTGTAACACACGATGGCAGAAAATAGGGAAATCAGGACCGTTGGGGATTATGCGGTGCCGACAATTGGAGGATATTATACTGGCATTAGGCCATCAGCAGTCCCTGCTAATAATTTTGAAATTAAGTCGTCCATCCTCCAGATGATCCAAACCTCTTTGCAGTTCAGTGGGCTTTCACACAATAACCCACATGCTCATCTCAGACAATTCTTGGACTTATGCAACACGTTCAAACACAATGGATTATCTGACGATGCACTCAGGCTTAGATTATTCCCCTACTCACTTAGGGATAAGGTGAGACACTAGTTGACCTCCCTGCCTCCAGGATCAATTTCTACATGGGACAAGTTAGCCCACCAATTTCTAGCTAAATTTTTTCCTCCCTCTAAAATGGCCAGACTCCGTAGCGATATATCCTCCTTTGCCCAATACGACTCTAAATCTCTTTACGAGGCATGGGAACGATATAAGGAGCTTCTTAGGAAGTGCCCTCACCACGGCCTACCTCTATGGCTGTAAGTCCAGACCTTCTACAACGGACTTACAAGCCAAAATAGGACCATAGTGGACGCTGCTTTGGGTGGAGCCTTGATGTGCAAAACAGAGGAGGAGGCTTATGAGTTGCTAGACAAGATGGCGGCTAACAACTATCAATGGTCCTCAGAAAGGCAATTGCCAAAGAAATCGGCGGGTATATATGAGCTCGACACTCTGTCCACCTTGACCTCTTAAATCGTCAATCTTACAAAGAAGGAGGAGTCGCTCAGTACCCAACCTAATCCTTCAAACAGTCCTAACCCTGTGTTTTCTATCCAAAGTCCTTTTCTATCTTGTGATCTGTGTAGTGATACCCATGCTGTAGATAGGTGTCCACTTAACCTAGAATCGGTTCAGTACGTTGCCCCTAAGCAACAGAACGACCCTTTTTCAAACACCTATAATCCAGGGTGGAGGAACTATCCTAACTTTTCTTGGAGCCAAAACCAAGGGCAAGTTTCTAATTCTAGACCAATAGGACCCCCAGGTTTTCAAGCTCCACAGGTTCAGGTACCACCACAGCATCAATTTCCTCACCACCCACCACCTCCATATCCACATCATCCACCTAATCATTCCCATCCATCCCACTTCCATCAACCACCACCGCCACAACCCCAACATTCACCTGCAGCTGATAAGAAACCCTCTCTTGAGGAAATGTTCACAACAATCTTGCAAAATCAAGCAGCTTCAATTAAGAGCCTAGAGGTTCAAGTAGGATAAATAGCAAACGCTCTTAGTCAACGTCCTCAGGGGACCCTTCCTAGTAACACTGAAGCCAATCCTGTTAGGCAAAGGGAAGGGATGGAACATGTGAAAGCTATCACCCTTAGGAGTGGCAGAGAGCTAGTAACTCCCCCTATTAAGTCCAGACCTGACCAGCACACAGTTGTAAAACCCATAGGTTCTAATGAAGCAGCTCAAAAGGAGCAAGAATCAAAGGATCAAGCTGCAAAGGAAACAAAGCCAGGCATTTCTTCACCTTTACCTGTTTCTTTGTCACAACCTTCTTGAACCTCTGATGCTACAAAAGTTCCCACTACATCTCCTCCTGTTAGACCACCAGTCCCTTTTTCTCAGAGATTTCACACAAAAATTGGACCAACAATTTGTAAAATTTCTTGAGGTTTTTAAGAAACTTCACATCAACATTCCATTCGCAGATGCCTTAAAGCAAATGCCAAGCTATGTGAAGTTTATGAAGGACATCCTCTCTAGGAAAAGAAGAATGGAAGATTACGAAACGGTGGCCTTAACTGAGGAGTGTAGTACCATTATCCAGAGAAGGTTACCCCCTAAGCTCAAGGATCCCGGAAGCTTTACCTTACCATGTACTATTGGAAACTTATTCTTTGGTAGAGCCCTGTGCGATTTAGGAGTGAGTATAAATTTGATTCCTTTATCTATCTATCAGAAGTTAGGAATAGGGGATGCCAAGCCCACCACAGTGACCCTCCAGTTGGTCGATTGATCAATTAAATATCCGAAGGGGGTCATTGAGGATGTCTTAGTGAAAGTGGACAAGTTTATTTTCCCTGCAGATTTTATCGTGTTGGACATGGAGGAAGACAGGGAAGTCCCAATCATACTAGGCAGACCATTCCTAATAACTGGTAGAACCTTAATAGATGTACAGTATGGGGAGTTAACAATGAGAGTTTAAGATCAGGAAGTCAAGTTTAATGTGTTCAAATCTCCAAGGTTTCCCGATGACTCTCACAATTGTTTTAGGATGGATTTAGTAGATAAGGACATCATTGAGGAGTTTTCCAAGACTCATCCTTTAAACCCTTTAGAAGCCTCCTTAGTGACATCTGTTGATCTTAGAGAGTATAGTGAAGATGATGATGAGGTCTATGAGACTTTACAGTTGTTAGAGGTCACTCCTTTTGAGGAGATTGCCCAATTTGAGACACTAGACTCTTCATCTATTCCAGCTTCAAATATCTTTTCATCCACCAAAGATCCTCCAGCATTATAACTCAAACCTTTACCCTCACACCTTAGGTATGCTTACTTAGGTGAATCCTCCACACGATTGGTAATAGTATCTGCTGCTCTCTCTAGTGATCAGGAAGCAAAATTACTACAAGTGTTAAGAGAGCATCAGAAGGCTATAGGCTGGTCTATCTCTGACCTTAAGGGTATTAGTCCCTCTATCTGTATGCATAAGATACTATTAGAGGAAGGGTATAGGTCATCCATAGAGCACCAGCGTCGATTGAACCCTGTAATAAAAGAAGTTGTCAAGAAGGAGATCATTAAGTGGTTAGATGCAGGGATTATCTATCCCATTTCTGACAGTGCCTGGGTGAGCCCAATACAATGTGTCCCTAAGAAGGGAGGGATGACAGTGATCGAAAATGAAAATAATGAGCTCATCCCCACTAGGACTGTCACTGGTTGGCGAGTATGTATGGATTATAGGAAACTCAACAAGGCCACCAGGAAAGACCACTTCCCTTTACCCTTCATTGACTAAATGTTAAATCGATTAGCTGGTCACGAATTCTACTGTTTGCTGGATGGATACTCTGGGTACAATCAGATAGATATAGCCTCAGAGGACCAAGAAAAGATTACCTTCACCTGTCCCTATGGGACCTTTGCTTTTAGAAGAATGCCTTTTGGCCTATGCAATGCACCTGCTACATTCTAGCGTTGCATGATGGCCATATTCCATGATATGGTTGAGGATTTTCTTGAGGTTTTCATGGATGATTTCTTAGTATTTGGGGATAGCTTTGATTTATGTTTGCAGAATTTAGCACTAGTGCTGAGGAGGTGTGACGAAACAGACTTAGTGCTTAATTGGGAGAAATGCCACTTCATGGTAAAAGAAGGTATAGTGCTGGGGCACAAAATCTTTGCTAGGGGGATAGAAGTGGATAAGGCTAAGGTGGAAGTTATTGAGAAGTTACCTCTCCCCACCACTGTAAAAGGAATTCGAAGTTTCCTGAGCCATGAGGGATTTTACAGAAGGTTCATTAAGGATTTTACCTAAGCCTTTATGTAATCTCCTTGAGAAAGACACTGTGTTTTGCTTTGATGAGAAATGCTTAGAAGCATTTAAGACTTTGAAGGAAAAACTAGTTATAGCCCCTGTAATCATAGCTCCAGATTGGAGTTTACCTTTTGAGCTTATGTGTGATGCAAGCGATTATGCTGTCAGGGTTGTACTAGGACAAAGAAGAGGAAGAGTCTTTTATGCTATCTACTACGTAATCAAAACACTTAATGAGGCCCAGATGAACTATGCTACTATCAAGAAGGAGCTGTTAGCTGTAGTATTTGCCTTTGATAAGTTTCGCTCCTATCTCATTGGTACTAAGGTAGTAGTATATACTGATCATGCTGCCATTAAGTACTTAGTCTCCAAGAGGATGTAAAGCCGAGGCTGATTCGATGGATCCTCCTACTACAGGAGTTTGACTTGGAGATTAAGGACAGGAAATGTACGGAGAATCAGGTTGCTGACCATCTGTCTAGATTAGAGAGTGGACTTAAAGAATATGGTACAGCTATTAATGAGTCCTTTCCTGATGAGTAGCTATTTACTTTTGGGCACTCCAGATTGCCTTGGTATGCTGATTTTGTGAATTATCTGGTGAGCAATGTGATGCCAACTGATTTGATTGCCCAACAAAGGAAAATGTTTTTGAGTGATCTCAAGTATTATGTTTAGGATGAACCCTTCCTATACAAGCAATGTAAAGATCAGATTTTGAGAAGGTCTGTTCCCATGGAAGAAGTAGAGGATATACTTAGACATTGCCATTCTTCTAATTATGGAGGGATTTTGGAGGAGAGAGGACAGCAGCCAAGGTTTTACAATCTGGATATTACTGGCCCACGTTATTTAAGGATGCCCACTACTTTGTGATGAAATGCGATAGATGTCAGAGGGTAGGTAATATTTCCAAAAGAAATGAGATGCCTCTGACTAATATTTTAGAAGTAGAACTCTTTGATGTCTGGGGCATTGATTTCATGGGACCATTTGTTCCTTCATATGGCAATCTCTATATTCTAGTGGTTGTGGGCTATGTGTCAAAATTGGTTGAAGCAATGGCCTTACCAACTAATGATGCCAAGGTAGTGATAAGGTTTTTAATGAAGAATATTTTCACACGATTTGGCACACCTAGGGCTATCATTAGTGATGGAGGATCCCATTTTTGCAATCGAAGTTTTGATAGGCTGTTAAAGAAATATGGGGTCAAATATAAGGTAACCACTGTTTATCACCCACAGACGAGTGGCCAAGTAGAGTTATCCAATAGGGAAATTAAGGGGATATTAGAGAAGACAGTGAACCCAAGTAGGAAGGACTGGTCCATTAGGTTAGAGGATGCACTTTGGGCCTATAGGACAGCCTTCAAAACACCTTTAGGAATGTCCCCTTATCAGCTTGTGTATGGTAAAGCCTGTCATCTACCAGTAGAGCTTGAGCACAAGGCCTATTGGGCCCTTAAGAACCTGAATTTCAACTTAGAAGTAGCAGGGGAGAAGAGGCTGCTACAGCTTAATCAGTTAGATGAGTTCAGGTTGCAGACATATGAGAATGCTAAGGTCTACAAGGAAAAGACTAAGCGATGGCATGATAAGAAAATTAAGGAGAGACACTTCGATCCAGGCCAGCAGGTTCTGTTATTTAATTCACGCTTGAAGTTGTTTCCAGAAAAGCTTAAGTCCAGGTGGTCAGGGCCCTTTACCATTACACAAGTATTCCCTCATGGAGCCATTGAAATTATGGATGAGACCCTGAATCAACCCTTTAAGGTTAATGGGGGCAAATTGAAACATTATTTTGGGGGAGGGTTTGATCATCAGCATTCTGTGACCACTTTAGTTGACCCTCATACTTCTGATCCTGCTACTTAGCTTCATTTTTCTTTTTCACTTTTTGTACAGTTCTTTTCTTTTCTGTTGTTTCTTTCTTTGTTTATTTTGTAGATGTCTCTTCTAGAATTACATTTTTAATTAAGCTTCAATTGTTCATCATCATCAGAAAGGGGAGTACTCTGTTCATGAACTTCAATTCTTACATCATCTGCACACTGAGGACACTGTGCACTTTAAGTTTGGGGGAGGGGATATTACTTGAGTATTTTTTGAAAATTTGAGCAAAATTGAAAATGTTTTCAAAATTTTTTCGAAAATCTGAGCTTAAACTGTTTGATTTTGGGATGATTTAGTGCTTAGCATGTAGTTTTCCCATATTCTGATGATATGACCCCATGATTAAGTATGATTTTGATTGAATGAGAAGCATGATTATAGGAAAAGCATGAAGTTGAGTTCTTAAATTTGTTTTGATTCTGATTGTGATTTTCTCATTTTATGCACATGTCATGTCATGAATCTGTATATTTATTTAGAGAAAGCTTATGTGGACCTAGGATTGCATTTGTTCAGTTAATTTTGTGTATCATATTCCAGAATTTGTTTGATCTTGTCTCGAGGCAAAATATTAGATCACACTTAATTAGGGAGATGATTTAGGCCATCTTTGGATCGTTTGAGCCTTTCGAGCCATCCCTATACATACTTTATCCCTAGTCACCCATCTGGGCTAAATAAGCTTTCTCTATAAATACAACTGCTTAATTTTCTATAGCTTAAATACTTTGTTCCTATCCCTTACCCCGAAAGCATGAAAAGTCATTGCATATATTGTGAGCTTTGTACATAATGGGTATCTGGTGATAGTGAAAGTTCGAAAAAAAAATTGCAAAAGAAAGAAAAAGAAAAAGAAGAAAGAAGAAAAATACAAAAATAGAATAAAATATTTAGTAAAATAAATAAGTTTGGGGGAAATAAATAGAGCTCTTACATTAAAGATCCTAGAAGTAATGCATGTTAAGGGGTAATTAAACCTAAGTCGACTTTATCATACCTTAACCCCAGCCTTACATTACAAGCTTAATGAAGTCCTATTGATCTTTGAGTAAGTGTGACTACATTAGTGGAGAGATTAGTGAAAAGCAAACTTATGGGAATGATCACATGTCATTGACTTTGCATTCATTGTGCTTGCATAATCTGATCCGAATAATGTACTTTGAAGTGGTTTTGACATTTTTCACACACACACGAGGAGTCCAATTTGGGTTAGGATTTATGATTAGGTGATTCTGAATGTTTGACTTGTAATTGTGAATCTTTGAGATTATTGTCTATACTTTATCTTTGAGGATAATATTGGGAAAATTATTATGTTTTGTACTTGTCATTTCTACAATTGTTTTACTTGAGGACAAGCAAAAGCTCAAGTTTGGGGGTGTGATAATTATATTTTTTATACAATTATTTGTGCTTAAATTCCTAATTATTTATTTAATCCCCATATTATTTTACTAATAATCCCCTTTATTTAATTAAAATTCTTTAATGTGCAGATAAATTAAATCCAGATGAAACTAAGTCGTTTCAGTCGAAATTGGGCTGAAAACGAGCTAAAAGAGATTGGACCACTTCAAATTTTACAGACCGAGTCACTAGTCGTCTGGACACGCGTGATGCCAGGTGTCGATATTTTATTTGCTTCGAAACGATAAGATCAACAGACACCGAGCGAATATTCTGGAAGGCACACACCGGGCCACATCGCAAAGCCAATTGGACAAACTGACAAGTGACGTGGTAATATCTATTCTGCAGCAAATCAATTGAAGACAAGGGGCCAAACAATGCCAACTCATTTAGGATGAAAATTTACCATTGTACCCTTATGTTTGTGTATAAATAAAACATGATGGCGATTGAAAATGTGTGTAAGCTAGGGTAGAATAGTTTTAGGGTATATTTAGGATTTATTTTCCTTGTTCTTGAATTTTTCTTTTCCCGTTAGCCAT
Organism: Firmiana major; assembly: GCA_033439115.1. Classification (NCBI taxonomy): domain Eukaryota; kingdom Viridiplantae; phylum Streptophyta; class Magnoliopsida; order Malvales; family Malvaceae; genus Firmiana; species Firmiana major. Next base: position 70,779,549 of record CM065898.1, on the reverse strand, counting down.
CTTCTTAAATTTTTTTACTGTTCATTCCATCTTTATTATATACAAAGTTTCTTCATTTTCTAGCCTATGAGAGTTTTATTTTATGGCCATCAACTTCATTCCATGATTCTTGTTTTTGTTTAAATCACTATTCCTATTTTTCAGTTCTACCACATAGCTTTTATTTCCATTTAGTTAGCTCTCGGATTGCTCTTTGTGTATTCGGTGCCTTCACTTTTCCTTCATCTCTGCCTTTCGGTTTTGGTGTGTTGATGTGCGCTGATGCTGGGCATTGCTCCTCATCAATGGCAATGTGGAACTATGGCAGTAAGAGTTGGAATGAGAGCAATCTGATGATGATGAATGTCCTTATTATTGTATTCACGAGGGGTTGTTATTTGTTTTTATTTTTAGTTCTGGATGCCTAGTCATTTCTCTTGGATGTTGTTTTTAAATACTGCATTAACTGGTTGTTTGTTTTCATTTTCTAGTGTTTATTTCATTTCTTTTAGTTTATGTTCCATGGTTTCTTATATTTTCTGCATTTAGAGTTAGTTTAATTTTTTTAATTCGGTAGTCATAGCATGCCATCCCTTGCCTTGCATTTTTGTATTCTCGGTATTTTTAAGAGTTATGGATCGTTAATGGTTGCTGACCGATGTTAAAGATTTATGAGCTAAGAACAATTTGTGCATTATAACTTCACGGGAGCAGTGGACAGGAACCCTTTTTTTTTACTCTGTTATCCTCTGTTTCATTTTCTACTTACTGTTCACCTATGATTTTTTGCATTTAGTTGTTTGTTGGTTCATTGCTTCATGCTGTGATGCTCGGGTGATTGAAGAATGTATGTTGGATGGTGATCTAAGCAGAAGTTATTGATTGATACAACTAGGATTGGTTTCATTAGTTACTACGCTTATTTGTTTACTGCATTTTATCATACCGGTTTTATAGTGTTTATATTGTTGCATTCATGTTTTTATATCATTGAATCATGTTATAATTTTTTGTTTGGGTTTTATTCATTATTGGCTATCTCTTGAGTATAGGACAGCAGTGGTAGTAGAAGCACAGCAGCCTGGAGCAGCAGGACTCATGCACTAAACCGAACCAACACACCAGCACCTGGAACCGAGAGCAGTGAGTGATCATGCTCGGGACAGTATGTACCGGTATTACAGTAGAGGACAGACGTTGAGGCAGCACCTGAAGCGGACCAAGGAAGAGCAGCTGGACAGAGGCTCGCGGACAGCACCTGAGAAAAGAAGCAGTACCGCAGCTGGCCAGAACAAAGAGCTGGGTGCAGAGGACGTGGACAGCAGGGAAAGAAAGTGAAATGAAACAAAGAAGAGAGTGAACAGTACCAAAATCGGGACCACTTTGTTTATTATTTGATAAGGCCACGTTTGGCTAGCCCATTGTAGTTGTTAATTCATTTTGCATGCATTTTTAGATAGATTAAGTTTAAGTATATTAGTAATTTAGTTAGTTGATTTCTAATTTGCATGTTAGTCATAGTTTCCTTGTTGCATTAGTTTAACTTAGATTTAATGTGGTTACTAAGTAATTTTTATTCTAGCATTAGGGGATGTGCTTAAAATTAATTTAGATAAACTCATTTTATGCATTTTAAGTTTTATTGAAAATTCCAAAAATGTGTTTCATGCATTAGTTAGATTTTAGTGTTAATTTAGTATTTAGATATATCTAGGAGTAATTTTAGATTCATTAGTTTAGACATTTAAGTTTATGATTATTTTTCTAGTATTTTATTTTATTAGATCTTAGGTTAGTTTAAATTGCAATTTTTATTAATTAGATTAATTTGCATGCACATTTCATTTTAAGTTTGTTTAAATTTTAGTTTAATTAATTCATTTATTTTCATATTCACATTTTAATTGCGTTAATTTATTTTAACTATTTTAATTTTCTTTTGTAGGTTATTTGCTTTTAATTGCTCGGAGTACTATAAGTAAATTCTGCTCGGTTTCATTTCCTTTAGTTCTTATTATTTTATTACTTTCTAGTATTATTTTTAATTAGCCTTAGTAGATCACCCTCTTTAACTTCATAATTTGCTAGGATATACTTAGGGTAAGATTAACTGGTAGTTAATTAGGCTAGTCAACTTCTTTGTGGGACGATAATTCCGGGACTCAAATCCCATTATTCCTTGTACGACCCGTGAACTTACGAACATAACTTCAAGGCATGTCACGAGCCGCCTATTGTATTTGTATGACATAAATCGCACTAGAGCCTCGCTCGCGCTGGATTTCAGTGTTTTCACTTGTGTGAAACGTGCTGGAGCTTAGCTCGCACTTTGATTTGATTTTGGGTGATGTTTTATAAACCATACTGGAGCTTTTGCTCGTACGTGGTTTTCGATGGTTTTCTATGCATATAACTGTACTGGAGCGATACTCGTACATGGTTTCTTCATGTTTTTATGCATAAATGTCGTACTAGAGCATTGCTCGTACGAGGTGATTTGGTTTTGATGCATGAATTCGCGCTAGAGCATAGCTCGCGCTGGTTTTCACACTGTGGTATGTATGAGGCCATGGTGAGGGTAATACAGATTAACTCAGGGAACCCAACAGGCCTGACAAACCTCTTGAGTGGGGTGAGGGTGAGAGGCAAGGACTTGACATAATCCATTTAGGGAACCCAACAGGCCTAACAGACCTCTTGAGTGGGGTGAGGGTGAAGGGCTAGGACCTGAATCAGGGAAACCAACAGGGGCAAGCAAGGCCATGAGGGGCTAGGACGTATTAAGAGTACTCCCACGTGCACTTGAGACTAGAGGCTACACTTGGTATGGGGTAGATAAGACCTACGACATGCACCCCCAACCATGTTATGGGTCCGTGGAGTGCGATGTACCGTGTATAGCACATGGAGTACGATGTACCGCGTGGTGGTTACTTGAGGTGAGAAAGTCTGGCGGAGAACTAACCCACCATCGTACCAACATGATACCCTGTACACCGGGGTCCGTGTGGTCTGGGATGATATGTGACATAGTTGGCCAACATAGTCAGTTGAGATATAGTGACCTGTCTCCTTGCTTGATTTACTTACTACCAAATGATTTTAATCTATAAGTGTGATTGTGACTGTCCCAGGGTAGACCCGAGGGAGGGGTCAACCTTAAGGACTTGATTTGTGAATTGATGATGATGTTTGTGATTGGAAATCGATTTCGATGGGATTTTGATACTGAATAAAAGATGTTACAAATGTTATTTAAAAAGGAGGTTTCTTAATGAATTGCCCTTTTTATGAATTTAAATGGGATTGAGCATGAGATGATTTATACATGATGTTTTTACCATGTTTTATATGCCAATGTACATGATTTTGATACATGATATTTATGTATACTCATGTGGCATAGTTTTACTTCCTCATGCTCCTACCATAAATGATTTGTGCATAACACTATTAGCATGTAGATAGAGTAGTTATCTACCATGCTTGCATTATTGCCTTACTGAGCGTGTGGTTGCTCATCCCTCTCTATTTCCCCCCTCCTACAGAGCGTGCATAGTAGCCCAGTGAGGACTGAGGCGTGGTATTTTGGACATCCGCTGCATCTCCATCACTCAGAGGTATATACACAGTGATTCCTTTTTATATCTAAACAATGTAAAAGTACAGTAGTCATTTGAAACGTAATTATGAGGGATGTAGATGTCAGAAATCATATTTTGTATAAGTAAACGATTAACTTAGAATGTATGACATCGTTTCATTAAATTGTCAATGAATGGTAAGTGGTGATTATTATTGACTCATAGCCCAACAGTGTGGTGGTAAGTTAGTTCACGATCGAGTAAGAAAAGAAATTTACAAAACATTTCAGTGATTTTCGGTTAAAGAGAATGAAAAAGAGTCGTGACAAAATTGAAGCTCCCCAGGGTGAGACGTTCGGTCTAATAAACCCCTTCTCTAGCAATTTCGGCAACTGGTTCTCCAGCTCCTCCAACTCAATCGGAGCCGTCCTATACAGTGGTCGAGATATCGGTTCAGTACCAGGTACCAACTCTATACAAAACTCAATTTCACGATCCGGTGGTAATCTTGGTAGATCATCCGGAAAGACATCAGGAAACTCCGCAACCACTGGAAAGTCTCTCAATTCTATGCGGACCTTATCTGTGTCAACCACGTATGCAAAGAACCCTTCACATTATTATTTCCACTGTTAGTAACATAATTTATCATTATAATAAACTCATCACTTTCAATATAGGAGTTTATCCATTTCGCTTACAACAACTACTACTTTCATTACTCTTTAAGGGAATTTATAGTACATTTTTCGGGAAACTTACAGTAACACTATCTACCCCTGAAAACGTTACCGTCTTAGAAAAATAGTCTAAAACAACACGATTTGCTGCCAACCAATCCATTCCTAAGATTTCATCAAAATCATTCATATTTAATAGAATAAGATCGGCTGCCATCTCGTTCCCCCTATCTTCAGCCTACAATCCCTATACACATACTCAGTCAACTGACTGTCATTCATGGGCATAGAAATCAATAACATTCTTTCTAATGATGTAGGCTCAACATACTTTGACAACTTACATGCAAATGAAGGCGACATGAAAGAGTGCATGACACCAGGATCAAATAATACAAATGCTTCTAAATAAAAAATTAGGATGGTACATTTAATCACATCCGCTGATGCGTCTGCGGTGTCCTAGTCCAGTAGATGAACTCGCCCTCTGCTAACAACCTGTCACGACCCTTAATCCACTGAAAATCCACTACAATTTTTTTTTCATTTTTCATTTATTATTTGATCCATTTCTTACCTCACTCTAATCGTGAACAACTACACCACCAACAGTTGGGTTGTGTATCGGTGTAAATCTCATCTAACCAAATCATTTGAATTTATAATTCATTTAAATGTAAACACTTATATTTCTAAATCAGAGTTGTTGTTTACATGTGTTTAAAATCCTTTACATCCCTAAGAAAATTTACATTCAAGATATTACTGTGCTTTGACACGTCAGATACAAAATTATACAGATGTGTATACCTCGTGTGATGGGATGCAGGAGACACCAAAATCCAAATCCTCAGTTGCTTTCTCTATCTACTATAAGTGCTCTGTAGAGGGGGAAAATAATGGGGTGAGCAAACCACGCGCTCAGCAAGACAATCATGCGAGCAGGTAGATAACTGTACTATCTACGTGGTCTTGATGCCATGCTTAAATCACACATTTACTTGTTATACTCAAAATACAACAGTTCATGCTCATGTTCATGGTATGTAAAGCAGTTCATGCTATTTAAAGCAGTGCATAATTCATAAACAAAGCATGGAAATTCATTATGCACAAATTGAAATCAAAGTATGGTAAGTCATCATGTAAAGTACAATTCAAAGCATTTAAAACCTAACACACATCGTTACGAATCACCATTCGTCAAGATTCAGCCCCTCCCATGAACACTCTTAATCCACAAACACATTTCAAAACATGGATTCTTCATAAAGCAATAGACATGTGAGATAGGCATATAATATCAATAAGGGTATTAACTAGGACTATGGCCATATCCTCTGTGATCCCAGGCTACACGAATCCTAGTGTGCGGGGTATCACCTCTATCTACTTTCACACAGGAGGTGGGTCACGTCTAACCCATTGGTTCATAGCAGAGTATCCATCGTCCGAAAATATTATATATAATATCTATACATGGTACAACGTATTCCATGCTATATGCACGGTACAACATACTCCATGGACCCATGTCATCACATCATACACCGCCACATCTCAATACGCAAGTGCGAGCCTATTTAATCAACATGGCACACAGCCCACCCGAAGCTCCTAGCACGGCTCCCAACATGTCATAAAACCACATGCAAGTAGTCTCAAGCACGACAATAAGTATGATGGACATCTAGTGCGAGCAACTCTCCAGCATAATGTCAAGACCAGTATGAAAATCAATGCCAGCTAAGCTCTAACACAATGTCATAAAAAATTCGTGTGAAAACTAGTGCGAGCTAGGCTCTAGCACTCAAGAAAATGTAAAATTTTAGTGTGAGCTATGCTCCAGCACTATATCGCAAAATCCATGTAAAAACTAGTGCGAGCTAAGCTCCAACACTAATGCACGTGTAACCACATCAAATCTCGTGCGAGCAACATTCTAGCACCTTTCATTTCCACAAAACTCATGTAGGTGGCTCATCCTTTGCAAGCTTGGTTATAAAAACCAAATTAAGTTATTTTCGTGCAAATCATTTAAATGCTAGCCATCCTACTAATTTTACATGCTAAAACTAGTAATAGATTCAAGAACCTCATGTTCTTGCTTTTCATGAAATTTTTTTAAATCCCATTTTTATTACCCTTTAGTCATTCATTTCATTCTAAGACCCTTAGACACTTTAAGAAATCACCCATGCACCCGAAAGTGAGTACAGATACCTCTAGGGCTAACACAATTCCCTTACCTCAATTCTCTTGGGAGCAACTCTTTCTTCCTTTCCCGCTTTTCGCGATTGGACTCAACTTGCTCTGGATATATCCTCGGGAGCTGTAAACATTCATCAATCATATGAGTCAATACCGATAACTCATGTTTTCGACTTCAACTTGTCAGTATGTCTTTATCGAACCAATTTCACAAATTTGGTCTATTATCTCATTTGGCCATCATTATGCGATTCCTAATCGATTTAGCTAGCAGCCTACGTAGTAATTTATCAAACACTTAGAGTAGAGGTTTATCTATAATTTCCCATTCATTCATGCATTTGTACAACATCATTTATGCACATTTTATCACTTGACTAATCTCACAATGTGGTTTCATCCAATCATCTTAAAACCATGCATATCACCTCAATAACACCTTAGTATAATCCATTCATCATCAAATCAACCATATCATATTTCCTCACACTAAACCCATTCTAGGTCATGCATGATTCATCTCATTTTAGGTAGTTTATACTAACAGTTCATACACTAATCTATTCACAACAACATCTAGATAAACATACTTAGAGTTGGTGTATTGGAACTCACCTAACTTGACTTTCCTCTTGTCCCAAATAAGATGACTCATTTTCTCCTTTAATTCAACAAATGAAATGTTGGCTCTAAGCTATGTTGTTCTTCTCCTCACAGCGAACAACTTTGCACTAATAGTTTTTTCCTTTAATCTTTTCGGAAGGGGGTGTATTTTAGAGAGAGAAAGCTTGGTGTTTGGATAAAAATGGAGAGATGTGTTGATTTGGTGAAGAAGAGGGGATTTTTCATCGGGTTTTTATAGAAACAGGAGTGATGAGATCAATCTGCTAGGGTGAAGATCGATCTGCCATTGGTTTTTAAACTACTAAGATGTTCAAGCATGAAAAGTGGGATCGATATGCTCTTTGGGGAAGAGATTGATCCTTTCTTGGCAGAAGCTTGAGGAAATCAATCTACTCATAGGGAGAGATCGATCTGCTCTTAACATAATCGAATGGAGATCGATCTACACTTAGGAGGGGATCGATCTCTGCTTGGCAAAAGCAAATGCAGATCGATCTGCTAATTGGAGAGATCGATCTGCTCAAAGGGGGATCGATCTGGCCTTGGCAGATTCACTTGAAATTGTTCTGCTTGCACAAGGGATCGATCTGCCCTTCATCTGGAACATTCCTTTTGTATTTTCCCAGATTTTTTCAAAAGTAAACTCCTATTTCATTACTCCAATACTCATTTTGCAATTTAATCCCACTTAGAGCATGGAAAGGTTCATTTCTTATGATTTTCATGTTATGGAACTTGTGTGTACTGCTTGAAGTCATAAAAGAGTAATCAAAATTCGCAGGTCTTATATTATCAATTCATGTCTTAAGTCCTCATCCTTACTCTGAATGCTTTAAGTTCCATTCGTTTAGTTTATGGTTATTTCCACCTACATGTATCCATGATATTCGTTTATCCGATTTGAAATTTCATTCACATATATATATGATCCAAAAATCATCTGTCTTATAATTCCATTAACATATAATAAAGTCATACATACATGGGGTATCACAATCTCCCCCACTAAGAAAATTTGGTCCTCCAAATTGGAACCAAATTTATCCATGAACGACTCGGGATACTTCCCCCGCATCCAACTCTCTAACTCCCATGTAGCTTCTTCTACAGTGTGATACTGCCAAAGGACTTTCACTAAGGGAATCGTCTTCGATCTTAACATTTTTTCCTTCCTATCCAATATTTGAACCGGCTTCTCAACATATGACATGCTCTAGTTGAGCTCCAATGGCTCATAGTGCTGGGTCCAAGTGGTACTTCCGTAACATAGAGATGTGGAAGACGTTGTGAACGCCCGCTAGCTCAAGTGGTAATGCTAGCCTATAGGCCTTATCTCCCACTCTATCAAGAATCTAAAAGGGTCTAATGTAACAAGGGTTTAATTTCCCTTTCCTTTCGAACCTCGTTATACCTTTGGAAGAAGAAACTCACAAAAACATTGATTCACCCACTATGAATTCCAATGGTCTCCGTCTTCTGTCAGCATAACTCTTTTGTCTGCTTTGAGCTGTCTATAACCTTTCACAAATCAATTGGACGTCCTTAGAGGCTTGTCTCACTAAGTCGGGAGCAAATATTAGTCGGTCACCCACCTCTTCCCATCCAATAAGGGAACGACATCTACGACCATACAAAGCCTCATAAGGTGCCATCCCAATACTCGAATGATAACTATTATTATAGGCGAACTCTACGAGTGGTAAATGGTCATCCCAGGAGCCTCCAAAATCCAATGCACATGCTCTTAACATATCCTTTAGGGTCTGTATAGTCCTCTCAGACTGTCTATCTGTCTGAGGATGGAACGCTGTGCTAAAACTCAGTTGTGTCCCCATCGCATCCTGAAAGTGTTCCCAAAAGTGGGAAGTGAAGTGGGCATCCCGATTCGAAACAATGCTCACTGGAACACCATGCAACCTCACTATCTAATGTACATATAGTTCCGTCAGCGTACTCAGAGTATCGGTGGCTCTCAAAGCTAAGAAGTGTGCCGACTTCATCAATCTATCTACTATCACCCAAATCGCATCGTGATTCCTACGGGTCCTGGGTAAACCCATCACGAAGTCCATAGTGACATGCTCTCATTTTCAAGTTGGTATAGGTAGAGGTTGTAATAGCCCCGCAGGCTTCTGATGCTCTACATTCACCTACTGACAGACGAGACACTTAGCCACATATTCAGCTACATCTCTCTTCATTCCTGTCCACTAATACACTCTCCGAAGGTTCTGATACATCTCGTTACTTCCTAGACGTAGTGTATACTTCATCCAATGAGCTTCTGTCAAAATCAACCTCCTGACCTCTTGATCATTGAGAACACATATTCTACCCCTGAACCTCAGCAAACCATTTGAACTCAAATCAAAATCAGTCTCTGCACCCCTCTTTATCTGCCTGATAACATCACTGCATTGCTGATCAATTTATTGAGCCCAGCTCATCTAAGATTGAAAATTATCATTGTACCCCCAATTTGTGTATAAATAGAATATGATGAGCAATTAAAGAGGAGAGTTTTTTTAGGGTAGCTTTACTTTTTTTTAGGTTAAAATTTTATTGTTAGGTTTTATATTTTCCTTAGGTTTTCTTGTAAGCTTTTCACGGTGGCTAGTGACGGCAGCCACCATTTTTATGTCTTCTCGGTTTGCTTACGTTTCCATTTCACTATCTTTTAATACATTTTATTTCTTTTATACAAAGCTTTGTCTCTTTTTATTGGCTATTCCCGATTCCTGTTCACTTTTTATTGCGTTATTTTACTGCTCATTCATTTAGAGCTTGAAGGGTTGTGGGTTTGATGTTGTCCATTATCCCTGCACTATTGGCAAAGTGGAACGATGATGGATGATCAAAGGATGAAGCAATAACACGGGATCGTTGTGTTTCCTATTGTTCTTTTCATTTGCAGTTTAAGTTTCAATCAATGTTTTTAATTACAGTTTATGTGTCTATTGGGTGATTTTGTTTTCTGTGTTTATTCTTTGTCCTGCATTTTAGTTTACTGTTATATAGATATTTCCTTTGCTAATCAAGTTCTATCCATCTGCCTTTCTAGACAACTGTAGTTCATTTTATACTTATTTGTTTTGTGTTTGCATTGTGTTTCTGCATGTCTCGCAATCAGCTTTGTTGCATCCAATTTCTATAGCTGTGTAGTGTTGAGGATCTGATGTTTGGTAGTGTTGTCAGTTACACTAACAACAGCTAAATCGGGAGCAAGCTGTGACTTTTCAAGTTGATGGGAGTGCTACCGATTGGTGTAAACGGAACGCAACAGTGTGCAGTAGCGAGATAGTCATCCTCTGTTTAGCTTTGTTTTCATTTACTTGCACTGTTCATGTTATTTTTTTTTCTTTTATTCTGCACTAACTTAATATTTGGTAGCTGTAGATTATGGTTGTTGTGGTTACTACTTAAAACTGAGATGCTACATTATGGTGTGTTTGCTGAATGTGGCACCAGTGACAGGAGCTCATCCACTTCACCCACACCCTGCATTTTCTACTATTCTGTTTATGGTACAACAGATGTAGACGACATTAGTTTGGACTAAAGTAATAGTGCGCTGCTAAAGAGCATCAGTTTAGGTGGGCATGTGCAGGACTGGCAGGAACGTGGTAGCAGCTAACGAGTAGCAGGTGGTGGCAAGAATTGAAACTGATTCCAGAGCAGGAGCTGGTTACCTCGGTAGTATAGTTTTGAGGACAGATGCAGGAACGCGGTACAGGAAATCAGAAGCTGGCATTGTTTTATGCTTAATGCCATAGTGCTGGAAATACGGCCTAGAATGGGATGTACTACTGCGCAGAAAATGAAGGAAGGCTACTGCTGGTGATGCAAATGGCCTCTCCTGAAACAAAGGACGTGTGTTGCAGTGTGCAGAGAATGAAGTAGTGCACAATACAGTGCACGGGCAGCTTGATGATTGGAAATTAGTTGAAGGCCATTTTGGCATTGCAATTCTGTCACAATTCCATTTTTTTATGCATATCTATTATTTTATTTTATTATTATTAGTCTTTTTAATTTTATTTTTTTAGCTTAGGTTAGTTTAGGTAAAAATAGTCTTAATTTAATTTGCATGTTAGTGTTCCTTGCTTATTAGTATAAAACTTAATTTTAATTAGGAATTAAGAGTTAAATCTAGTGTTTAGGTAGTGCATAATTAAAATTAGTAGTAGAATTATTTTATACAATTTTGAGTTAGTTTGACTTTAAAATTAAAAATCCCAAAACAATTATTTTTCATGCATTATTTATATATTCTATTAAGTTAGTAATTAGTTAGAGTTAGATTTAATTTAGGATCATTTTATAGGTAATTAGTTTCTTAGTTTTATTTAAGAATTTCTTTAAGTTAATAGAAGTATATTTTATTAGACTTTAGGTTAGTTTAATTTGCATTTTTATTAATTAGTTTAATTACATGCATATTTTATTTTAGAATTGTTTAATTTTAGTCAAATTAATTGTGTTTCTTTATTTTCATATTTGCATTATAGTTATTTGCATTAATTAATTTTAACTATGTTAATTATCTTTTGCAAATTATTGTTTTTAATTGCTTGGAGTCTGTAAGTAATTTTAGCTCTGTGTTATTTTCTTTATTTTATAATTTTTATTGTTTTTACTACTTTTTAATTCTAGCCTTGTAGATCACCCATTAAAAATTCATAATTTGTTAGGATATACTTAGGGTAAGATTAACCGGTACTTAATTAGGCTAATTAGATTCTCTGTGGGACGATAATCCGGGACTCAAATCCCATTATTACTTATATGACCCGTGCACTTGCGGATAATACGTCTAGGTCACTTAGAGTGGGCGTAGTCAGTACCAAATTCCTAAAAAATCTAGTGCGAGCTCTCTAGTGGAACACACAGCATCACCCGAGGTGTCGAGCACTCTTTTTCTTTTCTAAAAAATTCATTTTTTAAAGAATTTGCGAGCAGGGCTGGTAAATTTACCATCGCCACTTAGACTCTAGCACGATTTCACACAGAAAATAAATAGAAGGCTCCATTCACTGAGTATGAGTGAGAGGGCAATCTCCCTTCAATCACTCGTTAAAACTTTTCATGCAATTTAATAAACCAGGAGCCCCTCTATTATTACTCTTTCTAAAAGCGTTTGTAAAAACCTCTTTTCACCATAATAGCAAAGAAGTCATGCAACACATACTTATAGGCTTATCCTCATACGTAGTTTTCTATCTAGATATACCAATATCTATATACTTATCACATACATTTGCACTTAGCATGTACGAAAACATACATACAGCTATCTCTAATAGCTTGCATAAATCCCTTACTTCGAATCATGTGTAATTCACTTTCCTTCAATTTCCACTTCTTATGATCCGGTCTTATCGACTCCAATTATATCTTCTGGACCTGAAACCGTATACTACACACATCAGTATACTTCATTTTACTTGCATGATATTCAAATCAATGCATTGGGCCATTTATATCTCATTTGGCCTCGTTACACCATTATCAGACCTTACTCTTTCATAAGTCCATTTCGAGTATATAACTCATTTTTCGAGAATCTCCTCGACTCCTTGAGTCTACTGATTCGTATTGAACCGGTATTAAGATTACAATGCCCCAAGTTCATTATTTCATTTTGGCATTTCACCAAACTATTATACAAGCATATATATACATGCTCAATAACATCGATGCACATCTAATTCACCATTAAATCCATGCCTACTAATCCTTTTCTCATTTTGACACATCAAGTTATTTATAGGTCTTGGAAGATTAGGCACGAACCAAGATGTTTCAATCATCAATCTATATACCAATCAACTCATACTAGTGTATAGATCAACATATATGAGATTGATGCATTGAAATCTAACCTACTTCAACTTTTCTCCTTTTTCACAACTTTGAGGAAAAAAATCCTTTCCTCCTTCGATTCAGCGATTCAACCTCTCGTTCCCAACTATGTTGTTCTTCTCCACTCTATGAACAACTTTGCTGAAATGAACTTTTCTCCAATCTCAATGGAAGGTGTTGGTATTTTAGAGAGGGAAACTAGGTCACTTTGCCTTAAAAATGGAAGGTTTTGAGTTGCTTCTCGTGAAATGCAATTCAGCTATCTAGTTTTTATAGAAATAGCTTGATGAGATCAATCTACATAAGTGAGGGATCGATCTTCTTCTGCTTTTAGTCTCTCGACATTTAGTTTTCAAGCATGAGGGATCAATCTGTCAAAGAGCATGAGATCGGTCTTAACCAAGCAGAAAGCTTCAGAGATCGATCTGCCAGAGGAAATGAGATCGATCTGCTTTTGGCTGAGACATAATAAGATCAGTCTGCTTGAGGATGAGATCGATACTTGCTTGGCAGAAGCTTATCGAGATCGACCTGGCTTGAAGGAGAGATCGATTTCCCCTTGCTCTGCAACATACTTAGCTAAATTTCAACCAAGATTTTCAAAGCTAACTTCAATTCAATTTACCTCACTACTCATGTTGCATTCAAGTCTCTGTTCACTCTCGACCACTATGGATGCTCTGTAGGGATGGAAAGTGAGAGGGTGAGCTGTAAGAGAGCCACCCTAGCCCACTAGGCCTTGTGGATTTACTATTAACCCGTATTGTCCTCTTTGGAGCAGGGCCCCTCAAGGTTTTGCTCCACTGGCCCATCTTAAAGAAAGCTACCGCAGCCCACATGGCCTTGCAGATCATCGCAGGGAAAACCAGGAGAAGCATCCCCAAAGGCTCGAACCTAACACTTTAAAGTCTTAGATCTTGCACTCCTGGTACCACTGAACCAACTTGTAAGACCTGTAAATTTCTATGTAATGTTTATGATTATTGAATGTACGGGCATTACATATGAATTACAAGAAATAGATGTTCGTAAGTTCTAAGTGTGAATGATATGCAGAATGGGTGTTGAAGTAATTAAGTATAAGTTTAACTTGGAAATTTTAGGGAAATTTACAGCTAAAATGCTGCAGGAAGCAGGGTAGATCGATCGTATGCAAGGAGAGATCGATCTCATGCTGCCTCGGGTAGGACCAGATCGATCTCCTCTCATAAGCATATCGATCTCCATTAGTCTCTGCATAGGCCAGATCGATCTCCTCTTAATGCCAGATCGATCTCCAAAGCCTTCTTCCTGAAACAAATCGATTTCATTACCTTGAGCAGATCGATCTCGTGCATTCAATAGATCGATCCCCTACCTGCAAAATGTCAAAATTCTAAAGGATTTAAGTAAGGCCAGATCAATTTCCCCTATAGAGATCGATCTCCTAAGGCTTTTTCTATAAAAATGGAGCAGTTGGATCTGCATTTCGCGAGAACAAACTTCATTCCTTCCATTTCTAACAACAACCTAGTTTTCTCACTCTAGATTTCACCCACTTCCATAAAGATTTGAGAAAAAGTTATTAGAGCAAAGTTGTTTATTGTGAAGAGAAGAACAATATAGCTTGGAATCAACACTTCATTTGTTAGATTGAAGGAGCAAAGGTGTCACGACCTCCCCTCCTGTAACCTACCAAAGTCACCACAAATAATTTTTTTTTTTTTTTGCATTTTAATTACCTCTCCTTCTCTTATAACTCAACACCAAACAGTTGGGCTGTGATTCGATATTAGTCACCTCAACCACATTCAATTCATAATAAGCATACAAGTCAATATACTTTTCTAAAATTTAAGGTTTTATACATTAATACAATTACTTGTACATATACATTCCTCGACTCTACAATCGTTTACATAACTGTGTTTTTACATTGTTCAATACAAAATGTTCGAATGTGTATACCTTTCATAAGATGGACATGCCACAGATATAGGAATATTAGTCCTCAGCCTGTCCACCAATTGTGGATGTTCTGCAAAGAGGGAAAATAAAAAGGGGGTGAACTCACAGCTCAGTAAGGAAATCAGGCAAGCAAGTAGATACCCACACTATCTATAAAATATAATGCTCATGCCTGAGAATCATTTCCTTATCGATTCACATCTAAAGCATGCGTCTTGCTTGAAACTTTATGCAAAATATACCTGTAGATATAAATCACCAGTTGTAAAACTAAAATCATGCTGGTTTAATAATCACAGTAGTTTATGTAAAATATTGCATTTCTCATCTAATTTCATACAAAACACATTTTATCTTGCCATTCAATTAAATCAAAATAATATGGCATATCATCATGTTTTAAAAAAAACATGAAAATCTGGGCCTCACCCATCCCTCGGGTTACCTTTTTCACAACTCACAAGCTCACATGTTCAGGTTATAAAACCATGTTATAGTTCATTCAAGAAATATCATTTTACATTGCATGAAAGGAGATTGGCGACTACATGTTCCGAGATTATGATCATAACTCATTTTCCTTGATCCCAGGCTACGTAGTACTCAGTGTGCGAGGTCTCACAATTGCTGTAATAGGAGGTGGGTCAAATCCTCTACCGTTAGCTCACAACTCACTCATATCGTGTACTCATTGTATAACGTACTCCATGTGACATACACGGTACACAATACTCCATGGACCCAATCTCAAGCTCGAGATGCTTGTCATAAGTCTTAGACTCATACCTTGGATATACCTCATAGATAGGATGTTTGCCATAACTTAGTCTTTATTCTATGGGTTCTATTTTCGATAGCCCTCGACCATATCTCAAAAATGTGCACGTGCAAGCATAAAATCGGTGCGACACATAGTCAGCACAAGCTCCCAACATGACTGTTTCATGCTTTCTTTCAAAATTCGGTACGTGCAAGTAAACTCCCAGCACGACCATAACACAAATGTTATAAATCTAGTACGAGCAATGCTCCTAGCACTATGTCATGTAAACATCGAGTATGAGCAATGCTCCCAATAGTCTATAATGCATCAATAATGAAAACAGAGTATGAGTTAAGCTCCCAATACTCTATCATGTAAAACTAAGTATGAGCGAAGCTCTCAATACTCTACAATGCATCATTCAATAAAATCTGAGTACGAGAATGCTCCAAGTACTCTATCATGTATAAATTGCATTTAAAATTTAGTACAAGAATACACTCAAGTACTATGTGATGCATATCTCAAAATAAAGTGCGAGTATTCTCTAGTACTAATGGTTTTCACTTAAACGCGATAGATGGCTGATTCAAATCATAATTCACCCAAGTAAATCAAATAGGCACTCAAATGTGTTGTTTTCGCATATACATGAAAACATTAGCCATTCTATCCATACACATTCAAAACATGTTGAATTTAATCACCCACATGCTTCTTAAGCATTTTAAACCTACCGGATCCTACTGACGTCTCTATATATAGAATTTCATATAGAATATAGTTATTAAAATTCTATTCGAAATGCATGTAGCTATCTCTAGCTACTTATGAAATTTCCTTACCTCGGATTACGTCACGTGACCTCACTTCCTTAGTGCTGCTAATCCTCACAGTCCGATCAGCTTCCAATATTTACTTCCAAGCTGTAAATAATTATCCACATCAGTATACCTTAATATACTTGTTTTCAGTTGCATAACTTTATATCAATGCATTAATCTTCTCTCAATGCCTCAATCTCAACTTTTTTTCCCATTATGGTATTTCACATTAATTCTCATATAACTATGTGCATTTCTTCTCTATTACAATTCATGTATCTCACAAAACTATCTTACAATCTTCCATACATGCTTATTCCATCATTTAATCCATATTTACTTAACTTCCTCATCATTTTCTCAATCTCATACCAATACCTAGGTCATGGATATTTTTCATGATCCTTGGGTTTTCAGCAATTTAAACATACACCAATCAACTCCCCAAGTCAACTAGATTAACATATATCAAAGTGGTGTATTGAATCTTACCTAGCTTGAACTTTCCTCTTTTTCACCAAAATTGGCAAATTCACCTTGCTTCTTCAATCTCTGATTCCAACCTCTTGTCTCAAAGTACGTTGTTCTCCTCTTTATTTAGAACAATTTTGCTAAACTAAATCTCACTCAAAACTACTTGCAAGATGAAGTTTTCTACCATAGAAAGGTTAGGTTTAACTTTGGTTTTTCAATGGGGTTTAATGTTCTCGGGAAACTAAGGATTGCAAAACCTTATATTTATAGAATTGCTCTTAGAGATCGATCTGCTAACTAAGTGAGATCGATCTGTCCTGCATATTTCCCTTCAGGAACTGACTTTCCAAGCCTAGGGGATCGATCTGCTCTCAAGCATGAAATCGATATGCTTTACACAAAGCCTTAAGGAGATCGATCTAGCCCTTACATAAGATCGATCTGTTTTACCTAGAACCTCTTCAAGATCGATCTGCATTGAATGAGAGATCGATCTGCTCCTCTGCAGAAGCAGTTCTGCTGTAATTTCCTCCTAAAAATCATTATTGCATTCATATTAACTTTGCTTAACTACCCGTTTTACAATTCATACACATTAACAACTTAAAAACATTCATTCCTTATGATTTATATCAAATGTGACTTGTCCATACGTTACAAAATCATACAGAGTACATATTATGTTACGGGCTTTACAATCCTCCCCACCTTAAGAATTTCAGTCCTCCAAATTAGAACCAAGTTACCCTTCAAACAACTAAGGGTATCTATCTCACATTAGACTCTCTAGCTCCCAAGTAGCTTCCTCTGAAGTGTGATGCTGCCAAAGAATCTTTACTAACCTGATGGTCTTATTTCTCAAGACTTTCTCCTTTCTATCCAGTATCCGGATCGATTTCTGTTGGCTCTACCGAGAGGGGGGGTGAATCGGTTTTCTAACAATTATGGGAGATTTTAAAACAATCACAATTTAAACACAAGTGATAATGAATAAAACAGTGCAATATAACAATTTAATGCAAAGAGAGGGAAAGAGAAACAAACACAGCGACTTATAGAGGTTCGGCCAACTCTTGCCTACGTCCTCTCTCCTTGACCTTCTTGTCAAGTGGTTTCTTTCTCTCTTTCAACAGAGTTTACAAAGTTCCTTTTACAGGTTAAGGAATAACCTCTCTACCCTTAGCAATACAGAAAATGTATTCACCCTTTTACAATAACACTCACTGAGGAACAATCCTCTTTTCTTTTAAGGTGTGGATGAATACAGAATAAGGCTTTTTAGTGGGTAGGACTAACAAAGCTTGTAGTACATAAGCTTGTACAATTAATCTCAATAAAATGAGCAATAGAGATACAATGAATGAAAGAATTAAAGCTTGAGAATGTTTGGAATATTCAGTGATAGTCTCTCTCTTTGCTTTGTCTTCAATGCTTGGTTATATACTGAAGGTTGGGTAGTTGGGGCATTAAATGCAGTTTTTCCCATTGAGATTTGAAGAAAATAGCCGTTGGGAACCTCCAGTGGTCAGACAGATCGATCTCCTATCTTGGCCAGATCGATCTCCTAGTTTTAAATCCTGCAATGACAAAGCACAAATACACAGGGAGATCGATCTTATACATTACCAGATCGATCTGTTAGTTTAAATAGGCAGAGGCAGATCGATCTGTCGAATAGGCAGATCGATCTCCTATCCTCTCTGTTTGAGGCAAGATCTATCTCTCAATACACCAGATCGATCTCTAAAGCTCACTGACTTTGAGCAGATCGATCTCTTCCTTATCAGATCGATCTCCTAAGTTCTCTGACTTAGAGCAGATCGATCTCTTAACCCTTGCAGATCGATCTCTTTTTACCTTAAACCCTTTACACCGTTTTAAGGCTTGCCAGATCGATCTCTTCCATCATGAGATCGATCTCTCATCAAGTATAATCCCAGGAGATCGATCTCTCATACCCCAGATCGATCTCTCATCAGCAGAACTCTAAGTTCTGGTCCTGATATCTTCTAAACATGTTTGTATACCATCTTAACATTATTGTTTTAACATGTTTTGTCATTTCAAAATACATTAACTCAACAATCTCCCCCTTTTTGATATGACAAAACTCATCCAATAAACATGTTTAGTGAATTTTCAAAATTCCCCCTTTTTGTGAGCTTTTGACTTTGTTAAAGATTTAACTCATCCTTAGTTAAATCTTAACTCCCCCTTAGTCAGCTCTAGCTCTTAACTCCCCCTCAATTAAATCATCCTATCATCCTTACACATGTCTTAACTCCCCCTCAATTAAATCATTCTTGTAAGCTATGAACACAAACATAACAACATGCATGTTTGTTTCTTATGTGACTTCTCCCCCTTTTTGTCATATCAATAAGACAAGAATGGAATACTCATCATTTCAAAATAATATTTTGCATTAACACAAGAATGACATTTCATTAACACAAGTCAATCAACATTTCATTCAAGCAAATTTTTCACAAAGAACATTAAGTAGCTTAACAATGTTGCAACTACACTAAATCTAAGCACCTAATGCCTAATGTGAGGGAGGATCACGATCCAAAAGCTCCTCAACATGCGTGCGCGTCACTTGGAGTTCATCGAACATTGCCTCTTGAGTGTCTTGAAATCTATCGAACATCGCCTTTTGAGTGTCTTGAATCCTATCCACTCGTTGAGTCAATTCGGCAATCATACGCTGCTGAGTGGTATGTCCTTCATCGATCCTCTGACTGAGGTCGCTTATCATCTTCACGATCAGCGCCAAGTCAGCAGGAGATGATGTTTGTGCAGTTGGCGCAGCCGTGGAGGACGACGGTTTTGGAGCGGGTGCTGCAGGTGCTGGTTCAGCAGTGTGGTCATCCTCAGCCTCAGCAGGTTGCTGTTCCCTCTTTTTCGTCCAATTGCCTCGGATATCTTTGTAGTATCCCATGTGATGGAGGGTCCCGATGTTGAGGACGCTCTTGGGAGAGGGCAGTTCTCCGGTTTCGCAACTGCTGTCTATCTTGAGGCGTTGAAGAAAGTATGCCAACGGTTGAAGGAACACTATCGTTGTCGCTTGTCCTCGGACTATTTTTAACCAGTCTTGGAAGATGAAGTGAACTAGATTGGGTTTTTGACTGGTGGTATGGATATGATGAATCCAAAACCTATCTAGCCTCCGAATAGTTGAATGTCGAGTACCAAACGGACGAAGGTTCCACGAGATGATGAGATGGAGTAGTCGGGGATGCATCGAAAGTTCACTTGCCTTTTCCCCGGGAATATCAAACTCTAAGGGAACCTCTTCATCTTCGTTTGTCAAACCTTCGTCACGTATGTCGAAGGCTTGGGCTAAAATTTCAGGGGTTACGGCAATTGAGCGTCCCATGACAAACGTTGTGAAACCAAGTATTTGACAGGAATCAATGGGATCGTAATTGAGTTCGGCATTGGAAAAGAATGCACGAATGAGATTTTGAGGTACGGGAGTGTTTATTTTCAAAAATTTCGCCCAACCAAATTCCTCAAATTTTGTGAGGTATGGAAAGTCTATGTGATTGAGGAAGGAAAAATCAATGGTGCGCCAATGCTTGATTGGCATGGTTGAGAAAAATTCCTCATACCGCTTTCTTTTGGCTGGTGTTCTAAAACACCTATTGAAAGAAGCGATGGAAGTGGGTTGGGATGAGGAACCTGCCTCTCCTGTGGTTCTAGGGGGTTTGTTTGCTACTGACTTCCTAGGCATTATCTTAGACCTTAAAGATTTGCTAAATGAATTCAACAAAGAGAGAAGCAATGAAACAGTACCTAAGTTGCCCTAGAATGAATAACAACACAAATCAGAGAAAATTTTTGAGAAATTCGTGAGAAATGTAGGTTACTATACCGAAATTTTGACACCGAGACGCAAGGAAGACTGTACGAGGATCGATCTGAGGAGGAATTGAAGAAGAGGATGCGAGGGAATTAGAGAATTTGAATTTTAGGTTTTGGGAGATTTGGGGATTTTTCGCGGGTATTTATACTCCAAGGCATAGGAGATCGATCTGTCGAGGCGACAGATCGATCTGGTACTCCCAGAAGCGAAGAGAGATCGATCTGTCGTAGGGACAGATCGATCTGGTCGCAAACAGAGGCTTAAGGAGATCGATCTGGTACATGCACAGATCGATCTGTAGAATGCGGAAGCTTGATGAGATCGATCTGTCGGGTGGACAGATCGATCTGCCTCTAAACAGAGACGAAAGGAGATCGATCTTATGGTTAGAAGATCGATCTGCTTAGCTTAACCTTGATAATTTAGGCTTGATAGAAGCATGGAGATCGATCTATATCACAAGGAGATCGATCTCTCATCCTCTTTGCCAGAAAATTTTTGCAAAAACTCTTTAAAAATCAACTTGAAATCAAGATTTTTACAACATGAAAGTCCTAAGGCATACTCATGAGTCCTAATTCACCTCTAAGGATACAGAACCTATCTCTATCAAGGGGTTTGGTGAATATATCAGCTATTTGATGTGTAGTATCAATATACTCTAAGATTATATCCCCTTTTTGTACATGATCTCTAAGGAAGTGATGTCTAATTTCTATGTGCTTGGTTCTGGAGTGCTGTATAGGATTCTTAGACAGATTAATGGCACTGGTATTATCACATTTAATAGACACTTGTTTCATGTCAATGCCATAATCTCTCATTTGTTGTTTAATCCACAACACTTGAGCACTACAACTACCAGCTGCTATATACTCAGCTTCAGTTGTGGACTGAGCAACACTGTTCTGCTTCTTGGAGAACCAAGAAATTAACCTATTTCCTAAGAATTGGCAAGTACCTGAAGTACTTTTCCTATCTATTTTGCAGCCTCCAAAATCAGCATCTGAAAATGCATGAAGGGCAAAAGTGGAGTCTTTGGGATACCAAAGTCCTAGTGAGGGAGTATCTTTGAGGTATCTAAAAATTCTCTTAGTTGCCAATAGATGTGATTCCCTAGGAGAGGATTGAAATCTAGCACAAAGGCACACACTAAACAATATATCTGGTCTACTAGCAGTTAAATAAAGCAAAGAGCCAATCATAGACCTATAGAGTTTAGTGTCTACACACTTACCACTTTCATCTTTGTCAAGCTTGATGTTGGTGCCCATTGGAGTGGTTTGAGGTTTGCAATTGTCCATCCCAAATCTCTTGAGCAAGTCCTTGGTGTACTTTGCTTGATTGATGAATGTTCCATCCTTTGTTTGCTTCACTTGAAGTCCCAAGAAGAATGTGAGTTCTCCCATCATGCTCATCTCAAATTCCCTTGCATGATCTTAGCAAACTCTTGACATAAAGACTCATTAGTTGAACCAAAAATAATATCATCTACATATACTTGTACAACTAGTAAGTCCTTATTTTTATTTTTGATGAATAATGTGGTGTCTACCTTTCCTCTTGAGAATCCTTTTTCTATTAAGAACTTTGACAACCTTTCATACCAAGCTCTAGGAGCTTGTTTTAACCCATAAAGTGCCTTAGACAATTTGAAAACATGTTCAGGAAATTCATGATTTTCAAATCCGGGAGGTTGCTCTACATAGACTTCTTCATTAATGAAACCATTTAAGAATGCACTCTTTACATCCATTTGATATAACTTGAAATCTTTATAACATGCAAAGGCAAGTAACATTCTTATTGCCTCTAATCTAGCTACCGGTGCATATGTTTCATCATAGTCTATGCCTTCCTCTTGTCTATAGCCTTGAGCAACTAGCCTAGCCTTATTCCTTATGATCACACTATTTTCATCCATTTTGTTCTTGAATATCCATTTAGTTCCAATTATAGAGTGATCACTAGGCCTTGGAACTAGTTTCCATACTTTGCTTCTCTCAAATTGATTTAACTCTTCTTGCATTGCTAGGAACCAATTATTATCCTCTAAGGCTTCATTGACATTCCTAGGCTCTATTTGAGATACAAAGGCTATATATTGGCACATATTCCTTAAGGATGACCTAGTTCTAACTCCAAGAGTTGGATCTCCTACTATTTCACAATCTTTTACATATCCTAACTCTCTTGGTGCTCTAGGTTCTCTTTCTAAAACTTCTATTTCTTCTTCATCTTCTTTATTCAAATCAAGCTTTTCTAGAAAGTCATCTTCTAAGCCTTCATCAAATATCTCAACATTTTCATCATTGTTGGTTGAATCTTTAGATATATTATTTGATTCATCAAATACAACATGAATAGATTCTTCAACCATTAATGTTCTTTTGTTATAAATTCTATAAGCCTTTGAATTCAATGAATATCCTAGAAATATTCCCTCATCACTTTTGGCATCAAATTTTCCTAAATTATCTTTTCCATTATTTAGAACAAAGCATTTGCAGCCAAAAGGATGGAAGTAACTAATGTTAGGCTTCTTACCTTTGTAGAGCTCATAAGGAGTTTTCTTTAGCATGGGTCTTATCATAGCTCTATTGATTATATAACATGATGTGTTTATTGCTTCAGCCCAAAAGTACTTTGGCAAGTTATTTTCACATAACATGGTCCTAGCCATCTCTTCCAAAGTTCTATTTCTTCTCTCAACTACACCATTTTGTTGTGGTGTCCTAGGGGCTGAAAAGTTATGACTAATTCCTTGATCATTGCAATACTCATCAAATCCTATATTTTCGAATTCTTTGCCATGATCACTTCTAATGCTTGTTATTGTATATCCTTTTTCATTTTGAGTCACCTTTGAGTAAGTTATGAATTTCTCTAAGGCTTCATTCTTTACTCTCAAAAAGAACACCCAAGTTTACCTAGTGTAATCATCAACTATTACAAATCCATAGTGTTTTCCTTTAACACAAGCTTCACATATTTCTTCATGCTCAAAGGGTATTTTGGGTAAGCCTACAACTAGATCCTTTCTAGCTAACTTAGATAGCATACTCATGCTTGCATGGCCTAGTCTTCTATGCCATAACCAAGATTCCTTTTTATTATCTACCATTAAGCATATGTTTTCATTTTTGAGTTCATTAAGGTAGACTATATATATGTTACCTTGCCTATGACCTAGAAGAAGAATTTTATTTGACTTAGGATCTATAACATTACATTTCATGCAATCAAAAATTACTTTGTAACCTTTGTCACAAAGTTGACTAATGCTTAGCAAGTTATGCTTTAGACCCCTAACAAGTAATACTTTTTCTAAGGAGAAATGATCATTACCTATTGAGCCACTCCCTTCCACTTGGCCTTTGGAGTTGTCCCCAAAAGTGACTTCTCCACCAATTTTCGATTTGAAGGAATTGAAATGGCTTTTATCACCCGTCATGTGCCTTGAGCATCCACTATCTAAGTACCAAGCTTCTTTTGTTTAAGCTTTGTGGCTATGCTCAATCACCTACAACAAACAAAAATAAACACACTCAAGTCTTAGGTACCCAAATTCTCTTGGGTCCTTGAAGGTTAGTAAATGCAATTCTTGATCCCATTGGGATCCATTTTGCTAATGCATTGCAGTCCTTGGAATGAATTACCTCTTTTGGAATCCATATTCTTTTTACAATTTTTCTTTTAAGATTCCTTATCTTTATATTGCAATAATGTGACTTATGTCCCTTCTTATTACAATATGAACAAGTAATTTCAGGTTTATTCATGCTCTTCCTAGCAATGAAACTCTTAAGATGGGTCTCCCTACTTTGTGCATTATACCCTAAGCCATTTTTGTCAAAAAATGCTCTTTGGGTTTCTAACATGCTATCTAGCTTTTGTTGCCCCATGTGAAACCTATTAAAGGAGTTATGTAAATTCCTATTTTTCTCCTTAAGGTCAGAAATTTCTAGATTTGCAATCTCTAGTTTCTTCTCACATTCCAAATTATCTTGTAACATTATCTCATTTTCCCTTTTTAATTTAGATATTAACTTTTTATACTTCATGCTCATAGATTCATACTCTAATGCTAAATCATCAAATGCATCTTGCAGTTCGTCAAAAGAGTATTCATTGATATTAGATGTTACCTTCTCATCCTCATCAATTGCCATGAAGCATAGGTTGGCAATGTCTTCATTTGATTCATCATCGGAGCAATCACTGTCACTCCATGTTGCTACCATCGCCTTCTTTTTATGAAACCTATCATTAGATCTTTTGAGAAGAGGGCAGTTAAACTTTATGTGTCCAGGTTTTTTACATTCAAAACATACAATAGAGTCTTTTCTACCTAATTCCTCTTGTTCTCTCCTATTGTTTCTCCTATAGCTATTACCAACTCTCATCCTCATGAATTTATTGAATCTTTTGGCAAACATTGCCATTTCAATATCCTCCTCACTGCCACTCTCATTTTTAATTTCTTTTTCAGTAGTGGATTTTAGAGCAACACCCACTTTCTTGGGTGGCTCTTCATTTCTTTTAAGCTTCATCTCATAAGTTAGCAAGGAACCTATTAATTCATCTAAGGACAGTGTGTGTGGGTCCTTTGATTCCTCTATTGCTGTCACTTTAGCTTCCCATGACTTAGGTAAGCTATTTAGAATTTTCTTTACCATTTCAATATTAGAATATGTTTTTCCTAAAGATTTTAATCCATTAATTATATCTGTAAACCTAGTGAACATATCACTAATGGATTCTTCTTCCTTCATTCTAAAGAGCTCATAATCATGTGTGAGCATACCTACTTTTGTCTCCTTCACTTGGGTTGTACCCTCATGAGTTATTGCCAATTTATCCCATATTTGCTTGGCATTATCACACCCGGAGACTCTATTATATTCATTAGGACCTAAAGCACAAAATAATGTGTGCATAGCTTTAGCATTTAGCTGTGCACATTTGATGTCATTAGAATCCCATTCATCTTCTTCTTTGGGAATATCTCTTCCCTCTATTTTCTTCGTAGGGATTTGAGGTCCCTTAACTATAATTCTCCATACTTCATAATCGTTTGCTTGAATAAATAGCATCATCCTAGTCCTCCAATAAGAATAATGTTCACCATTGAACATGGGAGGTCTAACAGTGGAGTGCCCATCTCCTATCAAATTAGTTGCTACATTGTTATGAGCCATTTGATCGTTTCTACTCTTAGGAAGTTGTTCCTATGTGATTAGAGAGTCCTAGCTCTGATACCAATTGTTGGCTCTACCGAGAGGGGGGGTGAATCGGTTTTCTAACAATTATGGGAGATTTTAAAACAATCACAATTTAAACACAAGTGATAATGAATAAAACAGTGCAATATAACAATTTAATGCAAAGAGAGGGAAAGAGAAACAAACACAGCGACTTATAGAGGTTCGGCCAACTCTTGCCTACGTCCTCTCTCCTTGACCTTCTTGTCAAGTGGTTTCTTTCTCTCTTTCAACAGAGTTTACAAAGTTCCTTTTACAGGTTAAGGAATAACCTCTCTACCCTTAGCAATACAGAAAATGTATTCACCCTTTTACAATAACACTCACTGAGGAACAATCCTCTTTTCTTTTAAGGTGTGGATGAATACAGAATAAGGCTTTTTAGTGGGTAGGACTAACAAAGCTTGTAGTACATAAGCTTGTACAATTAATCTCAATAAAATGAGCAATAGAGATACAATGAATGAAAGAATTAAAGCTTGAGAATGTTTGGAATATTCAGTGATAGTCTCTCTCTTTGCTTTGTCTTCAATGCTTGGTTATATACTGAAGGTTGGGTAGTTGGGGCATTAAATGCAGTTTTTCCCGTTGAGATTTGAAGAAAATAGCCGTTGGGAACCTCCAATGGTCAGACAGATCGATCTCCTATCTTGGCCAGATCGATCTCCTAGTTTTAAATCCTGCAATGACAAAGCACAAATACACAGGGAGATCGATCTTATACATTACCAGATCGATCTGTTAGTTTAAATAGGCAGAGGCAGATCGATCTGTCGAATAGGCAGATCGATCTCCTATCCTCTCTGTTTGAGGCAAGATCGATCTCTCAATACACCAGATCGATCTCTAAAGCTCACTGACTTTGAGCAGATCGATCTCTTCCTTATCAGATCGATCTCCTAAGTTCTCTGACTTAGAGCAGATCGATCTCTTAACCCTTGCAGATCGATCTCTTTTTACCTTAAACCCTTTACACCGTTTTAAGGCTTGCCAGATCGATCTCTTCCATCATGAGATCGATCTCTCATCAAGTATAATCCCAGGAGATCGATCTCTCATACCCCAGATCGATCTCTCATCAGCAGAACTCTAAGTTCTGGTCTTGATATCTTCTAAACATGTTTGTATACCATCTTAACATTATTGTTTTAACATGTTTTGTCATTTCAAAATACATTAACTCAACAATTTCTCTACATATGTCAAATCATCCTTGAGCTCCAATGGCTCATACTGAATCACATGAGTTGGATCTGGATGATACTTCTGAAGCTTCAAAATGTGGAAGACATTATGCACTCCCGATAATTCTGTGGCAAAGCCAACCTATATGCCTTATCTCCCACTCGATCAAGTTTCTCAAATGGTCCAATGTAACGAGGAAACAGTTTACCTCTCTTTCCAAATCTCGCTATACCCTTGGAAGGATAAACCTTCAGAAATACTGACTCGCCAACTACGAACTCTAGTAGCCTCCGTCTCTTGTCAGCATAGCTTTTTTGTCTACTCTGAGTTGTCTTCAATCTCTTAACAATCAATCGGACATCCTCAGAGGCTTGTGTAACCAAATCAGGAGGAAAAATCTTTCTGTCACCCACTTCTTCACAACCGATAGGGGAACGACATCTACGGCCATATAAAGCCTCATATGGTGCCATCTCGATACTCCCATGATAACTGTTGTTGTAGGAGAATTTGGCTAGTGGTAAATGATCATCTCAGGAGCCTCTATAATCCAGCACACACACTCTCAACATATCCTCCAGAGTCTATATAGTCCTCTCTGACTGACCATCTGTCTAAGGATGAAAAGCGGTGCTCAAACTCAACTAGGTTCCCATGGCTTCCTTAAAATCTGTATAGTCCTCTCTGACTGACCATCTGTCTAAGGATGAAAAGCGGTGCTCAAACTCAACTAGGTTCTCATGGCTTCCTGAAAATGTTCTCAAAAGTGGGAAGTGAAGCGGGAATCCCTATCTGAGATAATGCTCACTGGAACACCATGCAACCTCACTACCTTGCGTACATACAGCTCTGCCAATGAACTCAGAGTATCAGTAGCTCTCATACCTAGAAAGTGGGCTGACTTCGTCAGTCTATCAATAATCACCCATATCGCATCATGATTCCTCCGGGTCCTCGGTAAACCCATCATGAAATCCATGGTGATATGCTCCCATTTCCATGTCGGCATAGGTAAAGGGTGCAATAACCCTGCAGGCTTCTGATGCTCTACCTTCACCTGCTGACATACGAGACACCTCGCCACAAAATCCGCCACATCTTTCTTCATACTTGACCACCAGTACACCTTTCGGAGGTTCTGATACATCTTGTTACTCCCTGGATGCAACGTGTACTTTGATGAATGAGCTTCTGACAAAATCAATCTCTTGAGCTATGGATCCTCGAAAACACACAATCTTCCTCTGAACCTCAAAAGTCCATTTGAACTTATCTCGAAATCAGTCACTATGCCCCTCTGTATCTGACTACTCACATCAATGCAATACGAATCAGTCTGCTGATAATTCTATTAAAATCAAATTATTTGTGCTTAATTTCTTAATTAATTATTTTAATCCCCATATTATTTTATTAATTATCCCCTCAATTTAATTAAAATTCTCTTATGTGCAGGTAAATTAAATCCGAATGAATTTTAATCGAAAATAGGCTGAAAATGGGCTAAAAGGAGACTGACCACTACCAATTCGCAGTCAGAATCACCATTTGTATGGATACGTATGGTGCCAGGTGTTCGTATTTTATTCGCCTCGAAAAGATAAGATCGGCTGATACCGTGCCCACCTTCTGGAAGACACTCGCAGGGCCACATCGCACATCCAAGTGGAATAAAAGATAAGTGACATGGAAATATCTTCTCTACAACGAATGGAATGAAGACAAGTGGCCAAACAATGCCAACTCATCTTGGATTAGAAATTACCATTGTACCATCAATTTTTTGTATAAATAGAACATGATGAGCAATTGAAAAATCAAGTAGTGTAGGTAGGGTAAAGTAATTTAGGGTAGGAGTAGTGAATGTAAAGTAATTTGAGGGTAGAACAGAAGTAGTGTAGGTAGGGTAGAATGTAATCTAGGGTAAGAGTAGTGCTAGAGTAATTTTAGAATAGTTTTTTAGTTTAAAGTTTTCTTTCCCTTAGTTTCTTCAAGCTTTTCCGATTAGTTTTTTTTTTTAGCCACCATTTATTCTGTTCTACATAGCTACTGTTCATGTCAACTTTTATTTGTTATATTTTATGAAAAGCTTCATTGTTTCAACTATTTTAGTACTTCACGTTAACTTTCATCTACTATGTTTTGTATTCTCGATTTTACAAGCTCTTTCTTATCTATGTTTAAGTTTTTATCAACTTATTTTTATGCAAAGTTCCCTCTCATTAATTAGTTTTATTTCTCTTGTTTCTCTTCAAGCTGTCGGTTTGCATATTTTCTTTGCCATTTTTTGTTTTGCTTGTTGATTCCTAAGAGCACTACATTACTGCCATTATCGTGTTTTGTTTTGAGAACTTACGGCTGTGGTGCGGTTCTGTTGCTGGCACAGTGGAACGATGATGGCTGAACAAAGGATGAAGCAAGACTTAGCCATGGGATCGTTGTGTTTCCTTGTTTTATTGTTCTTTTCATTTGCAGTTTAAGTTTTAATCAATGTTTTTTTTACTGTTTGTGTGTTTCTCGGGTTTCTTTGCTATGTGGAGCCGAGAAAGCTAGTGCTGAGGGGAGAAGGCTTGGAGGTTGCAGTAGCAGGACAAGCATAAGGTTCGGTGGCTGCGGTGTGTTCCAGTCGGGTGTTACAGAGCATGTCTCTGCCAAAGAGCAGCTGACCTGTGCAGACGGACCGTACAGGGACATTGCATGAAAGTGAGCTCTAAACCCCTGTTGTTGTACGTGGGATGAGGATGGATGCAGTATTGTAATACTGACCAGTGAAGCCAGCAACATAGCAGGCAGAGACGACACTGTGGCAGCAAACAGAAACCAATTCTCACTCTGTTTGGCTCTGTTCGTTGTTAATGTACTGTTCATTTTTGTTTTTCTGGATATTTTGCATTATTACATGTTGTTAATGTGTTGATTTCTACTGGTTTGCTATTAGTTTGCTCAGCTTCTGTTTGTTTTTTTTTTTAAGTTTAGCTTTGGATAATCAAGGATTGTTGTTGGACAAGAGCATGATTGTAGTTGTAGGAGACTGTATGACATAACCACGCATATTCACATCATTTTCTCATTTTTCCTTGACTACTTCGATCGTTTTAGGGACCCAATGGCAGCAGATCAACAAAAGAACACTGCCTGGACATGCACCTGTCTCCAGTACAGTGGCAGCTGGCATATCAGTGATCCCGCAAGCACACAACATACCTCCTGCTTCTGGGTCGATTGTTCTTGCATGACCAGTCCTGTAATCATCCTGCTACCGCTAATGAGGTGCAGAGAATGAAAAGCAGCAGTAGTAGTGACTGACCTTATATCGTTGCAGGGAGGTTAACGCAAATTGCATAGGAGCCGTTCGGCATGTGCAGCAAATAGAAGTGCAGGACAGTGCTGGAGCAGAGAAGGCAGAAGCTTGCACAGTATAGTGCACGAGACCAGTTGGCTGGAAATTAGTTTAAGGCCACGTTTGGCAGCCCTTAAATTCCCACATTCTATTTATCATGTCTTATATTAATTGCTAAATAGTTTTATGCATCATTTGTTAACTTAGGTAAAAGTAGGAATTTTGAAATTAAATTTGCATATTAGTTACATTGTCTTTGTTAGTTAATTTAAGTTTAGTTTTAATTATGTTAATAGTTGATTTTATATAATAGGATTTAAGACTTAATGTTAGTGTAGAATTTATGAGTTGCATTTAGAATTAAATTAGAGTAAAATCGTTTCATACATTTTTAATTTAGTTTTCATTTTAAATTTAAAAATCCAAAAGTATTTATTTCTCATGCATTATTTAGATTTTATTTTTAAGTTAGTAATTAGCTATAGTTAGGATTAATTTAGAATCACTATTTTAGGCATTTAGATTTATAATTATATTTAGAAATTTTATTTTTAGAATTTTATTTCATTAGAATTAAGTTTGTTTAATTTGCATTTTCATAATTAGATTAATTGCAAGCACATTTTATTTTTATTTAGGATTGTCTAATTTTATTCAAGTAATTTTATTTCTTATTTGCAATCTAGTTTATTTGCATTAATTAATTTTAACTGTATCAATTATCTTTTGTCGGTTATTGCTTTTAATTACTTGGAGCTCTGTAAGTAATTTTAACTCTGTTTTATTTTCTTTATTTTATAATTTGTATTGTTTTCAGTACTTTTTAATTTTAGCCTTGTAGATCACCCATTAAATATTCATAATTTGCTAGTATATACTTAGGGTAAGATTAACCGGTACTTAATTAGACTAATTAGATTCTCTGTGGGACGATAATCCGGGACTTAAATCCCATTATTACTTATACAACTCGTGCACTTGCGAATAACACGTCTAGGTCACTTAGAGTAGGTGTAGTCTGATCCTATCCAATAGATTTGGCTCCAAGGGTAGACTAGCAATAATACAGTCCGTATTCATGTTAGAAGGCACGACTCCCAAACTGAGGCTAGCAATGTCACAACCCATTTTATCCTTTTATTACCGAAAATCACTATAAATTTTTCACGCTTTTCTTTCCTTACCTGGTCGTGCACAACTCATCACCACACAGTTGGGCTGTGAGTCAATAATAATCCACTCGCAATATCCTTTCTCAGTTAATAAAAGCGATGTCATACATTTGAACGTCAATCATTCATTTATACAAAATATGATTACTGACATCTACATCCCCTATAATTACAATTCAAAAGGACTACTTTGTTTTTACAATTGTTTAGATACAAAAAGACTCTTCATGTGTATACCTCTTAGCGACGGATGGAAGCGGATATCCAAAATACAATGCCTCAGTCCTCACTGGGCTGCTATGTACGCTCTGTAAAGGGGGAAAGTAGAGATGGATGAGCAACCACACGCTCAATAAGGTAATAATGCTAGCATGGTAGATAACTACTCTATCTACATGCTGATAGTGTTATGTATAAATCATTTATAATAGAAGCATGAGGAATTAAAACTATACCATATGAATATACATATATCATGTATTTAAATCATGGAAATTGGCATGTAAAACATGGTAAAATCATCATATACAAATCATCTCATGCTCATCAATTGTTAAGTCTCATAGAAAAGGGAAATTCATTTAAGAAACATCCTTTTGAAATTACATCTCTTTCTCAAATACATACAATCCCATCACAAATCATTTTCTCAATCACAAACATCATTACCATTTCACAAATCAAATCCCACAAAGCTCAACCCCTCCCTCGGTTTACCTTGAACAATCACAATCACACGTATGTATAAAAACCTAGTCACTAAATCACAAGTGACTATGTGGGCCAACTACATCATAAATCATCCCAGACCACACGCATCCAGGTGTGCGGGGTATCGTGCTGGCACGAAGGTGGATTATCCCTCGCCAGACTTTCTCATCACAAAATCACCGCGTACTCCATGTGATATACATGGTATATCGTACTCTGTGGACTCATATCGTGGCTGGGGGTGCCAGTCGTAGGTCTTATCTACCCCATACCAAGAACTTGCCATACTCGTGTAGGAAAGCCTCCCCGCCGAACAGAGCTTCCCCACCCTTCCGGGGCTTAAGGATGTTAACTTAAGGATCCTTCCATAAGAGAGCCTCCCCACCGAACAGAGCCTTCCCGCCTCATCAGGCTTAAGGATGTAGGCTTAAGGGTGTAGGGCTTGAGGATCTTACCAACTTCCATGGCATAATACATACCACAATGTGCAAACTTGTGCGAGCAAAGCTCTAGCACGACTCATGTATCATATCATAAAGAAACCACGTACAAGCACAGCTCCAGTATGTTTATACGCATAAGAAAATCACTCGAAAGTCACGTACGAGCAAAAGCTCCAGTACGGTTTATAAAATATTACCACAATTCAAATTAAAGTGCGAGCTAAGCTCCAACACATTTCAAACATGGGAAAACATC
Organism: Firmiana major; assembly: GCA_033439115.1. Classification (NCBI taxonomy): domain Eukaryota; kingdom Viridiplantae; phylum Streptophyta; class Magnoliopsida; order Malvales; family Malvaceae; genus Firmiana; species Firmiana major. The sequence goes on along the minus strand of CM065898.1, from coordinate 70,746,359 downwards.
AATATCCAGTGCGAGCTAGGCTCCAGCACGGTTTAATTCACATAACATGATAGGCGGCTCATAAACGTTCAAAAAAACAATCTCAAAACACATTTAGCACCTCGTATGTGCTATCACACAACATCATTCAAACAATAGTCAACCTATCCATCAATTTGCTTAAAACAAAGCAATATGTTTTGTGAAAACATTCAAAACATTTGATTTATGCAATTATTAGCCTTACTATCTCATTTCTTTATAACACCATTTCAATAACCAAATCTCATACAAATACTCATATTTACTTCCATACATCGTCATACACATTTCTATAAACTCATGCACATTTCCAAAGCCTTATACACCCACAAAATACGAGCAGGTACCGCTATATACTTACAGAATTCCCTTACCTGGAATCGCAACGCGTGGTTCCACTTCCTTAAAGCTGCTTACTCGTGCAGTTCGATTCGTCTCCAACGAACTCTTCGAAACTGCACATAATTGTATTTCGCATCATTATAGTTATTATATCGCAACTCTCGCGTTTACTATAGTCAATTCGACCTATAGATTCTATTAACGCTCATAAGGCCTATTAACTCATTCCAAATCGATATTAAATCGGTATTAAGCTCATAGTGTTCATATCCCATATATTTCCTTATTATGGCTTTTCCATCAACACTACATGTGCTCATTTTTCTAATTCCACTCAACCCACAATGTAGTTTCATTTACCCATTTCAAATCATCCACATTACTCAATTGACAACTTAGCAATTCCCATAAATCACCAACTCATCCAAATTACATTTTCTCACACTAGACTTATTTCATTTTCTAGGTTTAACTTATTCAAATACATCTTAGGTAGTTTCAACCATCACTACCATACAAATAAACTCTAAAGCATATAAATAAACTATGTACTTAGGCTGGAGTATTAGAAACTTACCAAATCTAGTTTCTTTTTTTCTCCAAAATGGGAAATGCTTCTTGCTCCTTCAATACAAACAATGGGACATTGGTTCCAAACTATGTTGTTCTTCTCTTTGAAATAAACAACTTTGTGTCTAATAGCTCTCTCTCAAATCTTAATGGAAATGGGTGGATTTAGGAGTGAGAAAGTTAGGTTTTGGGTTGGAAATGGAAAGGGTGATGTTTTTTCCCGAAAGCTGCAGATTTCAGCGCCCTTTTTATAGAAATCACTTGATGAGATCGATCTGCACTAGGAGGAGATCGATCTAGTCCCCTTAAATCCCTCTTTTTCACGGCATTTTAAGCATGAGATCGATCTGCTCCAAACAGAGAGCTAAGAAAATCAATCTGTATGCTTGAGGATCGATCTTTTCATTACAGAATGTTTAGGAGATCGATTTGCTCTCTTCCTTTGCTCAAATCCAGATCAATCTCTCATCCTATAAGATCGATCTGACCTTCATATTTTCCAGATTTTGTTGTAGTTTTTTGCAGTAACTTCGCACAAAACATCCTCAATTTGCTGCCATAGTCATTTTCTCATCCAACCACCTTTAAGACTTGAAAATGACATTCATTCATACCTTATACACATTAGAACTTGTGTGTATTCTTTGTATAGCCACAAGTATACCATACCAAGCTAAATGGAAGTACAACTTCATTCCATTTCACCATACTACTCATTTTGAGTTCCAATCACATTCATCACTTATAAAAGGTCATTTCTTCATATTCATACATAATGAAACTTGTATGTAAATTACAAACTCATATTACACTATGTACATAACATTTATAGACTTTACATTAATTGTACTTCACATTACAAGTACATTACCACACTTATGAATCCATAAGGTTTACATCCCAAAAATACGAGTCTTACATTCCTCCCCTCCTTCAAGAAGTTTGGTGCTCCAAATTAGAACCAAGTTACTTTTCAAAAAGTTAGGAGTACTTCTCCCGTATCAAGTTCTCCAATTCTCATGTGGCCTCTTCCAGCGTGTGATGTTGCCAAAGAACGTTCACCAAGGGAATTGTCTTATTCCGCAACACTTTCTCCTTTTTGTCCAATATTCAAACCGGCTTCTCAACATATGTCATACTCTCATTGAGCTCCAACGGCTCATATCTTATCACATGTACCGAGTCCGGGTGATACTTCTGAAGCATAGAGACGTGGAAAATGTTATGAACATTCGTCAAGTTCGGTGGTAATGCCAACCTATACGCCTTATATCTAGGGCTAAGCTTGCCCTTCTTACCAAATCTCATAATACCCTTCGAAGGTGAAACTCTCAGAAATACCGACTCACCACATCAAACTCTAGTGGTCTTCGTCTCTTGTCAGCATAACTCTTTTGCCTGCTTTGAGCTGTCCGTAATCTCTCACATATCAATTGGACGTCCTCAGATGCCTACTGCACTAAGTCAGGAGCAAAAATCTGTCTGTCACTAACCTCTTCCCATCTAATGGGGGATCGACATCTTCGTCCATACAGTGCCTCATAGGGTGCCATCCTGATACTCGCATGATAGCTATTATTATAGGCGAACTTGACTAACTGCAAGTGATCATCTCGGGAGCCTCCGAAATCCAGCACACACGCTCTCAACATATCCTCCAAGGTCTGTATAGTCCTCTTTGACTGACCATCTATCTGAGGATGAAAAGTGGTACTAAAACTCAGTCGAGTCCCCAACGCTTCTTGAAAATGTTCTCATAAATGGGAAGTGAAGCGGGCATCCCTATCAGAAACAACGCTCACTGGAACACCGTGTAGCCGTACTATCTCTTGAATATACAGGTTCACCAACTGACTCAATGTATCAGTAGCTCTCATAGCCAAGAAATGGGCGGACTTAGTCAACCGGTCCATAATAACCCATATGGCATCATAACCTATGCGGGTCCTCGGTAATCCCATCACAAAATCCATGGTGACATACTCCTACTTCTAAGTCGGTATCGGTAGAGGCTGCAATAATCCTGTAGGCTTCTGATGCTCTACCTTCACCTGCTAACAAACGAGACACTTAGTGACATATTCTACAATGTCTCTTTTCATTCCAGACCACTAATAAACCTTCCGAAGGTTTTGATATATCTTAGTACTCCTCGGATGTATCGTGTACTTCGATGAGTGAGCCTCTGATAAAATTATTCCCCTGATCTCAGGATCCTCGGGAACACATACTCTGCCCCTGAATCTCAATAAGCTATCAGTACTCAGCTCTACATCAATACCAACACCTGTAAGTATCTGCCTTAGCCAATCGATGCATCGTCGATCGCTCTGTTGGGCCTGCCGAATACGGCTAATCAACTCTGGCTCTAATCTTAAAATAGCCATGATATCCAATCTCTCTGATCGAGGTAGGGTTACATCCAAACTGAGGTTCGTAAAGTGTTTCAACAATTCATGCTCTCGTACCATCATATAAGATACCAACCCTAGGTTCTTCCTTCTCAAAGCATCGGTAACTACATTTGCCTTACCCGGTGGTATATGATTTCACAATCATAGTCCTTCAGGAGTTCAAGCCATCTCCTCTATCTCATATTCAGTTCTTTCTGCGAGAACATGTACTTAAGGCTCATATGATCTATGAACACCTAAAATTTCTCACCATAGAGATAGTGGCGCCATATTTTCAAAGCAAACACCATGGCTGCCAACTCTAAATCGTGTTTCGGGTAGTTCCTCTCATGATCTTTCAACTGTCTAGATCCATAGGTAACTACCTTTTCATCCTGCATATGCACACAGCCCAGTCCCTGGTGTGATGCATCCGTATACACCGAGAATCCTCTTGATCTGGTAGGAATGGTGAGAACTGGAGTAATGGTCAATCAACGCTTAAGCTCCTCAAAACTCCTCTCACATGCCTCATCCCATACAAACTTAACATCCTTATGCATGAGGCTTGTCAACGGAGCAACTAGTCTGGAGAAACCCTCTACAAATCTCTGATAATAACCTGTCAATCCCAGAAAACTTCTGATCTCAGTAACTGTCTTGGGCTGTTCCTACTGTACAGCTGCCTCTATCTTGGATGGATCTACTGATACCCCATCCTTCGACACAACATGCCCCAGAAATGAGATCTGTTCTAACCAAAAGTTACACTTGTTGAGTTTGGCATACAACTCTTTCTCTCAGAGGGTCTGCAGAACTACTCTCAAGTGCTCCTCGTTCTCTTCCCTGGACTTGGAATAAACCAGCATGTCATCAATAAACATAATTACAAACTTGTCAATGTATGGCTTGAACATATCATTCATCAGTGCCATAAATGTTGCGAGGGCATTCGTCAATCCGAATGGCATCACCAAGAACACTTAGTGGCCATAACGGGTACGAAATGCTGTCTTAGGTACATCTCCACTCCTGATCCTTAACTAATGATACCCTAACCGCAAATCTATTATAGAAAATACTTGGGCTCCCTTGAGCTAACCCAGCAAATCATCTATGCGTGGAAGGGGGTATTTGTTCTTAATAGTGGCCTTATTCAACAACCGGTAATCTATACACAGTCGGAGGTTCCCATCCTTCTTCCTTACAAATAGGACTGGTGCTCCCCAAGGTGAGACACTCGGTCTAATAAACCCCTTCTCTAGCAACTCTTGCAGCTGTTTCTTCAGATCTTCTAACTCAATCAGTGCCATTCTATATGGTGGTTTCAATATCGGCTCTGTACCAGGCACTAACTCTATGCAAAATTTCATTTCTCTTTCAGGTGGTAGTCATGGTAATTCGTCCTGAAAGACATCAGGGTAATCTGCAATTACGGGTATGTCCCTCAATTCTGGGTGTGCCTCATCTATATCGACCACATACACAATGAACCATTCACATCATTCTTTCCACCATTAGTGTCACAAGTCGTCACATTAATATTCAACATAAGCATATAAATTCATCTCTCAAGTAGATTAAATAAAATCATACTCTTTTCATTTATAGTAAATCAAGTTCTTTTATTTCATTTTAAAAATCTTACAACATGATTTTCTATCTCGGGAAACCTCAATGTTTTAGCATGACAGTCCATAACAACATGATTGGTAGCCAACTAATCCATTCCCAATATTACATCAAAATCATTCATATTCAATAGAATTAAATCGGTTATCATTTCCTTTCCCTCTATCATCAATTTACAATCCCTACATACATGCTCAGTCAATTGACTATCATTCATGGGTGTGGAAATGATCAACATTTTATCCAACAATGTTGGTTTCACATGCTTCAATAATTTATGTGCAAAGGAAGGTGATATAAAGGAATGCGTGGCACCGGGATCAAACAATACCAATGCTTCTAAATCAAAGATTAGGATGGTACCTTTAATCACATCCGTCGAAGCATCTGCGATGTCCTGATCCAATGCATGTACTCTTCCTCTGCTCACACCCGCTACTTGCTTCCCTTTTTCCTCAGTTGTGGCCCTCCTCCTTGGGGCAGCCATCTCAACTGGAGCTCTCTCCGGCTCCTTGCCCTTCTATGGGGCAATCTCTATCTTCTCAGGATAATACTTAGCTATATGTCCTGGTTTCTCGTATCTGTAACATACCATAGGGGTGATCGGACAGGGCCTATTCCCATGAAATCTATCACATCTCCTGCACCTCTCAGTAGTAGGTCGTGGTCCTCCAATAACCATACCCCTTGGTGCAGTCAAAGTCGGGTATACAGGAGGTCTAGCAGCTCTCTCCTGTACCTCCTCGATCTTAGGTCTCTTCTCGAAAAAACCTTTGGCCTCCTCTATTGTCCACTCTATCAAATTTGGATCTCTTCCGGTCTCTATCCTTCCTGACACTAATTCTCCCAAGCTCGGAGCATTCTGCTCAAAGTCTTGCTCACATAACTGAGCCTTGTGTACTGCCTCCTCAAAAGTCTGAAGGTCAAATGGGGCTAGCTTAGTTCAGATGTCCAGTCTCAATCCATCAACGAACTTCTGAATCTTTCGGGCCTAACTACCCATGGTGTCCAGGTCATATCTCCCTAATGACATAAACTTGGACTCATACTCGTCCACAATTCGGTTCTCCTGAACCAAATTCATGAATTCCATCTGCAATTTCCTCTGTGCGGTGGTCGAAATATACTACCTCTTGAAGGCCTCCAAAAATATCTCCAATGTAATCTCAGAGTGTCTAGCCCTCAAAATAGCTTCGGTGGACCTCCACGAGTGCTTTGCCTCGCCTTTTAACATAAACACGGTAAAGGCTACCTTCTCAGCTGATATGGATCTGAAGAACCAATAAAGTTTCTCCACCTCATACACCCAATCTTCCATAACCACTGGGTCCTTCACCCCTCTGAACACTGGGGGTTTCAACCCTTGGAATTCTTGGAATCTACTCAACTCGCAGTCATAACCTAAATCACTACCGCTCTACTGTGGAGCGATAAAGAAGCTATATCCTGGGCTAGAGGTGGTGTAACTGTAACTGTCTCTACAGTCTGAGGTCTCTCCGCCTCAATAGCTGTCTGTCCAGTAGTAGGCTATGCCGTGGGACCTCGTCTATCGTCGGCACCCAATGGCTGTGTCACAATCTCCACTAGGTTCTCTACACTCCGCTCTAACCTAGCGAAGCGAGCCTCAATATCTCCTGATCTCTCAGCAAGGTTCTGTGGAGCTTGATCAGTCTGTGGCTCCGCACGGCTCTCAAGCCTACCTCTACAGCCTCTAGCACGTGTTGTCGCCCCTCTACCTTGGTGCGTAATTGGCATAATGCCTAACTTCCTGTATTAAAATCATTTATCAAACTCAATCCATCACGGTATACACAATTATATCTAAACAAAAGTACAATAATATGAGGATGTACTTTCCTACGTTTTATTATAGACTCACATCAGGCCAACACAACTCTGATACCAATCTCTGCCACAACCCATTTTATCCTTTTATTACTGAAAATCACTATAAATTTTTCACATTTTTCTTTCCATACCTGATCGTGCACAACTCATCACCACACAGTTGGGCTGTGAGTCAATAATAATCCACTTGCAATATCCATTCTCAGTTAATAAAAGTGATGTCATACATTTGAACGTCAATCATTTATTTATACAAAATATGATTACTGACATCAACATCCCCCATAATTACAACTCAAAAGGACTATTGTTCTTTTACAATTGATTAGATACAAAAAGAATCTTCATGTGTATACCTCTTAGCGACGGATGGCAGTGGATATCCAAAATACAACGCCTCAGTCCTCACTGGGCTGCTATGTACGCTCTGTAGAAGGGGAAAGTAGAGAGGGATGAGCAACCACAAGCTCAGTAAGGCAATAATGTCAGCATGGTAGATAACTACTCTATCTACATGCTGATAGTGTTACGCATAAATCATTTATAAAAAGAGCATGAGGAATTAAAACTATACCATATGAATATACATATATCATGTATTTAAATCATGGAAATTGGCATGTAAAACATGGTAAAATCATCATGTACAAATCATCTCATGCTCGTCAATTGTCAAGTCTCATAGAAAAGGGCAATTCATTTCAAAAACATCCTTTTGAAATTACATCTCTTTCTTAAATACATATAATCCCATCACAAATCATTTTCTCAATCACAAAAATCATTACCATTTCACAAATCAAATCCCACAAAGCTCGACCCCTCCCTCGGGTCTACCTTGAACAATCACAATCACACGTATGTATAAAAATTAGGTCACTATATCACAAGTGACTATGTGGGCCAACTACATCATAAATCATCCCAGAACACACGCATTCAGGTGTGCGGGGTATCGTGTTGGCATGAAGGTGGATTATCCCTCGCCAGACTTTCTCATCATAAAATCACCACGCGGTACATCGTACTCCATGTGATATATACGATACATCGTACTCTGTGGACTCATATTGTGGTTGGGGGTGCCAGTCGTAGGTCTTATCTACCCCATACCAAGAACTTGCCATACTTGTGTAGGAGAGCCTCCCTGCCAAACAGAGCCTCCCCACCCCTCCAGGGCTTAAGGATGTTGGCTTAAGAATCCTTCCGTAAGAGAGCCTCCCCACTGAACAGAGCCTCCCCGCCTCCTCGGGCTTAAGGATGTAGGCTTAAGGATGTAGGGTTTGAGGATCTTACCAACTTCCACGACATAATACGTACCACAATGTGCAAACTTGTGCAAACAAAGCTCTAGCACGATTCATGTATCAGATCATAAAGAAACCACGTACGAGCACAGCTCCCATACGTTTATACGCATAAGAAAATCACTCGAAAGTCACGTACCAGCAGAAACTCCAGTACGATTTATAAAATATTACCACAATTCAAATTAAAGTGCGAGCTAAGCTCCAAGACATTTCAAACATGGGAAAACATCAATATGCAGTGCAAGCTGGGCTCTAGCACGGTTTAATTCATATAACATGATAGGCGGCTCATAAACATTCAAAAAACAAATCTCAAAGCACATTTAGCACCTCGCATGTGCTATCACACAACATCATTCAAACACTAGCCAGCCTATCCATCAATTTGTTTAAAACAAAGCAATAAGTTTTGTGAAAACATTCAAAACATTTGATTTATGCAATTATTAGCCTTACTATCCCATTTCTTTATAACACCATTTCAATAACGAAATCTCATACAAATAATCATAGTTACTTCCACACATCGTCAAACACATTTCTATAAACTCACCAAAGCCCTATACACCCACAAAATACGAGCAGCTACCTCTATATACTTACAGAATTCCTTTACCTGGAATCGCGATGCATGATTCCACTTCCTTAAAGCTGCTTACTCGTGCGGTTCGATTTTTCTCCAACGAACTCTCTGGAACTGCACATAATTGTATTTCGCATCATTATAGTCCATATATCACAACTCTCGCATTTACTATAGTCGATTCGACCTATAGTTTCTATTAACGCTCATAAGGCCTATTAACTCATTCCAAATCGATATTAAATAGATACTAAGCTCATAGTGTTCATATCCCATATATTTTCTCACTATGGCTTCTCCATCAACACTACATGTGCTTATTTTCCTAATTCCACTCAACCCACAATGTGGTTTCATTTACCTATTTCAAATCATCCATATTACTCAATTGACAACTTAGCAATTCCCACAAATCACCAACTCATCCAAATTACACTTTCTCACACTAGATTTATTCCATTTTCTAGGTTTAACTTATTCAAATACATCTTAGGTAGTTTCAACCATCACTAACAATACAAATAAACTCCAAAGTATATAAATAAACAATGTACTTAGGCTGGAGTATTAGAAACTTACCAAATCTAGTTTTTTTTTTCTCCAAAATGGGAAATGTTCCTTGCTCCTTCAATACAAACAATAGGACATTGGTTCCAAACTATGTTGTTCTTCTCTTTGAAATGAACAACTTTGTGTCTAATAGCTCTCTCTCAAATCTTAATGGAAATGAGTGGATTTAGGAGTGAGAAAGTTAGGTTTTGGGTTGGAAATGGAAAGAGTGATGTTTTTTTCCCGAAAGTTACAGATTTCAGCGCCCTTTTTTATAGAAATCACTTGATAAGATCGATCTGCACTAGGAGGAGATCGATCTGGTCCCCTTAAATCCCTCTTTTCACAGTATTTTAAGCATTAGATCGATCTGTCGAACCTTGAGATCGATCTACTCCAAACAGAGAGCTAAGGAGATTGATCTGTATGCTTGAGAATCGATCTTTTCATCTCAGAATGTTAGGAGATCGATCTGGCCCCATTGGAGATCGATCTGCTCTATTCCTCTACTCAAATAAGAGCATTTTGGCTCTTCCAAATCGATCTATCATCCTATGAGATCGATCTGGCCTTCATATTTTCCAGATTTTGCTGCAATTTTCTACAGTAACTTCACACAAAACATCCTCAATTTGCTGTCATAGTCATTTTCTCATCCAACCACCTTTAAGACTTGAAAATGGCACCCATTCATACCTTATACATATTAGAACTTGTGTGTATTCTTTGTATAGCCAAAAGTATACCATACCAAGCTAAATGGAAGTACAACTTCATTTCATTTCACCACACTACTCTTTTTGTGTTCCTATCACATTCATCACTTATAAAAGCTCATTTCTTCATATTCATACATAATGAAACTTGTATGTACATTACAAACTCATATTACACGTATGTACATTACATGTATAGACTTTACATTAATTGTACTTCACATTACACGTACATTACCACACTTATGAATCCAAGGTTTACATCCCAAAAATACGGGTCTTACAGGCAAACTGCTCTAGCAACTCATGTTCCCTGGCCATCATATACAATACCATCCCAAGGCTCTTCTTGCTCAACGCATCAGCTACGACGTTAGCCTTACCCGAATGATAAAGTATCTCACAATCATAGTCCTTTAGAAGCTCTAGCCATCTTCTCTATCTCATGTTTAATTCTTTCTGTGAGAACAGATATATAAGGCTCTTGTGGTCGGTAAATATTTGAAACTTTTCACCATACAAGTAGTGGCATCATACCTATAATGCAAACACTACTGCTGCTAACTCCAAATCATGGGTCGGATAGTTCTTCTCATGGTCCTTCAGCTGTCTAGATCCATAAGCAATTACCCTCCCATCCTGCATTAATACACAACCCAATCCCTGATGCGAAGGATCGGTATACACTGAAAATCCTCCTGAGCTGGTAGGGATAGTGAGAATCGGATCGGTGGTTAACCGACTCATCAACTCCTGAAAACTCTTCTCACAATCCTCATTTCACACGAATGGCACACTCTTTCGAGTGAGACGTGTCAACGGAGCAGCCAATTTCGGAAATCCCTCAATGAATCTCCGATAATACCCTAATAAACCTAGGAAACTCCTGATCTCGATGACTGTCCTCAGCTATTCCCACTGAACTACAGCCTCAATCTTGGATGGATCCACTGATACTCCATCCCTCAACACAACGTGTCCTAAAAACGAGATTTGTTACAACCAAAAATCACACTTGCTGAGTTTAGCATACAACTTCTGCTCACGTAGAGTCTGTAATACAATCCTAAGGTGCTTCTCATGCTCCTCCTCAGATTTCGAATATACCAATATGTCATCGATGAAGACGATAACAAACTGATCCAAATATGGCTTGAACACATCATTCATCAAAGCTATAAAAGCTGCGGGAGCATTCGTCAATCTGAATGGCATAACCTAAAATTCAAAATGGCCATATCGAGTCCTAAATGTTGTCTTGGGTACATCTCCACTTCAAACTCTCAACTGATGATACTCAGACCTCAGATCAATCTTAGAAAAGACCTGCGCTCCTCGTAACTGATCCAACAAATCATCAATTATGGAAGGGGATACATATTCTTGATGGTTACCTTATTCAACAATCTGTAATCAATACACAATCGGAGACTTCCATCCTTCTTTTTTACAAAAAAAACCGGTGCTCCCCAAGGCGAAACACTCGATCTGATGAAACCCCTATCCAACAACTCTTGTAACTATCTCTTGTTCTCCTCCAACTCAACTAAGGCCATACAATACGGTGGTTTGGATATAGGTTCAGTACCAGACACCAAATCTATACAGAACTCCATCTCTCTGTCTGGTGGTAACCCTGTGTCACACCCCAATTTTAGGTGTCCTTTATTCATACTTACTCTACTACGGTTGGGCTATAAGGCGATGCAATTACTTAATTTCCTTGAATTTACAGCGAAAATATTTAAAATTTAATTCACACTCCCAGGTGTGCGTAAATATACAAAACTAATTGTATAATAATATCTTTACATAACATCCCCATAAAACTATTACATTTCTAAGGTATAACTGTGTGATACAAGATAATAGATACAAAATGCTCTTGTGTATACTGTTCTTATACCTTTTCAATTGATAAGAGTTATCCAATGCAAAAAGGAATCTAGAGACCATAGCTCTCTTACTTCTTAGTACCTAGAGGGGGAAATAGTGGGATGAGCAAACCACAGCTCAGTAAGGAAATGAATGCTAGCAGGTAGATATCAACCTACATAGCCCATGCATGTATAAACCAAAACCATGTTTTCATTATAAATGGAAATATTGTACGAAAATGCTTTTAAACATACATTTCTCATTTGCATTTTCATGTAAATCATATATGTCATGCTTCCATTTTAGAATATGATTCATAAAACAATGCCCTCACGGCACAAGTGTTTAAATCAGAGATTTATCAAAACACAAAATCTCTTTACTTTCTCAATCATATCTTTTTCCTCAAATCTCTTTCTTTTCTGAGTTGTATCTGTTTCTCGAATCTCTGAGACAGGAATGGAATTTTAGGCAATCAAATATCCATGACGTATGGCCATAGTCAGTGATCCTAGGCCTCACTGATTAGGTGTGCACAGGGCATCACTTCGCCTAAAGGGGGATGGGTCAGTCTTACCCTCCGGCCCATCTCAATCAACCTCATCTTCTCATATACTCACAGTATAAGGTATGTCATGTGTCATCTATGCGATACTTGTACTCACGTGCACCCAGCACGGTACATAGTATACCAACGGACAACTACACAGTACTACGTACGACCGTGGACCCAAGTCCATACTCCAACTCTGATGAACTTTTCATCATGAACCATGTCTTATATACCAGGCGAGCATGCAGCGTGACATGCAGTCATCGCAAGGCTCTAGCCAGTACGATTTATTGTTAAGGCTCAGCTCGTTCAAAGGCCATCGGCTGGCATCCCCTTGGGTCCCAGACCCATAGGTTTACCTCAACTCAATAAAAACAGGTGAGAGCAAAGCTTCAACAGTTTTCTCAAAACCATCGTGCGAGTTAAACTCCAGCACGACACATCAAAAGCATAGAAACATGTGCGAGCTAACACTCCCGTACATAGTCAAAGTCATTAAAACGGGTGTGAGCTAGAGCTCCAACACCAAATCTCATCTCAAATATGATAGATGGCTATTTTCTCTCTTTAAAACTCAAAACATGTTTATTTATACAACATGTCTCTTCATGCTAAAACATGTAAAATTAGCCAACCTATCATCATCATTTCTCAATCACCAATATCAATACAAAATTGAGAAAAACATTGAAAACATGCATATCATGCTATTTCCTTACCCCATCCCATTTCTCAATACATATATATCATAGTACATTTCATGCTTCCGTATCATTTCATAGAATCGTAGTAATGTACTAATTCTAGCATTATATCTACGAAATTACCGTAAAATACACATGAACATCTTTATAGCTAACACACAGTCCCTTACCTCGATTTACTTGAGTGCAACTCTCATCCTTTACGCTTCTCGCGTTCTTATCTCGACTTGCCCTGGCGTATCGTTGGGAGCTGCAATTCGTCCATCAAGCACTTAAGTTAACGTTTCTAATTCTTGTTCAACTAAGCATTTATCCAATGCCTTAAATATACCTATTACCCCTTGTGGTAAATCTCACAATTTATCCCAATATCAGCACATCCAAATCGTACCCACAACACAATCATCCTCTTAAGATAACTCATTCATCATTAATATTTCTACATTCTACTTTCTCACACTAGACTATTTCTAGGTTACGGTGGATTCTTTACTTTTTAGGTAGTTTCTATCATTTCTATGCATACTAACATTTCCCAGATCAATGTCCAAACAAATATACTTGGGTATTTGCATTAGAAACTCACCTACCTTGATTTCCTCCTTGCTCCAATAGAAATGCACCTTTTTACTTAAATCCAACAAATGGGAAAAATGCCTCCCAACTATGTTGTTCTCCTCTTTGATGTGAACAACTTTGTCTCTAATAGCTTTCCCTCAAATCTCACTGAAAATGGCTGGATTTAGGAGTGAGAAAGTTAGGTTTTTAAGTTGAAATGAAAAGGGTGAAGTGTTTTTTCGAAATCTACAGATTCACTGCTCCTATTTATAGAATTAGCTTGATGAGATCGATCTGTTATAGGAGTGGATCGATCTGGTCCCTTTAAATCCCTCTTTTTCACGACATTTTAAGCATGAGATCGATCTGTCGAAGCTTGAGATCGATCTGCTCCAAACAGAGAGCTAAAGAGATCAATCTGTGTGCTTGAGGATCGATCTTTTTATTACAGAATGTTTAGGAGATCGATCTGGCTCCATTGGAGATCGATCTGCCCTATTCCATTGCTCAAATACAAGCATTTTGGCTCATCTAGATCGATCTCTCATCCTATGAGATCGATCTGGCCTGTATAATTTCTAAATTTTGCTGCAGTTTCCTGCAAAAACTTATACCAAAACATCCTTAATTTGCTGCCATGGTCATTTTCTCATCCAATCATCTTTGAGACTTGAAAATGGCATCCATTAATACTTCATACATATTAAAACTTGTGTAGAATCTCTGTATGGCCAATGGTCCATGATATAAACCAAATGGAAGTGCACCACTTATGCAAATCTTCCTTCCATTTTACCACACTACTCATATTCTATCTTATTCACATTTTTCACATGTTTATGTCCATTTCTTCATACTCATTCATAATGTAACTTGTACGTACAATCACGACTCTTATTACAAGTGTGTACATAATCTTATGGACTTAGATTACATATAATTCACATTACGAATGTATCATCATAAAATTATACATATACAGGGTCTCACATTCTCCCCCACTTAGAAAATTTGGTTCTCTAAATTAGAACCAACTCAATCTGTGAATAACTCGGGATACTTCTCCCGCATCAAACTTTCCAATTCCCATGTGGCCTCTTCCACGGTGTGATGTTGCCACAAGACCTTAACCAATGAAATCATCTTATTTCGCAACACCTTCTCTTTTCTGTCCAATATTTGGATCGGTCTCTCGATATACAACATATCCTCCTTGAGCTCCAACGGCTCATAGCTAATTACATGTGTCAGATTCGGGTAGTACTTCCAAAGCATAGAAACATGGAAGACATTATGGACTTCTGCTAGCTTAGGTGGTAAGGCTAGCCTATATGCTCCATCTCCCATTCTATCTAAGATCTCAAAGGGACCAATGTAACAAGGACTTAGTTTTCCTTTCTTCCCAAACCTCGTTATTCCCTTAGAAGGAGATACTCTCAAAAATACGGACTCATCCACATCAAACTGAAGTAGTCTCTGTCTCCTATCAGCGTAGCTCTTTTATCGACTTTGAGCTATTCGTAACCTCTTGCATATTATCTGAACATCCTCAGAGGCTTGTTTAACCAAGTCGGGAGCGAGCAACTATCTGTCACCAACTTCTTCCCAACCAATGGGCGATCGGCATCTACGACCATATAGTGCCTCATAAGGGGCCATACTAATACTTGGGTGATAACTGTTATTGTAGGTGAACTCAATCAATGGCAAGTGATCAGCCCATGAGTCGCTAAAATCCAGCACACATGCTCTCAACATATTATCCAGGGTCTGTATAGTCTTCTCTGACTGACCATCTGTCTGAGGATGAAAGCAGTGCTAAAACTCAACTGGGTCCCTATCCCTTCCTAAAAATGTCCCCAGAAGTGGAAAGTGAAGCGGGCATCTCGATCAGAAACAAGACTCACTAGGACTCCATGCAACCTCACTATTTCTCGCACATACAGGTTCGCCAGTGCACTCAATGTATCTGTAGATCTCATGGCTAAAAAGTGTGTCGATTTCATTAACCGATCTACTACCACTCATATAGCATTATGGTTCTTACGGGTTCTCGTAACCCCATCACAAAATCCATGGTGACGTGCTCCCACTTCCATGTTGGTATCGGTAGAGGTTGCAACAATCCTCCTGGTTTCTGATGCTCAACCTTTACCTGCTGACAAATGAGACATCTATCGACATACCTAGCTATGTCTCTCTTTATTCCAGACCACTAATATACCTTTTAAAGATTTTGATACATCTTACTACTCCTCGGGTGTACTGTATATCTCGATAAGTGAGCCTCTGACAAGATCAACTTTCTCAGCTCTAAATCCTTAGGAACTCATATTCTATCTCCAAACCTTAGTACTCCATCTGAACTTAAAACAAAATCCGTACCCTTCCCCTCTGAATTTGGCTAATCATGTCAATACACCATTGATCAATTTACTGAGCTTGTCAGATTCTCTCAATCAACTCTGGTTCTAATCTCAAGCTAGTAATAATCTCATAACTACCAATCTCAAGTACGGTCATATCCAGACTAAGGTTTGTGAATTGTTCCAACAACTCGTGCTCTTTAACCATCATATGTGATACCAACCCGAGACGTTTTCTACTCAATGCATCGACAACCACATTCGCCTTCCCCAGATGGTACAAGATCTCACAATCTTAGTCCTTGAGGAGTTCTAACCACCTTCTCTGTCTCATATTTAACTCCTTCTGTGAGAATAGATACTTCAGACTCTTGTGATCTGTAAAGATCTGAAATCTCTCACCATACAAGTAGTGGCACCATATATTCAATGTGAATACTACGACTGCCAACTTCAAATCATGAGTGGGGTAGTTTTTTTCATGATCTTTCAGCTGTCTAGATCCATAAGCTACTACCCTTCCATCTTGCATCAAAACATAACCTAGTCCTTGATGCGAAGCATTTATATACACCGAGTAGTTCCCTGAGCTGTTAGGGATGATAAGAATCGGTGCGGTGGTTAATCTGCGCTTAAATTCTTGAAAACTCCTCTCACAAGCTTCATTCCATGTAAACTCAACAATCTTCCTCGTAAGACGTGTCAATGGAGCAGCCAATCTAGAGAAACCCTCTACAAATCTATTGTAGTAACCAGCCAAACCTAGAAAGCTTCTGATCTCTGTGACTGTCCTGGGCTGTGCCCACTGAACAACGACCTCAATCTTAGATGGATCTACTGACACCCCATCCTTCGATACAACATGGCCTAAAAAGGAAATATGTTCTAGCCAAAAGTCACATTTACTCAGTTTGGCATACATCCTTCTCTCTCGGAGGGTTTGCAAAACAATCCTTAAGTGTTGCTTATGATCTTCCTTGGACCTTGAATACACCAATATATCATCAATGAAAACGATCATGAACTGGTCCAAGTACGGCTTGAATATCTCATTCATTAGAGCCATAAAAGCTGCTGGCACATTAGTCAACCCAAAAGGCATCACCAGGAATTCGTAAAGGCCATAGCGGGTGCGAAAAGCTATCTTGGGCACATCCTCCTTCCGAATCTTCAATTGATGATACCCAGACCTTAGATCTATCTTGGAAAAGATCTGTGGTCACCGAAGCTAATCCAATAAATCATCAATACGCAGCAATGGGTACTTATTCTTGATGGTAGCCTTGTTCAACATCCGATAGTCAATACATAACCTGAGGCTCCCATCTCTCTTCTTCACAAATAATACCGGAGCTCTCCATGGTGAGACACTTAGTCTTATAAACCCCTTGTCCAACATATCTTGCAACTGTTTCCTTAATTCCTCTAGCTCAACTGGAGCCATCCTATATGGTGACTTGGATATTAGCTCGGTTCCAGGCATCAAGTCGATACCAAATTTCGTTTCTCTATCTGGTGGCAATCCCGGTAGGTCATCTGGAAAGACATCTGGGAATTCTCTAACCACTGAATGTCCTCCATATTCGGATGTACTTTGTCCAAATTCACCACATAAGCAATAAAACCTTCAAAACAACATTCAAGTCACTTATACCAATGTACTTTTCTTATCACAAAATTTAAGATTTCATTTCTTCTCTTAAAATCTTACATCGCATTCTTCGGGTAGAGAAAATGTAATAGACTTAATGTGGCAATCTAAGACAGCATGATTGGTGGCTAACCAATCTATTCCCAAAATTACATCAATATCATACATATTTAACAAAATCAGGTTGGCTGTCATGCACGTATCTCCTACCCTCACTTTACAATCTTTATACACTTGCTCGGCTAATTAGCTAACTCTCATTGGAGTACTTATTAGTAAAGTCCTACTCAAGTATGTAGGTTCTACAAAACCTTTTAACTTTGATGCACATGCAGGTGATATAAAGGAATGCGTAGTACCAGAATCAAACAAAGCTATAACCTCCAAATTGAAAATCAAGATTGTACCTTTTATCACTTCAGAAGAGGTATCAGCTGATGCCTGGTCTATCGTATACACCCTGCCTTGACCCACAACTTGTTTCCCCTTTTCTTCAACCGAGGCTTTCTTTCTTGCAGGAGGTGTAACTGTAGGAACTCTCTCTGGCTCCTTACCCCTCTGTGGAATTACCTCCACATCTGAAGCATCGTGTACCTTGTAGGTAACAGGGCCTACCACCATGATATCGGCCACATGCTCTACACTAATTCGTAGTCGATCGGGGTCCACCGATCACTATGCCCCAAGCTGGTGTCTAAGTCGAAGGCATAAAAGGTCTAACAGCTTTTTTCTGAAACTCATCTACCTCTCTCTGACGCTTACTCATAAATTTATGACCAAATTTGGCACTCTTGCCATCTCCTAGCTTCCTTGGACCCTTATCCTTACCCCAACTGAACTCAGAAGTCTGTAGGTCATAATTCTGCTCACATAACTGGGCTCGTCGCACAACCTCTCTATAGGTAGCAACATCAAATGGGGCCAACTTCGCTTGGATTGAAGGCCTGAGTCCATCTACAAATCTACGGACACTTATAGCTTCACTCTTGCTAGAGTCTGGATCATATCTGCTTAGTGAAGTGAATCGTGACTCGTACTCATCAACTGTTTGATTCCCTTGAGTCAGATTCAGAAATTCCATCTGTAACCAACGTCGAGCGGTATCTGGAATGTATTGCTCTCTGAAAGCGCTCAAAAACATATCCCACGTGATAGCCATACCTTGAGCTCTAAACATAGGCCTGGTGGACTTCCACCAATGCTCTGCTTCGCCTCTCAGTATAAAGGCCGCTGTACCGCTGTACCAGGTGTACCCTCAAACCTAGCCATGATCTGACCCATCATGGTCATCATCGTGCGCATATCTTTCTCTAATCTGGTTATCTGAGGATCGAAAGCCTCTATCTGCTCCTGGGGCTCATGATTAGAGGATGATCTACTGTGCCTCTCAGTCCTGTCATTCCGCCCTTGAGCTCTCGAGCTCTCTCCCCTCTTGCAGTGTCTCTCAGGCATATCTCTCAAGCCTGATAACTTTCCTGTATTTATAGAAAACTTTTAATTCACTACCAGCTCCGTATTCACATTTGTATCTAAATATCGCATAATAACTTTGGGATGTATGTTTTCTTAGTCCTAAACATCGACTCACATCAGACCAACCATGCTCTGATACCAAATCTGTCACACCCCACTTTCAGGTGTCCTTTATTCATACTTACTCTATTACGGTTAGGCTGTGAGGAGATGCAATTACTTAAGTTCCTTGAATTTACAGTGAAAATATTTAAAATTTAATTCACTCCCAGGTGTGCGTAAATATACAAAACTAATTGTATAATAATATCTTTACATAACATCCCCATAAAACTATTACATTTCTAAGGTATAACTGTGCGATACAAGATAATAGATACAAAATGCTCTTGTATACACTGTTCTTATACCTTTTCAATTGATAGGAGCTGTCCAATGCAAAAAGGAATCTAGAGACCACCACTCTCTTACTTCTCAGTACCTGGAGGGGAAAATAGTGGGATGAGCAAACCACAGCTCAATAAGGAAATGAATGCTAGCAGGTAGATATCGTACTACCTACAAAACCCATAAATGTATAAACCAAAACCATATTTTCATTATAAATGGAAATATTATACGAAAATGCTTTTAAACATACATTTCTCATTTGCATTTTCATGTAAATCATATATGTCATGCTTCCATTTTAGAACATGATTCATAAAACAATGCCCTCACGGCACAAGTGTTTAAATCAGAGATTTATCAAAACACAAAATCTCTTTACTTTTTCAATCATGTCATTTCCTCAAATCTCTTTCTTTTATAAGTTGTATCTGTTTCCCGAATCTCTGAGACAGGAATGGAATTTTAGGCAATCAAATATCCACGACGTATGGCCATAGTCAGTGATCCCAGACCTCACTGATCAAGTGTGCACAGGGCATCACTTCGCCTAAAGGGGGATGGGTCAATCCTACCCTCCGGCTCATCTCAATCAACCTCATATCCTCATATACTCACGGTATAAGGTACGCCATGTGTCATCTACGCGATACTCGTACTCACGTGCACCCAGCACGGTACATAGTATACCAATAGACAACTACACAGTACTACGTACGACCGTGGACCCAAGTCCATACTCCAACTCTGATGGACTTTTCATCCTGAACCATGTCTCATATACCAGGAGAGCATGTAGCGTGACACGCAGTCATTGCAAGGCTCCAGCGTGGTACGATTTATTGTTAAGGCCCAGCCCGTTCTAAGGCCGTCGGCTGGCATCCCCTGGGTCTCAGACCCCTAGGTTTACCTCAGCTCAGTAAAAACATGTGCGAGCAAAGGTTCAGCACTTTTCTCAAAACCATCGTGCGAGTTAAACTCCAGAATGACACATCAAAAGCATAGAAACATGTGCGAGCTAACACTCCCGCACATAGTCAAAGTCATTAAAACGGGTGTGAGCTAGAGCTCCAACACCAAATCTCATCTCAAATATGATAAATGGCTATTTTCTCTCTTTAAAACTCAAAACATGTTTATTTATGCAGCATGTCTCTCCATGCTAAAACATGTAAAATTAGCCAACCTGTCATCATCATTTCTCAATCACCAATGTCAATACAAAATTAAGAAAAACATTGAAAACATGCATATCATGTTATTTCTTTACCCCATCCCATTTCTCAATATATATATATCATAGTACATTTCATGCTTTCGTATCATTTCATAGAATCGTAGTATCGTACTAATTCTAGCATTGTATCTATGAAATTACCGTAAAATACGCACGAACATCTCTATAGCTAACACACAGTCCCTTACCTCGATTTACTTGAGTGCGACTCTCCTCCTTTATGCTTCTCGCGTTCTTATCTCGACTTGGCCCGATGTATCGTCGGGAACTGCAATTCGTCGATCAAGCACTTGAGTTAACGTTTCTAATTCTTGTTCAACTAAGCATTTATCCAATGCCTTCAATATACCTTTTACCCCTTGGGGTAAATCTCACAATTTATCCTAATATTAGCATATCCAAATCGTACCCACAACACAATCATCCTCTTAAGATAACTCTTTCATCATTAATATTTCTACATTCCACTTTCTCACATTAGACTATTTCTAGGTTACGGTGGATTCTTTACTTTCTAGGTTGTTTCTATCATTTCTATGCATACTAACATTTCCCACATCAATGTCCAAACAAATATACTTGGGTATTTGCATTAGAAACTCACCCACCTTGATTTCCTCCTTGCTCCAATAGAAATGCACCTTGTTGCTTAAATCCAACAAATGGGAAAAATGCCTCCCAACTATGTTGTTCTCCTCTTTAATGTGAACAACTTTGTCTCTAATAGCTTTCCCTCAAATCTCACTGAAAATGGCTGGATTTAGGAGTGAGAAAGTTAGGTTTTGAGTTGAAATGAAAAGGGTGAAGTGTTTTTCCGAAATCTGCAGATTCACTACTCCTATTTATAGAATTGGCTTGATAAGATCGATCTGCTATAGGAGGGGATTGACCTGGTGTCACGACCCTCAACTTACCAAAATACGTATAAAATTTTCACATTTTCATGCATCAACTGTTAATCATCCTTCCTCGATCGTGAACAACCACACTCTTAACAGTTGGGCTGTGTGCCGACGTCTAACTCACTCCACCATACCAATTCAATTTGTATATTATTCATAGGTAAACACTTGTATAAATGTATATATATCAGAGTTTTTACATGTGTTTACATTGTTTTACATCCCCACTAGTTACATATAAAATGCTACTGTGCTATCGTAAGTTTAGATATAAAATTTCAACAGTGTGTATACCTTTAGCGATGGGATGCAGCCGATTACCAAAAAGGGAACACCTCCAGTCACGCTCAATCTATACTCAACACTCTGTAGAGAGGGAGAAAATAAGGGGGGGTGAGCAAACCACACGCTCAGTAAAGCAATCATGCGAACAGGTAGATACTGCACTATCTACGTGATCGTGATGCCATGCTCAAAAGCATTTAATTCATCATTTATCTCAAAACATGAGTGTATGATTGTGTTAATGGTATGTAAAGCATTCATGCTATTAAAATCCAGTGCACATGTCAACTCAATGCATGGTATAAATCATCATGCATAATTCACAATAAAAGCATGGCATTACCCATCATGCATTTTTCTCAAATAGCATGGCATTAACCATCATGCATTTTCATAATAAAGCATGGCATTAAACATCATGCATCCGTGCACTTTAAAAACCATTAACAAATCAATTCATCACTGGTCAGGTCTCGGCCCATCCCTCGGACTTTCCTGACCCACAAATCATTTCAAACATGGATTTATTCTCAAGCAATAGACATGTGAGATAGGCAGTTCAACAACAGGTAATAACCTCAAGGCCTATGTACATAACCTGTGATACCGACTACACGGATCAGGTGTGCGGGATATCACCACCATCTGCTTCCACATGGGAGGTGGGTCAAATCCTACCCGCCGGTCCATAGCATATCTCATCCGAAGATGGCACATCACATCTCAACATGGTACAATGTACTCCATGCTACATGCACGATACAACGTATTCCGTGGACCCAATCATTATATCACGCCACATCTCAAACGCACGTGTGAGCCTATTTAATCGGTACGACCTCTTGTCTACCCGAAGCTCCTAACACGGGTAATTAATCATGTCAAAACAATGCACGTGTGAGCCTATTTAATTGATGTGACACCCAGTCTACTCGAAGCTCCAAACACGGCAACATGCAAGGTGGGCATCCAGTGCGAGACAAACTCGAAGCACAATGCCAAAACAATTATGAATTCCATGTGAAAACTAGTGCCTCTTGCACTCATGTGTATAAAACACGTCAAATCTCGTGCGAGTCATACTCTAGCACGCTTTCATACTCACGAAATCATGTAGGTGGCTCAAAACTTTGCAAAATATGGTTAACAAAACCAAAACACACTCATTTCTTTTGCAAATCATTTCAATGTTAGCCAACCTACCAATCATTTGCTAAAAAGCAATAAAACATGATTTTCAAAGCAATATGCTTTTGTTTTCATGCACATTTTATCAAACTCCCAACTTTTGCCCTTCGATCACTCGACATCATTTCCTAATGTCTCATGCATTCTAGCAAAGCATTTAATGCGTCCAAGTTGCGCACAGATATCTCTAAGAGTTCACACAATTCCCTTACCTCGATTTACTTAGTGTGACTCCTTTCCCCTTAGCTTCTCACGCTCTTGGCTCAACTCGCCCCTGCGTATCCTTAGAAGCTGCGATTTATTCATTAAATCAATTGAGTTAATGTTTTTAACCCATAATTGACCTCACTAGTCAATATTATTCACTTATGCATTTAACCAATGCCTTAATCCACATTTTGCCCCTTTTAGGTAAATCTTACAATTTATCCACCAACAACATCTTAAAATCATACCCATAACCCTATTAATAACTTCTACATATCTCATTCATCATTAATCTCCATACATTCCACTTTCTCACTCTAGACCATTTCTAGGTCATAATCATTCCAATGCATTTTAAATAGTTTCTAACCATCCATACTCATGCCAAACAACTCCAAAATCACTTAAATAGACAATGTACCATAGTTGGAGTGTTAGAATCTTACCCAATTTGATTTCTCTTCTTGATCCAAATGACAATGCCTTTTTCTCCTTCAATACCAACAATGGGAAAATGCCTTCCAACTATGTTGTTCTCCTCTTTGATAGGAACAACTTTGCCTCTAATGGTCTCTCTTCAAATCTTACTGAAAATGGCTGATTTTAGAGAGAGAAAGTTAAGTTTTTGGGTTGAAAGTGGAAGGTTAGTGTTTTTCCCAAAATTTTCTGATTTTCAGCACTCCTTATATAGAAATAGCTTGAGGAGATCGATCTAGTCCAAGAGGAGATCGATCTGGTCCCCTTAAATCCCACTTTTTCACAGCATTTTAAACATGAGATCGATCTGTCGAAGCATAAGATCGATCTGCTCCCAAACAGAGAGCTAAGGAGATCGATCTGGGTGCTTGAGGATCGATCTTTTCATTACAGAATGCTTTGGAGATCGATCTGGCTCCATTGGAGATTGATCTGCTCCACTCCATTGCCCAAATAAGAGCATTATGGCTCTTCCAGATCGATCTCTCATCCTATGAGATCGATCTGCCCTTCACGATTTCCAGATTTTCTGCAGTTCTTCTGCAGCAACACTTACCAAACTTCATACATTTTGTTGCCATGATCATTTTCTCATCCAATCATCTTTGAGGCTTGACAATGACATCCATCCACACTTCATACACATTAAAACTTATGTAGAATGTTTGTATGACCAATGGTACTTAATATAAACAAAAATGGAAGTGCACAACTTATGCAATTCTACTTCCATTTTACCAAACTACTCATAATCCATTCTACACACATTCTCCACATGTTTAAGTCCATTTCTTCACATTCATACATAATGTAACTTGTATGTACAATTACCACTCTCATTACAAGTGTGTACATTAACTTATGGACTTACATCACATATACTTCACTTATGAATTCATAGTACAACTCTATTTACATTTCTATGTACATATATACCCTTATACATATACGGGGTCTCACATTCTCCCCCACTTAGAAAATTTAGTCCTCCAAATTAGAACCAATTATTTGGTGAACAACTCGGGATACTTCTCCCGCATCAAACTCTCCAATTCCCATGTGGCTTCTTCCATAGTGTGATGTTGCCAAAGTATTTTCACCAAGGGAATTGTCTTTGTCCTCAACACTTTCTCTTTTCTGTCTAATACCCGAACTGGCTTCTCAACATATGTCATACCCTCGTTGAGCTCCAATGGCTCATACCTTATTACATGTGTCGGGTCCGAGTGATACTTCCTCAACATGGATACGTGGAAGATGTTGTGCACACTTGCCAACTCTGGTGGCAATGCCAACCTATAAGCCTTGTCTCCCACTCTCTCCAAAATCTCAAAGGGTCCGATGTATCTAGGGCTCAGCTTGCCCTTCTTACCAAACCTCATAATACCCTTTGAAGGGGAAACTTTCAAAAACACTGACTCACCCACATCAAACTCTAGTGGTCTTCATCTCCTGTCAGCATAACTCTTTTACCTGCTCTGAGCTATCCGTAACCTCTCACATATCAATTGGTCGTCCTCAGAGGCTTGTCTAACCAAGTCGGGAGCAAAGATCTGTCTGTCACTAACCTCTTCCCATCCAATAAGGGAACGGCATCTACGCCCATACAGTGCCTCATATGGTGCAATCTCCATACTCGCATGAAAACTGTTATTATATGCGAACTCTGCGAGTGGCAAATGGTCATCCCAGGAGCCCCCAAAATCCAATGCACACGCTCTCAACATATCCTCCAGGGTCTGTATAGTCCTCTCTGACTGACCATCTGTCTGAGGATGAAATGCGGTGCTAAAACTCAACTGGGTCCCCATCGCTTCCTGAAAACTTTCCTAAAAGTGGGAAGTGAAGTGGGCATCCCTATCAGAAACAACGCTCACTGGAATTCCATGTAGCCTCACTATCTCGCGCACATATAGGTTCGCTAACTGGCTCAGAGTATCGGTAGCTCTCATAGCTAGAAAATGGGCTGATTTCGTCAACCGATCCACAATCACCCATATGGCATCATAACCTCTACGGGTCCTCGGCAAACCCATCACAAAATCCATGGTGACATGCTCCCACTTCCATGTCGATACGGTAGAGGCTGCAATAACCCTGCAGGCTTCTGATGCTCTACCTTCACCCGCTAACAAACGAGACACTTAGCAACATATTCAGCAATGTGCTTTTTCATTCTAGACCACCAATAAACCTTTCGAAGGTTTTGATACATCTTAGTACCCCCTGGATGTATCGTATACTTCGATGAGTGGGCCTCTGTTAAGATCAACCTTCTGATCTCTGCATCTTCAGGAACACATATCCTACCTCTAAACCTCAACAATCCATCCGAACTTAACCCAAAGTCCGCCTCTGTACCCCTCTGTATCTGCCCGACAATATCACTACACTGCTGATCAACTCGCTGAGCCTGTCGGATTCGATCTACCAGATTCGGTTCCAACTGCAGGCTAGCTATCATAAATCCACTATCAGCGTCAGGTGGGGTCATATCCAAACTGAGGTTCGTGAACTGTTCCAACAGCCCGTGTTCCCTGACCATCATAAATGACACCATCCCGAGATGCTTCCTACTCAATGCATCAGCAACCACATTTGCCTTACCCAGGTGGTACAGGATCTCACAATCATAATCCTTTAACAGCTCGAGCCATCTCCTTTGTCTCATGTTCAACTCTTTCTGTGAGAACAGGTACTTAAGGCTCTTATGATCTATATAAATCTGAAATCTCTCACCATAGAGGTAGTGGCGCCATATCTTCAGCGCAAACACCACCGCTGCCAACTCCAAGTCATGGGTCGGGTAGTTCCTCTCATGATCCTTTAGCTATCTTAATCCATAAGCTACTACCTTCCCATCCTGCATCAATACACAGCCCAGTCCCAGATGTGAAGCATCCGCATACACCGAGAAACCTCCTGAGCTGGTAGGAATGGTGAGGATCGGAGCTGTGGTTAATCTCCTTTTCAGCTCCTCAAAACTTTCTTCACACTTATCGTCCCACACAAACTCCACATTCTTTCTTGTGAGGCGTGTCAAAGGAGCAGCTAACCTCGAAAATCCCTCTACAAACCTTCGATAATATTCAGCTAAACCCAGAAAACTCCTGATCTCCGTCACTGTCTGAGGTCTCTGCCACTAAACTACGGCCTCAATCTTAGATGGATCCACTGATACTCCATCCTTCGATACTATATGACCCAGAAAAGAGATCTGTTCCAACCAAAAGTCACACTTACTGAGTTTAGCGTACAGCTTCTTCTCTCGGAGGGTCTGTAGCACTATCCTTAGGTGCCTTTCATGCTCCTCTCTAGACCTTGAATACACCAGTATATCATCAATAAACACAATAACAAATTGATCCAAGTACTGGTGGAATACCTCATTCATCAAAGACATAAAAGCTGCGGGAGCATTCGTCAACCCGAATGGCATAACCATAAACTCATAATGTCCATACCGGGTGCGAAAAGCTGTCTTGGGTACATCTCCATCTCGTATCTTCAACTGATGGTACCTGATCTTAGATCTATCTTGGAAAAGACCTGCGCTCCCTTAAGCTGATCCAACAAGTCATTGATGCATGGAAGGGGATACTTATTCTTGATGGTGGCCTTATTCAACAACCGGTAATCTATACACAGTCGGAGGCTTCCATCCTTCTTCCTTACAAACAGAACCGGTGCTCCCCAACATGAGACGCTCAGTCTGATGAATCCCTTCTCCAGCAACTCTTGTAATTGTTTCCTTAACTCTTCCAACTCGACTTGAGCCATTCTGTACGGTGGCTTGGACATCGGCTCTGTACCAGGTGCCAAGTCTATACCAAACTCCATCTCCCTATCTGGAGGTAACCCGGGTAACTCATTCGGAAAGACATCTGGAAATTCCCTAACCACTGGAATGTCTCCCAATTCCGGACGTGCCTTATCCGTCTCAATCACAAAAGTGATGAATCCTTCACATTATTCTTTCCACCATTAGTATCATAAATCATCACATCACATACATAAATGAAATCAAATTTATCTTTCATACATCATGTATCAAGATTGTACTCATCACACTTATAATAATCATGTTCTTTAATTTCATTTCACAAAATTAACTACAAGATTGTCTATCTTTGGAAACATCAAAGTTTTTGCATGACAATCCATAACAACATGATTTGCAGCCAGCCAATCCATCCCTAGGATTACATCAAAATCACTCGTATTTAATAAAATCAAATCGGCTGCCGTTTCTTTACCTCTTATCCTCATCTTACAATCTCTATATACATGCTCAGTCAACTGACTATCATTCATAGGGGTAGATATCAACAACATCTTATCAAGCAGTGTGAGTTTTACATGCTTCATCAATTTACATGCAAAGGATAGCAAAATAAAGGAATGCGTGGCACCAGGATCAAACAGTACATAAGCTTCTAAATCAAAGATTTGGATGGTACCTTTTACCACATCCGATAACTGATCTGCAGTGTCCTGGTCCAACGCGTGCACTCGTCCTCTGCTTACACCCACTGCTTGCTTCCCCTTTTCCTCAGCTGTAGCCCTCCTCCTCGGAGCAGCTCTACCAACTGGAGCTCTCTCTGGCTCCTTGCCCTTCTGTGGGGCTCTCTCTGTCATCTCTGGGCAATCTCTAATTATGTGCCCTGGCTTCCCACATCTGAAGCATACTACAGGAGATCCATAGCACGGTCGAGTTCCATAGTACCTACCACACTTGCCACACTATTCCGTAGTAGGCCGTGGTCCTCCAATCATGATTCCCTTAGCTGGAGCAATGGCCGGATACATGGGAGTATCAACTGTCCTCTCCCGGATCTCATCAATTCTCGGCCTCTTTCCAGAGAATCTCTTACTTCTTTTATAACTGAAGCCTCTATCCATCATTGGTCTTTTCTTATCTCTGTCCCTCATCTTACCAACCTTTCCAAACTCTAAGGTGATTCTATCAACATCTTGTTCACACAATTGCGCCCTACGCACTGCCTCTTCATAGGTCGGTATATCTAGAGGAACCAATCTCAACCTGATGGTCGGTCTCAATCCATCCACAAACTTTTGGATTTTCTCGACCTCATTACCCATCGTGTTGGGATCATATCTGCCCAGGGATATAAAAGCAGTCTCATACTCATCCACAATCTTGCTCCCTTGGGTCAGTCTCAAAAATGCAATCTTTAGCTTCCGCTGTGCGGTATCCGGGACATACTGTCTCCGGAAGGCCTCTAGAAACACAACCCAGCTGATCTCAGTATGTTGGGCTCTCAAAATAGGCCTGATAGACTTCTACCAATGTTATGCTGATCCCTTCAGCATAAAAGTGGCAAACGCTACCATCTCGATAGTAGTGCACTCAAAGAACCCATATAATTTCTCGATCTCATTGATCCAATCCTCAGCCGCTACTGGGTCCTTTACTCCACTGAAAGACGGAGGTCCAAACTTCTGGAACTGCCGCAGTCTATCCAAATCATATCCATATCCCCAACCTCTACTGCCTGGCATAGCAACCGGCGTAGGCACATCCTGTGTGGGTGGGGTATCTGTCGTCTATGGCCTCTGGTCTTCCTTTGCCCGTGCCTCAGGAGCTGCCGCCTGCTCGGCATCACCCTGTGTAGCGAGACTCTATCTACCGCCAACTCTAGATAAAGATTGGGTGACCAACTCCACAATCATCTCAATGCTCCGTTCAATCCTCGCAAAGCGAGCCTCAATACTCTCGAGCCTCTCCTCTAGACCCTGTGGAGCGTGCTCAACATCAGCCTCCACCTCAACATCATCCTGAGCCTCGTGTGTTTCTGGCTCAACATGACCCCCAGGCCTACCTCTACAGCCTCGAGCCTGTGCTCTCATCCCTCTACCGCAACTGGTATTAGGCATACTTACTCAATTCCCTACATTCACAACCAATTACTAAGTCAATCCATCGACACACACAATTTGTATCTAAACAAGCACAGTAACTTGGGGATGTAATTTTCCACTTATTAAGTATTTTAGACACGACACACGTCAAACCAACTCGAGCTATGATACCAACTTCTGTCACGACCCTCAACTTACCAAAATACGTATAAAATTTTCACATTTTCATGCATCAATTGTTAATCATCCTTCCTCGATCGTGAACAACCACACTCTTAACAGTTGGGCTGTGTGCCGACGTCTAACTCACTCCACCATACCAATTCAATTTGTATATTATTTATAGGTAAACACTTGTATAAATGTATATATATCAGAGTTTTTACATGTGTTTACATTGTTTTACATCCCCAATAGATACATACAAAATGTTACTGTGCTATCGTAAGTTTAGATACAAAATTTCAACAGTGTGTATACCTTTAGCGATGGGATGCAGCGGATTACCAAAAAGGGAACACCTCCAGTCACGCTCAATCTATACTCAACACTCTGTAGAGAGGGGGAAAATAAGGGGGGGTGAGCAAGCCACACGCTCAGTAAAGTAATCATGCGAACAGGTAGATACTGCACTATCTACGTGATCGTGATGCCATGCTCAAAAGCATTTAATTCATCATTTATCTCAAAACATGAGTGTATGATTGTGTTAATGGTATGTAAAGCATTCGTGCTATTAAAATCCAGTGCACATTTCAACTCAAAGCATGGTATAAATCATCATCCATAATTCACAATAAAAGCATGGCATTACCCATCATGCATTTTTCTCAAATAGCATGGCATTAACCATCATGCATTTTCACAATAAAGCATGGCATTAAACATCATGCATCCGTTCACTTTAAAAACCATTAACAAATCAATTCATCACTGGTCAGGTCTCGGCCCATCCCTCGGACTTTCTTGACCCACAAATCATTTCAAACATGGATTTATTCTCAAGCAATAGACATGTGAGATAGGCAGTTCAACAACAGGTAATAACCTCAAGGCCTATGTACATAACCTGTGATACCGGCTACACGGATCAGCTGTGCGGGATATCACCACTATCTACTTCCACACGGGAGGTGGGTCAAATCCTACCCGTCGGTCCATAGCAGATCTCGTCCGAAGATGGCACATCACATCTCAACACGGTACAATGTACTCCATGCTACATGCACGGTACAACGTATTCTGTAGACCCAATCAACACATCATATCACGCCACATCTCAAACGCATGTGTGAGCCTATTTAATCGGTACGACCTCTTGTCTACCCGAAGCTCCTAACACGGCTAATTAATCATGTCAAAACAATGCACGTGTGAGCCTATTTAATCGATGTGACACCCAGTCTACTCGAAGCTCCAAACACGGCAACATGCAAGGTGGGCATCCAATGCGAGACAAACTCGAAGCACAATGCCAAAACAATTATGAATTCCATGTGAAAACTAGTGCCTCTTGCACTCATGTGTATAAAACACGTCAAATCTCGTGCGAGTCATACTCTAGCACGCTTTCATACTCACGAAATCATATAGGTGGCTCAAAACTTTGCAAAATATGGTTAACAAAACCAAAACACACTCATTTCTTTTGCAAATCATTTCAATGTTAGCCAACCTACCAATCATTGGCTAAAAAGCAATAAAACATGATTTTCAAAGCAATATGCTTTTGTTTTCATGCACATTTTATCAAACTCCCAACTTTTGCCCTTCGATCACCCAACATCATTTCCTAATGTCTCATGCATTCTAGCAAAGCATTTAATGCGCCCAAGTTGCGCACAGATATCTCTAAGAGTTCACACAATTCCCTTACCTCGATTTACTTGGTATGACTCCTTTCCCCTTAGCTTCTCACGCTCTTGGCTCAACTCGCCCCTGCATATCCTTGGAAGCTGCGATTTATTCATTAAATCAATTGAGTTAATGTTTTTAACCCATAATTGACCTCACTAGTCAATATTATTCACTTATGCATTTAACCAATGCCTTAATCCACATTTTACCCCTTTTAGGTAAATCTTACAATTTATCCACCAACAACATCTTAAAATCATACCCATAACCCTATTAATAACTTCTACATATCTCATTCATCATTAATCTCCATACATTCCACTTTCTCACTCTAAACCATTTCTAGGTCATAATCATTCCAATGCATTTTAAATAGTTTCTAACCATCCATACTCATGCCAAACAACTCCAAAATCACTTAAATAGACAATGTACCATAGTTGGAGTGTTAGAATCTTACCCAATTTGATTTCTCTTCTTGCACCAAATGACAATGTCTTTTTCTCCTTCAATACCAACAATGGGAAAATGCCTTCCAACTATGTTGTTCTCCTCTTTGATAGGAACAACTTTGTCTCTAATGGTCTCTCTTCAAATCTTACTGAAAATGGCTGATTTTAGAGAGAGAAAGTTAGGTTTTTGGGTTGAAAGTGGAAGGTTAGTGTTTTTCTCGAAATTTTCTGATTTTCAGCACTCCTTATATAGAAATAGCTTGAGGAGATCGATCTGGTCCAAGAGGAGATCGATCTGGTCCCCTTAAATCCCTCTTTTTCACGGCATTTTAAGCATGAGATCGATCTGTCGAAGAATGAGATCGATCTACTCCCAAACAGAGATCTAAGGAGATTGATCTGGGTGCTTGAGGATCGATCTTTTCATTACAGAATGCTTAGGAGATAGATCTGGCTCCATTGGAGATCGATCTGCTCCACTCCATTGCCCAAATAAGAGCATTCTGGCTCTTCCAGATCGATCTCTCATCCTATGAGATCGATCTGCCCTTCACAATTTCCAGATTTTCTGCAGTTCTTCTGCATCAACACTTACCAAACTTCATACATTTTGTTGCCATGATCATTTTCTCATCCAATCATCTTTGAGGCTTGACAATGACATCCATCCACACTTCATCACATTAAAACTTGTGTAGAATCTTTGTATGACCAATGGTACTTAATATAAACAAAAATGGAAGTGCACAACTTATGCAATTCTACTTCCATTTTACCAAACTACTCATAATCCATTCTACACACATTCTCCACATGTTTAAGTCCATTTCTTCACATTCATACATAGTGTAACTTGTATGTACAATTACCACTCTCATTACAAGTGTGTTTATTAACTTATGGACTTACATCACATATACTTCACTTATGAATTCATAGTACAACTCTATTTACATTTCTATGTACATATATACCCTTATACATATACGGGGTCTCACATCTGGTCCCTTTAAATCCCTCTTTTTCATGACATTTTAAGCATGAGATCGATTTGTCGAAACTTTAGATCGATCTGCTCCAGACAGAGAGCTAAGGAGATCGATCTGTGTGCTTGAGGATCGATATTTTTATTACAGAATGTTTAGGAGATCGATCTGGCTCCATTGGAGATCAATCTGCCATATTCTATTGCTCAAATACAAGCATTTTGGCTCATCCAGATCGATCTCTCATCCTATGAGATTAATCTAGCTTGCATAATTTCCAGATTTTGCTGCAGTTTCCTGCAGAAACTTATAGCAAAACATCCTTAATTTGTTGCCATGGTCATTTTCTCATCCAATCATCTTTGAATGTTGAAAATGACATCCATTAATACCTTCATACATATTAAAACTTGTGTACAATCCCTGTATGGCCAATGGTCCATAATATAAACCAAATAGAAGTGCACCACTTATGCAAATCTTCCTTCCATTTTACCACACTACTCATATTCTATCTCATTCACATTTTTCACATGTTTAAGTCCATTTCTTCATACTCATTCATAATGTAACTTGTACGTATAATCACGACTCTTATTACAAGTGCGTACATAATCTTATGGACTTACATTACATATATTTCACATTACGAATGTATCATCATATAGTTATACATATACGGGGTCTCACACCCTGGCAACTCATTCGGAAAGACTTCTGGGAATTCATTAACCACAGGAATATCTGCCAACTCTGGATGTACCTTATCCGTATCAACCATGTACACAATAAAACCTTCAATATATTCATTTCTCAGTCAGCATAGTACATTATTTATTACAACCATAACTACTACTTTCATTTCTTTTCATCAAACTTTACAACATATTTTTTAGGGTTAGGAAACATAACTGTCTTAGCATAATAGTCTAAAACATCATGGTTTGACAATAACCAATCTATTCCTAAGATTACATCAAAATCACTCATACTTAACAATATTAGATTGGTTGTGATATACTTTTCCCCTACTCTTAACTTGCAGTCATTTAATAGATACTCCACTAGTTGACATTATCCATAGGCGTACTAATCAACATCATCCTAGTTAAAGGTGTACACTCTACATGCTTTGCTAACTGATACGAAACTGGTGCCACTCTAAGTGACCAAGAAATTTTATCTGCAAGTGCACAGGTCATATAAGTAATAACGGGATTTGAGTCCCGGATTATCGTCCCATAGAGAAGTTGAATTACCTAACTAAGTACCGGTTAATCTTACCCTAAGTATATTCTAGCAAATTATGAATTCTAAGGGAGTGATCTACATGGCTAACAATACTGAAAATAATAAAAACTATAAAATAAAGAAAATAAAACCGAGCTAAAATTACTTACAAAGCTCTGAGTAATTAAAAGCAACTACAAAAGATAATTAAAACAGTTAAAATTAATTAACGCAATTAAACTAAAATGCAAATATGAAAATAAAAGACAAAATTAATTACACTAAAATTAAACCATCCTAAAAATAAAAAATGCATGAAATTAAACTAACTAATAAAACTTGCAAATTAAACTAACCAAAAATCTAATAAAATAAAACTTCAATTAACCTAAAGAAATTCTTAAATCTAACTAAGAAATTAACTACCTAAAAATTAATCCTAATTTAAATCTAACTCTATCTAATTACTAACAATAAAATAAAATCTAAATAATGCATGGAAACTAATATTTTTGGATTTTTTTCAATTTAAAATGAAAACTTAAAACATGTATAAAATGATTTACTCTAATTTAATTCTAAATGCAAAATCTAATTCATAAATCCTAATATAGTCACAAATTAACTATTATTAAAATTAAAACTAAACCTTAAACTAATAACCTAAGACAAATGAACTATTATATAAATTGATGCATACCTAAGCTGAAAAATAATAAAAGGCATAATAAAAATTAGACAAAGCAAAATAGTGCATGAAACATCAATTTGTGAAGACTAAGTGTAGTCAAACATGGCCTTAAGCTTAAATCCAGCTGGCCTTGGTCTCGACTAATGGTACTGTGCATTTTGCATTTCCAGGTTTGGTTGCTGCAACTTCCACCGACTCTGCTCTTGGTTCCGTGTACAGCTTCCTTCCCTACAACACAACACAACACGTTATCAACTGCTTCAAGCTTCATTTTTTGGCCAGACCTGCTCCAGATTTTTGCCCATGCCGTTGCATGTCCTCGGCCTGCCCAGCTAGTCGGTGTGCGCCTGCCTTGCTCCATTCCCTGCCTTGCTTCAATCATCACCAGCCTTCTGCACTTGCTCAGCACAACTTCCTTGTCCAGCTGCTTCCTGCCCAGACCTGCTCTGTCATTCTGCATAGCTCCTACTTGCGTACTGCTCCATGCACCACCTCTGCCTGTTGTAAACATGCATACCGGCACAAGTTAACTCTGTCACAACTCCTGCACACAACAACAAAGGATGAGCAGAATAGAAAAGCAGGATTTTAAAGGCTTAACAATGGAACACAAGCAAAAATTATAACCTGGTAAACTTAAAGTAGAAAATGTAAACGAAAAATGTAAACTGCAATGAAAGTTGAAGTTAACATAAAGTGAAGACAATGAACAATAAAAGATTCATAAAACAGGGGAGAGCAGAGAATAAAAAAAATGTCCCAAGCTACTTCCAAACAACAGTTCAGGTTCGGTTCTGCAACCATGGCAGTCGCCCCACCATCTTCTGCAATCCTCTAGTTATCTAACTCGCGTCGTATCTCCTGCACTACTACTACTTTGTACTGCTCGGCAGTGAGCATGCTCTAACACAACTTCCACTCAACAATGGCAACTTCTTTCCCAGTCCAATAATACAGCAGAACATGGGAGAACTTTGGACAAAAACTCAGACCGGATTCTCAAAATAGAACACAACAATGGCATAAACGTAGTGCTCTAATGAATCACAAGCGAAACAAAGAAATAATAAAGAGAAATTTGCAAACCGAGAGTTAAAAGGAAATAAGAGATATAAACTAGTTAATCAAAAAGAAACTTTGCATAAAATAAAAAGTAAATAAATAACATCTAAAAAATAAGCTATTGAACCAAGAAGAATGAAAATGATGGCTATCAGTTAATGTGAAATAGCAAAGAACTTGAAATGAT
This sequence comes from Firmiana major, assembly GCA_033439115.1. Lineage (NCBI taxonomy): Eukaryota > Viridiplantae > Streptophyta > Magnoliopsida > Malvales > Malvaceae > Firmiana > Firmiana major. The sequence continues at coordinate 70,710,181 of CM065898.1, read as the reverse complement.
GAAGCTTTCCATTCAACTTAAGTGTATTAAATCAACAATAAAGCAATGAAATTGCAAAACCGAGAAGAAAATGGAAATAATCACTATTCATTAAACCAACGTGAAAGCTTTTAACAAAACAAGAGAAGAAAATTTTAACCTAAAAAAAAAAAAGAAACTCTTCGAAAATTTAAAAACAAGGAAAGCTTAAAGTTACCCTAAAAGCTATTCTACCCTAGATTACTCTAACTAAGTTAACTAGTTGCTTTTTCAATTGCTATCATGTCCTAGTTATACACACACTTAGGGGTACAATGGTAATTTTCTATCCTAGATGAGTTGGCATTGTTTGGCCACTTGTCTTCATTTTATTTTCTGCAGAGTAGATATTTCCACGTCATCCGTCTTCTAGTACACTTGACTATGCGATGTGGCCCAACGTGTGTCTTTCAGAGGGTTGGCATGGTGTTCGTCAATCTCATCGTTTCGGAGCGAATAAAATCCTAACACCCGGCATCCCACTTGTCCAGACGACTGGTGACTCGGTCTGCAAATTGGAAGTGGTCCAGTCTCCTTTAGCCCATTTTCAGCCCATTTTTTACTGAAACGACTGAGTTTCATCCGGATTTAATTTACTTGCACATTAAAGAATTTTAATTAAATAAAGGGGATAATTAACAAAATAAATTGGGGATTTAAATAACTAATTAGGAAATTAAGCACAAATAATTCTATTTTAATAGAATTATCACTAACTTACATACAAATGAAGGTGATACAAATGAATGCGTGGCACTAGGATCAATTAAAACATATGCTTCTAAATCATACATCAAGATGTTACCTCTAATCACATCTGACGAAGCATCAGCTGTACCCTGGTCCAAGGTATGTACTCGCCCTCATCCAATGACCTGCTTCTCCTTCTCTTCTGCTGTTGCTCTCCTCCTCGGAGCAGACATATCAGTTGAAGCTCTCTTAGGCTCCTTGCCCTTTTGTGAGGCAATATCTATAACCTCTTGGCAAACTCTAGCCATATGCCCTGGCTTCCCACACCTGAAGCATAATCCACTATAAACAGGACAAGGTCTACCTCCATGAAATCTACCACATCTACTGCACTGCTTAGTGGTAGGCCTCGGTCCTCCAATAACAACTCCTCTAGCTGGAGCTATGGCTGGGTATGCAGTGATCTAACAATCTTCTCCTGTACTTCCTTGATCTTTGGTCTCTTACCGAAGAGTCTCCTCCCTCCTCGATATTCGAAACCTCTGGCACTATCACTCATCGGCCTCTTCCTATCTTTGTCTCTACCCTTGCTAATTGTCCTGAACTCGAAAGAATTTCTCTCATAGTCTTGCTCACATAGTTGTGCCTTGCGCACTGTCTCATCATAGGTAGAGATGTCGAATGGAACCAATTTAGATCGTAATATTGGTCTCAGTCCATCTATGAATCTGCAGACCTTCCTGGTCTCGCTGCTCATGGTGTCAGGGCCATACCTCCCCAGGGATAGAAATCTGGTCTCATACTCAACTACTCAATGATTCCCCTAGGTCAACCCTAAAAACTTAGCTTGCAGCCTCCGATGGGCCATATCTGGAACAAACTGTCTTTGAAGGCATCCAAAAATATCTCCCAACTAATCTATGTATGTCGGGCTCTCAATATAGGTTGGGTGGACTTCCACCTATGCTCTGCCATCCCCTTCAGTAGGAACGCAGCAAATACGACCATCTCTGAGGTCGTACACTCAAAGAATCTGTACAACTTCTCCATCTCTCATATCCATTCCTCTGCCAAAACTGGGTTCTTGACCCTTTAAAAAGTTAGAGGTCCAAGCTTCTGGAATTGTCGGAGTCTATCAAGATCACAACCATACCCCAAAACATTACAGCCCTATCGTGGAGTAATATGAGACGGCGTATCTTGAACTGGTGGGGGTATAGGTATATCTGTAGGCTGTGGCACGTGAGCTAGCTATGCAAGTGTACCAGGTGCAGCTGCCTCTCCATACGCAGTCCCTGCATCCTGTCCCTGTCCTTTTGGCATAGTCTGTGCCAGTAACTCCACTATGGTCTCCAGGCTACACTCTAATCTCGCGAAACGTGCCTCGGTACTCTCGGGTACCTCAGTGGGACTTGTTATCTCATCTCGGGTCTTTGGCCTACCTCTACAACCTCGAACCCTACCTCTAGCCCCTCTACCACAGTTGGTATTAGCCATAATAGCTAAATTCCTGCATTTATAACCATTAATTAGTCTAATTTCCATCTTGTATACACAATTGTAACTGAACAAAGGACAGTACTATGGGGATGTATACTTTCCTAATTACTAATACCGATTCACATCAGACCAACTTAGCTCTGATACCATTCTATCACGACCTCCCCTCCTGTGACCTACTAAAACCACCACAAAATTTTTTTTTTTTTTGCATTTTACTTACCTCTCATTCTGTTATAACTCAACACCAAACAGTTGGGCTATGATTCGATATTAGTCACCTCAACCACATTCAATTCATAATAAGCATACAAGTCAATATACTTTTCTAAAATGTAAGCTTTTATACATTAATATAATTACTTGTACATATACATTCCTCAACTCTACAATTGTTTACATAACTATTCTTTTACATTATTCAGTACAAAATGTTCGAATGTGTATACCTCTCGTAAGATGGATATAAAGAGGATATAGGAATACCAATCCTCAATCGTGTCCACCTACTGTGGATGCTCTGTAAAGAGGGGAAATAAAAAAGCGTTGAGCTCACAGCTCAGTAAGGAAATCAGGCAAGCAAGTAGATACCCACGCTATCTACAAAATATAAAGCTCATGCCTGGAAATCATTTCCTTATCGATTCATATCTAAAGCATGCATCTTGCTTGAAACTTTATGCAATATATACATATAGATATAAATTACCAGTTGTAAAAATGAAATCATGCTAGTTTAATAATCACAGCAATTTATGCAAAACATTGCATTTCTCATGTAATTTCATACAAATCACATTTTATCATGTCATTCAATTAAATCAAAATAATATGGCATATCATCATGTTTTAAAAAAATGGAAATCTAAGCCTCATCCATCCCTCGGGTTACCTTTTTCACAACTCATAAACTCACATGTTCAGGTTATAAAACCATGTGATAATTCATTTAAGAAATATCAATTTGAGATTGGCGACTACATGTTTCGAGATTATGATCATAACTCATTTTTTGTGATCCTAAGCTACATAGTACTTGGTGTTCAGGGTCTCATAATTGTTGTAACAGGAGGTGGGTCAAATCCTCTATCGTCAGCTTACAACTCACTCATATCATGTACTCACGGTACAACGTACTCCATGTGACATACACGATACACAGTACTCCATAGACCCAATCTCAAGGTCGGGATGCTTACCATAGGTCTTAGTCCTCATACCTTAGATATACCTCATAGATGGGATGCTTGTCATAAGTCTTAGTCCTAATTCTATAGGTTATATTTTCGATAGCCCTCGGCCATATCTCAAAAATGTGCATGTGTGAACATAAAATCGGTGTGACACAGAGTCAGCACAGGCTCCCAACACAACCGTTTCATACTTTCTTTCAAAATCTGGTACGTGCGAGTAAACTCCCAGCACGACCATAATACAAATGTTATAAATCTAGTGCGAGCAATGCTCCCAGCACTATGTCATGTAAACATCAAGTATGAGTAATGCTCCCAATACTCTATAATGCATCAATAATGAAAACTGAGTATGAGCTAAGCTCTCAGTACTCTATCATGTAAAACTAAGTATGAGTGAAGCTCTCAATACTTTACAATGCATCATTCAATAAAAATTGAGTACGAGCAATGCTCCCAGTACTCTATCATGCATATATCGCATTTAAAATTTAGTACGAGAATACACTCAAGTACTATGTGATGCATATCTCAAAATATAGTGCGAATATTCTCTAGCACTAATGTTTTTCACACAAACCTGATAGATGGCTGATTCAAATCATAATTCACCCAAGAAAATCAAATAGGCACTTAAATGTGCTATTTTTGCATATACATGAGAACATTAGCCATTCTATCCATACACATTCAAAACATGTTGAATTTAATCACCCACATGCTTCCTAAGCATTTTAAACCTATCAGATCCTACCGACGTCTCTATATATAGAATTTCATATAGAATATAGTTATTGAAATTCTATTCAAAATAAGTGTAGTTTTCTCTATCTACTCACAAAATTCCCTTACCTCAGATCATGTCACATGACCTCACTTCCTCGGTACTGCTAATCCTTGCAGTCCGATCAGCTTCCAATATTTACTTCCAAGCTGTAAATAATTATCCACATTAGTATACCTTAATAGTATTCCTTAATATACTTGTTTTCACTTACATGACTTTATATCAATGCATTAATCTTCTCTCAATGCCTCAATCTCATCTCTTTCTCCCATTATGGTATTTCACCTTAATTCTCATATAACTATGTGCATTTCTTCTCTATTACAATTCATGTATCTCACAAAACTACCTTACAATCTTCCATACATGCTTATTCCATCATTTAATCCATGTTTACTTAATTTCCTCATCATTTTCTCAATCTCATACCAATACCTAGGTCATCAATATTTTTCATGATCCTTATGTTTTTAGTAATTTAAACATACACCAATCAACTCCCCAAGTCAACTAGATTAACATATATCAAAATGGTGTATTGAATCTTACCTAGCTTGAACTTTCCTTTTTTTCACCAAAATTAGCAAAATTCACCTTGCTTCTTCAATCTTTGATTCCAATTTCTTGTCTCAAAGTATGTTGTTCTCCTCTTTATTTAGAACAACTTTACTAAAATGAATCTCATCAAAACTACTTGCAAGATGAAGTTTTCTAGTGTAGAAAGGTTAGGTTTAACTTTGGTTTTTCACTGAGGTTTGATGTTCTCGGGAAACAGTGTTTTGTAGAACCTTATATTTATAGAACTGCTCTTAGAGATCGATCTACTAACTAAGTGAGATCGATCTGTCCTGGATATTTCCCTTTAGGAATCGACTTTCCAAGCCTAGGGGATCGATTTGCTCTCAAGCATGAAATCGATCTGCTTTACACAAAGCCTTAAGGGGATCGATTTGGCCCTTACATGAGATTGATTTGTTCTACCCAGAACCTCTTCAAGATCGATCTGCATTAAATGAGAGATTGATCTGCTCCTCTTCAAAAGCAGTTCTGCTACAATTTCCTCCCAAAAATCATTGTTGCATTCATATTAACTTTGGTTAACTACCCGTTTTACAATTAATACACATTGACAACTTAAAAACATTCATTCCTTATGATTTATATCAAATGTGACTTGTCCATACGTCACAAAATCATAAAGAGTACATATTATGTTACGGGCTTTACAAAAGGAGTCTTCAAATTTAGAAAAGAGAAAAGTCAAGCTAGGTGAATTTTTAATACACCTACTCAAAGTATATTTATCTAGTTGTTGTTGTGAGTAGATTAGTGTATATATTGATGATTGAAACTACTTAGAATCTAATGGAACAAGCATAACCTAGAATAAGTTAGTGTGAGAAAATGTGATATGGTTGAGTTGATGATAAATGGCTTATACTAAGGTGTTAGTGAGGTGATATGTATGATTTTGAGATGATTGGATGAGGCTACATTGTGAGATTAGTCAAATTTTAAAAATAAGCATATGAGGTGTTTGATAAATTGCCACAATGAATTAAATGATAAACTAGAGAAACTATGGGCTTAATACCGATTAAGTGTGAATCAATAGGCCTAAAGAGATTTAAGAGACTCTCGAGAAATAAGTAGAGTAATCAAAACGATGCCTTATAAGTGTTAATGAAAACTATAAGTCGAATCGACTATAGTAAATGCAACAATCTTATTCCATTGGATTTAATTGATGTGATACGTAATTTCATGTAGTCCCAGAGATTTCGTAGAGGTGAATCAAACTGCACAATCGAACAGCTCTAAGGAAGTGGAATCACTCGACGTGATTTCAGGTAAGGGAATTTTGTAAGTACTTAGAGATAGTTGCACGTATTTTTGTGGGTGTATATACGACTTTGCAAATGCTTGGTTATCTAGAAAAGACTTAATGGTTTGTGTGAATGACTACGAATATGTATGATTTGGTTTTAAAGTGAATCTTACAAAAAGGGATAGTAAGGCTAATAATTGCATAAATATCATGTTTTGACGTTTTTACGAAATATATTGCTTTGGTTTAAGCAAATTTATGGATATGCCGGCTAATGATTTCATGAAATGGCATGAGTCAGGTGTAAATTATGATTTTTAATGTGTTTTATTGAATTGGAGCCGCCTATTGGGTTTATATGAGCTAAATCGTGCTGGAGCTCAGTTCACACTGGATTTTGATGTTTTGGTATGTATGAAATGTGTTGGAGCCTAGCTCGCACCATATTTTGAGTTATGACATTTCATAAACCGTAGTGGAGATGTTGCTCGTTCGTGTTTTCAATTGATTTTCTTATGCATATAACTGTACTGGAGCTTTTGCTCGTACGTGGTTTCAATTGATTTTCTTATGCATATAACCGTACAGAGCTGTTGCTCATACGTGGTTTCCATTAATTTTCTTACACATATGGCCGTACTAAAGCTATGCTCATACGTGATTTCCTCATTATTTATTATGCATAAAAGTTGTACTAGACCGTTGCTCGTACGAGAGAATGTATTGATGATGTATGAATCGTGCTAGAGCTTAGCTCGCACTGGTTTTCACACTGTGATATGTAATGGGTCGTGCTGAATACCTCGTGTAGACTATGTGTCACACAAATGAGATGCTTGCATGAGCCGTGTTGGATGCCTCGTGTGGACTATTAGCCACAAATGATGAGATGCTCGCATGTGCACTTGAGACTGAGTAGGTTATGCATGGCATGGGGTAGATAAGACTTATGGCAGGCACCCCCAACCATGATATGGGTTTACGGAGTACGTTGTACCATGTAGATCACATGGAGTATGTTGTACCACGTGGTTGTGATGATTTAAAAGTCTGGTGTAGGACTAACCCACCTCCGTTCCAACATGATGCCCCGTACACCAGGATCCGTGTGGTCTGGGATGATAATGACATAGTTGGCCAACAGAGTCCTTGGTTTATAGTGACCACCTGTCTCACATGGTTTTGTATACTAAGTATGATTTGTGTTGTCCAGGGTAGACTCGAGGGAGGGGTCGAGCCTTGTGGGATTGTGCTTAAAGAGATGGTATTGCTATTTGTGATGAATTTTGACGTGCTTTGAGAAAGTGATAAATCCCGAGGGATGTTTTATGTTAAGTTTCCCTTTTTATGATGAGTTTTAATGATGATGAGCATAGAGCGTGTGGTTACTCATCCCATTCACTTTCTCCCTCTACAGAGCGTGCATAGTAGTCCAGTGAGGGACTAAGGCATTTTATTTAGATATCTGCTACTCTCTATCGCCAAGAGGTATACACACAGGAATTCTTTTTGTATCTAAACAAGTAATAGCACAGTAATCATTTTGAATTGTAAAATGGGGGATGTAGAGTATAAGTACATGACTTAAACTTGCAAATGTATGTGTTGCTTTTGATTAATTGAAAGAGGTATGGTAAATGATGATTAATACTGATTCACAACCCAACTGTGTTTGTGAGGGTTGTTCACGATCGGATAAGTTAACGAATAAATCAAAAAGTTTATGGTGATTTTTAGATGAAATGGATGAAAAGGGGTCGTGACAGAGATTGGTATCAAAGCTGAGTTGGCTTGATGTGAGTTATTATTAATAATTAGGAAAATTACATCCCCATATTACTGTGCTTTTGTATAGATATAACTATGTATACTGAGATGGAATAAGACTAATAAATGGTTATGGATACAGGAAATTAGGCATTATACCTGTCACAAGCCGAGGTAGAGTGGCGGGTGTCTGTGCTAGAAGTCATAGAGATAGGCCCGAGAGCCGTGTGGAGCCGCAAACTAATCAGGCTCCACAGGACCCTGTTGAGAGACCAAGGGATACAGAGGCACGCTTTGTTAGGATAGAGCGGAGTATTGAGATCCTCGTTGAGATAGTCACGTAAGCATTAGGTGTTAGCGATAGACAAGGTCTAGCCAAGCAGCCTACTACTACTGGACAGGCAACTACGGAGGCAGAAGGGCCTTAGACTACAAAGACTGTTACACCATTCCCAGTTCAGGATACGGCTTCTCCTATCACTCCACAACCGAGCGAAAGTGATCTAGGGTATGATTATGAATTGAGTAGGTTAAGGCGGTTTGAGGAGTTGAAACCTCTGGTATTTAGAGGAATGAAGGACTCAGTTATTACTGAGGATTGGGTTTATGAGATTGAGAAATTATATGGGTTCTTCAGATGCACCTCGACTGAGAAAGTGGCATTTACCGTATTTATGCTGAAAGGCGAGGCAGAACACTGGTGGAGATCCACCGTATCTATTTTGAGGGCCTGACACTCCGAGATCACATGGGAAATATTCTTGGAGGCCTTCAAAAGGCAGTACGTACTAGCCACCTCACGGAGGAAGTTACGAATGGAATTTATGAACTTGGTTCAAGGGAACCATTCTGTTGATGAGTATGAGTCCCGGTTCATATCCTTGAGGAGGTATGACCTTGATACATTGAGCAGTGAGGCTATGAAGGTCTAGAAGTTTATGGATGGAATAAGACTAGCCATCAGATCTAGATTGCATCCATTCAACATCCTCACCTATGAAGAGGTAGTGTGCAGGGTGCAATTATGTGAGCAGAACTTTGAGCAGAATGCCTCTAAATTTGGGAAGTTAGTGGTATAAGAGATAGAGACTGGAAGAGATCCGAGATGGATAGATATGCCAAGAGAGGAGGCTAGAGACTGTTTAAGAAGAGGCCAAAGATTGAGGAGGTGCAAGATAGAGCTGTTAAACCTCCTGTGTACCCAACTTTAGCGCCACCGAGGGGTGTAGTCATTGGAGGACCACGGCCTACTACTAATCAGTGTTGGAGATGTGGTAGATTTCATGTTACCATGCCTTGTCCGACAACCCTTGTTATATGCTTCAAATATAAGAAGCCCGGACATATAGTAAGGCATTGTCCTGAGATGAGCTCCAATTGAGACAATTGTTTCGAGCAGAAGATCTACAGTTGAGGAAAAAGGGAAACAAGCGGTCGGCAGAGGATGAGTACATGCACTGGACCAGGACACCGCAGACACTTCAACAGATGTGATTAAAGGTACCATCCTAATTTTTTATTTAGAAGCATTTGTGTTATTTGATCCTGGTGCCACACATTCCTTTATATCGCCTTCCTTTGCACTTAAGTTGTTAAAGTATGTAAAACCCACATTGTTAGATAGGATGTTGATGATTTCTACACATATGAATGATAGTCAGTTGACTGAGTATGTATATAGGAATTGTAAGTTGAAGATATGGGGAAAGATATGGCAGCCGATTTAATTTTATTGAGTATGAGCAATTTTGATATAATTTTAGGAATGGATTGATTGGCTGCAAATCGTGTTGTTATGGATTGTCATGCTAAGACATTGACATTTTCAGAGATCGATGACGTTGTTGTAAGCTTTGTCGAAAAGAAATTAAAGAACATGATTATTGTAAATGAGAAGAGTATAATTTTAATCCATCATATTTAAGAGATGAATTTATTTATTAATCATGAATGTTAATGTGATAACTTATGATGCTAATGGTGGAAAGGATAATGTGAAGGGTTTATTGCATACGTGGTTGACATAGATAAGGCACGTCCGAAATTAAGAGACATTCCAGTAGTTGCGGAATTTCTTGATGTCTTTCTGGACGAATTACCAAGGCTACCACCTGATAGGGAAATAGAGTTTTACATAGAGTTGGTACCTGGTACAAAGCTGATATCTAAGCCACTGTATAGAATGGCTCCAATTGAGTTGGAAGAGCTAAAGAAACAATTGCAAGAGTTGCTGGAGAAAGGGTTTGTTAAACCGAGCGTCTCACCTTGGGGAGCTTCGATTTTGTTTGTGAGGAGGAAGGATAGAAGCCTCCGACTATGTATAGATTATCGGTTATTGAATAAGGCCACTATTAAAAACAAGTACCCCCATTCGCGCATTGATGATTTGGTATATCAACATCGGGGAGCATAGGTCTTTTCTAAGATAGATTTGCGATCTGGGTACCATCAGTTGAGGATATAGAGTGGAGATGTACCCAAGACAGCATTTCGTACCCGTTATGGCCACTATGAGTTTTTGGTTATGCCATTCGGATTGATGAATGATGTATTCAAGCCATACCTGAACCAGTTTGTGATAATATTTATTGATGATATTTTGGTTTATTCTAAGTCCAGGGAAGAGCATGATCAGCATTTGAGGTTAGTTCTGCAGACCCTTCGAGAGAAGGAATTATATGTCAAACACAGTAAGTGTAACTTTTGGTTGGAGCATATCTCATTTTTGGGCCATGTTGTGTCGAAGGATAGGGTATCAGTGGATCCATCTAAGATTGAGGAAGTTGTATAGTGGGAACAACCCAAGACAGTTACTAAGATCAGAAGTTTTCTAGGATTGACAGGGTATTATCAGAGATTTGTAGAGGGTTTCTCTAGACTAGCTGCTCTGTTGACACGCCTCACACGAAAAGATGTTAAGTTTGTGTGGGATGAGGCATGTGAGAGGAGTTTTCAAGAGCTTAAGCGTCGGTTGACCACTGCTCCGATTCTCACCATTCCTACCAGCTCAGGAGGTTTCTCTGTTTATACGAATGCATCACACCAGGGACTTTGTTGTGCACTTATGCGGGATGGGAAGGTAGTTACCTATGGATCCAGATAGTTGAAGGATCACGAGAATAACTATCTGACTCACGATTTAGAGTTGGTGGCCGTAGTGTTTGCATTAAAGATATGGCTCCACTATCTCTATGGTGAGAAATTTTTGGTATATACGGATCACAGGAGCCTTAAATATCTGTTCTTGCAGAAAAATTTGAATATGAGACAGAGAAGATGGCTCGAACTCCTGAAGGATTATGATTGTGAAATCATGTACCACTCGGGTAAGGCGAATGTAGTTGTCGATGCCTTGAGCAGGAAGAACCTCAGGTCGATGTCTTATATGATGGTTTGGAAACACGAGTTATTAGAGCAATTTGTGAACCTCAGTTTGGATGTAGCCCCACCTAATACAAAAAAAGGTGAGGTTGTGGCTAGTTTAAGATTAGAGCCAGAATTGATTTGTCATCTTCGACAGACTCAGCAGAGTTATCGACAATGTATCGATTGGTTGAGTCAAACACAGATAGGTGTGGGTATTGATTTTGAGTTGAGTACAGATAGATTACTGAGTTTTAGGGGTAGAGTATGTGTTCTCGAGGATCCAGAGATCAGGAGGTTGATTTTATCAGAGGCTCACTCATCGAAGTATATGATACATCCGAGGAATACTAAGATGTATCAAAACCTTCAGAAGGCTTATTGGTTGTCTGGAATGAAAAGAGACATTGTTAAATATGTCGCTAGATGTCTCGTCTGTCAGCAGGTGAAGGTAGAGCATCAAACGCCTATAGGGTTATTGCAGCCTCTATCGATACCGACATGGAAGTGGGAGCACGTCTATGGATTTTGTGATGGGTTTACCGAGGACCCGCAGAGGTCATGATGTCATTTGGGTTATTGTGGATCGTTTAACGAAGTCAGCCCATTTCTTAGCTATGAGAGCTACCGATACTCTGAGCCAGTTGGTGAACTTGTATGTTTGAGAGATAGTTCGGTTACATGGTGTTCCAATGAGCGTTGTTTTTTATCGGGATGCCCACTTCACTTCCCATTTCTGGGAACATTTTTAGGAAGCGACGAGAACCGAATTGAGTTTTAGCACCGCTTTTCATCCTCAGACAGATAGGCACTCAGAGAGGACTATACAGACCCTGGAGGATATGTTGAGAGCGTGTGTGCTGGATTTTAGAGGCTCCTAGGATGATCACCTACCATTAGCCGAGTTCACCTATAATAACAGCTATCATGCGAGTATTGGGATGGCACCATATGAGGCACTATCTAGATGCAGATGCTGATCCCCTATGGGAAGAGGTTGGTGACAGACAGATTTTTGCTCTCGATTTAGTGCAGTAGGCCTCTGAGGACGTCCAGTTGATATGTGAGAGATTACTGACAGCTCAGAGCTGACAAAAGAGTTATGCAGACTGGAGATGAGACCACTAGAGTTTGTTGTGGTTAAGTCTGTATTCTTGAAAGTTTCTCCCCCAAAAGGGATTTTGAGGTTTGGTAAGAAAGGAAAGTTGGGCCCTCGGTATATCAGACCCTTTGAGATTCTTGATAGAGTATGAGATAAGGCTTATGGGTTGGCATTGCCACCAGAGTTAGCAGGTGTTCATAACGTCTTCCACGTCTCTATGCTTCGAAAATACCATTCAGACTTGGCACATGTGATAAGATATGAGCCATTGGAGCTCAATGAGAGTATGACGTATGTTGAAAAGTCGGTTCGGATATTGGATAGGAAAGAGAAGGTGCTGAGGTCAAAGACGATTCCCTTAGTGAAAATTCTTTGGCAATATCACACTCCGGAGGAAGCTACATGGGAATTGAAAAGCATGATACAAGAGAAGTACCCGGAGTTGTTCTCAGGTTAACTTGGTTCTAATTTGAAGGATCGAATTTCTTGAATGAGGGGAGGAATGTAAAACCCGTAAATTTCTATGTAATGTTTATAATTATTGAATGTACGGGCAAGTTACATTACATATGAATTACAGGAAATAGATGTTTTGTAAGTTCTAAGTGTGAATGATATGCAAAATGGGTGTTGAAGTAATTGAATATAAGTTTAACTTGGAAATTTTGGGAAACTTTACAGCTAGAATGCTGCAGGAAGCAGGGCAGATCGATCCCATGCAAGGAGAGATCGACCTCATGCTGCCTTAGGTAGGACCAGATCGATCACCTCCCATAGGTAGATCGATCTCCATTGGTCTCTGCATAGGCCAGATCGATCTCCTCTTAATGCCAGATCGATCTTCAAAGCCTTCTGTCTGAAACAAATCGATCTCATGCATTCAACAGATCGATCCCCTACCTGCAAAATGTCAAAATTCTGAAGGATTTAAGCAAGGCCAGATCGATCTTCCCCTATAGAGATCGATCTCCTAAGGCTTTTTCTATAAAAAATAGAGCAGTTGGATCTGCATTTCATGGGAACAAACTTCATTCCTTCCATTTCCAACAACAGCCTAGTTTTCTCATTCTAGATTTCACCCCCTTTCCATAAAGATTTGAGAAAAAACTATTAGAGCAAAGTTGTTCTTTGTGAAGAGAAGAACAACATAGCTTGGAATCAACACTTCATTTGTTGGATTAAAGGAGAAAAGGAGTCTTCAAATTTAGAAAAGAGGAAAGTCAAGCTAGGTGAATTTCTAATACATCAACTCAAAGTATATTTAGCTAGTTATTGTTGTAAGTAGATTGGTGTATGTATTGATGATTGAAACTACCTAGAATGTAATGGAACAAGCATAACCTATAATGAGTTAGTGTGAGAAAATGTGATATGGTTAAGTTGATAATAAATGGCTTATACTAAGGTGTTAGTGAGGTGATATGTATGATTTTGAGATGATTGGATGAAGCTACATTGTGAGATTAGTCAGATTTTGAAAATAAGCATATGAGGTGTTTGATAAATTGTCATAGTGAAGTAAATGATGAACTAGAGGCACTATGGGCTTAATACCAATTTAGTGTGAATCAATAGGCCTAAAGAGATTCAATAGACTCTTGAGAAATAAGTAGAGCAATCAAAACGGGGTCTTTTAAGTGTTAATGAAAACTACAAGTCGAATCGACTATAGTAAACGCAAGAATCTTATTCCATTGGATTTAATTGATGTGATACGTAATTTCGTGCAATCCCAGAGATTTCGTGGAGGCGAATCGAACTGCACAATTGAGCAGTTCTAAGGAAGTGGAATCACACGACACGATTTCAGGTAAGGGAATTTTGTAAGTACTTAGAGATAGCTACACGTATTTTGTGGGTGTATATAGGGCTTTGCAAATGCTTGGTTATCTAGAAAAGACTTAATGGTTTGTGTGAACGACTACGAATATGTATGATTTGGTTTTAAAGTGAATCTTACAAAAAGGGATAGTAAGGTTAATAATTGCATAAATATCATGTTTTGACGTTTTTACAAAATACATTGTTTTGGTTTAAGAAAATTTGTGGATAGGCCAGCTAATGATTTCATGGAATGGCACGAGTCAGGTGCAAATTATGATTTTTAATGTGTTTTGTTGAATTGGACCCGCCTATCGGATTTATATGAGCTAAATCGTGCTGGAGCTCTGCTCGCACTAGATTTTGATGTTTTGGTATGTATGAAATGTGCTTGAGCCTAGCTCGCACCATGTTTTGAGTTATGACATTTCATGAACTGTACTAGAGCTGTTGCTCGTACGTGGTTTCAATTGATTTTCTTATGCATATAACTGTACTGGAGTTATTGCTCGTACGTGGTTTCCATTGATTTTATTATGCATATAACCATACTGGAGCTCTACTCGTATGTGATTTCCTCATTATTTATTATGCATAAAAATCATACTAGAGCGTTGCTCATACTAGAGAATTTATTGATGATGCATGAAACGTGCTAGATCTTAGCTCGCACTGGTTTTCATACTGTGATATGTAAAAACTAGTGTTGAATGCCTCGTATATACTATGTGTCACATGGATGAGATGCTCGCACTAGCCATGCTGGATGCCTCGTGTGGACTGTTAGCCACATGGATGAGATGCTCGCACGTGCACTTGAGACTGAGTAGGTTATGCATAGCATGGGGTAGATAAGACCTATGGCAGGCACCCCCAACCATGATATGGGTCTGCGGAGTACGTTGTACCATGTAGATCACATGGAGTATGTTGTACCGCATGGTTGTGATGATAATTTACAAGTCTGGCGTAGGACTAACCCACCTCCGTTCCAGCATGATGCCCCGCACACCAGGATCCGTGTGGTCTGGGATGCTAATGACATAGTTGGCCAATGAAGTCCTTGGTTTATAGTGACCACTTGTCTCACATGATATCACATGATTTTGTATACTGAGTATGATTTGTGTTGTCCAGGGTAGACCCGAGGGAGGGGTCGAGCCTTGTGGGATTGTGTTTAAAGAGATGGTATTGCTATTTATGATGAATTTTGACGTGTTTTGAGAAAGTGATAAATCCTGAGGGATGTTTTGTGTTGAGTTTCCCTTTTTATGATGAGTTTTAATGATGATGAGCATAAGAGGTTTTACATGATGATCTTTCCATGTTTTACATGCCTATTTTCATGTTTTCAATGCATGATATATGTATATACATGTGGCATAGTTTTAATATTTCCTCATGCTCAGGATATTAATGATTTTATGCATGATACTATAAGCATGTAGATACTGTAGTTATCTACCATGCTTGCATTATTACCTTACTGAGCATGTGGTTGCTCATCTCATTCACTTTCCCCCTCTACAGAGCGCGCATAGTAGTCCAGTGAGGGACTGAGGCTGTGACGCCCCGAAAACGTGAAAAATATGGCAAATTTAAAACTTTTTACTCACCAAATCAGAATTAAGGGTGCATTCCTGTGTAGTGTAATACATCATCATATTTATCATGCCTCAGGATCTCATCATAAAATAGTATATATCATATCATATACATTACTCAATTTTGAGTTAATTAATCCTAATACATCCCATGCATCATTGTACAACAAGTGTTTGTAATTACAACTTTAGTCTGGGTACATGAAAAGATAAATTATACCTCAATACAATATATGGCCTAGAGCTTAAGTCTTTCACTAGCCACTACTCCGTACGTTGCAGAAAAAACTCTCTTCACTTGAAGAAATCTGGGGGGAAGAGAAAACAGGTTGAGCTTCTAAATCGCTCAGTAAGGGGGTAAGGGACTCATCAATAAAACAATGATTTGCACAGCACAATCATTTTAACTCATAGTTGAAAACTCGTTATAAAATGTAGCATGACTTAATAAAACATCATTCTCATCTCATTCTCTAAAATCATGTGAAAACCTGAGAGTACATAACTCAGTATAAACCACAGTTACAAGCATGTGAAAATCATGATGCGATAATGGCTTTTCTCATTAAAACGTGATAAATCACCACAATAAAAGGCACGTGGCATAGCCACAACAACTCATGTGTATAAAAAGGAGACTAGGCAATAAAACTCATATAAAACTTCGTCACGGCACATCAATAATATATCTTCTCTGGGTGTGCATCCCAGGCATCCTTATAAGACGGAACATCGACATATAGTCGTGTACATGGTATATTGGACTTACGCGTTACCAAAATAAGGCCCGGCCTTACATGCTCCCAGAGCAATGCCTCTCCTCATGCACACTCAGTTCCCAGGTGGCCCACTCTCTCGGCCTCACATGCTACCAAAGCAAGGCCACCCAACATTACCAGAACAGGGGTAATCTCACGTTACCGAAACAAAGGCATCTCTTGTTACCAAAACGGAGGAATATCGGACTTACATGCTACCAGAGCAAGGCCCGGACTTAAATGCTACCAGAGCAAGGCCTCCCAACGCTACCAAAGCGGAGGAATAATCAGACTTACATGTTACCAAAACAAGGCCCAGACTTATATGCTACCAAAGCAAGGCCCAATGTTTATTCAACATGACACGCCTAAGTCTCAATCATTAGTCATTATCATATAAAACGTTTTGCCTTCACGTAGAACTCATAATGGTTTTCTTTCATAAATCTCATTTAAAACATTTGTGTACTCAACACAAAACATGTTAAAATCGAGTTCCAACCGGCAAAACCACGCACACATTTCTCAATCTCAGTACGCCTTAATGTAGAGCCCAAATCTCTTTTCACGTTTTAAACAGAAAATGGTTGTAAAACATTTTTTTACGCTTAGTTTACAACTCATAAAAGTTGGGCCCCAACCGGTTATAAAATCGTGTGCACTACTCATTCACGACACATAAAACATGCTTGTTTTCTCAATCGAAATTCATGCTACAATATTTCACAATTCACATATACAAACGAGTTTAAGTTTCCCTTACCTCTTTGCACTTCATATAGTGCAATCGTTCCCCCGTATCATGGACTAGTGTCGTATTCCTCTCTGGAACTCTCGAGTTGTCCAAACGATGTAAAAACATCAAAACTCATTATCATATAACCTCCAAATCTCTACATCGAGCATATTGCCCATATTCTCATTAAATACCTCAATTATCCCATTTCTCATGACTCTATCAATTCATAATCTCATCCACTACATTTCAACCTTCTACATTTCACATGCATAATACCCATGCCAAAATCACTTCATTGCCTAAATTTCCAATTTATAGACAAAAATCCCAATTTACCACAATTTACTTAATATCATCATCACTCCAATAAAATCACAATTTTTGTCAACTCTAATCCTTTCCTAACTACTTCACCATAATGCCCATTTTCACAATCACCAAAAATCACTTCAAAATCCAAGATTGAAGTTTAGAGATTACCAAAACTTGTGGAGTGCTCAACTCACACCTCGATTCAATTTGTCTTTCGATTTCCTAGTATGTTGTTCTCCTTTGGATGAGGAACAACTTTCCTTCTTGCCACAACCCTTGATTTGGACGAAAATGGGGACTTTGGAAGAGAGAGAAAGCTAGGGTTCGGCTGAAATGGAGGTTTGAGAGAGAAAGATCTATTTCCAGGAAAAACAAAGGGGTCTTTATATAGACTGAGGGTAGGAGATCGATCTGGCTCTTAATGAGATCAATCTGCATTTGAATTTGGGGACGATTTGGGATAATTTTATGCCTAGGAGATCGATCTGTCGTGGGATAAGATCGATCTCTTAATGGGTTTATGATATCGATCTGCTCCAATTATGAGATCGATCTCTAGTTTACAGAATGCTTTATGAGATCGATATGCTCCTTAAGGAGATCGATCTTCTCCTTAACAGAAACATTTTGAGATCGATTCCTTCCTCATGAGATCGATCTCTTCATTACAGAATCATAAGGAGATCGATCCTCTTCCATTAGAGATCGATCTGCTCACTTAAATTCCTCATTCCTTGTCAATTTTGGCCTACCAGATCGATCCTCTCTTCTCCAAGATCGATCTGGCCCCATAGTTTCACACTTTAACATAAAATCTCATTTATAACTCATTCATCACTTAGAATTTCATTCCATACCACCTCAATATATGAGTACATCATATTTAGTTCAATCAATTACACTTCATGTTCTCATTACATAATTTGATATGTGTAAAATTCTCAGATCTCACATCCTCCCCACCTTAAAAAGAATTTGATCCTCCAAATTCAACTCAACTCGTCAAATAGATGGGGGTATCTCTCCTTCATGAGATTCTCCAGTTCTCACGTTGCTTCTTCCATTGAGTGATGTTTCCATAAAACTTTCACTAATGGGATGTTTTTGGTTCGAAGTACCTTCTCTTTCCTATCAAGAATCCGGACGGGTTCTTCAGTGTAGCTCATGTCCTCTTGTATGTCCATCTCTTCATACTCTATGACATGAGAAGGGTCCGGGTGGTACTTCCTCAACATAGACACATGAAAGATGTTGTGTATTCCGGACATCTGTGGGGGTAATGCTAATCTGTAGGCTACATCTCCTACTCTCTCAAGAATCTCGAATGGTCCTATGTATCGAGGACTCAATTTCCCTTTCTTCCCAAATCAAATGATACCCTTACTCGGTTCAGAAATACTGCATCACCAACATCAAACTCGAGTGGCCGTCTATGCGCATCCGCATAGCTTTTTTGTCTACTCTGTGCAGCCCGTAGCCTCTCACATATGAGTTTCACACTCTGTACAGCTTGCTCAACAAGCTCAGGAGCATTTATCTTTCTATCACCGACTTCTTCCCAAGCTACAGAGGATCTACACCTCCTACCATATAGAGCCTCAAAAGGTGTCATTCCAATACTCGCATGATAGCTGTTATTGTACGCAAACTCTGCTAGGGGCAGGTGATCATCCCATGATCCCTTAAAATCCATCGTACACGCTCTCAACATATCCTCCAGGGTCTGAATAGTCTTATCTAACTGACCATCTGTCTGAGGATGATAGGCGGTACTAAAATTCAATCGAGATCCTATGGACTCCTGAAACTAGGTCCAAAATTTGGAAGTAAATCGGGAATCTCTGTCAGAAGTAATACTCACTCGAGCCCCATGTAATCTAGCTATCTCGCTGACATATAACTCAGCTAAGGTATCCACAGTATCTGTGCTCTTGATGGCAAGGAAGTGGGCACTCTTGGTCAGTCTATCCACTATGACCCATATCGCATCACGACCCCTTCGGGTCCTCGGTAAGCCCATAATAAAGTCCATCGTGACATGCTCCTATTTCCACGTAGGTACAGGTAAAGGCTGTAGTAGTCCTCCGGGCTTCCGATACTCAGCTTTCACTTGCTAGCATACTAAACATCTGGCCACATACTCTGCAACATCTCGCTTCATACCACTCTACCAGTACACCTTTCTCAAATCTCGGTACATCTTAGCACTCCCTGGATGCATGGTGTATCGCGAGCAGTGGGATTCTCTCAGTATCTGTCTCCTCAGGGTATCATCATCCGGTACACAGATTCGTCCTTTGAACCTCAATAACCCATCCTCACTGATTGTGAGATCCGACTGCGAAGTCCGCTCAGCTTGGCTAACCATATCTATCAACCTCTGATCATTATGCTGCCCAATTCTAACCTGATCCATGATCTTGGGCTCTATTCGTAGGCTAGCCAAAAATCCAGTCTCTACTTCTTTAACTCTGATCCGGAGTTCAGCGAACTGCTCCCATTCCCTGATCATCATAGCAGATATCATACTCTTCCTGCTCAGGGCATCCGCAGCTACATTCGCCTTACCCAGATGGTATAAAATCTCGCAGTCATAATCTTTAAGGAGTTCCATCCATCTCTTTTGTCCTATGTTTAACTCCTTCTGATCAAAGAGATACCTCAAACTCTTGTGATCAGTGAAAATCTGAAATCTTTCCCCATATAAGTAGTGTCGCCACATCTTCAAGGCAAATACCACAGCGGCTAACTCCAGATCATGCATGGGGTAATTCCTCTCATGATCTTTCAATTGCCGCGATCCATAAGCGACCACTCTTTCATGCTGCATGAGCACACACCCCAATCCTTGATGGGATGCATCACTATAAACTGAAAATCCTCCTGATCCCTTAGGAATAGTCAACATAGGTGTCGCTGTCAATCTCCTCTTTAATTCCTGAAAATTGAGCTCACACTGATCAGTCCATATGAACGGAGTCTCCTTACGCGTGAGCTTAGTCAAAGGAGCGGTAATCCTGGAAAATCCTTCCACAAATCTTCTGTAATACCCTGTCAAACCAAGGAAGCTCGTACTTCTGTAACTGTCCTCTTTTTTTCCTAATTAAGTGCAGCCTCTACTTTACTTGGATCCACTGATACTCCTTCTGAGACTATATGACCAAGGAAAGCTATCTGATCCAACTAAAACTCACACTTACTGAGCTTTCCATATAATTGTTTATCTGGGAGTATCTGAAGTACTAACCACAAATGTTGTGCATGTTCCTCATATGATCGATAGTATACCAGGATATCATCAATAAAGACTATCACAAATTTATCTAGATAGTCTCTGAACACCTCATTCATTAATCTCATAAAGGTTGCAGGTGCGTTCGTCAATCTAAAGGACATAACTAGAAATTCATAATGGTCATACCTTGTCCTAAAGGCCGTCTTCGGAATATCTTCTTCTTTAATTCTCAATTGGTGATAGCCCGATCTCAAATCAATCTTAGAAAAGACTGAGGCCCCTCTCAGCTGATCAAGTTGATCATCAATCCTGGGCAATAGGTATTTATTCTTCACCGTGGCTTTATTCAATAGTCAATAGTCTACGCATAATCTGAGACTACCATCCTTCTTTCTCACGAATAACACTGGTGCTCCCCACGGTGAGACACTGGTCTAATAAACCCTTAATCCAATAACTCCTGTAGTTGTTTCTTCACTTCCTCAAGTTCCACTAATGGCATCTTGTATGGAGGTCTAGAGATAAGCTGAGTATCCGGTACCAAATCAATGGTAAACTTCAGCTCTCTCTCTGGTGGCAAACCTGGCAACTCATCCGGGAAAACATCCAAAAATTCACACACCACATGTATATCCTCAATCCTCGGATGTTCCCGATCATCATCTGAGATGAGTGTTTCATAACCTTCACATGAACAATCATATTTAATACTCAAAAAAATAATATTAAAATTTCAAATTACTTACAGAAATTTCACACATTCATTTCCTCAATATCTCAACTGTACACTGTAAGGTTCAGGTAGGGAGAAAGTTACAATCTTAGTGTAGCAGTTTAAACTCACACGATTGGTTGCCAGCCAATCCATTCCTAAAATTACATCAAACCCATGTATATTTAACATGATTAAATCTGCTAACATCACTCTATCTCCCACCTTTATTTCATACCCTCTACAGATTAACTCAGTTCTCTAGGATTCACGCATAGGGGTATTTACATGTAGTATACACTCTAAGGGTTCAAACTTCAAGTTTAATCTACATGCAAAATGCTCAAAAATAAACGAATGCGTGGATCCTGGATCAATCAACACATGAGCCTTATGATTACAGACAGAGAGTGTACCTCTTATAGTTTCTATTGAAGTGTCTATTGTGTCCTTGTCCAAAGCAAACACACGTCCCTGTGTGACGAGTCTCTTTCCTTTCCTGCAACAGTGGCCCATCTCTGGGGATTCACTCTCTGAGGCTGCTATCTAGTAGGCTCCGGAGCATGTGGTATATGAGGTTGAGGATAGTCTTTCACTCTGTAACCCATGTCACCACATCTAAAACATCCACGGATCAACTCAGTACAACTCCCCTCATGCGATCGGCCATAGTCTCTACAAACCCTTATCTCGGGCCTAACATATCGAGGGGTCTCCCTGATGATGGGATGAGCTCTGGGTCTCTCCAATCTGCCCTTCTGTACCTCAATCCTTCCTCTCCTGAAGGAACCTCTCCGAACATCTACCTGGGACATCGTTGGCCTCTTGCCCTTGTCCCTAGTCACTGCTCCGAACTCATTCTGGGATTGTACAATTTCAATTCCCCTCTCAATCTCTTGTGCTCGTCTCAGAACATGTCCAAACTCGGTAATACATAGCCCTATCAATCGATCTCTGATGATGGGCTTCAATCCATATCCAAATCTCTCAGTACGGAGCTCTTCATTCTTGAAGGTCTCCCGATCATATCTCAGCAGAGTGGTAAATCGGCTCTCGTAATCATCCACAGACATGTCGCCTTGTACCAAACTCAAAAACTCTGCTTGCCTCCTTCTCTGGGCAGCTCGTGGTACGTATTAGGCTCTGAAGGCTGTTTGAAACTCTTCACAACCAATCACATCCTGGTGGGACATCAGAATACCCTGGGTAGTGCCCCACCAATCTTGAGCTCTCCCTTTCAACATATAGACACTCATATTGACCCTCTCAGCATCTGTGCACCCCAGATAGTCAAATATAACTTTCAACTCTGTCAGCCACTCCTCAGCCTCTGTAGGACCCTTCTTTCCCCTAAATGTGGGTGGATTCATTTTCAAAAAGTCCTTCAGTCGGACCATACTTCTGTCATCAGGCTGAGTGAAGGGAGGCACTAGGTCCATCTGTACTGGGGTACGGGAGGTCCCTGTGGTGGTGTAGGAGTAGTACCCGAGGCATTAACTCCAAAGTGTTGCGCGAATAGCGCTGCCATTTGCTCAAATCCCTACCTCACATCAATCTCGATCCGATTAAATCGAGAGTTAGGACTCTCAGGTTATGGGGCAGGTGGCGGAGGGGACTAATGCCTCCTCGAACGACCTCGTCGTCCACTCATTCTCAATCTCAACTAGTTTCCTACGCGTACATATCAAAATCAATTGAAATTTCAATCCTTAATTTCAGTTCACGACCAGACTTATACAGACACTTGGGATGTATTCGAATTCACTTAACCGACACTGACAGTACTAAACACCCTAAGCTCTGATACCAAGAAAACTCTCTGTGACGCCCCGAAAATGTGAAAAATATGGCAAATTTAAAACTTTTTACTCACCAAATCACAATTAAGGGTGCATTCTTGTGCAGTGACATACATCATCATACTTATCATGCCTCAGGATCTCATCATAAAATAGTATATATCATATCATATACATTACTCAATTTCTAGTTAATTAATCCTAATACATCCTATACATCATTGTACAACAAATGTCTATAATTACAACTTTAGTCCGGGTACATGAAAAGATAAATTATACCTCAATACAATATATGGCCTGGAGCTTAAGTCCTCCACTCGTAGGAAAAACTCTCTTCACTTGAAGAAATCTGAGGAGAAAAGAAAATAGTGTGAGCTTCTAAATCGCTCTGTAAGGGGGTAAGGGACTCATCAATAAAACAATGATTTGCACAACACAATCATTTTAACTTATAGTTGAAAACTCGTTAGAAAATGTAGCATGACTTAATAAAACATCATTCTCATCTCATTCTCTAAAATCATGTGAAAACCTGAAAGTACATAACTCAGTATAAACCACAGTTACAAGCATGTGAAAATCATGATGCGATAATGGCTTTTCTCATTAAAACATGATAAAAATCATCGTAATAAAATGCACGTGGCACAGCCACAAAACACAACTCATGTGTATAAAAAAGAGACTAGATAATAAAACTCATATAAAACTTCATCATGGCACATCAATAATATATCTCCTCTGGGTGCGCATCCCAAGCATCCTCATAAGAGGGAACATCGACATATGGTCGTGTACATGGTATATTGGACTTACGCGTTACCAGAACAAGGCTCGACCTTACATGCTCCCAGAGCAATGCCTTTCCTCAAGCACACTATCACGTGGTCCTTGGGTCGGTTCCCAGGCGGCCCACTCTCTCGGTCTTACATGCTACCAAAGCAAGGCCACCCAGCGTTACCAGAATAGGGCTCATCTCAGTTTACCAAAACGGAGGCATCTCACGTTACCAAAACGGAGGAATATCAGACTTACATGCTACCAGAGCAAGGCCCAGCTTAAATGCTACCAGAGCAAGGCCTCCAAACGCTACCAAAGCGGAGGAATAATTAAACTTACATGTTACCAGAACAAGGCCCGGACTTACATGCTACCAAAGCAAGGCCCGATGTGTATTCAACATGACACGCCTAAGTCTCAATCATTAGCCATTATCATATAAAACGTTTTACCTTCACGTAGAACTCATAATGGTTTTGTTTCATAAATCTCATTTAAAACATTTGTGTACTCAACACAAAACATGTTAAAACCGAGTTCCAACTGGCAAAACCACGGACACATTTCTTAATCTCAGTACGCATTAATGTGGAGCCCAAATCTCTTTTCACGTTTTAAACACAAAACAGTTGTAAAACATTTTTTATGCTTAGTTTACAACTCATAAAAGTTGTGCGCCAACAGGCTATAAAATCGTGTGCACTACTCATTCACAACACATAAAACATGCTTGTTTTCTCAATCGCAATTCATGCTACAATATTTCACAATTCACATACACAAACGAGTTTAAGTTTCCCTTACCTCTTTGCACTTCGTATAGTGCAATTGTTCCTCCGTATCACGGACTAGTCTCGTATTCCTCTCTAGAACTCCCGAGCTGTCCAAACGATGTAAAAACATCAAAACTCATTATCACATAACCTTCAAATCTCTACATCGAGCATATTACCCATATTCTCATTAAATACCTCAATTATCCCATTTCTCATGACTCTATCAATTCATAATCTCATCCACTACATTTCAACCTTCTACATTTCTCATGCATAATACCCATGCTAAAATCACTTCATTGCCTAAATTTCCAATTTATAGAAAAAAATTCTAATTTACCACAATTTACTTAATATCATCATCACTCCAATAAAATCACAATTTTTGTCAACTCTAATCCTTTCCTAACTACTTCACCACAATGCCCATATTCACAATCACCAAAAATACTTCAAAATCCAAGATTGAAGTTTAGAGATTACCCAAACTTGTGGAGTGCTCAACTCATACCTCGATTCTATTCGTCTTTCAATTTCCTAGTATGTTGTTCACGACCGAATATGTTAACGAATAAAGCGAAAAATTTATGGTGATTTTTAGATGAAATGGATGAAAAAGGGGCGTGACATGAGCAACCACACGCTCAGTAAGGAAATAATGTAAGTAGGTAGATAACTACACTATCTACGTGCTTATAATGACATGATATCAATATCAATTACATCTTGAGCATGAGGTAGATTAAAACCATGCCACATGAATATGTATATAGTATAAGAAAACTCATAAAAACAGGCATAATATCACATGGAAAACATCTCATGCTTATCATATCAAAACTCATCACAATTCATTTAAATCAAATCTAATCCCACCCTTTGGGAATACCTTGTGCATAAAATCACATTTCCCTTTAAAACAAAATTACGGGTGTCACCCCTCCTTTGGGTCTACCCAAGTCTATTAATAAAACATGATATCACGTTAGGCATGTAGGTTACATTTCGAAAACAAATTGGGAATAATGGTCATGTAAAAAATCCTTGTGATCCCAGGCTATGCAGATCCCAGCGTGCGGGGCATCACAACTGCAACGAGAGGTGAGGTCAGCCCTACTCGTGCAATAACTCAACCAACTAGTCATCAAGACTACACGGTACAACGTACTCCATGTGACATACATGCTGCAACATACTTCGTGGACCCACAATAGTCTGAGGGTGCCTGCCATAGGTCTTAGCCCACATCATTGTCAGAGGTGCCTTCCATAGGACTTAACCCACTTAACTATTTGTTTGGGGTGCCTGCAATAAGACTTAGCCCACATCATGGTTCGGGGGTGCCTGTCATAGGTCTTAGTCGCCCTATACCATTCTGGTAACCATTTCATGTCTCAAAACACGCGTGCGATGTATCATCTCACCGTGACACACAGTCAACAGGAGGCATTAGCATGGTTTTCTATAAAAAATTGTCAAATCTTCATACGAGCAATGCTCCAGTATGGCTTTCATGCACAGTAAAACAGTAAAACCTAGTGCGAGCAAGGCTCCAACACTATCAGCATGAATCAAAACATCAAAATCTAGTGCGAGCTAAGCTCCAGCACTGTTTACACTCACATAAATATGATAGGTGGCTCCAATTTAAAATTCAAGTATTTTCAAATATACAACTTAGCACACAATTCGTGCTTTTTCATGCAAACACACAAAGAAATAGACAACCTATCCTCATTTCATTCATATCAAAGCATTTCATCATGAAAACATCAAAGTCATGAAAATCCATGCATTTTTTTTATCCTTATTACCCCCTTTCATAAAATTCCTACTAAGGTAAACTCATCTTTTCTTTCCTTATTTTTGGAACTTTTCTCAAAATTCTTAATGCATTATTAGATAGCTAGAAATTTGTGTCCTATAATTCCCCTCAAAATACGTATAGCTACCTCTAGGCACTTACAAAACCCCCTTACCTCGAATCACGTCGAGCGTAGTATAAGTTCCACCGCTGGAAGCTCGTCCAATCCAATTTGCCCCCAATCCAATCTCTGGAGCTGCAAACATTCACCAATCACTTCATCACAATCGATGTATCTTATCGGACCTTATAGTATTTAGCTTGGCTCATTTTCACATTTGGTCATGATTATGCCATTCCTAGTCAATTTAGCTAGTAACTCACTTAGTTATCAAATCAAGCACTTAACTTACATGCTTTAACTTTAGTTCCTCCATTTATCCATGCATTTCACAATTACCATATATGCACATTTCATCACTTTGTCCAATACCATAATTTGCTTCCATACCACAATCTCAAAACCATGCATATAACATTTCTAACACCTTAATATAACCTATTTATCATAGAATTCCACCATATCCCATTTTCTCACACTAACCTATTTTTAGGGCATTATTGATTCATCACATTCTAGGTAGTTTTAACAATGATACATACACCAATCTACTCCTAACAACATCTTTATATACATACTTAGAGTTGGTGCATCGAAAACTCACCTAGCTTGGCTTTTCTCTTATCCGAAATTGAAAGATCTTTTAGCTCCTTCAATACAGTAAGTTGAGTTTTGATTCCAAGGTATGTTGTTCTCCTCCTCACAATGAGCAACTTTGCTCTAATAACTTTTTTCTCAAATCTTTTTGGAAAGGGAGGTATTCTAGAGAGAGAAAGCTTATTTTTTGAGTAAAAATGGAGGGAAAAGTTTTTTTTTTTTGGCTGAAGAATGAGGTTTGGCCATCGGGTTTTTATAGGATGAGAGTGATGAGATTGATCTGCTAGGGTGAAGATCGATCTGCCTTTAGTTTTTGAACTACCGAGATGTTCAGGCATGAAAGGTGGGATCGATATGCTCTTTGGGGAAGAAATCGATCCTTTCTCGGTAGAAGCTTGTAGAGATCGATCTGCTCTTAACAAGATCAAATGGAGATCGATCTGCATTAAGGAAGGGATCGATCTCTACTAGGCAGAAGCAAATGCAGATCGATCTGCTCAATGAGGAGATCGATCTGCTCTTGGCAGAACCACTTGAAATTATTCTACTTGAATAAGGGATTGATCTACTTTGAATAGGAGATCGATCTAGCCTTCATCTACAGGCTTTTTGCTGTAATTTTTCTAGAATTTCTAAAGGAAAACTTACATTCGATTGCTTCACTAGTCATTTTGCAATCTATTCACACCTTGAGCATGGAAAGGTTTATTTCTTATTAGTTTCATATTATGGAACTTGTGAGTACTGCTTGAAATAAAAAAGGATACACAAAATTCATAGTCCATGCATTATCATTTTGTGTTTTAAATCCCTATCTTCAATCCAAATGCTTTAAGTTCTATTCGTTTAGTTTGCGACCACTTCAGCCCTTAATTAACTTTTACTTGCATCATGATACTCATTTATCCCATTTGCAAATTCACTCACATTTATATGATTCAAATATCATTCGTCTTATAATTCCATTAACATATAAATAAGTCACACATACATGAGGTCTCACAGCTATTCCGAGCATCTCGGCTACCCTGGGCCTTACATGAACATTTAGGTAAGTCTTAAACTTCTCGGCTTAGCTTTTAAATCAACATTAGTTCAAAATTATGGGTTTCACAGATTTCACCTCTACAGGATTGGTAGATCGAATGCCTAAAAATGGTGCTTTTGGGTGTGGCTTGAAGGGTATAAAGGTGGATGAGTGGTCCGAAGAGGATTCATTATCCCAAGTAAATTTTAGGAAGATGTATCTCAATTATTCTTGACTTGGAATTGACTAATTAAATCCATAGCCATGGTATAATGAATTAAGTTGAAAATTGTGTCACTCAAACTAATTAAAGTCAAATCCTAAAGTTGTAAGAACTATTATAGGAATTAAATAAGTAAACATTACATCATTATTATCTTTACCTTGAGACATAGTTGATGGAACGATATTAATAACACTAAGAGGATGTCATTGAAAGGCTTAAGTTAAGAATCACTTTTAAACTCTCTAACATTTTGGTGGTTATATAGATTGCTAAATGCCTAATTTGATCTATGAATTGGAATTGTTGTTAAAGTTCATGTCCATGATGTTAGGAACCTATTGGGTCACACACAAAAGAGTAGCCAATGGATGAACATGAATTGGTCTAGGAAAATTTGAAATTTTCCATTGGACGTAATTGGGTAGAATTATAATTAGGCTTCATTAAATGAGTTTAATTAAGTAAAGTCAATTAAAAGAGTTTTAATTAAGTTATTCAACCAAATTATAATTAAAAAGGATTATTTTGACTTAATTTGAAAGAGTTTGATTAAGTTAAGGTCCACTACAATTAATTATAATTTGGGTATTACCTCTAATTAAATAGTTTAATGAAAAGTTGGACTCAAGTGCAATTAAAATAAGTTTAAGGGATAAAACATAAATGTACCAATAAATGAACAGCATTTAACATGGTCAAATCATGGTCAGCCACATGATTTGAGGGTAAGAAAATTATTACAGTGAGTCGCAGGAAGACCTTATAGAGTCTTTAACACTCACCCTAGTCCTTCATCTTATCTTTCTTGCTTTCTTCAAGAAAGGATTTTTTTCCCCAATATATGTGAGCTTTAAGAGATTAACGCTCCATTTATATGCCCAATAAGATCCTGTGTGAGGCGTTTGACCAAAAAAAAATTGCAAGAGAGTGAAATTAGCTTCTTGTCTTTAGGGTTTAGACACGCGGCAAATAACAAATTCGTCACGCGGCAAATAACCAAGTCATCCTTCGTAGAGGGAATTTAGAACCCGAAGGTAATTTCAGGCGCCACGAAGGCGAAGTATAGGCGCCACGAAAGCGAAATACAGGCGCCACCACGAAGGCGAAATACAGGCACCACGAAGGTGAAATACAGGCGACTTCAAACGCCGCACAGGCGAGTTCAGACGCCACACAGGCGAAATTGACGTGCGTAAACACACAACATAAATGGCCCTTAGTCTCAAAACATATTATAGTTTTCATATTCGAAAACATCGAAATAAAATCATCTTATTTGAAAGATTATTTTAAAAGACATGTTTTTATTTCGAAAGCACAAATACAAAAAGCATAGTCTTGATCAGAAATATAATTTAGAAACATGCATGAAAATCATATTTCATGTCATTATAAGCTTTCTTTATCAAGGTTCAAAAAGTAACTATTACGGTTTTAAATTATATCCCCTTACCTCGATCTATCGAAATCTCCGTGCTCGAGTGGTGACGCCTCTTAGTACCTCCCTTAAATCCTTCTATGATTCTCCTACATCGAAATTTGTATTTCTTAATACCTTATTCATCGAATTAACTACGATGCGTCAAAATCGTAACCTTGCTTATCTAGGAAAAATACACTCGAAATTATAAAATACGTACAATTATCTCTAAAACTTGTATAAATTTGTTACCTCGGTGTCTGTCTGTAATCCTCGATTGCTTCGACTTAGCGAGTTGGCGAGCTCGGCCCTTTCGATTTATTTTCACCGAAAATTTGAAATAAATATTTTCGATCACCTTTCCCTCGGGTTTTCTCGAAGTCGGGAACCGGTATTTTCGACTATCTTTTTTTTTCCAAATTCTTTGCGTCTTTTTCTCTATTCCAAATATATATATATATAAATTTCCTCTTTTCCCTCTTCTATTATTTTTTTTTCAATTACTATTCACTTCTCTTTTTTTTTGAATTTCCCGCCAAAACCTTTTCTTTCCTTCTTCATCCTCTTCTTCTTTCACATCTACTGTTCATTCCATTTTCTTCTTCTCTGTTTCCAGATTATCGACATTGCTTCACAGCATTACCGACGCTGCCGCCTCCTTCCTTCATCACCATCCTCACTCCACCCTTAATGGTTCACATCTCTGCCACCGTCAACTCTTTCCTGTCTCGGTTTGCTTCCTTCCCCTTCATAGCTCCCGATCTTGGTGGCTGCTCAAAACCGAGGAAACTCTTTCCTGCTCCCTTCGGTTCAGGCCATTTCACCACCTTCCAGCCCTGTCCTCGATTTTGTTCTTCCTCCAAATCTCCACTCTCGAGTTGCCATTATTTCTTCCGAGTCACATGTCTTCTGCTATCGGGTTTTCAGTCTTCCTTACTGAACACCCTCCTGTCTCTGCTTCTCATTTTTTTGTCTCGCTTCATTGTTTCCTTCTGTTTACTCAGCTCACCAATTTTCCAGCCGAGGATCACCATCTTTGTCCTATGCCGAAAGCCTCCATAACAGCAGCTCTTTTCCTGCCTCGTCTTCCTCGTTGCCATCTTTCCTCCTCCCTTCTCGGCTACCGTCTCCCTCTTCCATCCTCCCTACTGCCTCACCATTTGCTTCAGCTTGCCTCTATATTCTTCCGACTTCTTCACCTCTTGGTCCCAAACCTCAATCTAATCACCTTGAAGAGCCGCTGGAAATCACACCCGACAGCAGCCTCAATAGAGCCCAAGAAATTTTGCTAAAGCTCCCCTGCTTTTGCTCCCATTCTAGTTTTCGAACCTCTCACTCTCCATCTCTCATTTTCTGTTGTTGTCCACTGCTGTTGCGTCTTGTCCTTCTCCTGGTTTCTTTTTTTTTCCTTACTGAGCATAGCCCCATTTTCTTAAAAAGATCAAGTTGTGGCAGCATGGATGGGACAACTCCATCACAATTCGCATTTCCTTCAATCCACCGAGCATACCCCCTACCTACTGCTATCCTCTCTTCACGTTTCAATGCACTGTCAAAATTTCTTTTTCTCAACTACTCCTATCTATATCAATATATATATATATATATACATATATATATTTCCTTTCACCGAAATCATCATCTTCATTATTTATTTATTTTTTTTCACCTAAACTATCCTTTCAAGCCATCATTTCCTTTCTTTCCATTATTTATTTATTTTTTTTTTATCAGAGGCTATCGATCATGCCCTCATGTATATATATTTATGGGCATGTTTATGTGCTTAAATATATTTGTACATACTTGTATATATATATATATACATGTGCATATAAATACCTATATATATTTATTTATTCATGCATCCATTACATGATAAATACGATATTTTTCACCCACATATATACACACATATATATATATAGATATATGTATCCCTGTATTATTATTATTATTATTATTATTATTATTATTATTATTATTATTATTTCTCTATTGATATTCCTTCGTGGGACTAATATATATATATATATTTTTTAAATTAATTCTCCCCCAAGTGTCATTACGGAGTAAAATATATTTTAATTTAAGTCCTTGACTACTGGATCGAAATCTTTAATTTCGATGATTAATTTTGTTAATCATGGATAAAACCAAGTATCTAAAAATTCACGGTATTTACATTCTCCCCACCTTGGGAATTTTGGTCCCCAAATTTAAAAGTACATTAGTTCTTGAACAAGTGTTGGTATTTCTCTCGCATTAGACTTTCTAATTCCCACGTGGCCTATTCCGAAGTGTAATACTGCCACAAAACCTTAACCAAAGAATTGTCTTAGACCTCAATGTCTTTTTCTTTCTTGTCCAAGATCTGAATTTGTTTCTAAGACCTCAAAGGCCCAACATACAGAGGCTCAGTTTCCTTTTCTTCCCAGTTCTCATTACACCATTGGAAGGAGAAACTTCCAGATACACCGAATCTCCTACTGAAAATCCCAAGGACCATCATCTTTGGTCAGCATAACTCTTTTACTTGTTCTGAGTTGTTCTCACCCTTACACAATTTAATTGAATATCTTTAGAAACTTGCATAACCAATTAGGAAACAATTACCTTCTTTTCACCCACTGTTTCCATCAAATCGATGAACGACATTCTCGACCATACTGCACTTCATACGGTATCATCTCGATACTTGAGTGTTATCTAATATTATGTGTAACTTCGCCAATTTGGCAATTTATCATTCTAGGAGCCTTTAAAATCTTGGGCGTATACTCTCAATTCCATATTGGCATGGTCAAGGGTGGTAATAACCCTATAGACTTCTGTACTCTACCTTAACCTGCTAACATATGAGACTCTTATCACACTTCCAGTTATACTTCTTATCGTACTTGGTTGTCAATATACCTTCAAGAGATTTGATAAATCTTTACCATTCTCTGAATGTGAGGTATATCTCTATAAATGAGTCTCTGACGACATCAATTCCTTTACTATAGATCCTAAATGTAACGACCCTTGACCCTTGAAAATCGAGGAAATTTTTTTTTGGAACTTATTTTACCCACTTATTCCCTTATTCACTTAGGCTGTATTCCTGTTCAATGTCGATCCTTTAAAATATTTCACTTCATTTATCCTTATACAGATTTCATCCCGACACATTACTTTCAATAGATGTCTATACATACAAATAGTCTGGTAAAGAGATAAGAATGTATACCTCACGCATATACAAAAGGTAGTATGGGGAAGCTCATATCCGCCAGCCTACGTCGTCTACACCGCATTTATTAACTGTAATTCACTGCAAAAGTCTCAGAGGTAGAGGGGTGAGCTTTCGGGAAAAAGCCCAATAAGAAGATGTTTTTAAAACGATTCTGGCAATTCAAATATGTATAAAACATGATAATGCGTATATGATACTTTCTGAAACTAATAGTAATAACATTCAAAGATTAAGGAAAATCAGAAATATCGAGATTCAAAACGTAATTCTTTAAGTACGTGAACTTAACAGATATTACGTAAAACTAGTCGTACATTCAAAATTCCAAACAGGAATGCATATCAAATCACATACTACCAAATCCATTTCTGAAATCAGAGTTTAATTTTCAAAATGAGACTGCATCGGCCCACATAATTAACATGCGGCAATAACAAATTCGTCACGCGGCAAATAACCAAGTCATCCTCCGTAGAGGGAATTTAGAACCCGAAGGTAATTTCAGACGCCACAAAGGCGAAGTACAGGCGCCACGAAGGCGAAATACAGGCGCCACGAATGCGAAATACAGGCGCCACGAAGGCGAAATACAGGCGCCACACAGGCGAGTTCAAACGCCACACAGGCGAGTTCAGACGCCATACAGGCGAAGTTGACGTGCGTAAGCACACAACATAAATGGCCCTTAGTCTCAAAACATATTATAGTTTTCATATTCGAAAACATCGAAATAAAATCATCTTATTTGAAAGATTATTTTAAAAGACATGTTTTTATTTCAAAAGCACAAATACAGAAAGCATAGTCTTGATCAGAAATATAATTTAGAAACATGCATGAAAATCATACTTCATGTCATTGTAAGCTTTCTTTATCAAGGTTCAGAAAGTAACTATTACGGTTTTAAATTATATCCCCTTACCTCGATCTATCGAAATCTCCGTGCTCAAGTGGTGACACCTCTTAGTACCTCCCTTAAATCCTTCTACGATTCTCCTACACCGAAATTTGTATTTCTTAGTACCTTATTCATTTAATTAACTATGATGCGTCAAAATCGTAACCTTGCTTATCTAGGGAAAATACACTCGAAATTATAAAATACGTACAATTATCTCTAAAACTTGTGTAAATTTGTTACCTCGGTGTCTGTTTGTAATCCTCGATTGTTTCGACTTAACGAGTCGACGAGCTCGGCCCTTTGATTTATTTTCACCGAAAATTTGAAATAAATATTTTCGATCACCTTTCCCTCAAGTTTTCTCAAAGTCTGGAACCAATATTTTCGACTATCCTTTTTTTTTTTTTATTTCCAAATTCTTTGCGTCTTTTTCTCTATTCCAAATATATATATAAATTTCCTCTTTTCCCTCTTCTATTATTTTTTTCAATTACTATTCACTTTTTTTTTGAATTTCCCGCCAAAACCTTTACTTTTCTTCTTCATCCTCTTCTTCTTTCACGTCTACTGTTCATTCCATTTTCTTCTTCTCTGTTTCCAGATTATCGGCATTGCTTCACAGCATTACCGACGCTGCCGCCTCCTTCCTTCATAACCATCCTCACTCCACCCTTCATGGTTCACATCTCTGCCACCGTCAACTCTTTCTTGTCTCGGTTTGCTTCCTTCCCCTTCATAGCTCCCGATCTTGGTGGCTGCTCAAAACCGAGGAAACTCTTTCCTGCTCCCTTCGGTCCAGGCCATTTCACCACCTTCCAGCCCTATCCTCGGTTTTGTTCTTCCTCCAAATCTCCACTCTCGGGTTGCCATTGTTTCTTCCGAGTCCCATGTCCTCTGCTCTCGGGTTTTCAGTCTTCCTTACCGAACACCCTCCTGTCTTTGCTTCTCGTTTTTTGTCTCGCTTCATTGTTTCCTTCTGTTTACTCAGCTCACCAATTTTCCAACCGAGTATACCCCTTACCTACTGCTATCCTCTCTTCACGTTTCAATGCACTGTTAAAATTTCTTTTTCTCAACTACTCCTATATATATATATATATATATATATATATATATATATATATATATATTTCCTTTCACCGAAATCATCATCTTCATTATTTATTTATTATTATTATTTTTTATCAGAGGCAATCGGTCATGCCCTCATGTATATATATTTATGGGCATGTTTATGTGCTTAAATATATTTGTACATACTTGTATATATATACATGTGCATATAAATACCTATATATATTTATTTATTCATGCATCCATTACATGATAAATACGATATTTTTCACCCACATATACACACACACATATATATATATATGTATCCCTGTATTATTATTATTATTATTATTATTATTATTATTATTATTATTATATTTCTCCATTGATATTCCTTCGTGGGACCAATATATATATATATATATATATATATATATATTTCAAATTAATTCTCCCCCAAGTGTCATTACGGAGTAAAATATATTTCAATTTAAATCTTTGACTAATGGATCGAAATCTTTAATTTTGATGATTAATTTTGTTAATCATGAATAAAACCAAGTATCTAAAAATTCACGGTATTTACAGAGTGAATGTGTACGCGTGAGAAAGTGCTTTGCAAGAGAAAAAAACTTAGGAAAATTTTATAAAAGAATATGGAAAGATTTTAAGAAAAATAAATAAATTTCTGAAAAATATTATATATAAGTAAACATCACAAGCATCCTTGTTTAATTATTATAGATTTATCATTTTATTTCAATTTTTATAATTTTTTTACCGAATTTATTTCACTCCACTCATGTCACTAAATATAATCAAAAACTTTATAAGCGGTACAAATATATACTACTGGGATAAATTTGACGTTATGAGTAAATGACATCAACGCAATGAAAAAAACTCGAAAAATCAAATGAAATTATAATATTAAATAATATAAATAAAAATAATCATGTCTTTTAATTTTTTTATATGATACTTTTTTTGAAAAATGTCAATTTTTTTATTGAATTTTATTTCAATGAACATGAGATCCTTATCTACCAGGTAATCAATTTTTTAAATTTACTAACCAAAAATTTCATACTATATAATCGGTGACTAGAGGTCCATTTGAATGGACAATAAAATTGGTTTTTGTGAAATTAAAAATAATAGTGACGGTGATATTAATTACTATAGTAGTTAGATCGTGCACTGTAGTGGTGAGATTGAAATTAGTAATAAAATATGTGTTTGGATACAATCATAATGATAGTGGCGAAACAATATGTAATGAGAATATAAAATGACTATTAAGGTTATTTGATAAAAATCTGTATGTAATGAAATTTATTGTATACATTTTGATATTTTTAATAATTAAAAATTATTAATTTGATATCAATTATTAATTTTATTAAGAATATTTTAAAAAATATTTATATTTTAATGTTATTTAACATTTAAAATATTTAAACTTTTTATTTAATCAATAGTAGTATATTAGAGGGAAATCTTAGTACAACGGTAAAAATTGTTCTTCCATATTATGGGTTCAAGTAAAAACAATCTCTCGATTAATGTAGAGAGAATGTTGCGTACACAACCCTTTTAAAGTCCACAAAATAGAAGTCTTGTACATTGGATTATCTTTTTTAAATAGTAACACATTATATTAAGGATTTTAAATGATAAAAAAATATTAGTTATATATTGAAAATAAAATGATAATCTATATAAAAATTTATTTATAATTTAAATAAATACGCAATAAAAAATTCAAAAATAAATATAAAACAAAATTAAAAATAACATTATAAGTAAAAAAAAATTAAAACTTTAAGTAAAGAATAGTTTAAAATAAATGTATTAAAATTTGTAAAGAAAAAGGGTAATGACGCAAAAATGTCCTTTACCTCAGGGTCCAAGGAATCACTAGACTCTAGCTTCTTCGGTCTCCAACTTAAGAGGTTATAGAGCTTTATAATTTTGACAATTTTAACAGAGATATAAAATTATAAAAATTAAAAATTAATTAAAAATTTACATATAAATATAATAAAATTAAAAAAATATTTTACATTCTACGTGATATGATTGAATGAACCTCGAACGCCGTTAAATTCTAAAAATCGCTGGGTTAGTATGCATTTGCACATTCATGCATATATATTTTTTTTAATTTGTGGATAATTATTTGAAAAACTAATTTTTTTGGACTATTCATCCTCTTATTTATGTGGCCGATATAAGTATTGGACCCATAAAAGTCATTTGAATTACCAAAACAACCCTGTTTTACACTATGCAAGAAGTTCACATTAAATATCTCAAGTCTAATATAGTATTTTCGCCTCCTAAACTGAGATCGTCCCGTCTTTCATCGTCGTCTCGTCCTCTCCCGTGTCTTACACCTCTCGTTACGCAATTCAAAATTTCTTCATCTAACCAAAATACCCTCAGATATTCCACTAAAATTATCAATTTGCAAGGGTGAAATAGTCTTTATGTTCCAAATTACAAAACCATCCCCTCTTTCGACAAATTCTCCTCGCTCTTTTTCCTCTCTGCAACTCCTTGATTTCACAGACCAAAGGAATTTGCAATTTATCTTCTAACTTTTTGCTCTAATTTTCATTTATCTAAAAAATGTCACTCCTCCAATTATCCGTCTCTCATCCTTCAACCTTCCGTTCCTCGCCGTCACTATCATGCACGGCGGCACTCCCAATCGCCGCCTCCTGCTTCTTATTAGAATCTTCGTCGCTAAAGAGCGGTAAAGCAATTTGGAACGTTAAGAATAATGAAAGGAACCGCGCCGTCTTAAAGGTGAGGTCGAGCTTGGAAACGGCGGGAGCAAAGGTGGGACAGGTGACGGAGGTTACAAAGGACACCTTCTGGCCTATTGTTAACGCCGCCGGGGATAAAACCGTCGTCCTCGATATGTACACTCAATGGTACGTATAATATTGTTTCTACATAAACGTATATATACGGTACACATACGTATTCTGTTAGTCAGTATGATGTAATAATTTAGTTAATTTCGTGTTTGCACATTGTAGTTGGCTATTTTAGTATCTTTTGTAATTTGTTCTTACCTTTTTTAATCTAAATTTATGGAAAAATAAGTTTCTCTGTAATATATATATATATATATATATATATATATATAGCAAAATTAAAATGCGTTCTACAAATTCTGAAGTTTCATTTTGGTCCTTAACTTTACTAATTGCTTTTTATTTAAATTCTAAACCTCTTTAAATGTTTTTAATACGATGAATTCTTGGATAATTTCATTAAAATGGACAGAATATGAAAGATGCCCCTTTTGAACATAGGGACAATTCTATTTAGAATCAGCGACTTGGAATGTACAGTGAATATATATTACTTTTCTTTTATGTTGGGGGAAGAAGCGGCTCTTGGAGATACGTGAATGCACTTTAAGAGATGCATACGTTTACCATTGAACCAAATGCTTAGGTTGCATACATTGAAATTCACCTATGAAAGTAGTGAAAGAATACTTAGAATATTTATCAGGCACTATAAGTTGTAAACTCTGTCAACTGTAACATATGCATTTTAGAATTAAGATGTGATTTTAATCAACTGCGAAAATTTTAATCTTCAGGTAACTGGTTAAGATCTAATAACAAGCTGGGATTGGATAAAATGAATGAAAGAATATAGATTGATTGATTGATTGATTGAGTTGCCAAAGAAAGTTGATTGATATAGCAATTGAAAAAGCGGTACAGTTAGATATTAGGCTGAAGAGGGAAAGTATTGGAGCATTTTTTTCTTTGTGGGTTTTAAATTGTGTGAATGAAAGAAATTGATGCATTTACTCATTCTCAAGGCTTAGTTGAGCCCAATGTGCATGTTGATGCACTTTATGGGTACTAACAGTACAGATCACAAGGCAATTCAGTCAGAACATTTAGGTTAAGGAAAAAGCCTATAGTATAAAATAACGTTTGAGCCAATCTTGCCCAAGTGGATGATTGCGGTTTAAGCATTGGGAAAAACTAATTTTGGGTTGTATCGATTCTAAATTTTAAAGAATTCC
Source organism: Firmiana major (assembly GCA_033439115.1). NCBI lineage: Eukaryota > Viridiplantae > Streptophyta > Magnoliopsida > Malvales > Malvaceae > Firmiana > Firmiana major. The sequence goes on along the minus strand of CM065898.1, from coordinate 70,670,941 downwards.
ACCGTGATTCCCTCCTTACAATATGTTCTACATATAGTTTTCTCCCTAAGTTTCTAGTATGTTGTGTTCTCATTTATTTAGGAAAAAAAAAAAATCCATTTCTAACTTCTAGATGCATCAATTTTACTTATATAAATTTTTTGAATGTCTTAGGTGTGGACCTTGCAAAGTGATAGCTCCCAAGTTTCAAGAATTGTCTAAGAAGTACCTTGATGTTGTCTTTCTAAAGCTTGATTGCAATCAAGAAAACAAGGTTCGTATAAATATATAGTTTCAGTTCCATTAGTTAGCTTGACGGTGTGAGGCTGTGTAAGGTTTATGGATTTAGGTGAATTAGCAACCACAGTGCTTTAAAGGGAGACTATGTTCCTGTCATAGGCTCTTTCATGGCACGAAGTAGTTATAATATACACATAGCATAACTTCACATGTCTATACAAATAAAGGTGGCAAATGGACAGGTCAGAGTCAGGTTTGGTTTAGGTTATTTTGGGTTGGATCATTTTGAGTCTAAGAAAAATTGTTTCATTTCGAGTTCAGATTCTTTTAGATTTGTGTCAAGTCAAATTCATATCGAGAAAAAATTGGAGTTATTTTGTGGGTCAGGTTAGATTCTAATGAAAGAAAAATCGGGTTATTTTGAGTTGGGGGCATTTCGGTTCAAGTCAATTCGGATTCAACTCATTTTAGATTCTAATGGTTTTGAGTTGTAGTCAATTCATGTTCGAATCAACTTGAAATCAAATCGTTTCTTGTTGTGGTCAATTAAGGTTTGAATTATTTTAGTTTTGAGTTAAAGTTAAATGATATCAAAGTAATTTGTTAATAATATAAAATTATGTTACATTAAATATAAAATTAACTTTTTACTGTTCGTGATAGAAAATTATTAATGATTTTCTATTAATTGATATTTAATACTTATTTCAATATATCATACATTAGTTATTAATTTATTATTAGTGATTCGTACTGATATTTCATACTCAAATTTATTGGTTCTTATTACTAATTAGTAATGAATTGAAAATAAGTATATAATTAGATAATTTCAAGAAGACTCACTACCAAAATCATTACTAAAGAGGATGATAATATCAAAAAAGTATTATTAGAATTGATTGCTTAACTTGCCTAATTGTCTACTTTAATTTTTTTATATCAAAATTGCTCGGACATAGTATTAATATAATTTTAATGATTGACATTTTAAATAACAAATATTACAAATGTACAATGAAAAATGAAATGGCGTCATTATCTATTCGATATTGGCATGGGTTGACTTGACTTGGTTGGTTGGGTTTTAACTTTTAAATTATAATAATAGCGTTAGACTTCGAATGTTAATTTTATGTATAACAAAACCACGATAAGTATAATTGTATATGTATGAATTATTATATAATTTTTTAATTTTGTTTATAAAAAAATTAAGAAGTTTATTTGTTTGATGCAACTAATTTTAATATGGATTATTTATATATTATAAGATTATTATGTTTAATATTTAAAATAAATAAATATAATCTTAATACTAATTATTTATTTTTATTGTCTATAATAATCCTCAATTCTAAGTGCTTAAGGTGATCTGGTGATCTCTCTTATTATTATTATTATTTTGGAATAGTTGGAGTCACTGAACGTAGTTATGTTGACGAATTGGCCATTACAATAATTTTATGTCAACTTTTCAAAATTTTGTTTATGGTTGAACGTTGATCAATGCATCATATATGTAAACGTTTAAGTTTAATTAGGTTAAGAAAATGCAATCCTCAAATCAACATAAAAGAATTATATTTTTATCATAATATAATAATTTGATCATTAATTATGATATTTAAATATTCATTGGTTGTTCTAAAGTTAAGGTCTGGTCATTTTGCATTTGAGTTTATTTAGACTTAGATTAATTCAAATTTAAATGAGGTAGGATTTGGATTGTTTACTTTTTTCAAACCAAATGGGTAGATTGAGTTTAGGTTAGGATCGACCAAATGGACTTTTCGAATTGGATTAGCTTTCACCACTTCTATTTCTAATCATAAATTCATAAACCTCATCACAAATGCGCACACACAACATTCTCTCTCTCTTTCATGATGGATTTTGCAATGATTTAGCAGCCGCTGGCAAAGGAGCTTGGCATAAGGGTGGTTCCCACTTTTAAGATTTTGAAGCACAACAAGATTGTAAAGGAGGTCACGGGAGCAAAATTTGATGACCTAGTTCTAGCTATCGATACCGTTAGATCCATCTAACTTTTTCCCCTTCTTTTCCTTGTAAAATATTCCCGTCGAAGAGATCACTACTTGCTTTGAAATAACTATTGTACTCATACGTATGTATTCCCTTGGTTGCTATCCAATTAGTGTTCAAATGTCTGTAATCATAACCAGCTTCGGATAAGCGAATGCATAAATATACAGACCTTATTTCAATTTATTGGGAGAGAATACGTGTAAGTTGTAACTGTTAAGCAATTGTGAACTTAGCAACTATCAACTTTATAGCATTTTGTTTCTGTTGGTAGCTTGAGATTTCTTATATAAGGTACATGAATTTTCAAAGCATTTCCTATTGTTCCTTGCAATGATTTTTAAGTGCTTCACTTGTCTTTTCAGGATTTGCTTGTAAAATTAATGTGTATGGTGCACGTACCTCTCATGTTTTAATAAAAGAATATCGAACTAAATATACTAAACAATTATTTATCTATTTTGAAAAGTGAAAGGTAATTATATATTAATAGGAGGCAATCTATTATAATTAGGATTTTATTAAAACTTTCTACTGTATAAAAGTAATTCATTAATTCATTGGCTTTCATTAAATGAACACTAGAAAAACATTCTGGAAAGAGAGAAATTCAATTTCTCATTATCTAGTAGTCGATTGTCTTCCTCAATTTAAGAATTTAATTGAACAAAGTATGCTTAATAATTTTATATTTGTGATGAAAAAATCATCGAATTCAAATATCTTATTAATGAGAATTAACATTTATACTGTTTTGAGTTTTTGCATAATATTAATGAAAATTTCTTATATTTAATATCAAAGCAATCAAATTAAGAACTAATGATTCTTTGTTAAAGCTATTAATTTGTTTAAGGTTTATGGAAGCAAGTAAATTTTCAATTTATATTAATAATTCGATTTTATATTAAGTAGATGGAGATGTCTCGCTACGTATTATAGATTGGATGTTTCAATTTCACATCAAATACGAAATGAAAGATCATTGGGCATATAAGAGGTGGTGCTGAATACCTCAATAAGCCGATTTTGCAGGGATAGGGTAATGACCATGTGACAAGTGGTATCAACGTCAACTCTTGATCATCCGGCTTTACGCCGAGTGCCCCAATGGGGATAAAGCAGGGTGGGCCAGTTTCATACTAAGCGCTCTAGAGGGCTACAACAAGGTGGGCCCCAAAGGGGTTAGTCGTGATAAAGACGTCACAAGACTGGGTGGAGGAGAATGTCACATCATGCGTTGTAGGTTGGGTGCTTTAATATCATATCAATACGAAAGGGGAGGTCATTATACAAATAAGAGGTGCGTTGCACACCCTAATAAATTGATTTTGTGGGGAGAGGGTAAGAACCATTTGACAATAGTTGTCGTGGACCCATTTTTCTCTAAAATCCTTACAAATTTTTCATTTTTTTTATTTCACATACTGCTTAAATGGTTGGGTTATGAGTCGACATTAGTCCAGTTACTTTGCTTACCTTACTATTCGTTTTTATATCACGTTACTAGTAGGATCGGCATTCAGTAAACTTTTTATATACATATCACATAACTATATTCGCATATGTTTACATCCCAATATTACATCCAGTTCAGTAAACAATTTTAGTTCAGTTTCAGAAATACACAGTGCAGTACAATTCAGTTTCTTTCATTCAGTTATACAGTAGATCAAAGCCCAGCCTATTCCTAGGCCGTCGGTTGGCATCCCCTTGGGGCTTAGATTCCCCCCTCCCAGGTTTACCTTAACTCAATATAAATCATGTTCAGTAGAGACTAGGCAGGAAGCACCGTAAACAATATAGGACATATGGCCATAGTCAGTGATCCTAGACAGCACTGATCAGGTGTGTGAGGGTATCTAGTTGCCTAGATAGGGGGTCAATCCAACCCATCGGCCAGTCAGCTCAGTTCAGTTCAGTAGTCCGAAGACTTAAAAATGGTATAGCGTACTCCGTGTTATTTACACGGTACAACGTACTCTGTAGACCTCAGTATTCAATCAATCAATGTTTAGTGCCTTTGTCTCAAAATGTAGTACGAGCAAGTCAGTGTGACACAGTCTACACGAGGGCCCCAACACGTTTTCACTCATAAAAGAGATAGACGGCTCAATTCTATCGAAAACGATACTCAAAACGGAGTTTAATTCGTAAAACGATGTAAAAACGAAGCAAAAGTGGAAACTTCCAGTTTGGTCACCCATCCATGGAATTGCTCCCACTCAAGCACACTTAACTTTGGAAAATGTGCAGTTTAATGCAGACAGTAAAATCTTGAGCTAGTCTATCATTATACAGTTATAAACAATAGCGAATAGAAAAACTTTCAAAATATGTAATTCATGTAGCAGTGCAGTGCAGGTATATTTGCAGTGCAATTTAGTCTGAAATGGGTGATTTTTATCACTAGGCTTAAAATTCTGTCATTTTGATATTTACATATTCTACGGTATATTTCCAGTTAAATCACATCAAAACGTGTATGTATAGCTATCTCTAGATACTCACATAAATCCCTTACCTAGATATAGGTCGATCACGCTTATTCAACGATGTTAATTATCCAGTCTGTTTAGCTCTAATTATGTCTCCGGAGCTGCAGAATATCATCAATTACGTAAATTAAGCCTTATACACTTGTATATAAGCTAATTACAATAAAATTAACGTTTTGGGCCCAATTACTCTTATTGGGCCGAATTGCCTTTTAATGGGCCCAACTATATCTTAGGTCCAATTCAACCTTTCTATTCTTTCCATTAAGGCCCATTTAGCTTATTAGGCCCATTAACATAACTTGGACCGTTCATGGCTTGTGTTCAGCCCATGGTGGTCGTCCATTACACTAGCTCGCTCATTGTGGCATTTTGCCGAGCACTTGGTGGCCATAGCCTATAGGCATCGTTCACACCAACTTAAGTCATTTCTAGCCATTTCTAGCTCATTTAGGCATTTTCACAAACACTTGACATGCTTGTCTTAACCATTAACCTAGTTCATTAAGGCATTTTATCTAACACCTTCTATGCATGCATGATAAATCCATTCATTCTTACAAATTGATTTCACTCATTTACACCATCATCATTTACATGTTAAAATCATCACAAAACCACAACCAATTCATCAACGTGTTCATCATTAAGCTACCATACTCATTCGACCATGCAAGAGTGCTCTAGGTTCTAGGTTGTTTTACAATTCAATTCATACACCAATCTACTCCATAAATTCACTAGACTAACATATATAAGATTGGTGGAAAGAAAACTTACCTAGCTTCACTTTTCCACTTTGGCCGAAACTTCAAGGGTGGGTATAGCTATCCAATTAAGCTTATTAGATGATGAGTTTTGGATATGTTATTCTCCTTATAATATGGAACAACTTTGATGAAGGAAGCTTGTTCAATTATGCTTGTAGGTAGATGATTTCTAGAGACAGAAAATTTGAAAGCTTATATTTTCATGGTGGCCGAAAATTGCAAGGAAGAAGATGGCGTCCAAGGCTAGCAAATTCTAAAATTTTTCTAACTTATTTTCAGTAAATCCAATAAAACCAGCCCATGAAATGGGCTTTTAATTTGGTTTGGGCTTGGCTAAGTTTGGGCTTTAGCTTTGGGCTTTAACTATTTCTATTGGGCTTGATCTTTAAACCCAAATGGGCTTTCGGTTAGGGCCTAAAAATTAGATTCATTGGGCTGGATTTTTCACTCATTTGGGCCTATATTTTATGCATTTAAATGAGCCCACATTCGGCCCAATTGCTTGGCCCAATTTCGACCCATGTCTATTTCATGCATAATGGGCCTTTAAAATTTCACTAGTCAAGCTAATTAGCAGTTATTCATTTCAGCATATTTAATTTAGCTCAATTGCATCTAATCAATTTACTAAGTGAAATGTGCTAAATTTTATGTTTTGTAGCCCAAGATTATTTCTCTCATACATTAACCATGGTTGGGTTAAGTTTAACCATTGTTTGGTTACTTAGTCAAAGTCCACATTTCAATTCTGACTTTTTCCTTAACTTTGACCATTGACCACGTTTAACTAATGTGGAATAACCCAAATGTATGAATTTCAACACTTGATTAGTTCATCTTTGTGTTTTGGCTACCTTTGGTAGCTGAAAATGTCACGACCCTTTTTATCCAAAAAGTACTATAAATTTTTCGCGTTCTCATTTCCTTACCCGATCGCGAACTTTCTTACCACTACACAATTGGGCTGTGAGTCAATAATAATCATCATATCTCATTCATTTCCAATAAATCAAAAGTCATGTCAAACATTTGAAAGTAAAGTTATACAAGACCATGTTTACTAACATTTACATCCCCCATTTCATAATTCAAAATGACTACTATGCCTTTACATGTTTAGATACAAAAAGAATCTTGTGTGTATACCTCTTGGCGATGGAGTGCAGCGGATGTCCAAAATGTAATGCCTCAGTCCTTCACAAGGCTATATGTGCGCTCTGTAGAGGGGGAAAGTAGAGGGATGAGCAACCACACGCTCAGTAAGGCAATAATGCAAGCATGGTAGATAACGACTCTATCTACAAGCTAATAATGTTATGGCATAAATCATTCGTAGTCAGAGCATGAGGAAATAAAACTATGCCGCATGTATATACATATATCATGTACTGAAAACATGGAAAATATGCATGTAAAACATAGAATAATCATCATGTAAAACCTCTCATGCTTATCTTTATCAAAACTCATCAGGAAAATGGAAATTCATTTAGAAACATCCTTTAAGATTCCTCATTTTCTCAATCAAATCATATCTCATCACAAATAGCATATAATCTCTTAAATCAAGATCCCACAAGGCTTGACTCCTCCCTCGGGTCTACCCTGGACAATCACAATCAGACTGAACGTATAAAACCATGTGGTATCATGTAATATTATGTGAGACATGCAGTCACTATATCTCAAAGACTATGTTAGCCAACTATGTCATAATCATCCCAGACCACACGGATCTCGGTGTGCGGGCATCATGCTGGAACGAAGGTGGGTTAGTTCTTCGCCAGACTTTCCAAATCATCGTCACAACCATGCAGTACAACAAACTGTCAGGACCCGTTCTCAATCCATGACTTTATCCAAAAATCACTATAAATTTTTCGCATTCTTAACTTACCTTTCCGCTCTTCAATGGTTGGGCTGTGATTCGATGTCAGAGTCCTCACTTACCACATCATCCATTTCATACATACATGTCAATATATTATTACTGACTGTAACTGCTTTTATTATACATGTAAGATTATATAAAATCTAATACAAATACATTCCCCATAATATATATCGTATACATCACTGTGCTGTTTCTATGTTTAGATACACAACTGTACATAAAGGTATACCTGGCGATCGATAGGAACTAGCAGTGGACTCTGGGACACTATCCCTCGATAGCTCTCGCTCTACTGACGCTCTGTAGAGAGATGTAAAGAAAGGGGGGTGAGCATACAACGCGCTCAGTAAGGAAATCAGGCAAGCAAGTAGATATCAACACTATCTACTCAAAATAATGCTATGCCTTGAAAACATAATTTCCTTTACTCGCTTTAAAAGCATGTCTTGAAATATAATATATATACTTGTACAGAATAAATCCCATGTACAGAAAATCATGCTTTCTTTCTCAAATGTAGGCATGTAGTGCAAAACAATGCATCGTATATAAATCATGCCTTTATGTAAATCATGCCATGTATATTTAAATCACAATAAATATGGCATCAAATGATTCACAACACAAAATCGGAGTTCGACCCATCCCTCAGGTCTGTCCGCAGTTTAAATCATTCAATCAATGTGATATATCATGTAAGACTCTGAGGTTAAGTGCAAATAGTATCCTGGACTATGATCATATCCGACATGTGATCCTAAGCAACACAGATCTTGGTGTGCGGGGCATCACTGCTGCAACGGGAGGGGGGTCAGTCCATCACAACCGTCAGCTATATCCTCCTCAACTCCACAACAACACACGGTACAGCATACACCTCGCGCCACTCAGGCACGGTACAAAGTACACCCGTAGACCTGTCCTCACGGCCAGAGTGCCTACCATAGGTCTTAGCTCTCACACCCGTGGAATATCAACATCACAGTCAGGGTGCCTACTATAGGTCTTAGCCCTCGCGCCTGTGGAAATATCATACCACATCTCAATTACCCTCATGCTGGCCGTCCTCTCAAAATGTGACACTCAGTCACACAAGAATGCGGCATGAATAGGTAACATGTATATAATATCACATACAGTGTGCGTCCTCGAGTGCGACACACAGTCGACACTACGCTCGAACACTGTTTCACATCACAAACTCAACTCTAGTGAGAGCAATCTCCAGCAACTAGGTCAATGCATAGTTCATGTATTAAATCAAGTACGAGCAATAGCTCCAGTACTATGCTATGCATAATATCATCAAATCAAGTACGAGCCATAGCTCCAGTACTATGTCATTTATAAACCATGAAGAATCGAGTACGAGCAACGCTCCAGTACTCTGTCATGTATCTCATGTAAAACTCGAGTACGAGCTAATCGCTCCAGCACTCTGTCATGCATATATCATTTAAAGCTGAGTACAAGTAAAACTCCAGTACTCTATCATGCATGTCATGAAAATCTAGTGCGTATCAAAATCCAGCACTAATGTATGTGGAAAACATATGAAATCCAGTGCGAGCTATGCTCTAGCACGGTTCATTCTCACATAATATGATAGATGGCTCTTTAAAAGGGATTGTTTATAAAACATCAAAATCAGCACTATAAAGTGTGCTTAAGTCACATCAACCTTAAAATCATTAGCCCATCTATTTATTTTCATGCTAAACAGCAATTAAACACTCACAACAATTGTTTCCATGCTTTTTGCAACTATTCATAAAAGTTGACTTTTTGACTAACTAGGGGCAAAATCGTAATTTGCCACTATCGGGTCGCAATAATTATTATTCACTATCTCTGACCCTCAGAGTTTTTAAGTGAATGTAAAAGCAGACGAAAATACGTGCAGGTATCTCTAATTACTCGTAAAAGTCCCTTACCTCGGATCACGTCACGTGACCTCACTTCCTCGATGCTGCTAAATCCCGCAGTCCGATCAGCTCTCAATGTAAACTCCGGAGCTGTAAATAACCATTCCTCAGGTTAATTATAATTTTCCTACTGTATTACACATTAATACAGTCTATTTTCCCTTAATGGGCCTTAATAATCCTTAATGGGCCTTAATCCGTATTAAGCCCGTTTTCCACTTATTATTTCCCTTCATCAGGGTCTATCGACTCATTGGGCCTATCAATACCCATTGGGCTTTATTCCAAGCTCTTTGGATAGCCCGTATATCATTTACGACATTTAATTCAAAATTTCGAATATTATTCACTAAATACGGAATTTAATCCAAAATGCGTAAAATAAATCTTAAATACGCAATAATGACATAAATTGTCGTAAATGAACTTTACTTACTCGAGAATATGCGATGGTACGTAAATCGAAGTTCGATCGAGCTTTCGTTCAGAATTTATTGTCGAACTGCACAATTTATTATATTTAACTCCGGGTCAATTTTTGATTAAATATAATTTAAATAAATTCATCGGAAATCAAATCGTTCACTTTTGACCTCGTATCGACTTACCCGAAGTCCGGTTAAATCCCAAAAATTTTCCTTTTTCTTTCTTTTTCGTCTTTTTTCCCTTTTTCTCCTTGGCTGGTCCGGTCCGGTCTGGTTCAGCGCAGAACCTTCTCCCCTGAACCGCCGATCGGTTCAGGCATCCTTTGGTCATGCCGGCGTATTTCGGCCGGTTCCCGACGCATCACCACCGCCGTTCGGCGCGCCTCAGCCTGGGCAACACTCGGCTAGGCTTGATCGGGACCAAGCACCGTCGATGGCCATCAGATTCCTTCTTTTCCTCAGCGGCTTCACCTCTTCGATTCGCCGGCGTCCGGCGTCGGTGGATGGAGTGACCGGTGCCGATGGGTGCGCACGGTCCTCCTTTTCCTTTTTCGGCCGCTGGCCTGACCGTGGGGTCGCCGGATGCTCGCCGGTGACTCCTTCTTCCTCGGGTCGGCTTCCACGCGGTTTCTCTCCATTTTTTTCTCTCTCCCCGTGTCCCAAATTCAGATTTCCCTCTTTTTTTTTATAATATATTTTAATTATTATTTTATTACAAAATAATAATATAAATCCTAAAAATATCCCAAAAATATCCTAAAAATATCTCAAAAAATCATATTAAATTCATTTAATCCGTAAATGAATTTATCAGTCCGATTTTACCTTTTCGATATATTTTTCCACTATTTTTGGGCTCATTTTTCGAGGTGAAAATTTTGATAAATTCTAATAAATTTATATCTTGATCAATTGGGCTCAAAATTAAATATTTTCCTCGATTTTGATCAAGATTCCTCAATTTCATATTTTTAATGAAATTATCTTATCGAAATTATACCGAATTTCAGTCATTTGACCGTTTTACCCCTGCACTCATTCGGGAATTAACTTAACCCTTATCTCGTTGTTATGTAGCTTATATGAATTTTTAAATTTCTCAAATTGTTGATTGCTTGTTAGTAAATACTCTTCTTATGATTCAACTATGTAATAAAGTGTTCATACACATAGGAATCATAAAGTACAAGCTACAAAAATCTGGGTCTGACACGTACTCCATGTGATATACATGGTACAACATACTCCACAGACCCATATCATGGTTGGGGTGCAAGTCGTAGGTTTTATCTACCCCAATACCATGTGTAACCTGTATAGTCTCAAGTGCACGTGGAGCTTCTCGTATCCATGTAAGAGAGCCTCCCCAACAACAGAGTCTCCTTACCCCATTGGGCTTAAGGATTATGGCTTAAGGATCCTACCGTAAGAGAGCCTCCCCACCCCGTCGAGCTTAAGGATGTAGGGCTTGAGGATCTTACCATCTCCACGGTATCATACATACCATAGTGTGAAAACCTGTGTAAGCTAAGCTTTAGCAAGATTCATGCATCATCAATAAGTCACCTCGTACAAGCAATGCTCTAGTACGGCTTTATGCGTCAAATCATGAAGAAATCACGTACGAGCATAGCTCCAGTACGGTTATATGCATAAGAAAGTCAATCGAAGTCCACGTACGAGCAGAAGCTCCAGTACGATTTATAAAACATCATCACAAATCAAATCAAAGTGCGAGCTAAGCTCCAGCACGATTTAACTCATATAAATATGATAGGTGACTCTATTTCAACACAACACATTTCAAATCAAAGCCATCATATGCCTTGTGCTATTTCATGAAATCACAGAAATCAAATAGCCAGTCTATCCCTCATTTTGCTTAAACTAAAGCAGTGAGTTTTCGTAAAAGCATCAAAACATGTGATTTATGCAATTATTAGCCTTACTATCCCTTTTTAAAAGAATCACTTCAAAATCAAACCACATACATATACACTTGTAGTTATTCCTTCTTGCTCGTTAGCTCAAAATGGTAATTACCTAAACGCAGCTCTCACTAGTGTCAACTCCAATTGCACCTGGATCATCGAATCAGGCGCAACCGATCATATGACAGGGTTGTCAAACTTTTTTTCTTCATATAGTCCTTGTGCAGGTAACCAAAAAATTAAGATTGCAGATGGCTCTCTTCTGCCATTGCAGGAAAAGGTTCTATTGTAGTGTCTCCATCACTCACTCTTCACGATGTTCTTCACGTTCCCAAACTTTCTTGTAATCTTTTGTCTGTCAGTAAGCTGGCCCGTGATCAAAACTGTCAAACTAATTTTTTCCCAACTCATTGTGTGTTCCAGGATTTGACCTCGGGGAGGATGATTGGCAGTGCTAAACAAAGTGGAGGACTCTACTTCTTTGATGATGGATCTAAATCAAGGGGACAATCTCAACCTATAGGTTCCTGCTTTGAATCTATTTCTGTTTCTAATAATAATAATATTATGTTATGGCATTTAAGATTAGGCCACCCAAGTTTTAAATATTTAAAACATTTGTTTCCTAAGTTGTTTGGCAATAAAGACCCATCCTTTTTTCATTGTGAAATATGTGAATTTGCAAAACACCACCGTACATCTTTCCCTTCACAACCATATAAACCATCGAAACCTTTCACTATTATCCACAGTGATGTTTGGGGTCCTAATAAGATAAGTACACCTTCTAACAAGAGATGGTTCATCACATTTACGGATGATCATTCTCTACTTTGCTGGGTGTATTTATTGAAAGAAAAATCAGAGGTTGAACGAGTTTTTAAAAATTTTTACAATATGGTCTCAGAGCTCTAGGTTCCGATCAAAGGATTATCTATGGCGAACCAGAATTCATGGAAGACAGCTTTAACCGGTGTGACCAGCAAAGACTCAGCGGCATCAGGAGAAAGCACTGCGAGTTCGAATCTGAACTCCTCAATCTTGTTCAATGGTTCGGAGGGATCCACTAATTCGCTTCAATTAAATATTCATCGTCTAAATGGAAAAAATTAAACGGAATGGTCGCAAACCGTTCGTTTGATCTTGGAAGGCAAGGGGAAGCTTGGATATCTGACAGGAGAAGTGACAAAACCTGCAGATGGAGATTCGACTCTCAAGACTTGGAAAGCAGAAAATTCTTTGATTATTGCATGGTTGGTGAATTCGATGGAACCCGCAATTGGCAAACCCTTCATGTACTTGCCGACAGCCAAAGATGTTTGGGAAGCAGTCAGGGATACATATTCTGATCTGGAGAATTCTTCACAGATTTTTTATTTAAAATCCAAACTTTGGCATGCAAAACAAGGTGACCGAGATGTAACCTCCTACTACAATGAAATTATGACCTTGTGGCAGGAGTTAGATCTTTGTTATGATGATGTCTGGGAGTGCATGAATGATAGCATCCGGTTTATAAAACGACAGGAGAATGATCATGTCTTCATGTTTTTGGCGGGTCTTAACAAGGAGTTAGATGAAGTGCGGGGTCAAATTTTAGGGAAAAATCCTCTGCCAACAATCCGTGAGGCCTTCTCAGAAGTTCGGAGAGAAGAAGCAAGGCAGAGTGTGATGCTTAACAACAAATCTGATCCTATTACTACAAACTCAGAAGAAGAAAGCTCTGCCCTTGTAACTAGGAGTTTTCAGGAGGGAGTGAAGAAGGATGGTAAGCACTTTGAACGACCATGGTGTGACCACTGCAAACGCCCATGGCACCCGCGGGAAACATGCCGAAAAATTCATGGCAAGCCTCAAAATCGGAAGAAGAGGTTCGGTGGAGAGGGGTGTGCACTTCAAGCCAGTGTCTCAGATCAAGAGCAGCAGTCTTCTTCAAGTTCGTTTCCTTTTACCAAGGAGCAGATAGACCAACTGTGCAAGCTTCTCGAGTCTCAAAAAATTCCTTATGAAGGAAATCATAGAATAAAATGAAGGAAAACAGAGAGGATAAAAACTCTCCTTAATATTATTGATAATCTAAATTACATCAGTTTTTAAATAGAAAAGAGCACAAGATTTAGTTCCTAGAATTAAGGAGCAGAAGTAGTAACAGAAGAAAATTCTAATTTCCTAATTTTATGGGATAAGATTTCCTGATTCTATGTGATCAGATCCTGATTTTATGGGATCAGATTTCTGAACTTTTCGACACTCCCCCTCAAGTTGGTGCATAGATGTCAATCATGCCCAACTTGCTTATCAGATGTTCAAAGTTAGGTCTTGCAAGTCCCTTAGTCAAAATATCAGCTGTTTGCTGACTAGAAGGTACAAACGGCAAGCAAATAGTTCCAGCTTCAAGTTTTTCCTTAATGAAGTGTCGATCAATTTCAATATGTTTCGTCCTATCATGCTGGATAGGATTGTGAGCAATACTTATTGCAACCTTGCTGTCATAGTACAGCTTTAGAGGAAGTTCCACGATTTTTTTGAGTTCTCCAAGGATTCTATATATCCACAATACCTCGCAAATCCCTTGAGCCATTGCTCTAAATTCAGCCTCTGCACTACTTCTGGCTACAACACTTTGCTTCTTGCTTCGCCAGGTAACCAAGTTTCCCCACACAAATGTGCAATACCCTGAAGTAAATCTCCTGTCAGTTATTGAACCTGCCCAATCTGCATCAGTAAATACCTCAACACCCCTGTGATTAGTCTTTTTGAAAAATAGACCTTTCCCAGGAGTAGATTTCAAATATCTCAAAATTCGATAAACTGCCTCAAGATGTTCTTCATAAGGTGCGTGCATGAATTGACTTACAACACTGACTGAGAAGGCAATATCTGGTCGAGTATGGGATAAATAGATTAGTTTACCAACCAATCTCTGGTATCTACCAGTATCAACAGGAACACTTCCCTCTTCCCAAAGCTTCATATTGGGATCCATGGGAGTTTCAGCTGGTCTGCAACCACTCATCCCTGTTTCCTTTAAAAGATCAAGAATATATTTTCGTTGAGAGACAACAATTCCTTTCTTTCCATGCCAAGAAAATATCTTAACGCTCCCAAATCCTTGATCTCGAATTCTAACGCAAGGCTCTTCTTCATTCTCTCCATCTCAATCACATCATCACCTGTGAGAATAATATCATCAACATAAACTATTAGCGCAACTACCTTTCCTTCAGAAGAGTACTTAAAAAACAAGGTATGATCAGCTTGTCCTTGAGAATATCCTTGTTTTCTGACAGATTGTGTAAACTTTTCAAACCAAGCCCTCGGAGACTGTTTGAGGCCATACAAAGATTTTTTTTGGTTTGCACACTCTTGAGCCAAAATTCTCCTCAAAGCCCGGTGGACTATCCATGTACACCTCTTCCTCCAAGTCACCATTGAGAAAAGCATTTTTCACATCTAGTTGTTGCAATGGCCAATCCAAATTAGCAGCAATAGATAAAAGTACTCTTACTATGTTCAATTTTGCAACAGGAGCAAAGGTCTCAGAGTAATCAATGCCATATGTTTGGGTGAATCCTTTAGCCACCAATCTAGCCTTGTATCTCTCCACTGAACTGTCAGAATTGTACTTCACAGTGAAGACCCATTTACAGCCCACAGTAGTCTTCCCAGCTGGCAAAGCCTCAACACTCCAAGTATTGTTCTTCTCAAGAGCTCTCATCTCTTCAAGTACTGCTTCCTTCCACTTCGAAATTTTTAGAGCCTCTTGTACATTGTTAGGAATTTCTACACTAGACACTTGAGAGGTAAAAGCAACAAAGGATTGAGATAATTTTGAGTATGACACAAATTTAGACAACGGATGACTAGTACAAGATCTAACCCCTTTACGAAGAGCTATAGGAATGTCAAGATCGGAAGACTCAAATTGATTGTTAGGAAGAGAAAGAGAAGTACTTGAAACAGACTCAAATTGTTGATTTGTCCTTGGTTCAAAATCATGGCTGTGCTGTAGAGTCAATTCATCATTCCTTTTCTTATGATTCTTCTTCAAGTAAACAATCCCTTTCCAAGTTGGATCACCTTCCTTGAATCTATTGCCTGTTGCTTTAGCAGAATTATCATGTTGAGGCAATATAGTAGGCTGTCCCTTATTTTCAGTTTCCAAAAGATATTTTTCAGAATTATCTATCACTTTTATAGATACTCATGCATTTTTCCAAATCCTTATATACCCACAAAATACAAGCAACTATCTCTATATACTCACAGAATTCCCTTACCTAGAATCGGGTCGCTTGATTCCACTTCCTTAAAGCTGCTTGATTTGTGCAGTGCGATCCTCCAACGAACTCCTCGAGACCGTACAAAATCATATCCCATGTCAATTGGGTCCAATATAACGAGATCTTTGCGCTTACTATAGTCGACTTGCCCTATAGTTTCCATTAACACCTATAGGTCTTTATTGATTACTCTACTCATATCTCGAGAGTCTATTGGATTCTTTTAGGTCCACTGATTCCCACTAAATCGATATTTAAGCCCATAGTTTTTATATTTCATCATTTACTTCACTATGGCATTTTGTCAAACACCTCATATACTCATTCACTTAACTAAGCCAATCTAACAATGTGGCTGCATTCAACCTTCTAAAAATCATACATATTACTCCTCTAACACTTTAACATAACCCATTTATCATTAACTCACCTATATCTCATTTTCTCACTCTAGACTTATTCTAGGTTTTACTTGTTCCATTGATTTCTAGGTAGTTTCTATCATTAATATACACACCCATCAACTCCAAAATCAATAACTAAACAAATACACTTGGATTGGTGCATTAGAAACTCACCTAGCTTAGTTTCCTCCTTGCTCCAAATGGGAATGCACCTTTGCTCCTTCAGTCCAACCAATGGGATATTGATTCCAAGGTATGTTCTTCTTCTCTTTGTAAGGAACAACTTTGCTCTAATGGTCTTT
This sequence comes from Firmiana major, assembly GCA_033439115.1. Classification (NCBI taxonomy): domain Eukaryota; kingdom Viridiplantae; phylum Streptophyta; class Magnoliopsida; order Malvales; family Malvaceae; genus Firmiana; species Firmiana major. Next base: position 70,654,244 of record CM065898.1, on the reverse strand, counting down.
CTTCAAATCTTTATGAAAATGAGGTGATTTTAGAGTGAGAAAGTTAGATTTTGGATTGAAAATGGAAAGGAATGGTTTAGTCCCATGAAATGCAGATCCAACTGCTCCATATTTATAGAATTAGCTTGATGAGATCGATTTGCATAAGGTGGAGATCGATCATTCCTCTTAAATCCCTCATTTTCATGACATTTTAAAGGTATGAGATCGATCTATCGAAGGCTTGAGATCGATCTGCTTCAGTGAATAAGATCAATCTTGTCTAATGGAACAAGATCGATCTGGTCTTAAGGGGAGATCGATCTTCTCCAGCCCGAGAGTTAAAAATATCAATTTTCTTAAGTGAGAGATCGATCTTTCTCTTCTAGCATGCTTGATTTTGCATTCTTCAGGCCATGAGATCTTTCTCTCCTTGCATAGGATCAATTTGGACTTCATCCTACACCGTTTTTGCTGCAAATTCTCTATTTAAATTCATACTAATTCAATTCCACATTCATTTATCATTCCATTCATACTTAGGACTTCAAAAACATTTATTTCTTATGATTCATACATAATTCAACTTGTTTGTATATCATATAATTATATAAATTACACCAAAAATTAAGGATCTTACAATCCTCCCCTCCTTCAAGGAATTTGGTCCTCCAAATTGGAACCAAGTAAATCTGAAAATAACTTTAGGTACTTCTCTTGTATCATACTCTCTAACTCCCATGTAGCTTCCTCCGGAGTGTGATATTGCCAAAGGACTTTCACTAATGGAATTGTCTTTATCCTTAACACCTTCTCTTTTCTATCTAATATCCGAACCGACTTCTCAACATACGTCATACTCTCATTGAGCTCCAAGGGCTCGTATCTTATCACATGTGCTGGGTTCGGGCGATACTTTCGAAGCATCGAGACGTGGAAGACGTTATGAACATTTGGCAAGTTTGGTGGCAACGCCAACCTATAAGCCTTATCTCCCACTCTCTCTAAAATCTCGAATGGTCTGATATATCGAGGGCTTAACTTTCCCTTCTTACCAAACCACATAATCCATTTCGAGGGAGAAACTCTCAAAAACACTGACTCACCCACATCAAACTCTAGTGGTCTCCGTCTCCTATCAGCATAACTCTTTTGCCAGCTCTGAGCTGTCTGTAATCTCTCACATATCAACTGGACATCCTCAGAGGCCTACTACACTAAATTCGAAGCAAAAATCTGTCTGTCACCAACCTCTTCCCATCTAATAGGAGATCGACATCTGCGCCCATACAGTGCCTCATATGGTGTCATTCAAATACTTGTATGATAAATGTTATTATAGGCGAACTCAGCTAACTGTAGGTGATCATCCTAGGAGCCTCCAAAATCCAGCACACACGCTCTCATCATATCCTCCAGGGTCTGTATAGTCCTCTCTGACTGACCATCTGTCTGAGGATGAAAAGCGGTGTTAAAACTCAGTTGGGTAATCATCGCTTCCTGAAAGTGTTCTCAGAATTGGGAGGTAAAGCGAGCATCCCGATAAAAAACAACGCTCATTGGTACACCATGTAACCGAACTATCTCTCGAATATACAGGTTCGCCAACTGACTCAGAGTATCAGTAACCCTCATGGCTAAGAAATGGAATGACTTTGTCAACCGATCCATAATAACCTAAATGGCATCATGACCTCTACAGGTCCTCGTTAATCCCATCACAAAATCCATGATGATGTGCTCCCATTTCCATGTCGGTATCGATAGAGGCTGTAACAATCCTGCAGGCTTCTGATGCTCTACCTTTACTTGCTAACAGACGAGACATCTAGCGACACATTCAGTAATGTCTCTTTTCATTCCAGATCACCAATAAACTTTTCGAAGGTTTTGATACATCTTAGTACTCCTCGGATGTATCATGTACTTCGATGAGTGAGCCTCTAATAAAATCAATCTCCTGATCTCTGGATCCTCAGGAACACATACTTTGCCCCTGAACCTCAATAATCCATCTGTAATCAGCTCAAAATTAGTACCCACACCCGTCTAAGCCTGACTCAACCAATCGATGCACTGTCGATCGCTCTGTTGACCCTGTCGAATACGACAAATCAACTCTGGCTCCAATCTCAAACTAGCCATAAACTCAAATCTCTCTGAACCAGGTGGGGTTACATTCAGACTAAGGTTCGCAAATTGTTCCAACAACTCATGTTCCCGAACCATCATATAGGATACCAACCCGAGGTTCTTCCTGCTCAAAGCATCGGCAAGTACATTCACCTTACCCGGGTGGTACATGATCTCATAATCATAATCTTTCAGGAGTTTGAGCCATCTCCTTTGTCTCATGTTTAACTCTTTCTGTGAGGACAGGTACTTAAGGCTCTTGTGATCTGTATAAACCTGAAATTTCTCTCCATAAAGATAGCGGCGCCATATCTTCAATGCAAATACTACGACCACCAACTCTAAATCATGTGTTGGGTAGTTCCTCTCATGATCCTTCAACTGTCTAGATCCATTGGCAACTACCCTCCCATCCTGCATAAGTACATAGCCCAGTCCCTGGTGTTATGCATCCGTATACATAGAGAAACCTCCTGAACTAGTAGGAATAGTGAGAATCGAAGCAGTGGTCAACCGACGCTTAAGCTCCTGAAAACTCCTCTCACATGCCTCATCCCACACAAACTTAACATCTTTCAGCGTGAGGCGTGTCAATGAAGTAGCTAGTCTGGAGAAACCCTCAACAAATCTCTTATAATAATCTGCCAATCCTAAAAAACTTTTAATCTCTGTAACTATCTAGGGCTGTTCCTATTGTACCACTGCCTCGATCTTGGATAGATCCATTGATACCCCATCCTTCGACACAACATGGCCCAGAAATGAGATCTGCTCTCACTAAAAGTTACACTTACTGAGTTTGGCATATAATTTCTTCTCTCGAAGGGTCTGCAGAACTATCCTCAAGTGCTGCTCATGATCTTCCCTGGACTTGGAATAAACTAAAATGTCATCAATGAATACTATCACAAACTGGTCCAGGTATGGCTTAAATACATCATTCATCAATGCCATAAATGTTGCAAGGGCATTCATCAATCCGAATGGCATTACCAAAAACTCGTAGTGGCCATATCGGGTACGAAATGCTGTCTTGGGTACATCTCCACTCCGTATCCTCAACTGATGGTACCTTACTGCAGATCTTTCTTTGAAAAGACTTGGGCTCCTCAGAGTTAATCAAACAAATCATCGATGCGTGGAAGGGGATACTTGTTCCTAATGGTGGCTTTATTCAACAACCGGTAGTCTATACACAGTTGGAGGCTTTCATCTTTCTTCCTTACAAATATTTTTGGAGCTCCCCAAGGTGAGATGTTCGGTCTAATAAACCCTTCTCCAGAACTCCTGCAACTGCTTCTTTAGCTCTTCCAACTCAATTGGAGCCATTCTATACGGTGGTTTCGATATCGATTCTGTACCAGGCACTAACTCTATACAAAACTCCATTTCCCTATCAAGTGGTAGTCTTGGTAATTCGTCTAGAAAGACATCAAGAAAATCCGTAATTAGGGAATGTCTTTCAATTTCGGGTGTGCCTTATCAATGTCAACCACGTAGGCAATGAACCCTTCACATTATTCTTTCCACCGTTAGCAACACAAGCCATCACATTAATATTCAAAAATAATAAAAAAATTCATCTCTCAAATATGATAATTAAAATTACACTCTTCATCTTACAGTAAACATGTTCTTCATTTCATTTCACAAAACTTACAACAAGATTTTCTATCTTAGGAAACATCAATGTCTTAGCGAAATAATCCATAACAACATGATTTGCAGCCAACCAATCCATTCCTAGGATTATATCAAAATCGCTCATGCTTAGTAAAATTAAATCGGTTACCATCTCTTTTCCTCCTATCCTTAACTTACAATCCCTGCATACATGCTCAGTCAATTGACTATTATTCATAGGGGTAGATATCATCAACATTTTATCTAACAGTGTAGGTTTCACATGCTTCGACAATTTATGTGCAAAGGAAAGTGATATGAAGGAATGCATGGCACCAGGATCAAACAATACAAATGCTTCTAAATAAAAAATTAGGATGGTACTTTTGACCACATTCATCGATACGTCTGCTGTGTCCTGGTCCAGTGCGTGCACTCGCCCTCTGCTAACACCCACTACCTGTTTCCCCTTCTCCTCAGCTGCAGCCCTTATTCTCAGAGCAGCTGTCTCAACTGGAGCTCTCTCTGGCTCTTTGCCCTTCTGTGGGGCAGTCTCAATCATCTCAGTACAGTATCTCGCAATATGTTCAGGCTTCCCACACCTATAACATGAAACAGGAGGCGTCTGACAAGGTCTAGTCCCATGAAATCTGCAACATCTCCTACACTGATTAGTAGTAAGTCATGGTCCTCCAATAACCATACCTCTCAGTGCGACCAAAGCTGGATATATAGGAGGTCAGTAGCTCTCTCCTGCACCTCCTCAATCTTAGGTCTCTTCTCAAAAAATCTCTGGCCTCCTCTCTTGGCCACTCTATCCATTTAAAAAATCTCTGGCCTCCTCTCTTGGCCACTCTATCCATCCAAGATCTCTTCCGGTCTCTGTCCCTCCTGACACTAATCTTTCCAAGCTCGAAGGCATTTTGCTCAAAATCCTGCTTGCATAATTGAGCCCTGTGTACTACCTCCTCATAAGTATGTATGTCAAATGAGGCTAGTTTAGTCCGGATGGTCAATCTCAACCCATCCATGAACTTCTGGACCTTCTGAGTCTCACTACTCATCGTTTACGGGTCATATCTCCCCAAAGACATGAATCTCGACTTATACTCATCTATAGAACGGTTCCCCTGAACTAAGTTAATGAACTTCATCCGTAATTTATTCTGTGAGGTGGTCAGAATATATTGCCTCCTAAAGGCCGTCAAGAATATCTCCCATATGATCTCAAAGTGTCAGTCCCTCAGAATAGACTCGGTGGATCTCCACCAGTGCTTAGCCTCGCCTTTTAGCATAAATACGGTAAAAGCCACTTTCTCGATCGAGTGCATCTGAAGAACCTATACAATTTCTCCATCTTGTACACCTAGTCCACAGTAATAACAGGGTCCTTTACCCTTCTAAACATTGGAGGTTTCAACTCCAGAAACTGACGTAGCCTACCCAGCTCGCAATCATACACCAGATCGCTGTCACTCAGCTGTGGAGCGATGAGAGAAGTCGTATCCTTTACTGGGGGTGTAATAGTCTCTGTAGTCTGAGACCTCTCTGCCTCTACAGCTGCCTGTCCAGTAGTAGTAGGCTGTGCTATAGGACCCTGTCTATCACCAACACCCAATGCTTGTGTGACTATCTCAACTAGGCTCTCAATACTCCGCTCTATCCTAGCGAAGCGTGCCTTTGTATCCCCTGATCTCTCAGCAGGCCCTGTGGAGCCTAGTCAGTCTGTGGCTCCGCACGGCTCTCAGGCCTACCTCTACGGCCTCTAGCACGTGCACCTGCCCCTCTAACTTGGCGTGTAACATGCATAATGCATAATCACTTATTAGTCTTAATCCATCTTGGTATACATAATTATATCTAAACAATGACACAGTAATATAGGGATGTAATGTTTTCCTACGTGTTATTACTGACTCACATCAGGCCAACTCAACTCTGATACCAATCTTTATCACGACCCTTTTTATCCTTTTTATCCGAAAAGTACTATAATTTTTTGCGTTCTCATTTCTTTACCCGGTCGCGAACTTTCTTACCACTACACAATTGGGCTGTGAGTCAATAATAATCATCATATCTCATTCATTTCCAATAAATCAAAAGTCATGTCATACATTTGAAAGTTAAGTTATACAAGACCATGTTTACTAACATTTACATCCCTCATATCATAATTTAAAATGACTACTGTGCCTTTACATGTTTAGATACAAAAAGAATCATGTGTGTATACCTCTTGACAATGGAGTGCAACGGATGTCCAAAATGTAATGCCTCAGTCCTTCACAAGGCTACTATGTGCGCTCTGTAGATGGGGAAAGTAGAGGGATGAGCAACCACACGCTCAGTAAGGTAATAATGCAAGCATGGTAGATAACGACTCTATCTACATGCTGATATGTTATGGCATAAATCATTCGTAGTCAAAGCATGAGGAAATAAAACTATGCCGCATGTATATACATATATCATGTACTGGAAACATGGAAAATAGACATGTAAAAAATTGGAATAATCATGATGTAAAACCTCCCATGCTCATCTTTATCAAAACTCACCAGGAAAAGGGAAATTCATTTAGAAACATCCTTTAAGATTCCTCATTTTCTCAATCAAATCATATCTCATCACAAATAGCATACCATCTCTTAAATTAAGATCCCACAAGGCTCGACCCCTCCCTCGGGTCTACCCTGGACAATCACAATCACACTGAATGTATAAAACCATGTGGTATCATGTAATATTATGTGAGATAGGCGGTCACTATATCTCAAAGACTATGTTGGCCAACTATGTCATAATCATCCCAGACCACACGGATCTCTGTGTGCGGGGTATCATGCTGGAATGAAGGTGGGTTAGTTCTTCGCCAGACTTTTCAAATCATAATCACAATCACATGGTACAACGTACTTCGCAGACCCATATCATGGTTGGGGTGCCAGCCGTAGGTCTTATCTACCCCAATGCCATGTGTAACCTGTATAGTCTCAACTACACGTGGAGCTTCTCGTATCCATGTAAGAGAGCCTCCTCACCAATAGAGCCTCCCTACCCCATTGGGCTTAAGGATGTTGGCTTAAGGATCCTACCGTAAAAGAGCCTTCCCACCCCGTTGGGCTTAAGAATGTAGGGCTTGAGGATCTTACCATCTCCACGACATCATACATACCACAGTGTTAAAACATGTACGAGCTAAGCTCTAGCACAATTCATGCATCATCAATAAATAACCTCGTATGAGCAATGCTCCAGTACGGCTTTATGCGTCAAATCATGAAGAAATCACATACGAGCATAGCTCCAGTACGGTTATATGCATAAGAAAGTCAATCGAAGTCCACGTACGAGCAGAAGCTCCAGTACGATTTTTAAAATATTATCACAAATCAAATCAAAGTGCGAGCTAAGCTCCAACACGTCTCATACTGTCAAAACATCAAAATCGAGTACGAGAGAAACTCCAGCATGATTTAACTCGTATAAATACGATAGACGGCTCTATTTCAACACAACACATTTCAAATCAAAGCCAGCACATGCCTTGTGCTATTTCATGAAATCACAGAAATCAAATAGCCAGCCTATCCCTCATTTTGCTTAAACCAAAGCAATGATTTTTTGTAAAAGCATCAAAACATGTGATTTATGTAATTATTAGCCTTATTATCCCTTTTTAAAAGAATCACTTCAAAATCAAACCACATACATATACACTTGTAGTTATTCCCATACACCACCAATCACTTTTATAGATACTCATGCATTTTTCCATAGCCTTATATACCCACAAAATACAAGCAGCTATCTCTATATATTCACAGAATTCCCTTACCTGGAATCGAGTCGCGTGATTCCACTTCCTTAAAGCTGTTTGATTTGCACGGTGCGATCCGTCTCCAACGAACTCTTCGAGACTACATAAAATCATATCCCACGTCAATTGGGTCCAATATAACGAGATCTTTGCGGTTACTATAGTCGACTTACCCTATAGTTTCCATTAACGCCTATAGGGCTTTATTGATTACTATACTCATATCTCAAGATTCTATTGGATTCTTTTAGGTCCACTGATTCCCACTAAATTGATATTTAAGCCCATGGTGTTTATATTTCATCATTTACTTCACTATGGCATTTTGTCAAACGCCTCAAATACTCGTTCACTTAACTAAGCCAATCTAACAATGTGGCTTCATTCAACCTTCTAAAAATCATACATATTACTCCTCTAACACTTCAACATAACCCATTTATCATTAACTCACCTATATCTCATTTTCTCACTATGGCATTTTGTCAAACACCTCATATACTCGTTCACTAAACTAAGCCAATCTAACAATGTGGCTTCATTCAACCTTCTAAAAATCATGCATATTACTCTTTTAACACTTCAACATAACCTATTTATCATTAACTCACCTATATCTCATTTTCTCACTTTAGACTTATTCTAGGTTTTACTTGTTCCATTTTTTTCTAGGTAGTTTCTATCATTAATATACACACCCATCAACTCCAAAATCAATAAATAAACAAATAAATACACTTGGATTGGTGCATTAGAAACTCACCTAGCTTGGTTTCCTCCTTGCTCCAAATGGGAATGCACCTTTGTTCATTCAATCCAACTAATGAGATATTAATTCCAAGGTATGTTGTTCTTCTCTTTGTAAGGAACAACTTTGCTCTAATGGTCTTTCTTCAAATCTTTATGAAAATAAGGTGATTTTAGAGTGAGAAAGTTAGATTTTGGATTGAAAATGGAAAGGAATGGTTTAGTCCCGTGAAATGCAGATCCAACTGCTCCATATTTATAGAATTTTCTTGATGAGATTGATCTGCATAAGGTGGAGATCGATCTTGTCCTCTTAAATTCCCCATTTTCACGACATTTTGAAGGTATAAGATCGATCTGTCAAAGGCTTGAGATCGATCTGCTTCAGTGAATGAGATCGATCTTCTCTAATGGAACAGGATTGATTTTTCTTAGGCAGAGAGCTAAGGAGATCGATCTGGTCTTAAGGGGAGATCGATCTTCTCCAGCTCGAGAGTTAAGGAGATCGATCTTCTTGAGTGAAGGATCGATCTTTCTCTTCCAGCATGCTTGATTTTGCATTCTTCAGGCCATGAGATCGATCTCTCCTTGCATGGGATTGATCTGGCCTTCATCTTACACTATTTTTTCTGCAAATTCTCTATTTAAACTCATACTAATTCAATTCCACATTCATTTATCATTTCATTCACACTTAGGACTTCAAAAACATTCATTTCTTGTAATTCATGCATAATTCAACTTGTTTGTATATCATATAATTATATACATTACACCAAAAATTAAGGGTCTTCCAGAAAATGTTAAAAACAGCTCAAACGATTTATTTTAAGCTTGTTTGGCCCTTTTTGGCATTTTCATCACTCCAACATTACGGGGACCAAACCAAACTAACTCCCCTTCTTGACATGCCTATATTTTGATGTACTTAGTTAATATATTCTGTTGGATTAGTCGGATTCCATCCGATTCACCCCGAGCTCACCATTGCTCATGTTTTCCACTTTAAGGCATTTGGGGTTGTTACTTAAGTCAATGTGTCTTGGAATTGAAATATAACTTGTCTTAGGATTTACAATAACATAATCAATGTTTACAATGATAAATCCTTACGGAATAGATACTGAATTTTGGGTCTTACTATAGTATCAGAGTCAACCCTTGAGAATTCGACTCCATTCTTAGCACCCCAATGGTGATAAAGCAGGTTGAGCTTGTGATAATTCTATATTTTTAGAATTATTTGTGCCTAATATCCTAATTAATTATTTAAATCCCTAACTTATTTTGTTAATTATCCCCTTTATTTAATTAAAATTCTCATGTTTGCAGATAAATTAAATTCGGATGAATTTTGAATATTTCGGTAGAAAATGGATCGAAATTGGGCTAAAATCGAGATTGAGCCACGTGGACAACACGAGTCATGCCACCTAGCACATCCAATTGGACAAGAAGATCGATGACATGGAAATATCTTTTCAAGGAGCCAATGGTGTGAAGAAAAGTGGCCAAAAAAATGCCAACTCATCAAGGATATGAAAATTACCATTTTACCCCTAGTGTGCTTATAAATAGGAAAGGATCACAATTGAAGATGTAGTGTAATTTTAGGAGCAGAAGTAAGTGTAATTTTAGGAGCAGGAGTAGTGTAGGTAGAGTAGTTCTTAGAATTATTTTCCTTCCTAGTATTTTTTTTTAGTTTCCCGTTTGTTTTACTATGCATTTTCATGTTCTTTATTACAATTTGTTAAATTTCATTTTCAATAGAAATTCAATCTCTTCATTTCATGCTCTCGGTTTGGAATCATTAAGTTCTTTTATTTGCCAATTTTTAGTCACAAAGATTACTCCTTGTTATAGCTCTCGGTTTTGCATCTTAACTGGTTTATTTTCTGGATTCATTTTTTTTGCTGAGCAGAGGAAGTAAGAAAGTTTGGTTGTGACAGTGGCCATAGTGTTGGGACAGTGAACAATAGAGGATAAAGAAAAGCTTAAAGAACAGAGATATTTTTTTGAATAAAGATTGCATACTTATTGACTTCAACAGGACCTTTAAATAGGCTTACAAAATAACTAACTTTACTAGAAATATCTCCACTACATAGAGAAATATTAGGCATGATTATAAACTCTGAAACAGAAACTAAGAATGTGAGCTGACACCACTACAGATAACTTGAAACCACTAGTAAACAACTTCCTAAAGATTAGGTCTTATGGACTTACTGTGTTGAATCACTCTTCAACACTCCCCCTTGATTCAAAACTACATACACCAAGACAAGATCTGAAGTAAACAAACTTTTCCCTTGAGAGTGATTTTGTTAGTATATCTGCCACTTGTTCATGAGTACTGCAGTGCTTCATCTGAATTTCATTATTTGCAACCAAGTCTCGGATGAAATGTAGGCGGATGTCGATATGCTTCGTTCTTCCATGGAAAGCTGGATTTTTGGTCATTGCAATTGTTGCCTTGTTGTCACAAAAAATAGTAGTTTCACTTTCCTGCTGTTGATTAAGATTTGCAAGAATTCTTCTAAGCCAAATTGCTTGACAAGCTGCTGAAGTTGCTGCAATATATTCTGCTTCAGAAGAAGATAATGTTGTTGTAGCTTACTTCTTTGAACTCCATGTGATTGCTCCTGACCCAAGACTGAAAACACTCGCTGAAGTGCTCTTTCTATCATCCAATGAACTTGCCCAATCGCTATCAGTAAATCCACACAAGCTGAAGTTAGAAACTTGAGTATACCATATCCTATAATTAGTAGTACCAGCAATATATCGAAGAATCCTTTTTGCTACCCCAAAATGATGCTTTGTGGGATTTTGCATGAACATGGAAATTACACCAACAGAGAATGCAATATCTGGTCTAGTATGAGTCAAATAAATCAAACCTCCTGCTAAACTTCTGAAATTTTTTGCATTGGCCTCCTCTGTACCATCTTTAAGTTGCAGCTTCTCATTTATGTTCATGGGCGTTGAAGTTGGTTTACAGTTGAGCAAGTTGAATCTCTTGAGAAGATCTATTGCATATTTTCTTTGTGAGATAAAAATTCCATCAACTCTTTGCTTCACTTCAAGTCCAAGAAAATAATGCAATAATCCCATGTCTGACATCTCAAATGTCTTCATCATATTAAACTTAAATTCATCCAGAAGAGAATCTGAAGAGCCCATATATATAATATCATCAACATAAAGACAGATAATGATGAAATCATCTTTACCTTGCTTTTTCACATAAAGGGTGGGCTCATTTTCACTTCTTGTGAAACTATTTTTACGAAAATAGCTATCAATCTTGCTATACCATGCCCTCGGAGCTTGTTTTAGCCCATAAAGTGCCTTTCTCAACTTGTACACTTTCGTCTCCTTGCCTTTGACAACGAACCCTTCAGGTTGAGTGACATAAACTTCTTCTTCTAAGTCTCCATTTAAAAATGCAGACTTGACATCAAATTGATAAACTGGCCAATGTAGTTGCGCAGCCAAAGCTAAAATAATTCTCACAGTTTCAAATCGAGCAACTGGAGAAAAAGTTTCTTCGAAATCAATACCTTGCTGCTGCGAATACCCTTTAGCCACAAGCCAAGCCTTATGCTTTTGTATGGTTCCATCAGCATGATATTTTGTTTTGAACACCCATTTGAGACCAATTGTATTCTTGCCTTCAGGTAGATCTACCATCTCCCATGTTTCATTTTTCTGAATTTCCATCAACTCTTCTTGCATTGCATTTTGCCACTCTTCTTTGGTTGCTTCTTCATCAAAGGTTGTAGGATCTGAAACAAATAAAGCAAATTGACAAGATTCATAGATTTCCTGTAAGGATCTGAATTTTCTAGGAGGCGTTTCATCAGAAGATTCTTCCAAGGAAGATGAACTACTTTGTCTTGAAGCTGAAGGAGAAGAAGCTGGTGTGGTTGTGGGAGTTGAATTTTCACTTTCATTTGCTGGATTCTCACTTTCATCAGAGACTTTAATCTGTGTAGCCTCATTGTTGTCACACCACTTCCAACTTGCAGCTTCGTCAAACACTACATTTCTGCTTATAATCACCTTGCCACTAAGAGGATTGTATACACGATATGCTTTGGATTGAGTACAATATCCAAGAAAAATACATTTTTCAGATTTTTCCTCAAGTTTGTGACGATCTTGAGAATTAATGAAAGCATATGCAATACAACCGAAAATCCTCAAATGGCTTACCGTCGGCTTTGTACCTCTCCAAGCTTCATATGGTGTCAAATTCAGGACAGCTTTTGTGGGAGAAAAATTCAACAAATATACTGATGTTGCCACAGTTTCAGCCCAAAAAAGATTCGGAAGTCCTCTTGCTTGCAACAAACTTCTTACCATTTCTACAACAGTGCGATTCTTCCGTTCGGCAACACCATTTTGCTCCGGTGTATAAGGTGCAATCAACTCCCTGTGAATGCCATGTTCTTCAGAAAAAAGGTTAAATTCTTTAGACAAAAACTCACCACCCTGATCCGTACGAAGAGTCTTTATAGGAGTGCCACTCTGCTTTTCCACAAAAGCTTTAAATTTTCTAAAATTCTCAAAAGTCTCTGACTTGTTAGTTAGGAAATAAACCCAACTCATTTGACTATAATCATCAGTAAAGAGCAAAAAATAGTTACTCCCACCGAGTGATGTGGTTCTCATGGGCCCACACAGATCAGCATGTATCAATTCAAGGCACTTAGAGGCTCTCCATGATTTTCCACTTGGAAAGGATTTTCTTGCTTGTTTCCCATAAATACACCCTTCGCATAGATCAAGAGACTCAATTTGTGGCAAACCAAGAACCATGCTTTTCTTACGTAATAGCTTTAAACCTTTGATATTGAGATGTCCATACCGCAAGTGCCATAGCATTGACTCATCCTTTCTGCTAACAACAAATGCTTGTTTTTCCATATTAGAAATTTTGAGTGGAAACATTTTACTTTCTATCATGCGTACATTCATCATAGGTTGCCTAAATTTATCTTTAATAACACAAGCCCCATTATCAAACACAATTGTATATCCACTAGCCATTAGCTGTCCACACTCAATAAGCTATGTGCCAATTTAGGAACAAAAAAGACATCTGAAAGTAATTTTACTTTACCATTACTTGTCTTCATTGCAACGATACCTTTTCCTTCAACTTGTATCTGCTTATTATCTCTAAGTCTAACTTGCAGCTTTTCTGACTCATCAAGCTCTTTAAACAATGATCTATCGCCGGTCATATGATTCGAACACCCACTATCCACAAACCAAACATCATTTGAAACTTCATTAGTAGGAAAAAGAGCCATAAATAACTTACTTTCTTGACTTTCTTCTTCTACATAACTTGCTTGAATCCAACAGTTAGCTTTCACATGCCCAAACTTAATGCAATTATAACATTGAACAACATTTTTGCCCCTCTTTTGCTCACCACCAGGCTACCTTTCTTGCCCATCAAAGCGACTTCGGCCTCTACCTCTGCCACGACCTTTACCACGAAAGCCACCTCTTCCACGTCCTCTGCCAGCGAACACATCACGTTTAGTTTCTTCGCTCTTCACTTGAAATGCATTTCCATCATTCTTCTCTTGTGATCTGTTTAGCCTTGCCTCATGAGCTTGCAAAGAACCCATTAGTTCGTCAAAGGAAAAAATAGACAAATCCTTAGATTCTTCAATTGCAACAACTATATGATCAAACTTTGACATTAAACTTTGTAAAACTTTGGAAACTACGATCTCATCAGAAATCTTATCGCCGTAAGATCTCATTTGACTAACAATTGCAATTACTCTAGATAGAAATTCTTGCACTGTTTCTTTACTTTTCATCATCAAAGTTTCAAACTCATGCCGAAAAGTTTAGAGTTTAACTGCTATTACCTTTGAAGAACCTTGAAACTCTTTTTGTAGTGTTTCCCAAGCCTCCTTTGAAGTGTTAGCTGCTGCAATTCTTGAGAAGAATGTATCATGGACAGCTTGTTGAATGAAGAACAATGCTTTTGAATCCTTCTTCTTGTTGCCTTTTAGGCGAGCTTCATCACGATCTCTTTCATTGTACCCATTCTCTACCAATTCCCAAAGATCTTGAGATTTGAATAGAGTTTTCATCTTGATGCTCCAAAACTCATAACACTCTCCTTTGAATATGGGGATGAGAGGCTGAGAAACATTAGGGTTACCATTGATTGCCATAGTTTTTGTTAAACGAATTTAGGATAACCTGGCTCGGATACCAAAATTTATTGGGACAGTGAACAATAGAGGACAAAGAAAAGCTTAAAGAACAGAGATATTTTTCTGAATAAAGATTGCATACTTATTGACTTCAACAGGACCTTTAAATAGGCTTACAAAATAACTAACTTTACTAGAATTATCTCCACTACATAGAGAAATATTAGGCATGATTATAAACTCTGAAACAGAAACTAAGAATGTGGGCTGACACCACTACAGATAACTTGAAACCACTAGTAAACAACTTCCTAAAGATTAGGTCTTATGGACTTACTATGTTGAATCACTCTTCAACACATAGTCTTCATCCCTGTTCAGTATTCTATTTCTCTGTTTTACGTTTAGAAACTTTCAAGCATGTTTCATGGATTCGAGATGGTGGAAGTGGTTGATGGACATAGCTTTGCTTTCATCATTTCACCCTTTGCTTTTGCATTATTGCTTGTGGGAATGAAGTGCAGGACATGATGTGAAGAGCTAAGTTGTTGTAGTTTGTGAATGTGGTGTACACTGCTGTTGTGTGGATGAAGAGGTTGTTACTGCTGAAACTTGCGAAACAGTTGGCATCGGTGAAGAACCAAGGCAGCATGTGTATTAGCATTGATCGAGATCACATTTCCTGCTCTTTTCTCCCCTGTTCTAAGTTTCTATTTACTGTTCATCTTCATTTTCTATTTTAATTACTGGTTTTAATCATTTCATGTTTTCTATTTTCATTCATTGTTTTAGATTCACAAATCAATCATGTTTGCATGTGTGAAGTGGTGCGGTATGTTAATAGCTCGGCTGAATTAGATGAAGACATGGTGGCAGTGGATATGCATGCGTTGATGGCAACAAGGTGCTGTGTGTGTTAACGAGGCTGTTTGCTGCTATTCTTGTAAGCAGACGTGAAGTGGTAAAGAGTGACGAGGTGTTGCTGAGAAGCTAGAAACCGAGCAGGGTTGGTGAGAGTCAGAACCGAGAGCAAGCAAAGTGAGCACAGCCTGGAACCGAGACACAACCTGAGGGGACTAAGCAGCAGTTGTAGAATAGACTAAGCAGAGTGCAGCAACCCCTGAGCATGCAGTGGACACAGCTGGCTGAACTAGCAGCAGCGGACCAGAAGACAACAGCAAACAGCAGCGGACCAGAGGGCAAAGCCGAGCAATACCCGAGACCACCTGGAAATAAAATGAAAAATGATGGATGAACAGTAAAGGGAGGGATAATTATATGGTTTAAAAACTTAAGGCTTTGTTTGGCTAATGCACTCTAGCAATTAATCCATTTCCATGCATGTGTTAGTTGTTAGTTATTTAGTTTAATCAATTGTAATGCTAGGTTAGTTTAAATATTTTTTGTATGTTAATTTAATTTGTAGTGTTAATGTTTAGTTAGTAGTGAATTAAATGTTTTAGGATTTTAATTTAGTTTAGTGCTTTATAAGTGGCATTTAGAATTAATCTAGATTAAATGTTTTTCATGCATTTTTAATTAGATTTTAGGTTAGTTCAATTTGCAATTTTTATTAGTTTAATTACATGCATCTTTAGGTTAGTTTAATTTTAGTTTAATTAATCTTGCTTTGTTATTTCCATATTTGCATTTTATTTTAATTACGTTAATTAGTTTTAACTGTTTTAATTTCTTTTGTAGGTTTTTTATTTTAATTGCGCGGAGTACTGTAAGTAATTTTGCTCGGTTTTATTTTCTTTATTTTATAGTTTTATTATTTTATTGCTTTCGGTATTTTCAATTCTAGATTAGTAGATCACCCACTTAAACTTCATAATTTGCTAGGATATACTTATGGTAAGATTAACTGGTAGTTAATTAGACTAGTTAACTTCTCTATGGGACGATAACTCGGGATTCAAATCCCATTATTACTTATACGACCCGTGCACTTGCGGTAATACCCTTAGGGCCCATCAGCTTGTTCCATGCCGAGTGCTTTAGAGGAGTAGAGTAAGATGGGCCCTAAACAATTTAGTCATGATAAAGACGTCATGAGATTAGGTTGGGGAGAATGTCACGCCATGTGTTGTAGGTTGGGTGCTTCAATTTCACATTGGACACAAAAATGAATGTCATTGGACAAATAAGAGGTAGCACTGCACACCCCAATAAATCGATTTTGCGAGACAATAATGGTAACATGACAAATGGTATTAAAATCAACCCTTGACCATCTAGCTCTACGTCGAGCACCCTAATGGCGATAAAACAAGGTAGGCTAAATTCATGTTGAGTGCCCTAGAGGGGTAAAATAGTGTGGGCCCTAAAGGGTTAATTATGATAAAGATGTCACGAAACTGGGTGGGGTAGAATGTCATGCCACGTGTTATAGGTTAGGTGCTTCTATACTATATTAGATATGAAAGGGAAGATCATTAGACATATAAGAGGTAGCACTGCACACCCCAATAAGCTGGTTTTGCGATGAGAGTGTAATGGCCACGTGGCAAAGACAAGTGGTTAACTATTAGTAAGAAAATAGTAATGATTTTTTATGATTGTTTATAAACAATCATAAATGTTATCGAAAAGCCAAAAGTATGAATATATGATATTGTATATTTGTTTGTTGGAGAGTTTCTAGAGAACATAAAACTTTTATATTATTATGTCTATACAGCCAAATCTTAAGGCCAGATTCTTGTTTTATATGAAAATATATAATTTCGTGATATTCCTTTTTTATGATTGGTTTTTATATTATATATAATTGGATAACCTAATCTATATTAAACTTAATGATAGTGTCCCATTTTTTGAAAGTATTTATTCTTATGCTATATCATTAAAACGTAGTCTGTAGAGTAAATTAAGACTACGGTGTTTCTCAAAATTATAGTCTTTAGACTTTATTGTATAATTTTATTTAACGAATTTAAAGAATATAGTATTAATTTACCATTTAGGAAATAAAAGATATTGTTTGTCGAAAACTATAAATGTCATATTCCATTAAAAATAAAATTATTCAAAGTAACTGACACGAAATTAATATTATAATTTTATTGAACAGAAAACTCTAAAATGCAAATACATATAATTGATAAAAGTAGACAAAAAACTTAAATGCATATACATATAATTACAAAATTAATACTATAATTTTATACAAAACAATCAATAGTATGTATTAAAAACTTTAAAGTGCAAATGCATCTGCTGACATAACTCTAATGTGCAAACTCTAAACCCAAGTTCCTTCATAATCATCTCTCATATAATTAGAGTCTAATTCATCAACAAATCAAATGGATCAATTGTTGGTATTGATTTTATGATGGAATGATGTTTCATCACAATGTCTTCCACCTCATCATTCAAATAATTTCTATCCTTTTGTGGGGGCAATAGGATAACTCATTGTTGCACATCACTTGGATATTCAAGATAAAACACTTATTTTGCATAACTGAAAAAAAATAAAAGAGTCAGATTTAAATGCAATTCTTGAGAGATCAATTAAAGTGAAACCCAATTCATCTTGTTTTATACATTTGATATACCCCTAATAACATTTAATGACTACAACATTCTGTATGACCCTAAATTTAACATGTAATCTTTATGATTTTATGATGTATGGACAAGTCACAATTTATATAAATCATGAGGAATGGATGTTTTCAAGTTGTAAATGTGGATGAAATGATAAATGGATGGTTAAGTAAATTAAATACCAATGTAACAGTGATTTTGGGATGAAAGTAGCAGCAGAATTGCTTTAGGAAGGGAGCAGATCGATCTCATTGGCAATACAAATAGATCCTATAGGTTAGAAATGAGGAAATAAGGTTTCTGCAAGAGGTAGATCGATCTTTTAGCAAGAGCAGATTGACCCCTCAATGATGCAGATCAATCTTGAGTAAGATTTGGCTGAAGCAGATCGATTTCCTTAAGGCTCGGGTTACCACAGATCAATCTTATTTCAAGGCCAGATCGATCTCCTTAAGGTGCTGAGTTATGCAGATCGATCTCATGCTTAGGGGTAGATTGATCTCATTAGGCCTGAAAGGTCAGTTTCAAGGAGAAAAGTGCAGGGGAGATCGATCTCATGTAGTTGGCAGATCGATCTCATAGAGCCAATTCTATAAATACTGGACCTCTGCAACCTCTGTTTCATGAGAAACACTATTCCATTCAAGAAACCAAGCTAAACCTAATCTTTCAACACTAGAAAACTTCAGTTTGCAATCAGTTTTGAGTGAGATTCAGTTAAGCAAAGTTGTTCTTAGCGAAGAGGAGAACAACATACTTGGAAACAAGAAGTTGGAATCAAAGATTGAAACAACAAGAAGGATTTTGTCAATTTTGGTGAAAAGGAGAAAAATTCAAGATAGGTAAGATTCAATACACCACTTTGATATATGTTAATTTAGGTGTATTGGTGAGTTAATTGGTATATGTATGAATTATTAGAAATGAAAGGATCATGAAAAATGAGCATGACCTAGCTATTGACATGGAAGTGAGAAAATGATTATAAACTTGTGTTGACATGGATTAAATGATGGAATATGCATGTATGAGAGATTATAAGATAGTTTTATGAAATACATAAATTAGAAATGAGGAGAAATGAAGATAGATATATGAAAAATATGGTATAACACTACAATGGAAGAAAGTGATAAGATTGATGTAATGAATTGAGATTTGGCCAATGAAACAAGTATATTACGATATACTAACATAGATAATTTTAACAGCTTCGAAAATCACAGTGGAAGCTGATCGGACTGCGAGAGTGAGTAGCACCGAGGAAGAGAGGTCATGTGACGTGATCCGAGATAAGGGAATTTCGTGAGTAGATAGAGATAACTACACGTATTTTGAATAGAATTTCGATTATTATATTGTATATGAATTCCTTTGAATAGAAAAGTGATGATAGAAATCAACGAGACAAATTATGATTTATCCAAAAATAGGATAAAAAGCCTTAGAAGCATGTTGTGAGTAAGATTCATATTTGCATGATAGAATGACTAATGTGTTCATGTATATGCGAAAACAACACATTTTAGCACAGATTTGGTTTAATTGGGTGAATTACGATTTGAATAGCCATCTATTTGGTTTTGTGTGAAAACCATAAGTGCTAGAGAATACTCGCACTATATTTTGAGATATGCATCACATAGTACTGGAGTATATACTCGTACTAGATTTTAAATGCGATTTGTGCATGTTAGAGTACTGGGAGCATTACTCATACTCAGTTTTGTGATTGATGCATTATAGAGTATTGGGAGCTTTGCTCATACTCAGTTTTACATGATAGAATACTGAGAGCATTGCTCGTACTCAATTTTCATTGATTATACATTATAGAGTATTGGGAGCTATGCTCATACTCATGTGTTTTTACATGACATAGTGCTGGGAGCATTGCTCACACTAGAGTTGTGACATTGTGAAATGGTCGTGTTGGGAGTTTACTTGCACGTACTAGTTTTGAAAAGAGCATGAAACAATCGTGTTGGGAGCCTGTGCTGACTGTGTGTCACACTGATATATATATATATATATGTTCACACGTGCATTATTTTGAGATAAGGTCGAGGGCTATCGAAATAACCCATGGTATGCGGACTAAGACTCATGGCGAGCATCCCGACTATGAGGTATATCCAAGGTAAGAGGACTAAGACTCATGGCGAGCATCCCACCTTGAGATAGGGTTCATGGAGTACTATGTACTGTGTATGTCACATGGAGTATGCTATACCGTAAGTATTTGATTGTACTTGTATAGGACTGGTTAGCAGTGAGAGCGGGATCTAGTGGGATCTTGTGTGCTTCGGGATCAGGTCCTCAGTTGAGAGCTAACGGTAGAGATTTGACCCACCTCCCGTTACAGCAATTATGAGACCCTGTACACCGAGTACTGTGTAGCCTAGGATCACGAAAAATGAGTTATGATTATAATCTCGAAACATGTAGTCGTCTATCTCGATTTTATTTTCATGCAATGTAATTGAGATTTCTTGAATGAACTATCACATGGTTTTATGATGTGAACATGTGAATTCGTGAATTGTGAAAAGGATAACCCGAGGGATGGGTGAGACCCAATTTTCCATGTTTTTAAACATGATGATATGCCATATTATTTAATTTAATTGAATGGAATGAGAAAACGTGATTTGCGTGAAATTACATGAGAAATGCAATATTGTACATAAAATGCTGAAGTTGTTAAACCAGCATATTTCCAGTTTTATAATTGATGTTTTGTATCTATATATATATATTGCATAAAAGCTTTGAGAGAGATGCATGCTTTAGATACGAATAGACAAGGAAATGATTTCAAGGCATGAGCATCGTACTTTGTAGATAGTGTGGTTATCTTCTTGCTTGCCTGATTTCCTTACTGAGTTGTGAGCTCACCCCTTTATTATTTCCCTCTTTACAGAGCATCCATAGTAGGTGGACACGGCTGGAGATTTGTAGACTTTGATCTGCTGCCTATCCATCTTACGAAAGGTATACACACTCGAACATTTTGTACTGAACAATTTATAAGCATAGCTATGTAAACGATTGTATAGTCAGGGATGTATATGTAAAAATATTGTATTAATCTATAAGAGTTTACATTACTAAAAAGAATATTAAATTGGATGCATGTTATGAATAAATGTAAATGGGTGACTAATATCGAATCACAGCCCAACTATTTGCTGTGGAGTGATGACATAAGAAGAGGTAAGTAAAATTCAAAAAAAAATTGTGGTAATTTTGGTAGGTCGCGTGTGAGAGAAAGGCGTGAAACATTCAGTACATTATAATATAGCTTCCAAATCTCTTGAATGACTCCATAGTAGGACAAATCTTCAAATACTGGTTCTTGTCTTTAGCAGTTGAAATTTGCATTGTGTTCATAACCAAACTCACTCCGTTGTTTTGCATTTACTGATTACTGTCATGCTGTCATGCTCTTTAGTGTATGAGCAGAATCCATTAATCACATATATATGATACTTTATAACTTCTAAATGAGGTCCATGGGATAGCCATCTTACCTGCTTTTGTTACACTATCTTTATTGGTAATTAGTTCATTTGTGATATGTTCATTGTGAAGAATGTTTAAGATAAATATGTAACAAATCAATTGTAAATGCATTTCATGCCCTAAACTAACAGTATAAATTATGTCTTACGTACACTTTGTTGAAACCAACTATGACTATGAGATTATGTTCATCTTGCAACCACTTTTTTCTTCTGACTTCTTTATGATTGTTAGCCTTTAACATCTCCAAATGCAATCTATATATAGTACATGTGAAATTAGTTTGGTTTATTAGATATCATAATTCATAAACAGAAAATTAATTAAAGGAGTTCAGAGATTACTCTATATAAGGCTCTACTTCGGTATTCCTTAAGACATAAAGATGTGCTTGCTCCAGAACATCATGCCTGACCGTCATAGCTTTATCGCCTGATACCAGCCAAATTGATTGATTTAATAGGATTATTGCTTATTGCTTTAACATCTGACAAATACTCTATGAAAAATTCAACAGCTTCTTCTATATAGCATTTTGCCTGCATCTTTCCAGCTTATTTCAATTTCAGACATACCCTTTTAATATCTTTATGATCTTTTAAATGGGTACATCCATCCAAGGAATACTAGTCTAAAAAGTTGGATCTCTCAAACAAGGTGGATTGTTAAATGAATCATTATATCAAAGAATAAAGGGGGAAAACATTTTTCCAACAAACACAAGGTAGTCATAATATTTCTTTGTATCTCTTCTAACTTGCAAACATAAAAAACTTTGTTACTTATGGCATCAAAGAACAAACAAAATCCTTTGATAGCATATCTAACTTGCTTGGTTAGAACTCTATGTATTGCAACAGGAGTAGTTATTGCATTAAGTATGACAATTATGAGACTTGAAATTTTGGACTTCCAAAATTTTGCATTGATACAAGGTGTTTGAAATTGGAAGAATGTACATTTCACACCTTATACTAAAAAGATATTTACAACCACTTTTCTTTTCATCTCGTGTTAATGTATAACTACAAAATTTAAAAATAAGTATAATGAAATTGAAAAATATGCCTTGTTTTCATCAAATTTTGGACTTGACTTCTTCCTAATGTCAAGATCTATTTGAGTCGACAGTACATCTTTTGTCTTCCTAGGGATGTCAAAAAGCGTGTTAATGATACTCTCATAATAATTCATCTCAATATGCATAAAATCTAAGCAATACTATCACATTAAGCTCGTTCAATGTTCAAGGTTAAAGAATAGTGATGAAATAACCTTATTTTACTTAGTCATATATATGTTACCTTGTGCTCTAATTAATTAAATATCAAGTAATAAAATTTTGATTTATCATGTAGCATGAAACTCGAGGAAGACCATATCCATCCCAGAATCTCGAGAGCACAATCACTTGGATATTTTGGTAAGATAATTTAAATTTTGAAATTTAAATTAGCAAAGTACAATTTTAAATGATTTAAATTATGAAAATTATGTTTAAGTGTGCATATGAGACAATATTTAATTCCATGTAAAGAATTATAATGTTATGATACATGGAAATTAGTTCAGGAAATTAATGCATGAATTATAAAACGTTATGGGAAATGTCATACAACTAAAATAAAGAAGTTAATTTTATGTGTATATATATATATATATATATATATATATATATATATATATATATATATATATATATATCAAACAAAGGATAAATGCATTTTTTAGGCTAAAAGTCATGGACCTTTTCCCATGTCATTAAATTCAAGTAAACAATATGCAAAGCTTAAGTAATATTACCACCAATAAGTGGGAAGAGATTTGTTAATAATCATGCATGCAAATGACACCTATTAGATGACTCATTATGCATTACCGATTAGGGGTAGGTAATATACTCTTATGTTCCTCATTTCCTACTTAATATCTAAAAAAAAAGTGAGGGAGAGCAGCGGTTAGGCAAGGAAATAAAAGAGAAAAGGAAATTTATAAGAAATCATGAAGGCTTAGGTAAAACTCCATTTGGCCACTTTCTAAATTTTCATTCCAAGGTGATTTCATGGGGTAATTTTGTAAGACCCGAATTTAATTAAAATACGAAATGAATGAGTATTCGTGAAGGGAAGTCGGGTTAAATTAATCCCGAACACGTGCAAGGGCAAAATGGTCAAAAGACCAAAAGCCGGTATAAATTCGAGAAGAAAAATTTAATAAAAAATAATGGATTGAGAAATCTTGGTCAATAAAGGTGAAATAAATTTATTTCGGGTTAAATTGATCAAGATATGAAGTTATGGGAATTAATCAGGATTAATTGGAATTTTTAAATCAAAAAATAATCCCGAAAACAATCGAAAAATATACCAAAAAGTCATTCGGGAAAATATCCCAAAAATACAGAGAAATTATACCCGAAAAAGGGTCAAAATATAATAAATAAATTAAATAAAATTAAATTAATGAATTTAGAATTAAATAATAATTTTAAGGATATTTTAAGAGATATTTGGATATTTTTTAATATATTTTAATGATTAAAATATAATATAAATAAATAAATAAATAAAAATAAATTAATTAATAAGTTAAAAAAAAAGAAAAGAGAATCAGAAAACGAAAATCGCAAAAGGAGGAAAACGGAAACGAAGCCAAAAACCGAGGAGACCGACGAGCCATCACCGGCAATCGACGACCCCCGACGAGGAGCCGAGGAGGAAGAGGAGAGGCAGGCGATCCTTCAGCCACCGGTGACGCGCATCGAAGAAGCCCGAATCGGGGAAGGAAAAATCGAGGGAGAAACGGCCCGATTCCTGGCGATCCACGGCAGCTGGGCATCAACGGAGGCCACCAACGAGTTCAGGAGGAGGAGCCGGTCATTTTGAGACCGATAGCAGCCGGCGAAACGGTCGAAATCGTCGGTGACGACCAAGTCCCGAAATGGGTTCCGACGATCGAGAGAGAGGAGGTCGGACCGGCGACCTTTCGGCGGCCTTGGTCGAAGCCGAGGCCAGATTCGAGCTGCGGATGACCCAACGGAGCCACTGGCGGTGGAAGCCGGCAGAGAACCGACCGGCAAGGCCCTGAACCGAAGTGAACCGGAGTGAACCGGAGTGAACCGGCGGTCCGAACTGGTCTGAACCGGACTGAACCGGTTCAGCCAAGAAAGAGAGGAAAGAAGGAGAAAAAGGGGAAAAGAAAAAGAGGAAAAAATTGAGAAAAAATCCCAACGATGCAATCGAGCTTCGGGTAAGTCGGTAAGAGGTCGAATTGACCGATTTAAATTTCAAAAATATTTAATTTGATAAATAATCGACTGAAAGTTTACCCGAAAAATTATGAAATTGTGTAGCTTGACAATTGGCATCCAACGAGAGCTCGAGACAGCCTCGATTTACATACTAGCATGGAATCTCGGGTAAGTAACCCTTATTTACGACAATATACATCGTTATGCGCATTTCGGATTTAATTATCGCATAAAATGAATTAAATTATGGAAATTTAGATAAATTGTCGTAAATAATAAATTGAGCTATTCGAGAGTTAGAACGAGGCCCAATAAATTGTTGGTGGGCCCAATGAGCCCAATAGGCCTCGATAATGTGAAAATTAAGTGAAAAACGGGCTTAAGGCCGATTAAGGCCCATTAAGGTGCAATCGGGCCCAATAGGGATAAATGGGCCCAATGATTTAAAGTAAGCCCAGAAAGTATTAAATACAATTAAGTTGTATAATATCTGACCTGAGGAATATTTATACGCAGTTCCGGACATCGGATTGGAAGCAGATCAGACTGCGCGACGTGACATCAGAGAAAAGGTCAGGCTCGACAGGAAAATAAGGTAAGGGAATTCTGCGGACTGTTAGAGGTAACTTTACAAAATTTTAAGTTCATTTGCAGTCCTCTAAAAATTATCTGAAGGGTCTAGAGGTCAAATAATAATTTTAGTGCCCCGAATGGGTAAATTACCAAAATACCCTTGTTAAGGGTAAAATTTACAAATTTAGGAAAAAATTGGGAGGAGCAAGAACAAGAGGTTTCTGCTCGTTCTGGAGACATTTTAATGCATGCATGAGTAGGCTGGCTAACCTTGAAAGAAAATGCACAGCATTGCATACTTTCAACGATATAATTGTTTTGAAAACTGTTTTGAGGAAACAGAGCCGCCTACGTGTTTTTATTGACATGTGATGTGCTAGAGCTCAGCTCGCACGATGTTTTTGATTTGTGTGATGCACGTATTAGTGCTGGAGCGAGAGCTCGCACTAGAGTTTTACATGCATTGGTGCTGGAGTTCAACTCGCACCAGATTTTATATATATATATATATATATATGATTTTCGTGACAGGGTGCTAGAGTCTAACTCGCACCATATTTTTATATGATTTTTGAGACAGGGTGTTTGAGCTTCGCTCGCACCAGATTTTTACATGGTTTACATACAGAGTGCTGAGCTTAGCTCACACTAGTTTTACTTGATTTGATGAGAGTGCTGAGCATCGTTTGCACTGATTTTATGAGAACATGCGATGAGCCGTGCTTGGAGCATCGGGTAGACTGTGTGTCACCGATTAAATAGGCTCGCACGTGCGTTTTGAGACATGGCATGAGTATTGAGATATGATATAAGAAACAAAATCTCTCTGTGGGAAGCAGGCCATTTGGGCTGGAGTACCTAGAGCGATATGGGTCCACGGAGTACGATGTATCATGCAAGTAGCATGGAGTACGATGTACCGTGTGGTATCTTCGAATATGGCATCTTCGGATGCGACATCTTCGGATGCGGCATCTTCGGATGCATGGGATCGGATAAGACTGACGAGATGGATTGACCCACCTCCCGGGCGGTTCCCGATCATGGTGAGAACCCGCACACTAGGATCCGTGTAGCAGAGGAACTCCCGAGGACACATGGCCATAGTACTGGTTATTACCGATATACAGACGTTGCCTAGTCTCGCATGTTGATGATCTTGACGATGATTGAAACTGGGTTTTAAACTAAATTTGCATGATGCTATTTCCATGCATTTCAAACCCATGTGTGAATGTAAATCGATTTTCATGGTTTTATGTGAGTCAGGGCCACCCGAGGGATGGGTTGAGTCCTGGCCTTGTTGTGAAGTTTTAAACGAGAAAGAAATGATTTGAAATAATTGCATGTTGAATTTTGCCATGCGAATGGATTTACATAACATCATAACTCATATCATCTGTTTTAAAATGTGTGGGGAAAGGGTGGTTTATACATGGCACCACGTTCATGTAGGTAGTATGGTTACCTACTTGTTCGTAGGATTACCTTACTGAGCTTGATGTGCTCACCCCTTTCATTTTCTCACACAGATAATCTCCAGTTGAAGTTGAGGCGACTCAGTACTGCATTCCAGATATCCGCCGCTGCCCATCACTTAAGGTATATACACTTGTACATATTGTATCTAAATAAGCATAGCATAGTAACATGTTTGTAAGTGACTCTAGGGGATGTATAAATATTGTAAATACTTATAAATGACTAAGAAAGAATTAAGTTATATGGTAAATAAATGGTGGGACTGGCATTGACGCACAGCCCAATTTGTTAGTGGAGTGTGGTCACGATCAAAGGACAGGTAAGCATGAAAGAAAATAACAAAACACGAAAAATTTACTCTGATTTTTGGGTGGTTTTGGGTCGTGACATATAAAGGTGGTATCAGAGAGCAATTGGTCTGATGAGTGTCAGTGTCAGTAATTAGGAATTACATCCCCGTGTTACTGTGCTTGGTTAGATACAATAGTGTATATCAAGATAGGTTTTGACTAAGAAATGGTTGAGAATGCAGGAATGCCTAATATGAGTCGCGTTAGATGAGATAGTGCACAAGGCAGAGGTCGTAGAGGTAGACCTGAGTTTGCTAGTCGTGCTGAGTTGACCTGTGAGAATCAGGATGAAATTGAAATGAAGGCTAATGTTGAGCATGCCCCACTGAGTCCGACAGAGAGATCGGACAGTATTGAGACACGCTTCGCGAGGTTAGAACGGAGTGTGGAGAATATTTTGGGAGCTAATTGCTCAGAGTATGCAAGGGATTTGAGGGCGAGACGGAGCATTAGTGGAAACCCGCTCGACCCATCTTAAGTGTTAAACATCCAGAACTAAGATGAGAAATGTTTATGGATGTATTCCGGTGATAGAATATCTCGGACACTGTTTAAAGGGAATGATAGATAAAATCCTTACTCTGACCTAGAGAAATTGATTTATTGATGAGTATGATTTATGAGTATGAAACTCGGTTATATTCTTGGGCAGATATTACCTCGACACTATGAACAAGTGACAGTCGAGATGTCTAAAAGTTCATGAAATGGCTCAATTTTTCAATTAGAGTCCGATTGGCCCGTGAGATATTACTTATACCGAGGCAATGCGCAGATTTACTGTTGGGTAAATAAGAACATGAATTGCACGCCTCTGAGATTGGAAAAGGTAGTGAGGGCTGAAATAGAGACAGAAAAGAGAATCGAGAAATGATAGAGATGTTAAAATGGAAAAATGGTAATTGGTAAAAGATTTAATTTGATGAGTCATGGAGTAAGATAATTGGTAAGGCCCCAGTGCATCCAATTTTGGCACTCTTGAGGGGCATTGTAATTGGAGGACCCCGACCTGCTACGAAGCAGTGTAGCAGTGTAAGCACTGTAAGCAGTGTGGGATGTGTGGTAGATACCACGGAAGGAGGGTCTATACCTACATTGTATTGATGAAAATGGTCGTTAAGTGTGGTAAGACGGACCATTGATTTTGATTGCATAGAGTTGGGCGAGATCGCCCCACGGAAACGTAAAGAGACAGGGAAAAACTTCGTTGGTATAGCTGCAAAGAAAAAGGAGGCCATAACCGAAAAGAAAAAGGAAAGTAGGCTGTTGGATGAAGGCGAGAGGATGTCTTGGACCAGGACACTATTGATGTTTCATGGATGTGGTGTAAGATACCACACTTGTTATGAATAATGAAGTACATATGTTCATTGATCCTGGTGCCACACATTTATTCATACCGCCTTCATTCGCATATAAGTGAGTAAAAGGCATGAATGCCTACATCATTGGGCACAATACTGATAAATGAGTACCCCAATAGAGGAGGATTAATTAACGGAATATGGATATAGAGATTTTAAGTTGAAAACAGGGGTGAAAACATCACTGAAAAGTATACTGTAAGTGTTGACAAGTGATAAAAATGGGTGCAACAGTTGAAATTAAAGGAGTAAAGGATTGTACTCACGGAATGAATAATGAAAGAGTTTTGTCATGAGGGATATACGAAAGGAGATAATCTTTAAGATAAGATAGATCCTAAATACAAGATGTATTGGAGTAAGAGACATATTCTAGGTAAGGAATACCCTTAATATGCGAAGTAATTGGGATTAAGTGATAAGTAGGGAATATAAATTATAACCAAGGATAAAGATGATATAACCATAACCAGTCTATGTGGTTAAGTCTGAAGGTTAATTAAGGTATTTCAAAATACCTCCCCGCCTGAAGACTTGACAGCGTCTAAAAGTATATATATATAACCTATAACGTGAAATCGATCGTCGTAATAAATACCTTTAGCATTAGGATACCTTTACTAAGATGATAAGAATATTAAAATTCGACAAATCATGAAGGTTAACATAGTAAAATTTAATAAGAGCCGTTAAGATAAGAAAAGGAAATGATGCAGGTTAGTACCTGAAAACGTAAGCGATTTTGAAGGATCTTATACGCTTATGCGTAAATAAGTCAAGGATATGGACGATTGAAATAAGTAGTGGAGCTCAACTACAATGAGTTGTTTAAACTTTACCTGGACCGATTTGTCATCATCCTTATTGATGATATGTTGGGTGTAGTTAAAGTCCAGGGCAAATTATAAGCAACAATTGGAAATTGCTTTTACAGATAGTGGCTGCGAGTTCTAAAAAGGGTATACCTTGTTGGCACGTTTAACTATGAAAGCATGGCATTTGAATGAGATGATAGACGTGACAGGAGTTTTAGGGTAGTGAAGTATGAACTGACCACCGTGATTAATTTCACCATATCCAACAGCTCAAGAGGTTCTCAGTGAGTATGGATACCTCAAAATAATGAAGGAGCTGTGTATTGATGTATAATGGGAAGATAGTCAATTATGGAGTCAGACAACTCCTTGATCATGAAATAAACTATCTGACTCATGATTTTAAGTTGGCAACGGTAGTATTTGTACAGGGGATATGGTACTATTATGTACAGGGTGAGAAATTTTGGATATGCACTGATCATAAAGCCTCGAGTATCTGTTTTCACAGAAAGAGGCGAATATGAGAATACATAGTGGGTGAGAGCTTCTGAGAGATTTTGATTGTGAAAATTGTACCACCTAGGAAAAGCTAATGTAATGGCTGATACCTCGAGCAGAAAGAGCCTCGGGATGGTACCACATATGATGGTCAGGGAGCGTGAGCTGCTAGAGCAGTTCTGAACCTCAGTAGTGATGTGATCCCTTCTGATGATGACAATGATTGTGTGACAGCTAGCCTGAGATTAGAACCAGATGAGAGTGCTCGGATTTGACAGGCTTAGCGTGATGATCGGTATGATGTCGATAGTTTGGGTCAGATTCAGAAGGGTACAGTGACAGAGTTCACAGAGTGTTGATGATTTACAGAGAGGTTCAGAGACAGTATAAGTGCTCCCCAGGACCACAGTTAATGAGATAGTAATATTGTCAGAAGCTCACTCTTCGGGATATACGGTGCATACAGAAAGTAAAGAATGTATCAAAATCTCGAAAAGGGTATTGGTGGTCAGATATGAAAAGAGACATGATAGAGATTGTGGAAAAGTGCCTAGTATGTCAGTAGAATAAGGTAGAGTATTAAAAGTCTGCAGGGTTATTGCAGCCTCTACCTATATCGACACGGCACAGAAATGAGAGCAAGTCTCCATGAATCTCGTGATGGGTTGCAGAGAACCCAGGTGAATTACGAGGCTATTTGGATGATAGTCGCTAAATTGACTAAGTCTACCCACCTTCTGGTTATGAAATCCCCAAATACTCAGAGTGTATATGAGGATTTATGTGTAAAGAAGATTGCGGAATATTAAGTAGCGTTCCAGTGAGCATGGTATCATATAGGGATTCCCGCTTCACTTCCCACCTCTGAGGATATTTTTAGGAAGCTATGGGAACCCGACTGAGTATTAGCACAGCTTTCCATCCTCAGACAGATGGTCAGTTAGAGAGGACTGTACAGGTTCTGGAGGATCCGATGAAAGCGTGTGCCCTTGATTTTTTATGCTCCTGGGATGATCAGTTATTACAAATCGAAATTCGCCAATAGTGACAGTTGTCACTTGAGTATCGGGATAACAAGATATGAGGCAGTGTATGGCTGTAGGGGTTGTTCTCCAAATTGGATAAGAAAAAATGGGTGACAGATAGAATTATTTTCGACTTTGGATAATAAGTCTCTGAGGATGTTTAGTTAAGGATGAGAGATTAAGAACACCTCAGAGCAGATAGAAAAGTATTGGAATTCACCGAGGGTGAATTAGTATGGTTGAAATGTTTCTTGTCCTAAGAGAATAAGGACTAACTTTTGGAAGAAGGTAAATTGAGTTTCGCTGGATTGAATCTTTTGAGAGATTGGACAAGTGGAAGATAAGACCTGTGGGTGGCATTTCCACTTGAATAAGCAGGCACCCATAATGTGTCTCATCTTTTGATATTTCGACAATATTATCCAGATCCAGCATAGGCGATAGGATATGAGATCCAACAGTTCAGCTTAATGCAAATACAAGTATATTGAAGAAGTTGATTCGGGCATTAAACAGGAAAGAGAAAGTATTGAGGTTTAAGACGATCTCCCTAATTAAAGTCCTTTGATAGTGTTACACTCCGGAAAAAGGTCACATGAGAATTAAAGAAGTATGATACGATTAATGTACCCGGAGTAGTCTATGGACTCATATGAATTGGTTCTAATTTGGAGGACCAAATTCCTTAAGTGGGGGAGAGTTGTAAGACCCGAATTTAATTAAAATACGAAATGAATGAGTATTCGTGAAGGGAAGTCGGGTTAAATTAATCCCGAACACGTACAATGGAAAAATGGTCAAAAGATCGAAAGCAGGTATAAATTCGAGAAGAAAAATTTAATTAAAAATAATGGATTGAGAAATCTTGGTCAATAAAGGTGAAATAAATTTATTCCGGGTTAAATTGATCAAGATATGAAGTTATGGGAATTAATCGGGATTAATTGGAATTTTTAAATCAAAAAATAATCCCGAAAATAATCGAAAAATATACCGAAAAGTCATTTGGGGTAATATCCCGAAAATACAGAGAAATTATACCCGAAAAAGGGTCAAAATATAAGAAATAAATTAAATTAAATTAAATTAATGAATTTAGAATTAAATAATAATTTTAAGGATATTTTAAGAGATATTTGGGTATTTTTAATATATTTTAATGATTAAAATATAATATAAATAAATAAATAAAAATAAATAAATAAAAATAAATTAATTAATAAGTTAAAAAAAAAGAGAATCAGAAAATGAAAATCGCGAAAGGAGGAAAACGAAAACGAAGCCAAAAACCGAGGAGACCGACGAGCCATCACCGACGAGCCATCACCGACGACCCCCGACGAGGAGCCGAGGAGGAAGAGGAGAGGCCGGCGATCCTTCAGCCACCGGTGACGCGCGTCGGATAAGCCTGAATCTGGCAAATCGGGGAAGGAAAAACCGAGGGAGAAACGGCCTGATTCCCGGCGATCCACGGCAGCTGGGCATCAACAGAGGCCACCAACGAGTTCAGGAGGAGGAGCCAGTCATTTTGAGACCGGTAGCAGCCGGCGAAACGGCTGGAATCGCAGGAGACGACCAAGACCCGAAATGGGTTCCAACGACCGAGAGAGAGGAGGCTGGACCGGTGACCTTTCAGCGGCCTTGGACGAAGCCGAGGCCAGATTCGAGCTGCGGACGACCCAACGGAGCCACTGGCAGTGGAAGCCGACGGAGAACCGACTGGCAAGGCCCTGAACCGGAGCGAACCAGAGTGAACCGTGGTGAACCGACGGTCCGAACCAGTCTGAACCGGATTGAACCGGTTCAGCCAAGAAAGAGAGGAAAGAAGGAGAAAAAGGGGAAAAGAAAAAGAGGAAAAAATTGGGGAAAAATCCCGACGATGCAATCGAGCTTCGGGTAAGTCGGTAAGCGGTCGAATTGACCGATTTAAATTTCAAAAATATTTAATTTGATAAATAATCGACTGAAAGTTTACCCGAAAAATTATGAAATTGTGTAGCTCGACAATTGGCATCCAACGAGAGCTCGAGACAGCCTCAATTTGCATACTAGCATGGAATCTCGGGTAAGTAACCCTTATTTACGATAATTTACATCGTTATGCGCATTTCGGATTTAATTATCGCATAAAATGAATTAAATTATGGAAATTTAGATAAATTGTCGTAAATAATAAATTGAGCTATTCGAGAGTTAAAACGAGGCCCAATAAATTGTTGGTGGGCCCAATGAGCCCAATAGGCCTCGATAATGTGAAAATTAAGTGAAAAACGGGCTTAAGGCCGATTAAGGCCCATTAAGGTGCAATCGGGCCCAATAGGGATAAATGGGCCCAATGATTTAAAGTAAGCCCAGAAAGTATTAAATACAATTAAGTTGTATAATATCTGACCTGAGGAATATTTATACGCAGTTTCAGACATCGGATTGGGAGCAGATCGGACTGCGCGACGTGACATCAGAGGAAAGGTCAGGCTCGACAGGAAAATAAGGTAAGGGAATTCTGCGGACTGCTAGAGGTAACTTTACGAAATTTTAAGTTCATTTGCAGTTCTTTAAAAATTATCTGAAGGGTCTAAAGGTCAAATAATAATTTTAGTACCCCGAATGGGTAAATTACCAAAATACCCTTGTTAAGGGTAAAATTTACAAATTTAGGAAAAAATTGGGAGGAGCAAGAACAAGAGGTTTCTGCTCGTTCTGGAGACATTTTAATGCATGCATGAGTAGGCTGGCTAACCTTGAAAGAAAATGCACAGCATTGCATACTTTCAACGATATAATTGTTTTGAAAACTGTTTTGAGGAAACAGAGCTGCCTTTGTGTTTTTATTGACATGTGACGTGCTAGAGCTCAACTCGCACGATGTTTTTGATTTGTGTGATGCACGCATTAGTGCTGGAGCGAGAGCTCGCACTAGAGTTTTACATGCATTGGTGATGGAGTTCAACTCGCACCAGATTTTATATATATATATGATTTTCGTGACAGGGTGCTAGAGTCTAACTCGCACCATATTCTTATATGATTTTTGAGATAGGGTGTTTGAGCTTCGCTCGCACCAGATTTTTACATGGTTTACATACAGAGTGCTGAGCTTAGCTCGCACTAGTTTTACTTGATTTGATGAGAGTGCTGAGCATCGCTCACACTGATTTTATGAGAACATGCGATGAGCCGTGCTGGGAGCATCGGGTAGACTGTGTGTCACCGATTAAATAGGCTCGCACGTGCGTTTTGAGATATGGCATGAGTATTGAGATATGATATAAGAAACAAAATCTCTCTGTGGGAAGCAGGCCATTTGGGCTGGAGTACCTAGAGCGATATGGGTCCACGGAGTACGATGTACCGTGCAAGTAGCATGGAGTACGATGTACTGTGTGATATCTTCGGATACGGCATCTTCGGATGCGGCATCTTCGGATGCATGGGATCGAATAAGACTGACGAGATGGATTGACCCACCTCCCAGATGGTTCCCGATCATGGTGAGAACCCGCACACTAGGATCCATGTAGCAGAGGAACTCTCGAGGACACATGGCCATAGTCCTGGTTATTACTGATATACAGACGTTGCCTAGGCTCGCATGTTGATGATCTTGACGATGATTGAAACTGGGTTTTAAACTAAATTTGCATGATGCTATTTCCATGCTTTTCAAACCCATGTGTGAATGTAAATCGATTTTCTTGGTTTTATGTGAGTCAGGACCACCTGAGGGATGGGTTGAGTCCTGGCCTTGTTGTGAAGTTTTAAACGAGAAAGAAATGATTTGAAATAATTGCATGTTGAATTTTGCCATGCGAATGGATTTACAGAACATCATAACTCATATCATCTGTTTTAAAATGTGTGGAGAAATGGTGGTTTATGCATGGCACCACGTTCATGTAGGTAGTATGGTTACCTACTTGTTCGTAGGATTGCCTTACTGAGCTTGATGTGCTCACCCCTTCATTTTCTCATACAGATAATCTCCAGTTAAAGTTGAGGCGACTCAGTACTGCATTCCGGATATCCGCTGCTGCCCATCATTTAAGGTATATACACTTGTACATATTGTATCTAAATAAGCATAGCACAGTAACATGTTTGTAAGTGACTCTAGGGGATGTATAAATATTGTAAATACTTATAAATGACTAAGAAAGAATTAAGTTATATGGTAAATAAATGGTGGGACTGGCATTGACGCACAGCCCAATTTGTTAGTGGAGTGTGGTCACGATCAGAGGACAGGTAAGCATGAAAGAAAATAACAAAATGCGAAAAATTTACTCTGATTTTTGGGTGGTTTTGGGTCGTGACAAATTTCTTGCTAAGAGGCTATGGAGGTTCGATAATATAGGAACGGGAATGATGATCCATTGCTTATTAGAAACACTTAAAGAAATTAGCTACTAAGTTTCGGCCAAGGTGATTTTAGGAGTAAGGAAATTCTAAATTAGCTTAAAAGTGATGTAGATGGTTGTTTGACTAACATGTATCTTGATTTATTACATTTAAAGAAGTTGAAGAAAAGTAGATGAAGCTTTAAACCATGGCTAGATGGTGAGGTTAAAATGCTTGTGTGTGAGTAGATCTTGAGAAACTCAAGTGAAGAGGTTTGGCCAAGGTAGTTACTTGGGTAAGAAAATTGTAAAATTAGCCTTAACATAGTGCAATTCATTATTTTGATGATGCCAAGGCAAGTTTTGGTATATTGCATGATTGGCGAAATTGAAGAATGATGCATATTGCCTAAGTTGAGGCCTTGTTTAAGTAGTCTTGGCTACACTAGTGCTAAGGGTGAGTAAGTGGTATGTTGAAATAAATTTAAAATGTCTATAGTGTTGCAAATAAATGTTGAGAAGTGTTATTGTTTATGATTGTAGTTATCACACCTCCCCTCCCGTGACCTACCAAAATCACCACAAATTTTTAGCATTTTGCTTACCTCTCATTCTGTCATAACTCAACACCAAACAGTTGGGCTGTGATTTGATATTAGTCACCCATTCATTATTCTTTCATAGCATGCATACATGTCAATATTCTTTTCTATAATTTAAACTCTTATACATTAATGCAAATACTTGTACATATACATCCCTAACCGTACGATCATTTACAGTACAATGCTTTTACATTGTTCAGTACAAACGTTTCAAATGTGTATACCTCTCGTAAGACGGATATGCAGCGGATCAAGGAGTACCAGTCCTCAGCCATGCTCGACTATTATGAACACTCTATAGAGAGGGGAAATAAAAAGGGGTGAGCTCACAACTAAGTAAGGAAATTAGGCAAGCAAGTAGATAACCACAGTATTTACAAAATACAATGCTCATGCCTTGAAATCATTTCCTTATCGATTCATATCTATAGCATGCATCTTGCTTGAAACTTTTATGCAATATATACATATAGATATAAATCGTCATGCTAGTTTAATAAATCTCAGTAGTTTATGCAAAACATTGCATTTCTCATGCAATTCATAAATTTCACATTTCTCATGCCATTAAGTCAAATCAAAATAATATGGCATATCATCATGTTTAAAAACATGGAAATCTGGGCCTCACCCATCCCTCGGGTTACCCTTTTCACAATACACAATTTCACATGTTTAGTTTATAAAACCATGTGATAAGTCATTCAAGAATCTATATTGCATGAAAGGAGATAGGTGACTACATGTTCCGAGATTATGATCATAACTCATTTTTCGTGATCCTAAGCTACATAGCACTCGGCGTGAGGTGTGAGACCCCATATATGTATAACCTTATATATGTGTATATTGGAATACGAAATGAATACACGCAAGTTTTAAAGTGTATAGCAAGTGTAAGAAAGATATTTCCGTGAGTGGAATGTAAATATATCAAATTTTGAGTGGTGTGGTAAAATGGAATGAAGATTGCAAGAGATGTACACTTCCATTTAGTTTATATTATATGCCTTTGGTTATACAAAGATTCCACACAAGTTTTAATGTGTATGAAGTATTAATGGATGCCATTTTCAAGTCTTAAAGGTGATCGGATGAGAAAATGACTATGGCAGCAAATTAATGATGTTTTGGTGTAAGTTTTTGCAGAAAACTGCAACAAAATTTAGAAAATATGAATGCCAGATCGATCTCATAGGATGAGAGATCGATCTGGAAGAGCCAAAATGCTCTTATTCGAGTAACAAGAACAGTGCAGATCGATCTCCAATTGAGCCAGATCGATCTACTAAACATTCTGTAAAGAGAAGATCGATTTTAAGGTAAGCAGATCGATTTCCTTAGCTCTCGGGTTGGAACAGATCAATCTCCTCCCTAGCCAGATCGAGCTCCTTAACTTTCTGCATGAGACAGATCGATCCCAAGCCCTTGACAGATCGATCTCATGCCTTCAAATGCTGTGAAAAAGAGGGATTTTAAGAGGACCAGATCGATCTCCACCTAAGGCAGATCGATCTCACCAAGCTAAATCTATAAATAAGAGCAGTTGGATCTGCAGATTTTGGGAAACAATCTCACTCTATCATTTTCAATCCAACAACCTAGTTTTCTCTCTCTAAATCCACCTATTTTCAAGAAGATTTGAGGGAAGGCTATTAGACACAAAGTTGTTCACAACAAGGAGAAGAACAACATAGCTTGGAGGCATTTTCTCATTTGTTGGATTTAAGGAACAAGGGACATTTCTATTTGGAACAAGAAGGAAATCCGAAGAGGTGAGTTTCTAAAGCACCAACTCAAGTACATTTGTTTAAGTTATTGATTTTGGAGTTGATTGATGTGCTTATTAATGGTAGAAACTATCTAGAATACAATTGAAAGATTATAACCTAGGAATAGGTTAGTGTGAGAAAGTGAAGTATAGTGGAATAAATGATGAATAAGATATCTTAAGGTGATAATGGTATTGTGGGTATGAATTTAAGATGGTGTTATGAAATAAATTGTAAGACTTACCCAAAAGGGGTAAAATGTGTATTTAAGGCATTGGGTAAAATGTATAGTTGAATGAGAGTTAGCAACATTGACTCAATTGTTTGGATAAATGATTTACAGCTCCTGAGGATACACCAGAGCAAGTTGAGCCAAGAGCGCGAGAAGCGTAAAGGAAGAGAGTCACACCCCAAGTAAATCGAGGTAAGGGAATTGTGTGGACTCCTAGAGATATCTGTGCGCAATTTGGACGCTCAAATGTTTTGCTAGAGTGTATGTGATACTAGGAAATGATATTGGGTGATTGAAGGGCAAAGAGTTGGGTTTTGAGAAATGTGCATGAAAATAAAAGCATGATACTTTGAAAACCTTGTTTTGTTGCTTTTTAGCAAGTGATTGGTGGGTTGGCTAACATTTGAAATGATTTGCAAAAGAAATGATTTGATTTGGTTGATAACCATGTTTTGCAAAGAATTGAGCCACTTACATGGATTTCAAGAGAATGAAAGCGTGCTAGAGTATGACTCGCACGAGATTTGATTTGTTTTCATACGCATGAGTGCTTGAGCATAGCTCGCACTAGTTTTCACATGGATTTCTATGATGTTGTGCTAGAGTTGTGCTCGAACAAACTTTACACTAGTTTTGGCATGGTGT
This sequence comes from Firmiana major, assembly GCA_033439115.1. Taxonomy (NCBI): domain Eukaryota; kingdom Viridiplantae; phylum Streptophyta; class Magnoliopsida; order Malvales; family Malvaceae; genus Firmiana; species Firmiana major. Next base: position 70,615,711 of record CM065898.1, on the reverse strand, counting down.
TCGAGCATAGCTCGCATTAGATGCCCACCATACTTGTTGTCGTGCTAGGAGCTTCGGGTAGACTTGGTGTCGTACTGATTAAATAGGCTTGCACGTGCATTTTTGAGAATTTGACATGTTGATAGCTGTGCTAGGAGCTTCGGGTAGATTGGGCGTCGTACCGATTAAATAGGCTCGTCGTGTAATTTTGAGATGTGGCGTGATATGATGTGTTGATATGGGTCCACGGAGTACACTGTACCATGCAGGTAACATGCAGTACGTTGTGCCATGTTGATATTGTGATATACAGTCATCGGACGATGTTTAGATCTGCTATGGACCGACAGGCTGGACGTGACCCACGTCCCGTGTGGAAGCAGATAGTGGTGATACCCCGCACACCCGATCAGTGTAGCCTGGGATCACAAGATATGGATAGTCCTAGAGGAGATTTCCCTTATTATATTGCCTATCCCACATGTCTTTTATTTATTAAATGAATCCATGGTTGAAATGCTTTGTGGGTCAGGATAGTCCGAGGGAGGGGCTGAGTCTTGACAAGTGTTGATTTGTTAAGATGAGAAAGCATGATTTGCTTGAGAAATGATTAAAATGGCTTTAAGTACACTTATGATGATTGTTTTCCATGCCTTGTTTATGAAATATGCATGATGATTTATGTCATGCTTTGAATTTGATTTGTGCACTGAACTAAATAGTATGATTTGCTTTACATGCCATTAACACAAGCATGAAATAATGCTTTTGAGATATGAATAAGAATTATGTGGTTTTGAGCATGGCATCAAGATCTCGTAGATAGTGTACTATCTACCTATTTGCATGATTGCCTTACTGAGCGTGTGGTTTCCTTACCCCATTATTTTCCCCTATCTACAGAGCATTGAGTATAGACTGAGGGCGACTGGAGGTTTCCCTTTTGGTATCCGCTGCATCCCATCGCGTAAGGTATACACACTGATGTAATTTTGTATCTAAACTTTCGATAGCACAGTAGCATTTTGTATGTAACTATTGGGGATGTAAGACAGTGTAAACACATGTAAACAACAACTCTGATTTATATATACAAGTGTTTACTTCTAAATTATAATGCAAATTATATTATCATGGTTGGATGAGGTAGACATTGACACACAACCCAACTGTTTGAGAGTGCAGCTGATCACGATCGAGGTAAGAAAAGAATGATTAATAAATAATGTATGAAAAGCGAAATAAAATTACGCTGATTTTTGGTAAGTTGAGGGTCATGACAGATGTTGGTATCAGAGCTGAGTTGGTCTGACGTGTGTCAATGTTTAAAACACTTAATAAGTTGGAAAATTACATCCCCATGTTACTGTGCTTGTTTAGATACAATTGTGTGTGTGTCGATGGCTTGATTAAGAAATTAATGTGTATGTAGGGAATTGAGCATTATGCCTAATACCAGTCGCGGTAGAGGGACGACAGCGCAAGCTCGAGGTTGTAGAGGTAGGCTTGGGGGTAGTGTTGAGCCAGAAACACATGAGGCTCAGGAAGAGATTAAGGTGGAGGCTGAGGTTAATCATGCTCCACAGGGTCCAGAAGAGAGACTTTAGAGTGCTGAGGCACGCTTCGCGAGGATAGAGAGGAGCATAGAGATGATCTTAGAGTTGGTCACTCAATCACTGACTGGAGTTAGGGGCAGACAGAGTTTCGCAACATAGGGTGATTCCGAGTAGGCGACAGTTCCTGAGGCACTGGTATGGCCAGCCTCGAGACCTCAGATGATAGATACACCTACACCTCCACCCGCACAGGATATGCCTACACCTGTTGCTACACCACATGGCGATAGAGGCTGGGGTTACGATTGTGATTTGGATAGACTGCGATAGTTCTAGAAGTTTGGACCACCGTCCTTCAGTGGAGTTAAGGACCCAGTAGCTGTAGAGGATTGGATAAATGAAATTGAGAAGTTATATGGGTTCTTCGAGTGCACTACTACCGAGATGGTAGCGTTTGCCTCATTCATGCTGAAGGGATTAGCTGAACATTAGTGGAAATCCACCAGGCCTATTTTAAGAGCCCGACATACAAAGATTAGCTGGGATGTATTTTTGGAGGCTTTTCGGAGACAGTATGTTTCGGATACCGCACAGCGAAAGATGAAGATGGCATTTTTGGGACTAACCCAAGGGAGTAGGACAGTGGATGAGTATAAGATGACCTTTATCTCCCTGGGCAGATATGATCCTAATATGATTGGTAATGAGGTCGAGAAGATCCAAAAGTTTGTGGATGGATTGAGACGCACCTTCAAGTCCAGATTGGTTCCCTTGGATATACCAACCTATGAGGAGGCAGTGCACATGGCACAATTGTGTGAGCAGGATAGCGATCCGATCGCCTCAGAGTTTGGAAAGGTTGGTTAAGTGAGGGATAAAGATAAGAAGAGACCAGTGATGGATAGAGGCTTCAGTTATAAGGGAAGCAAGAGGTTTGCTGGGAAGACGTCGAGGATCGAGGAGATCCGAGAGAGGACAGTTAATCCTCCCATGTATTTGGCCATAGCTCCAGCTAAGGGAATTATGATTAGAGGGCCACAACCTACTACAAAATAGTTTAGCAAATGTGGTAGGTACCATGGTACTCGACCATGCTATGGACCTCCTGCAATATGCTTCAGATGTGGAAAACCGGGGCACATAATCAGGGATTGCCCAGAGGTGATAGACAAAGCCCCACAAAAGGACAAGGAGCTAGACAGAGCTCCAGTTGGGATAACTGCTCCGAAGAGGAGGGCTATAGCTGAGGAAAAGGGGAAGTAGGCAGTGGGTGTGAGTAGAGCATGAGTGCACGCATTGGACTAGGACACTGTAGATCAGTCTTCGGATGTGATTAAAGGTACCATCCAAATCTTTGATTTAGAAGCATTTGTATCGTTTGATCCTGGTGCCACACATTCATTTATATCATCATCCTTTGCATGTAAATTGTTAAAGTATATAAAACCCACACTACTAAATAAAATGTTGATGATATCTACCCCTATGAATGATAGTCATTGACTGAGCATGTATATAGAGATTGTAAGATGAGGATAAGAGGTAGAGAAATGGCAGCCGATTTAATTTTATTAAGTATGAGTGATTTTGATGTAATCCTAGGTATGGATTGGCTAGCTGCAAACCATGTTATTATGGATTATCGTACTAGAACACTGACTTTTCCAGAGATAGAAAATCTTATTGTAAGTTTTGTGAAATGAAATGAAAGACATGTTTACTGTGAGTAAAAGAGTATGAGTAAAAGAGTATGATTTTTATACATGATATTCGAGAGATGAATCTGTTTATCAATTTTGTATGTTGATGTGATGATTTGTGTTACTAACGATGGGAAGAATAATGTGAAGGATTCATTGCTTATGTGATTGAGACGGATAAGGCTCGTTCGGAGTTGATAGATATTCTAGTGGTCAGGGAATTTCCTGATGTCTTCCCGGATGAATTACTAGGGTTACCTCCAAATAGAGAAATGGAATTTGGTATAGATTTGGCACCTGGTACAGAGCCGATATCCAAGCCACCGTACAGAATGACTCAAGCTGAGTTGAGAGAATTAAGGAAGTAGTTACAAGAGTTGTTGGAGAAGGGGTTCATCAGATCGAGCGTCTCACCTTGGGGAGCACCGATTCTGTTTGTGAGGAAGAAGGATGGAAGCCTTCGACTGTGTATAGATTACCAGTTGTTGAATAAGGTCACCATTAAGAATAAGTACCCCCTTCCACGCATCGATGATTTGTTGGATTAGCTTAGGGGAGCGCAGGTCTTTTCTAAGATAGATCTGAGATCGGGGTACCATCAGCTAAAGATACGGAGTCGAGATGTACCCAAGATAGCTTTTCGCACCCGGTATGGACATTATGAGTTTATGGTTATACCATTCGGGTTGACGAATGCCCCCGCAGCTTTTATGTCATTGATGAATGAGGTATTCCACTAGTACTTGGATCGGTTTGTTATTGTGTTTATTGATGATATACTGGTGTACTCCAGATCTAGAGAGGAGCATGAATAGCATTTAAGGATAGTGCTACAGACCCTCCGAGAGAAGAAGTTGTACGTTAAACTCAGTAAGTGCGACTTTTGGTTGGAACAGATCTCTTTTCTGGGTCATATAGTATCGAAGGATGGTGTGTTAGTAGATCCATAAAAGATTGAGGCAGTGGTACTGTGGCAGAGACCCCAAAAAGTGATAGAGATAAGAAGTTTCCTGGGTTTAGCTAGGTATTATCGAAGGTTTGTAGAGGGATTCTCGAGGTTAGATGCTCCTTTGACATGTCTCACGAGAAAGAATGTTGAATTTATGTGGGACGATAAGTGTGAGGAAAGTTTTCAGAAGTTGAAAAGGAGATTAACCATAGCTCCGATTCTCACCATTCCTACCAGCTCAGGTGGTTTCTCAGTGTATACAGATGCTTCACACCAAGGACTGGGCTGTGTATTGATGCAGGATGAGAAGGTAATAGCCTATGGATCAAGACAGTTGAAGGATCATGAGAGGAACTACCCGACCCATGATTTAGAGTTGGCGGTCGTAGTGTTTGCATTGAAAATATGGTGCCACTACCTCTATGGTGAGAGATTTCAGGTTTACATTGATCATAAGAGCCTTAAGTACCTGTTCTCGCAGAAAGAGTTGAACATGAGACAGAGGAGATGACTCGAGCTTTTAAAGGACTATGATTGTGAGATCTTGTACCACCCGAGTAAAGCGAATGTAGTGGTTGATGCATTGAGTAGAAAGCATCTCGAGTTGGTGTCATTTATGATGATCAGGGAACACGAGCTGTTGGAACAGTTCATAAACCTCAATTTGGAGTTGACCTCGCCTGACACTGATAGTGGTTTTATGATAGCTAGCCTGCAGTTAGAACCGGATCTGGTAGATCGAATCCGATAGGGTCAGCGAATTGATCAGTAGTGCAGTGATATAGTCGGACAGATATAGAGGGGTACAGAGACTGACTTTGAATTGAGTTCAGATGGATTATTGAGGTTCAGAGGTAGGATATGTGTTCCCGATGATCCAGAGGTCGGGAAGTTGATCTTAAGAGAGGCTCACTCATCGAGGTATACGATACATCCAAGGAGTACTAAGATGTATAAAAACCTACGAAACGTTTATTGATGGTCTGTGATGAAGAAAGACATTGCTGAATATGTCGCTAAGTGTCTCGTTTGTCAGCAGGTGAAGGTAGAGCATCAAAAGTCTGCAGGGTTATTGCTGCCTCTACCAATACCAACTAGGAAGTGGGAGCATGTCACCAAGGATTTTGTGATGGGATTGTCGAGGACCCGCAGAGGTCATGATGCCATATAGTTGATTATGGATCGGTTGACAAAATTAGCCCATTTTCTAGCTATGAGAGCTACCGATACTCTGAGCCAGTTTATGAACTTATATGTGTACGGATAGAAGGCTACATGGAATTTCAGTGAACGTTGTTTCTGATAGGGATGCCCGCTTCACTTCCCATTTTTGAGAACGTTTTCAGGAAGCGATGGGGACCCAGTTAAGTTTTAGCACCGCGTTTCATCCTCAGATAGATGGTCAGTCAGAGAGGACTATACAGACCTTGGAGGATATGTTGAGAGCGTGTGCATTGGATTTTGGAGGCTCCTGGGATGACCATTTGCCACTTGCAGAGTTTGCCTATAATAACAGTTTTCATGCGAGTATCGGGATGGCACCATATGAGGCATTGTATGGACGTAGATGCTATTCCACTATTGGATGGGAAGAGGTTAGTGATAGACAGATCTTTGCTCCTAACTTGGTTAGACAAACCTCTGAGGATGTCCAGTTTATTTGTGAGAGGTTACAGACAGCTCAGAGCAGACAAAAGAGTTATGTTGACAGGAGACGAAGACCGCTAGAGTTTAATGTGGGTGAGTCAGTGTTTTTAAAGGTTTCTCCTTCGAAGAGGATCATGAGATTCGAGAAGAAGGGGAAGTTGAGCCTTCGATATATAGGGCCATTTGAGATACTTGATAAAGTGGGAGATAAGGCATACAGGCTAGCATTACCACCTGAGCTAGCGAGCATACATAACGTCTTCACGTATCCATGTTACAGAAGTATCACCCAGACTCGACGCATGTGATACGGTACGAGCCTTTGGAGCTCAATGAAAGCATGACGTATGTTGAGAAGCCGGTTTGGATATTAGATAGAAAAGAGAAAGTGTTGAGGATAAAGATAATTCCCTTGGTGAAAGTTCTTTGACAACATCACACGGTGGAATAGGCCACGCGGGAATTGGAGAGTTTGATACGGGAGAGGTATCCCGAGTTGTTCATGGAATGATTGCTTCCAATTTGGAGACCAAATTCTTTAAGTGGGGGAGAATGTGAGACCCCATATAAGTATAACCTTGTATATGTGTATATTGGAATATGAAATGAATACACACAAGTTTTAAAGTGTATAGAGAGTGTAAGAAAGATATTTTCATGAGTGGAATGTAAATTTATCGAATTTTGAGTGGTGTGGTAAAATGGCATGAAGATTGCATGAGATGTGTACTTTCATTTAGTTTATATTATATACCTTTAGTTATACAAAGATTCCACACAAGTTTTAATGTGTATGAAGTATTATTGGATGCCATTTCCAAGTCTTAAAGGTGATCGGATGAGAAAATGACTATGACAGCAAATTAAGGATGTTTTGGTGTAAGTTTCTGCAGAAAACTGCAACAAAATCTGGAAAATATGAATGTCAGATTGATCACATAGGATAAGAGATCGATCTGGAAGAGCCAAAATGCTCTTATTCGAGTAACAAGAATAGTGCAAATCGATCTCCAATGGAGCCAGATCGATTTGCTAAACATTCTATAAAAAGAAGATTGATTTTAAATCAAGCAGATCGATTTCCTTAGCTCTCGAGTTGGAGCAGATCGATCTCCTCCCTAGACAGATCGATCTCCTTAACTTTCTGCCTGAGACAAATCGATCCCAAGCCCTCGACAGATCGATTTCATGCCTTCAAATGTTGTGAAAAAGAGGGATTTTAAGAGGACCAGATCGATATCCACCTAAGGCAGATCGATCTCATCAAGCTAAATCTATAAATAGGAGCAATTAGATCTGCAGATTTTGGGAAACAATCTCACTCTACCATTTTCAATCCAAAAACCTAGTTTTCTCTCTCTAAATCCACCCATTTTCGAGAAGATTTGAGGGAAGGCTATTAGACACAAAGTTGTTCACATCATGGAGAAGAACAACATAGCTTGGAGGCATTTTCCTATTTGTTGGATTTAAGGAACAAGGGGCATTTCTATTTAGAACAAGAAGGAAATCCGAAGAGGTGAGTTTCTAAAGCACCAACTCAAGTACATTTGTTTAAGTTATTGATTTTGGAGTTGATTGGTGTGCTTATTAATGGTAGAAACTATCTAGAATGCAGTGGAAAAATTATAACCTAGGAATGGGTTAGTGTGAGAAAGTGAAATGTAGTTGAATAAATGATGAATAGGATATCTTAAGGTCGTAATGGTGTTGTGGGTATGAATTTAAGATGGTGTTATGGAATAAATTGTAAGACTTACTTAAAAGGGGTAAAATGTGTATTTAAGGCATTGGGTAAAATGCATAGTTGAATGAGAGTTAGCAGCATTGACTCAATTGTTTGGATGAATAATTTGCAGCTCCTGAGGATACACTGGAGCAAGTTGAGCTAAGAGCGCGAGAAGCGTAAAGGAAGAGAGTCGCACCCCGAGTAAATCGAGGTAAGGGAATTGTGTGGACTCTTAGGGATATCTATGCCCAATTTGGGCTCTCAAATGTTTTGCTAGAGTGCATGTAATACTAAGAAATGATATTGGGTGATTGAAGGGCAAAGAGTTAAGTTTTGAGAAATGTGCATGTAAACAAAAGCATGATGCTTTGAAAACCTTGTTTTGTTGCTTTTTAGCAAGTGATTGGTGGGTTGGCTAACATTTGAAATGATTTGCAAAAGAAATGATTTGATTTGGTTGATAACCATGTTTTACAAAGAATTAAGCCACCTACATGGATTTCAAGAGAATGAAAGCGTGCTAGAGTATGACTCGTACGAGATTTGATGTGTTTTCATACGCATGAGTGCTTGAGCGTAGCTCACACTAGTTTTCACATGGATTTCTATGATATTGTGCTAGAGTTGAGCTCGCATAAAGTTTACACTGGTTTTGTCATGGTGCTGGAGCATAGCTCGCATTAGATGCCTACCATACTTGTTGTCATGCTAGGAGCTTCGGGTAGACTGGGTGTCGCATTGATTAAATAGGCTCGCACGTGCATTTTTAGGAATTTGACATGTTGATAGCCGTGCTAGGAGCTTTGGGTAGAGTGGGCATCATACCGATTAAATAGGCTTGTACGTACATTTTTTTAGATGTGGCGTGATATGATGTGTTGATATGGGTCCACGAAGTACACTGTATCATGCAGGTAGCATGGAGTACATTGTACCGTGTTGAGATTGGGATATACCGTCTTCATACGAAGTTTAGATCTGCTATGGACTGGCGGGCTTGACGTGACCCACCTCCCGTGTGGAAGCAGATAGTGGTGATACCCCGCACACTTTATCAGTGTAGCCTGGGATCACAGAATATGGCCATAGTCCTAAAGGAGATTTCCCTTATTATATTGTCTATCTCACATGTCTATTATTTATGAAATGAATCCATATTTGAAATGCTTTGTAGGTCAGGGAAGTCCGAGGGAGGGGCTAAGTCTTGACAAGTGTTGATTTGTTGAGATGAGAAAGCATGATTTGCTTGAGAAATGATTAAATTGGCTTTAAGTGCACTTATGCATGATGGTTTTCCATGCCTTGTTTATGAAATATGCATGATGATTTATGTCATGCTTTGAATTTGATTTGTGCACTAAATAGCATGATTTGCTTTACATGCCATTAACACAGGCACGAAATAATGCCTTTGAGATGTGAATAAGAATTGTGTGGTTTTGAGCATGGCATCACGATCTTGTAGATAGTGCAGTATCTACCTGTTCGCATGATTGCCTTACTGAGCGTGTAGTTTGCTCACCCCCTTATTTTCCCCTCTCTACAGAGCTTTGAGTATAGGCTAAGGGTGACTGGAGGTTTCCCTTTTGGTATCCGCTGCATCCCATCGCGTAAGGTATACACACTGATGTAATTTTGCATCTAAACTTTCGATAGCACAGTAGCATTTGTATGTAACTATTGGGGATGTCAAACATTGTAAACACATGTAAACAGCAACTCTGACTTATATAGACAAGTGTTTACTTCTAAATTGTAATGCAAATTACATTGTCATGGTTGGATGAGGTAGACATTGACACACAGCCCAACTGTTTTAGAGTGCAGCTGATCACGATCGAGATAAGAAAAGAATATTTAATAAATAATGTATGAAAAGCGAAAAAAAATTTACGCTGATTTTTGGTAAGTTGAGGGTCGTGACATGAGGGGTCTCACAATTGCTGTAACAGGAAGTCGGTCAGATCTCTACCGTCAGCTCACAACTCAACAACATTGTGTACTCATGGTACAACGTACTCCATGTGACATACACGGTACAAAGTACTCCATGTGACCCAATCTCAAGGTCAGGGTGCCTGCCATAAGTCTTAGCCCTCATACCTTGGTTATACCTCATAGTCGGGTGCTTGCCATAAGTCTTAGCCCTTATACTATGGGTTATAGTTTCGATAGCCCTCAGCTATATCTCAAAATATCGCACGTGTGAGGATATAATCGGTGCGACACACAGTCTGCACAGGCTCCTAACATGACTGTTTCATGCTTTCTCTTTTAAAATCCAGTACGTGCGAGTAAGCTCCCAACACGACCTCAACACAATGATATAACTCTAGTGCAAGCAATGCTCCCAGCACTATATCATGTAAAAACCAAGTATGAGCAATGCTCCCAATAGTCTATAATGCATCAATCAATGAAAACTGAGTACGAGCAATGCTCCCAGTACTCTATCATGTAAAACTGAGTATGAGTAATGCTCCCAACACTTTATAATGCATCAATCAATAAAACTGAGTACGAGCTATCCTCTCAGTACTCTATTATGCATAAATCGCATTTAAAATTTAGTAAGAGAATATACTCAAGTACTATGTTATGCATATCTCAAAATCAAGTGCAAATATTCTCTAGCACTAATGGTTTACACACAACCCTGATAGATGGCTTATTCAAATCATAATTCACCCAATTAAATCAAATAGGCACTCAAATGTGCTGTTTTCGCATATACATGAAAACATTAGTCATTCTATCAGTGCAACTATAAATATTAGTCACAAACATCCTTCTAAGGCTTTATACCTTCAATTTTGGATAAACCACGATTTATCTTATCGGTTCCTATCACGACATTTCTATACACGAGATTTCATATATATTATAAATACTTGAAATTCTATTCAAAATACGTGTTGCTACCTCTAGCTACTCACGAAATTCCCTTACCTCGGATCACGTCATGCGACCTCACTTCCGCAATACTGCTCACTTCCGCAGTACGATCAGCTTCCAATATCAATTTCGAAGCTGTTAATAATCATTCACATCAGTATACCTTAATATACTTGTTTTCACTTGCATGAATCTAAATCAATGCATTTAACTCCTCTCAATGCCTCAATCTCATCACTTTCTCTCATTATGGTATTTTACCATATATCTCATATACCTATCTTCGTTTCTCATTTATTCCAATTTAGGTATTTCATAAAACCATTTTACAATCTTCCATACATACTTATTTCATCCTTAAATCCATGTTTGCTCAACTTCCTCATCATTTTCTCAATTTCATGCCAATATCTAGGTCATGGATATTTTTCATGATCAATTTATTTTTAGCAATTTAAACATACACCAATCAACTCACCAAATCATCTAGATTAACATATATGAAGTTGGTGTATTGAATCTTACCTAGCTTAAACTTTTCCTCTTTTTTTCCAAATTTGGTATAATCCACCTTGTTCCTTCAATCCTTGTTTCCAACTTCTAGTTTCCAACTATGTTTCTCTACTCTTTACTAGAAACAACTTTGCTGAAATGAATCTCACTCAAAACTGATTGAAAGATGAAGATTTCTAGTGTAGAAAGGTTAGGTTTTCACTTTGTTTCTTGAAGGGTTTGATGTTCTCGGGAAAACAGAGGTTGCAAAGTCGTGTATATATAGAATTTCTCTTGGAGATCGATCTCCTAACTACATGAGATCGATCTGCCCTACACTTTTCTCTTCAAAAAATAACTTTTTAAACTTAGGGAATCGATATGCTCTCAGCATGAGATCGATCTGTTTTACTGAGAACCTTAAGGAGATCGATTTGGCCATTCAGTGAGATCGATCTGTTCTACCCAGAACCTATCCAAGATCGATCTGCATTGAATGAGAGATCAATATGCTCCTCTTCTGAAGCAGTTCTACTGCAATATTTCCCAAAATTCACTATTACATTCATTTTCGATTTGCTTAACTACCCGTTTTGCATTTCATACACATTGGGGACTTAAATACATTCATTCCTTATGATTTATATCAATTGTGACTTGTCTGTACATCACTAATTCATAAAGAGTACATATTAGAATACGGGTCTTACAGTAGTGGATCGAGATGATATTGTGTTAAGTGCATATACCTTGGGTAAGGCAAAGTGTTTTGTTTTATAGCTTTGGTAAGTTAATCTTATAAGTGTAAGTGAGTATCGTACAGTGCAAGTATACTCGTTATGGTGGTTATTTATATATATAAATATAAAACTGACTGAAATTAGGGATATTTGTATGATTGTGGTTATATATATAAATATGATTACGATTGGGGATAACTGCATAAGTGTGATTGTGAATATATATATATATATATATATATATATATACATACATACATATATACATGGTTGCAATTATGGATATATATGAGTATATATATATATTTGAGATTTTGAACGATTAATCGTAGTTGAGATTAATAGGTACATACATAATTGAGGTCTTGAATATATATTTGTTTACAATAGTGGATATATAAATATATATATATATATATATATATATATATTCAAGATTGTGGACATACCTTATATACTTAAATTTGTAGATATATTTGGATTCTTAAGAATGGGGAATATATTGTATCTGAGATTATGGATCAATAATTGTGCTTGAAATTGAGGATATTTATATATATATATATATATATATATATACTACTACTACTACTACTACTACTACTACTAAGATTGGGGATAATTATATGTGCGTAAGATTACAGATGCTGATACATGATTGAGCTTGCCTTGACCTTATGTTTTAGGATAAGCATGGCATATCATAATGCATGTGTTAATTGCATTGTGTTTGCATTATTTAAAATGCCTATTATTGATTATAAATCTTGGGATGCATGCTTTAAATGAATTGCATATAATGGGTTTTATATGAATATTGTATTTAAAAGTATTTAAAATGACATGTATGAGATCTTATTGTTTCCATACTGTTTTTGAGATATTTGGCATTCCCTTATTGAAATTGAGATTTAATAAAGCAATGGAAATAGCCTAAATAGAGTACTCATAAGGCAATTATTGTATATTGCATTGACAACATATCGTATTTACTCTGGTTCATACATGATCAGTAGAACTAGAGAGCTTATGGCCATAGGTTGCGCCTTTTGTTTCCAAAAATGATAAGCCTCACTGCTAGCTACAGTGGAGAAGTCTTTATTGATAGAGCTAGGGAATTATGCCAAATCTTTACCGTATACTTTGCATTGCTCTCTTGATTAAAAATGATTGACAGTATTGCTTATTGTAAACCCTGCATTGTTTTATCGATTAAATGTGATTGATTGTTTTGTTTTATTGTAAACACTGCATGGGTTTCATTGATTGATTAAAGATTGATAATAATTGTAATACTATGAGAAATGCATTGTTTTATTGTACTGTGAAATGGTTACTTAGCTGTGTATTGACTTATCGAGCATATAACGATATTGAAAAATGCATCAATTTATCATTCAATGCATGGTTTTACAGTATCTGACATGTAACCTTATTATTTATTGAACCGAGTGTTGTTTTATGGAACTATACATTAATTTATCGAGCATATAGTGATATTATAAAGTGCATCGATAAGTATTTGATATTGTGAAATTTATTATGCCAATGATGTATCTATTGAGATAATTATGTATTGTTCATTAGTGATTGTGCTGATTGTGTGGTTAACTATGGATTGGTGATTGGTTTAATAAGTATGCTATAAGCTGTGACCTTAGGCAACGTTTTAAATTAAGTCAAGTAGTAATTACTTTAGTAATAGGCTACACTGTGTGAATGACAAACTAAAGTAGAGGAAAGAAAAGGTTCTATCACGACCGCCCGTGACTTACCAAAATCCACTACAAATTTTTCTCATTTTACTTACATTTCCTTGTGTCATAATTCAATCACCAAACCGTTGGGCTGTGATTCGATATTAGTCACCTCAACCACATTCATTTCTTACCAGGCATACAAGTCAATACAATTATCCATTGACCGTAAGTACTCTTTCTCATAATTAATTTACATATTTTAAATATAAATACTTGTACATATACATCTCCGACAATACATTCGTTTATATAACTGTGCTTTTACATTGTTCAGTACAAAACGTTTCAAATGTGTATACCTTTCGTAAGATGCGTATGCAACGGATAAAGGAATACCAGTCCTCAGCCGTGCTCAACTACTATGAACGCTTTGTAGAGAGGAGGAAATAAAAAGGGGGTGAGCTCACAGCTCAGTAAGGAAATAAGGCAAGCAAATAGATAACCACACTATCTACAAAATATAATGCTCATGCCATTAAATCATTTCCTTTTCAATTCACATCTAAAGCATGTATCTTTCATGAAACATTTATGCAAGTATATATATAGATACAAATCATCAGTATGAACTGAAAACATGCTAGTTTAATACCCTCAACAATTTATGCAAAACATTGCATTATCATGTAAATACTGTAAATCACATTTCATTTTGTCATTTCAATTAAATCAAAACAAAGATGACATATCATCATGTAAAAACATGAAAATTCGGGCCTCACCAATCCCTCGGGTTACCCTTTTACAATTCACAAAGTCACATGTCCAATTTATAAAATCATGTGATAATTCAAACAAGAAATCTCAAGTGAGTGAAACGAGATAGGCAATTACATGTTCGAAGATTATCATAATATCTCATTTTTCCATGATCTCAGGCTACACAGTACTCGGTGTGCAGGGCCTCACATTTGCTGTAACGGGAAGTGGGTCAAATCCTCAACCGTCAGCCAACAACTCTATATTATCGTGTACTCACGGTACATCGTACTCTATGTGACATACACGGTATAAAGTACTCCATGGACCAAATATCAAGGTTGGAGTGCCTGCCAAAGGTCTTAGCCCTCATATCATGTATAATATTTTTGATAGCCCTCGGTCATATCTCAAAAATTTGCATGTGTGAGCATATAATTGGTGCGACACATAGTCAGCACAGGCTCCCAACACAGCTGTTACATGCAATTTCTTTCAAAACTAGTACGTGCGAGTAAACTCCAGCACGATCTCATGCATAAGGTCATATAAAGCTAGTACGAGTAATGCTCCTAGCACTATGTCATGTAAAACTGAGTACGAGCAATGCTCCAGTACTCTATCATGCATCAATCAATAAAACTGAGTATGAGTAACGCTCCAATACTCTATCATGCACAAATCGCATTAAAATCAAGTATGAGAAATACTCAAGTACTATGTGATGCATATCTTATAAAATCTAGTGCAAGTTGTGCTCTAACACAGTTGGTTTTCACACAAACTGATAGATGGCTTATTTCAATTAAATTTCACTCAATTAAATCAAATCAACACTATAACATATTGTTTTTGCATATAACATGAAAACATTAGTCAGTCTATCTATGCAACTGTCACGACCCTCATTCCACTGAAATCCACTACAAATTTTGGCCATTTTTAAATTTAATGTTTGACCTGTTATTTATTGATTGATCCTTACCTTTACTTTACTTGATCGTAAACAGCTACACCACCAATAATTGGTCTGTGTATCGATGTCAATCTCATCCAACCACATCATTTGAAATTTCAATTCATTTAAATGTAAACACTTGTATTTCTAAATCAGAGTTGTCATTTACAAGCATTTACAAACTCTCTACATCACCAAAATTTCATTAAAAGATATTGTTGTGCTTGTACATATCTAGATACAAAAACTATACAAATGTGTATACCTCGTGTGATGGGATGCAGTAAACACCAAAATCCAGTCCTCAGTTGCCCACTATCTACTGTAAGTGCTCTCTAGAGGGGGAAAATAAGGGGGCTGAGCAAACCACACGCTTAGTAAGGCAATCATGTGAACAAGTAGATAACGGCACTATCTACATGATCATGATGCCATGCTTAAACCACATATTTATTAGTCATACTCCAAAACGTATGCTCATGCTTGTGTTTATGCCATGTAAAGTAAATCATACGATATAAATCAATGCACAATTATTAAAGCATAGCATGGAAAAATCATCATGCATAATCAAAATCAAGCATGGAAAATCATCATGCACGGTGCACTTAAAAGCATTTCCAATTCTTAACATAAGCTAATACAAAATCATTCACCCGTCAGGACCCAGCCCCTCCCATGGACTATCCTGACCAACAACACATTTCAAAGTATGGATTTATCAATTCACAAACCAAGAGACATGTGAGATAGGCAATATAATAGGGAAATATCCTCTAGAACTATGGTAATATCCTCTGTGATCCCATGCTACACGGATCCTAGTGTGCGGGGTATCACCTCTGCCTGCTTCTGCACGGGAGGTGGGTCACGTCCAACCCGCCGGTCCATAACAGAATCCATCGTCCGAAGATGGCATATATAATATCACACACAGTACAACGTACCCCATGCTATTTGCGTGGTATAACGTACTCTGTGGACCTATATCGTCACATCATACACTGTGACATCTCAATATGCACCTGCGGGCCTATTTAATCGGTGTGGCACACAGCCTACCCGAAACTCCCAGCACGGCTCCCTACATGTCATAAAACCTTGTGCGAGTAGTCTCAAGCACGACAACAAGTATGATGGACATCTAGTGCGAGCTACGCTCCAACACCATGTCAAAACTCATGGGAAAACAAGTACGACCTAAGCTCCAGCACAATGTCATAAAATCCATGTAAAATTCTTGTGCGAGTATTACTCCAACACTAATGCATGTGTAAACATGTCAAATCTCGTGCGAGCAACACTCTAGCACGTTTCGTTTCCACAAACTCATGTAGATGGCTCATTCTTTGCAAAACATGGTTATAAAACCAAATGAAGTTATTTCTCGTGCAAATTATTTCAAATGCTAGCCAACCTACCAATCACAGGCTAAAAATCAATAAAGGGTTTTCAAAGCATCATGCACATTTCTCAAATTCCTTTTCTTTGCCCTTCAAACACCCATTTCATTCCTATTTCCACAAATATTCTAGAAAACCTTAATGCGCCCAAAATGCGCACAGATATCTCTAAGAGTCCACACAATTCCCTTACCTTGATTCTCTTGGAAGCAATTCTTCTTTCATTTCCCACTTTCCACGATTTGGCTCAACGTACTCCGGATGTACCCCTGGGAGCTGCAAATATCCATCAAGCATATGAGTCAATACCAATAACTCATATTCCAACTTCAACAAGTTTGATATATCTTATCGAGCCTATTTTATCGAGTTTTGGCCCATTATCACATTTGGTCATCATTATGCCACTTCTAGTCCATTTAACTAGCAACACACTTGGTTAGTTATCAATTACTTGGCATAAATGTTTATCCATAGTCTTCCATCATTTATGCATTCTCTACAACATCATTTATACACATTTTTATCACTTGACTAATCTTACAATGTGGCTTCATCCAATTATCTCTAAATCATGCACATTGTCTCACTAACAACTTGATATATTCATTTTTATCATCATATCAACCACATTTTACTCTCTCTCACACTAAACTCGTTCTAGGTTAGGCTTATTCATTACATTCTACGTAGTTTCAATTAGCAATGCATACACCAATCTACTCACAATAACATTTAGATGAATATACTTAGAGTTGGTGTATTGAAAACTCACCTAGTTTGACTTTCTTCCTTTCCAAGTGTGGAAGACTCCTTAGGTTCTTAAATCCAATGAGTTGAAAGTGGCCTCTATGCTATGTTGCTCTTTTCCTCAAGGTGAACAACTTTGACTCTAATAGCTTTTTCCCAATTCTTTTTGGAAGATGATGTATTCTAGAGAGAGAAAGTTTGATATTTTGGGTAAAAATGGAAGAGGTGTATTGGTTTGTTGAAGAAGAGGGTTTTTTCATGGGGGTATTTATAGATTGAGAGTGATAAGATCGATCTACTAGGGTGAAGAGATCGATCTTCCCGTGGCTTTTAGCTCTCAAATTCTCAGGTTTGTAATGGGGGGATCGATCTGCTCATTTGGGGGAGATCAATCTTTGCTTGGCAGAAGCTTAATGAGATCGATCTGTACTTAAGGGAGGATCGATCTGGGCTTGGCAGAGGTAAATGTAGATCGATCTGCTTGATAGGGAGATTGATCTGCCTTGACAGATTCACTTGAAATGGCCCTGTTTTACACAAGGGATCGATATGCCTTGAATCGGAGATCGATCTGGCATCTATTTGCAGCCCTTCTACTGCATTTTTCCAAATTCTCCCAATGGTGAACTCCTATTCCATTGCTTCAATACTCATTTTGCATTTTAATCCCACTTTGAGCATGGAAAGACTTATTTCCTTTGATTTCCATGTTATGGAACTTGTGTGTATTGCTTGGGAAATCAGAATGGATACACAATTTCGTAATCCATGCTTTATCATTCCGTGTCTTTAAGTCCTTATTTAACCTTTACGTGCATCATGACATTCGTCTAACTCATTTAAAATGCATTCATATTTACTTGATTTAAAATCATCAGTTTTATAATTTCGTTTACATATATTACAAAGTTATACATATATGGGTCTCACATTCTCCCCTACTTAGAAAATTTAATCCTCCAAATTAGAACCAAATCAGTACGTGAATAACTCGGGATACTTTTTCCGCATTAAACTCTCTAACTCTCATGTATCTTCTTCTGCAGTGTGGTGCTGCCAAAGAACTTTCACTAAGGGAATCGTCTTGGATCTCAATACCTTCTCCTTCCTATCCAATATCCGAATCGGCTTCTCGACATATGTCATGTTCTCATGGAGCTCCAATGGCTCATATCTTATCACATGTGCCGGATCTAGGTGGTACTTCTGTAACATAGAAATGCGAAAGACGTTATGAACGCTTGCTAGCTCAGGTGGCAATGCTAGTATGTAGGCCTTATCTCCCACTCTATCCAATATTTCAAAGGGTCCAATGTAACAAGGACTTAACTTTCATTTCTTTCCGAACCTCGTTATACCATTGGAAGGAGAGACTCGTAAAAACACCGATTCACCCACTGTGAACTCCAATGGTCTTCGTCTCTTGTCAGCATAACTCTTTTGTTTGCTCTGAGCTGTCCGTAATCTCTCACAAATTATCTGGACATCTTCAGAGGCTTGTCTCACTAATTCGAGAGCAAATATCAATCAGTCACCAACCTCTTCCCATCCAATAGGGGAACGACATCTGTGGCCATACAAAGCCTCATACGGTGCCATCTCGATACTCGAATGAAAACTGTTATTATAGGTGAACTCTGTGAGTGGCAAATGGTCATCCCAGGAGCCTACAAAATCTAATGCACATGCTCTCAACATATCCTCTAGGGTCTGTATAGTCCTCTCTGACTGATCGTTTGTCTGAGGATGTAACACGGTGCTAAAACTCAGTTGGGTCCCCATCGTTTCCTGAAAATGTTCTCAGAAATGGGAAGTGAAACTGGCATCCCTACCAAAAATAACGCTCACTGGAACACCATGCAGCCTCACTATCTCACGCACATATAGTTCCGCCAATGTACTCAGAGTATCGATGGCTCTCATAGCTAGGAAGTGTGCCGATTTCATCAATCTATCCACTATCACCCAAATCGCATCGTGATTCCTACGGGTCCTAGGTAAACCATCACGAAATCCATAGTGACATGCTCTTATTTCCAAGTTGATATAGGTAGAGGTTGCAATAGCCCTGCAAGCTTCTGATGCTCTACCTTCACTTGCTGACAGACGAGACACTTTGCCATAAATTCAACCACCTCTCTTTTCATCCCAGACCACCAATACACTCCCCGAAGATTTTGATACATCTTGTTACTTCCCGGATGCAGTGTATACTTCATCGAGTGAGCTTCTATCAAGATCAACCTCCTGATCTCTGGATCATTAGGAACACATATCCTACCCTTGAATCTCAGCAAACCATCTGAACTCAACTCAAAATTAGTCTTTGTACTCCTCTCTATCTGCCCGACAATATCACTACACTGCTTATCAATCCATTGAGTCTGCTGGATACGATCTATCAAATTCGGTTCTAACCGTAGGCTAGCTACCATAAAGCCATTATTAGCATTAGGTGGGGTCACATCTAAACTGAGTTTTGTGAACTGTTTCAACCGCCCATGTTCCCTGATCATCATATACGATACCATCCCGAGGTACTTTCTACTCAATGCATCAGCTACCACATTTGCTTTACCCTGGTGGTATAAGATCTCGCAATCATAGTCCTTTAGAAGCTTGAGCCACCTCCTCTATCTCATGTTCAACTCTATCTGTGAGAACAGATACTTAAGGCTCTTGTGGTTTGTAAACACTTAGAATTTCTCACCATAAAGGTAATGGCGCCATATTTTCATAGCAAATACCACGGCCGCCAATTCCAGATCGTGGGTTGGGTAGTTCCTCTCATGATCCTTCAACTGTCTCGATCCATAGGCTACTACCTTCCCATCTTGCATTAGTACTGATAATTCTATTTTTAATAGAATTATTTGTGCTTAATTTTCTAATTAATTATTTAAATCCCCATATTATTTTATTAATTATCCCTTCAATTTAATTAAAATTCTCGTGTGCAGGTAAAATAAATTTAGATAAAACTCAGTCGTTTCAGTCAAAATTAGGCTGAAAATAGGCTAGAGGAGACTGGACCACTTCTAATTTGTAGATCGAGTCACCAGTCATCTGGACACATTGGATGTCGGGTGTTAGTATTTTATTCGCTCTGAAACGATAAGATCGACGGACACCGTGCCAACCTTTTGGAAGACACATGTCGGGCCACATCGCACAAGCAAGTGTACTAGAAGACGGATGACGTGGAAATATCTACTCTGCAGCAAATCAAAGGAAGACAAGTAGCCAAACAATGCCAACTCATCTAGGAGGAAAAATTATCATTGTAACCCAAATAGAACATGATGGCAATTGAAAAAAAAAATCAAGTACTATAGAATTTAGGAATAGTGTAGTTTAGGGTAAAATAGAATAGAAGTAGTTAGGGTATAATAGTTTTTAGGGTAACTTTAAGTTTTCCTTGTTTTTTTAGAAGATTTTCGAATAGTTTTTTTTACAAGCATTTTATTTTACTGTTCATTCCATCTTTATTTTATAAAAAAGTCTCTTCATTTTCTAGTCTTTGATAATTTCATGGCAATCAATTTCATTTCCTTCTTCTCAGTTTTGTTAAAGTTCATTTCTTTTATTTTTCAGTTTTAGTGTACAGCTTATATTTCCTATAGTTGGTAGCTCTCTGTTTGTTCATTCTTAAGATTCACTGTCTTTGTTCTTCATTGTTCATTTGGTTAAATCATTTTCCTTCATCATTGTCCCTCTTAATTCTGGTGCTTTGATGTGGTCTTGATGCCTAGCATTATTTCCACATCAATGGAAATGTGGAATCATGGTAGCAGGAGCAGGAATTGAAGCAACCCGAGGATGCTAGTTATCTACGTTAATGTGCTACGGGTCTCTCTTGTTTATTTTTCATCTTCATCCTTTAATTCAAATCATACTTTTTCATAATGTTGCACCGTCATCTATTCTGCATTATATCTGTTTATTTGATGCATGATATTAAATCTTTTCTTTTCGGCATTTAAAGCAGTTGTATATTTTTGCATTCAGCTTCTAATTTGTTTCTTTTTATTACTTGTTTTGCCATTATTCAGATTGTTATTTTTAATTGCTCTTGGTTGTTTTCACTTTGCTTGTGGGCTGGTGTGCTAAATGTTGATCGGTGCTAAGTTTTAACAGAATCGAGATTGTAACGTGGCTTGCGACAAAGACTAGCTTTGCACCTCTGTTCTGCTCTATTTTGAACCATTGTTACTGTTCATTTCCATTTTCTATTTATGTATCTTGACTTCTGCTGGTATGGGTTGCAAGAGTATCAGGTTGAGTGTGTCTTGCTATAACGAATAAAACCTAGCTGGATAGAGTTGGCCAGCTACTGCATGAGCAACTTGTAGCAGCAATCGGGTAAATTGTGTGGATAGTTGGAGGAAAACAGCACTTGGGCAGGAGTTTAATGGTCGTTATACGTTAGTTGCACATTTTGTTGCTATGCATAAACGTACTCTAGCTGTGCAGGCCGAGGTGGTGTAGTGGTACAGGCTGGAAGCTGTGTAGCCGAGACTTGAAGTAGACAACATGAACCTAGAAATGAAACCTGGAGACAGCATGACTCATACCTGGAAATGAAACCTGGAAGAGAAACGTGTACAGTGCACAAGTCAGGACCGAGACAGCCAGCTGGAATTTGTTGTTAAGGCCACGTTTCGCCATAGTGTTTATTATTGAAATTGGGTTAAGCATGTTTGGGATTTAAATTTTTTTTATGTCATTTACATTTTTTCCTAAGTTAGGAAAAATAGATTTTTATTCTTTGTTAAATTAGTAACTAGTGTTAATTAGGCTAATAGTTAATTTTTGATACATTAGGTTGGTAATTTTATTTTTTAAGAAACTCATGAGTTGAATTTAGAATTAATTTAGAGATAGAAGTAGTTCATAATTTAGTTTTTAAATTGAAAAATCCAAAAATATTTATTTTTCATGCAATATTTACTTATTTAGACAAGTTAGTAATTAGTTAGAGCTATAATTAATTTAGGGTCATTTTTATAGTTAGTTAATTTCTTAGTTATATTTAGGAATTTCTTTACGATTAATAGGAGTTTTATTTTATTAGACTTTAGGTTAGTTTAATTTGCCTTTTTATTAAATAGTTTAATTACATGCATATTTTATTTTAAGTTTGTTTAATTTTAGTTTAATTAATTTTGTTTCTTCATTTTTGCATTTTAGTTTAATTGCGTTAATTATTTTAACTGTTTTAATTATTTTTTGTAGGTATTTGCTTGCGTGGAGCATTGTAAGTAATTTTAGCTCGGTTTTATTTTCTTTAATTTATAGTTTTTATTATTTTCAGTAGTATTAGCCTTGTAGATCACCCACTTAAACTTCATAATTTGCTAGGATATACTTAGGGTAAGATTAACTGGTAGTTAATTAGGCTAATCAACTTCTCTGTGGGACGGTAATCTGGGACTCAAATCCCATTATTACTTGTACGACTTGTGCACTTGCGGATACAAGTCTAGGTCACTTAGAATGGGCATAGTTCGTATCAAGTTTTTGGCCCAGTCTTTGATACGAAGCATCGTATATACAGAAAAACCTCCTGAGCTTGTGGAATGGTGAGAATTGAAGCTGTGGCCAATCTCCTCTTCAACTCCTGGAAACTTTCCTCACACTTATTGTCCCACACAAATTCAACATTCTTTCTTGTGAGACGGGTCAAAGGAGCAGCTAATCTCGAGAATCCCTCCACAAACCATCTATAATACCCAGCTAAACCCAGGAAACTCCTGATCTCCGTGACTGTCTGGGGTCTTTGCCACTGAACCACTACCTCAATCTAGGATGGGTCCACTGACACACCATCCTTCGATACAATATGTCCCAGAAAAGAGATCTGCTCTAACCAAAAGTCACACTTACTGAGTTTAGCGTACAACTTCTTCTCTCTGAGGGTCTGTAGCACTATCCTTAAGTGCTGCTCATGCTCCTCTCTAGATCCCGGATACACCAGAATATCATCGATAAATACGATAACAAATATATCTAGGTACTAGTGAAACACCTCATTCATCAGTGACATAAAAGCTGCGGGAGCATTCGTCAACCCGAATGGAATAACCATAAACTCAAAGTTACCATACCGGGTGCGAAAAGCTGTCTTGGGTACATCTCCATCTCGAATTCTTAACTGATGGTACCCAGATCTCAAATCTATCTTAGAAAAGACCTGTGCTCCCCGTAGCTGATCCAACAAGTCATCGATGGATGGAAGGGGGTATTTATTGTTGATGGTCGCCTTATTCAATAGCCTGTAGTCAATACACAATCGGAGGCTTCCATCCTTCTTCTTTACAAACAGAATCGGTGCTCCCCAAGGTGATACACGCGGTCTGATGAACCCCTTATCCAACAACTCCTGTAACTGCACCTTTGGTTCCTCCAACTTAATCGAAGCCATCCTGTTCGGTCGCTTGGATATCGGCTCTGTACCAGGTGCCAAATCTATACAAAACTCCATCTCTCTGTCTGATGGTAACCTCGGTAAGTCATCCGGAAAGACATTTGGAAATTCCCTAACCACTAGGATGTCTCGCAGTTCCGGGCATGCCTTATCCGCTTCAACCACGTACGCAATATAACCTTTCAAAATATCAATCATTAAATCAGTATAAAGATTCATATGTCTCACTCACAACCACAACTACTTTCATTACTTTTCAATGAGATTTACATTACATTTCTCGGGGAAACTTACGGTAATGTTATCTACCTCTGGGAATGTTACCGTCTTAGAAAAACAATCTACTATAGCCCGATTGGCAGCCAACCAATTCATTCCTAGGATTACATCAAAGTCTCTCATATACATTAAAATGAGGTCAGCTGACATTTCATTTTCCCATACTTTCAACTTACAATCTCTAAATACATACTCCACTAGCTGGCTATTATTCATGGGAGTACTTATCAACATCCTCCTACTCAACAGGGCAAGCTTCACATACTTAAATAATTTACATGCAAATGCAGGTGATACAAATGAATGTGTGGCACCAGGATCTATCAAAACATAAGCTTCAAGATCAAAGATTAAGATGGTACCTTTCACCACATCTAATGACTAATCTGCAGTATCCTGGTCCAAGGCGTGTACTCGCCCTCTGCCAACCACCAGTTTTCCTTTCTCTTCAGCTGTCACCTTCTGTCTCGGAGTGGAAGTATCAACAGGAACTCTCTCTGGTATCTTGCCCTTCTGTGGGGCACCCTCAATCATCTTCGGGTAATTTCTGATCACATGCCCTAGTTTCCCACATCGGTAATATACTGGAGGAGATCCATAACATGGTCGAGTCCCATGGTACCTACCGCACCTATTGCACTATTTCGTAGTAGTCATGGCCCTTCAATCACTATTCCCTTTGCTGGAGTTATGGCCGGATACATGAGAGGCTTAATTGTCCTCTCCCAGATTTCCTCAATCCTCGACCTCTTCCTAAAAAATCTCCTGCTTCCCCTATAACTGAAGCCTCTATCCACTGTGAGCCTCTTTCTGTCTGTGTCCCTCACTCTACCAACCTTTCCATACTCTGAGGCAACCCGTTCAATATCTTACTCGCACAACTGTGCCCTATGCACTGCCTCCTCGTATGTCGATATGTCAAACGGGACCAATTGAGATCTGATAGTGGGTCTCAGTCCATCCACAAACTTTCAGACCTTCTTGACCTCATTGTCCACTGTATCAAGATCATACCTGCCTAGGGATATAAATTTAGTTTCATACTCATCCAACAATCTGTTCCTCTGGGTCAAATCCAAAAACTCCATCTGTAGTCTCTGCTGCACAATATCCGAAACATATTGCCTCCAGAAGGCCTCCAAAAATACATCCTAGTTAATCTCTATATATTAGGCCCTCAAAATGGGTCGGGTGGACTTCCACCAGTGTTCTGTTGATCCCTTCAGCATGAATACGGCAAACGCTACCATCTCGATAGTAGTGCACTCAAAGAACCTATATAGTTTTTCAATCTCATTTACCCAGTCCTCTGCAGCTACTGGGTCCTTAACTCCACTAAAAGATGGTGGGTTAAATTTCTGAAATTGTCTTAACCTATCCAGGTCACATCCATAACCCCAATCTCTACTTCTCTGTGGAGTAACAGTAGATGGTGTTTCTTGTATTGGTGGAGGTATGGCAATATTTGTAGTCTGAGGTTCTTAGGTTGGTTGTGCAGGTATCTCTGGAGCAACAGTCGGTTCATTATCATCACCCTGTGCAATTGGCTCTTGCCCGACCCCAGCTCCAAGCAACAACTGGGCAATCAATCCCAATATCTTCTCTAAGCTTCACTCAATCTTTGAGAAGCGTGCCTCAGTACTCTCCGGTCTCTCTACCGGATCCTGTGGAGCATGCTTAACATCTACCTCCACCTCTACCTCCTCATGAGTCTCATGTGGTAATAGCTTAGTACGTCCTCCAGGCCTACCCCTCTGGCCTCTAGGTCGTGCCCTCACCCCTCTACCGCGACTGATATTAGGCATTTTGCCAAGATTTCTACATTCACACTCAATTCTTAGTCAAACCCATCTCGATATACACAATTATATCTAGACAAGCACGGTAACAAGGGGATGTAATTTTCCTAAATTTTGACACTGACACACATCAGACCAACTTGGCTCTAATACCAATCTCTGTCATGACCCTCATTCCACTGAAATCAACTACAAATTTTGGCTATTTTTAAATTTAATGTTTGACCTGTTATTTATTGATTGATCTTTACCTTTACTTTACCTAATCGTGAACAGCTATACCACCAAAAGTTGGGTCGTGTATTGATGTCAATCTCATCCAACCACATCATTTGAAATTTTAATTCATTTAAATGTAAACACTTGTTTTTCTAAATCAGAGTTGTCATTTATAGGTGTTTACAAACTCTCTACATCCCCAAAATTTCATTAAAAGATACTGTTGTGCTTGTACATTTAGATACAAAAACTATACAAATGTGTATACCTCCTGTGATGGGATGCAGTGGACACCAAAATCCAGTCCTCAGTCGTCCACTATCTACTGAAAGTGCTCTGTTGAGGTGAAAAATAAGGGGGTGACCAAACCACACGCTCAGTAAGGTAATCATACGAACAAGTAGATAATTGCACTATCTACGTGATCCTGATGCCATGCTTAAATCACATATCTATTAGTCATACTCCAAAACGTATGCTCATGCTTGTGTCTATGCCATGTGAAGCAAATCATACGATATAAATCAGTGCACAATTATTAAAGCATAGCATGGAAAATTCATCATGCATAATCAAAATCAAGCATGGAAAATCATCATGCACGGTGCACTTAAAAGCATTTCTAATTCTTAACACAAGCTAATACAAAATCATTCACCCATCAGGACCCAGCCCTTCCCATGGACTATCCTGACCAACAACAACATATTTCAAAGCATGGATTTATCAATTCACAAACTAAGAGACATGTGAGATAGGCAATATAATATGGAAATACCCTCTAGGACTATGGCCATATCCTCTGTGATCCCAAGCTACACGGATCCTAGTATGCAAGGTATCACCTCTGTCTGCTTTCGCACGGGAGGTGGGTCACGTCCAATCCACCGATCCATAGCAGAATCCATCGTCTGAAGACGACATATATAATATTACATGCAGTACAGCATACCCCATGCTATTTGCATGGTACAACGTACTCCGTGTACCTATATTGTCACATCATACACTGCCACATCTCAATACGTACGTGCGGGCCTATTTAATCAATGTGGCACATAGCCTACCCGAAGCTCCTAGCACAGCTCCCTACATGTCATAAAACCGCGTGTGAGTAGTCTCAAGCACGACAACAAGTATGATGGACATCTAGTGCGAGCTACACTCCAGCACCATGTCAAAACTCATGTGAAAACAAGTGCGAGCTAGGCTCCAGCACAATGTCATAAAATCGATGTAAAATTCTTATGCGAGTATTACTCCAGCACTAATGCATGTGTAAACATGTCAAATCTCGTGCGAGCAACGCTCTAGCACGTTTTGTTTCCACAAACTCATGTAGGTGGCTCATTCTTTACAAAACATGGTTATAAAACCAAATCAAGTTATTTCTCATGCAAATTATTTCAAATGCTAGCCAACCTACCAATCACAGGCTAAAAATCAATTAAGCGTTTTCAAAGCATCATGCACATTTCTTAAATTCCTTTTCTTTACCCTTTAAACACTGATTTCATTCCTATTTCCACAAATATTCTAGAAAACCTTAATGCGCCCAAAATGCACACAGATATCTCTAAAAGTCCACATAATTCCCTTACCTTGATTCTCTTGGAAGCAATTCTTCTTTCCTTTCTCGCTTTCCACGATTTGGCTCAACGTACTCCGGATGTATCCCCAGGAGCTGCAAATCTCCATCAAGCATATGAGTCAATACCAATAACTCATATTCTAACTTCAACAAGTTTGATATATCTTATCGAGCCTATTTTATCGAGTTTTGGCTAATTATCACATTTGGCCATCATTATGCCACTTCTAGTCCCTTTAATTAGCAACACACTTGGTTAGTTATCAATTACTTGGCATAAATGTTTATCCATAGTCTTCCATCATTTATGCATTCTCTACAACATCATTTATACACATTTTTATCACTTGACTAATCTCAAATGTGGCTTCATCCAATTATCTATAAATCATGCACATTGTATCACTAACAACTTGATATATTCATTTTTATCATCATATCAACCACATTTTACTCTCTCACACTAAACTCATTCTAGGTTAGGCTTATTCATTACATTCTACGTAGTTTCAATCATCAATGCATACACCAATCTACTCCCAACAACATCTAGATGAATATACTTAGAGTTGGTGTATTAGAAACTCTCCTAGCTTGACTTTCTTCCTTTCCAAGTTTGGAAGACTCCTTAGGTCCTTAAATCCAATTATTTGAATATGGCCTCTAAGCTATGATGCTCTTTTCCTCAAGGTGAACAACTTTAGCTCTAATAGCTTTTTTCCAATTCTTTTTGGAAGAGGATGTATTCTAGAGAGACAAAGCTTGGTATTTTGGGTAAAAATGGAAGAGGTGTGTTGGTTTGTTGAAGAAGAGGGTTTTACCGTGGGGTATTTATAGATTGATAGTGATGAGATCAATCTACTAAGGTGAAGAGATCGATCTTCCCGTGGCTTTTAGCTCTCAAATTCTCAGGTTTGTAATGGGGGGATCGATCTGCTCATTTGGGGGAGATCGATCTTTGCTTGGCAGAAGCTTAAGGAGATCGATCTGCACTCAAGGGAGGATCGATCTGGTCATTGGGGAGATCGATCTGCTTGATAGGGAGATCGATCTGCCTTGGCAGATTCAATTGAAATGGCTCAGTTTTGCACAAGGGATCGATCTGCCTTGAATGGGAGATCGATCTAGCCTCTATCTGCAGCCCTTCTGCTGCATTTTTTCAGATTCTTCCAATGGTGAATTCCTATTCCATTGTTCCAATACTCATTTTGCATTTTAATCCCACTTCGAGCATGGAAATACTTATTTCCTTTTATTTTCGTGTTATGGAACTTATATGTATGACTTTGGAAATCAGAATGGATACACAATTTCGTAATCCATGCTTTATCATTCCGTGTCTTTAAGTCCTTATTTAACCTTTACGTGCATCATGACATTCGTCTAACTCATTTGAAATGCATTCACATTTACTTGATTTAAAATCATCAATTTTATAATTCCATTTACATATATTACAAAGTTATACATATATAGGGTCTCACAACAATTGTCAAAACTAGTCACAAACATGCTTCCTAAGTTTTTTATCCTTAATTGGGGTAAAATCACTCGGGTTCCTACCGAAATTTTTCCATATTCGTAAATCCATATAAAATTTAAATACTCAAAAATCTATCTGAAATACGTATAGCTAGCTCTAGCTACTCACAAAATTTCCTTACCTCTAATCACGTCACGTGACCTCACTTCCTCGGTGCTGCTAAACCTCGCAATCCGATTAACTCCCAATATAAACTTCGGAGTTGTAAATAACCATTCACATCAGTATACTTTAATATACTTAATTTTCACTCGTATGAATCTTAAATCAATGCATTAGGCCTTTTACACCCATTTGGCCTTATTACATCTTATTGGACCTTACTCTCTCTTAAGCCCATTTCGATTTTACCATTCATTTTTCGAGAACCTATTAGACTCATCAAGTCTACTGATTCAAATTGAACCAGAATAAATCTTCCAATGCCTCAAGTTCATCATTTTCTCCCACTATGGCATTTCACCATACATCTCATATACCTATTTTCATTCATCATCTATTCCAACACATGTATTTCACAAAACTATCTTACAATCATATATACATGCTTAATAACATCACTACATACTTAAATCATCATCAAATCCATTCCTAATCAACTTTCTGTCATTTTCTCACACTAAGCCAAATTTTAGGTCATGGAAGATTAGCATGTTCATAGGTATTTTCAGCCAACAAAACATACACCAATCTACTCACCAAGATACTTATATTAACATACTTGAAGTTGGTGTATAGAAATCTTACCTAGCTTGATTTACCTCTTTTTTCCAAATTGGGAGAAATCACTTTGCTCCTTCAATCCTTGATTTCAGCTTCCAGTTTTCAATTATGTTGTTCTCCTCGTCATAAGGGACAACTTTGTTGCAATAAATCTCTCTCAAAACTAATTGAAAGGTGATGATTTTTGGAGTAAGAAAGTTTAGTTTTCACTTGTTTTCAATGAAGGATTTGGTTCTTTCGAGGAAGGAAGATGCAACACTCGAGTTTATATAGAATTGCCTTATGAGATCATCTCCTAGAAGTGTGAAATTGATCTGCCTTGTGTTTATCTCTTCAGAATTTGACCTTTAGAAGTTTGGATCAATTTGCCTCTTGTTATGAGATCGATCTTGTCCAAACAAAATCACTTAGAGATCGATTTGGCCTTTAAGAAGAGATCGATCTATCTCAACCAAAATTCACCCGAGATCGATCTGTTTTGAATGAGGGATTGGTCTCCCTTTTACAGAATGCTTTGGTATTGCATTTCAAGCAATGAGATCGATCTCCCCTCAACTGAGATCGATTTACCCTTCAACTGCAGCATTTCAGCTGCAATTTTTCTAGATTTTCCTAAGGTATATTCATATTTATTTGCATCAATACTCATTTTACGTTTCATTCACATTTGGAACTTAAAAATATTCATTTCTTATGATTCATATCAAATGTAACTGCTGCACTACTCTCTGCTCCAGCCTGCTGCATGCCCGTGACCTCTGCTAAGACTTCCAGGAGCAAGTTGCAAACTGAAGAACACAGTTCGGATCTATTACACACCACCGTCCCTGGTTCCTGCATATCAACATAACAGGGCAGAACAGAGGAAGCTCTCGGTCTGTCCAGCTGTGGTCCCGGTGTGCTCTGTCCTCTCGGATTGCTTGCTGCCCTTACCCTCTCGGTGTTGCATGAACAAGGTGTGAAGAGTTAAGAAACTAAACTCACCACAACTTTGATGACAACTAACGAAAAGAAAGAAAAGAATAGAACTAAATGGAAGCAAACCCAGAATCAAAAACAAAACAAAAACAAACTTGAAAAATGAAGGAAAAAACCGAGAAGAGCTTATGGAAATGATGCTGTGCATTAAAGCTTGAAAAATAAAGACTGGATTATAACCAAACCGAGAACAATGATGAGTAAATGAGGCTGCAAATCAACATGAAAAGCTTTGCATAAATGAAAATACATGGAGATGAACAGTAACAGTTAAATGGAAATTGATTTTTCGGGAAAAGCTTCTAAAGAAAATAAAAATTAACTAATCTAACTAAACTACTCTAACTACTTCTACACTAACACTACTCCTACTCCTAAAAATTACATAACTTCTTCAATTGTCATCCTTTCCTATTTATAAACACACTAGGGGTAAAATGGTAATTTCTAACCTTAATGAGTTGGCATTTTTTTTGCCACTTGTCTTCGCACCATTGGCTCCTTGAAAAGATATTTCCATGTCATCGGTCTTCTTGTCCAATTGGATGTGCTAAGTGTCATAACTCGTGTTGTCCGCGTGGCTCAATCTCGATTTTAGCCCAATTCCGGTCCATTTTCTATTGAAATATTCAAAATTCATCCGGATTTAATTTATCTGCAAACATGAGAATTTTAATTAAATAAAGGGGATAATTAACAAAATAAATTGGAGATTTAAATAATTAATTAGGAAATTAAGCACAAATAATTCTAAAAATATAGAATTATCACACCCCCAAACTTGAACTTTTGCTTGTCCTCAAGCAAAACAAAATGATTGTAGGAATGACAAGTACAAAACACAATAATTTTCCCAATATTATCCTCAAAGATAAAGTACAGACAATAATCTCAAAGATTCACAATTACAAGTCTAACACTTAGAATTATTCAATCATAAGTCCTAACTCAAATTGGACTTCTCGTGAGTGTGTGAAAAATGTCTAAATCACTTCTCAGTACATTATCCGGATCGGATTATGCCAACACAGTGAATGCAAAGTCGATGACATGTGATCATTCCCATAAGTTTGCTTTTCACTTCTCTCTCCACTAATGTAGTCACACTTAATCAAAGATCAATAGGACTTCATTAAGCTTGTAATGTAAGGCTGTGGCTGAGGTATGATAAAGTCGATTTAGGTTTAATTACCCCTTAACATGCATTACTCCTAGGATCTATAATGTAAGAGCTCTAATTATTTCCCTCAAACTTATATCTTTTGCTAAACTTTTTTTTTTTGAATTTTTCTTCTTTCTTCTTTTCTTTTTCTTTTTCTTTCTTTTTCATCATTTTTTTTTTTACATACTTCTTCACCATCACTTAATACCTATATAGCTTACAATATATCTCAATGACTTTTTATGCTTTCGGGGTAAGGGATAGGAAAAAGTATTTAAGCTAAGGAAAATAACGTAGGTATATTTACAGAGAAAAACTTATTTGGCCCAGATGGGTGACTAGGGGTAGAATATCAAACAGGCTCAAACGATCCAAAGATGGCTTAAATCATCTTCCTAATCAAGTGTGATCTAATATTTCACCTCGAGATCAGATCAAACAAATTCTAGAATATGATGCACAAAATCAATTGAACAAATGCAGTCCTATGTACACATAAGCTTTCTCTAAATAAATATACCAATTCATGACATGACATGTGCATAAGATGAGGCAATCACAATCAGAATCAAGACAAATTCAGGAACTCAACTTCATGCTTTTCCTATAATCATGCTTCTCAGTCAATCAAAATCAGACTAAATCATGGGGTCATATCATCGGAATATGAGAAAACTACATGCTAAGCACTCAATCATCCCAAAATCAAACAATTTAAGCCAATATTATCGAAAAAATTTTGAAAATTCTTTCTCAGATTTTCAAAATTTTTTTGAAAATTTATCCAATTTTTCCCAAAATAGCTCAAGTGATATCCCCTCCCCCAAACTTGAAGTGCACAGTGTCCTCAGTGTGCAGATAATATAAGAATTTAAGCTCAAGAATAGAATACTCCCCTTTATGATGTTGATGAATAATCGAAGCTTTGATTGAAAGCATAAAACGAGAAAAGAAACCTGTAAAATAAACAAAGAAAGAAACAACAGAAAAGAAAAAGAAAAATGAACTATATACAAAGTGAAAAGAAAAACACAGCCACTTCAAATGCAGCTGAAGAAAACAACACTCAGTAGCAGGTCGAAGAGTAGGAGGGTAATCCAAAGTGGTGACAAGATGTTAACAATTAAATCCTCCTGAGCCCTATCTACTTCCCTCCTTCTTTCAGATTTCCTATGCTTAAGTCTTATATTCTCCTCAATCTCCATCTTAAAACATTATTGAGAGTCATCAGGGAGCTTCAAAGGTTTGAAAACATTAAACTTTACTTCCTGATCT
This sequence comes from Firmiana major, assembly GCA_033439115.1. Lineage (NCBI taxonomy): Eukaryota > Viridiplantae > Streptophyta > Magnoliopsida > Malvales > Malvaceae > Firmiana > Firmiana major. Next base: position 70,582,458 of record CM065898.1, on the reverse strand, counting down.
TGGACTCTCATTGTTAACTCCCCCTTTTGTACATCAATTACTGTTCTACCAGTAGCTAGGAAAGGTCTACCTAGTATAATGGGGACTTCCCTATCTTCCTCCATGTCCAAAATAATAAAATCTGCAGGGAAAATAAACTTGTCCGCCTTTACTAAGACATCCTCAATGACCCCCTTCGGATATTTAATTGATCGATCAGCCAACTGAAGGGTTACTGTGGTGGGCTTGGCATCCCCTATTCCTAACTTCTGATAGATAGACAATGGCATTAAATTTATACTAGCTCCTAAATCACACAGGGCTCTACCAAAGAATAAATTTCCAATAGTGCATGGTATGGTAAAACTCCCGGGATCCTTGAGCTTAAGGGGTAATTTCCTCTGGATAATGACACTACATTCCTCCGTTAAGGCCACCGTCTCATATTCTTCCAATCTTCTTTTCCTCGAGAGAATATCCTTTAAAAACTTCACATAACTTGGCGTTTGCTCTAAAGCATCAGCGAAAGGAATGTTGATGTGAAGTTTCTTAAAAACGTCAAGAAATTTAGCAAATTGTCATTCCAGCTTTTGATCTTGGAACCTCTGAGGAAAAGGTACTGGTGGTCTAACTATAAGCAATGTAGTGGGAACCTGTGTAGTATTAGAGAACGAAGAAGGCTGTAAAATAGAAGAAGGTATAGATGAAGAAGTGCCTAGCTTGGATTCTTTTGCAGCCTGATCCTGCTGTTCTTGCTCTTTCTGAGCTGCTTTGTTAGAACTTATGGATTCTTCAATTATGTGCTGTTATGTTTGTACTTAACTGGTGGCTCATCTAGCTCTTCGTCGCTCCTAAGGATGATGGATTTGACATATTCTTTACCTTCCCTTTGCTTAACAGGATTAGCTTCAGTGTTACCGGGAAGGGTTACTTGAGGACGTTGGCTAAGAGCATTTGCTATTTGTCCTACCTGAACCTCTAAGTTCTTAAGTGAAGCAGCTTGATTTTGCAGGATAATCGTGAACATTTCCTCAAGCGAGGGCTTCTTCTCAGCTGCTGGTGCATGGTAATGTTGTGGTGGTGGTGGTGGTTGATGGAAGTGAGGTGGATGCTGTTGAAAATGAGGTGGGGATGGTTGATGAGGTGGGTGATATGAAAATTGCGATTGTGGTGGTACCTGAACCGGTGGAGCTTGAAAACTAGGGGGTTCTACAGGTCTAGAGCTAGAAGTTTGCCCTTGGTTTTAGCTCCAGGAGAAGTTAGGATGGTTCCCCCACCCTGGGTTGTAGGTGTTTAACAAGGGGTTGTTCTGTTACTTCTGAAGTGGAGCAACATACTGAACCGATTCTAGGTTAAGTGGACACCTATCCACAGGGTGTGTACCACTACACAGATCGCATGAAGGGAAAGGACTTTGGACAGAATACATAGGGTTAGGACTAGTGGGAGGATTATGTTGGGTACTGAGCGACTCTACCTTCTTCGTAAGATTAGCTATTTGAGAGGTCAAGGTAGACAGTGTGTCGAGCTCATAAATACCCGTCGGCCTCTTTGGCATTTGCCTCTCCGAGGACCATAAATAGTTGTTAGCCACCATCTTGTCTAAAAGCTCGTAAGCTTCCTCCTCTGTTTTGCACATCAGGGCTCCACCCGCCGCAGCGTCAACAATGGTCCTATTTGGGCTTGTAAGTCCATTGTAGAAAGTCTGGACTTGCAACCACAAAGGTAGGCCATGGTGAGGGCACTTCCTAAGAAGCTCGTTATATCGTTCCCATGCTTCATAAAGAGATTCAGAGTCGTACTGGGCAAAGGAAGATATATTACTACGGAGTTGGGCCATTTTAGAGGGAGGGAAAAACTTAGATAGAAATTGATGGGCTAACTCATCCCATGTAAAAATGGATCCTGGAGGCAGGGAGGTCAACCAGTGTCTCGCTCTATCCCTAAGTGAGAAGGGGAATAATCTAAGCCTAAGCGCATCATCAGATAATCCATTATGTTTGAAGGTGTTGCACAAGTCCAAGAATTACACAAGGTGAGCATGTGGGTCATCGTGAGGAAGCCCACTGAACTGTAGAGAAGTTTAGATCATCTGGAGGATTGCGGGCTTAATTTCGAAGTTATTTGTAGGGACAGCTGGTGGCCTAATGCCAGAATAATATCCTCCAGTTGTCGGCATCGCATAATCTCCAACAGTTCTAATTTTCCTATTTTCTATCATCGTGAATTGCAGCGGAGCTAATAATTTTCTAGAGTCCTTTCGAATTTTTCTAAGAGTGTGTTCGATTTTAGGATCTAGAGGAAAGCAATCAAAACTTCTGGCTCTACGCTTGCAATCATCGAAAAGTCCTTAGAAATATTTTTTAACTTTTTCAATTTTTTTGATTTTAAGAGAAAATTTAAGTAACCTAAGCTAAGGCTCTAAATATTTACAAACATAATATTCACAAGCTAGAATTACACCTAAGCATAATTTCACCGATATTAATTAATGACTAATTAAAACTTCCCTGGCAACGGCGCCAAAAACTTGAAGGCCCTAAGGGTATATGTCGCAAGTGCACGGGTCGTACAAGTAATAATGGGATTTGAGTCCCGAGTTATCGTCCCACAGAGAAGTTGACTAGCCTAATTAAGTACCGGTTAATCTTACCCTAAGTATATTCTAGCAAATTATGAAATTGCAATGGGTGATCCACTAAGGCTAATTAAAAACACTGGAAAGCACTAAAATAATAAGAACTAAAGGAAATAAAACCGAGCAAAAAGTACTTACAATACTCCAAGCAATTAAAAACAACAACCTACAAAAGAAAATTAAAACAGTTAAAACGAATTAACGCAATTAAAATAAAATGAAAATAATAAAACTAATTAAACTAAAATTAAACAAGCTTAAAGTGCAAATTAATCTAATTAATAAAAATTGCAATTTAAACTAACCTAAGATCTAATAAAATAAAAATTGCAAATTAATCTAAGCTAATGAATCTAAAATTTCTCCTAGGTTTATCTAAATACTAACTTATCACTAAAATCTAACTAATGCATGAAACACATGTGGAATTTTTAATCACTACTTAAAATGCATGAGTTTATCTAAATTAATTTTAAGTACTACCCCTAATACTAGAATGAAAATTACTTAGTACCCAAATTAAATCTAAGTTAAACTAATGCATTGAATTTAATCTAACTAAGCTAACTAAAAACATTGAAATTAATCTAACTAAAATGCATGCAAAAATGAGTTAATCCACCATAACAGACCAGCCAAACGTGGCCTTATCCATTTAAATCCTTTCCTCCAATTACTGTTCATTTATCATTTTTGCATTTCATTTCCAGGTAAGGCTCGGCTTTATCCTCTGGTCTGCATGGCGCTGCTTATCCTCTGGTCCGCTGCACTTGCTTGCTCACGGGTTGCTGCTGCCTAGTCTGCTCTCGGTTCAGGGCTAGACACTGCTCCAACTACTGCTATTTCTGGTGTTTCCAGGTCACGGGTTGGTTGTCTCCAGGTGTGTCCACTACTGCATCAACTCTCACCAACTTTTCTTCGGTTTCGCGAGCTTCCTTCTTCTCAGCCCATGCTTCTGGCTGCCAACTGCCCCAACACCAACTCCACGCATAACCGTGCACGTTTCCTTCTCCAGGCGTTGTCTTGCCCACTGCTGCACGTCCTGGTCGGCTCTCGGTCTGGCCACGCAACTGCTGCACTACTCTCTGCTCCAGCCTGCTGCATGCCCGTGACCTCTGCTAAGACTTCCAGGAGCAAGTTGCAAACTGAAGAACACAGTTCGGATCTATTACACACCACCGTCCCTGGTTCCTGCATATCAACATAATAGGGCAGAACAGAGGAAGCTCTCGGTCCGTCCAGCTGTGGTCTCGGTGTGCTCTGTCCTCTCGGATTGCTTGCTGCCCTTACCCTCTCGGTGTTGCATGAACAAGGTGTGAAGAGTTAAGAAACTAAACTCACCACAAGTTTGATGACAACTAACGAAAAGAAAGAAAAGAATAGAACTAAATGGAAGCAAACCCAGAATCAAAAACAAAACAAAAACAAATTTGAAAAATGAAGGAAAAAACCGAGAAGAGCTTATGGAAATGATGCTATGCATTAAAGCTTGAAAAATAAAGACTGGATTATAACCAAACCGAGAACAAGGATGAGTAAATGAGGCTGCAAATCAACATGAAAAGCTTTGCATAAATGAAAATACATGAAGATGAACAGTAACAGTTAAATGGAAATTGATTTTTCGGGAAAAGCTTCTAAAGAAAATAAAAATTAACTAATCTAACTAAACTACTCTAACTACTTCTACACTAACACTACTCCTACTCCTAAAAATTACATAACTTCTTCAATTGTCATCCTTTCCTATTTATAAACACACTAGGGGTAAAATGGTAATTTCCACATCCTTGATGAGTTGGCATTTTTTTTTTGCCACTTGTCTTCACACCATTGGCTACTTGAAAAGATATTTCCATGTCATCGGTATTCTTGTCCAATTGGATGTGATAGGTGTCATGACTCGTGTTATCCGCGTGGCTCAATCTCGATTTTAGCCCAATTCCGGTCCATTTTCTATCGAAATATTCAAAATTCATCCGGATTTAATTTATCTGCAAACATGAGAATTTTAATTAAATAAAGGAGAGAATTAACAAAATAAATTGGAGATTTAAATAATTAATTAGGAAATTAAGCACAAATAATTCTAAAAATATAGAATTATCAATCCCGATACTCGAATGATAACAGTTGTTGTCGGCGAATTCGACTAGTGGTAAATGATCATCCCAGGAGCCTCTAAAATCTTGCACACATGCTCTCAACATATCTTCCAGAGTCTGTATAGTCCTCTCTGATTGACCATCTGTTTGAGGATGGAAAGCGGTGCTCAAACTCAACTGGGTTCCCATGGCTTCTTGAAAATATTCCCAAAAGTGAGAAGTGGAGCTTGAATCTCTATCTGAGACAACGCTCACTGGAACACCATGTAATCTCACAACCTTGAGTACATACAATTCTGTCGATCAACTCAAAGTATCGGTAGCTCTCATAACTAAGAAGTGGGCTGACTTCGTCAGTCTATCAACGATCACTCATATTGCATCGTGATTCCTACGAGTCTTAGGTAAACCCATCACGAAATTCATGGTGATATGCTCCAATTTCCATGTCGGTATAGGCAGATGCTTGATACGAGCTAAACGTATTTCTGTAAGTGCACGGGTCGTACAAGTAATAATGGGATTCGAGTCCCGAGTTATCGTCTTACAGAGAAGTTAAATTGCCTAATTAAGTACTAGTTAATCTTACCCTAAGTATATTCTAGCAAATTATTTAATGTTAAGGGTTAATCTACAATGCTAAAATTAAAACTGCTAAAAACAATAGCAATTATAAACTAAATAAAATAAAATCGAGCTAATATTACTTACAATGCTCTGAGCAATTAAAAGCAAAAACCTACAACAATAATTAAAACAGTTAAAATTAATTAACGCAATTAAAATAAAATGCTAAAATAAAGAAGGAAAATTAATTAAGCTAAAATTGAACAAACCTAAAATACAATTAAACTACTTAATCAAAATGCAAATTAAACTAACTTAAAATTTAAGGAAATAAAATCCTAGAAAAATTAAGAAAATAACTACAAGCCTAAATGTCTAAAATATAAATTCTAAATTACTCCTAATTATATCTAATTACTAATTTAATAATAAAATTTAACTAATGCATGATAAATATCTTTTGCATGATAAATTCTAAATTAATCCTAATGCATGATAACTTAACTAATGCATGATAAAATATAAATGAACTAATGACATAATTAAATCTAATTCATGAACTAATCAAGCTATTGACTATAAATAATCATGCAACTAAGTTTAGAATTTTACTCCTTAAGCTAACAAATTAAATTGAGATTAGGCTATTCTAAAATGCAAAAAAAAAATGGGTTATTGTAAAAGTTAAATGCCAAACAAAGCCTTGGCTGAATTTTCCAGCTGCCTTGGTCCCATGTAGAAATGGTATTGTACATGCCCCATTTCCATTTCCATATCTGCAGGTATTATCCAGCTCTTGCTTTGCAACTTCCACCGACTCTGCCTCGGTTCCGTGTACAGCATCATTCCCTGCACAACTCAACACATCACGTTACCACATGCTTCAAGCTACATTTTCTGGCCAGACCTGCTCCCTGCACACATCCTACTCCTGTTTCTTCTCCATTTACAGGTTTGGGTGCTGTTCGTGGCAATGTCCAGCTCCTGCTCTGTACTGCCAACTCCTGCCTTACTTCACATTTGTCATCCTACTCTAGTACTGCTCTCGGTCAGCAGCTGATCAACTCATCTTGCTCCTCATCTGAAGTATATCCTTTCTGCATTTCTACCTTGCAATCAGCTGCAGACCCGAGCAACATCATGCACTAATGCTGTCTCATCTCTTGTTCCAACTATGTGAGAAATGACCATGTTGAATCTTGCAACAGAACGGGGTGCACCAGTGACCGTCTATCAACTGAAACCAGCAACTGCAGCAATCGAGTCCTCTACACGCAGCAGCTACTCCACTTTCTTGTTAACCGAATGTAAATCTGAAAACAAGATGAATAAATTAGAATTAAAGCAGCTAGGAGATAACAGTAATGCAAGGAAAGGAAGGAAACATAACGTGAATAAACTACAACACACTAGCAGAAATTAAAGTATCAACAACATGAAAGAAAATGCATATAAGCAGAAAAATGAAGATGAAAAGTAAATGACATATGAAACAGGGGAAAGCAGAGAATGTAAATGATCCATAATGTTGCAACAGCACACTCCTGCTACTGCTTGGAACCGAACGGAAGACACATGGTGTCTTCAGCAGCCACTTCCTCCTTCTCTACTTCAGCAGTCACCAGCAAGAGCTCACCTCTCAGTACCACGTTTGCTTTAATAACTGGCTCAGCATAATCATAACTAGCAAAGACACTAAATATGGTTTAAACTTATAAGCAACATGCTGAAACTACTGGAGAGCTAACCAAGTGATACAATACATCATCATTACTATAGATTAATACATAACTAAATATAAACAAATTTATAAGCTAGGAGAATGCAGTAGCAGTGTGATCAAGCTTCCCGTGTCATGTAGCCTTCTCTGTTCTTCCACATTGCTTCACCAAGACAACTACGCAGGATGCAATTTTCACTTCTGCTTCACTTCTCACAACTGATTCTAAATACAGAAATGGAATGCTTCAAGATAGTAAAAAAAAAAAAGTTGAGATGCAAAGGAAACCGAGAAGTAAAAATGAGCAAGTAAAAATAAACAAAATACTTTTTCCTTCATAATATTAAATCATGCTAAATCTCCAAAGAATCGAAACTTGCAAAGATTAAAATAAATAGTGGCTGCCTTTGTTACGGGAAAGCTTGAGAGAAAATCTCAGAAAAATAAAACTTAACAAAGAAAACTAAAATAAAACTATTCTAAAAACTAGCATAAAATTACTCTACTCTACTCTACCTTAGACTACTTTGTTTTTTTTTTTTTCAATTGGTATCATGTCTTATTTATACACACACTTAGGGGTACAATTGTAATTTTTCCATCCTAGATGAGTTGACATTGTTTGGCCACTTGTCTTCACACCATTGGCTCCTTGAAAAGATATTTTCATGTCATCTGTCTTCTTGTCCAATTGGATGTGCTAGGTGGCATGGCTCGTGTTGTCCATGTGGTCCAATCTCGATTTTAGCCCAATTCTAGTCCATTTTCTATCGAAATTTTCTAAATTCATCTGGATTTAATTTATCTGCAAACATGAGAATTTTAGTCAAAATTAGGGGATAATTAATAAAATAATTTCGGATTAAAATAATTAATTAAGAAATTAAGCATAAATAATTCTATTTTTATAGAATTATCAATGCTGCAATAACCTTGCAGGTCTCTAATGCTCTACCTTCACCTACTGACATACGAGACATCTTACCACGAAATCCGTCACATCTCTCTTCATACCCGACCACCAGTACACCTTTCGGAGGTTCTGGTGCATCTTGTTACTCCTCGTATGCAACGTGTACCTCTAAGATTGAGCTTTTGACAAAATCAATTTCCTAAGCTCTAGATCCTTGGGAACACACACCCTACCTCTGAACCTCAATAGTTCATCTGAACTTATCTCAAAATCAGTCACTGTGCCCCTCTATATCTGACTACTCACATCAATACAATACGAATTAGTCGACTGAGCTTGTCTAATCTTGTCCAACAGATCTGGCTCCAAGCGTAAACTAGCAATCATACAGTCCGTATCCATGTCAGACGGCACAACTCTCAAACTGAGGTTAGCAAACTGCTCTAGCAACTCATGTTCCCTGACCATCATTTACAATACCATCCCAAGGCTCTTCCTACTCAAAGCATCAGCTACAACGTTAGCCTTACCCGGATGATAAAGTATCTCACAATCATAGTACTTCAGAAGCTCTAGCCATCTTCTCTGTCTCATGTTCAGCTCCTTCTGCGATAACAGATACTTGAGGCTCTTATGGTCGGTAAAAATCTAAAACTTCTCACCATATAAGTAGTGGCGTCATACCTTCATCGCAAACACTACTGCCGCTAACCCCAAATCGTGGGTCGGATAGTTCTTCTCATGGTCTTTCAGTTGTCTGGATCCATAAGTAACTACTCTCCCATCCTGCATCAATACACAGCCCAGTCCCTGATGCGAAGCATCGGTGTACACTGAAAACCCTCTTGAGCTGGTAGGGATAGTGAGAATCAGAGCGGTGGTCAATCGACACTTCAGCTCCTGAAAACTCCCCTTTCGAGTGAGACATGTCAACGGAGCAGCTAACTTCAAAAATTCGTCAACGAATCTCCGATAATAACCTGTTAAACCCAAAAAATTCCTGATCTCGATGACTGTCTTTGACTGTTCCCATCGAACTACAGCCTCAATCTTTGATGGATCTACTGATACTCCATCCCTCGACACAATGTATCCCAAAAACAAGATCTGTGCCAACAAAAAGCCACACTTACTAAGTTTAGCATACAGCTTCTGCTCTCGTAGGGTATGTAATACAATCCAGAGGTGCCGCTCATACTCCTCCTTGGATCTTGAGTATACCAATATGTCATCGATAAACACGATAATAAATTGATCCAAATATGGCTTGAACACATCGTTCATCAAAGCCATGAAAGCTGCGGGAGCATTCGTCAATCCGAATGACATAACCAAAAACTCATAGTAGCCATATCGGGTCCTAAATGCTGTCTTGGTTACATCTCCACTCTAAACTCTCAACTGATGATACCCAGACCTTATATCAATCTTAGAAAAGACCTGCGTTCCCCGGAACTGATCCAATAAGTCATCAATACGTGGAATGGGATACTTATTCTGGATGGTAGCCTTATTCAACAATCTGTAATCTATACATAATCGAGCTACCATCATTCTTCGTCACAAACAAAACCGGTGCTCCCCAAGGTGAAACACTCGGTCTGATGAACCCCCTATCTAGCAACTCCTGTTACTGTCTCTTGAGCTTTTCCAGCTCAACAAAGGCCATGCGATATGGTGGTTTCAAAATAGATTCAGTACCAGGCACCAAATCTATATAGAACTCCATCTCTCTGTCTGGTAGTAAGCCTAGCAATTCATCCGGAAAGATATTTGGGAACTCATTAACCACAGGAATATCTGCCAACTTCGGATGTGCCTTATCCGTATCAACCACGTACGCAATAAAACCTTCAATATTTTTATTTCTCAGTTAGCAGAATACACTATTTATTGTAACCATAACTACTACTTTCATTTCTTTTCAATAAACTTTGCAATATAACTCGTAAGGGTAGGAAACATAACTGTCTTAGCATAACAATCGAAAATAGCATGGTTTGCGGATAACCAATCCATTCCTAAAATTACATCAAAATCACTCATACTTAATAATGTTAGATTGGCTGTCATATCCTTTTCCCTTACTCTTAGCTTGCAGTCATTTAACACATATTCAACTAGCTGACTGTTATCCATAGGCATACTGATTAACATCATCCTACTTTAAGGTGTACGCTCTACATGTTTTGCTAACTTACATGCAAATGAAGGCGATACAAATGAATACGTGGCGCCAAGATCAATTAAAACATATGCTTCAAAATCATACATCAGGATGTTACCTCTAATCACATCTGACGAAGCATCAGTCGTGACCTGGTCTAAGGCATGTACTCGCCCTCGTCCAATGACCTGCTTCCCATTCTCCCCTGTCGTCGCTCTCCTCCTCAGAGCAGACATGTCAACTGGAGCTCTCTCCGGCTCCTTACCCTTCTGTGGGGTAATATCGATAATCTCTGGGTAAGCTCTCGCCATATGCCCTGACTTCCCACATCTGAAGCACAATCCACTAGAAATAGGATAAGGTCTACCGCCATGGAATCTACCACATCTACTACACTACGGTGGTAGGCCTCGGTCCTCTAATAACAACACCTCTAGTTGGAGCTATAGCCGGATATCCAGGAGATCTAATAGTCTTCTCATGTACCTTCTCGATCTGTGGTCTCTTACGAAAGAGTCTCCTCTCTCCTCGATATCCAAAACCTCTGGCATTGTCACTCATCAGTTTTTTCCTATCTTGGTCTCTACCCTAGCTAAATATCCTGAACTCGGAGGCACTCCTCTCATAGTATTGTACACAGAGTTGCTCCCTGCGCACTGCCTCATCATAGGTAGAGAAATCAAATGGAACTAGTCTAGACCATAATACTGGTCTTAGTCCATCAATAAAACTGTGGACCTTTCTGGTCTCACTACTCATAGTATCGAGGTCATACCTATCCAGGGATATAAATCGTGTCTCGTCCTCATCCACAGACTGAGTCCCCTGGCTCAACCCCAAGAATTCCATCTGCAGCTTCTACCGCGCTGTGTCCGGTACATACTGCCTCTTGAAGGCATCCAAAAAGATATCCCAAGTGATCTCTGAGTGTCGTGCTCTCAACATAACCCTGGTGGACTTCCACCAATGCTCTGTCAATCCCTTTAGTAGGAACATAGCAAACGCGACCATCTCGATCGACGTACACTAAAAGAATCCATATAGATTCTCTATCTCTCTCAGCCAATCCTCTGCAACCACGGGGTCCTTCACCCCACTAAACGACGGAGGTCCAAACTTCTGGAATTTTTGTAATCTATCAAGCTCACAACCATACCCCAAAGTACTACCGCCCCGTCGTGAAGCAACAGGAGAAGGCGTTTCCTGAGCTAGTGGGGGTGTAGGAGTATCTGTAGGCTGTGGCGTCTGAGCTGGTTATATAGGCGTACCAAGTGCAGCTGCCTCTCTAGGCGCAGTCCTTGCATCATGCCCCTGTCCACCTGGCAAAGTCTATGCCAATAACTCCACTATAGTCTCAAGGCAACACTCTAATCTTGTGAAGCGTGCCTCTATACACTCTGGTACCAAAGTGAGACCGTCGTCTCATCTCGGGTCTCAGTGTCACAAGTAAAAAATCAGAGTAAATTTTTTATTTTTCTTTCAGACTTACATGTCCTCTGATCGTGACCACACTCCACTAATGGTTGGGCTATGCGTCAATGCCAGTCCCACCATTCATTCACCATACAACTGAATTCCTTATTAAAGGAAAGGTAAACCCATGAGTTTTTTCACTAATTCTTTCTCATTCATTTACTAGTATTTACAGTGTCTATACATCCCCAAAAGTTACTTACGAACATATTACTGTGCTATTCTTATTCAGATACAATATGTACAAGTGTATATAGCTCAAAATGATGGGCAGCAACGGATATCAGGAATGCAGTACTCAATCGCCTCAAAGTCTCCTAGAGGAAATCTGTGTAGGAAAATGAAAGGGGTGAGCACATCAAGCTCAGTAAGGTAATCCTACGAACACGTAGGTAACCATACAGCCTACATGAACGTGGTGCCACGCATAAAACCACCCTTTCTCTACACAATTTGAAAATATACGTTCATGCATACCCATATGCCACACAATGAATGTTATGTAAAACCAGTTTACATCACGCATGGGTTTAAATAGTATGAAATAATGTCATGCAAGTTTCAGTTTAAATCCCAGTTTCATTCTCAACAAAGTCACATCGCAGTCAGGATCCAACCCCTCCCTCGGGTGATCCAGACTCACACAAAAGTCCATAAAACATGCTTCTCAAAACATCAATTTATAATATGCGAGACTAGGCAATATATATATATATATCAGGCAAATAACCAGGACTATGGCCATATCCTTGTGATCCCATGCTACACAGATCATGTGTACGGGGTATTACCACTATCGGGAACAGCCATGGGAGGTGGGTAAAATCCAATTCATCAATCCAACCCGATCACTCAACACTCACGTCCGTAGACGACATATCATCACTCACATCCATGCGACAAGCACGGTACATCGTACTCCATGGACTCATATCTCATATCAATAATCGTGCCAGTCTCAAAACGCACGTGCGAGCATATTTAATCGGCGTGACACACAGTCTACCCGAAGCTCCAAGCACCGCTCATCTCATCTCTCAAATCAAAATGCACATGCGAACCTATTTAATCGGTGTAACACTCAGTATACCCGAAGCTCCAAGCACAGTTGTAGTTCCATCATGAAAACCAGTGCGAGCAATGCTCTAGCACTCTATCAAAATCATGTGAAAATCTGGTGCGAGCTAGGCTTTAGCACTAATGCATGTAAAATTCTACTACGAGCCCCTGCTCCGGCACTAATGCATGCACCACACAAATCAAAACTCGTGCGAGCTGAGCTCTAGCACGTCACATTTCCATAAAATCACGTAAGCGGCTTTATTATCTCAAAACAATTTCCAAAAGAAATCACATTGTTGAAATCATGAGATGCTTTAAATTTTATTTAAAAGTTAGCCAGCTTACCCATGCATGTGTCAAACCACCTCAAAAACAAGCAAGAACCCCTTATTCTTGCTTCTCGTAACTTTTCCTAAATTTGGAAATCTTACCCTTCGCAGGGGTATTTTGGTCATTTACCCATTCGAGCACCAAAATTTTTTTATCTGAAATCTAGACCCTTCAGACTGTTTAAGAGAATGTAAATGCAGTCGAAATTGCATAAAGCTACCTCTAAGAGTCCTAAAATTCCCTTACCTGGAATCTCTCTGCAAGCATATTTTTTCCACCAATATCGTATCGCTCGATTCGATACTCTCACAGTCAACTCTGCGGAGCTGCACATAACCAAATCTCGGGTTAATTACTGTGAATTCAACTGTATTTCAATCTTACTGGGCTTTATTTACAGTATTAGGTCCATTCACACTCAATTAGGCCCATTTAATTCTTAATGAGCCTTACTCCATTTTAAGCTCGTTTTCCACTTATTAATTCCCTTCATTAGAGTCTATTAGCTCATTGGGCCTATCAATACCCATTGGACATTTGTTCCAAACTCTTTGGATAGCCCGTATATCATTTACGACAATTAATTCAAAATCCAAATATAACTTCTTTTATGCAAAAATTAATCTGAAATCCATAAAATAAATTTCAATTGCGCAATAATCATACTATTGTCATAAATAAGCTTTACCTACCCGAAATTATGCGATGGTTCGTAAATCGGAGTTCGATCGGGCTCACGTACGCGATTTATCTCGAACTGCACAATTTTATATTTAATTTTGGGTTCATTTTCGATCAAATATAATTTTAAATAAATTTCTCAAAAATCAATTCAGTCAATTTTGACCGCTTACCGACTTACCCATAATCTGAGGTATCCCCGAGAATTTTCCTTTCTTTTTTTTTCCTTTTTTTCTTCTATTTTCTTTTTCTTCCTTTTCGCTTTGGCTGAACCGGTCTGGTCCGGTTCAGCACAAAACTTTTCTCACTGAATCGGTTGACCAGTTCAATCTCTTTTCGTCGTTCCGATGTCGTCCAGCCATTTCCCGACCTACCGCTATCGTCGTTCGGCTCGTCTCGGGCAGGAGAACACTCGGCTACCCTTAGATCTGGTCAAATCACCGGTGGATCGTCGAAATCGCCTTCTCTCCCTCGCGGCTTCAACTCGCCACTCCTGCTGTTTTCGGTGCTGTCGGTGCCGATAGGTTTGCGCTGTCATCCTCTCTCTTCGTCAGCCCATCGCCTGGCCGCTTGGTTGCCGAATGGTCGTCGGTGATGGAGAACCGATTCTCGGTTGCTTCGTCGTCTCTGTTTTCTTCTCCTTTCGCAATTCGCGAAATCTTCTGATTTCCTCTTTTTTTTAATATTATTATTTTAATCAATAAAATATCATTTCATCCCCAAAATATCTAAAAAATCTTATTTAATTCATTTAATCAATAAGTGAATTTATCTATCTTATTTTATCTTTCCGGTATATTTTCCAATATTTTCGAGATAATTTTTCGAGGTGAAAATTTCGATTAATTCTAATAAATTCATATCTTGATTAAATTGGACTCGAAATTCAATATTTTCCTCGTTATTGATCAAGATTTCTCAATTCCATACTTTTTAATGAAATTTTCTTATCGAATTTATACCGAATTTCGATCTTTTAACCGTTTTACCCTTACACGTGTTCGGGATCAAATTGAAATGACTCTCCTTCTTGAACCCACGATCTTTCCTTATCTTCAGTCCTTATCTTCGGTCAGCACGCTTCCAATCCCTTTCTTTCGGCCTGTGGCCATCTCGGCCCTTATTTTGCTACTACATGCATTTCCATGCACATTCATCCATTTCCTTTGCAATTTAAATCAGTAAAAACTCTTCTTATGATTCATTAATATGTGGAAAAACGTACATCACATGAATCATAAGGAATATCATCTAAAACATCATCAAAAGTAGCACAAAAGTGTGCCTTACATAATCTCCCCCACTAAAAGAATTTGATCCTCCAAATTGGAACCAAGTCAACCTGCAAGAAACTCCGGTACTTCTCTCGTATCAAACTCTCTAGCTCTCATGTCGCTTCCTCCGAAGTGTGATGCTACCACAATACTTTCGCCAGGGGAATCGTCTTCGACCTCAATACTTTCTCCTTCCTATCTAAAATTCGAATCGGTCTCTCCACATATGACATACTCTCACTGAGCTCCAGTGGCTCGTATCTGATCACATGTGATGGATTCGGTTGATACTTCTGAAGCATAAAGATATGGAAAACATTATGGACGCTCGCTAACTAAGGTAACAACGCTAGCCTATAAGCTCGGTCTCCTACTCTCTCTAGTATCTCAAAGGGTCCAATAAAATGAGGACTCAGCTTTCCTCTCTTTTCGGACCTCGTAATACCATTGGAAGGAGAAACTTTCAGAAACACAGACTCCCCTACCGTAAACTCCAACGTTCTACGTCTTTTGTCAGCATAACTCTTTTGTCGACTCTGAGCTATCCTCATCTTCTTACAAATCAACTGGATATCCTCATAGGCCTGACATACCAAAACAGAAGCAAATATCTATCTGTCACCAACTTCTTCCTATCTAATAGGAGATCGATATCTATGGCCATACAAAGCCTCATACAGTGCCATCTCGATACTCGAATGATAACTGTTATTGTAGGCGAACTCTATAGTCCTCTCTGACTACCCATCTGTCTGAGGATGGAAAGCTGTGCTAAATCTAAACTGGGTTCCCATAGCTTCTTGAAAATGTTCCCAGAAACAGGAAGTGAAGCGGGAATCCCTATTTGACACAACACTCACTGGGACACCATGTAGTCTCACAATCTCGCACACATACAAATCCGCCAATCTACTCAGAGTATCGGTGGCTTTCATAGCCAAGAAATGGGTGGACTTCGTCAACCTGTCCACTATCACCCATATGGCATTATGTCCTCTATGGGTCCTCGACAAACCCATCACAAAATCCATGGTGACATGCTCCCACTTCCAAGTCGGTATAGGTAGAGGTTGCAATAATCCTGCAGGCTTCTGATGCTCTACTTTCACCTGCTGACATACGAGACATCTTACAACAAACTCTGTGACGTCCCTCTTCATCCCCGACCACCAGTATACCTTTCAAAGATTCTGATACATCATTGTACTACCCGGATGCAACGTATAATTTGATGAATGAGCTTTCGATAAAATCAACCTCCTGATCTCAGGATCCTCGGGAACACATATCCTATCTCGAAACCTCAATAATCCATCCGAAGTTAAATCAAAATTAGTCTCAATACCCCTTTGCATCTACCTGACAATCTCAATGCAATGCTGATCATCATGCTGAGCCTGTCTGATCCGATCCACCAAATCCAGCTCCAACCGCAAGTTAGCAATCATACAACCACTATCAGCATCAAGCAGGGTCACATCCAAACTGAGGCTTACAAACTGTTCTAATAACTCATGTTTCCGTACTATCATATAAGAAATCAACCTGAGATGCTTCCTACTGAACGCATCAGCCACTACATTCACCTTACCCGGGTGGTATAGATCTCACAATCATAGTCCTTCAGAAGCTTAAGCCATCTACTCTATCTCATGTTCAGCTCCTTCTGCGAGAACAAATACTTGAGGCTTTTGTGATTGGTAAATACCTGAAATTTTTCAGCATAAAGATAGTGGCGCCATATCTTCAGTGCAAACACAATGACCACCAACTCCAAATCATGGGTAGGATAGTTCTTCTAATGGTCCTTCAACTGCCTGAATCCATTGGCGACTACCTTCCCGTCTTGCATCAGAACACAGCCCAGTGCTTGGTAAGAAGCATTTATGTATACAGAAAAACCTCCAGAGCTGGAAGGAATGGTGAGAATTAGAGCAGTGGGCAATCGATGCTTCAGCTCCGGAAAACTCTCCTCACATCTATCGTCTCACTCAACTGCAACACTCTTTCGAGTGAGACATGTCAACGGAGCAGCAAACCTCGAAAATCCCTTCACAAATCGACGATAATATCTAGCTAAACTCAGAAAGCTCTTGATCTCCGTAACTGTCTGAGGCCTCTGCCACTGAACTACCGCCTCAATCTTGGATGGGTCCACTGACACACCATCCCTTGACACAATATGTCCTAGAAAGGAGATCTGCTCAAGCCAAAAATCACACTTACTGAGTTTAGCATACAACTTATTCTCACGGAGGGTCTGCAATACCATCCTCAGGTGCTGCTCATGCTCCTCTCTAGGCCTCGAATAAACCAAAATGTCATCGATGAAGATAATCACAAATTGATCTAAATACGGATGAAACACCTCAATCATCAATGACATAAAGGCTGCGGGAGTGTTTGTCAACCCGAATGGCATAACCATAAACTCAAAGTGGCCATAACGGGTGCGAAAAGCTGTCTTGGGTACATCTCCATCCTGAACTCTCAACTGATGGTACCCAGATTTCAGATTAATCTTAGAAAAGACCTGCACTCCTCGTAGCTAATCCAGCAAATCATCAATCCTCAGAAGGGGATACTTATTCTTGATGGTAGCCTTATTCAACAATTTGTAATCAATACATAATCGGAGGCTCCCATCCATCTTCCTCACAAACAGAATCGATGGTCCCCACGACGACACACTCGGTCTGATAAACCCTTTCTCTAATAACTCCTGCAACTGTTTCTTTAGCTCTTCCAACTCAACTGGAGCCATCCTGTACAGTGGTCTAGATATCGGCTTTGTACCAAGTGCCAGATCAATACTAAACTCTGTCTCTCTCGCTGGCAGTAACCCTAGTAACTCATCAGGAAAGACATTTAGGAACTCTTTGACCACTGGAATGTCTTTCAGTTCCGGGCGTACCTCAACCGTTTCTACCACATACGCAATATAACCTTCAAACATAATTCATCCAATTAGTACATCATTCATTCATACACTTATAAAATTCCCATTCTCATTAACTTTAAGGAAATTATACAATACATTTTTCTGGAGTATGAAATGTGATTGTCTTAGCAAAACAATCTAAAATAGCTCGATTAGCAGCCAACTAATCCATTCCTAGGATTACATCAAAATCTCTCATGTGCATCAAGATTAGATCGACTGTCATCACTCTTCCACCTATTCTCAACTCACAGTCCCTAAACACATACTCTACTAACTGACTGGTGTTCATGGGAGTGCTTATTAACAAGTTACTCCTCAAAAGGGTGAGTTTCGCATACTTAAACAATTTATATGCAAATAAAGGTGATACAAATGAATGCATAGAACCAGAATCTATCAACACATATGCTTCTAACTTAAAGATCAGAATAGTACCTTTCACCACATCCGATGACTGATCTGTCGTATCCTGGTCTAGAGCATGTACTCGCCCTCTACCGACTACTTGGTTCCCCTTCTCTTCTGTCATCGCCCTCCTCCTCGGAGCAGACATCTCACCGAAAGCCCTCTCTGAGCCCTTGCCCTTCTGAGGGGCATTCTCTATCATCTCTGGGCAATCCCTAACGATATGCTCGGGCTTCCCAGAACTGAAGCATACCACTGTGGTACCAAAACAGGGTTCATCACTGTGATATCTACCACACCTACTGCATCTCTCAGTCGTAGGTCGTGGCACCCTATCACAATACCCTTTTGTGGAGCAGAAGTAATGGCCGGATACATAGGAGATCTAACTGGCCTCTCCTGAACCCCCTCTATCCTCGGTCTCTTCCCCGATAATCGTCTGCCCCCTCTATAACTAGAACCTCTGTGCTCTACCGATCTCCTCCTCTCCCTATCTCTAACTTTACCAGCCTTCCCAAACTCTGAGGCACTCTTCTCAAAATCCTGCTCAATCAACTGCGCTCTGCGCACTACCTCATCATACGTCGGGATATCCAATGGGACTAACCTGGACCGAATCGCTGGCCTCAATCCATCCATAAATCTTCGGACCTTCCTGACCTCACTACTCATAGTGTTAGGGTCATATCTACCCAAGTAAATGAACCTCGTCTCATGCTCATCCACAGACCTGCCGATAGGTCAAACTCAAAAACTCAGTTTACAGCTTTCGCTATGCTGTGTCCGATATATACTGCCTACGAAAGGCCTCCAAAAATACCTTCTACCTAATCTCTATATGCCGAGCTCTTAGAATCGATCTGATGGACTTCCACCAGTGCTCCATCGATCCTTTCATCATAAACGCGGTAAACGCTACCATTTCAGAAGTAGTACACTCGAAGAACCTGTATAACTTCTCCATCTCACTAAACCAATCCTAAACTTCTAAAACTGGCGCAATCTATCCTTATCGCATCCATAACCCCATCCTCTAGTACTTTACGGTGGGGCACCAGGTAAAACTATGTCCTGAACTGGTGGAGGTGTAGGAGTATTTGTATCCTAAACTGGCTATGCAAGCGCATTAGGAGTAGCTGCCTGTCTAGCATAACCTTGTCCACCTCTATTTCTATGTAGAGATTGCACAAATAACTCCAAAATCATCTCGAGGCTCCGCTCTATCCTAGCGAAACGCACCTCAAAAGCCTCAGCAGGTCTCTCTGCAGGACCCTGTGGAGCATGCTCAACCTGTCTCTACCTCTACGGCCTCTACCTCGTGCTCTACCTCCTCTGCCGCGACTGGTGTTCGGCATAATGCCCAAATCCTGCATTCTCAACCATTTCTTAGTAAAAACTCATCTCGATATATACTATTGTATCTAAATAAGCACAATAACATTGGGGATATAACTTCTTAATTACTGACACTAACACACATCAAACCAACTTTTGCTCTGATACCACTAATTGTCACGACCCAAAAATCAGAGTAAATATTTTGTTTTTCTTTTAGACTTACCTGTCCTCTGATCGTGACCACACTCCACTAATGGTTGGGCTGTGCGTCAATGCCAGTCCTACCACTCATTCACCATACAACTCAATTCCTTATTAAAGGAAAGGTAAACCCATAAGCTTTTCACTAATTCTTTCCCATTCATTTACAAGTGTTTACAGTGTCTATACATCCCTGAAAGTTACTTACGAACATATTACTGTGCTATTCTTATTCAGATACAATATGTACAAGTGTATATATCTCAAAATGATGGGCAGCAGCGGATATCAGGAATGCAGTATTCAGTCGCCTCAAAGTCTCCTGGAGGAAATTTGTGTAGGAAAATGAAAGGGGTGAGCACATCAAGCTTAGTAAGGTAATCCTACGAACACGTAGGTAACCATACAACCTACATGAACGTGGTGCCATGCATAAAACCACCCTTTCTCCACACAATTTGAAAATATAAGTTCACGCATACCCATATGCCACACAATGAATGTCATGTAAAACCAGTTTACATCACTCATGGATTTAAATAGCATGGAAATAACGTAATGCAAGTTTCAGTTTAAATCCCAGTTTCATTCTCATTAAAATCACATCTCAGTCAAGATCCAACTCCTTCCTCGGGTGATCCAGGCTCACACAAAAGTCTACAAGACATGCTTCTCAAAACATTAATTTATAACATGCGAGACTAGGCAATATATATATATATATATATCTCAAAAAAATAACTAGGACTATGGCCATATCCTCATGATCCCAGGCTACACGGATCCTATGTGCGGGGTATCACTACTATCAGGAACCGCCACAGTAGGTGGGTCAAATCCAACTAGTCGGTCCAACACGATCACGTAACAATCACGTCCGTAGACAACATATCATCAATCACAGCACGGTACAATGTACTCCATGCCACAAGCATGGTACATTGTGCTTCGCGTACTCACATCTCATATCAATAATTGTGCCTGTCTCAAAACGCACGTGCGAGCATATTTAATCGGCGTGACACACAGTCTACCCGAAGCTCCAAGCATGGCTCATTGCATGTCTCAAATCAAAATGCATGTGCGAGCCTATTTAATCGGTGTAACACTCAGTATACCCGAAGCTCTAAGCATGGCTGTAGTTCCATCATGAAAACCAGTGCGGGCAATGCTCTAGCACTCTATCAAAATCATGTGAAAATCTGGTGCGAGCTAGGCTCTAGCACCAATGCATGTAAAACTCTAGTGCGAGCTCTTGCTCCGGCACTAATGCATGCATATCAAAACTCGTGCGAGCTGAGCTCTAGTACGTCACATTTCCATAAAATCACGTAGGCGACTCTGTTATCTCAAAACAATTTCCAAAAGAAATCACATTGTTGAAATCATGAGATGCTGTGAATTTTATTTAAAAGTTAGCTAGCCTACCAATGCATGTGTCAAACCACCTCAAAAACAAGTAAGAACCCCTTATTCTTGCTTCTCGTAACTTTTTCTAAATTTAGAAATCTTACCCTTCACAAGGGTATTTTGGTCATTTACCTATCCGAGCACCAAAAATTTTTTATCTAAAATGTAGACCCTTCAAACTATTTAATAGAATGTAAATGCAGTAGAAATTGCGTAAAGCTACCTCTAAGAGTCCATAAAATTCCCTTACCTGAAATCTCTCTGCAAGCTTAATTTTTTCCACCAATACCGTATCGCTCGATCTGATACTCCACAGTCAACTCCGCAGAGCTGCACATAACCAAATCTCGGGTTAATTACTGTGAATTCAACTGTATTTCAATCTTACTGGGCTTTATTTACAGTATTGGGCCCATTCACACTCAATTGGTTATATTTAATTCTTAATGGGCCTTACTCCTTTTTAAGCCTGTTTTCCACTTATTAATTCCCTTCATCAGAGTCTATTGACTCATTGGGCATATCAACACCCATTGGGCATTTGTTCCAAACCCTTTGGATAGCTCGTATATCATTTACGACATTAATTCAAAATCCAATTATAATTTATTTTATGCAAAAATTAATCTGACATCCACAAAATAAATTCCAATTACGCAATAATCATACTATTGTCGTAAATGAGCTTTACTTACCTGAAATTATGTGATGGTGAGCAAATCGGAGTTATATCGGGCTCACGTACGTGATTTATCTCGAACTGCACAATTTTATATTTAATTTCGGGTTAATTTTTTATCAAATATAATTTTAAATAAATTTCTCGAAAATCAATTCAGTCAATTTTGACCGCTTACCGACTTCCCGTAATCTGAGGTATCCCCGAGAATTTTCCTCTCCTTTTTTTCCCTTTTTTTCCCTTTTTCTTTTTCTCCCTTTTCTCCTTAGCTGAACCGGTCTGGTCCGGTTCAGTACAAAACCTTTCTCATTGAACCGGCTGACCGGTTCAGTCTCTTTTCGTCGTTTCGGCGTCGTCCGACCATTTCTCGGTGCGTCGCTATCGCCGTTTGGCTCATTTCGGACAGGAGAACACTCGGCTACCCTTAGATCTGGTCAAATCACTAGTGGATCGTCAGAATCGCCTTCTCTCCCTCGCGGCTTCAACTCGCCGATTCGACTATTTTCAGTGCCGTCGGTGCGCGTCGTCGGTGCCGATGGGTTCGCGCAGTTGTCCTTTCTCTTCGTCGACCCCTCGCCTAGCCGTTTGGTTGCCGGATGGTCGTCGGTGATGGATAACCGATTCTCAATTGCTTCGTCGTCTCTGTTTTCTTCTCCTTTCGTAATTCGCAAAATCTTCAGATTTCCTCTCTTTTTTTATATTATTATTTTAATCAAGAAAATATTATTTCATCCCCAAAATATCTAAAAAAATCTTATTTAATTCATTTAATAAATAAATGAATTTATCTGTCTTATTTTGACTTTTCGGTATATTTTTCCAATATTTTTGAGATAATTTTTCGATGTGAAAATTTTGATTAATTCCAATAAATTGATATCTTGATTAAATTGGACTCAAAATTCAATATTTTTCTCGTTATTGATCAAGATTTCTCAGTTCCATATTTTTTTAATGAAATTTTCTTATCGAATTTATACCAGATTTCGATCTTTTGACCGTTTTACCTTGCACGTATTCGAGAGCAAATTGAACCAACTCTCCTTCTGGAACCCATGATCTTTCCTTATCTTAAGTCCTTATCTTCGGTCAGCACGCTTCCAATCCCTTTCTTTCGGCCTGTGGTCATCTCGACCCTTATTTTGCTATTACATATCTTTCCATGCACATTCATCAATTTCCTTTGCAATTTAAATCAGTAAAAACTCTTTTTATGATTCATTAATATGTGGAAAAATGTACATCACATGAATCATAAGGAATATCATCCAAAACATCATCAAAAGTGGCACAAAAGTGGGGCTTACACTCAGGCCTACCTCTAGGCCTCGAGCCCTACCTCTAGCCCCTCTACCACGGCTGGTATTGGCCATAATGGCTCAATTCCTGCATTCATAACCATTAATTAGTCTAACTCCCATCTCGTATGCACAATTGTAACTGAACAAAACATAGTAATATGGGGATGTACCCTTTCTTAAATACTAATACCGACTCACATCAGACCAACTTCGCTCTGATACCATTTTGTCAATACCGCCCGTGACTTACCAAAATCCACTACAAATTTTTCTCATTTTACTTACCTTTCCTTCTGTCATAATTCAATCACCAAACCATTGGGCTGTGATTCGATATTAGTCACCTCAACCACATTCATTTCTTAGCATGCATACAAGTCAATACAACTATCCATTGACCGTATGTACTCTTTCTCATAATTAATTTACATATTTTAAATAAAAATAGTTATACATATACATCCCCAACAGTACATTCGTTTATATAACTGTGCTTTTACATTGTTCACTACTCAAACGTTTCGAATTTGTATACCTTTCATAAGATGGATATGCAGCGGATAAAGGAATATCAGTCCTTAGCCGTGCTCAACTACTATTGTAAACGCTCTGTAGAGAGGAGGAAATAAAAAGCGGGTGAGCTCACAGCTCAGTAAGGAAATAAGACAAGTAATTAGATAACCACACTATCTACAAAATATAATGCTCATGCCATTAAATCATTTCCTTTTCGATTCACATCTAAAGCATGTATCTTTCTTGAAACATTTATGCAAGTATATATATATAGATACAAATCGTCAGTATGAACTAAAAACATGTTGGTTTAATACCTTCAGCAATTTATGTAAAACATTGCATTATCATGTAAATACTGTAAATCACATTTCATTTTGCCATTTCAATTAAATCAAAACAAAGATGGCATATCATCATGTAAAAACACGAAAATTCGGGCTCACCCATCCCTCGGGTTACCCTTTTACAATTTACAAAGTCACATGTCCAATTTATAAAACATGTGATATTTCAACCAAGAAATCTCAAGTGAGTGAAATGAGATAGGCAACTACATGTTCGAATATTATGATCATATCTCATTTTTTTTGTGATCCCAGGCTACATAGTACTCAGTGTGCGGAACGAGAGGTGGGTCAAATCCTCAACTGTCAACCAATAACTCTAAATCATCGTGTACTCATGATATATCGTACTTCATATGACATACATAGTACAAAGTACTCCATGGACCCACTATCAAGATTGGGGTGCCTGCCATAGGTCTTAACTTTCATACCATGTATAATATTTTCAATAGCCATCGATCATATCTAAAAAATTTGCAAGTGCGAGCATATAATCGGTGCGACACAGTCTGCATAGGCTCTCAGCACGGCTGTTTCATGCAATGTCTTTCAAAATCGGTATGTGCGGGTAAACTCCAGCACGAACTCATGCATAGGGTCATATAAAGCTAGTACGAGCAATGCTCCCAGCACTATGTCATGTAAAAATGAGTACGAACAATGCTCAAGTACTCTATCATGCACCAATCAATAAAACTGAGTACGAGCAACGCTCCAGTACTCTATCATGCACAAATCGTATTAAAATCAAGTTCGAGATACACTCAAGTACTATGTGATGCATATCTTATAAAATTTAGTGCGAGTTGTGCTCTAGCACAGTTGGTTTTCACACAAATCGATAGATGGCTTATTTGAATTAAAATTTACTCAATTAAATCAAGTCGGCACTATAACATGCAATTTTTGCATATAACATGAAAACATTAGCCAGTCTATCTATGCAACTATCAAAACAAGTCACAAACATACTTCCTAAGCTTTTTACCCTTAATTGAGGTAAAATCACAATTCTACCATATCTAGTTCCTACCAAAAATTTTTCATATTCGAAAATCCATATAAAGTTTAAATACTAAAAAATCTATCCGAAATACGTATAGCTACCTCTAGCTACTCACAAAATTCTCTTACCTCTGATCACGTCACGTGACCTCACTTCCTCGGTGCTGCTAAGCCTCACAGTCTGATCAACTCCCAATATAAACTCCGGAGCTGTAAATAACCATTCACATCAATATACTTTAATATACTTAATTTTCACTCGCATGAATCTCAAATCAATGCATTAGGCCTTTTACACTCATTTGGCCTTATTACATCTTATTGGACCTTACTCTCTCTTAAGTCCATTTCGATTTTACCATTCATTTATCGAGAACCTATTAGACTCATCAAGTCTACTGATTCGAATTGAACCGACATTAATATTCTAATGCCTCAAGTTCATCATTTTCTCCCACTATGGCATTTTACCACACATCTCATATACCTATTTTCATTCATCATCTATTCCAACACATGTATTTCAAAAAACTATCTTACAATCATATATGCATGCTTAATCACATCGCTACATGCTTAAATCATCATCAAATCCATTCCTAATCAACTTTCTCTCATTTTCTCACACCAAGCCAAATTTTAGGTCATGGAGGATTAGCATGTTCATGGGTGTTTTCAGCCAACAAAACATACACCAATCAACTCACCAAGATACCTATATTAACATACTTGAAGTTGGTGTATTGAAATCTTACGTAACTTGATTTTTCATCTTCTTGCCAACTTAGGGGAAATCACTTTGCTCCTACAATCCTTGATTTCAGCTTCTAGTTTTCAACTATGTTGTTCTCCTCCTCACAAGGGACAACTTTGCTGAAATAAATCTCTCTCAAAACTGATTGCAATGTGATTCTTTTTGGAGTAAGAAAGTTAAGTTTTCACTTCTTTTCAAGGGAGGATTTGGTTGTTTCAGGGAAGGAAGATGTAGCAGTCGAGTTTATATAGACTTGCCTTATGAGATCGATCTCCTAAAAGTGAGAGATCGATCTGCCCTATGTCTATCTCTTCAAAATTCGACCTTTAGAAGGTAGGATCGATCTGCTTCTTGTTATGAGATCATTCTTGTCCAAACAAAATCACTTAGAGATCGATTTGGCCATTGAGAAGAGATCGATCTGTCTCAACCAAAATTCACCCGAGATCGATATACTTTGAATGAGAGTCGATCTCCCTTTTATAGAATACTTTGGCATTGCATTTCAAGTAATGAGATCGATCTCCCATTCAACTACGATCGATCTGCCCTTCATCTGTAGCATTCCAGGTGCAATTTTTCCAGATTTTCCTAAGGTATATTCATATTCCTTTGCATCACTACTCATTTTGCATTTCATTCACATTTGGAACTTAAAAATATTCATTTCTTATGATTCATATCAAATGTAACTTGTCTGTACATCACAAAATCATAAAGAATACATATGAATTTACGAGCCTTATAGGTTCACCTTAAATTCTATAATTATGCATAAGTTACCGATCTATCGCGTCTTTGGGGCATGACAAGTGACCTCTTCTTCCAAATATTTATTATTGCCTTCCTAGAGTTTTTTTCTTGAAACCCTATTGATTCTTTATAGTAAACTTCCTCCCCATAAGTTTTAATGGAATTTTTTCTCCACTTAATGATTTAGATGCCATCTTTAACTCCTTTTTACCATTAAATGCCATTTTTTGTTTCTCATAAGAATGATTCCTCGGAAGGAGTTTGATGTTTTTGTTTCGTGTCACCATGCAGTGTCTGGGATTACCTGTGAGATCCTCATCTTTGTATGATATTCCTTATGATTTCCATATTGTAAGACATTATTATATGTTAATGGATTCATAAGATTGTTGATTCGGATTTGAAAAATGTGGATGAAATGAAATAACATACATAAAATCGAATAAGGATAAATCGGGAAAGCAGGGACCCAACAAGTTCGCTTAAGGAATTTAATCGAGTTGACTGAAAATAAGGAGTTGAAAATAGGGAAAAGATTTTGGATTTATGAAAGAAAGTCGATTTAATTTGGTCCCGAACACATGCAAGGGTAAAATGGTCAAAATACCAAAATTCGGTAAGTAATTTTCATTGAAATATGAAATTTACGAAATCTGGATCAATAACGAGAAAAATAGTTAATTTCGAGTCCAATTGATCTAGATATAAATTTATTAGAATTTATGAAAATTAATCGAAATTAATTCGGAATTAATCTAGATTTTTAATTAGAAAAATTATCCCAAAAATAATCAAAAAATATATCGAAAAGACAAAAATAGACCGATAAATCCATTTATTGATTAAATGGATAAAATAATATTTTTTTAGGATATGTTAGAGATATTTTAGGTATTTTTAATATATTTAATTGATTAAAATAATAATAAATAAATTAAAAAATCAAAACATCTAAAATCGGGAGAGAGAGAAACTCGAAAAACCAACCCACCGAGCTCGATTTTGCAACCCAACCCCCGATGAGCCACTGGCGGCCGACGAGCCCAGCTGACGGTCGGAGAAGGAAGAGGAGAGTTCGACGAGTCCATTGGTACCGGTAACGCGCGCCGACGGCATCGATTTCTGGTGAATCGGCTGACGAAAGATTCGAGTAGAAATCACGTATGTCCCGACGAACCACGGTGTCCCAGCACCGATTCGACCCAACCGAGCACTCCCCTAGCCGAGGCGATTCTTTTGAGCCCAGTTGCGACCGATGAAACGGTCGGGAACGCCGACGACGTTGAAAGACTTAAAACGACACTGTAGCTGAGAAGGAGAAAAAGGAAAAAGAAAAAGAAAAAGAAAAGGTAAAAGAAAAGAAAGAAAGGGGAAAAAGGAAAGAAAAGTACCCGGGGATAACTCGAAATTAGGGTAAGTGATCGAGAGTCAATATTGACCTGCGGATAAATCCCAGGAATTTAATTTCATATTATTTTAGTGGAAAATGACCCGAATTTATATAATTGTGTAGTGTTACTATAGAGCCCGAATGAGAGCCGATTTAGCTCCGATTTTCGTACCCCGCATCATATTGGGTGTCACGCCCCGAAAGCGCGAAAAAATGAGACTAATTTAAACTTTTTATCCATTAATTATGTTGTTTTCCTGTCCATGTCTAGATTTAAAATCTTTTTCATTTTCTAGGATCTCATTACATTACATACATTCTGTATATATATATATATATATATATATATATATATATATATATATTTACAACTATTACATCCCGACTATTATATACAATAGTGTCTATTCTGTATCACATGTCTAGAATACGAGTAAGACTGTACCTTAGGTTACGAAAGTATCTGATGAAAGCTCGGACTACCTTGTCAACGACCACAGTCTCGTATGTGCAGTAGATTTGCTATAGATAATCTGGGAGATGGAGATGAGGAGGGTGAGTTTTTTAGACTCAGTAAGAGATACATTTAAAATAGCTTTAAATACTCAAAACATGGTAAAACTCATGGTTCTACAAATCAGAATAAACATGTACTGGAGTAGAGACGCTTACATTTCATAAAAGCAGTAAAAACATGCTTAAATCATAAGTTTACACATCATACATCTTTTTGGTAAAACTCATGTATAGTATGCATATCACGTCGTGTAAACAAGTAAAAAAAAATCTCAAAACTTAATCATGCATATCATAACATGCTTATCACTTTGGAAATGAAATCATATTGTCATATGCACATTTCGTAAAACATACTTATAGCAACCTTTAAAATCTCATCATAGAAAATCTGTGCTCAATAAAATCATAAAACAGGTAGCATGAAATGTGTGAAAACATATATATATATATATATATATCATTCCGTCAATTCATCGTGTAGGGTCAAGCAATCGTCTGATATACTAGTCCCGAAGGACATCATACATCTGGTCCCTTAGGACGTTCATCTTAGGTACATATGGAAATTGTACAGGGGAGCCATAGGACTGGACCAGGGTCGTACGTCGCCCTATCTCTCGTGCACCACTAAATGGGGACTATACGCACGAACTCACGTGCATCACCAAGTGTGGACTATGCGCACGTTTCTCATATCAAGTCAGAGCCTACCCGTTCTTTGGTCATCGGCTAGGTAGATCCTCGATCGTCTCCATACGAGATCGACCCCAGATCCTCTGACTATCATCATAACATGCCTTTTTACCCCACAAAAATCATTTTAGGCCTCTTACCCATTTTATTGAAATCATTTCGGCCCTCATACCCGTGTATTAAAAATCATTATGGGACCTTAACCCGATTTTCATAAATCGTTATGGGACTCTAACCCGTTTCTCATAGAAAACATGGTTTTCATAAATCAGTACGGGACTCTAGCCCGTTTCTCATAGAAAACATAGTTTTCATAAATCATTGCGGGACTCTAGCCCGTGTAAATATGGAAAACATAGTTATAGTAGTTATTTCTTGGGACTCATACCCGTACTGTGAAAATATAGCTTAAAAGCTGTTTTGGGACTTTAACCCGTAATCTCACATGAAAACACTATGCTTTCGTTTCAAAAGTGAAAAATCACTTTTATAAACATATATGTTGTAATAATGTATCTCATATATATAAATCATGCTGAAAACTCGAGAAATGGTTTTGGCTTCGGTTTGAATACAGTTGGAAATCCATTTTGTAAAATCTCATTCAATTCTCATACATAAACATTTGGTAAGGATGAAGGAGTACAAACGGTACTCTAAATTATATCCCTTACTTCTTAGAGACTGATGTAGAGCACTTTCCTCGATGCTCGAATTTACCTCGTAAAACATGTCGATAGACCGAGCTGCTGCAAAACAAGTTCAACTTATCACATATGGCTTAAATTCGTTTCAACATATCCAAGTATGTGATTATATCGAAGCTTTGGCCAAAAGTTGACTTTTATCGATTTTACTCTTTTTGCTCGGTTTTATTGGTATAAACCTCGTTTTAATCGTATTCAACTTAATAAATAATTTCTCATATTTACTACTGTCAATTTAGCTAATTGTCCCAATTTCTCTCTTATTGGGCCCGATTGCACCTTAATGGGCCTTAATCCATTTTAAGCTCGTTTCCACTTATTAATTCTTTCATCAAGGCTTATTTGGGCTCACTGGGTCCATCAGTACTTATTGGACCTTTTTCTAAACTTTTGAATAGCTTGTATATCATTTACGACAATTTAATTAAAAATCTCATTTTAATCTACTAAATGCGGAATTTAATCCGTAACTCGTAAAATAAATCCTTAATACGCGATAATTACATAAATTGTCATAAATGAGCTTTACTTACCCGAAATTATGCAATGGTGCGTAAATCGAAGTTCGATCGGCTTACGTACGCGATTTATCGTCGAACTGCATAATTATATATATTTAATTTCAGGTAAATTTTCGATCAAATATAATTTAAATAAATTTCTCGAAAATTAAATCGATCACTTTTGACCTCTTACCGACTTACCCGAAGTTAGGTGTATCCTCGAAAATTTTTCCCTTTTCCCTTTTTCTCTTGTTCTTTCCTTTTTCTCCTTTTTTCCCTTCTTTCATGGCTGAACCGGTTCAGTCAGTTCAGACCGGTTCAGTCCGATTCATTCCGACTCGGTCGGTTCGGTGCTTTGCCGATCGGTTCTTTGCCGACTTCCATCGCCAGCAACTCCGCGGGACCTCGCGAAGCTCGGATCTGGCCTCGATTTTGCAATGGCTGGCCGAAAAGTGGCCGGTCCGACCTCTTCTCCCTCGTCGTCGGTGGTGTCTTTCGTTTTCGTCGTTTTCAACCGTTTTCGGCGTCGACGGTGGCAGATCGGACCTCCTCCTAAACGGTGGCGAGGCCCTCTCTCTTCCTCCAACCTTCGTCTGTCGCCGTTCTCTCTTTTTCTCCATCTTTCTCTCATTTCTCTCTTTCTCACTCTTTCTCTCGGTTTCTCTCTTTCTCCCTCTTTCTCTCGTCGGTCGTCATTTCTTCCTCCACTATCGGTGCTGACGAGCTCGGGCGGTTCGGCTCTCTCCCTTGGTCGGTTCTTCGGTGGTGGCTCGTGGCTGAGGCAGACGGGGCTGGTGTAGGTTCATGGGTTTTGTCTTCTGTTTCCTTCAATTCTCCAAATCCCGATTTCCAGTTTCAATTTTGTTTTTTTTTTTATACTTTATTATTATTTTATTATATTTTATTATATTATATTTTATTATATTTTATTTTAATCAAATAAAATATAATAAAATACCTAAAATATCTCAAAAATCATATTTTATTTTATTAATTAATTAATTTAATTTATTTAATTTATTTTAACTTTTTCGGTGTATTTTTCGCATATTTTAGAGATAATGTCCCGGGCGAAAATTACGAAAATTAGTAATATCTTCGTATCTTGACCAATTGGACTCGAAATTTCATAATTTCTTTTTTTCATCAAGATTTCCTAAATCCATATGTTTAATGAAATTTTCTTATCGAATTTACATCGAAATTAGGATCTTTTGACCATTTTACCCTTCTACACGTTTGAGATCAATTTATATCGATTTTCCTTCTCGGACTTACTATCTTTTCTCATTTAAATTTTGTATATTTTGTCCAACGATTTAAATCCCTTTAATTTAATTTACTGCTCCTCATTTATCATGTTCTTTATTTTCATACCTCCACTACATCGTTCACATTCATATGTTCTAAATCATCCGTCTTATGATTCCAAATGATGAACATAGTGTGAAAAATTTGGGTTTCACATTTCTCCCCACCTTTTAAGAATTCAGTCCTCTGAATTCAAGCTGGTCCATCAACTACGAGAGAGTAGTTCTCCTTCATTTGGCTCTCTAGTTCCTAAGTGACTTCTTCTATCTTGTGGTGTTACCAGAGAACCTTTACTAGTAGAATAGTCTTAAATCGTAGCACTTCCTCTTTTTTTCGAAGCGTACTATACCCTTCATCGGTGACACCTTAACAAATACGGAGTCCCCAACTTGAAATTCAAGAGGACGTCTGTGCACATCGGCATAACTTTTCTATGCGGTCCTCAATCTGTCACATATGAGCTGAACACCCTTAGTTGCCTGTTCCATTAAATCGAGAGCAAGGTGCATCTAGGATAATGGGACTCCTTCAGAATGCTCTGTCTCAAGGTGTCATCATGTGGCACACAGATACGACCTCGGTACCTCAGTAATCCATCATCACTGATCGTAAACTCAGACTGCGATCTCTCCTCTGCCTGGCTAACCATATCCAGTAACCTCTAATCGTTTCGCTATCCAGCTCTAATCTAGTCTAGTATACTTGGTTCAATCTGTAAGCTAGCCATGTATCCATGCTCAATCTCATCCATACTGATCCTGAGTTCGACGAAATTGTTCCAATAAGTCTCACTCTTTAATCATTATGTAGGACATCATACTTTTTTTACTCAAGGCGTCGACTACCACGTTCGCCTTACCAGGATGATATAAAATCTTGCAGTCATAAACCTTAAGGAGCTTTATCCATCTCCGATGTCTCATATTCAGCTCCTTCTGATTACACAAGTACTTAAGACTCTTGTGGTCAGTGAAGGTCTGAAATTTCTCTCCATACAATTAATGCCGCCATATCTTGAGTGCAAACACTACTGTAGCTAACTCCAAGTCATGAGTGGGATAATTATGCTCGTGATCCTTTAGTTGACGAGATCCATAAGCTACTACTCTACCATGCTACATAAGCACATAGCCGAGACCCTGGTGGGAAGCATCACTGAATACCACATATCCCCCCAGAACCACTCTAAATGGTCAAGACTGGTGCCATAGTCAATCGACGTTTGAGCTCTTGTAAGCTCTGCTCACATTATTCAGACCATATAAACTGAACCTCTTTACGGTTTAGTCTGGTTAATGGAGCTGTTATCCGTGAAAACCCTTCGACAATCCGTCAGTAATACCATGTTAATCCCAATAAGCTTTTGACCTCCGTGACTGTCCTCAGTCTTTCTCATCTCAATGCAGCATCTACCTTGGACGGATCTACTGACACCCCATCCTTAGATACCACATGTTCGAGGAATGCAATCTGATCTAGCCAGAAAGTACACTTACTGAATTTACCATATAGTTTCTTCTCACGGAGAGTCCGAAGCATAATCCTCAAATGTTGTTTGTGCTCTTCCCGGGATCCATAATAAATCAAGATGTCATTGATGAATACTATCACCAATCTATCCAAGTATTCTCGAAAGACATCGTTTATAAGACTCATGAATATAGCTGGGGCATTAGTCAATCTAAAAGGGCATAACTAGGAACTCGTAGTGCCCATATCGGGTCCGAAATGCTGTCTTCAGTACATCAGCCTCCTTAATCCTTAGCTGATGCTAACCCGATCTCAAGTCTAAGCTCGAAAACACTGAAGCCCCTCTCAGCTGATTAAATAAGTCGTCAGTCATTGACAGGGTGTACTTATTCTCAACTGTTGCTTTATTCAAAAGCCTGTAATCTATACATAGATAGAAACTACCATCATTCTTTCTGGCAAATAGTACTGGTGCACCGCATGGTGACACACTAGGCCTTATAAACCCCTTATCGAGTAATCAGTACAACTGCTTCTTTAATTCTTCTAACTCTACCAATGCCATTCGATAAGGTGGCTTAGAGATGGGTTGAGTATCTAGTATTAGCTCAATGGCAAACTCAACTTCTCTCTCTGGTGGTAACCCCGATAAGTCCTTTGAGAATACTTCGGGTAACTCACATACCATCGAAACATCCTATATACTTAGTGGTTCCGACTCTTATCAGAAATGAAGGCAATGTATCCTACACACAATCAAACATCATACGTCAATCTCATGCATAAACATTATATCATTTCATTACTCTAACACTATGCACTTTCATTACTTTCTAATAAACATACACTGAACTTTTCTGGTAAGGAGAAAGTTAAGGTCTTAGTGTAGCAGTCTAAACTTACACAATTGGTAGCTAACCAATTCATGCCTAATATTATATCAAAGTCTTGCATATTCAACCATACTAGATCTGCTAACAACTTCTTATCTCCTACCATTATATCGCAAGCTTTACATATCATATCTGTTTTTTGTATCTCGTGCATAGGTGTACTTATGTGCAACATGTAATCTAATGACTCCAGGTTTCTTATGAAACTTACATGCAAATTGTGGTGACACAAACGAGTGTGTGGAACCTGGGTCAAACAGTACATGTGTTTCTTGATTACAAACAAGGAGAGTACCTTGGATAGAATCAGAGGATGTATTTGTTGTCTCCTGGCCAGGGACATACACTCGACCTTGGGAGACAGGCTTCTTGCCCTTATCCATGGTTGTAGCTCTTCTCTGTGGAGCCTGAGCCGGTCTCTCTGTCTGTCTAGGTGTCTCACAAGGTTCCTGAGATCTCATAACTAGATTCTCTCTCATCAGGTGTCTTGCTTCACCATATCTGTAGCAAGTAAATGTACCTGCGCGGTAAGGTCCAGTGTGAATATTGCCACATGTCCTGCACCGTGGCACTCTTATCTCAGGGCCTCTAATCATACCTGCGATACCAACCAAAGTCTTGGGCTTACCAGCCCCTATCTGAGGTCCTTCCACCCTCTATCTCTTGGGCTAATCCCTTCTCAAATCATGTCGAGAAGTAACTGCTCTCTTCCTCTTAACTCTTATTGATCTCCTGAAACCATGCTCTGCTTGAGGAACGTCTAAGCCCCTCTCTATCTCCTGGTTTCGCCTCAGAGCATCTCTAAAATCTACGATATTCTGACCCAACAATTTATCTCTGATCCCGAATCTCAATCCTGCCAAAAATCTCTCTGTCCGATGCTCGGGATCTTTAACTGTCTCTAGATTGTATCTCATTAGGGTTGTAAATTTGTTCTCATACTTGTCTACTTTAGAACTTCCCTGTTACAAATCCAAAAACTCTGCATGCATCTTCTTTCGAGCTACAAGCAATACATACTGCTCTCAGAATGCGACTAAGAAAGAATTCCATGTGATCTCTAAGGGATCCTTGGCTAATATCGTCTGTATCGATCTCCACCAGAACTTAGCCTGTCCTTTTATCATTTAACCTGTCATAGTCACTCTCTCCCTATCAGTACACCCCAAAAATGAAAATATCACCCCAATATCAATGATTCACTCCTCAGCCTTAACCGGGTCCTTAGGCCCTGTGAACTCTAGAGGATGCATACTCAAGAAAATCTCACACCCTCTGAGTCTCTCTATCATCCCTATACTGGGGAACTGCTGGCTGAGGGCTGGGGCTACTGGAAGAACTGGTGGGGGAGGAGGATTAGGCGTAAGAGTAGCTGTCTCCGTACCAGGTGTACGTACTCCAAACTGTTGGGTAAACGTAGTGGTAAAGGTTGTAATAAGTCTTCCCCTCATACCCTATACTATCTCCTCGAGCCTCCTTATTCTATCAGTAGGGCTCTCAGGTTGAGGGGGAGATGGTGGAGCGGGTTGAGCTCGTCTCTGTGAACGGTCCCGTCTACCACTCATGATTAGCGATCTAATATTTGCACATAATCCATAAATTAAGTCATAATTTGACAAGTAAGCTTACCTGATTACCAGACATGCATAAACACATTGGGATGTAATACACTCTTATTACTAGACACGACAGTACTACACAATATTTACTCTGATACCAAGCCAACTGTCACGCCCCGGAAGCACAGAAAAATGGGACTAATTTAAACTTTTTATCCATTAATTATGTTGTTTTCCTGTCTATGTCTAGATTTAAAATCTTTTTCATTTTCCAGGATCTCATTACATTACATACATTCTGTATATATATATTTATATATATATAACCATTTACAACTATTACATCCCGACTATTATATATAATAATGTCTATTCTGTATCACATGTCTGGAATACGAGTAAGACTGTACCTCAGGTTACGAAAGTATCCGATGAAAGCTCGGACTACCTTATCAATGACCACAGTCTCGTATGTGCAGTAGATTTGCTATAGATAATCTGGGAAATGGAGAGGAGGGGGTGAGTTTTTCAGACTTAGTAAGAGATACATTTAAAATAACTTTAAATACTCAAAACATGGTAAAACTCATGGTTCTACAAATCAGCATAAACATGTACTGGAGTAGAGACGCTTACATTTCATAAAAGCAGTAAAAACATGCTTAAATCATAAGTTTACACATCATGCATCTTTTTGGTAAAACTCATGTATAGTATCATATCACGTCGTGTAAACAAGTAAAAAGCATATCAAAACTTAATCATGCATATCATAACATGCTTATCACTTTGGAAATGAAATCGTATTGTCATATGCACATTTCGTAAAACATATTTATGGCTACCTTTAAAATCTCATCATAGAAAATCTGTGCTCAATAAAATCATAAAACAGGTAGCATGAAATGTGCAAAAACATATATATATATATCATTCCGTCAATTCATCGTGTAGGGTCAGGCAATCGTCTGATATACTAGTCCCGAAGGACATCATATATCTGGACCCTTAGGACGTTCATCATAGGTACATATGGCCATTGTACAGGGGAGCCGTAGGACTGGATCAGGGTCGTACACTGCCCTATCTCTCGTGCACCACTAAATAGGGACTATACGTACGAACTCACGTGCATCACCAAGTGTGGACTATGCGCACGTTTCTCATATCAAGTCAGAGTCTGCCCGTTCTCTGGCCGTCGGCTAGGTAGATCATCGATTGTCTCCATACGAGATCGACCCCAGATCCTCTGACTATCGTCATATCATGCCTTTTTACCCCACAAAAATCATTTTAGGCCTCTTACCCATTTTATTAAAATCATTTCGGGCCTCATACCCGTGTATTAAAAATCATTACGGGACTCTAACCCGATTTTCATAAATCGTTACGGGACTCTAACCCGTTTCTTATAAAAAAAATATGGTTTTCATAAATCATTACGGGACTCTAGCCTTTTCTCATAGAAAACATAGTTTTCATAAATCATTGCGGGACTCTAGCCCGTGTAAATATGGAAAGCATAGTTATAATAGTTATTTCTTGGGACTCATACCCGTACCGTGAAAATATAGCTTAAACGTTGTTTCGAGACTTTAACCCGTAATCTCACATGAAAACACTATGCTTTCGTTTCAAAAGTGAAAAATCACTTTTATAAACATATATGCTGTAAAAATGTATCTCATATATATAAATCATGCTGAAAACTCGAGAAATGATTTTGGCTTCGGTTTGAATACAGTTGGAAATCCATTTCGTAAAATCTCATTCAATTCTCATATATTAACAGTTGGTAAGGATGAAGGAGTACAAACGCTACTCTAAATTATATCCCTTACTTCTTAGCGACTGATGTAGAGCACTTTTCTCGATGCTCGAATTTACCTCGTAAAACATGTCGATAGACCGAGCTGCTGCAAAACAAGTTCAACTTATCACATATGGCTTAAATTCGTTTCAACATATCCAAGTATGTGATTATATCGAAGCTTTGGCCAAAAGTTGACTTTTATCGATTTTACTCTTTTTGCTCGGTTTTATCGGTATAAACCTCGTTTTAATCATATTCAACTCAATAAATATTTTCTCATATTTACTACTGTCAATTTAGCTAATTGTGTCAATTTCTCTCTTATTGGGCCCGATTGCACCTTAATGGGCCTTCATCCATTTTAAGCCTGTTTCCACTTATTAATTCTTTCATCAAGGTATATTGGGCTCATTGGGCCCATCAGTACTTATTGGGCCTTTTTCTAAACTCTTTGAATAGCCCGTATATCATTTACGACAATTTAATTAAAAATCTCATTTTAATCCACTAAATGCGGAATTTAATCCGTAACTCGTAAAATAAATCCTTAATACGCGATAATTACATAAATTGTCATAAATGAGCTTTACTTACCCGAGATTATGCTATGGTGCGCAAATCGAAGTTCGATCGGCTCACATACGCGATTTATCGTCAAACTGCATAATTATATATATTTAATTTTGGGTAAATTTTCGATCAAATATAATTTAAATAAATTTCTCAGAAATTAAATCGGTCACTTTTGACCTCTTACCGACTTACCCGAAGTTCGGTGTATCCCCAAAAATTTTTCCCTTTTCCCTTTTTCTCTTTTTCTTTCCTTTTTCTCCTTTTTTCCTTCTTTCTTGGCTGAACCGGTTCGGTCCAGTTCGAACCGGTCCGGTTCAGTCCGGTTCATTTTGGCTCGGTCAGTTCTTCATCGGCTTCCATAGCCAGCAGCTCCGCGGGACCTCGCGAAGCTCGGATTAGGACTCGGTTTCCCCATGGCTGGCCGAAAAGTGGTCAGTCCGGCCTCTTCTCCCTCGGCGTCGGTGGTGTCGTTCGTTTTCATCGTTTTCAGCCATTTTCGACGTCGACGGTGTCAGATCGGACCTCCTCCTGGAAGGTGTCGAGGCCCTCTCTCTTCCTCCAACCTTCATCCGTCGCCGTTCTTCCTCTTTCTCTCGGTTTCTCTCTTTCTCACTCCTTCTCTCAGTTTCTCTCTTTCTCACTCTTTCTCTCGTCGGTCGCAGTTTCTTCCTCCACTATCGGTGCCGACGAGCTCGGGCGGTTCGGCTCTCTCCCCTGGTCGGTTCTCCGGTGGTGGCTCGTGGCTCATGGCTGAGGCAGACGAGGCTGGTGCGGGTTCATGGGTTTTGTCTTCTGTTTCCTTCGATTCTCCAAATCCCAATTTCCAGTTTCAATTTCATTTTTTTTATATATACTTTATTATTATTTTATTATATTTTATTTTAATCAAATAAAATATAATAAAATACCCAAAATATCTCAAAAGTCATATTTTATTTTATTAATTAATTAATTTAATTTATTTTAACTTTTTCGATGTATTTTTTGCATATTTTCGGGATAATGTTCCGGGCGAAAATTATGAAAATTAGTAATATCTTCGTATCTTGACCAATTGGACTCAAAATTCCATAATTTCTTTTTTTTCGATCAAGATTTCCTAAATCCATATTTTTAAAGAAATTTTCTTATCGAAATTACACCGAAATTAGGATCTTTTGACCATTTTACCCTTCTACACGTTTGGGACCAATTTATACCGATTTTCCTTCTCGGACTCACTATCTTTTCTCATTTAAATTTCGTATTTTTCGTCTAACGATTTAAATCCCTTTAATTTAATTTACTGCTCCTCATTTATCCTGTTCTTTATTTTCATACCTCCACTACATCATTCACATTCATATGTTCTAAATCATCCGTCTTATGATTCCAAATGATGAACATAGTGTGAAAAATCTGAGTTTCACATTGGGTAAGTACATTTTAATTACGATAATATGAGTCCTTAAATGCAGAGTAAAGATTATTTTACGGAATTTACGGATTAATTCTGCATAAAAAGAATTTTATTCAAAATTTCAAATTAATTATCGTAAATAGTATCCGGACTATCCAATGAGTTTGGAACGAAGCCCGATGATTATTGATAAATCAAATGAGCCCAGTAAACCTGAAGAAGGTATTTAAAAAGTGGAAACGGGCTGAAAAAGGGGGTCGAGGCCCATTAAAGTGAGATCGAGCCCAATAGAGTAAAACGGGCCCAGTGCTTTAGATTCGATTAATAAGAGTGAAATACCGATCAGTATATTTGAACTGGAAACCATGTGGTTATATGCAGCTCCGTAGACGAGCGAATTGGACTGAGAGACCTGGTACGATCGAGTCGGGATAAGCTCGCACGTGATTTTAGGTAGGAGAATTTTACGAACTGCTAGAGGTAACTTTACGCAATTTCGACATCATTTACATTCCCTAAAGTTGTCTGAAGTGTCTAGATTTACGATAAGAATTTTAGTGCCTCGGATGGGTAAATTACCAAAATACCCTTGTTAAGGGTAAAATTTCAAAATTTAGAAAAAGTTGAGAGGAGCAAGAACAAGAGGTTCCTGCTTGTTCTTGAGGTGTTTTGACACGTGCATGAGTAGGCTGGCTAACTTTGAATAAAATGCACAGCATTGCATAACTTTAATCAATGTGGATTTTCTCTGAAATTGATTTGAGAAATGTAGCCGCCTACATGATTTTCTAGAAAAGTGACGTGCTAGAGCACAGCTCACATGCGTTTTGATTTGTGTGATGCATGCATTAGTGCTGGAGCAAAAGCTCGCACTAGAGTTTTACATGCATAGGTGCTGGAGTCTAACTCGCACCAGATTTTCATATGATTTCGTGACAGGGTGCCGGAGCCTAGCTCGCACCAGATTTTCACATAATTTGTGTAACAGAGTGCTAGAGCTTAGTTCACACTAGTTTTACTTGATTTCATGAGACTGCTGGAGCATCGTTCGCACTGATTTTATGAGAACATGAGATGAGCCGTGCTTGGAGCGTCGGGTAGACTGTGTGTCAAGCCGATTAAATAGGCTCGCACGTGCATTTTGAGACAGGGTATGAGTATGGATATGAGATATGGGCCCATGGAGTACGTTGTACCGTGTAAGTAGCATGGAGTACGTTGTAACGTGCTGGGATTGATTATGTGGCATCTTCGGATGCGAGTGGCATCTCAGGATGCGTGGCATCTTCGGATGCGAGTGGCATCTTTGGATGTGAGTGATCGGACAAGGCCGACAGGATGGACTGACCTAACTCCCAAGGCGATCCCCGATTGTAGTGAGACCCCGCACACTAGGATCTGTGTAACAGTGGGATCACAATGACATATGGCCATCGTCCTAGTTATTTGCCTGAGATATACATATATTGCCTAGTCTCGCATGTTGATGATTTTGAGAAACACATTTTGTGGATTTTTAAGTGAGTCTGGATCACCCGAGGGAGGGGTTGGATCCTGACTGAGACATGATTTTGATGATAATGACACTGAGTTTTAAACCAAAACTTACATGACGTTATTTTACATGTTATTTAAGCTCATGCGTGATATAAACTCTCGCATGTTACTATCGCTTTGAAAAGCATTTGATTTCATATTTTTGTGTGAGTCAGGAACACCCGAGGGAGGGGTTAAGTCCTGACTGTGTTATGAAATTTTAACGAGAATGAAATTATTTAAATGGATTTGCATGATGAGTTTCCATGCTTTTTGAAATCCATATGTGCACTTGTTTTACATGACATCATGAATCATAGTATCTGTTTTGAAATGTGTGGAGAATGGGTGGTTTATGCATGGCACTACGTTCATGTAGGTTGTATGGTTATCTACTTGTTCGTAGGATTACCTTACTGAGCTTAATGTGCTCACCCCTTTCATTTTCTCACACAGATTTCTTTCAGTAGACCTTGAGGAGACTAAGTACTGCATTCCAGACATCCACTGCTGCCCATCTTTTGAGGTATATACACGTTGTATAAATATTTTATCTAAATAACATAAGCACAATATTATATTTTGTATTGACACTGGGATGTATAGACTGGGTACATATTGTAAAGAAATGAAAAGAAATTAGTGCATAACGTATGAGTTAATATTTTAATTTAAATTGTGCACTATCTGTAAAATGTATGGTAATGATATGGGCACTGACACACAGCCCAATTATTAGTAGTGGTTGGTCACGATCAGAGGTCAGGTAAATATAAAAGAAAAACGAAAAATTTACTCTGATTTTTGGGTAATTTTGGGTCATGACAAAATGTGGTATCAGAGCGAAATTGGTTTGATGTGTGTCTGTGCCAGTAATTAGGAAATTACATCCTCGTGTTACTGTGCTTGGTTAGATACAATCGTGTATATTGAGATGGGTTTTAACTAAGAAATGGTTGTCAATGCAGGAATATAGGCATTATGCCTATTACCCGTAGCGGTAGAGGAGGTCGGGCACGAGGCAGAGGCCGTAGAGGTAGGCTTGCAACTACTGGACGTGCCGAGTTGCCTCATGAGACTCAGGAGGAGGCTGAGGTAGATACCGGGGTTGAGCATGCCCCATAGGGTCCTGCAGAGAGGGATACTGCAGAGAGACCTGCTGAGACGACTGAGGCGCATTTCGCTAGGATAGAATAGATCCTCGAGATGATTATGGAGTTATTTATGCAGTCAGTGCAGGGAGTTAGAGGTGGACACGGTGATGCTGGACAAGCAGCTGCTCCTGATGCACCTGCTCAACCAGTTTAGGATGCGGATATTCCTACACCCCCACCAATCCAGCACACAGATTCTCCTGTTGCCTCACAGCAGAGTATTACAGATTGGGATTATAGTTGTGACATGGACAGACTGCGACAGTTTCAGAAGTTCAGACCGTCAGCATTTAGTGGGGCAAAGGACCCAGTAATAGCTGAGGATTGGTTGAGTGAGATGGATAAGCTATACGGGTTCTTTGAGTGTACCCCTACTGAGATTGTAGCGTTTGCTGCATTTATGTTTAGGGGATCGGCAGAACATTGGTAGAAGTCCACCAGACAGATTCTTAGAGCCAAACATACAGAGATTAGCTGGGAGCTATTTCTGGAGGCCTTTCAGAGGCAGTACGTCTCGGATACAGCGCAACAGAAGCTGCAAACTGAGGTTTTGACTTTAACCCAGGGGAGTAGATTGGTAGATGAGTATGAGACAAGGTTCATCTCCGTGGGCAGATATGATCTGGATACTATGGGTAGTGAGGTTAAGAAGGTCTAGAGATTTATTGATGGA
The DNA here is from genome assembly GCA_033439115.1 of Firmiana major. NCBI lineage: Eukaryota > Viridiplantae > Streptophyta > Magnoliopsida > Malvales > Malvaceae > Firmiana > Firmiana major. The sequence continues at coordinate 70,539,700 of CM065898.1, read as the reverse complement.
TTGAGGCTAGTGATCAGATCTAGATTGATTCCTTTGGTTGTCCCGACTTACGAGGAGGCAGTGAGCAGGACGCAGTTGATAGAGCAGAATTTTGAGAGGATTGCCTCAGAGTTCGGGAAGGCTGGCAAAGTTAGAGAGAGAAAGAGACCAGTAGGAGACAAAGGTATTGTGATAGGCGGTCACGACCTACGACTGAGAGATGCAGTAGGTGTGGTAGATATCACGATGATAGACCCTATTTTGGTACCATAGTGGTATGTTTCAGATGCAGAAAGCCCGGACATGTGATTAGAGAATGTCCAGAGATAGTTGAGAATACCCCTCAGAAGGGCAAGGGTTCAGAGAGGGCTCCCGGTGAGACTTCTGCACAGCGGAGGAAAGCGACAGCGATAGAGAAGGGGAAGCATGTGATCGGTACAAGGCGAGTGCATGCTCTAGACCAGGATACGACAGATCAGTCGTCAGATGTAGTGAAAGGTACTATTCTAATCTATGATTTAGAAGCATATGTGTTAATAGATCCTAGTTCTACGCATTCATTTGTATCGCCTTTGTTTGCATGTAAATTGTGTAATTATGTAAAACCTACCCCTCTGAGTAGTAAGCTGTCAATAATTACACCCATGAACACTAGTCAATTAGTGGAGTATGTATTGAGGACTTGTGAGCTGAAATTAGGTGGCAGAGTGATGACAGTCGATCTAATCTTGATGCACATGAGAGACTTTGATGTAATCCTAGGAATGGATTGGTTGGCTGCTAATCGAGCTATTTTAGATTGTTTTGCTAAGACAGTCACATTTCATACTCCAGAAAAATGTATTGTGCAATTTCCTTGAAGTTAATTAGAATGAGAATTTTGTAAAAGTATGAATGAATGATGTACTAATTGGATGAATAATGTTTTGAAGGTTATATTACGTATGTGGTAGATACGGCTAAGGCACGTCCAGAATTGATAGACATTTCAGTAGTCAGAGAATTTTCAGATGTCTTTTCGGATGAGTTATCAGGGTTACCGCCAGTAAGGGAGACAGAATTCAGTATTGATTTAACACCTGGTACAGAGCCGATATCTAGACCACCGTACAGGATGGCTCCAGTTGAGTTGGAGGAGTTGAGGAAACAGTTACAAGAATTATTAGAGAAGGGATTCATCAGACCGAGTGTATCGCCGTGGGGAGCACCGGTTCTGTTTGTAAGGAAGAAGGATATGAGCCTTCGATTGTGTATCGACTACCGATTATTGAACAAGGCTACCATCAATGAGAGTTCGGGATGGAGACATACCCAGGACAGATTTTCGCACCCGTTATGGTTAATTTGAGTTTATGGTTATGCCATTTGGGTTGACGAACGCTCCCGTAGCTTTTATGTCATTGATGAATGAAGTGTTTTGGCCTTATTTGGATCGATTTGTAATAGTGTTCATCGATGACATCCTGGTTTATTCGAGATCCAGAGAGGAGCATGAGCAGCACCTGAGGATTGTAGTGCAGACCCTTCGTGAGAAGCAGTTGTATGCTAAACTCAGTAAGTGTGACTTTTAGCTTGAGCAGATCTCTTTTTTAAGACATACTGTGTCGAGGGATGATGTGTCAGTGGACCCATCTAATATTGAGGCAGTAGTTTAGTGACAGAGGCCTCAGACAGTTACAGAGATCAGGAGCTTTCTGGGTTTAGCTGGATATTATAGACGGTTTTTGGAGGGGTTTTCGAGGTTGGCTGCTCCATTGACATATCTCACTCGAAAGAGTGTAGCATTTGAGTGAGACGACAGATGTGAGGAGAGTTTTCAGGAGCTAAAGCGTCGATTGACCACTGCTCCAATTCTCACAATTCCTACCAGCTTAGGAGGTTTTTCTGTTGACACAGATGCTTCTTACCAAGGACTGGGCTGTGTATTGATTCAGGACGGGAAGGTAGTCGCTTATGGATCCAGGCAGCTGAGGGATCATGAGAGGAACTACCTGACCCATGACTTAGAGTTGGCGACCATAGTGTTTGCATTGAAGATATGGCGCCACTATCTATATGGTGAGAAATTTCAAATATTTACCAATCACAAAAGCCTCAAGTATCTGGTCTCGCAAAAGGAATTGAACATGAGACAGAGAAGGTGGCTTGAGCTTCTGAAAGATTATGATTGTGCGATTCTATACCACCCGGGTAAGGCGAATGTAGTGGCTGATGCGTTGAGCAGGAAGCATCTCGGGTTGGTTTCGTATATGATGGTACGGGAACATAAGTTGTTAGAGCAGTTTGCGAGCCTCAGTTTGGATGTAACCCCGCCTGATGCTGATAGTGGGTATATGATTGCTAGCCCGTGGTTAAAGTCAGATTTGATGGATAGGATCCGACAGGCTCAGCGTGATGATCAGTAATGTATTGAGATAGTCAAGCAGATGCAGGGGGTATTGAGACTGAGTTTGAGTTGAGTTCGGATGGATTACTGAGGTTCCAAGACATGATATTTTTTCTCCAAGGATCCTGAGATTAGGAGGTTGATCTTGACAGAGGCTCATTCGTCGAGGCATACCTTGCATCCGGGTAGTACAAAGATGTATTAGAATCTCTGAAAGGTATACTGATGGTCGGGGATGAAGAGAGACATAGCAGAGTTTGTTGCGAGATGTCTCATCTGTCAGCAGGTGAAGGTAGAGCATCAGAAGCTTGCAGGGTTATTGCAGCCTCTACCTATACCGACTTAGAAGTGGGAGCATGTCACCATAGACTTTGTGATGAGTCTACTGAGGACTCGTAGAGGGAATGATGCCATATGGGTGATAGTTGACAGATTGACGAAGTCGGCACATTTCCTAGCTATGAGAGTCATCGATGCTCTGAGTCGATTGGCGGAGCTATATGTGCATGAGATTGTGAGACTGCATGGTGTCCCAGTGAGTATTGTATCAGACAAGGATTCCCGCTTCACTTCCTGTTTCAGGGAACACTTTCAGGAAGCTATGGGGACCCAGTTGAGATTCAGTACAGCTTTTCATCCACAGACAGATGGGCAGTCAAAGAGGACTATACAGACCCTTGAGGATATGTTGAGAGCTTGTGTACTTGATTTTAGAGGCTCCTGGGATGATCACCTACCACTTGCGGAGTTCGCCAACAATAACAGTTATCATTCAAGTATCGGGATGACACCATATGAGGCCTTGTATGGCCGTAGATGTCGTTCTCCTGTAGGATGGGAGGAGGTTGGTGACAGGCAGATATTCACTCCCGATTTGATACGTCAGGCCTCTAAGGATGTCCAGTTGATTTGTGAGAGATTGCGGAAAGCTCAGAGTCGACAAAAGAGTTACGTTGATAGGAGACGTAGACCACTAGAGTTTACAGAGGGTGAGTCGATGTTTTTGAGAGTTTCTCCTTCCAAGGGTATCATGAGGTTCGATAAGGAAGGTAAACTGAGCCCTCGTTTTATTAGACCCTTTGAGATTATGGAGCGAGTGGGAGATAAGGCCTATAGATTGGCATTGCCACCAGAGTTGGCAGGTGTACACAGTGTCTTCCACATTTCTATGCTTCGAAAGCACCATTCGGATCTGTCACATGTGATTCACTACGAACCGTTAAAGCTTAGTGACAGTATGACATATGTTGAGAGATCGGTTCAGATTTTGGATAGGAAGGAGAAGGTATTACGATCCAAGACGATCTCCCTGGTGAAGGTTCAGTGACAGTATCACACTCCGGAGGAAGCTACTTGGGAGCTAGAGAGCATGATAAGGAGAAGTACCCGGAGTTGTTTACCGACTGATTTGGTTCTAATTTGGAGGACCAAATTCTTTTAGTGGGGGAGATTGTGAGATCTGCATCTTTGTATGATATTCCTTATGATTTCCATATTGTAAGACATTATTATATGTTAATGGATTCATAAGATGGTTGATTCGGATTTGATAAATGTGGATGAAACGAAATAACATACGTAAAATCGAATAAGGATAAATTGGGAAAGCAGGGACCCAACAAGTTCGTTTAAGGAATTTAATCGAGTTGACTGAAAATAAGGAATTGAAAATAGGGCAAAGATTGTGGATTTATGAAAGAAAGTCGATTTAATTTGGTCCCGAACACGTGCAAGGGTAAAATGGTCAAAAGACCAAAATTCGGTATAAATTCAATAAGTAATTTTCATTTAAATATGGAATTTACGAAATCTAGATCAATAACGAGAAAAATAGTCAATTTCGAGTCCAATTGATCTAGATATAAATTTATTGAAATTTATGGGAATTAATCAGAATTAATTCCGAATTAATCGGGATTTTTAATTTGAAAAATTATCCCAAAAATAATCGAAAAATATACTGGAAAGATGAAAATAGACCGATAAATCCATTTATTGATTAAATGGATAAAATAATATTTTTTTAGGATATTTTAGAGATATTTTGGGTATTTTTAATATATTTAATTGATTAAAATAATAATAAATTAATAAATAAATAAATCGAAAAATATGAAATCGGGGAGAGAGAAACCCGAAAAACCAACCCATCGAACTCGATTTTGCAACCCAACCTCGACGAGCCACCGACGGCCGACAAGCCCAGCTGACGGTCGGAGAAGGTAGAGGAGAGTCTGACGAGTCCATTGGTACCGGTAACGCGCGCCGACGGCACCGATTTCTGGCGAATCGGCGGACGAAAGATCCGAGGAGAAATCACATCGATCCTGACGAACCACGGTGTCCCAGCATCGATTCGACCCAGCCGAGCACTCCCCTGGCCGAGGCGGTTCTTTTGATCCCAGTGGCGGCCGACGAAATGGTCGGGATCGCCGGCGACATTGAAAGGCTGAAAACGGCACCGTAGCTGAGAAGGAGAAAAAGGAAAAAGAAAAAGAAAAGAAAGAAAGGGGAAAAGGAAAAAAAAGTACCCGGGGACGACTCAAAATTCGGGTAAGTGATCGAGAGTCGGGATTGACCTGCGGATAAATCCCGAGAATTCAATTTAATATTATTTATTGAAAAATGACTCGGATTTATATAATTGTGCAGTGTTACTACAGAGCTCGAACAAGAGCCGATTTAGCTTCGATTTTTATACCCCGCATCATATTGGATAAGTACATTTTAATTACGATAATATGAGTCCTTAAATGCGGAGTTAAGATTATTTTACGGAATTTACGGATTAATTCTGCATAAAAGGAATTTTATTCGAAATTTCAAAGTAATTATCGTAAATAATATCCGGATTATCCAATGAGTTTGGAATGAAGACCGATGATTATTGATAAACCAAATGAGCCCAGTAAACTCGAAAAAGGGATTTAAAAAGTGAAAATAGGCTGAAAAATGGGTCGAGGCCCATTAAAGTGCAATCGGGCCCAATAGAGTAAACGGGCCCAGTGCTTTAGATTCTATCAGTAAGAATGAAATACTGATCAGTATATTTGAACTAAAAATCATGTGGTTATATGCAGCTCCGTAGACGAGCAAATTGGACTGAGAGACCTGGTACGATCGAGTTGGGATAAGCTCGCTCGTGATTCCAAGTAAGGGAATTTTACGGACTGCTAGAGGTAACTTTACGCAATTTCGACATCATTTACATTCCCTAAAATTGTCTGAAGGGTTTAGATTTATGATAAAAATTTTAGTTCTCTGGATGAGTAAATTACCAAAACACCCTTGCTAAGGATAAAATTTTCAAATTTAGAAAAAGTTGAGAGGAGCAAGAACAAGAGGTCCCTGCTTGTTCTTGAGGTGTTTTGACACGTGCATGAGTAGGCTGGCTAACTTTTAAATAAAATGCACAGCATTGCATAACTTTAATCAATGTGGATTTTCTCTAAAATTGATTTAAGAAATGTAGTCGCCTACGTGATTTTCTAGAAATGTGACATGCTAGAGCTCAGCTCGCACGCGCTTTGATTTGTGTGATGCATGCATTAATAATGGAACAAAAGCTCGCACTAGAGTTTTACATGCATAGGTGCTGGAGTCTAACTCGCATCAGATTTTCATATGATTTCATGATAAGGTCCTGGAGCCTAGCTCGCACCAGATTTTCACATGATTTGTGAAACAGAGTGCTAGAGCTTAGCTCGCACTAGTTTTACTTGATTTGATGAGAGTGCTGGAGCATCGCTCGCACTGGTTTTATGAGAACATGCGATGAGTCGTGCTTGGAGCGTCGGGTAGACTGTGTGTCACGTCGATTAAATAGGCTCGCACGTGCATTTTGAGACAGGGCATGAGTATGGATATGAGATATGGGTCCATGGAGTATGTTGTACCGTGCAAGTAGCATGGAGTACGTTGTACCGTGCTGGGATTGATTATGTGGTATCTTTGGATACGTGGCATCTTCCGATGCGAGTGGCATCTTCGGATACGAGTGGCATCTTCAGATGCGAGTGGCATCTTCGGACAGGGCCAACAGGATGGATTGACCCACCTCCCGAGGCGGTCCCCGATCATGGTGAGACCCCGCACACTAGGATCCGTGTAGCAGTGGAATCACAAGGACATATGGCCATCGTCCTAGTTATTTGCCTGAGATATACATATATTGCCTAGTCTCGCATGTTGATGATTTTGAGAAACACATTTTGTGGATTTTTGTGTGAGTCTGGATCACCTGAGGGAGGGGTTGGATCCTGACTAAGACATGATTTTGATGAGAATGAAACTGGGTTTTAAACGAAAACTTGCATGACGTTATTTTCCATGCTATTTAAACTCATGCGTGATATAAACTCTCGCATGTTACTATCTCTTTGGAAAGCATTTGATTTCATGTTTTTGTGTGAGTCAGGAACACCTGAGGGAGGGGTTGAGTCCTGGCTGTGTTGTGAAATTTTAACGAGAATGAAATTATTTAAATGAATTTGCATGATGAGTTTCCATGCTCTTTGAAATCCATATGTGCACTTGTTTTACATGACATCATGAATCATAGCATCTGTTTTGAAATGTGTGGAGAAGGGGTGGTTTATGCATGGCATTATGTTTATGTAGGTTGTATGGTTATCTACTTGTTCGTAGGATTACCTTACTGAGGTTGATGTGCTCACCCCTTTCATTTTCTCACACAGATTTCTTTCAGTAGACCTTGAGGAGACTGAGTACTGCATTCCAGACATCCGCTGCTGCCCATCTTTTAAGGTATATACACGTATAAATATTGTATCTAAATAACATAATCACAATATTATATTTTGTATTGACACTGGGATATATAGACTAGGTACATATTGTAAAGAAATGAAAAGAAATTAGTGCATAACGTATGAGTTAATATTTTAATTTAAATTGTGCACTATCTGTAAAATGTATGGTGATGATATGGGCATTGACACACAGCCCAATTATTGGTTGTGGTTGGTCACGATCAGAGGTCAGGTAAGTATAAAAGAAAAACGAAAAATTTACTCTGATTTTTGGGTAGTTTTGGGTCGTGACATTACCAACCCTAATCCCTTTCTTGATCTAGAACATAACATTAAATTAGTTATACGTAAAACCTAAAGCTTGATCTAATTGGCTAATGGCTTTAGGGTTATTGTTGATCCAATAAGGGATATTGCAGCGTTTGCTGTGGCGACCACTGTGAATAGGATGATGGCAAATATCTCTTAATTAATTACTTTCACCGAAAAATATAAACTTGGGTTTTACTTTGTTTTCAACTACTTATATATACTTTACTTTCTGTTAGACATTGAAAAACATGTTCTGTATGTATTAAAAGTTACCACTGAAAGAGTTGCGAATGAAGTGATGATTAAACTACAAACACAACTTTATGTATCTATTTTGTGGTTGGTGCATCTAGAAATGGGATAGGCTGGTTGCTTGGCTGGAGCTTCCATCTTCATTGATAACCATGGTGAACTTAAATGAGATTATTTAAGCCTCATATTTCAAGAGAAGTTTATTTGTGTTTTTTCGGCACCAAGATGTCACGACCTGAATGACACGACAAATTAGTAACATTGCAGAAGTATGAAAATTTGGGCTAACTTTTTTATTTTTTTTCTTGCACTAGTTTGTCATGTGAGCAATCCAATGTAGTATTGTTAGGTTATTATTTACCTTACTCAGTTTAAGGTATCGAACGTAAGGTCTCAGTTCAATATACCTTATAAAATCCTACTAAAGCCATCAATAACAATTTTTGTTTGAAAGCGTTAAATCTCGCCAGGACAAAAACCCGACTGCAACTCCAAATACAGATCGAATCCATTCAAATTTCAAATCTTATTGCCCAGTTGTCTTGGGCACTCCATAATCTATAATTGGCCAAAGTTATCTAATTTTAAGAGATCTTGAACTTTCTAAAAAATATTGTTTTCAAATATACTATTATTTTCTCGATATTGACTTTTTTATTGATAAATATTCATTTACATCTCAAAACATGACAATTTCATTACGTAAACAAACCAAGACCTTATAGACATCCCAACTCATATACTATGTGAAAGCTATCTAAATATAAACAGATTTATACAGTATAAAGGTATACCGAAAATGAGCTGCCAAATCTCCAAAGCCAGAACTTTAAAGCCGGATACTATAGTTAATGGTAACAATCCTTTGTGTTTAACCTGTGATGGAAAATAGTGGGAGAGTGAACTATACAGATCAATAAGTAAACCTCACAAGTACAGAGGTAATAACATACAGGATATTGAAATCTAATGCATGCTCACAATATCTTTTATTTCATTTGACGTCATAATTCCAATATTTGATATTTGCGTAAGATTTCTAAATTCCAATAATCATATAACACTCTAATACTAGACATCACTAAAGTTAGTGACGTTGTCAAGGTCTTTCAGGGGGAAGATACTTTGAAATGCCTCATTTTCTTTCTGACTTGACAATAGAACACTAATATGATAAATCTGACTTTCCTGATTCATATACATTTTAACATGATAAAACATGTCATGCTATGAATGCTCGGTAATTCAAATGTACACTTATAAAATTAATGGTTTATTTTGTCTTAAAGTACTTATAATACAACACATGCCAGAAAACACATTTTTGAATACATTTTCCTTACAAACGTTAATATGTACTGTTGTATAATTCGAAAACACATGCGAAAATCACATTTCATATAAACCATTTTCCTTTCGGTAAATAGTATTTACACTAGAGATTAGGCAAAACTCTCTAGCAGTGATCAATAAAGACTTAACCATAGCTACCTGAGACAAAGGCATTTCGAACATGGCCATGGATACTCCTAATATGGGAAACGGATCTTATGTCAGACCTATAATGGATTCCATATAGGTCTACGACTATTGTTGGACCTATACTACATAAACGGAAAGGTCATCATGAAATGCCTCATGTCCCTATACTCCCATTGATAAATCACCGAGTCAGAGTTACTAGGGATGACGGTAATATAAACATAGCCTTGAATATACCCAGTATGGGAAATAGGTCTTATGCTGGACCAGTAACGGATTCGGTATAAGTCTACGGCTATTGTCGGACCTATACTACATAAACAGAAAAGTTATGCAGAGTTGCCTTTTGTCCCATATTACTTTATTTATCTAATAACATTAGGAAGGGCATAAAACGTTTAGAGAATTGTAAAGCACCATGGATCTTTAGAGGTGACTTACATTGTAGCACTTAGCCCCGATGGTATTCTAAAATAGACTCCCATAGTGTAGCACTTAACTCCGTAGGTTTGAAAAGTATTTGTAAGCTGTAAAAGCAATCTAAAAGCATGTTTCGAAATCATATTACAATGTGGATAAAAGCAAAATAAGCTTAAACCCAAAATCAGTAAATGATGGCAAAATAAGCCATGTGTTTCACAAACTTTCAGAATATGCCAAAGATGAGATTTTAAAGCTTTTTTTTTATATATAAAAATATAAATTAATGCAAGCTTATAAATCTCACAAACATCATGTTATGCATAAAGATGCAAATGTAGTGCAGAAACATGGTCCAGAAAACAAATGAAACTATCAAAAAACACGAGGAATGTACGATGTGCTTTCCTATTCTTATAACTTATAATTGCTAGAAAATTCATATTCTTATAACTTACAATAGCAAAAAAAATCCTACATCCTAATCGAGCTACACAGTCTCATTAGTATTCTTATTCACAATCAATCGCATATACGTATCCATAATCTTTATCCACAATCAGACACTTATACTTACACAAGTCTTATCCACAATCAGTCACATATACTTATACGCATATCTTATCCACAATCAGTTATAGATACTTATACACATATCTTATAACATTAACTTATAGCTTATGAGAATCACTTACACTGCGGATGCTACTTTGCATCCCGTAGGGTTAACTTAACCCGTTCCGTATACATATAGTATTAGGTAGGATTTACTTACCTCGTATGTTATATACATTGTCATAAGTGTAATTCACTTACTTTGGCCACTTTATCAACCTTAGCTGAATGGTTCTACACACTATCAGGGGTTCCAATTTCATATAGAATCACATAATTCATATCATATCACATTCACAATCGCTTATGCCACTTAGACACCACACTTTAAGCTAACTTGTCTTTATGTTACAATTGTATCAAAGTGACAAAAGCTATTGTATCTTATTTTCTAATTATTTCAATTATACCTATCACATTAGCACTTGCTTGTCACTCGCATAACACTAAGAATACATTGAAATTGTGAATTTACCATAATTCCCTTCTCTGATCGAATATGAATCTATGCCATTTCATGGTTTTTATTGTAAAATTTCATAGTTTCCATGCTTAATTACTTGAATTTCACAACATATACCTAAAGTCCTATGAATTACACATGATTTCTCTTAATAACCCTTATGGTCGAAACTACAAGTCCATTCTACATGCATATTCACTTCATTTTAGCACCATATAGCATCAATACACCTGAATACATCAACATATACTGAATTCATGGCTTAAATAAAAGCATACACATGAAATCCCATTATAGTTGATTCATGCCCACTACCAAGGGAGGTGTTTTGATTCAATTTGCAATCTACCACCATAGAAACACTCCATATCAACCCTTAAGCAACATATATTAAGCCCATAGATTGAATCAAAGCGTAGCTTTTAGATCTAAAAGTTGCCAAAAATACTTATTCTAAAATCCTTACTAATTCGTGATGAATTAGACTATCAAATTTGGATATTCTGTAAAAGAGACTTAAGGAAACAACTTTATAGGGAAAATAAGAGCTGAATCGGTTGGGAAAGGGGTAAAAAGACACGATTTTGTTTCTCTCTCTAAATTTCTATGCATTTTCTCACTCCATTTTAAGGTTTTTTTTTTTTTTTTTGCCTTTTAAGGGCATTTTCAAGGGGTGGCCAACTTATTTAGGCTCATGTTAGCCAAATTGGTTCATCATAAGGCTTAATGATAATTTTCATAAGCTTATAATAAAGCTTCCAAAGATATTTCTAAATTATGTCATAATGTCACGCCCCGAAAATGCGGAAAATAGGACAAATTTAACACTTTTTACTCATTAATTCACAATTAAGAGTGCATTCCTGTGCAGTGTCATACATCATCATGATCATTATGCCTCAGGATCTCATCACTAGAATTTATATATCATATCAAATACATTAATCCTAATACATCCCATATAATGTTATACATCAAGTGTCTGCAATTACAATAATAGTCTGGGTACATGAAAAGATAAATATACCTCGAAGTACAAAATATATAGCCTGGAGCTCGAATCCTCCACTAGCCACTACTCCGTACGTCGTAGGGAAGTCCTTATTCACTTGAAGAACTCTGGGGGGGAAAGGAAAACAGGGTGAGCTTCTAAATCGCTCAGTAAAGGGGGTAAGGAACTCATTTCATAAACCAAAATACACATCACAAAAGGTTCATTTGTATGCGAAACTCATTTGAAAACCATAGCATGAAAATACTCAAAACGACACTCTCATGTGTCAAGTCATGTGAAAACATGAAGTAAAAGGCTCATTCTAGAGCAAAAACAAAGCATGTGAAAATAACGCGTTAAACGCTTTCTCAAATACGTGATAAAATCACAGTAAAAATAATGCACGTGGCACAGCCACTAAACACACGTGGCAAAGCCACTGATTTAAATTCTCACGTGGCATAGCCACAAAACACACGTGGCAAAGCCACTGATTTAATTTCTCACGTGGCATAGCCACAGAATAGGGTTTCTCAACGTGGCACTGCCACCAATGGGGTATAACGTGGCACAGCCACCAATGGGGTATAACGTGGCACAGCCACCAATGGGGTTTTCTCAACGTGGCACAGCCACCAATGGGGTATACGTGGCACAGCCACCAATGGGGTATAACGTGGCACAGCCACAGAATAGGTTATTCTCACGTTACCAGAACGGAGAAGAATTCGAGCTTACATGCTACCAGAGCAATGCCCGGTGTGTACTCACAACTACACACCTAAGTCTTATCACATAAGACTGGTTTGCCTTCATGTAGAATTCATGATGGTTTTTCTCTCATAAAACTCATTTGAAATCGTTTTGTACTCAACACAAAACGTAATAAAACCGAGTTCCAACCGGCAAAGCACACGCACACATTTCTCAAATCACAATATTGCCTTAACGTAGAGCCCAGTTATAAACTCATAAAACATTGGGCTCCAACCGGCTATAAAATCGTGTGCAATTTAATCTCAACACAAAACACTCAACATGCTTGTTTTATAAACCACAAATCATGCTAAAACAGTTTGCAATTCACATACACAAATGGTTTAGATTTCCCTTACCTCTTTGCACCTCGTATAGTGCAATCGTTTCCCCCGTATCACGGACTAGCCTCGCATTCCACTCTGGAACTCCTGAGCTGTCCAAACGATGTTAAAACATCAATACTCAATTATCTCATAACCCTCAATTCTCAAAATCGAGCATAATTGCTCATAACACCTCAAATCTCTTGATTTCTCGTAACTCAACCCTAAACTACAACCTCATTCACAATATCTCAATGTCCTACATTCCTCATGCCAATTATCTAGGCTAATTCTCCATATTGTCTATATTTCCGTTTACAGCACAAATTCTCAAAATTACCAAAATTATCAAATATCTACATTACTCCAACTACATTGCAATTTCATCAATCCCTAATCCTTTCTCAACTATTTCAACGCAATGACAACCACCAATAGCATCAAAATCAGCTCAAATATCAAGATCGAGGTTTAGAAATTACCCAAAGTTTGTGAGACGCACAACTCACGCCTCGATCCGATTGGTCCTTCGATTTCCAAGTATGTTGTTCTCCCTTTGATGAGGAACAACTTTCCTTCTTACCACAACAGCTGATTCGGCCGAAAATGAGTGATTTGGAGGAGTGAGAAACTAGGTTTTCGGTGGAAATGGGTTTTGGAAGAGAGAGAAAGTGAAATTACAGAGAAAACACGGGTTCCTTATATAGACTGGAGGTAGGAGATCGATCTGCCTCTTGATGAGATCGATCTGTGTTTGAAATTTGGGGACGATCTGGGCAATTTTATGCCTAGGAGATCGATCTGTCGAGGGGTGAGATCGATCTCTTTATGGCTTTATGAGATCGATCTGCCCCTAAGGAGATCGATCTTCTCCCCAAACAGAAGCATTTGGAGATCGATCTCTTCCTCATGAGATCGATCCTTTCTCAAACAGATTCATAAGGAGATCGATCTCTTCCATTGGAGATCGATCTGCTGCTCAAATTTCTCATTCCTTGTCATTTTTAGCTCACCAGATCGATCTCTCCTTCTCCCAGATCGATCTGCTCCTTAAATTTCTCCTTCTTTGTCGTTTATAACTCACCAGATCGATCTCTCCTTCTCCCAGATCGATCTGTCCTCATACTTCATGCTCATTTTACACATTTAACATATAAATCTCCAATTATAATTCCCACAATTCACTTAGCTCAATAAATTACACTTCAAATTCTTATTACATCATTAAAATATGTCTGAAATTCTCAGATCTCACATCCTCCCCACCTTAAAAAGAATTTGGTCCTCCAAATTCAACTCAACTAGTCAAAATAGATGGGGGTATTTCTCCTTCATGAGGCTCTCTAGTTCCCACGTTGCCTCTTCCCTTGAGTGATGTTTCCACAAAACTTTCACTAATGGGATGCTCTTGGTTCTCAGTACCTTCTCCTTTCTATCGAGAATCCGGACGGGTTCCTCAGTGTAGCTCATGTCCTCCTGTATGTCCATCCATCATACTCTATAACATGAGAAGGGTCCGGGTGGTACTTCCTCAACATAGACACATTAAAAACATTGTGTATTCCGGACATCTATGGGGGTAGTGCTAATCTGTAAGCTACCTCTCCCACTTTCTCAAGAATCTCGAATGGCCCTATGTATCGAGGACTCAATTTCCCTTTCTTCCCAAATCGCATGATACCCTTGCTCGGTGATACTCTCAGAAATACTGCATCACCAACGTCAAACTCGAGTGGCCGTCTACGCACATCCGCGTAGCTTTTCTGTCTACTCTGCGCAGCCCGTAACCTCTCACATATGAGTTTCACACTCTGTACGGCTTGCTCAACAAGCTCGGGAGCATTTAGCTTTCTGTCACCGACTTCTTCCCAAGCTACAGGGGATCTACACCTCCTACCATATAGAGCCTCAAAAGGTGCCATTCCAATACTCGCATGATAGCTGTTATTGTACGCAAACTCTGCTAGGGGCAGGTGATCATCCCATGATCCCTTAAAATCCATCGTACACGCCCTCAACATATCCTCCAGGGTCTGTATAGTCCTCTCTGACTGACCATCTGTCTGAGGATGATAGGCGGTACTAAAACTCAAGCGAGATCCCATGGACTCCTGAAACTGGGTCCAAAATCTGGAAGTAAACCGGGAATCTCTATCAGAAGTAATACTCACTGGAGCCCCATGTAATCTAGCTATCTCGCTGACATATAGCTCAGCTAAGGCATCCACCGTATCTGTGCTCTTGATGGCAAGGAAGTGGGCACTCTTGGTCAATCTATCCACAATGACCCATATCGCGTCACGACCTCTCCGGGTCCTCGGTAAACCCATAATAAAGTCCATAGTGACATGCTCCCATTTTCATATAGGTACAGGTAAGGGCTGTAGTAGTCCTCCGGGCTTCCGATTCTCAGCTTTCACTTGCTGGCATACTAAACACCTGCCCACATACTCTGCCACGTCTTGCTTCATACCACTCCACCAATACACCTTTCTCAAGTCTCGGTACATCTTAGTACTCCCTGGGTGCATGGTGTATCACGAGCAGTGGGATTCTCTCAATATCTGTCTCTTTAGGGTATCATCGTCCGGTACACAAATCCGTCCTCTAAATCTCAATAATCCATCCTCACTGATGGTGAGATCCGAATGCGAACTCTGCTCAGCTTGGCTAACCATGTCTATCAATCTCTGATCACTGCGCTGCCCAGTTCTAATCTGATCCATGATCCTGGGCTCTATCCGCAGGCTAGCCAAAAATCTAGTCTCTACCTCTTTAACTCTGATCCGAAGTTCGGCGAACTGCTCTAACAAATCCCATTCCCTGATCATCATAGCAGATATCATACTCTTCCTGCTCAGGGCATCAGCAACTACATTCGCTTTACCCGGATGATATAGAATCTCGCAGTCATAATCCTTAAGGAGTTCCATCCATCTCCTTTGTCTCATGTTTAACTCCTTCTGATCAAAGAGATATCTCAAACTCTTGTGATCAGTGAAGATCTGGAATCTTTCCCCATATAAGTAGTGTCGCCAGATCTTCAAAGCAAATACCACAGCGGCTAACTCTAAATCATGCGTGGGATAATTCCGCTCATAGTCTTTCAGCTGTCGCGATCCATATGCGACCACCCTTCCGTGCTGCATAAGCACACACCCCAATCCTTGGTGAGATGCATCACTATACACCGAAAATCCTCCTGATCCCTCAGGGATAGTTAACACAGGTGCCGTTGTTAATCTCCTCTTTAACTCTTGAAAACTGAGCTCACATTGATCAGTCCATATAAATGGAGTCGCTTTGCGCGTGAGCTTAGTAAAGGGGCGGCAATCCTGGAAAATCCTTCCACAAATCTTCTGTAATACCCTGCCAAACCAAGGAAGCTTCGTACCTCAGTAACTGTCCTCGGTCTCTCCCAATTAAGCACAGCTGCTATTTTACTTGGATCCACTGATACTCCTTCCTCTGAGACTATATGTCCAAGGAAAGCTATCCGGTTCAGCCAAAACTCACACTTACTAAGCTTTCCGTACAATTGCTTATCTCGGAGTATCTGAAGTACTAACCACAAATGCTGTGCATGCTCTTCATACGACCGAGAGTACACCAGGATATCATCAATAAGGACTATCACAAATTTATCTAGATAGTCTCTAAACACCTCGTTCATCAATCTCATAAATGCTGCAGGGGCGTTCGTCAATCCAAAGGACATCACCAGAAATTCGTAATGGCCATACCTTGTCCTGAAGGCCGTCTTTGAAATATCTTCTTCCTTGATCCTCAATTGGTGATAGCCCGATCTCAAATCAATCTTAGAAAAGACTGATGCCCCTCTCAGCTGATCAAGTAGATCATCAATCCTGGGTAGTGGGTATTTATTCTTCACCGTGGCTTTATTCAACAGCCGGTAGTCTACGCATAATCTGAGACTACCATCCTTCTTCTTAACAAATAGTACTGGCGCTCCCCACGGCGAAACACCGGGTCTAATAAACCCTTGATCCAATAACTCCTGTAGTTGTCTCTTCAATTCCTCGAGTTTCACTAATGCCATCCTGTAAGGAGGTTTAGAGATCGGCTGAGTATCTGGTACCAAATCAATGGTAAACTCCAGCTCTCTCTCTGGTGGTAAACCTGGCAATTCATCTGGGAAAACATCCAGAAATTCACAAACCACAGGTATACCCTCAATCCTCGGATGTTCCCGCTCATCGTCTGAGATGAGTGTCTCATAACCTTCACATGAATAATCATATTTAATATTCTCCAAAATAATATCAAAATTCTCAAATTACTTTCTAGAAATCCACATAATTATTTTCTCAATATCTCAATTGTACACTGTAAGGCTCAGGTAGGGAGAAAGTTACAATCTTAGTGTAGCAGTCTAGACTCACTTGATTGGTCGCCAACCAATCCATCCCCAGAATTACATCAAACCCATGTACATTCAACATGATTAGATCTGCTAACATCACTCTATCTCCCACCTTTATCTCACATCCTCTACAGATTAACTCAGTTCTCTGGGATTCACGCATAGGGGTATTTACATGTAGTATATATTCTAGAGGTTCAAACTTCAAGTTTAATCTACATGCAAAATGCTCAGAAATAAACGAATGCGTGGATCCTGAATCAATCAACACATGAGCCTCATAATTACAGACAGAGAGTGTACCTCTTATAGTTTCTGCTGAAACGTCTGCAGTCTCCTTATCCAGGGCGAACACACGTCCCTGTGCCACAGGTTTCTTCCCTTTCTCTGCCGCAGTGGCCCGTCTCCGGGGATCCACTCTCTGAGGCTGTTGTCTAGTGGGCTCCGGAGCATGTGGTATCTGAGGTTGGGGACAGTCCTTCACTCTGTGACCCATGTCACCACATCTGAAACATCCGTGGATCGACCCAGTACAACTTCCCTCATGCGATCGGCCACAGTCTCTACAAACCCTTATCTCTGGCCTGACATATCGAGGGGTCTCCTTGATAATAGGATAGGCTCTGGGTCTCTCCAATCTGTCCTTCTGCACCTCAATCCTTCCTCTTCTGAAGGAACCTCTCCGAGCCTCTGTCTGGAAAAGTGCTGGCCTCTTGCCCTTATCTCTATTCACCGCTCTGAGCTCATTCTGGGATTGTACCATCTCAATCCCTCTCTCAATCTCTTGTGCTCGTCTCAGAGCAACTCCAAACTCAGTAATGCATAGCCCTATCAATCTATCTCTGATGACGGGCTTCAACCCATACACAAACTTCTCTGTGCGGAGCTCTTCACTCTTGAAGGTCTCTGGGTCATATCTCAATAGCGCTGTGAATTGGCTCTCATAGTCATCCACAGACATGTCACCCTGTACCAAGCTCAAAAACTCGGCCTGTTTCTTTCTCTGGGCGGCTCGTGGTACATATTGGGTCCTAAAAGCTGTCTGAAACTCTTCCCAACCAATCACACCATGGTGGGACATCAAAATACCCTGGGTAGTACCCCACCAATCTCGAGCTCTCCCCTTCAGCATATAGGCACTCATACTGACCCTCTCAGCATCGGTGCACCCCAGAATATCAAATATAATTCTTAATTCCGTCAACCACTCCTCAGCCTCCGTAGGATCCTTCTTTCCCTTAAATGCGGGTGGATTCATCTTCAGAAAATCCCTTAGTCGGACCATACTTCTATCCTCAGGCTGGGCGACGGGAGGCACTGGGGGTATGGGAGGTCCTTGTGGTGGTGTAGGGGTAGTATCCGAGGCATTAACTCCAAAGTGTTGCGCGAATAACGCTGCCATCTGCTCAAAACCTTGCCTCACATTGGTCTCAATCCGATTAAATCGAGAGTTAGGACTCTCTGGTTGTGGGACAGGTGGCGGAGGGGACTCTGCCTGCCTCCTCGAACGACCTCGTCGTTTACTCATTCTCTATCTCAACTCGTCTCATGCGCGTACATATCAAAATCGATTGAAATCTCAATCCTCAATTTCAGTTCATGACCAGACTATTACAGACACTTGGGATGTATTCTATTTCACTTAACCGACACTGACAGTACTAGACACCCTAAGCTCTGATACCAAGAAAACTCTGTCACGCCCCAAAAATGCAAAAAATATGGCAAATTTAACACTTTTTACTCATTAATTCACAATTAAGAGTGCATTCCTGTGCAGTGTCATACATCATCATGATCATTATGCCTCAGGATCTCATCACTAGAATTTATATATCATATCAAATACATTAATACTAATACATCCCATATAATGTTATACATCAAGTGTCTGCAATTACAATAATAGTCTGGGTACATGAAAAGATAAATATACCTCGAAGTACAAAATATATAGCCTGGAGCTCGAATCCTCCACTAGCCACTACTCCGTACGTCGCAGGGAAGTCCTTATTCACTTGAAGAACTCTGGGGGGGAAAGGAAAACAGGGTGAGCTTCTAAATCGCTCAGTAAAGGGGGTAAGGAACTCATTTCATAAACCAAAATACACATCACAAAAGGTTCATTTGTATGCGAAACTCATTTGAAAACCATAGCATGAAAATACTCAAAACGACACTCTCATGTGTCAAGTCATGTGAAAACATGAAGTAAAAGGCTCATTCTAGAGCAAAAACAAAGCATGTGAAAATAACGCGTTAAACGCTTTCTCAAATACGTGATAAAATCACAGTAAAAATAATGCACGTGGCACAGCCACTAAACACACGTGGCAAAGCCACTGATTTAATTTCTCACGTGGCATAGCCACAGAATAGGGTTTCTCAACGTGGCACTGCCACCAATGGGGTATAACGTGGCACAGCCACCAATGGGGTATAACGTGGCACAGCCACCAATGGGGTTTTCTCAACGTGGCACAGCCACCAATGGGGTATACGTGGCACAGCCACCAATGGGGTATAACGTGGCACAGCTACAGAATAGGTTATTCTAACGTTACCAGAACGGAGAAGAATTCGGGCTTACATGCTACCAGAGCAATGCCCGGTGTGTACTCACAACTACACACCTAAGTCTTATCACATAAGACTGGTTTGCCTTCATGTAGAACTCATGATGGTTTTTCTCTCATAAAACTCATTTGAAATCGTTTTGTACTCAACACAAAACGTAATAAAACCGAGTTCCAACCGGCAAAGCACACGCACACATTTCTCAAATCACAATATTGCCTTAACGTAGAGCCCAGTTATAAACTCATAAAATATTGGGCTCCAACCGGCTATAAAATCGTGTGCAATTTAATCTCAACACAAAACACTCAACATGCTTGTTTTATAAACCACAAATCATGCTAAAACAGTTTGCAATTCACATACACAAATGGTTTAGATTTCCCTTACCTCTTTGCACCTCGTATAGTGCAATCGTTTTCCCCGTATCACGGACTAGCCTCGCATTCCACTCTGGAACTCCTGAGCTGTCCAAACGATGTTAAAACATCAATACTCAATTATCTCATAACCCTCAATTCTCAAAATCGAGCATAATTGCTCATAACACCTCAAATCTCTTGATTTCTCGTAACTCAACCCTAAACTACAACCTCATTCACAATATCTCAATGTCCTACATTCCTCATGCCAATTATCTAGGCTAATTCTCCATATTGTCTATATTTCCGTTTACAGCACAAATTCTCAAAATTACCAAAATTATCAAATATCTACATTACTCCAACTACATTGCAATTTCATCAATCCCTAATCCTTTCTCAACTATTTCAACGCAATGACAAC
Organism: Firmiana major; assembly: GCA_033439115.1. Taxonomy (NCBI): domain Eukaryota; kingdom Viridiplantae; phylum Streptophyta; class Magnoliopsida; order Malvales; family Malvaceae; genus Firmiana; species Firmiana major. The sequence goes on along the minus strand of CM065898.1, from coordinate 70,519,196 downwards.
CACCAATAGCATCAAAATCAGCTCAAATATCAAGATCGAGGTTTAGAAATTACCCAAAGTTTGTGAGACGCACAACTCACGCCTCGATCCGATTCGTCCTTCGATTTCCAAGTATGTTGTTCTCCCTTTAATGAGGAACAACTTTCCTTCTTACCACAACAGCTGATTCGGCCGGAAATGAGTGATTTGGAGGAGTGAGAAACTAGGTTTTCGGTGGAAATGGGTTTTGGAAGAGAGAGAAAGTGAAATTGCAGAGAAAACACGGGTTCCTTATATAGACTGGAGGTAGGAGATCGATCTGCCTCTTGATGAGATCGATCTGTGTTTGAAATTTGGGGACGATCTGGGCAATTTTATGCCTAGGAGATCGATCTGTCGAGGGGTGAGATCGATCTCTTTATGGCTTTATGAGATCGATCTGCCCCTAAGGAGATCGATCTTCTCCCCAAACAGAAGCATTTGGAGATCGATCTCTTCCTCATGAGATCGATCCTTTCTCAAACAGATTCATAAGGAGATCGATCTCTTCCATTGGAGATCGATCTGCTGCTCAAATTTCTCATTCCTTGTCATTTTTAGCTCACCAGATCGATCTCTCCTTCTCCCAGATCGATCTGCTCCTTAAATTTCTCCTTCTTTGTCGTTTATAACTCACCAGATCGATCTCTCCTTCTCCCAGATCGATCTGTCTTCATACTTCATGCTCATTTTACACATTTAACATATAAATCTCCAATTATAATTCCCACAATTCACTTAGCTCAATAAATTACACTTCAAATTCTTATTACATCATTAAAATATGTCTGAAATTCTCAGATCTCACACATAAATTCACTAATTTTACATTTATCTTAATTCTCATTGACTACCACTTTTTTATAGGTGGAAATTTTATTATTCATATGCATGTCTCATGCAAACAATGTATTATAAGTGAAATTGACCAAATATGGTAGGCCATGATGCCTTTACAAATGAATTTCACTTGATTTCACTTATTTCAATCTCTTTCGATCTTTTTTGATCCTATCGTATTAATTTTCAGTACAAAGCTTGACATGACAATTTAAGGATTTGACATTAAGCTGTTACCCTTAAATCAATCTAGAGTGTCTATTTGGTTAGTGTGAAAATTCGACTTATGGATAAAATTATCATTTTCACATTTATTGTGCGTTTTTCAAGATAAATCGTAATCGTAATTTTATGGATCCAGATAGCTCTAAGTCATATATCATCATTTTATAATGATTCGGATGTTTCTGGGTGGGTGCGCACTTCTGTGGGGTCCACAAACTTCTCCTTCTCAAGTTGCTCCTTTTTGCCCAAAAATAAAAAAATTACTATTCCGCAATCTTTTTCAGTTCCAATGGTCACTTTATGGTTCCTTATACCTATATTTAGGGTTCTCACACAAGAGGAAGAGAGTGCTCGAAATAATTGAGACTAAAAATGTTTTAACTTTTATATTATTTTATCTTAGTTAATAGACAAGCCAAATCAAGATTATTGTGTAGATATTGATGTTAAATTAATTCATAAACTAAAACCCACAACAAATAGAACTAATGTTGCAACTATAGAATTATTATCTCTACATTTAAGAGGTTAATAATGAACTAATATTAAATTATTATTCCATAAAAGAACAGTTTTTTAATAATTCTTAAATTAAATTATATGGCTTTAATTATTTATAGATATTTTAAATTTTGTTATGGATGCATGAAAAAGATAATCCTTAATTTCAATAATCAATGTTCCATTTTTTGTATCAAATAAATTATTAAATGAATGACACATTGCAATCATGTTACGTTCGCCGTTTTCGCATCAAATCCAAATCATGACCATATTTTAAATCTCTCAAATACATATTGGGCATGTTGTTTTAGGAGATCATGTTGTTCAAATTAGTGAGCTTACCTCAATTATTTGCAAATTCCAATCACTTCAATTAGTGATTTAGTGACATAACTTTGGCTGTTGGGCTCCTACTAGTTACTGTTCTACACAAAAATATTACTATAAACATTATTGCTAACACAATTTGTCCCAATCTCAAGCTTTTATTCATGTCTAAAAAACCTGCTACTAGCTTCAGTATCTCACTGCACCTTTGTTGCTGTTATATCAAAGCATATAAGACAAAAAGTGGAAGAATAAAATTATCTGCTCTCTTTTACTTTTAAATATTTTTTAATTATTTTTTTAAAGTTATCAATTTTCAATAATCATTTTCTCTTTTTCAATATCTTCAGAATTCAGTTTATCAAAAATAACCATTAAAAAAATGATGATTGAGTCAATTGACCCAACACCTCCAAATAATTCAAGTTCCCAAAGCATGTTTAAAGATTATTATTATTATTACTACAATAGGTTCAAATATAAAAACAAAAATTAATTTTTTTCTTATGCTGACATGTAAGCAAATTTCTTTCCAAATTGATCTTTCAATTGCTTTACAACTGAATGACAACTCTTTTTCCTTTATCTCAATTTCTTTAACTATTTTAGAGTCGATGATAGCTAGCTATTTTGCTCTTCAAAACCATGTGGTTGCTAGATGCTTGCTAAATCAATGCATGCCTCAGACGTGTTGACGTAAGCCATATGCTTGGTAGGCATCAGTCTGGAATATGCGCTCTTTTCCTCCCATTCTTCACTGAAAAAAGAAAATAGCAAAAAGGCAGAAGACCGAAAGTACAAAGTTTCTCTCGTTTTCTCTTCTGTATCTTTCTCCATCGTATATCTTCTCTTCTCAGGCAATTTACACACTACTGTTTCCTCTCTTCTTTATCATCCTCCTCTCTCTCAACAAAAGAGCTCAAAATTTTTCTTTGTTTCCATGTCTTACCTTCATTTCATAAGTTTTCAAATTAGAGCCATTTTCTTTAGTTTTCATAAGTTTAGCACATGGATACTATAGGTCCCAGTAAAACATGGATTATCCAATTTAATTTGGCTACCATTCACCTTACATACCATCAAAATCCACAATACAAATGCAAGTACATGATACTCATCTTAAATGCATCGTCTCTTCAACTGTATTACATCAATTATTGCAGTTATATCGATAAATTTAGAATCATATAGTATCCAAAATAAAACCTATCTTACTTATATCCCATGTACAAACTACGTGCAGTAGACTGTGTATACAAAAGTATGTCTATAATTAAACGCCAATACATGGTATACCTCAACATAAAAGCAAAGTAACCTTAGAGGACTCAGCCAAAATTTTAGTTCCATCTTGGGACGATATACTCGAACTTAATCTGAAATCATGCTCAGTAAGCGACAATCATGAGCATGTACTTAGGCTCATACTTATTTCCTATATGCAACATACCAGATGTATGATAAAATGCATATAATAACTAAAATCAAGGTATTATAACACCCGCACGCTTTCAAACACAACAAATTGTATTAGGGCCTATCGAGGTATTCCATGGAAGGTTGTTTTAGAACACCTCATTTCCCTAGTTCCCTAATACCTAAAGTTTCTCAATCCTATATTTTCATGTTGTATATCACATCTCAAGCATGACATATCATAATACCAAGTTCAGATTTTCTTAGTCAAATACAGTATGGTATAAGCATAGATTTGCCACGTCATAATACCAATATTACCAATATTCCAATTTCCAAAATCACAATACCAAATAGCTTTACAATTTCCTGCACGAAATGCTAACTAAATATATATGTCCAACGTGCAAGACTTAACGGCTCAATATCCAAATATCTCAATATCATATAGTTTCTAAAGGTCATGCACATTTTAGTAAATAACAAGTATAAACAATCATATAGAGTTGGAACTTTCCAAACATGTTTCAACATCCCAATATCAGATAGTTTCTAAAGCTCATGCACAATTTAGAAAAATCTCAAATGTAAACAATCGTGCAAAGTTCAAACATTTCGAATGTGTTAAAACCAAATATCAGCTGCCCTGGATCTGACATGACATGTCTGTTTGGAGGAGTAACATGAAGCTCAGAATAGAATTATGGGTCACCTTTACTTCTTTATGGTTATGGTATATCCCTTTTTCCTATAGCAGTTTCTAAAACTCAAGCACAATTTATCAAAAGTATGTTTAATTGTGCAAAATTCAAACTTTTTGAACGATTTCAAATCTCAATATCAAACAGTTTCTAATAGCTCATGCACAATTTGGTACAATCACAAGTATACAGAATCATGCAGAGTTCAAGCTTTTCAAACAGTTTGAAATCTCAATATCAAACAGTTTCTAAAGCTTATGCATAATTTGGTAAAATCACAAGTTTATACAATCGTGTAGAGTTTAAACATGTCAAACATTTCAAATTTCCAAATATTAAACAATTTTCAAACTTTTCAAACATTTAGGATTCTAGAGGTGGCTCTCGCCTGCAGATTGCATTGGCACAAGGCTTAGCACTTAGTTCCCTCACAGTTTTAGTTAGAACATTTCTAAACAATATCAAAACTTGAGTTGACAAAGCTCACACTTTTCAACAACATATTCAAACTGGAGATTAGGCAATTCGTATGCTTATCATACAGAGACTTAAAACAAACTCTCATTTTAGCTATCAATGAGTCAAATTGTCCCTAAAAGAGCTCTACCTATGGCCATAGATCCAAATTTTCTCTAATTCCATTGATCAGATGGAATAGGGACCTGTCCAATGTTTGCCAGACAAGCCTAATTGCCATCGAGATATACTCGAAGTAGGTAGATTCAAACTGCTTTAATGAACTCTAGGTGCCATATAATCTCTAAGGTTCTAACATCCGTGAGGTACCTAAGTACCAAACGGTTTAAACTTTCGAACTTGCAAAAATGGTTTTTTTCCACCAGATAGTCAAACATTTTCAAATAGGTTTTCAAACATCATCAGTCCGAGGTCCAATTTTTCCAAAAAGAACCAATTTCCAACATACTATTTAATTTGATTAGAAAAGCACAACAAATGCTTACTTTCAAAACAGATTTTTCATATAAGTTTAACAATATGCATTATCATAATTCAATCATGCATTTTAAATTTCAAAGAATGCATTGTTTTCAAAAATGAGCTTTTCAAAGTGTGCATAATGCAAATTAATTCCATCTAAGGGATGTTTCCCCTTTTGATCAAATGTAGATTATCCATAGTTCAATTGCAGTCCAAAAATTTATAAACACGTCTCAAAGATATCAATATTCACGATGTTAGTCCTATAGAATACCATACATTCACATTTAGACCGTGGTCAATTAGGCATCCTTAGTTCAACTACATACTAGTGCGCGCACACAAGGCACAATTCAAATCTGCATTATACACACACACAGTCAATATGAAGCTAAGCATAGCTTATAAGAGTCCCTTACCATACTCCAAGCTAGCTTAGCTGCACACCTCCAAGCTTAGCCCAAATCTCACCAGTTCAATACTCTTGCTGCTCCACTACACAAACACATTGCACACTTACTTACTAACACTTAACACATAGCTTATATAAAACATAGTAAAATTCCTAAACCACATCCGTGCATTAACTGCTTAAGCTATTTCCAACTTGTGTAAGTGTGCCCTTTACATGAAGCTAGCCTTTATTCACTTAATTTTAGCCTTCATTGTATGTCTAATTAGGGGTGCAATTCAAATTTCATTGTTTAAAATGTTAATGCCTTTAGGTGCGACCTGTTGTTATCTAGTCATGGTGTCATTTTGGTGAAAGGTGATCACCATATAGTTACTACATATTCCTAAGTAATCTGGGCTAGGTGTGCGCATTAGTTTCATGCGTTAAGGCACAAAAATATAAAAAGCCGAAAACTACAAGAACGAAGCAACTTTTTTTTATCATTAGTATTGACAAGCCCATTACGCACCAAAACAACCAAAACATCACCAACACTTAACGATTAAATCTCAATTCACTTTTGTACACTTAAAGTTTGATTTCGCTCCTTCGCTGAGCATTACGGGCATACAAAATACATACCTGAATGGCGATTCTTCCAATTCTTATACAATTCTTTTTGTACATAACTCATTCATTTTCAATTAACCCTTTTTAGGATTATTAAACATAGTTGGGTGACTTTTCCAAAATTCCCAAATTTGTTGATACCATGCATGAAGGCTCCTTACGATTTTTCACGAAATTTAACTAATTAGTCTGAATTCACTAACCCAATTGCATCAATTTATAAGAGTTGCAAGAATTGGAATTTACCCAAATGAATTCCCAAACTTGCCGAAATCCTTAGAAATAATTCTTGAAGACTTTTCCAAATTAACATCATAATTAGTCATAGAAAGGTGTAGTATAACTCATATAAGCTACATGTGATTAAATCTAATTGAAAACACAAAAATTCTTACCTAATTTAAGAGGTGGCCGAATCTCTCATTGCCAATCCTTAAATTTTCCTTATTTTTTCTTCATAAAAATTCCCAATTCTTCATCAAGGCGGTGAAATCCTCAGCATGTAAGACTATTTCCTCTCCTCTTTCCTCTTTCCTCTTTCCTCTTTCCTCTTTCCTCTTTTTCCTCTTCTATTTCACTCTTGGTTCACGTTTCTTTTCTGCTTGTTAATGGCAGAAAAGAACCCCCTTTCATCTTTACTCACTCATGCCTCTCTTCCCCTTTAAGAATCAAAACCCTTTAGATACTAGGTTTTTCTCTTCTCCTTTCCTTCATAAAGCCCAAGCCCTTTCTCAATTTCTTTCTTCAATTTTCATTTCTGGTATAATAAAGGAAGACAAGACTTTTAAAGTGGCTAAATACTGATGGGAGGGGAGGGTTACGGTTTTTAATGGGTTTCCCTATAAGAAAATCCTATTTTAATCCCTTTTTATTAAATTCTTCTTAATTCTCTAATTACGCATTATAATTTTATTATATTTTGACCGAAGTAGACTTATTTTAATTTCATTTAAACCCATTTCAATTTATTTTTAATCCACAATAGCCCCAATTTCTATTGAACTTTTCAATTTAATCATATCCTCCTAATTATCCACTTTAACTCGAACTTTCGACAATATACAAGGAGTTTAAGGGCATGCCACACATGGTTAGAAACTTTTTTAAATTAGATTTTGAATAAAATTTTAATCACCTAAATTGGAGTTCTCAATAAAAAGTTATGTTTGATTCTTTACTGATTGCTCACTACCCAAAATTTCTACATGTGACAAATTTTTGAAAATTCTCTGTTATTATTATACAATGAATTAGATAGTAAGTTTTATACAGTTGGAAAGCTCTTCAAGTAAGCTTTCAGCAAAATTCGAATCGGCTTAAATGAAGTTTCCTACTAAGAGATGTGCTCGATTCTTTACAACTTGGTCAATTGACTGAGTTTCTTACACAAAAACTTGAAATGTTACAATTTGGCTTCTAATTACACTTTGAATGGTCAATTTAGTTTACTTTAAGTATATAAGAAATGCGATTATTACAAACCGGCTACGATGACATATTCGAAGAGCTTGGAAATTAGATGAAACAAATAGTCCTTTAGAGAAAATTTGTCGGTTTTTAGAGATCCAACATCACAACTAAGATTGATTTCTAGGCAATCCATTCCTTTCTAGTTAAGGAACTATGCCCATTGAAATCATTCTGCTGTAAAAAAATGATTTTACAGCATGGCATCCTGTACTTTCAACAACGCAAATGCAAGCCCCAAACAAATCAAGGAAATAATGGTTATGAATTGCTTCATGTTTACTTGTTTCATTTACATAGCTTGGGATAACCTACAGGATGTTTTCTCATATAATATCTTTTTCATATGAATTCCTTATACAAAAGATTAAAAATTTTAAAAGTTTTATTGTTGGTCAAGCTATGATATCTTTATGATTCTCAATTTTTCTTATTTGATAACAGAGGTCGAAGGTCCCCCCACCTTATATATGTATTCACGTGTACAACTTATAAGTTACGCCCATCTACCCAAATATTTGCTGCTGTGTTATGAATTAATCATGTTATGAATATGGGTCAGAGAACTTAGCAGTATGTGAACTTATTTTTATAGATACTTCTATTTTACTTTTTATTGATTTTTACAATTAATTCCATGGTGGTTGCTGTAGAAATAAATGTACGTTAATTTATTAAAATATGACTTAATACTCAAATAAATCTTCAATGTTTATAAAAAAATGAAATTAAACTCTCGATATTTAATTATATAAAAATAAATTCATTACATTTTATTTCAAATAATTTAAATTTAAACATTTTAAAATAACATAATTAAGTTATTTTTCATTAAATTACAAAAATAGACGTATATGACATGCTGATGTAGATTTTTTTTTTTTTTTTTTTTCACTTGGACGGTTGATGTGAAATTTTTTTCAAATTTAGCTTAATGGTGTCACGTGGTTTTTCCCCCACTTCTTTGCAAAACACCATGTAATAGCAAAAGCTTACCTTGTTTACCTGTGAAACAAAATCCCAAATTTTCTCTCCTAATGCCAGTCACCATTGCTGCCCCTATTTCGTTTAAAACAAATCTGACTTGTCCATCTTACTCGATTCTTTGCTACAACACTTTAATCTTTGCTTTATTATTATTATTATTATTATTATTATTATTATTATTATTATTATTATTTCTTTAACTTCCGCTTTTCTTCTCCTCAAGCTGTAAAAGTCTACACCAGCAGACTAATCACCTTCCCCGAATCAAACCGTGAACAGCAAGCAGCAACGTGATCTATACTTTCTTTTCTTTTCTCCTTTCCTTATCTCTCCTCTTCTTCTCGGGCTGCTGTGCAGTTAAGAGGATGATAGTGCAGTGATGCGGCAGCAGGATGGAACGCAAGGAAGGGGCAGGCAACTTGGTAAGTGAAGATGGTAATGGCGGCGCAGCAGTGTAGGGACGGTTTGGGGAAGATGATGGTGATGAAACAGGGATGATACCACTTGATGGTGCGAGACAATAGAACACAGGGACTTTGAAAGATGAAGGCTCAGATGACAGGAAGCTTGGTTGTAACTTGTAAGTGCAGGAACAAGGTGCAGTACAGTAAAGCACGATTGAAGGTAAATTTGAAAGAAAATATTAGTAAAAATTTCCATGTCTGCGTCATTTTTACGCATAAAAAAAAAATTTTATATCAACTATCAATGTGACAAAAAAAATCTATGTCATCATGTCACATGTGTTTGATATGAGTAATCTCTGTTTTTGGATTTAGTAAAAAATAATTTAATTTTACTATTTTAAAATATTTAAATTTAAATTGTTTAAAATAAAACGTATTGAATTTATTTTTATATAATTAAACGTTGAAAATTTAATTTTATTTTTTAATAAATGTTGAGGGTTTATTTGAAAATTAAACCTTAAAATTTTCATTTTATATTCAATTTTTACATTGTTTATTTATCTTAAATTTCTTTCGATGGGTTTTTATCGATTCATTTAATTGATTTGTGGACTTTTTGTAACTTAAGTTTTCCCTGCTTGAGAGCTGTTGCTTCAAACCCTTTTAGCTTCATTCTTTTTCTGCTTAGGTAAAAAAAAGGGGGGACTGTTGTTGGCACTATTGTTCATGACTACCCCAACTACTATTTCGCGTGTTCTTCTACTTTCATTCTCATTTTAAACAAAAAAGGATTTATTGTTGCTTAACCATATTTAAGTTATTGTTTTCTTGAATTTTCAGTTTTAACTATTTTTGGGATTGTCATATAAAAATTAATCTAAAATGGTGTAGGCCTTTTTCTTTCATTTTTTTTAATGGTTATATGCATCAATTACCCTGATTGTTTTGGTATTGGTGACTCAGGATCTTAGATAGTGAGATGCGAAGTGAGGAAGATAGACAATATGGTATGGAGTGTCATTAACCGTGGAGTCCATTTGGAATTCTCTACTGGTCTTAAGTCATCTAATAATTGGATCTGACCCATGCCTCGAACAGTTTTGTATCAGCACAAATTTGCATATAGTATGTATGGTACACCATCTCTTTGTCTAAAGGTGATAATGGCAGACATAATTTTAGTTTCAGAATACTTTCATCCTAAAAGGAGCAAGTAGTTTTCTATGTTATCCTAATTTGTGGTCATTTGCCCAAGGATTTAGATTAGAGATATAGTTTTTCTTCTTTTTATATTTTATTTTCTTTCTTATATATAAGAGCTGTCTCTAATACACACATCTTCTTAAACTACGAGTTGATGTTGATGATAGTAGCACAATTGATTATGGGGAATCAGTAGGTGATAAACTGCACCTAAACAAAATCCAGAGAAAAGATCATTTATTTGTTACCTCTTCCTACTTTGATAATGATGGTCGTGGTTATATTACTTTAGATGAGCTCTGACAAGCCTGCGACGAGTTTGGCATATAGGATGTTCGCTTTGAAGAAATAATCTAAGAAGCTGATCAGGATAATGTAAGTGGTTTGTTTCATCTTACATTTTTAATTTGATCATTATAGCACATATTGACCAAAAATAAGAATAGGAATGATTTTAGGGGCCATATCTCTTGCCTTCCAAAAATATATGCAGTGAAAAGTTGTTATCAGTGGTTGATTAATAGTTTATCCAAATAAGTGATCTAGGGTTAAAAGTTTTTAATTTTACTTTGCTTAGCCAAGATTGAAATTAACTGGTAACTAGTTCCTTTTTCTTCACTACCATTTTCAGATCTATAAATAATCAACCTTGAATCATGTTTCACCATATGGGTTTTTATAAAGTCGTCAAAATTTTATAATAAAACCATCAATGCATCCAGTTTAGAGATGTAAATGGGTAGTGTGTAAACGGGTACCCGGTACTACCCGCTTCGTTTAAGTCGGATTCGGGTACCGATAAACGGGTTTTAATCGGGTTCGGGTAGTAATTTCACTACCCGTGACGGGTTCGGGTAGGATTCAGGTAGTACCCCTCGGATACCCGGTACCCGAACCCGATTAATGTAATCGGGTTATTAATCGGGTTCGGGTACCCGAACCCGGTACCCGAACCCGTTTATTTTTTGCTTACAAAATATAATTTTTAAGGTTGTGGGGATTTGAACATTTATCTTTTAAATTTTATACAATGAACTTGTCAAGTAAATCATAACTTATATTTGACATAATGTGTTCTAAAAAATATTTATACAATAAAATTATGTGTCTAAAAAAAATTAGTAATTAGCATAATAAAAATAATTATGAAATTAAAATAATTGATTATACTTAAAATAATAAGTTTTAAAATTTTAAATATAATGTACTAAAATTAATTTAAAAAAATTCATAATTAGTTAAAATGCAATTCTTACACATTAATGATTAGTCATTTGCATATATGATATCAATTTATAGTATATTTATATGATACAAATTGTATTTAAAATTGTAATTTTCAATTTTAATAAGACATTGTTGACTAAAAAAATTAATAAAAAATAATAATAAAATAAATAATTGTGAAATTAAATTGAGTTAATTATGCTTAAGATAATATGTCTTAAAATTTTAAATACGAGGTACTGAAATTGAAATAATAAAAGTTTCATATTTAGTTAAAATCAAATTCTTATATATATATATATATACACACACACACACACTAATATAGTATTTGTATATGATATAAATTATACTTAAAATTGAAATTATCAATTATAGTAAAACATTTTTTAGTTAAAAAATTAATGAAACATTATAATAAAATAATTATGAAATTAAATTAGTAAATTATGTTTAAGATAATAAGTATTTAAATTTTAAATATAAGCTACTGAAATTAAAATGATAAAAGTTTCAAATTTGATTAAGATGTAATTCTTGCAAATTGACCATTTACATGTATTATATATGATACTAATATAGTACATGTATATGATACAAATTGTATTTAAAATTGAAATTATTAATTATAATAAAACATTGTTTACTCAAAAAAATCAATGATTCAAATTAAAATTTTAAGTATATGATAAATTGATAACTTCATATTATAGTATATGATATTATAGTATAATTATAATATATGATATTATAATATATGATCATTTTACATATATGATACTATAGTATATGTATATGATACAAATTGTAATGAAAATATTAATTATCAATTTAAGGTCTACATCTTTTTAATCATTTAATATTATTATCATTGATTAAATTAATTTACATTACATAAATATATCATAACTTCATAAAAAATCAAATGTATCAAATTAGAAATACTATGGTATATATTATGCACTCATAATGGTTTCAAGTTACTTGTTGAACTATTAAAGTTTGTTTAATTATGATGGAACATGTATGTTTTTATTTAATTTTATGTTTTTGATTTTTGATGTTAGAATAATTTTTTTCATAGTCGGGTTTAGGGTTCGGGTTATTAAACGGGTTGTCAAAATATAAATTGAATAATCGAGTAATTACACGGGTTCGGGTATGTGAGATCTGAGAATTTCAGACATATTTAATGATGTAATAATAAATTGAAGTGTAATTTATTGAGCTAAGTGAATTGTGGGAATTATAATTGGAGATTTATGTGTTAAGTATGTAAAATAAGCTTGATCCATGAGGACAGATCGATCTGGGAGAAGGAGAGATCGATCTGGTGAATTAAACATGACGAGGAAGGGAAAATTTGAGGAGCAGATCGATCTCCAATGGAAGAGATCGATCTCCTTATGAATCTGTTTGAGAAGGGATCGATCTCATGAGGAAGAGATCGATCTCCAAATGCTTCTGTTTGGGAGAAGATCGATCTCCTCAAGGCACAGATCGATCTCATAAAGCCATAAAGAGATCGATCTCACCCCTCGACAGATCGATCTCCTAGGCATAAAATTGCTCAGATCGTCCCCAAAAATTCAAACGCAGATCGATCTCCCCAGGAGACAGATCGATCTCCTACCTCCAGTCTATATAAGGGAACCGTGTTTTCTCCTGAAATCTTACTTTCTCTCTCTTCCAAACCTCCATTTTTTCGAAAACCTAGTTTCTTACTCCTCCAAATCCCCCATTTCCGGCCGAATCAGCTATTGTGGTAAGAAGGAAAGTTGTTCCTCATCAAAGGGAGAACAACATACTTGGAAATCGAAGGACGAATCGGATCGAGGCGTGAGTTGTGCGTCTCACAAGCTTTGGGTAATTTCTAAATCTCGATCTTGATATTTGAGTTGATTTTGATGTTATTGGTGGTTGAATTTGTGTTGAAATGGCTGAAAGATGACTAGGGATTGATTAAATTTCAATGTGGTAGGAGTGATATGCATATTGAGAATTTTGGTGAATTGAGGAAATTGTGAGCTATAAATGGAAAATTGGACAATGTGGAGAATTAGCGTAGATAATTGGTATTAGAGATATCGAACATTGGGATATTGTGAATAGAGTTGTAGTTTAGGGTTGAGTTACGAGAAATCAAGAGAATTGAGGTGTTATGAGCAATTATGCTCGATTTTAAGAATTGAGGCTTATGTGATGTGGAGTATTGATGTTTTAACATCGTTTGGACAGCTCGGGAGTTCCAGAGTGGAATGCGAGACTAGTCCGTGATACGGGGGAAACGATTGCACTATACGAGGTGCAAAGAGGTAAGGGAAATCTAAACCATTTGTGTATGTGAATTGCAAACTGTTTTAGCATGATTTACGATTTATAAACAAGCATGTTGAGTATTTTGTGTTGAGATTTGAACTGCACACGATTTTATAGCCGGTTGGAGCCCAATGTTTTATGAGTTTATAACTGGGCTCTACGTTAAGGCAATATTGAGATTTGAGAAATGTGTGCGTGTGCTTTGCCGGTTAGAACTCGATTTTTATTACGTTTTGTGTTGAGTACAAAACGGTTTTCAAATGAGTTTTATGAGAGAGAAACCATTACGAGTTCTACGTGAAGGCAAACCTGTCTTATGTGATAAGACTTGGGTGTGTAGTTGTGAGTACACACCGGGCATTGCTCTGGTAGCATGTAAGCCCGAATTCTTCTCCGTTCTGGTAACGTTGAGAAACCCATTGGTGGCTGTGCCACGTATACCCCATTGGTGGCTGTGCCACGTATACCCCATCGGTGGCTGTGCCATGTATACCCCATTGGTGGCTGTGCCACGTTGAGAAACCCCATTGGTGGCTGTGCCACGTATACCCCATCGGTGGCTGTGCCACGTATACCCCATTGGTGGCTGTGCCACGTTGAGAAACCCCATTGGTGGCTGTGCCACGTTGAGAAACCCCATTGGTGGCTGTGCCACGTTGAGAAACCCCATTGGTGGCAGTGCCACGTTGAGAAACCCTATTTTGTGGCTATGCCACGTGAGAAAATAATTCAGTGGCTTTGCCACGTATGTTTTGTGGCTATGCCACGTGAGAAAATAATTCAGTGACTTTGCCACGTGTGTATTGTGGCTATGCCACGTGTGATTTTAAATCAGTGGCTATGCCACGTTATTTGAGAAAGCGTTTAACGCGTATTTTCACATGCTTAGTTTTGCTCTAGAGTGAGCCTTTTACTTCATGTTTTCACATGACTTGACACATGAGAGTGTCGTTTTGAATATTTTCATGCTATGGTTTTCAAATGAGTTTCACATACAAATAAATGCTTTGTGATGTGCATTTTGGTTTATGAAATGAGTCCCCTACCCCCCTTTACTGAGCGATTTAGAAGCTCACCCTGTTTTTCTTTCCCCCCAGAGTTCTTCAAGTGAATAAGGACTTCCCTGCGGCGTACGGAGTGGTGGCTAGTGGAGGATTCAAGCTCCAGGCTATATAATTTGTACTTTGAGGTATATTATCTTTTCATGTACCCAGACTATTAATGTATTTGCAGACACTTGATGTATGACATTATATGGGATGTATTAGGATTAATTGACTTGTAATCGAGTAATGGGTATAATACAATATTTATTATATCATGAAGAGATCCTGAGGCATGATAATTATGATGATGTATGACACTGCACAGGAATGCACTCTTTATTTGTGAATTAACGAGTAAAAAGTTTTAAATTAGCCCTATTTTCCGCATTTTCGGGGCGTGACAGAGTTTTCTTGGTATCAGAGCTTAGGGTGTCTAGTACTGTCAGTGTCGGTTAAGTGAAATAGAATACATCCCAAGTGTCTGTAATAGTCTGGTCATGAACTGAAATTGAGGATTGAGATTTCAATCGATTGTGATATGTACGCGCAGGAGACGAGTTGAGATAGAGAATGAGTAAACGACGAGGTCGTTCGAGGAGGCAGGCAGAGTCCCCTCCACCACCTGTCCCACAACCAGAGAGTCCTAACTCTCGATTTAATCGGATTGAGACCGATGTGAGGCAAGGTTTTGAGCAGATGGCGGCGCTATTCGCGCAACACTTTGGAGTTAATGCCTCGGATACTACCCCTACACCACCACCAGGACCTCCCATACCCCCAGTGCCTCCCGTCACTCAGCCTGAGGACAGAAGTAAGGTCCGACTAAAGGAATTTCTGAAGATGAATCCACCCGCATTTAAGGGAAAGAAGGATCCTACAGAGGCTGAGGAGTGGTTGACGGAGTTGAGAGTTATATTTGATTTACTGGGATGCACCGATGCTGAGAGAGTCAGTATGAGTGCCTATATGCTGAAGGGGAGAGCTCGAGATTGGTGGAGTACTACCCAGGGTATCATGATGTCCCACCAGGATGTGATTGGTTGGGAAGAGTTCCAGACAGCTTTTAGAACCCAATATGTACCACGAGCCGCCCAGAGAAGGAAACAGGCCGAGTTTTTGAGTTTGGTACAGGGTGACATGTCGGTGGATGACTATGAGAGCCAGTTCACCGCACTATTGAGATATGACCCAGAGACCTTCAAGAGTGAAGAGCTCCGCACAGAGAAGTTTGTGTATGGGTTGAAGCCCGTTATTAGAGATAGACTGATGGGGCTATGTATTACCGAGTTTGGAGATGCTCTGAGACGAGCACAAGAGGTTGAAAGAGGGATTGAGATGGTACAATCCCAGAATGAGCTCAGAGCGGTGAATAGAGATAAGGGCAAGAGGCCAACACTTTTCCAGTCAGAGGCTCGGAGAGGTTCCTTCAGAAGAGGAAGGATTGAGGTGCAGAGGGACAGATTGGAGAGACCCAGAGCCTATCCTATTATCAAGGAGGCCCCTCGATATGTCAGGCCGGAGATGAGGATTTGTAGAGATTGTGGCCGATCGCATGAGGGAAGTTGTACTGGGTCGATCCATGGATGTTTCAGATGTGGTGACATGGGTCACAGAGTGAAAGACTGTACCCAACCTCAGATACCACATGCTCCGGAGCCCACTAGACAACAGCCTCAGAGAGTGGATTCCCGGAGACGGGCCACTGCGGCAGAGAAAGGGAAGAAACCTGTGGCACAGGGACGAGTGTTTGCCCTGGATAAGGAGACCGCAGACGCTTCGGCAGAAACTATAAGAGGTACACTCTCTGTCTGTAATTATGAGGCTCATGTGTTGATTGATTCAGGATCCACGCATTCGTTTATTTCTGAGCATTTTGCATGTAGATTAAACTTGAAGTTTGAACCTCTAGAATATATACTACATGTAAATACCCCTATGCGTGAATCTCAGAGAACTGAGTTAATCTGTAGAGGATGTGAATTTAAGGTGGGAGATAGAGTGATGTTAGCAGACCTAATCATGTTGAATATACATGGGTTTGATGTAATTCTGGGGATGGATTGGTTGGCAACCAATCGAGTGAGTTTAGACTGCTACACTAAGATTGTAACTTTCTCCCTACCTGAACCTTACAGTGTACAGTTGAGATATTGAGGAAATGTATATATGGAATTCTAGTAAGTCATTTGAGAATTTTAACATTATTTTGGAGATTATTAAATATGATTATTCATGTGAAGGTTATGAGACATTCATCTCAGACGATGAGCGGGAACATCCGAGGATTGAGGATATACCTGTGGTTTGCGAATTTTTGGATGTTTTCCCAGATGAATTGCTAGGTTTACCACCAGAGAGAGAGCTGGAGTTTACCATTGATTTGGTACCGGATACTCAGCCGATCTCTAAACCTCCCTACAGGATGGCATTAGTGGAACTTGAGGAATTGAAGAAACAACTACAGGAGTTATTGGATCAAGGGTTTATTAGACCCAGTGTTTCGCCGTGGGGAGCACCAGTACTGTTTGTTAAGAAGAAGGATGGTAGTCTCAGATTATGTGTAGACTACCGACTGTTGAATAAAGCCACGGTGAAGAATAAATACCCACTGCCCAGGATTGACGATCTACTTGATCAGCTAAGAGGGGCATTAGTCTTTTCTAAGATTGATTTGAGATCGGGCTATCACCAATTGAGGATCAAGGAGGAAGATATTCCAAAGACGGCCTTCAGGACAAGGTATGGCCATTACGAATTTCTGGTGATGTCCTTTGGATTGACGAACGCCCCCGCAGCATTCATGAGATTGATGAACGAGGTGTTCAGAGACTATCTGGATAAGTTTGTGATAGTCTTTATCGATGACATCTTGGTGTACTCTCGGTCGTATGAGGAGCATGCACAGCATTTGTGGTTAGTACTTCAGATACTCCGAGATAAGCAATTATACGGAAAGCTTAGTAAGTGTGAGTTTTGGCTGAACCGGATAGCTTTCCTTGGGCATGTAGTCTCAGAGGAAGGAGTATCAGTGGATCCGAGTAAAATAGCAGCTGTGCTTAATTGGGAAAGACCGAGGACAGTGACTGAGATACGAAGCTTCCTTGGTTTGGCAGGGTATTACAGGAGATTTGTGGAAGGATTCTCGAGGATTGCCGCTCCTTTGACTAAGCTCACGCATAAGGAGACTCCGTTCATATGGAATGATCAATGTGAGCTCAGTTTTCAAGAGTTAAAGAGGAGATTGACAGCGGCACCTGTGTTAACTATTCCCGAGGGATCAGGAGGATTCTCGGTGTATAGTGATGCATCTCACCAAGGATTGGGGTGTGTGCTTATGCAGCACGGAAGAGTGGTCGCATATGGATCACACAACTGAAAAACCATGAGCGGAATTATCCCACGCATGATTTGGAGTTAGCCGCTGTGGTATTTGCTTTGAAGATCTGGCGATATTACTTATATGGGGAAAGATTCCAGATCTTCACTGATCACAAGAGTTTGAGATATCTCTTTGATCAGAAGGAGTTAAACATGAGACAAAGGAGATGTATGGAACTCCTTAAGGATTATGACTGCGAGATTCTTTATCATCCGGGTAAGGCGAATGTGGTTGCTGATGCCCTGAGCAGGAAGAGTATGATATCTGCTATGATGATCAGGGAATGGGATTTGTTAGAGCAGTTCGCCGAACTTCGGATCAGAGTTAAAGAGGTAGAGACTGGATTTTTGGCTAGCTTGCGGATAGAGCCTAGGATCATGGATCAGATTAGAACTGGGCAGCGCAGTGATCAGAGATTGATAGATATGGTTAGCCAAGCTGAGCAGAGTTCGCAGTCGGATCTCACCATCAGTGAGGATGGATTATTGAGGTTCAGAGGACGGATTTGTGTACCGGACGATGATACCCTGAAGAGACAGATACTGAGAGAATCCCACTGCTCGCGATACACCATGCACCCAGGAAGTACTAAGATGTACCGAGACTTGAGAAAGGTGTATTGGTGAAGTGGTATGAAGCGAGACGTGGCAGAGTATGTGGCCAGGTATTTAGTATGCCAGCAAGTGAAAGCTGAGCATCGGAAGCCCGGAGGACTACTACAGCCCTTACCTGTACCTACATGGAAATGGGAGCATGTCACTATGGACTTTATTATGGGTTTACCGAGGACCCGGAGAGGTCGTGACGCGATATGGGTCATTGTGGATAGATTGACCAAGAGTGCCCACTTCCTTGCCATCAAGAGCACAGATACTGTGGATGCCTTAGCTGAGCTATATGTCAGCGAGATAGCTAGATTACATGGGGCTCTAGTGAGTATTACTTCTGATAGAGATTCCCGATTTACTTCCAGATTCTGGACCCAGTTTCAGGAGTCCATGGGATCTCGATTGAGTTTTAGTACCGCCTATCATCCTCAGACAGATGGTCAGTCAGAGAGGACTATTCAGACCCTGGAGGATATGTTGAGGGCGTGTACGATGGATTTTAAGGGATCATGGGATGATCACCTGCCCCTAGCAGAGTTTGCGTACAATAACAGCTATCATGCGAGTATTGGAATGGCACCTTTTGAGGCTCTATATGGTAGGAGGTGTAGATCCCCTGTAGCTTGGGAAGAAGTCGGTGACAGAAAGATAAATGCTCCCGAGCTTGTTGAGCAAGCCGTACAGAGTGTGAAACTCATATGTAAGAGGTTACGGGCTGCACAGAGTAGACAGAAAAGCTACGCGGATGTGCGTAGACGGCCACTCGAGTTTGATGTTGGTGATGCAGTATTTCTGAGAGTATCACCGAGCAAGGGTATCATGCGATTTGGGAAGAAAGGGAAATTGAGTCCTCGATACATAGGACCATTTGAGATTCTTGAGAAAGTGGGTGAGGTAGCTTACAGATTAGCATTACCCCCACAGATGTCCGGAATACACAACGTTTTTCATGTATCTATGTTGAGGAAGTACCACCCGGACCCTTCTCATGTCATAGAGTATGATGAGATGGACATACAGGAGGACATGAGCTACATTGAGGAACCCGTCTGGATTCTCGATAGAAAAGAGAAGGTACTGAGAACCAAGAGCATCCCATTAGTGAAAGTTCTGTGGAAACATCACTCAATGGAAGAGGCAACGTGGGAACTAGAGAGTCTCATGAAGGAGAAATACCCCCATCTATTTTGACTAGTTGAGTTGAATTTGGAGGACCAAATTCTTTTTAAGGTGGGGAGGATGTGAGATCTGAGAATTTCAGACATATTTAATGATGTAATAATAAATTGAAGTTTAATTTATTGAGCTAAGTGAATTGTGGGAATTATAATTGGAGATTTATGTGTTAAGTATGTAAAATAAGCTTGATCCATGAGGACAGATCGATCTGGGAGAAGGAGAGATCGATCTGGTGAATTAAACATGACGAGGAAGGGAAAATTTGAGGAGCAGATCGATCTCCAATGGAAGAGATCGATCTCCTTATGAATCTGTTTGAGAAGGGATCGATCTCATGAGGAAGAGATCGATCTCCAAATGCTTCTGTTTGGGAGAAGATCGATCTCCTCAAGGCACAGATCGATCTCATAAAGCCATAAAGAGATCGATCTCACCCCTCGACAGATCGATCTCCTAGGCATAAAATTGCTCAGATCGTCCCCAAAAATTCAAACGCAGATCGATCTCCCCAGGAGACAGATCGATCTCCTACCTCCAGTCTATATAAGGGACCCGTGTTTTCTCCTGAAATCTTACTTTCTCTCTCTTCCAAACCTCCATTTTTTCGAAAACCTAGTTTCTCACTCCTCCAAATCCCCCATTTCCGGCCGAATCAGCTATTGTGGTAAGAAGGAAAGTTGTTCCTCATCAAAGGGAGAACAACATACTTGGAAATCGAAGGACGAATCGGATCGAGGCGTGAGTTGTGCGTCTCACAAGCTTTGGGTAATTTCTAAATCTCGATCTTGATATTTGAGTTGATTTTGATGTTATTGGTGGTTGAATTTGTGTTGAAATGGCTGAAAGATGACTAGGGATTGATTAAATTTCAATGTGGTAGGAGTGATATGCATATTGAGAATTTTGGTGAATTGAGGAAATTGTGAGCTATAAATGGAAAATTGGACAATGTGGAGAATTAGCGTAGATAATTGGTATTAGAGATATCGAACATTGGGATATTGTGAATAGAGTTGTAGTTTAGGGTTGAGTTACGAGAAATCAAGAGAATTGAGGTGTTATGAGCAATTATGCTCGATTTTAAGAATTGAGGCTTATGTGATGTGGAGTATTGATGTTTTAACATCGTTTGGACAGCTCGGGAGTTCCAGAGTGGAATGCGAGACTAGTCCGTGATACGGGGGAAACGATTGCACTATACGAGGTGCAAAGAGGTAAGGGAAATCTAAACCATTTGTGTATGTGAATTGCAAACTGTTTTAGCATGATTTACGATTTATAAACAAGCATGTTGAGTATTTTGTGTTGAGATTTGAACTGCACACGATTTTATAGCCGGTTGGAGCCCAATGTTTTATGAGTTTATAACTGGGCTCTACGTTAAGGCAATATTGAGATTTGAGAAATGTGTGCGTGTGCTTTGCCGGTTAGAACTCGATTTTTATTACGTTTTGTGTTGAGTACAAAACGGTTTTCAAATGAGTTTTATGAGAGAGAAACCATTACGAGTTCTACGTGAAGGCAAACCTGTCTTATGTGATAAGACTTGGGTGTGTAGTTGTGAGTACACACCGGGCATTGCTCTGGTAGCATGTAAGCCCGAATTCTTCTCCGTTCTGGTAATGTTGAGAAACCCATTGGTGGCTGTGCCACGTATACCCCATTGGTGGCTGTGCCACGTATACCCCATTGGTGGCTGTGCCACGTTGAGAAACCCCATTGGTGGCTGTGCCACGTATACCCCATCGGTGGCTGTGCCACGTATACCCCATTGGTGGCTGTGCCGCGTATACCCCATTGGTGGCTGTGCCACGTTGAGAAACCCCATTGGTGGCTGTGCCACGTTGAGAAACCCCATTGGTGGCAGTGCCACGTTGAGAAACCCTATTTTGTGGCTATGCCACGTGAGAAAATAATTCAGTGGCTTTGCCACGTATGTTTTGTGGCTATGCCACGTGAGAAAATAATTCAGTGGCTTTGCCACGTGTGTATTGTGGCTATGCCACGTGTGATTTTAAATCAGTGGCTATGCCACGTTATTTGAGAAAGCGTTTAACGCGTATTTTCACATGCTTAGTTTTGCTCTAGAGTGAGCCTTTTACTTCATGTTTTCACATGACTTGACACATGAGAGTGTCGTTTTGAATATTTTCATGCTATGGTTTTCAAATGAGTTTCACATACAAATAAATGCTTTGTGATGTGCATTTTGGTTTATGAAATGAGTCCCCTACCCCCCTTTACTGAGCGATTTAGAAGCTCACCCTGTTTTTCATTCCCCCCAGAGTTCTTCAAGTGAATAAGGACTTCCCTGCGGCGTACGGAGTGGTGGCTAGTGGAGGATTCAAGCTCCAGGCTATATAATTTGTACTTTGAGGTATATTATCTTTTCATGTACCCAGACTATTAATGTATTTGCAGACACTTGATGTATGACATTATATGGGATGTATTAGGATTAATTGACTTGTAATCGAGTAATGGGTATAATACAATATTTATTATATCATGAAGAGATCCTGAGGCATGATAATTATGATGATGTATGACACTGCACAGGAATGCACTCTTTATTTGTGAATTAACGAGTAAAAAGTTTTAAATTAGCCCTATTTTCCGCATTTTCGGGGCGTGACAGGGTATTTAACAGATAGTGCAAAATTTATTAAGGTAGGGTTCGGGTAATTGTTTCAAAAATTAATCGAGTAATTATAGGGTTCGGGGTCAGGTAGTCCAAAATTAACGGGTACCCGCTCCGTTTACATCCCTAGTGAGTAGTCATCGAAGAAGGCTTAATCCGAACACTTTGGAGGCATTGATGTGTTGCCAAAATTGGTTAAGGAGTGACGTAGGAGGTAAATAATTTATTTGTTATAACTCTTTTTATTTTATTTGTTTCTTTTTCAAAAGTAGTCTATTATTATATTTTAGCTCAAGACTAATATTTTATTTATTTTGTTTGTAGGAGCCTCTACAACTATGGATTCAAGTGACATTTTTAATAATGATGAAGAATGAAGATTTATCATGATTCCAATAAATTTCAAATATGTTTTTTAATTTTTACTTAAATTATGTTTGTTTGTAGTTTCATAAATATGGTTTTATGATTTGTTTATTTGCTATGGTTTCAAGTGGTTTGTTGAATTATTAAAATTTGTTTAATTATGATAGAATATGTATGTTGTTGTTTAATTTTTATTTTTGATTTATACAAAATTAGATGACTTTTTTCGGGTTTTGGGTTTGGGTTTCGGGTTCGGGTTACTAAACGGGTTGTCAAATTATGAGTTGAATAATCGGGTAATTAATCGGGTTCGGGTAATTAACGGGTAGTATAAAATTTATTCGGGTAGGGTTCAGGTAGTATCTTAAAAAAATAATCGGGTTTTAATCGGGTTCGGGTTTTATAATTGTTAATCGGGTTCGGGTTTGGGTACCTCAAAATTAGCGGGTACCCGCCCCGTTGACATCCCTAATCCAGTTACCGTAACACCATCCCTTATTTCAAAAAGGTCTTATGCTATTTACTTAGCAAAGTAGTGTCGAAGAATTATCATATAGAAAATATTATAGCTAGCACTCTATTTTGTTGCCTATATCATTTATTCCCCTGATCATATATTCTACGGATCATATGCAGGATGGACGCGTAGATTACAATTAGTTTGTGTCCATGATGCAAAAAGAAAATGTTGCTAGTGTTGGTAAGAAAAGCGTACAAAATAGTTTTAGCATTAGACTTAAGAGAAACACTCAAACTTTAGTATAGGTAACTGTTAAAGGTCTTGCTCTTTTTTAAGTTTCGAGGGAACTGAGATTTATATGGTAAGGAGTACCAAAACTCGTACGGAGCAGCCAGCCAAGGTCATTGCAATGGGCACTTTACCATTTTCTTTCATTTTATTTGCAATTAAAATTAGTTTCTGTTGAGGATAAAAATATTCAAAATACTCAATCCAATAAAAAATTATCACGTGATATGAGGAAAATCAAATTTTTTATTCATTATATATATATATTAAATAAAACAAAAAAAGACATTTAGTCCAAAGATACATACGTAATTACAAGCAGAATAAATCCATATAAATAGGGAACATGTAAGACTCAAAAACCTAAGTCTCTATTTTCTCTACAGAAACTCTATCAAATTTCCTTCTGACTTGAGCATCGGAGTGCTTACGCAGGGAACAACCCTTGCATCCCTCTGATCATTCTCTTTCTTGCAGAGCTTCTGGTAACACGTGGCACGAAGATTAAAGCGAAGACGTTAACAACACATCATTATTTTGTTTGGCAGCAACAATTGACGCCGTCCGTGGAAAACGAAAGAAAAGTTCTTAGCTCTATAATAATGGTGAGAACACAATCAGCAGCGATGAGGAGTGACGAAAATGAAGATGTCGCAAGCTCTCCAATTGGTGACCTGGGTGATGGAGTCCAATGGGAGAGAGGGTCAAGTATGATGACAATTTTCGTAACTGAATTTGAAGCTATGAGAAAATAAGGAGAAGAAACAGTCCAAGCCTTACGAGCTATGGTTGATTTGTTCAAAGGCACTTTCTCGTAAGGGGATCTACCGATAACTGTCTGAAGTTTGGTGAAAGAGAGAAGTATCGCGCGAGACCCTCACGGCATGTCTGCGCAAGACCCTCACGGCATACTCGCGGGAGGCCCTGATGGCATGCCAGCTCGAGACTCTCACGGCATGTCCGCTCCAGACCCTCACGGCATGCCTGCGCAAGACCCTCACGACATGCTCGCTCGAGGACCTGACGGCATGCCAGCTCAGACTCTCACGGCATGTCCGCTCCAGACCCTCATGACATGCCCGCGTAAGACCCTTACGGCGTGCCTGCGCGACACCCTTTGGGCATGCTCGCACGAGGCCCTAACGGCATGCCAGCTCGAGACTCTCACGGCATGCCCGCGCGATACCCTCACGGCGTGCCAGCTCGAGACCCTTACTGCATGTCCGCTCGACACCCTCATGGCATGCCCTCTCGAGACCCTCACGGCATGCCCGTACAAGACCCTTACGGCATGTCCGCTCCAAACTCTCGCAGCATGCCCGCTCGAGACCCTCACGACATGTCCGCTCCAAACCCGTACGGCATGTCCGCTCGAGACCATCACAGCGTGCCCGCTCGAGACCCTCATGACATGTCAGTTTGAGACTCTGACGGTCGGATGGCGCTAGACCTTGTGGGCCTGGCTACCAGAGATCTATTACGTGAGGTTGCAGTTGATCTTATGCGTGAGGCTGAGGAATAATTGAGGCGAAAGGGCACCCAAGACCCTGTACAGGAAGTTTTGGAAGACCCTAGATGTGAAATAGCAGGAGGCATGAGGTCTTAGGGTATGGGAGGCCCTGGGCATGAGGGTTCGGTAGGCCTGAGACGTCATGCTACAGAAAATCCCATGCACGAGAGGCATCAGGGTTTTGGAGAACCACAGCGTCAGGGTATGAGGAATGCGACGTGAGAGATTATTGGTGGCCGGAGATGGTAAAATACTCAAAGATTTGAGAGTCCAGCTATGGTAGATTCTAGGTATTTGAATACAAAAGATCCTTGGTTCTAGAACACAAATGGGTCGCCAAATAATGGGGTCAGATGTGTTAGAATAATAGGCACACATGCTGGAAGAAACTCGGAAGAAGATCCGACATGGAACCCAAAAATTGAAATGACCAATTTTCAACCCACGACCCGTCAAAACCAAATGCATGATAATAAGAGAGAGGCTATTGACTATGATCAAACCGATTCATGCAAAGTCCAAAATAGGCCTGCATCCATGACCTAAGATACTATATATATGAAGAAAATGGTCGAACAAATCTTAGAGAAGAAAAGGTTGGTTTCAGCTGAAGAGAACCAGAGAAGAAGAATCTCATTCAGCACAGCGATCATAGGAAAACCACTGCCCCCAAAGTTCAAGATGCCGCAAATGACAGCATATGCCGAAAAAATTGACCCTTATGACCATGTTGAAAATTATGAGTCGTTAATGCTACTACATGGATGGGAAGATGAGATTATGTGTAGGGCGTTCTCTCAACAACTTACCAGAAGAGTCTATTTCATCTTTCAATCTGCTGAGGAGTGAATTTTTGAAGGCCTTTGTGATAAATAGCCAGAAAAGGAAGGAGGCCACCTATTTACTCACCCTAAGACAAAGGAATAAAGAATCACTAAAAAGCTATGTAGATCGATTCCGTGATGCTACTCTTGAGGTACGGGATCTATAAGTTGGAGTAGCTGTGACAACCATGTTATAGGGGAAAAGGTCTGAAAAGCTCCAAGAATCATTATCCTTAGATCAGCCAACGATAGTTTCAGACTTGTTCTCTAGAGCAAACAAGTATATTACTCAAGAGGAGGTAATGAAAATGATACCAACGTGGGACTTTAAAGAAGGAAGGAAGCGAGAAAGAGAGCCTGATGAGAAGAATATAAGAAGATCAGACAAATCAGGCAAAGCCTCAAAGTTAAAGTATGCTAATTACACGTAGTTTATCGAACCGCGTGCTTCGATCCTAGCGACGATCGAAAGAACTGGGATGCTTCAATTCCCTAGGAGATGTGAGGGAAATCTAGGATAAGACCTTAGGTCCTATTGTAGCTTCCACTCCGCATTTGGTCATTTGACTGAGAAGTGTCACGATTTGATGAATCAGCTTAAGATATTAGCTAGAGAAGGACTGTTAGACCGTTACGTACAGAAGAATGAGAGGAATCAATATCTTATGCATGGTCGAGGAGACAATAGAGTGTGAGATAGGCGTAATGATAACAGAGTAAATAGAAGGAGGAACGAAAAGAGAGGAAATGAGTAAACCCCACAAATTTTCTACATTTAATTAGAGTATATAAAAATGGGAATAACATATTTTAATGGAAATGTGAATATTCTTTGTAGGACTCGAGGACTATAGGAACCGAGAAGCCCGTGAATGACGGGGAACCCGAAAATACAGGGAGTGACAAAGTAAATGCAAGCATGGAGGGATCAAAAATAAATTTGATGTAAAAAAACTTATATCGAGATTTATGAGGAATGATGAAATATCAATAATATTTCATTTTTGAAATAATGAAAATTTCAGGGAAGACATGGATATTATGTCCTTGGATAAATTATACAAGAAAATGCATATATGTAGATATATACATAGGTGCATATTTATATATATATATATATATATACATACATATATACTAGACAAATTTAAATGGACAAATAATGATATATATATATATATATATAACGAATATATATATATATATATGTATATATTGTAATGTATAACATACAATATATAAGAATTAATAATGAATAAACAAAAAAATAATAACAAAACAAATAATACACCAACAAATAAACAAATACATATATATATATAAATCAATATAATATATATATATATAATATAATATATATGTGAGATCTGAGAATTTTAGATATATTTGAATGATGTAATATGAACTTGAAGTGTAATTTATTGAGCTAAGTGAATTGGGGAATGATAATTGGAGATTTATATGTTAAGTGTTTAAAATAAAGTGTGAAGTTATGAGGACAGATCGATCTGGGAGAAGGAGAGATCGATCTGGTGAGTTAAAAATGACTAGGAAGGAGGAATTTAAGGAGCAGATTGATCTCCAATGGAAGAGGATCGATCTCCTTATGATTCTGTTTGAGAGAAGATCGATCTCATGAGGAAGAGATCGATCTCCAAATGATTCTGTTTGGGAGAAGATCGATCTCCTCAAGGAGCAGATCGATCTCATAAAGCCATAAAGAGATCAATCTCACCCCTCGACAGATCGATCTCCTAGGCATAAAATTGCCCAAATCGTCCCCAAAATTCATATGCAGATCGATCTCATCAAGAGGCAGATCGATCTCCTACCCTCAGCCTATATAAGGAACCCCTGTTTTTCTCCTGCAATCTCACTTTCTCTCTCTTCCAACCCCTATTTTCACCGAAACCTAGCTTTCTCACTCATTCAAAGCACTCATTTTCGGCCAAATCAGAAGTTGTGGCAAGAAGGAAAGTTGTTCCTCATCAAAGGGAGAACAACATACTTGGAAATCGAAGGACGAATCGAATCGAGGCGTGGGTTGTGCGTCTCACAAGCTTTGGGTAATTTCTAAACCTCGATCTTGATATTTGAGATGATTTTGATGATAATGGTGGTTGTCATTGTGTTAAAATAGCTGAGAAATGATTAGGGATTGATGAAATTGCAATGTGGTTGGAGTGACAATGATATTTAGCAATTTTGGGAATTTGAGCTATAAATAGAAATTTAGACAATGTGGTGAATTAGCATAGATAATTGGCATGAGAAATGTAGAACGTTGAGATGTTGTGAATGAGAGTCTAGTTTGGGGTAGAGTTACGAGGATCAAGAGATTTGAGGTGTTATGAGCAATTATGCTCGATTTTTTGAGAATTGAGGTTGATGAGATAATTGAGTATTGATGTTTTAACATCGTTTGGACAGCTCGGGAGTTCCAGAGTGGAATGCGAGGCTAGTCCGTGATACGGGGGAAACGATTGCACTATACGAGGTGCAAAGAGGTAAGGAAATCTAAACCATTTGTGTATGTGATTTGTAAACTATTGTAGCATGATTTGTAGTTTATAAAACAAGCATGTTGAGTGTTGTGTTGAGTTATAATTGCACACGATTTTTATAGCCGGTTGGAGCCCATTGTTTTATGCGTTTATAAGCTGAGTGTGAAATTACCTTATAAACCGTCGAATTTGTGTGAGTAATGAACTGGGCTCTACGTTAAGGCAATATCGAGATTTGAGAGATGTGTGTGTGCTTTGCCGGTTGAAACTCGGTTTTATTATGTTTTGTGTTGAGTACAAAACGATTTTTAAATGAGTCTTATGAGAGAAAAACCACTATGAGTTCTACGTGAAGGCAAACTAGTCTTATGTGATTAAGACTTAGGTGTGTAATTCTGAGTACACACTGAGCATTGCTCTGGTAGCATGTAAACCCGATTTCTTCTCCGTTCTGGTAACGTGAGAAACCCCATTGGTGGCCGTTGCCACGTGATACCCCATTTGGTGGCCGTTGCCAATTGAGAAACCCCATTTGGTGGCCGTTGCCACGTGAGAAACCCTATTGGTGGCCATTGCAACGTGAGAACCCCTAATTAGTGGCCGTTGCCACGTGATACCCCATTTGGTGGCCGTTGCCACGTGATACCCCATTTGGTGGCCGTTGCCACGTGATACCCCATTTGGTGGCCGTTGCCACGTGAGAAACCCCATTTGGTGGCCGTTGCCACGGAGAAACCCTATTGGTGGCCGTTGCCACGTGAGAACCCATAATTAGTGGCCGTTGCCACGTGAAACCCTATCCAGTGACTATGCCACGTGTGAAATTAAATCAGTGGCTATGCCACGTGTGTTTAGTGGCTGTGTCACGTGCATTATTATTACAGTGATTTTATCACGTTAATTGAGAAAGCGTTTATCGCATTATTTTCACATGCTTTGTTATTGCTCTAGACTGAGCCTTTTTACTTCATGTGTTCACATGATTTGAGACATGAGAATGTCGTTTTGAGTACTTTCATGCTATGGTTTTCAAATGAGATTAATGAGTTTCACATACAAATAAATATTTTGTGATGTGCATTTTGGTTTATGAAATGAGTCCCTTACCCCCTTTACTGAGCGATTTAGAAACTCACCCTGTTTTCTTTCCCCCCAGATCTCTTCAAGTGAAAAAGGATCTCCCTGCGACGTACGGAGTAGTGGCTAGTGGAGGACTTGAGCTCCCGGCCATATATTGTATTTTGAGGTATCTTTTATCTTTTCATGTACCCAGACAATTATTGAAATTGCAGACACTTGATGTATAACATTGTATGAGATGTATTAGGATTAATTAACTTGAGATCAAGTAATATATATGATATAATATATACTATTCAATGATGAGATCTTGAGGTATAATATAGGTGATGATGTATGACACTGCACAGGAATGCACTCTTATTTGTGAATGAATGAATAAAAAGTTTTAAATTTGTCCTATTTTCCGCATTTTCGGGGGGTGAAGGAGTTTTCTTGGTATCAGAGCTTAGGGTGCCTAGTACTGTCAGTGTCGGTTAAGTGAAATAGAATACATCCCAAGTGTCTGTAATAGTCTGGTCATGAACTGAAATTGAGGATTGAGATTTCAATCGATTTTGATATGTACACGCAGGAATCGAGTTAAGATAGAGAATGAGTGGACGACGAGGTCGTTCGAGGAGGCAGGCAGAGTCCCCTCCGCCACCTGTCCCACAACCAGAGAGTCTTAACTCTCCATTTAATCGGATTGAGACTGATGTGAGGTAAGGTTTTGAGCAGATGGCAGCGTTATTCGTGCAACACTTTGGAGTTAATGCCTCGGGTACTACTCCTACACCACCACAAGGACCTCCCATACCCCCAATACCTCCCGTCACTCAGCCTGATGATAGAAGTATGGTCCGACTGAAGGATTTTGTGAAGATGAATCCACCCGCGTTTAGGGGAAAGAAGGATCCTACAGAGGCTGAGGAGTGGCTGACGGAGTTGAGAATTATATTTGATTATCTGGGGTGCACCGATGCTGAGAGGGTCAGTATGAGTATTTATATGTTGAAAGGGAGAGCTCGAGATTGGTGGGGTACTACCCAGGGTATTCTGATGTCCCGCCAAGATGTGATTGGTTGGGAAGAGTTCCAGACAGCCTTTAGGACCCAATATGTACCACGAGCCGCCCAGAGAAAGAAACAGGTCGAGTTTTTGAGTTTGGTACAGGGTGACATGTCTGTGGATGACTATGAGAGCCAATTCACAGCGCTATTGAGATATGACCCAGAGACCTTCAAGAATGAAGAGCTCCGCACAGAGAAATTTGTGTATGGATTGAAGCCCATCATCAGAGATAGATTGATAGGGCTATGTATTACTGAGTTTGGAGATGCTCTGAGATGAGCACAAGAGATTGAAAGAGGAATTGAGATGGTACAATCCCAGAATGAGCTCAGAGCGGTGAATAGAGATAAGGGCAAGAGGCCAGCGATTTTCCAAACAGAGGCTCGAAGAGGTTCCTTCAGAAGAGGAAGGATTGAGGTACAAAAGGGCAGATTAGAGAGACCCAAAGGGTACCCTAACATTAGAGAAACCCCTCGAGATGTCAGGCCAGAGACAAGGTTTTGCAGAAATTGTGGCCGAATGCATGAGGCAAGTTGTACTGGGTCGATCCATGGATGTTTTAGATGTGGAGACATGGGTCACATGGTGAAGGATTGCCCTCAACCTCAGAAACCACATGTATTGGAGCCCACTAGACAACAGCCTCAGAGAGTGAATCCCCCGAGACGGGCCACTGCTGCAGAGAAAGGAAAGAGACCTGTTACCCAGGGACGTGTGTTTGCCCTAGATAAGGAGACTGCTGACACTTCTGCAGAAACTATAAGAGGTACACTCTCTGTCTGTAGTCATAAGGCTCATGTGTTGATTGATTCAGGATCCACGCATTCGTTTATTTCTGAGCATTTTGCATGTAGATTAAACTTGAAGTTTGAACCTCTAGAATATATACTACATGTAAATACCCCTATGCGTGAATCCCAGAGAACTGAGTTAATCTGTAGAGGATGTGAGATAAAGGTGGGAGATAGAGTGATGTTAGCAGATCTAATCATGTTGAATATACATGGGTTTGATGTAATTTTGGGAATGGATTGGTTGGCAGCCAATCGAGTGAGCTTAGATTGCTACACTAAGGTTGTAACTTTCTCCCTACCTGAACCTTACAGTGTACGATTGAGATATTGAGGAAATGAATATGTGGAATTCTAGTAAGTAATTTGAGAATTTTAATATTATTTTGGAGAATATTAAATATGATTGTTCATGTGAAGGTTATGAGACACTCATCTCAGACGATGAGCGGGAACATCCGAGGATTGAGGATATACCTGTGGTTTGCGAATTTTTGGATGTTTTCCCAGATGAACTGCCAGGTTTACCACCAGAGAGAGAGCTGGAGTTTACCATTGATTTGGTACCAGATACTCAGCCGATCTCTAAACCTCCCTACAGGATGGCATTAGTGGAACTTGAGGAATTGAAGAAACAACTACAGGAGTTATTGGATCAAGGGTTCATTAGGCCCAGCGTTTCACCGTGGGGAGCACCGGTTTTATTTGTCAAGAAGAAGGATGGTAGTCTCAGATTATGCATAGACTATCGGCTGTTGAATAAAGCCACGGTGAAGAATAAATACCTATTGCCCAGGATTGATGATCTATTTGATCAGCTGAGAGGGGCATCAGTCTTTTCTAAGATTGATTTGAGATCGGGCTACCACCAATTGAGGATCAAGGAAGAAGATATTCCAAAGACAGCCTTCAGGACGAGGTATGGCCATTACGAATTTCTGGTGATGTCCTTTGGATTGACGAACGCCCCTGCAACATTTATGAGATTGATGAACGAGGTGTTCAGAGACTATCTGGATAAATTTGTAATAGTCTTTATTGATGATATCTTGGTGTACTCTCAGTCGTATGAGGAGCATGCACAGCATTTGGGGTTAGTACTTCAGATACTCCGAGATAAGCAATTATATGGAAAGCTTAGTAAGTGTGAGTTTTGGCTGAACCGGATAGCTTTCCTTGGTCATATAGTCTCAGAGGAAGGAGTATCAGTGGACCCAAGCAAGGTGGAGGCTGTACTTAATTGGGAGAGACCGAGGACAATTACTGAGGTACGAAGCTTCCTTGGTTTGACAGGGTATTACAGAAGATTTGTGAAAGGATTTTCAAGGATTGTCGCTCCTTTGACTAAGCTCACGCGCAAAGAGACTCCATTTATATGGACTGATCAATGTGAGCTCAGTTTTCAGGAATTAAAGAGGAGGTTGACAGCGGCACCTGTGTTAACTATTCCTGAGGGATCAGGAGGATTTTCGGTGTATAGTGATGCATCGCATCAAGGATTGGGGTGTGTGCTGATGCAGCATGGAAGAGTGGTCGCATATGGATCACGACAGCTGAAAGACCATGAGCGAAATTACCCCACGCATGATTTGGAGTTAGCCGCTGTGGTATTTGCTTTGAAGATCTGGCGACACTACTTATATGGGGAAAGATTCCAGATCTTCACTGATCACAAGAGTTTGAGATATCTCTTTGATCAGAAAGAGTTAAACATGAGACAAAGGAGATGGATGGAACTCCTTAAGGATTATGACTGCGAGATTCTATATCATCCGGGTAAGGCGAATGTGGTTGCTGATGCCCTGAGCAGGAAGAGTATGATATCTGCTATGATGATCAGGGAATGGGATCTACTGGAGCAGTTTACCGAACTTCGGATCAGAAAAGAGATAGAGACTGGATTTGTGGCTAGCTTACGAATAGAGCCAAGGATCATGGATCAGATTAGAACTGGACAGCGCAGTGATCAGAGATTGATAGACATGATTAGCCAAGCTGAACAGGGTTCGCAGTCGGATCTCACAGTCAGTGAGGATGGATTGTTGAGATTCAGAGGACGGATTTATGTACCGGACGACGATACCCTGAAGAGACAGATATTGAGAGAATCCCACTGCTCGCGATACACCATGCACCCAGGGAGTACTAAGATGTACCGAGACTTAACAAAGGTGTATTGGTGGAGTGGTATGAAGCGAGATGTGGCAGAGTATGTGGCCAGGTGTTTGGTATGCCAGCAAGTGAAAGCTGAGCATCGGAAGCCCGGAGGACTACTACAGCCCTTACCTGTACCTACATGGAAATGGGAGCATGTCACTATGGACTTTATTATGGGTTTACCGAGGACCCAAAGAGGTCGTGACGCGATATGGGTCATTGTGGATAGATTGACCAAGAGTGCCCACTTCCTTGCCATCAAGAGCACAGATACTGTGGATGCCTTAGCTGAGCTGTATGTCAGCAAGATAGCTAGATTACATGGGGCTCCAGTGAGTATTACTTCTGATAGAGATTCCCGATTTACTTCTAGATTTTGGACCCAGTTTCAGGAGTCCATGGGATCTCGATTGAGTTTCAGTACCGCCTATCATCCTCAGGCAGATGGTCAGTCAGAGAGGACTATTCAGACCTTGGAGGATATGTTGAGGGCGTGTACGATGGATTTTAAGGGATCATGGGATGATCACCTGCCCCTAGCAGAGTTTGCATACAATAACAGCTATCATGCGAGTATTGGAATGGCACCTTTTGAGGCTCTATATGGTAGGAGGTGTAGATCCCCTGTAGCTTGGGAAGAAGTCGGTGACAGAAAGATAAATGCTCCCGAGCTTGTTGAGCAAGCCGTACAGAGTGTGAAACTCATATGTGAGAGGTTACGGGCTGCACAAAGTAGACAGAAAAGCTACGCGGATGTGCGTAGACGGCCACTCGAGTTTGAGGTTGGTGATGCAGTATTTCTGAAAATATCACCGAGTAAGGGTATTATGCGATTTGGGAAGAAAGGAAAATTAAGTCCTCGATATATAGGACCATTCGAGATTCTTGAGAGAGTGGGAGAGGTAGCTTACAGATTAGCATTACCCCCACAGATGTCCGGAATACACAATGTTTTTCATGTGTCTATGTTGAGGAAGTACCACCCGGACCCTTCTCATGTCATAGAGTATGACGAGATGGACATTTAAGAGGATATGAGCTACACTGAGGAACCCGTCCAGATTCTCGATAGAAGAGAGAAGGTACTGAGAACTAAGAGCATCCCATTAGTGAAAGTTTTGTGGAAACATCACTCAATGGAAGAGGCAACGTAGGAACTAGAGAATCTCATGAAGGAGAAATACCCCCATCTATTTGACTAGTTGAGTTGAATTTGGAGGACCAAATTCTTTTTAAGGTGGGGAGGATGTGAGATCTGAGAATTTTAGATATATTTGAATGATGTAATATGAACTTGAAGTGTAATTTATTGAGCTAAGTGAATTGGGGAATGATAATTGGAGATTTATATGTTAAGTGTTTAAAATAAAGTGTGAAGTTATGAGGACAGATCGATCTGGGAGAAGGAGAGATCGATCTGGTGAGTTAAAAATGACTAGGAATGAGGAATTTAAGGAGCAGATCGATCTCCAATGGAAGAGGATCGATCTCCTTATGATTCTGTTTGAGAGAAGATCGATCTCATGAGGAAGAGATCGATCTCCAAATGATTCTGTTTGGGAGAAGATCGATCTCCTCAAGGAGCAGATCGATCTCATAAAGTCATAAAGAGATCGATCTCACCCCTCGACATATCGATCTCCTAGGCATAAAATTACCCAAATCGTCCCCAAAATTCAAATGCAGATCGATCTCATCAAGAGGCAGATCGATCTCCTACCCTCAGCCTATATAAGGAACCCCTGTTTTTCTCCTGCAATCTCACTTTCTCTCTCTTCCAACCCCCATTTTCACCGAAACCTAGCTTTCTCACTCATCCAAAGCACCCATTTCCGGCCAAATCAGAAGTTGTGGCAAGAAGGAAAGTTGTTCCTCATCAAAGGGAGAACAACATACTTGGAAATCGAAGGACGAATCGAATCGAGGCGTGGGTTGTGCGTCTCACAAGCTTTGGGTAATTTCTAAACCTCGATCTTGATATTTGAGATGATTTTGATGATAATGGCGGTTGTCATTGTGTTGAAATAGCTGAGAAATGATTAGGGATTGATGAAATTGCAATGTGGTTGGAGTGACAATGATATTTAGCAATTTTGGGAATTTGAGCTATAAATAGAAATTTAGACAATGTGGTGAATTAGCATAGATAATTGACATGAGAAATGTAGAACGTTGAGATGTTGTGAATGAGAGTCTAGTTTGGGGTAGAGTTACAAGGATCAAGAGATTTGAGGTGTTATGAGTAATTATGCTCGATTTTTTTAGAATTGAGGTTGATGAGATAATTGAGTATTGATGTCTTAACATCGTTTGGACAGCTCGGGAGTTCCAGAGTGGAATGCGAGGCTAGTCCGTGATACGGGGGAAACGATTGCACTATACGAGGTGCAAAGAGGTAAGGGAAATCTAAACCATTTGTGTATGTGATTTGTAAACTATTATAGCATGATTTGTGGTTTATAAAACAAGCATGTTGAGTGTTGTGTTGAGTTATAATTGCACACGGTTTTTATAGCCGGTTGGAGCCCATTGTTTTATGCGTTTATAAGCTGAGTGTGAAATTGCTTTATAAACTGTCAAATTTGTGTGAGTAATGAACTGGGCTCTACGTTAAGGTAATATCGAGATTTGAGAGATGTGTGTGTGCTTTGCCGGTTGGAACTCGGTTTTATTATGTTTTGTGTTGAGTACAAAACGAGTTTCAAATGAGTCTTATGAGAGAAAAGCCACTATGAGTTCTACGTGAAGGCAAACTAGTCTTATGTGATTAAGACTTAGGTGTGTAATTCTGAGTACACACCGGGCATTGCTCTGGTAGCATGTAAGCCCGATTTCTTCTCCGTTCTGGTAACGTGAGAAACCCCATTGGTGGCCGTTGCCACGTGATACCCCATTTGGTGGCCGTTGCCACGTGAGAAACCCCATTTGGTGGCCGTTGCCACGTGAGAAACCCTATTGGTGGCCGTTGCCACGTGAAAACCCCTAATTAGTGGCCGTTGCCACGTGATACCCCATTTGGTGGCCGTTGCCACGTGATACCCCATTTGGTGGCCGTTGCCACGTGAGAAACCCCATTTGGTGGCCGTTGCCACGTGAGAAACCCTATTGGTGGCCGTTGCCACGTGAGAACCCCTAATTAGTGGCCGTTTCCAAGTGAAACCCTATCTAGTGGCTATGCCACGTGTGAAATTAAATCAGTGGCTATGCCACGTGTGTTTAGTGGCTGTGTCACGTGCATTATTATTACAGTGATTTTGTCACGTTAATTGAGAAAGCGTTTATCGCATTATTTTCACATGCTTTGTTAGTACTCTAGACTGAGCCTTTTTACTTCATGTGTTCACATGATTTGAGACATGAGAATGTCGTTTTGAGTACTTTCATGCTATGGTTTTCAAATGAGATTAATGAGTTTCACATACAAATAAATATTTTGTGATGTGCATTTTGGTTTATGAAATGAGTCCCTTACCCCCTTTACTGAGCGATTTAGAAGCTCACCCTGTTTTCTTTCCCCCCAGATCTCTTCAAGTGAAAAAGGATCTCCCTGCGATGTATGGAGTAGTGGCTAGTGGAGGACTTGAGCTCCCGGCCATATATTGTATTTTGAGGTATCTTTTATCTTTTCATGTACCCAGACAATTATTGTAATTGCAGACACTTGATGTATAACATTGTATGGGATGTATTAGGATTAATTAACTTGAGATCAAGTAATGTATATGATATAATATATACTATTTAATGACGAGATCCTGAGGTATAATATAGGTGATGATGTATGACACTGCACAGGAATGCATTCTTAATTGTGAATGAATGAATAAAAAGTTTTAAATTTGCCCTATTTTCCGCATTTTCGGGGTGTGACAATATATATACATATAAATATAATATATATAAACTAAGTGAGGTACGAAATTGGCTTCAAAAAGAAGCCAATTCCTGCACCTGACTGTTTCGAAAGAGAGGAGCAAATTGAAACAGAGGATTCCTGTTGCTGGAGCGGGAAAAGAGAAGAAAGAAGGGGGGAGCTAGTTCTACCGAGGAAGAAGAAGGAAAAGGGGGAGAGAAGGAAGGCTGTCAGCCGGAAGAGAAGGGAAAGAAAGAAAAAGGGAAGCTGTCCAGTCGAGGGAGGAAGAAAGAAAGGAAGAAAAGAAAAGAGAAAGAAAGAAGGGGGCTGACTGGGAGAGAAGAAGGGAAAGGAAAAGAAGAAGAGGAGAAGAGGAAGAAGGTTGGAAAATCGAGAATCGAAGAGGAGAGGGTTGGGAAACAGCAGCTGACCGAAAAGCAAAGCAAATCGAAGAAAAAAAAGGAAGGGGAAACCGAAAGCTGGAAGAAGTTGCAGCAGATCGAGAAGGATTTGAAGAAAAGACCAAGGTTGGAAAAGAACTTGGAATAGAACTGAAGCAGGCCGGAGCTGAAGCTGATCGAAAAAGAATGGCTGGAACCAAGAGGCAGGGGAGAAGAAAGGGAGACTGAAGGGAGGAGGCTGGAAATCGAGAGGCTGCAGGGGAGACCGAACCAGAAGAAACTAAAGCTGGGAACCGAGAGCTGAGGGAAAAAGGAAATGGAACTAGATTGAGGCAGATCGAAAGCTGAGGGAGAAAGGAATTGAAGCTGAATTGAAGGAGAAAATCGTGAGGCAGGGAAGCAGGGGACTGTACACGCAAAAAAAGAAGAGAAGAAAAGCAAGCTGGAAATTTGAAGAGAAAAGAGGTAAAAATCTATATATATATATATGTATATTTAATTGTACATGTATATATATGTGATTGTGTATAAGTATGATAAGGTGAATTAGATTAGATATGGAGAATAAATGAGAAAGATGAGAAGTAGACAAATGAATAAATATTGTGATATTGAACAATGGAAACAAGAAATAATAATATATATGTATTTATGTGAATATATATATATATATATTTATTTATTTGGGTGTATACATATAGGTGTATATAAAGAATGGATATGTTAGTATATGAACATACAAGGATATATACATGTGATAAGGAAAAAAAAAATGAAAACCAATGATGATATATATATAGGAGTATTTGTATATATATATATGTGCATATACATGTAAATGTATATAGAAAATGTGTATGATTAATATTTGTATGTACAAAATATATAAATAACAAAGAAAATATATAAACGTGCGTGTTGGCCTAGGTATGTAAAATAATACGTACACACGCAGTAGTAACGAATAGGTTACGATTTTAACGCAATTCCGATGATTCGCATGAATAGGATGCTAAGTAAATAATTTCGGTGTAGGTGAATCGTAGAAAGAATTAAAGGAGGTACTAGGAGGCGTCATTACTAGAATTCAAGATTTTTCGATAAATCGAGGTAAGGGGTACTATTTAACTTAGTTCTGATAATGCATTCTTGTTTCACCGATAAATGATTTTATGAAAGAGCATATGATTTGAAGTGATTTATCAATGCTTCAATACCTGCGAAACTGTTCACGATGCATGTTTTAATTTATCGAAATATTCCCTGAGTACCTTCCATGTTGTGAAATGAATTTTTCCTAAGGTATGAAACGTATGGATGTTTTACATTTATTTATGTTTTTATATCCATATTGTTAAAGAAACTTTCGACAATTTCAAAAGCATTTAAGAAAAAAATTTGTTTTCGAAAGGGGATTGTGGGGGCCACCTCTTGAATCCTACAGGAACAAAGTGCCACACAGGCTTTCTGTCTTATGAAAGAGTTTTCAGATTTCAGGGAATTCGATTTTATTACTCGATATGAGTTTGTGAGTTATAAAACCCAAGAAAGATTTTGGAAACTCTGTTTTGAGACTATAGGCTTCATGCATGGTTACTTCTTATGGTGTTTCAGCTACACCACTTGGGTGCCGGTACGTAGGCCCCTTTAGCACTTGACTCAACCTGTGTGGAAGATGTCGTGCTACTGGTGGTTTATGATAATGTTTTGGTAGTATCTCGTGCCCACGCAGCACGCATGAATGTTCCCCTCACGGTGAGTGCCATAGGTGCCCGTGCCCTAGCTATGTGCTAGTATATGATAAGAAATAAGAAGATACTACCCATGTTTATAATTATTATTGCTGTACAACCCGATCCAGTCTACAGCCCCCCCTTACCATGGCCATAGGTATGATGACTCTCTGCGGAGAATGACATGTATCGCATGACTTAGTTATAGCCTAGTCTCCTCGATTTGATTATGAAAATCGACTATGATGAATGAATATGTGTTTTCATGATATATACGATTATTGGTTATGACCGATATGCTTCATGAAATGATTATGAAATATTCATGAAATGTTTACGAAATGATTATGAAATATCATGAAATGTTTACGAAATGATTATGAAATGTTCATGAAAGGTTTATGAAAAGTTGTAAAATGGTTTAGCATGTTATTTGTTTTAAAGACACGCATGCTTTATGACTTTTTATGAAATGTTTACGAAACGTTTATAAACCCGATGGTTTTAAGAACTCATTCATGAACAATAAAAAGTTGTAAAATGATTAAGCATGTCATTTGTTTAAAGACACCCATGCTTTATGATTTTATGATGATTATGCATGAAATGACAATTTATGTATTTCATTAAAGTTTGGCTCTAGGAACGACTTCACATGCTTTTATATATCAGAACTGCTTTAAGAGTATTATCTTACTGGGCTTTTCCCCAAAAGCTCACCCCTTTACCTCTCAGACCATTGCAGTGATCCGTAGGCGCTACCTGCCACGTACACGACTTAGGTTATGGGAAAGAGCTACCCTAGGCTACTTTTTGTACACACAGCAAAGGTATACGATTACATTCCTTTACCAGACATACTAGTATGCACAGACATATATTGAAAATATTTCGTTGGGATGTAATTTGTAAGGAAACAACGTAGATAATATGATTCTTGGGATTAGGTTGTAAGATGATTGGTATTAATCGATATGGATGTATTGAGTTGTAAATGTTGATTTGGAAAGTATGCTTGGTAGTTGTGGATATACAGGATTGTTGGAAAGCATGCTTGGTAGTCGTGGATATCTAGAATCGTTAAAACAACTGAATTGTAGGTGGGTGGGCTCATATATAAGCCGTTATGCTGTCGAAATTTCTATCAGCCTTATAGGTCAAAGTATGGAAATTAATTATAATTACGGGTAAAGAATTAGGAAAAGTGTTTTGACACTGCACAAGAATACAACCTAAGTGAATAGGGGAATAAGTGGGTAAATTAAAGAAAAAAAATTTCGTTCGAATTTCAAGGGTCAAGGGTCGTTACAGTTTAAGTGGTATCAGAGCGAAGGTTATCTAGTACTGTCAGTGTCAAAAATAAGGCTAAAATTACATCCCAATGTCTGTACTTGTCTGGGTGTAGGTAATGTATACCTAATGACTTTAAGGTATTGGGTTCGAACCTCTGAGGACGCGAATTGGGGTATTTACCTCGATAAAGCCATGAGGGGCTTGTGGGACTTCCAAAGCGGACAATACGTATGAGTGAAACTGTGGGGGTCACCTCTTAAATCCTGCGAGAGCAAAGTGCCACACAGTCGTTACAAAATGGGGCAAGGCAGAGAGAACATAAGAATCAACAGATAGACAATGAGCCTACAGAGGCCGCCATTCATGTTATTTCGGGTGTTGAATACGTAGCTGGGGCCTCATCTGCTTCACGAAAGGCATATGCTAGGCAAGCGTACCGGATCCATTATGTGATGAAAGTGGTCGAAGACAGAGAGACGATTACTTTCACGACTGCTGATCAAGGATATGTTATTGTTCCACATGATGATCCTATGGTCATATCGGCAGTCGTGGCTAAACATCTGATAGGCCAAATTCTCGTAGATAATGGAAGCTCAATGAACCTTATCTACTGGAATTGTTTCGAAAAGATGAATCTAAGTGAAGAAAAATTGAAGCCCGTAACTACCCCTTTGTTTGGCTTTACCGGAGAGAAAGTAAGGGTGGCAGGGTCGATTGAACTACTAGTTACTTTGGGAGAAGACCCTAAGAGTGTTACGAGACAGGTCTTATTTATGGTGATCAAATCAACATCGCTGGCCTACAATGTTATTCTTTGACGGCCATTGTTGAGTGACATGAGAGCCGTACTCTCCCCGTGTTATCTGCTAATGAAGTTCCCAACTCCTAGAGGTGTGGGGCAAGTAAGAGGGGATTGAAGAAGAGCGAGAATGTGTAATGTTGCATTAACTACATGTAAGGGGGTTCAGAGAAAAGAAACTCTTACTATCACAAAACCATCTAAGCCAAAACCTGTTGAAGAGATGGAAGAAATAAAGTTGAAGGCTGACGACGGAGAGAAGAAAGTGTACATTAGAGGCCAATTGAGGCCTGAAGTAAAGGAAGAGATAACGAAGTGCTTAAAAGATAATGTCGATGTTTTCACATGGACCCCTGCTGACATGCCTGGAATTGATCTGGAAGTCATCTGTCATGAGCTCAACATGTTGCCCGGGGTAAAACCTGTTAAACAGAAGAAAAGGAATTTCGCCCCTGAGAGATAGCAAGTCATTGAAAAAGAGGTAGACAAGCTGCTTGAGGTTGGATTCATTCGGGAAGTCCTGTACCCAGAATGGCTAGCGAATGTGGTGATGGTGAAGAAAGCCATTGGAAAATGGAGAATGTGTGTGGACTTTACCGATTTGAATAAGGCATGTCCAAAAGACTCGTATCCATTGCCCTAAATAGATAAGCTAGTAGATGAAACTTCAGGGTACGAGTTTCTTAGTTTCTTGGACATATTCTCCGGTTATCTTCAGATCCTAATCACCTCGAAAACGAAGAAAAGATGTCTTTCATCACTGATAAAGGTACTTTCTATTACAGAGTGATGCCATTTGGCTTACAAAATGCAGGTACTACGTATCAGCGTACGGTGAACATAATTTTTAAGGATCTGCTTGGTAACACGATGGAAGCTTATGTGGACAATATGATTATGAAAAGTAAAGAAGGGGAATCTTATGCTTTAAGGTTATCCAAAGTCTTTGAAGTTCTAAGGAAGTATAACATGAAGCTAAATCCTAACAAGTGTTCGTTCAGAGTCCAATCCTGAAAGCTTTTAGGATTCATGATAACCAATCGTGGGATCGAGGCCAACCCCGAGAAGGTCCAAGCCATTTTGGACATGAGGCCTCCAGTTACTTTTAAAGAGGTGCAAAGGCTAACGGGGAGAATAGCTGCATTAAACCGTTTCTTGGTAAAATCTGCTGAAAGGAGCCTACCATTCTTTAAGACACTCCGAGGCGAGAAGAACATTGAATGGACTGAAGAATGTCACGTGGTCTTTGAGGAGTTAAAGGAGTATTTGAAAGAACTCCTGTTGCTGTCAAAGCCTTTAACTGGGGAACATCTATTTATGTATCTGGGGGTAGGCAATAAAGCGATTAGTGCAGTCTTATTAAGAAGGACCGCAGAAGGAGATAGACCAGTTTACTATGTGAGCAAAGTGCTTCTGGAGGTTGAAACAAGGTATTCGCAAGCTGAGAAAGTAGCTTTAGCACTTGTTATGGCTGCACGAAAATTGCGCCCTTATTTCCAGGCATATTCGATAACAGTATTAACAGATCAACCTTTGAGAAAGATACTCTAAAAGCCTGAGCATTCTGGGAGGTTAGTGAAGTGGGCTGTTGAAATCGGAGAGTATGATATTTCTTTTCAGCCTCAGCAAGCTATCAAAGCACAAGCACTAGAAGATTTTATTGTTAAGTGCACATGTCGAGAAGATCCCAAGGAGGAAAAGTTAGAATGGTGGAAGTTGTTTGTTGATGGAACATCAAGGGTCAGGGGAAGCGGAGCTGGTTTGTCCTAGTATCGCTAGAAGGAGAAATGTTGGAGTATTCTCTACACTTTGATTTCCCTAGCTCCAACAATGTGACCGAATATGAAGCTTTAATTGGTGGCATGAAACTTGCAAGGGAGCTCCAAGTTTGAAACTTGCTAGTCCATAGCGACTCGCAACTTGTCGTTAACCAGTTTAATAGACAATATGAAGTTCGAGAATCAACCCTCATCCCGTACCTGGAAAATGCCCAGTTCAGCTAACTCAAATCGATCGATCTGAGAATAGTCATGCTGACGCCTTATCTAAGTTAGTATCCTCTAAAGAAGCCATTGGAAGATCTGTGAAGGTAGAAAAGTTGGTGAAACCGAGCATAGAAGAAGAAGGGGTGCTAAAAATTGAAGTTAGTATTGACTGAAGGACACCCATTAAACAATATTTAATAGA
Source organism: Firmiana major (assembly GCA_033439115.1). NCBI lineage: Eukaryota > Viridiplantae > Streptophyta > Magnoliopsida > Malvales > Malvaceae > Firmiana > Firmiana major. The sequence continues at coordinate 70,475,434 of CM065898.1, read as the reverse complement.
GGGAACACTCCCTAATGATAAAGAAGCAGCTTGGAGAATGAGGATTCGAAGTGCGAAGTTCACTCTATCGAATGGGGAGCTCTATAAGAGGGGATATAAAATGCTACTGTTAAAATGTCTAGGCCCGGAACAAGCCAACTATACTTTGGCCGAGATTCATGAGGGGATATGTGGAGAACATTTAGGAGCCCGAGCTTTAGCAACGAAAATACTCAGAGCAGGATTCTACTGGCGTACGCTTAAGCAAGTTGCACTTGATAAAGTGCGAAAATGTGATAAGTGCCAAAGATTTTCTCCCTTGATGACTACCCTAGTGTCGAACCTTCAAAATACATTCCAACCCATACCGTTCGCCCAATAGGGTTTGAATATACTAGGGTCGTTCCCAATGGCCATGAGACAAAAGAAGTACTTGTTAGTAGCAACAGATTATTTTACAAAATGGGTAGAAGCAGAGCCATTAGCTACGATCACTGAGAAAAAGGTCGAAGTAATGGTTTGGAAAGAGATAATCTGTCGATTTGGAATTTCGAGAATTTTGAATGCAGATCATGGGAAGTAGTTTGATTGTGATGCCTTTCGAAATTTTTGTGAAGGACTAAGGATCCAACTCAGGGTATCTTCAGTATCGTACCTGCAAGCTAATGGCCAAGCAAAAATCAGTAATATAACCATACTCCATGGCCTTAAGACTCGTCTGGACAAGGCAAAAAGGGCTTGGGTGGATGGGCTGCCTAGTATTTTTTAGGCATATAGGACCACGAGTCGGGTACCGATAGGGGAAACACCGTTCAACTTAGTATATGGAACTGAGACTTTAATACCAGTAGAGGTTGAAGCCGTCTTGCAAAGAGTAATTCCTTATGTGCAAGAAGTGAATTCCTAAGGCCCATGAGAGAATCTGGATTTAGTTAGTGAGCGACGAGATCTTACCGCCATACGGTTAGCTGCCAACCAACAAAGGGTTTTTTCATTATTACAACTCCCACGTAAAAGACAGACCCTTACGAGAAGGAGATCTAGTGCTGCGAAAGTCGTCCATCACCAACGCCTTGAATGAAGACGGAAAGTTCAAAGCAAATTGAGAATGACCTTACAGAATTAGGAGAATGATTGGACTTGGCACATGCATCTTGGAAAGCTTACATGGCAAGAAGATAGCAAAGACATGGAATACCAATCATCTGAAGCGACACTGGCAGTAAAACTTTTATTTATTTATTTTCATTGTCAAACTATGGATTGAAATTTCATTTATTGAATTATGATTTATTAATATTTTATTATCTATTGAGATTTTTAGCCATACTTAGTACAATGGCTTGAAGCAAAAAATGCGCGAGGTAAGCCATACACTTAAGTAAATAAAGGGCTTGAAGCGAACAGTGTGTGAGGTAAGCCATAAAGAATAGTGTAAGGGCTTGAAGCGAAAAATGCGTGAGGTAAGCCACGCACCTAAGTAAATAAAGGGCTTGAAGCGAAAAGTGCGCGAGGTAAGCTATAAAGAATTGTTCAAGGGCTTGAAGCGAAAAATGCACGAGATAAGCCATGTACCTAAGTAAATAAAGGGTTTGAAGCGAAAAGTGAGCGAGGTAAGCCATAAAGAAAAGTCCAAGGGTTTGAAGCAAAAAATGCGCGAGGTAAGCCACACACCTAAGTAAATAAATGGCTTGAAGTGAAAAATACATAAGGTAAGCCACACACCCAAACAATTAAAAGGTTTGAAGCGAAAAGTGTGCGAGGTAAGCTATAAAAAATTGTGCAAGGGCTTGAAGCGAAAAATGCGCAAGGCAAGCCACGCACCCAAACAATTAAAAGGCTTGAAGTGAAAAGTGCATGAGGTAAGCCTCAAATAAAATATTAATGAAAGACTTTAAACAAAAAATATGTGTGAGACAAGCCATAAAAGAAACTTAAGACGAGAATATGTAAAATAAGTTGTCATAATGATATGAGAAAAGTACATGAAATCATCAGTACTTTTAAGAAAAAGTAAAACTTCCTATATATGAATCATAAATCTGATTTCCTATTACAGATAAACTCAAAGTTTTAACAACAAGAAAACAAAAAACTAAAACTATCCTCGGTCGATGGAGAGGCGCCCCTATCAGAAGAATTTGACTCGTCACCATCTAAGTTGCCTCAGGCTTCAATCACTCCTTGTTGGGGACGAGACTTCCAAGGACCTGAAAGATTAGAAAGATTGTTATGAGCCCCCTTCTCCATATAATCCGTAAAATTCTCTCTGTTGGGCTCATAACTTATCCAATCACGAAACTCATCGGCATAATGCTCCAACTGCCTTGACCATTGCAGTTTAGGAAAAGTCTCACCTGATCTTTCTTTCTCTAACCAAGAGTGCGCCATATAGAAGCCATATTTGACAAAGCTTGTAGAGAACATAAGCTTCCTATCATGACAATCCTGTGATAAGCGATATTCTCTGACAACTTCAGAACGAATCTAGTTGCGCGCATCTGGATTAATGGTGGAAGGTTGAAGCTCTTCACGTAGCTTAGAAAGCTCTTTTTCCAACCTTCTACGATCAGACTTTAACTCATCATTGCTAGTTTAGAGGTCTTGGAGTTTAGATAAGATAGTTTCGTAAGCAGACTTTAGCTCCTCATAAGTGGCAGATTACGCCTCACGCTTTTTGGCGAAATTCTCTTGAAAGCTAAGGTTTTTAAGATGAAGGTCCTCCTTCCCCTTTTTTAGTCTATCAATTTACTTGAGAAACCTTGGATTCTGAGCTCTTTCATTCTTCCACTCAGATCTTTCAGCCTTTAGCTAGTCAAGGTCAGCATTAGCCAGTGCTCTGTATGTTCTGTGTCGTGCGTTACAAGCAATCACCTGCTGAGCTACCGAAAATAAACAAGGGATAATAAAGTAAGATAAAATTAGCAAGACAAAGAAGGAAAAAAAAAGACAGAAGTGTACCTGCATTACTAAATAGTCAGATCGATCTTCAGGAACGGGAAAACCCTTGAATAGCTCCGCTTCATCTCGAGGAAGGATAATCGACCATCCCAGGTGAGATGCGACTCCTGAATCATGAATCGAGTCGTTATCATTAACACCGAGATAGATGATGAAATTTTAACCTTGAACATTTGTGCCACCATCCACTGGGAATCGAGAAGTATTAAGCTCGACGATTGGCGGAAGTGTTGGCACATCCCGTATAGCCGACTCAATGTATAAGGTTCGCCTTTCAATACGAGAAGGGCGAGCAATATTACACTCTGCTCAGTTGCTCCTATGATACTCCTCTAAATCAGGGTCAGGAAGTGGAGCCTCTAGTGTCGGCTGTTTTCCCCTGTCCTGATGTCTAGAAGTTGACCCCTCAGTACGTGATGAAACATGAGAGGATATCGTCCTTTCACCTCGAGGTCGCTCCCAAGAAGAAGTTTCCCTAGCTTGATCTTGACTGGAGCTCGCAAGGTGTCTACGCTTATGTGGGCGAGGGCGAGCAGCCCTAGTAGTACTATCAGTCTCTGCCAGACGATCAAAAGCCCTTCTGAGCGGACCTGCTCTTGAGAGAAAAACAAATAAAAAAGAGTTAGAGAGACCATTTGAGATAGATAATTATTCGCAGATTAAAATACAATACAAAATCACCCGAATTAAGATAATCATCAAGAGAACGAATGTTAGCTAAACTCTCGTCTGAAGGGAAATGTAGAAAGGGGTTTCGAAAAGCCTCGCCCGACCCCAATCCAAGTCCTCATCAGAAGGATTATTGGAATGTCCCACACCTTGACCTCCTTCGAGGGAACGAGAAGGCAAAACAGGCTCCGATGCGGAAACTGGAGCAACGAGAATGTGCCCCCAACCAACAGCAGCTATATTTTTTGGAGTTAAAAGGGACAACAAAGCACTCTCATCATTTGTTTGTAATTGAGAAATAAAAGGACCATATACATCACTTAAGTCAAAAAGCTGACTAAGGTTAGAAGGCCCGTGAAGACACCACTCAGTGGGGATGTGTAAAGTCAAAGGAATCTCAACAATAAGCCAATCAAAGGCATAATTATGAAGTTTAGACGGAGGCTTGCTGAAAAGTTTACCACTTTGCCCCTTCCCGAAAACCTTCTGAATACAAAATGCATCGAGTTCCGAACACTATGAACTCTAAAGAAGGAGTAAAACAAGGGAATGGTGGGCGTAACATTAAATCTATGGCATATAATCGTAAACCCAACCACTTGTTCCCATCCATTATGGTGAAGGTGAGCAGGGACTATGCCGTAATGTTGAAGGAAAGCAACTCCGAAGTTTGGTAAGGGAAAACGAAATCCAAATTCTAATGAAACTTGGTGGATGGGAACACCACTACTAACAGCTTGAGGTGTGTATTCCGCATCAGTTGGGAGTCTATAATAATAGCCCTCGGGGAGAGGAAAAACATTACGAATGAATTCAAAATTGGACTCCCTAAGCCTGGAATAAGATTCTAAATGTATTTGTTTTCTAGTACCTTGTCTAGCCATCGAAAGTAAATTGAGCAATGTATGAACGGATTATGCCGCAAAGGTGTGCTTGCCACAAGGGGTACACTGCCGCAAGGGTATGCTGCCACGAGGGTGTGTTTACCGCAAGGTTATGCTGCCGGGAGAGGTATATGTGCTGCTAGGGTATGCTGCCGCAAGAGGTATTGCTTGCCTCGAGGCTATGTTGCTGCGAGGGTCTACTGCAAGAGTCAGTCAAGTCTACCGCAAGAGTCTTCTGAGAGAATCTTATCCGAGAGAATATGCGAGTAAAACGACGCAGACGACTCACGACCCTTATATATATGTCGTGAGCTACATGGACTCCTGCAAACAGATAACTCTAACGACAAATACTGCTTAAAAAAATATGAAAAATAATAACAACAGTAGTACTCTTTGGCAAAGTTACAACTTATGAAAGAGTGAGGAGCAATTGTTGAAGATAAAAATATTCAAAATACTCGGTCCAATAAAAATTACCACGTGACATGAGGAAGATCAAATATTTTATTCATTATATATATATTAAACAAGAAGAAAAAAGGAAATTTAGTCTAAGGATACATACGTAATTACATGCAGAATAAATCCCTATAAATAGGGGACAAGTATGACTCAAAAACCTAAGTCTCTATTTTCTCTATGGAAAATTTGCCAAATTCCCTTTTGACTTAAAGCATCGGAGTGCTTACGCAGGGAACAGCCCCTGCGTCCCTCCGATCATTCTCTTTCATGCAGAGCCTCTGGTAACACGTGGCACGAAGATCAAAGCGAAGACATCAGCAATACATCATCTTTCTTTTTGGCAACAACAGCTTCCATCTGTTTTATAGAATTTATACTTTTACACAAAGAATTTGGGTGCTTTTTTATTTACTGTTAGCTAATTCATTGGATCTAGATAGTTTTTACCCTAATAAGTGATTGTAAATGTATGCTTAAGGAAAATATTTGTCAAATAAAAAAGGTATTTTTTTTCCAAGTAATCTAGCGCAAAACTGGTTAAACAGTTTAATACCGTCAAATCTGGGTAACTCTATCATCTATTGAAATTCTTTAAGCAACAAAGTCTTTTCTTTGCATATGTCATACAATGAAAATTGATCTATATGTTAACCATGAGTAATTTATTAATTGATGATTTTAATTTGTTAATATTTTATGAGTTATTTATCCTAGGCATGTTTAAAGTTTAAATTACCATTTTTTTTGTGATGTTGATTAAATGTTACATGTAAAACTGTCATTAAAGATTAATTAGGGAACAAAGGAGAATCCACCATCGACAAATTCAACAATAAGTATTTAAGTTATATATTTAAGCTTTGTTGTGTTTATGTTAATGTTAGCTTGATTAAGGATCTCTGTCTAGATAATAGCTTATTTTTTGTTTTAACATTTTCAGAGTTGAAAAATGTCAAACTATTAATTGCAAATCAACATATAGAACTATTTTTTTTCTTTCTTCAATATTATTATATGTAGGAAATGCTATGTGGTGATTTTATTTTTGCCTTGGATGCAAAAGTTTATTGGTGCAATACTTTCAAGTTCAATAATTTTCTTTGGTAAAAGACTACACTGTTGGATTGTTAGATTGAATTTGGAATGTTTGATATGGAAAGGGATATTTGGATTTCAAATATAGTATAAATTGTTTAACAAGTTACATATGGATGCAAAAGTTTATTAGTGCAATACTTTCAAGTTTAATCATTTTCTTTGGTCGAAGATTACACAGTTGGATTGTTAGATTGACAAAAGAGAATAGAGAATGACAGATATGTCAGAACAAGAAAAAGGTAGTTTGGTAAGAGATTAGAGTTGATAAGTCACGGGGTAAGATGATTGGTAAGGCCCTAGTGTATCCAATTTCAGCACTTTTGAGGGGTATTGTGATTTGAGGATCCCGACCTGCTACGGAGCTGTGTAGCAGTGTAAGCAATGTAGAATATGTGGTGGTTACCACGAAAATAAGATGTTGGGCGAGGGCGAGTGTATGCCTTGGACCAGGACACTAATGATGTTTCATATGATGTGGTGAAAGATATCACACTAGTTATGAATAGTGAAGTAATTATTTTAATTGATCCTGGTGCCACATATTTAGTCATACCACCTTCATTGTATATAAGTTAGTGAAAGACATGAATGCCTACACCCTTGGGCACAAGACTGATAGTTAGTACCCTAATGAAAGAGGGTTAACTAACGAAAGAATTATGAAGAAATTATAAGTTGAAAACGGGGGAAGAAATATAAGTAAGCCGATTTTATTCAATAGACTATGGATAATTTAAAGTAATATTTGAGAATAAATTGGTCGGCTGCAAATTATGTTGTTCAGAGTTCTATTCTAAGATAGTGATGTTTTATCCCTGAAAAGTATACTGTAAGTTTTGACAAGTAATAAAAGGGGAGTAGCGATTAAAATTAAAGGAGTAAATGAGTATACTCACGGAATGAGTAATGACAGAGTTTTGTTATATGTAATATACGAAAAGAGATAAGTTTTGAGATGTGATAGATCCTGAATACAAGATCTATTGGAATAAGAAGCGTATGCAAGGTATGAATATATCTGATATGTGAAGTAATTTGGATCAAGCGATATGTAGTAGATATGAATTGCGACTAAGGATAAGGGGTGGATATATCCATAACCAGTTCATGTGGTCAAGTCTGAGGGTTAATAAAGGTATTTCAAAATACCTCCCCGCTTGAAGACATGACAGCGTCAAAGTATACACAACTTATAAATTGAAAGCGACAGTCGTAATAAATACATTTAAAATTAGGGTACCTTTACTGGTACGATAAAGAAATATAGAATTCGATTAATCAGAAAGGTTTAAAAAATTAAAATTTTATAAAAGTCGTTAATATAAGAAAAAGGAAATGACACAGGTTAGTAGCTTCAACGGAAGCGATTTTGAAACGACATAATACCTTTATGTGTACATAGGTCAAAGATATGGGTGATTGAAATATTTAGTGAAACTCAACTACGATGAGGTATTTAAACTTTACCTGGACCGATTTGTTATCATCCTTATTGATGATATTTTGGGTGTATTTAAAGTCCAGGGGAAATTATAAGCAACAATTGAAAATTGTTTGTACAAATGGTTTGTTGAGAGTTTATAGAAACGGGCTGCTCAGTATGACACATCTCATTCGGAAAAGATTGCATATGAGTGGGATGATAAGTATGAAAGTAGTTTCGATGAGTTTCGATGTATTGTGAAGTATGAACTGACCACCGTGATTATTTTCACCATACCTAATAGCTCAAGAGGTTACTCAGTGTATATAGATATCTCAAAATAATGAATGGGCTGAGTATTGATGCAAAATGGGAAGATAGTTGATCATGGATCCAGACAACTCAAGGATCATGAAAGAAACTATCTGACCCATGATTTAGAGATTGGCAGCCGTAGTGTTTACACTGAAGGTATGGTACCACCACTTATACACGGTGAGAAATTTTGGGTATGCACTGATCATAAAAGCCTGAGTATCTGTTTTCTCAGAAAGAGTCAAATACGAGATAACCAAGTGTGTTAGAGCTTCTGAAGGATTATGATTGTGAAAATTGTACCACCTAAGAAAGGCTAATGTGATGACCGATATCTTGAGAAGAAAGAGCCTTGGAATGGTATTACATATGATGGTCAGGGAGCATGAGCTGCTAGAGCAGTTATGAGCCTCAATAGTGATGTGATCCCTTTCTGATGATGACAATGATTGTGTGACAGCTAGCTTGAGATTAGAACCAGATTTGAGTGACCGGATTTGACAGGCTTAGCGTGATGATCGGCATAGTGTCGATAGTGTGGGTCAGATTTAGATGGGCATAGTGACAGAGTTCACAGAGTGTGATGATGGCTCACTGAGGTTCAGAGACAGTATAAGTGCTCCCCAAGACCACAGTGATGAGATAGTGTTATTTTCAGAAGCTCACTCTTCGGGATATGCATTGCATCCGAGAAGTAATATATATATATATATATATATATATCGAAATCTTAGAAAAAAGGTATTGGTGGTTAGATGTGAAAAGAGACATGGTAGAGATTGTGGAGAAGTGTCTCGTATGTCAACAGAGTAAGGTAGAGCAATAGAAGTTTGTAAGGTTATTGCAACCTTTACCTATATCAACACGAAAAATGGAGTAAGTTACCATGAATTTCGTGATGGGTTACAGAGTACCCGGATGAATCACGAGACTATCTAGGTGATAGTCGATAGATGGACTAAGTCTACCCACCTTCTGGTTATGAAATCCCTAGATACTCTGAGTGTGTAGGCGGATTTATGTGTATGAAAGATTGTGGAACACTATGTATTTTTTAGTGAGCATTTTATCATATAGGGATTCTCGTTTCACTTCCCATCTCTGGGAATTTTTTTTGGAAGCTATGGGAACCCGATTGAGTGTTAGCACAGCTTTCCGTCCTCAGACAGATAGTTAGTCAGAGGGGACTGTACAGGTTCTGGAGGATATGATGAGAGTGTGTGCCATTGATTTATAAGCTCCTGGGATGATCAGTTGTTACAACATGAATTCTCCAATAATGACTGTTATCACTCGAGTATCGGGATAACATTATATGAGGCATTGTATGGCCGTAGGGGTTGCTCCCCAACTTGAATAAGAAGAAGTGGGTGACAGATAGAGAATTGCTCTCGAATTGGTAAGACAGACCTCTGAGGATGTTCAGTTAATTTGTGAGAGATTAAGAACACCTCAGAGCAAACCGAAAAGCTATACTGACAAGAGACAGAAAACCATTGGAATTCACTGAGGGTGAATTAGTATTATTGGAAGTTACTGGTCATAAGGACATAAAGAGATTCGAAAAAAAGGCAAATTGAATTTTGTTATATTGAATCTTTTGAGAGATTGGACAAAGTGGGAGATAAGACCTCTAGGTTGGCGTTACCACCTAATTTAGCAGACATCCACGATGTGTCCCATCTTTTGATGTTTCGAAAATATTATCCGGACCCAGCGTATGTGACCAGATATAAGCTCCAACAGCTTAGCTCAATAAAAGTATAACATATGTTAAAAACTTGATTCGGGTATTAAAACAGGACGGAGAAGTGTTGAGATTTAAGACGATCTCCCTAATTAAAGTCCTTTGGTAGTAGTACACTCCGGAAAAGTCATATAAGAATTAAAGAGAATGATGCGATAGACGTACCCAGAGTTGTTTATGGACCCAATTGACTTGGTTCTAATTTGGGGGACCAAATTTCTTAAGTGAGGGAGATTATGTAAGACCCGAAATTAAATCGTAAATTTTTTTATGAGGGATGAAAATGGTCATAAATTTAAATGAATGGAATTCGGACTGGAGATAAGGATTTAAAATACGAAATGAGTGAGTATTCGTGAACGGAAGTCGAGTTAAAGTGATCCCGAACACGTGCAAGGGCAAAACGATCAAAAGATCAAAAATCGATATAAATTCGATAAGAAAATTTAATTAAAAATATGAAATTAAGAAATCTTGATCAATAACAAGGAAAATATTGAATTTCGAGTCCAATTGATCAAGATTTAAATTTATTGAAATTTATGGAAATTAATCGGGATTTTTAATTCGAAAAATTATCCCGAAAATAATCAAAAAATATACCGGGAGAGACGAAATAAGACCGATAAATTTAATTATAGATTAAATGAATTAAATAATAAATTTTGAGATATTTTAATTATTTTAATGAATTTTAATGATTAAAATATAATAAAATAAATTAATAAATTAATTAAAAAAAACTAAAACTGGATTTTTCGCGAAGAGAGAAAGAAATGAAAACAGAAAACGAAAACAAGAAGACCGACGAGGAAGACACGAGCACCGGACGACCACCGGTGACCCAGTGGCCAGGCGAAGGGCTGAAAAAGGAAGACGACATCGGCGCGACCTCCCTGGTACTGACGACGCGCCCTACCGACGTCGGAGAACGTCGGATCGAGGGAGAGAAGCCACGGAGAGGGGAAGCGAAATCGGCTGCCACCGATGCCGATTCAACCTCGACCACTGCCACCTGAGGGACCCCCACGTGATACCGAGCAGATTGGTGATGGCCACGACCTGTGAAACCGAAAGACAGCGCTGAAAACGACAAAAAAGAAAAAAGGTACCGACGACGAGGAGAGAAGAGGCTGGATCGACCACTTTTCGACGACCTCGGACGAAATCGACCCCAGATCCGAGCTGCGGATGACCCCGCGGAGCTACTGGCAGCGAAAACAACTGGAGAACCAGCCGACGAGGCCCTGAACCGGCCGAACCTGACTGACCCGGTTGAACCAGACCGGTCTGAATCGGTTGAACTGGACTAAACTGGTTCAGCCAAGAAATAGAGGAAAAATGGAGAAAAAGGAAGAAAAAGAGAAAAAGGAAAATGGAGAAGAATTTTTTGGGATACACTGGACTTCGGGTAAGTCTGTAAGCGGTCAAAATTGACCGATTTGATTTTCAAAAAATTATTTAAATTATATTTGATCGAAAAATAACCCGAAATTAAATATAAATTGTGCAGTTCGACGATAAATTCTGAACGTGAGCCAATCGAACTTTGATTTACGCACCATCGCATAATTTCGAGTAAGTAAAGCTCATTTACGACAATTTATATAATTATTCACCTATTAGAAATTTATTTTACGCATTTCGGATTTAATTCCGCCTTTAGTTGATAATATTGGAAATTTTGAGTAAACTGTCGTAAATGATATACGGGCTATCCAAAGAGTTTGGAACAAAGCCCAATGGGTATTGAGAGCCTAATAGACCCGATGAAGGGATTAAATAAGTGGAAAACGGGCTGAAAATGAGCTCGAGGCCCATTAAAGTGCAATCGGGCCCAATAAAGTAAAACGAGTCCAGTATGTTAGATTCGATCAGTAAATGTGATATACTGATAAAGATAATTGAATTAACCCCAATTATGTGGTTATATGCAATTTCGTAGACTTGGTTGGCACGCATTTGGACTGAGAGATTGAGTATTATCGAGACGGAATAAGGTTACGCGTGATTCCAAGTAAGGGAATATAACGAACTGCTAGAGGTAACTTTACGCAATTTCAACTTCATTTGCAGTCTTTTAAATGGTCTGAAGAGTCTAGATTTCAGATAAAATTTTTAGTGCCCGGATGGGCAAATTTCTAAAATACCCTTGTGAAGGGTAAAATTTCCAAATTTAGGGAAAACAAATTGGGAGGAGAAAGGATAAGAGGTTCTTGCTCATTCTTGAGGTGTTTTAACACGTGCATGAGTGGGCTGTCTAGCTTTTAAATAAAAATGCACAGCATTTCATATTTTCAACAATGTGTTTTCTGTTGAAAATTGTTTTGAGATAACAGAGCCGCCTACGTGATTTTATAGGTATGTGACATACTAGAGCTCAGCTCGCAAGAGTCTTGATTTGTGTGATGCATTCATTAGTGTTGGAGCGAGAGCTCGCACTAGAGTTTTACATGCATTGGTGCTGGAGTCTAACTCGCACCAGATTTTATATGATTTTTGTGACACGGTGCTGGAGTCTAACTCGCACCAGATTTTTTTTACATGATTTTCGTGACAGGGTGCTGGAGCTTAGCTCGCACCAGATTTTCACATGATTTGTGTAACAGAGTGCTAGAGCTTAGCTCGCATTACTTTTACTTGATTTGATGAGAGTGCTGAAGCATCGCTCGCACTAGTTTTATGAGAACATGCGATGAGCTATGCTTGGAGTGTCGGGTTGACTATGTGTCACACCGATTAAATAGGCTCGCACGTGCATTTTGAGACAGGGCATCAGTATGGAGATATGATATGGGTCTACGGAGTACGTTGTACCGTGCAAGTAGCATGGAGTACGTTGTATTGTGTGGCATCTTCGGATGTGTGGTATCTTCGGATACGAGTGGCATCTTTGGATGTGTGGGATCGGACAGGACCGACGGGTTGGACTAACCCACCTCCCGAGCTGGTTCCCGATCGTGGTGAGACCCCGCACATTAGGATCCGTGTAGCAGTGGGAATCACGAGGACATATGGCCATAGTCCTGGTTATTTGCCTGAGATATACATATATTGCCTAGTCTCGCATGTTGATGATTTTGAGAAACACATTTTGTGGATTTTTATGTGAGTCTGGATCACCCGAGGGAGGGGTTGGATCCTGATTGAGACATGATTTTTATGAGAATGAAACTGGGTTTTAAACGAAAACTTGCATGACGTTATTTTCCATGCTATTTAAACCCATGAATGATGTAAACTGGTTTTTATATGATATTCATTATATCGTATGGTACCATTGTTTTGAAAAGCATTTGATTTCATGGTTTTGTATGAGTCAGGAACACCCGAGGGAAGGGTTGAGTCCTGACTGTGTTGTGAAATTTTAATGAGAATGAAATGTTTTAAATGGATATGCACGTCTAGTTTTTCGTGCTTTTGAAATCCATATGTGAACTTGTTTTACATGACATCATAACATCACAAATTATAGTATCTGTTGTGAAATGTGTGGAGAAAGGGTGGTTTATGCACGGCACCATGTGCATGTAGGTAGTATGGTTACCTACTTGTTTGTAGGATTGCCTTACTGAGCTTGAAGTGCTCTCCCCTTTCATTTTCCTACACAGATTTTCTCCAGTAGACATTTAGGCGACTGAGTACTGCATTCCTGATATCCGCTGCTACCCATCATTTTAAGGTATATACACTTGTACATATTGTATCTAAATAAGTATAGCACAGTAACATGTTTGTATATAATTGTCGAGGATGTATAGATACTGTAAACACTTGTAAATAAATGGAAAAAGAATAAACGAAAAATGCAGGTGTTTATCTTTTTTTTTTTGTAATAAGGAATTAAGTTATATGATGATTGAATGGTGGGACTGGTATTGACACACAACCCAACTGTTAGTGGAGTGTGGTCACAATCAGAGGATAGGTAAGTATGAAAGAAAAATGAAAAATTTACTCTGATTTTGGGTCGTGACAGTTTTACTTTGGGACTACTAAGTCTAAATTCTGAGCTAGGTGATGCAAACTCAAAAGTAGTATAGAACTCTCTAACAAGCTCAATATAGGCAGGATATTGTATTGAAAAGTATGTCTCCCATCCTATGTTTTCAATCATTTAAAGCACGATGTTTTTAATATTCAAAACCTTCAGAGTAAGGTAGACGATATATTTACAAGGTATGATAGCTCTATGGCAAATATCCTTATACCTATTTTGATGTTTCTTCTTGTTGAAGGTGAGATTTTCGTTTAAATTCGACTCCGAAGGTGGAAGTATATTGTTTCCCTTTTCAATCCGTGCGCGCTTACTAGAGCAAGAAGCTCATTGATTACCACCACTAGGCATAGATAAATCCCCCACACCTTGCTATTTTTAAGGACAGGTTAATCAAAAATAACTACACCAATTCAGACAAAATAATGGCAATTTTAATAATAGGTATGTTGTAGCTTGTTAAGGACTTGCGTATCGAAGTGGGTGGGTTTGTGGTACCAAGAACTTTATCGAATGGTGAAGGATTTGGAATGAAGCACGTAGGGTCAGCTTGTCAATGTTGTGGAAGCACTTTACTATTGGAATTCGATGGATCACATGAAAATAAGTGATGACATTATGGACCACATAGAACTTAAGAATCAAAAGCTATCTTGGTAAAAAATGAATTGAAGACCAATTCGTACATGTGGCAGCTATGAAGAAAGGTTGTACTTGGTGGTTTCGGTGGCTAAGAATTATGGAGAGAAGGAGTATCTAAGCTCCCTAATTGGACGATGTTCGATGATTTGATGAGGTAGTTTATGGATGTGGTTATGGTGGGGGAGAAGAGATAATAACACCTAAACCTAAAAATAAGAAAAGATTTTTTTTTTTGAAAAATTCACTCTTAAGGACAGAAGAGCTCTTTTACTAAGGCGTGGTCACACCTTATGCAAACACTTCCCTTGGAAATTAAGTACTCAAATTTCTTCATAAGGTGTGCCCATGCCTTATAGAAATTGTCTCATGTCCACTAAAATAAAAACAAATCCTATCTATTATTAATAAAATAACAAAAATAACAAAAATATTTGCTAAACATAAAACAAAGTAAGATTTGGGTTGCCTCCCAAAAAGCGTATTCTTTAAAGTCTTTGGTTAGACATGACCATGCTCAATTGTAAATTGGATATTCCAAATCAATCTGTTCAACTTCATGCACTTGAAAGCCTTGATAAAAAGGCTTTAAACGACAACTATTGACCTTAAAAATCTTACCTGTATCTGAACTTTTAATTTCAACTGCACCATGAGAAAACACATTAGTAGCAATAAAAAGTCCTAACAACCTAGAATGCAATTTACGAGGAAATAATTTTAATTTAGAATGATAAAGTATAACTTTCTGGCCAAAATAAAAAATTTTCTTAAAAACCATACGATAATGAAAGACCTTTATCTTTTCCTTGTAAATCCTAGAGCTCTCATAGGCATCATTGTGAATTTCTTCTAGCTCTTGCAATTGTAATTTCCTTAATTCACCTGCTTCATCCATTCTCATGTTGCATTGTTTAATAGCCCAATATGCTCTGTGTTCTAACTCTACTAGAAGATGACAAGGTTTGTCAAATATCAAACAGTAAGGAGACATACCTATAGGAGTCTTGTAGGCTATCCGGTAGGCCCAAAGTACATCTTCAAGTCGTATACTCCAATCCTTCCTATTTGGGTTGATAGTTTTCTCAAGTATAGATTTGATTTTTCTGTTAGATACCTCAGTTTGCTCACTCATCTGCTGATGGTAAGCAATGGAGACTCGATGGGTAACATTATATTTCTTCAACAAGGCTTCCACCACTCTATTACAAATGTGAGTTCCACGATCACTTATGATAGCTCTTGGTGTGTCGAACCTAACAAAAATATGAGATTTAGCAAATTCTACAACTTTAGCATCATCAATCCGGGTAGCCTTAGCTTCTACCCAGTTTGACACATAATCCATAGCAAGGAGAATGTAAACATTATTGCAAGAAATAAGAAGCCCATAAAATCAATACCCCAAACATTTCATAAACAAGAATAGGGGTAAGTAGCATTTGATCTCTATTTCCTAAATTTCTAGTTTTTTTGACATTTTTCACAAGTTTTACAAAACATGTATGAATCATAGAACAAATTAAGCCAAATAATCCACATTCTAGCAATTTACGGGCTATTCTCTTAGGACCAAAGTGTCCTCCACATGCATAAAAATGACAGAATTTAAGTATAGAAGGAATTTCATGCTCAGACACACATCTTCTAATAACTTGGTCAGAACAATACTTTCACAAGTAAGGGTCATCCCAAACATAATATTTAACATCTCTTTTTAATTTTATCTTTTAGAGTTCTAGACAAATCACTTGATAATATTCCAGTAACTAAATAATTAGCAATATCAGCATACCAGGGCCTTGTCTTTTGGACAGAAAAGAGATACTCATCTGGGAAGTCATCTTTTAATGGTGACGACTCTTCACTTGTGATTAATCTAAAGAGATGATCCGCAACCAAATTTTCTGCACATTTCTTATCGCGTATCTCCAAATCAAACTTTTGTAGCAAGAGTATCCACCGGATGAGCCTCGATTTTGCCTCATTCTTTAAGAGCAAATACTTAAAAGCTGCATGATCAGAATAAACAATCACTTTAGCACTAAGTAAATATGAATGAAAATTTTCTAGAGCTAACACAATAGCTAGAAGTTCTTTTTCCATTGTCGAATAGTTACTCTGTACACTGCCAAGTGTCCTAGAGGCATAATAAATAACATTAGGAGCTCTTCTAACTCTTTATCTAAGGACGGCACCAACTACATGGTTACTTGCATCGGGCATGCTCTCGAATTGAAGGTCCCAATTTGGTGGTTGGATAATTGGTGCGGAAGTCAACATATCCTTCAATTTATCAAATGCACCTTTGCATGCCTCATTAAACTCAAACACCACATCTTTTTGTAGTAACCTACACAATGGTTGAGTAATCTTGGAAAAATCATTAATAAAACACCGATAGAATCCTACTTGTCTAAGAAAAGAACGAACTTCCCGTACATTTGTAGGGTAAGGCAAAGATTTAATAACATCTATTTTAGCTTTATCAACTTCAATTCCATTAGAGGATACAACATGACCTAGAAAAATACCTTGATCAACCATAAAGTGACATTTTTCATAGTTCAAAACAAGGTTCTTTTCTATGCATCTTTTAAAAACATTTGTAATGTTAGTTAGACATGCATAAAAAGAATCATGATAAACTGTAAAATCATCCATAAATACATCTATGATATTTCCTACTTAATCTGAGAATATACTAACCATACACCTCTGGAATGTAGCAGGAGCATTACAAAGTCCCAATGGCATGCGTCAATATGCAAAAGTACCAAATGTGCATGTGAAGGTAGTTTTCTCTTGGCCTTCGGTGCAACTGGAATTTGATGAAAACCTGAATAACCATCAAGACAATAATAATGAGTTTGACTCACTAATCGTTGAAGCATTTGATCAATAAAAGGAAGTGAAAAATGATCTTTCCTAGTTGATGCATTTAACTTCCTATAATTTACAGATTCCCATCACCCATTTTGAACACGAGTGGCAACCAACTCACCATCAAGATTTTCTACCACTATTATACCTGTTTTCTTTGGAACAACTTGAACAGGACTTACCCAATTACTATCCGAAATCGGATAGATCATACCTGCATCAAGAAGTTTCAAGATTTATTTCTTTACCACTTCCATCATAGGTGGGTTCAGTCTACATTATGCTTGTCTAAAAGGCTTGCACACTTCCTATAATAATATCCTATGCATGCATGTAAAAGGGCTCAATCCCTTGATGTCTGCAATAGTCCAACCAATGGCTTCCTTATACTCTCTAAGAACTCGAATCAACTATTCTTCTTTTAAAGTAGAGAGTTTATTTGAGATTATGACTAGAAGAGTCTCTCATTCTTCCAAGAAGGCGTACTTCAATTGGTCTAGCAAGGGTTTCAACTCTAGAATTGGTGTTGCACAATAGAAGGAAGACGTTTTGTGTAAGAAAGAAGCAATTCAACATAGAAAACATCATACCTTACAGGTTGTAGCGATTCCAAATCATGAATTGTACCTTGCAAGTCAAAATCCAACTCAAACTTCTTTATTATTTCCTACAATATTTTAAAAGTGAAATTCATGTTAAGTACATCCTTTAACTTATCATCATCACTCAAAGCAAGAATTTTCTATGTTAGAGGTTCAATAATATCCATGATAAAAATAGAAGACACATCACTAGGATATCCCATGACATCATAAAGATTAAACTTAATAACTTCACCATTAAATTCCATTATGAGTGTACCATCATGCACATCAATTTTAGTTTTAGATGTTTTTAGGAAAGGTCTTCCCAACAAAATTAAAGATTTAAATTAATCATCCTCCTTCATATTAAGTACATAAGAATCAGCAGGAAAAATCAATCCATTAACTTGCACCAAAACATCCTCTAGAACACCCTCAGGATAAACATTAGATCTATAGGCAAGTTGAATAATCATATCAGTTTCTTTTAATGGTCCAACATTCAAAGATCTGTAAATAAAGAAAGGCATGACATTAATTAAAGCTCTTAGATCTAACATTGTGTAAGACTTGTAAATTCCTATGTATTGTGTATGATTTTGGAATGTACAGACAAGTTTCATTACATATAAATCACAAGTAATGGATGTTTCTAAGCTCTAAGTGTGAATGAAATGTAAAATGTGTATAGCAGCAAATGCATATGAGTTTAACTTTGGAAATCTATAAAAATTGCAGCTGGAATGCTGCAGAACACAAGGCAGATCGATCTCATTGCAAGAGGAGATCGATCTCATTTCCTTGAAATTGTAATACCAGGACACCTTGTAAGAGGGAGATCGATCCCTCATCGAAGCAAATCGATCACAATTTATCTCGGCCAAGAGCAGACCGATCTCATCCCTCTGGTAGATCAATCTCCCTAAGCCTTTGCCTGAACCAGATCGATCTCTTACTAAGGCCAGATCGATCTCATGCTATAGGAAGATCGATCTCCTGCTTGTAAATTTTTGAGATTTTGGGGGAGTTTAAGCAAGTGGAGATCGATCTCCACCCCTTGGAGATCGATCTCATAACGTGAATTCTATAAAAAGCTCGACAATCCGTGCCTTCTTCCTCAGACATTCACCATTCCTCGATTTTACCAAAGGAAAACCTAGTTTCTCACTCTAGAATACTATCATTTCCAAAAGGATTTGAGAAAAAGGCTTTTTGAGAAAACTTGTTCATGGTAAGGAGGAGAATAACATATCTTAGTATCAACATTTAACTTGAAAGATTGACTGAGCAAGAGGTCTTCCAATTTCGGGCAAGAGAAAAGTCAAGCTAAGTAAAATTTCAATGCACCAACTTCTAATATGATAATCTAAACATTTAGATGAGTTGATTTGGTATATACATTGTTGGCTTGAATGTTCAAAATACATGCTTAAGTAACCATGACCTAGAATGAGCTTAGTGAGAGAAAGTTAAAATGACATGAAGTTAATGATGATTTGAGTATGTGAAGATGTTGATAAGCATGTATAGATGATTTTAAAATACCTTTATGGAATCCATATGTTGGATTTGATGATGATTGAAAATGGGTATAAGAAGTGTTCGATAAAATGCCATAGAGAACGAAAATGGATTAAACTAAGACTAATGGATGTTTAATTGATACTGAAGGAACTCGGTTTATAACCGGATAAGTGGAAATCTGAGAAATAGAGGAAGTAATCGAGTAAGGGTCCGAGTGACCCCATTTTAGAGTTGAATGAGTAGAAGTATGAAGTAGTGGTATAATGAGTAATCATTGATGTTTTGACGTTATTAGGACAGCTCGAGAATTTGACTCGTGAGTTGGAGCTAGTCAGTGAGATGGGAGTATTGCACCACCCAAGGTGCAAGATGTAAGGGATGCAACCTTTTGTGCATATGTATTTCCTTACTGATGAAAGTGCTTTGGTAGCATAAAATGAGTTTACAAATGAACATACTTATTGAGAAAAGTGTTTGATTTGAGATTTATAACTTGAGTGCATATTTTACCGGTTTGAGCTCGGTTTTGTGAATTGGGTTGTTTATGAGCAAATATATTCTTGTATTTAAATGAGATTTACAAGAAAAACTATCATGATCTCTACATGAAGGTGAAACTATTTTCTACGTAATAATGGCATGTGATTTTTGAGACAAAAAGACTCATCATGAAACTCACACTTCAGTTGACGCCGAGGCTTTGCTAGGCCCTGTCTTACCATGCCTCCATTTTGGTAACAAGAGATGCCTCCATTTTGGTAACGTGAGATGCCCTCATTAAGGATGATATGATATGATGTGATGTGACGATTTCATTCATGACTTTTATACTATGCCTAGTCTCCATCATCATTTTGAGATATAACGTGTTTATGAAATGAGATATAGATGTTTTAATGGACTGTGATTTTAATCACGTATTCATAACCATGGGAATTATGTCATTATTATACTTATACTTTAATAATGATTTTTAAAGCTCATATGGACTCCTTACTGAGCGAAGTTGAAAGCTCACCCCCTATTTTCCTCCCCCAACAGATTACTTACAGTGAATGTTGGTACCTGTGGCATATGTGATATAGGCTAGTGGACGAGACTCTCCCTAGGCTATTGCTTGTACATGCGAGAGGTATAATTCAATTCATTTTGCAACCCAGACAATTATGTAATACAGACACTTGTATTTGAGTAATATTGGGATGTAGTCAGATCGACATTAGTAAATGAATGGAGAAGTAGACTTCTTTTGATGTCATGATATTTATTTAAATAATTATGGATGTGAGGAGATCCTTGAGATATCGATTGAAGAGATAGGAGAAGTTAACTGACACAGTACAGGAATGCAACCTGAGTAGGACGTTAATCAAAGAAAAAATTTAAATTAGCCATATTTTTTGTGCTTCCGGGCTGTCACACATTGCTCTTTAAATTTTAACATTACCTAATTTACAAGAAATAGTAAACATATTTGGGTCCTTGCATTTAAGAGGTAACCTTTTTTGGAGGACAACTGAAACATTCTCACCTATGCTTACAAATTCGTTACCTTTCAAATTCCTTTTGTTGGTGCACAACTCCTTGAAAAACTTGGCATATCGAGATACCTATTTAATTACATCAAGTAAAGGGATATTTACCTCAACCTTACGAAAGGTGTCAAAAATAGCATTTCCCTCCTCCTCTCTCTTAGATTTAAATGATCTATAAGGAAAATGAGGAATTGGTGCCAAAACTTTTTATTGCACGTCATTAGGTTCCTTAGGATGATCAAGTTGTGGCTGGGGTACAGCAACTTCATTTTCAGCTTCTTCCTCTAGAATGAGTTTTCGGGTTGTCTTGCTAGGCTCCTTCAACTCAGTTCCACTCCTCAAGGTCATTGCACTAGCATTCTGTTTGGGGCTGATAACTATCTGTGAGGGAAATTTTCCTTGAGATTCCAATCTATTCACAGAAGTTGCTAGCTGACTCATTTGATCCTTCATCTTCTTGATGATTGTCTTGGTCTCCTGTTGAAATTATTATGTGTTAGTTGCAAGTGATTTAACAATTTCTTCAAGAGACATACCTGAAGTTGAAGATGGTTGCTGTTGCTGTGGAGCGGGCTATCTATGTTAGAAGTTCTGAAATTGAGGTCTTGCTCTATAGCTTAAGTTGGGTTGGTCCCTCCACCCTAGTTTAAGAGTATTTGAATATGGATCATACTTCCTTTGTGGTGGACCTAAAAATCCTCCAACTGCATTGTTATACTCATGAGATTCATCTTGAAGTGAGCGACACATGTCATTTGGGTGGCCGGTAACAGCACAAATTCCACAAGCTTTAGCTTGTTGCATATTTCTCATTCCTATAGCAATTTGTTGAACAACAGATGTTAGATTAGCTATTTGATTTTTAATAGAATGTGTACTTACCTCATTTACTCTCCTCTGAGATATATCTTGTCTGAACCCAAGCTGCTGAGAGTTAGTAGCCATGGTGGAAATCAAATCTCTAGCCTCTCAGGAGTTTTGTTCACTATAGCATCTCCTCTTGCTGCATCCATTATCCTTCTTTCCATAGGTAACAATCCTTCATAAAAGTATTGAATCAAGAGTTGTTCAGAAATCCCATGTTGAGGGCAACTTGCACAAAGTTGCTTAAACCTCTCTCAGTATTCATGAAGAGTCTCAGCATTTTTCTACTTGATTTCATATATCTCTCTTCTAATGCTGGCAGCTCTTGAAGTAGGGAAAAATTTGCCCAGAAACAGTTTGTGAAAGCTAAATTTTTCTTTCACTACTAATCATTTTAAGTTAAGATGAAAGGTCTAAGATTTATGTGAATTTTCATGCAAGGCCCAGAATGCTCGAGCAAAGCTCGAGATAGTGCCACGAGGCCTGAGGCACGTACTTCGAGGTAAAAGCTCAAGTCTAAGTATTGTTCATAAAATGTGAATTAAAGTATGAATTGATGTTTAGAAAGTGAAACTCAGAAGTTAGAAGTGAAAAAGTTGGTAAAACTCTAGTTTACGATAAACCGAGCAAATTGGCCCAATAAGAGAAATAAATTCGGAATAAATTTTAGAAATTCACGAAAATTATTTCGAGACAATAAGAAATTCACATAAGACATAATTAACATGAGGAATAAAAATGGATAGGAAATATTGAGGTTTTAATGGCTAAATGAATTTTTAAAGTCAATCGAAAACCTTAAGTTTTATGGATAAGTATGGACCTAGTCACGTAAAATGGGCCCAATCGAGAAAATGTTGTTAAACAAGTGGGCCCCAAATTTTTATGAGAGATACTAGAGACATATTAGGACACATGAAAAATGAAAATTTGAAAGAAGTTGGACTAGAAATATTTTTTAAGGATTTTTCTAATTGGACTAGTGGACTGCCCTGTTCAGGTAGCTTGACCCATCAGCAATTTGGGCCCAATTTGAAGCCCTTCCCAAGGACCAAAAATTTTGGCCTTCTCCAGATTTAATACTTACTTCATAAGATTTATTTGGGTGCTAGAATCACCTAAAAATCTTCAGTAATTAAGAGAACCATCATCATCTTCCCAACGGAGGCGTTCTTAAGGGCAGAGGAGTCCACAATTTTTTAGGGTCTCTTCCAGCCATTTTCTTAGTTCAGTCAAGAAGGACCGATTCTTCCCATTGAACTCTATACAACATATAAAAATTTCATCTTCATTGAAGGTCATTTTCTAGGTGAAAACCTAGAGAGAAGATTAGGGACAGAAACTGTTTTGTTCATGAGGTGAGAGAAAGCTTGATTTTAAATATTTTTGGTTAGATTTTGTTGTTGTTTTGGATGATTTTAAGACGTAAACTTGTAGATTTATAATTGAAGAACAATTTAGAGAAACAAAAGCTTGGTCAACATTGGTCAAAGGTAAGAGAAGTTGATGAATGATGAAGATGAAGAGATATGTTGATGTTTGGTTGTCTTTAAGCATTTTTAGTTAAATGAAATTAATGGAAATAATTTGTATGGGCATTGTTGATTTTGGCCAGCCTAGGGTCTTTAGGTAAATAGTGAAATGTGGTTTGATTTAAAGTTATTAGATGTTTATTTAATATCGAAGAAACTCAGTTTATAGCCCGATTAAGTGAAAAATCGAAAAAGAGTGGAAATTGACCAATTTGGCTATTTCGAGTGGTTAAATAAAGTATGGCATAAATTGTTAAGCTATTGAGTTGATACGCCTAAAAATTGGTGGAAAAAAAATAAATGAAATAGCTTAAACCGAGATTTTATCAGTAAAACTGAGAAAATGAGCAAAGTTAGCAAAAAGGTTAAACTTGGTTTACTTTATGAAACTAAACACTTGGTTAAGCAAGTTGAGATGTTATTGAGTTATAATTGATGATTTGACGTTATTTTGGGCAGTTTAAGAATTCGACATGTGAATCGAGGCTAGTCCGAGACCTGAGAATATTGCACCACCCAAGGTGCAAGAAGTAAGGGATGCAACCGTTTTGTGCATTGTGATCTTTATCGACAAAAACAAAAATGCTTTGGTAGCATGAAAACATTTTATTAATGTGTATATGTGTCACACCCTAATTCTAAGTGTCCTTCATCCATACAAACACTATTTACGGTTGGGCTGTGAGGCGATGCAATTACTAAAAATTTCATAAGTTTTACAGCGAAAAATTTAAAATTTTAATTCACAATCCCAGGTGTGTATAGATATACAAAATCATTTGTCTAATAATTTATTTACATAACATCTCCATAAAACTGTTCCATTTCCAAGGTATAACTATGCGATACAAGATAATAGATACAAAATACTCTTGTGTATACAAATCTTATACCTTTGCGGATTGTGGGAGCTGTCCAACATAAAAAAGGATCTATAGATCACCGCACTGCTCTACTTCTCAGCGTCTGAAGGGGGAAAAATAATGGGGTGAGCAAACCACAGCTGAGTAAGGAAATGAATGCTAGCATGTAGATATCATACTACCTACATAGCCCATGCATGTATAAAACAAAACCATGTTAACCATGTTTCCATTATAAATGGAAATATCATCGAAAAATGCAGAAAACATATATTTCTCATTTGACATTTTCATGAACACAAATATTAAATATTTCCACTTAAAACATGTTTCATAAACGGTGCTCTCTCGGCACAAGTGATTAAATCAGATATTTTCAATTGCACAAAAATCTCTTTCTTTTCCAAGTTCTCCTCAATTTCTCGAATCTCTGAGACAGGCATGAAATTTTCGGCAATCAAATATCCACGACATATGGCTATAGTTAGTGATCCCAGGCCTCACTGATCAGGTGTGCACAGGGCATCACTTCGCCTGAAGGGGGGATAGGTCAGTCCTACCCTCTGGCTCATCTCAATCAACCTCATCTCCTCATATACTCACGATATAAGGTACGCCATGTGTCATTTACGCGATACTCGTACTCACGTGCACCCAGCACGGTACATAATATACCAACGGACAACTACATAGTACTACATACGACCGTGGACCCAAGTCCATACTCCAACTTCGATGGACTTTTCATCCTGAACCATGTCTCATATACCAGGCGAGCAAGCAACGTGACACACAGTCATCCCAAGGCTCTAGCACAGTACGAGGTATTGTTAAGGCCTAGCCCGTTCAAAGGCTGTCGGCTGGCATCCCCTTGGGTCCCAAACCCCCAGGTTTACCTCAACTCAGTAAAAACATGTGCGAGCTAACACTCCAGCACATTATCATCATAAACCACGTGCGAGTCAGGCTCCAAGACGGTTTATCAAATCATGCAGACGTATGCGAGTAAAACTCCAGCATAGTCAGAATCATTAAAATGGTTGTGAGCTAGAGCTCCAACACCAATCTAATCTCAAATCCGATAGGTGACTATTTTCTCTTTTAAAACTCAAAACATGTTTATTTATGCAGGATGCCTTTCCATGCTAAAACATGTTAAACTAGCCAACCTATCATTATCATATCTCAATCACCATATCAATATAAAATTGAGAAAACATTGAAATCATGCATATCATGCTATTTCCTTGCCCCATCCCATTTCTCAATACATATATATATATATATATATCATAGTACTTTTCATGCTTCCATATCATTTCATAGAATTATAGTATCGTACCAATTCTAGCGATATATCTACGAAATTACCGTAAAATATGTACGAACATCTCTATGGCTAACACACAGTCCCTTACCTCGAATCGTGCTCGTATTTCCTTTGTCACGTATGCTCCGTCCTTGATCCGGGTTAGCCGTGTTCCACGTTCTTCCGAGCTACACGAACAATCATCAAGTTATTTTCTTTTCCCTCTTCTAAGCCTCTACATTGTCATTTATTTATTTGTTCATACTCCTCAACCCATTAAATCACATTTCATCTTTCTCACAATCTCATTATACTTCTCTTAAGCTTTCCCCCATTTCTCATGGATTTTCTCTCCATAAATCCCTTTCAATATCACTCACTCATCACTACACTCATCATTTCTAACTATATTTCACATTTCATTCAACTCATACAATGTCTAGAATCCATATTTAGAGCTTGAAGGTTGAAGAGCTTACCCCTTTACTTAGCCAAACTTGTGGTAGCCACAAATCCTTCTCTTGGTTACACCAATGTATGCTTGGATATGTTGCTCTCCTTTATTCAATGAACAACTTTCCCTTCTTGAGCTCCTTTAGATTCTGACTGCAATGTAGTGATTTTTAGAGTGAAAAAACTTGGGTTTTTGAGAGAAAATGGCAGGTGCGGGTTTGGTGGAAGAAATCTCAGTTTTCAACCCAAATCCCGAGCTCCTTTTTATAGATTCAGGCTTATGAGATCGAGCTGGTCCTTGCAGAGATCGATCTTTGCACGTTTGGTAGTCCTTTTCACCTAACGTAACCACTCCCAGATCGATCTGTCGAAAGGTGATTTTCCTCTTGGAGATTGATCTGCTCTTTACAGAACCCTTAAGGAGATCGATCTGTCTAGTCTTGAGATCGATCTGTCTCAAAGAGAGAGCTAAGGAGATCGATATGTTTGCCTTAAAATCGATCCTCTCATTATAGAATGCTTAGTAGATCGATCTGACTCCATTGGAGATCGATCAGTCTTGCTCTATAGCTCCAAATAAGTTCATTTTGGCTCTTTCAGATCGATCTCTCATCCCATGAGATCGATCTGTCATTCATATTTCCAGATTTTACTGCAATTTTCTGTAGCCACTTCATTCAAAACCTCCTCAAGTTGCTGCTATCGTTATTTCCTCATTCATCCATCCTTGAGACTTGAAAATGGCATCTAATCACACTTTGTACACATTAAAACTTGTGTGTAATCCTTGAATGACCAAATATATATAATATATAACTAAATGGAAGTGCATAACTTATGCAAATCTTCATTCCATTTACTACACTACTTATTTCCCATTCCACTCACATTTATCACATGTTTATGTCAATTTCTTCATATTCATACATAATGTAACTTGTACGTACAATCACCATCTCTCATTACAAGGGTGTACATTTAACTTATGGACTTTATATCACATATGCTTCACATTACTAGTACAACATCATACTTATGAATTCATTTATATATGTTCAAGGTTAAACTTATACGGGGTCTCACATTCTCTCCCACTTAGAGAATTTGGTCCTCCAAATTGGAACCAATCATTCTGTGAATAACTCGAGATACTTCTCTTGCATCGAACTCTTCAATTCCCATGTGGCTTCTTTCAATGTATTTTGTTGCCACAAAACCTTAACCAATGAAATCGTCTTGTTCCGCAACGCTTTCTCCTTCTAGTCCAGAATCCGGATTGGTTCCTCCACATATGACATGTCCTCCTTGAGCTCTAATGGCTCATAGCTAATTACATGTGTCGGATCCATATAGTACTTTCGAAGCATAGAAACATAAAAGACATTGTGGACTTCTGCTAGTTCAGGTGGTAAGGCTCGCCTATATGCTCTATCTCCCACTCTATCCAAAATTTTGAAGGGACCAATGTAACGAGGACTTAGTTTTCCTTTCTTCTCGAACCTCGTTATTCCCTTAGAAGGAGACACTTTCAAAAATACAGACTCACCCACATCAAACTCAAGTGGTCTCCGTCTCCTGTCAGCATAGCTCTTTTGTTGACTTTGAGCTGTTTGCAACCTCTCACATATTATCTGGATATCTTCGGTGGCTTGTCTAACCAAATCGGGAGTGAGCAACTGTCTGTCACCAACTTCTTCCTAACCAATGGGCGATCGGCATCTACGACCATATAGTGCCTCATAAGGGGCCATACCAATACTTGAGTGATAACTATTATTGTAGGCGAACTCAATCAATGGTAAGTGATCGTCTCATGAGCCTCTAAAATCTAGCACACACGCTCTCAACATATCCTCCAAGGTCTGTATAGTCCTCTCTGACTAACCATCTATCTGATGATGAAAAGCAGTGCTAAAGCTCAACTGGGTCCCCATCGCTTCCTAAAAATGTCCCAAAAAGTGGGAAGTGAAGCGGGCATCCCGATCAGAAACAACACTCACTGGGACTCCATGCAATCTCACTATCTCTTGTACATATAAGTTTACAAATGCACTCAAGGTATCTGTAGATCTTATGGCTAAGAAGTGTGCTGATTTCATTAATCGATCTACTATCACCCATATCGCATCATGGTTCTTACGAGTTCTCGGCAACCCCATCACAAAGTCCATGGTGACATGCTCCCACTTCCAGGTCGGTATTGGTAGAGGTTGTAATAATCCTTCCTGGTTTCTGATGTTCGACTTTTACTTATTGATAAATGAGACATTTAGCGACATACTCAGCTATGTCCCTCTTCATTCCAGACCACCAATACACCTTTCGGAGATTCTAATACATTTTAATACTTCCCAGGTGAACTGTATATCTCGATGAGTGAGCCTCTGATAAGATCATCTTCCTCAGCTTTGAATCCTTAGGAACACATTCTATTTTCAAACCTTAGTATTCCATCTGAACTCAATTCAAATTTTGTACCCTTACCCTTATGGATTTGGCTAGTCACCTCAATACACCATTGATCAATTTGCTGAGCTTGTCGGATTCTCTCAAGCAACTCCGGTTCTAATCTCAAGCTAGCAATACTCCCATAGCTGCCAATCTCAGGTAGGGTCATCTCTAGACTAAGGTTCGTGAATTGCTCCAACAACTCGTGTTCTCTAACCATCATATGTGATACCAACCCAAGACTCTTTCTACTCAATGCATCGACAACCCCATTTGCCTTCCTCGGGTGGTACAAGATCTCACAATCGTAATCATTGAGGAGTTTTAACCACCTTCTTTGTCTCATATTTAACTCATTCTGTGAGAATATGTACTTTAGACTCTTATGATTCGTAAAGATTTGAAATCTCTCACCATACAAGTAGTGGTGCCATATCTTTAATGCGAATACTACAGCCGCCAACTTTAAATTGTGAGTGGGGTAGTTCTTCTCATGATCTTTCAGCTGTCTAGATCCATATGCAACTACCCTTCCATTCTACATCAGAACACAGCCTAGTCTTTGATGTGAAGTATCTGTATACACAGAGTAGTTTCCCAAACTGCTAGGGATGGTGAGAACTGGTACGGTAGTTAATCTGCACTTAAGTCCCTGAAAACTCCTCTCACATGCTTCATCCCATATAAACTCCACATTCTTCCTCGTAAGTCGTGTCAATAGAGCAGCCAATCTAGATAAACTCTCTACAAATCTCCTATAGTATCTTGCCAAACCCAGAAAGCTCCTAATCTCTGTGACTGTCCTGGGCTGTTCCCACTAAAAAATAGCCTCAATCTTGGATGAATCTACTGACACCCCATCCTTCGATACAACATAGCCCAGAAAAGAGATCTGCTCTAGCCAAAAGTCACATTTACTCAGTTTGGCATACATCCTTCTCTCTCGGAGGGTTTGCAAAACAATCCTTAAGTGCTGCTCATGATATTCCTTGGACCTTGAGTACACCAATATATCATTAATAAAGATGATTACGAACTGGTCTAAGTATGACTTGAATATCTCATTCATTAAAGCCATAAAAGTTGCTGGCGCATTCGTCAACCCGAAAGGCATCACTAGAAATTCGTAATGACTATAGTGGGTACGAAAAGCTGTCTTGGGTACATCCTCCTTCTGAATCTTCAATTGATGATACCCAGACCTGAGATCTATCTTGAAAAAGATTTGTGCTCCCCGAAGCTGATCCAATAGGTCATCAATGCGTGGCAAGGGATACTTATTCTTGATGGTAGCCTTGTTCAACATTCGATAGTCAATACACAACCTAAGTCTCCCATCTCTCTTCTTTACAAACAATATCGGAGCTCCCCATGGTGAGATGCTCGGTCTTATAAACCCTTTGTCCAACATATCTTACAACTGCTTCCTTAATTCCTCTAGCTCAACTGGAGCCATCCTATATGGTGATTGGATATCGGCTCGGTTCCAGGCGTCAAGTCGATACCAAATTCCATCTCTATCCAGTGGTAATCTCGGTAGGTCGTCTGGAAAGACATCAGGGAATTCTCTAACCACTGGAATGTCCTCTATATCCGGATTTACTTTATCCAAATCCACCACATAAGCAATAAAACCTTCAAAACAACATTCAAGTCATTTATACCAATGTACTTTACTTATCATAAAATTCAAGATTTCATTTCTTCTCTTAAAATCTTACAACACATTCTTCGGATGTAGAAAACTAAATAGACTTAGAACGACAGTCTATGACAGCATGATTGGTAGCTAACCAATCAATTCCCAAGATTACATCAATGTCATACATATTCAATAAAATCAGGTTGGCTGTCATGCCATTATCTCCTGTCCTCACCTTACAATCCTTATACACTTGTTCAACCAATTGGCTAACTCTCATTGGAGTACTTATTAACAAAGTCCTATTTAAGTGTGTGGGTTCTACAAGTCCTGTTAACTTTGATGCACATACAGGTGATATGAAAGAATGCGTAGCACCAGAATCAAACAAGGCTATAGCTTCCAAATTATAAATCAAAATTGCACCTTTTATCACCTCAAAAGAGGTATTAGCTTATGCCTGGTCTATCGCATACACCCTGCCTTGACCCACAACTTGCTTTTCTTTTCCTTCAACAGTGGCTCTCTTCCTTGCAGGGGGTGTAACTATAGGAACTCTCTTTGGCTCCTTACCCCTCTGTGGAACTACCTCAACTGCCTCTGGGTATTCCTTTGCATAATGTCCAAACTTGCCACATCTGAAGCATCGTGTACTCTGAAGGTAACAGGGCCTACCACCATGATATCAGCCACATACTCTACACTGATTCGTAGTCGATCGGGGTCCACCAATCACTATACCCTTGGCTAGTGTCTGAGTCGAAGGCATAAAAGGTCTAGCAACCTTTTTCTGTGACTCATCTGCCTCTCTCCGAAGTTTACTTATAAATCTCTTACCAAACCTAGCACCTCTACCATCTCCCTGTTTCCTCTGACCTTTGTCCTTACTCCAACTGAGCTCAGATATCTGCAGGTCATAATCCTACTCATACAATTGAGCCCGTCGCACAACCTCTCTGTATGTAGCGACATCAAACGAGACCAACTTAGCTCGAATCGAAGGCCTCAATCCATCCACAAATCTACGAACTCTGATGGCTTCACTCTTGATAGAGTCCAGATCATATCGACCTAATAAGGTGAATTGTGACTCGTACTCGTCAACTATTCGATTCCCTTGAGTCAGATTTAGAAATTCCATCTACAACCTACGTCGAGCGGTATCTGGGATGTATTGCTATCTGAAAGTACCCAAAATCATATTCCACGTGACAGTGGTACCCTGAGCTCTCAACATAGGCCTGGTGGACTTCCACCAGTGCTCTGCTTCACCTCTCAGTATAAAGGCCGCAAGTGCTACTCTCTCTATAGCTGAACATCTACAGAAGTCAAACAACTTCTCCATCTGACTGATCCAGTCCTCAACCACTGTTGGATCCTTTTCCCCGCTAAAAGAAGGAGGCTTAAAGTCTATAAAATGCCTTAACCTCTCCATATCACAATCATATCCACACCCCAATTCATCATCATCATATTATTGTGGGGCTACTGGAGGAGGTACTGGTCGAATATGGGGATCTCGTGGCCTAACCAGTTCAGGTTGTGCAGGTGCAACATTCTTAGGTTCAGGTGCAGCTGTTGGGGGATTCGGTGGAGTGTATCCCGCTGTACCAGGTGTACCCTCAAACCTAGCCATGATCTGACCAATCATGGTCATCATCGTGAGCATATCTTCCTCTAATCAGGCTATCCGAGGATCGAAAGCCTCTATCTGTTCCTGGGGCTCATGACTAGAGGACGATCTACTGTACCTCTAAGTCTTGTCATTCCGCCCTTGAGCTCTCGAGCTCTGTCCCCTCTTGCAGTGTTTCTCAGGCATAACTCACTATCCTGATAACTTCCTGCATTTACAATAAACTTTTTATTTACCACCAGCTTCGCATATACATTTGTATCTAAATATCGCAAGTAACTTGGGGATGTATGTTTCCTTAGTCCTAAACATCGACTCACATCAGACCAACCATGCTCTGATACCAAATCTGTCACACCCCAATTCCAGGTGTCCTTCATCCATACAAACACTATTTACGATTGGGCTGTGAGGTGATGCAATTACTAAAAGTTTCATAAGTTTTACAGCGAAAAATTTAAAATTTTAATTCACACTCCCAAGTGTGTATAGATATACAAAATCATTTGTATAATAATTTATCTTTACGTAACATCCCCATAAAACTGTTACATTTCTAAGGTATAACTATGCGATACAAGATAATAGATACAAAATACTCTTGTGTATACAAATCTTATACCTTTGCGGATTGTAGGAGCTGTTCAACACAAAAAGGATACAGAGATCACCGCACTGCTCTACTTCTCAGCATCTGGAGGGGGAAAAATAGTGGGGTGAGCAAACCACAGCTTAATAAGGAAATGAATGCTAGCAGGTAGATATCGTACTACCTACATAGCCCATGCATGTATTAAACAAAACCATGTTTTCATTATAAATGGAAATATCATCGAAAAATGCAATAAACATATATTTCTCATTTGGCATTTTCATGAACACAAATATTAAATATTTCCACTTAAAACATGTTTCATAAACGGTGCTCTCTCGACACAAGTGATTAAATCAGATATTTTCAATTACACAAAAATCTCTTTCTTTTCTGAGTTCTCCTTAATTTTTCGAATCTCTGAGACAGGCATGGAATTTTCGGCAATCAAATATCCATGACATATGGCCATAGTCAGTGATCCCAGGCCTCACTGATCAGGTGTGCACAGGGCATCACTTCGCCTGAAGGGGGGATGGGTCAGTCCTACCCTCCGGCTCATCTCAATCAACCTCATCTCCTCATATACTCACGGTATAAGGTACGTCATGTGTCATCAACACGATACTCATACTCACTGCACCCAGTACGATATGTAATATACCAACGGATAACTACACAGTACTACGTACCACCATGGACCCAAGTCCATACTCCAACTCCGATGGACTTTTCATCCTAAACCATGTCTCATATACCAGGAGAGCAAGCAACGTGACACATAGTCATCATAAGGCTTCAGTGCGGTACGAGGTATTGTTAAGGCTCAGCCCGTTCAAAGGCCGTTGGCTGGCATCCCCTTGGGTCCCAAACCTCTAAGTTTACCTCAACTCAGTAAAAACATGTGCGAGCTAACACTCCAGCACATTATCATCATAAAACCACGTGCGAGTCACGCTCCAGCACGATTTATCAAATCATGCAGACGTATGCGAGTAAAACTCCAGCATAGTCAGAATCATTAAAACGGTTGTGAGCTAGAGCTCCAACACCAATCTCATCTCAAATTCGATAGGTGGTTATTTTCTCCTTTAAAACTCAAAACATGTTTATTTATGCAGCATGCCTTTCCATGCTAAAACATGTTAAACTAGCCAACCTATCATTATCATATCTCAATCACCATATCAATACAAAATTGAGAAAACATTGAAATCATGCATATCATGCTATTTCCTTACCCCATCCCATTTCTCAATACATATATATATATATCATAGTACTTTTCATGTTTCCATATCATTTCATAGAATTATAGTATCGTACTAATTCTAGCGATATATCTACGAAATTACCGTAAAATACGTACGAACATCTCTATGGCTAACACACAGTCCCTTACCTCGAATTGCGCTCGTATTTCCTTTGTCACGTATGCTTCGTCCTTGACCCAGGTTAGCCATGTTCCACGTTCTTCCGAGCTACATGTAGAATCATCAAGTTATTTTCTTTTCCCTCTTATAAGCCTCTACATTGTCATTTATTTATTTATTCATACTCCTTAACCCATTAAATCACATTTCGTCTTTCTCACAATCTCATTATACTTCTCTTAAGCTTTCCCCCATTTCTCATGGATTTTATCTCTATAAATCCCTTTCAATATCACTCACTCATCACTACACTCATCATTTCTAACCATATTTCACATCTCATTCAACTCATACAATGTCTAGAATCCATATTTAGAGCTTGAAGTTGAAGAGCTTACCCATTTACTTAGCCAAACTTGTGGTAGCCATAACTCCTTCTCTTGATCACACCAATGTATGCTTTTTGGATATGTTATTCTCCTTTCTCTAATGAACAACGTTTCCTTCTGAGCTCCTTCAGATTTCGACTGCAATGTAGTGATTTTTAGAGTGAAAAAACTTGGGTGTTTGAGAGAAAATGGCAGGTACGGGTTTGGTGGAAGAAATCTCAATTTTCAACCCAAATCCCGAGCTCATTTTTATAGATTCAAGCTTATGAGATCGATCTGGTCCTTACAAAGATCGATCTCTGCACGTTTGGTAGTCCTTTTCACCTAATGTAACCACTCCCAAATTGATTTTCTCCCTTGATGAGATCGATCTGTCGAAGGGTGATTTTCCTCTTGGAGATCGATCTGCCTCTTGTAGGAGATCGATCTGCTCTTTACAAAACCCTTAAGGAGATCGATCTGTCTCAAACAGAGAGCTAAGAAGATCGATCTGTTTACCTTAAAATCGATCCTCTCATTTCAGAATGCTTAGCAAATCGATCTGACACCATTGGAGATCGATCTGTCTTGCTTCATAGGTCCAAATAAGTTCATTTTGGCTCTTCCAGATCGATCTCTCATCCCATGAGATCGATCTGTCATTCATATTTCCAGATTTTACTACAGTTTTTTGTAACCACTTCATTCAAAACCTCCTCAACTTGCTGCCATAGTCATTTCCTCATTCATCCATCCTTGAGACTTGAAAATGGCATCCAATCACATTTTGTACACATTAAAACTTGTGTGTAATCCTTGCATGATCAAATATATACAATATATAACTAAATGGAAGTGCATAACTTATGCAAGTCTTCATTCCATTTACTACACTACTTATTTCCCATTCCACTCACATTTATCACATGTTTATGTCCATTTCTTCATATTCATACATAATGTAACTTGTACGTACAATCACCATCTCTCATTACAAGGGTGTAAATTTAACTTGTGGACTTTATATCACATATGCTTCGCATTACTAGTACATCATCATACTTATGAATTCATTTACATATGTTCAAGGTTAAAACCTATACGGGGTCTCACAATATGTTTTTGAGAAATGTGTTTAACTTGAGATTTCTTACTTGAGTGCATGTTTTACCGGTTTGAGCTTGGTTTCATGATTTTAATGTTTTACAAACAAATATACTTTATATTTGAATGAGATTTATATAGAAAAACTATTATAAGCTTTACGTGAAGACAAAACTATTTTCTACATAATAATTTCATGTTTTTTTTTTTAGACTAAAGACTCGTCATGAAACTTATACATTGGTGTATACCTCCGCTCTGGTTGACACCAAGTCTTTGCTAGTCCCGGGTGTTACCATGACTCCACTTTGGTAGCGTTGAGATACCTCCACTCTAGTTCAGTAGACGTCGAGGCTTTGCCAGGCCCGAGTCTCATAATAACTCCGCTGTTGTAGCGCTGAGTTGGCTCTGCTTTGATAGCGTAAAGCCGAGGTTGTACGACCTTGATCCAGTCTACAACGATGTCGTGGCCACAGGTAGATGATTCCCTCATTTGAGGATGCCCTCATTAAGGATGATGAGATGTGATGTGATGTGAAGATTGCTTTTATGACCTTTATATTATGCCTAGTCTCCATAACTATTTTGAGATATGACGTGTTGTGAAAATGAGATAATGATGTTTTGATGAATTGTGATTTTAATCACGTGTTTATAATTATGTGAATTTATGTCATTATTACACTTATGCTTTGATGATGATTTCTAAATCTCATATGCACTCCTTATTGAGCTAGTTGAAGCTCACCCCTTTCTTTTCCTCCCCCACAGATTATTTACAGTGAGCGCAAGTACCTGCTGCGTATGTGAAATAGGCTGGTGGACGAGACTCTCCCCAGGCTATTGCTTGTACACGTATGAGGTATAATTCAATTCATTTTGTATCAAGACAATTATATAATGCAGACACTTATATTTAAGTAACGTTGGGATGTAATCAGGATGGTATATGTATATAAATTAGAAAAATGGGTTTATTTTGATATCATGTTATTTGGTTAAGTAAATGTTGATGTTGAGAGTTCCTTGGGATATTGGTTGATGAAATAGAAATAAAATCAACTGGATTGTGGATATTGAACTGTTTTTTACATTTGCAGGAGGATAGTGATAAATATAAGGGGAGATGCTGTCGAATTTTCGTTAGAAAAAGGCATAAGTATAATTACGTATAAATAGTTTAATAACGAATAGAAATGAGATTAACTGACACTGTACAGGAATGCACCTCGAGTAGGAAGTTTAATTTAAGAAAAAAATTAAATTAGCCATATTTTTTGTGCTTTCAAGCTGTCACAGATTTGGTGGTATCAGAGCGAAAGGTGTCTAGTACAGTTAGTGTCGGTCAATTGAAAATAGATTACATCCTAAGTGTCTATACTTGTCTGGTTATGAATTGAATATATCGATTTAATTATGACAAATATTAATGTATATGGGTGGGTACGTTAGACCTACGATATGAGGGGGGAAACGAGGTTGTCCCCGGAGGCAAGCACAACCACTTCCACCACTTACCCCATAGCGAGAGAGTCTTAACTTTTGAATTAATCGGTTGGAACAGGATGTGAGACAAGGGTTTGAGCAGATAGTAGCGCTATTTGTGCAGTATTTCGAGGCTAATGCCTTAGGTACCATACCTACCCCAGCTCCTACACCTACACTACCACAGGATCAGCCCCCACCTCCTCTACAGA
Source organism: Firmiana major (assembly GCA_033439115.1). Taxonomy (NCBI): domain Eukaryota; kingdom Viridiplantae; phylum Streptophyta; class Magnoliopsida; order Malvales; family Malvaceae; genus Firmiana; species Firmiana major. The sequence continues at coordinate 70,438,853 of CM065898.1, read as the reverse complement.
TTGACCCAGTGCCACATGCCACTCAGCCTGCTACACAGACCAGGCTCGATGACAGAGATATGGGCCTATTGTGAGACTTTCTTTAGATGAATCCGTCGACATTTAAAGGGGTAAAGGGTCCCACAGAGGCAGAGGAGTGGTTGACAGAGATGAGGATAATTTTTTTATTTCCTAGGGTGAACTGATGTAGATAAGGTCAGTATGAGTGCTTATATGTTTAAGGAACTAGCACGATATTGGTGGAGTACCACCCAGAGTATATTGACTGCTAGCCACCCAGTGATCAGTTGGAAAACTTTTCAAACAGGCTTCAAGACCCAGTATATCCCTCATGCTACCTAGAGGAAAATGCAAGCAGATTTTTTAAATTTAGTTCAGGGCAGTATGACAGTCGACAAATATGAGAACCGATTCACCACTTTGTTTAGATATGATCCGGAGACTATCAAGGACGAAGAGTGCCGTACAGAGTGGTTTGTATATAGGCTGAGAGTCACCATTTGAGATAGATTTATGGGTTTCAGCATTACTGAGTTTAAGGATGCTCTGAGACGGTCACAAGAAGTTAAAAGGGGACTAGAGTTGATACAATCCCAATCTGAGTCCCGGTTGATATCAAGGATAAGGGTAAGAGACCTACAGCTTCTCACACAAACTTTAGGAAGGGTTCTTTCAAAAGACGAAAGATTGAAGAACCTAGGGGAAGAGTTGATAGAGTCAGGGTTCCTCCCATGGTTATGGAGACCTCTCGAGATGCCAGACTAGATACTAAGATTTGAAAGATTATGGTTGACCACATGAGGGAAATTATTTCAGAATGATACGAGGATGTTTCAAATGCGGGGACATGGGTCACAGGGTGAAGGACTGCCCACAGTCTCAAAGGCCACATCCCTAAGGGCCTCATCAACAGCAGCCTCAGAGAGTGATGTAATGGCCCAACCCAACCCTCTTAGTTGTCTGGCTTACCCACTCAACCGAACTGTCCTCTTTGGGCAACCCACTTGGCCCCCTCAAGGTTTTGTCCTGGCCTAGCCAAAATTCACGTCCCTAAGGTCTCGAACTCAAGACCTAGTCCTTGTCTAAGCACCCCTGGTACCATTGAGTTTTGTGACTAGTGATTCCCCAAAGATGGGTCACAGCTGCTGATAAGGGTAAGAAGCCTGTCACAGAGGGGCGTGTATTTGCTATGGATAAGGAGACTGTAAACACTTCCTCCGAGGCTATACGAAGTACACTTCTTGTTTGTAATCATGAGGTTCATGTGTTATTTGACCCAGGGTCCACACATTCTTTTATTTCAGTACACTTTGCATGTAAACTAAATTAGAGCCTGAACCCCTAGCTTATATTTTACATGTAAGTACACCTATGTATGAGTCACAGAGGACTGATATGGTATGTAGAACGTGTGAGATTAAGGTGGGAGATAAAGTAATGTTAGCAGATCTAGTTTTATTAAATATGCGTGGTTTTGATGTGATTCTAGAGATAGAATGGTTAGCGGCCAATCCCGTGAGTCTAGATTGCTACACTAAAACTGTAACTTTCTCTCTACCTAAAAAATTTAGTGTACCTTAACTATTAAGGAATAAAATGTGTAAAGTGTTATGTAAGAAATTGTATGATTTGGTTATCATTCTTGAAATTACTAAATAAATTATTGATGTGAAGGTTACATCACACTCATCTCTGATATCAGTCGGGAATATCTGAGGATAGAGGACATACCGATAGTATGTGAGCTTTCGGATGTGTTCCCAGATGAGTTACTGGGCTTACCACCGGAGAGAGAGCTGGAGTTCATTATCGATTTAGTGTCAGATACCCAGTCGATCTCTAAACCTCCCTATAGGATGGCATTAGTTGAACTGGACGAGTTAAAGAAATAGTTGCAAGAACTGCTTGACCAAGGTTTTATTAGACCCAGTGTGTCACCGTAGGGAGCTCCAATTTTGTTTTTGAAGAAAAAGGATGATAGTCTCAGATTGTACATAGATTACAAACTACTGAACAAGGCTACGGTGAAGAACAAATACCCCCTGCCAAGAATAGATGACTTGTTTGATCAGCTGAGAGAGGCTTCTGCCTTTTCTAAGATTGACTTAAGATCGGGCTATCACCAATTAAGAATCAGGAAAGAGGATATTCTGAAAATAGCCTTCAGTACTAGATATGGCCACTATGAATTCTTAGTGATGCCTTTTTGTGAGACCCCATATAGGTTTAACCTTATTTATATATGTAAATGAATTCATAAGTATGATGATATACTTGTAATGTGAATTATATGTAATGTAAGTCCATAAGTTTAAGGAAGATTTCATAAGTTGTGCACTTTCATTTGGTTTATATCATGTACCATTGGTTACACAAAGGTTACACACAAGTTTTAATGCGCACAAGGTATGGATGGATGTCATTTTTAAGTCTTAAAGATAATCGAATGAGAAAATGACTATAGCAGCAAATTAAGGATGTTTTGGTATGTGTTGCTACAGAAAAACTGTAAAAAAAAATCTGGAAATATGAAGGTCAAATCGATCTCATAGGATGAGAGATCGATCTGGAAGAGCCAGAATGCTCTTATTTGAGCAATGGTATGTAGTAGATCGATCTCCAAGGGAGAAAGATCGATCTCCAAAACATTCTGTAAGATGTAGATCAATCCTTAGGGGAACAGATCGATCTCCTTAGCTCTCTGTTTGGAGCAGATCGATCTCAAGCTTCGATAGATCGATCTCAAGCTTCAACAGCCGTGGAAAAGAGGGATTTAAAGGGACCAGATCGATCTCCTCCTGAAGCAGATTGATCTCATCAAGCTAATTCTATAAGTAGGAGCAGTGAATCTGCAGATTTCAGAAAAAACACTTTACCCATTTCATTTCAACTCAAAAACCTAGCTTTCTCACTCCTAAATCCAGCCATTTTCAGTAAGATTTGAGGGAAAACTATTAGAGACAAAGTTGTTCACATCAAAGAGAAGAACAACATAGTTGGGAGGCATTTTTCCCATTTGTTGGATTTAAACAACAAGGCGCATTTCTATTGGAGCAAGGAGGAAATCAAGCTAGGTGAGTTTCTAATGTAAATACCCAAGTATATTTGTTTGGATATTGATGTGGGAAATGATTAGTATGCACAGAAATGATAGAAACTACCTAGAAAGTAAAGAATCGACCATAACCTAGAAATAGTCTAGTGTGAGAAAGTGGAATGTAGAAGTATTAATGATGAATGAGTTATCTTAAGAGGATGATTGTGCTATGGGTATGATTTGGATGTGCTGATATTGGGATAAATTGTGAGATTTACCACAAGGGGTAAAATGTATATTTAAGGCATGGGATATATGCTTACTTGAACAAGAGTTAGAAACGTTAACTCAAGTACTTGATGGATGAATTGCAGTTTCTGATGATACACTGGAACAAGCCGAGATAAGAACGCGAGAAGCATAAAGGAGGACAGTTGCACACAAGTAAATCGAGGTAAGGGACTGTGTGTTAGCTATAGAGATGTTCGCGCATATTTTACGGTAATTTCGTAGATATGATACTAGAATTAGTACGATACTACGATTTTATGAAATGATATGGAAGCATCAAATGTATTGTGATATATATGTATTGAGAAATGGGATAGGGTAAGGAAATAGCGTGATATGCATGTTTTCAATGTTTTTCTCAATTTTATATTGATATTGGTGATTGAGAAATGTTGATGATAGGTTGGCTAAATTTACATGTTTTAGAATGAAGAGGCATGCGACATAAATAAACATGTTTTGAGTTTTAAAAAGAGAAAATAGTCATCTATCAGGTTTGAGATGAGATTTGGTGTTGAAGCTCTAGCTCACACCCGTTTTTATGACTTTGACTATGTGCTGGAATGTTACCTCGCACATGTTGTTATGCTTTTAATGTGTAGTGCTGGAGTTTAACTCACACGACGATTTTGAGAAAAGTGCTGGAGCTTTGCTCGCATCTATTTTTACTGAGTTGAGGTAAACCTGGGGGTCAGGGACCCAAGGGGATGCCAGCCGACGGCCTTTGAACGGGCTGGGCCTTAACAATAAATCGTATCGCGCTGGAGCCTTGCGATGACTGTGTGTCACGCTGCGTGCTCACCTAGTATATGAGACATGGTTCAGGATGAAAAGTCTATCGGAGTTGGAGTATGGACTTGGGTCCACGGTCGTACGTAGCACTGTGTAATTGTCCGTTGGTATACTATGTACCGTGCTGGGTGTACGTGAGTACGATTATCACGTAGATAACACATGACGTACCTTATACCATGAGTATATGAGGAGATGAGATTGATTGAGATAATCCCGAGGGTAGGACTGACCCATCCCCCTTCAGGCGAAGTGATGCCCTGTGCACACCTGATCAGTGAGGCCTGGGATTACTGACTATGGCCATATGTCGTGGATATTTTATTGTCAAAAATTTCATGCCTGTCTCAGAGATTCGAGAAACAAAGACAATCTCAGAAAAGAAAGAGATTTGAGGAAAAGATATGATTGAGGAAGTAAAGAGATTTTGTGTTTTGATAAGTCTCTGACTTAAACACATATGCCGTGAGGGCATTGTTTTAATGCATCATGTTTTAAAATGGAAGCATGACACATATGATTTACATGAAAGTGCAAATGAGAAATGTATGTTTAAATGCATCTTCGTATGATATTTCCATTTATAATGAAAACATGGTTTTGGTTTATACATGCATGGGCTATGTAGGTAGTACGATATTTACCTGCTAGCATTCATTTCCTTACTGAGCTGTGGTTTGCTCATCCCACTATTTTCCCCTCCAGGTACTGAGAAGTAGGAGAGCGATGGTCTCTAGGTTCCTTTTTGAGTTAGACAGCTCCCGCCAATCGTAAAGGTATAAGAATTGTATACACAAGCTTATTTTGTATCTATCTTGTTGTATCGCACAGTTGTACCTTGGATTTGTAAACAATTTTATGGGGATGATATGTAAATACATTGTATTTATACAATTTATTTTGTATATCTACACACACTTGGGAGTGTGAATTAAATTTTAAAATTTTTTACTGTAAATGTACGAACTTTAGTAATTACATCGCCTCACAGCCCAACCGTGATTTAGTAAGTATGGATGAAGGACATCGAGAATTGGGGTGTGATAGAGTTAGTATCAGAGCTTGGTTGGTCTGATGTGAGTCGATATTTAGGACTAAGAAAACATACATCCCCAAGTTACTGTGCGAGATTTAGATACAAATGTGTATACAGAGTTGGTAGTGAATTAAAACGTTTATTATAAATTCAGGGAGTTATCAAGTTAGTGAGTTATGCCTGAGAGACACTGCAAGAGGGGAGAGAGCTCGTGGGCTCAAGGGCGGAATGACAGGACTGAGAGGCATATTAGATCGTCCTCTAGTCATGAGCCCCAGGAATAGATAGAGGCTTCTGATCCTTGGATAGCCCGATTAAAGGAAGACATGCGCATGATGATGACCATGATGGGTCAGATTATGGCTAGGTTTGAGGGTACACCTGGTAAAGCAGGACAGGCTGCACCGAATCCCCCTGCAGCTGCACCTAAGCCTGAGAATGTTTCACCTGCACAACCTAAATCGGTTAGGCCACGAGATCCCCATATTCGACCAGTACCTCTTCCAGTAGCCTCACAACAGTGTGATGAAGATGACTTGGGGTATGGATCTGATTGTGATATGGAGAGGTTGAGGAATTTCATGGATTTTGAGCCTCCTTCTTTTAGCGAGGTAAAGGATCCGACAGTGGCTGAGGACTAGATCAGTCAGATGGAGAAGTTGTTTGACTTCTGTAGATGTTCGACTACGGAGAGAGTAGCGCTTGCAGCCTTTGTATTGAGAGTCGAAGCAGAGCACTGGTGGAAGTCCACTAGGCCTATGTTGAGAGCTCAAGGGATGGCTATCACGTGGGATATGTTTTTGAGCGTTTTCAGAAAGCAATACATTCCAGATACCGCTCGACGTAGGTTACAGATGGAATTTCTGAATCTGACTCAAGGGAATCGAACAGTTGATGAGTACGAGTCACGATTCACTTCACTAGGCATATATGATCTGGACTCTATCAGGATTGAAGCTATAAGGGTCTGTAGATTTGTAGATGGACTCAGGCCTTCAATCCGAGCGAAGTTAGCCCCATTTAATGTTGCTACCTATAGGGAGGCTGTGCGACGGGCCCAATTATGTGAGCAGGATTATGACCTACAGACTTCTGAGTTTAGTTCGGGTAAGGACAAGGGTCCAAGGAAGCTGGGAGATGGCAAGAGTGCCAAATTTGGTTAAAAATTCATGAGTAAGCATCAGAGAGAGGCAGATGAGTTCCAAAAAAAAGGCTGCTAGACCTTTTATGTCTCCGACTCAGACACCTGCTAGTGGCATAGTGATCGGTGGACCCCGAGCAACTACAGATCAGTGTAGAGCATGTGGCTGATATCATGGTGGTAGGCCCTGTTACCTATAGAGTACACGATGCTTCAGATGTGGTAAATTTGGGCATTATGCCAGAGAGTGCCCAAAGATTGTTAAGGTAATTCCACAGAAGGGTAAGGAGCCAGAGACAGTTCCTACAGTTACACCTCTTGCAAGAAAGAAAGCCTCGGTTGAAGAAAAGAGGAAACAAGTTGTCGGTCAAGGCAGGGTGTATGCGATAGACCAGGCATCAGCTGATACCTTTTCTGAAGTAATAAAAGGTACAATCTTGATTTTCAATTTGGAGGTTATAACATTGTTTCATTCTGGTGCTACGCATTCCTTTATATCACCTTCATGTGCATCAAAGTTAAAAGGTCTTGTAGAACCCACATACTTGAGTAGGACTTTACTAATAAGTACTCCAATGAGAGTTAGCCAATTAGCCGAGCAAGTGTATAAAGATTGTAAAGTGAGGGTAGGAGATAAGTGCATGACAGCCAACCTGATTTTGTTAAATATGTATGACATTGATGTAATTTTGGGAATGGATTGGTTAGCCACCAATCATGCTGTCTTAGATTGCCACACTAAGTCTATTACATTTTCTCTACTCGAAGAATGTGTTGTAAGATTTTAAGAGATGAAATGAAATCTTGAATTTTGTGATAAGAAAAGTACATTGGTATAAATGACTTGAATGTTGTTTTGAAGGTTTTATTACTTATGTGGTGGATTTGGACAAAACACATCCGAATATGGAGGACATTCAAGTGTGGTCACAGAATTCCTAGATGTCTTTCCAGACGACCTACCGCGATTGCCACTGGATAGAGAAATGGAATTTGGTACCGACTTGACGCCTGGAACCGAGCCAATATCCAAGTCACCATATAGGATGGCTCTAATTGAGCTAGAGGAATTAAGGAAACAGTTGCAAGATATGTTGGACAAGGGGTTTATAAGACCAAGCGTCTCACCATGGGGAGCTCTGGTATTATTTATGAAGAAGAGAGATGGGAGCCTCGGGTTGTGTATTGACTATCGGATGTTGAACAAGGCTACCATCAAGAATAAGTACCCATTGCCGCACATTGACAATTTATTGGATCAGCTTCGGGGAGCACAGATCTTTTCCAAGATAGATCTGAGGTTTGGGTATCATCAATTGAAGATTCGGAAGGAGGATGTGCCCAAGACAGCTTTTCGCACCCGCTATGGCCATTACGAATTCCTGGTGATGCCTTTCGGGTTGACTAACGCACCAGCAACTTTTATGGCTCTAATGAATGAGATATTCAAGCCATACTTGGACTAGTTCATGATTGTTTTCATTGATGATATATCCAAGGAAGATCATGAGCAACACTTAAGGATTGTTTTGCAAACCCTCCGAGAGAGAAGGATGCATGCCAAACTGAGTAAATGTGACTTTTAGCTAGAACAAATTTCTTTTTTAAGCCATGTTGTATCGAAGAATGGAGTATCAGTAGATCCATCTAAGATTGAGGCCGTTGTTCAGTGGGAACAGCCCAGGACAGTCACAGAGATCAGAAGCTTTCTGGGATTGGCAAGATACTACAGCAGATTTGTAGAAGGTTTCTCTAGATTGGCTGCTCCATTGACACGTCTTACAAGGAAGAGTGTGGAGTTTACATGGGATAAAGCTTGTGAGAGGAGTTTTCAGGAACTTAAGCGTAGATTAACCACCGCGTCAGTTCTTATCATCCCTAATAGCTCAGGGAACTACTCGGTGTATACAGATGCTTCGCTTCAAGGACTAGGCTGTGTTTTGATGCAAGATGGAAGGGTAGTAGCTTATGGATCTAGACAGTTGAAAGATCATGAGAAGAGCTACCCCACTCACGATTTAGAGTTGGCAACCGTAGTATTCGCATTGAAGATTGGCGCCACTACTTGTATGGTAAGAGATTTCAGATCTTTACGGATCACAAGAGTCTGAAATATCTACTCTCACAGAAGGAGTTAAATATGAGATAGAGAAGGTGGTTAGAACTCCTTAAGGACTATGATTGTGAGATCTTGTACCACCCGGGGAAGGCAAATGTGGTTGTCGATGCATTGAGTAGAAAGAGTCTCGGGTTGGTATCACATATGATTGTTAGAGAGCACGAGTTGTTGGAACAATTCACGAACCTTAGTCTAGATATGACCCTACCTGAGATTGGCAGCTATGGGATTATTGCTAGCTTGAGATTAGAACCAGAGTTGATTGAGAGAATCCGACAAGCTCAGCAAATTGATTAGTGGTGTATTGACATGATTAGCCAAATTCAGAAGGGGAAGGGTACAGATTTTGTATTGAGTTCAGATGGAGTACTAAGGTTTGGAGATAGAATATGTGTTCCTAAGGATTCAGAGCTGAGAAAGTTGATCTTGTCAGAGGCTCACTCATCGAGATATACAGTACACCCGAGGAGTAGTAAGATGTATCAAAATCTTCGAAAGGTATATTGGTGGTCTGGAATGAAGAGAGACATAGCTGGGTATGTCTCTAGATGTCTCATTTGTCAGCGAGTAAAGGTTGAGCATCAGAAGCCAGGAGGATTATTGCAACCTCTACCGATACCAACATGGAAGTGGGAGCACGTCACCATGGACTTTGTGATGGGGTTACCAAGAACCCGTAAGAACCATGATGCGATATGGGTGATAGTAGATCGGCTAACGAAATTGACATACTTCTTAGCCATGAGATCTACAGATACATTGAGTGCACTAGCGAACCTGTATGTGTGGGAAATAGTGAGATTACATGAAGTCCCAGTGAGTGTTGTTTCTGATCGGGATGCTTGCTTTACTTCTCACTTTTGGGGACATTTTCAGGAAGTGATGGGGACCCAGTTGAGTTTTAGCACCGCTTTCCATCCTCAGATAGATGGTCAGTCAGAGAGGACTACACAGACCCTGGAGGATATGTTGAGAGCGTGTGTGTTGGATTTTAGAGGCCCATGGGACGATCACTTGCCATTGATTGAGTTCGCCTATAATAACAGTTATCACTCAAGTATTGGTATGGCCCCTTATGAGGCACTATACGGTCATAGATGTCGATCGCCCATTGGTTGGGAAGAAGTTGGTGACAGACAGTTGCTCGCTCTCGATTTGGTTAAACAAGCCTCCGAGGATGTTCAGATAATATGCAAGAGGCTACGAATAGCTCAAAGTCGACAAAAGAGCTACGTGACAAGAGTCGGAGACCACTTGAGTTTGATGTGGGTGAGTCCGTATTTTTGAGAGTATCTCCTTCTAAGGGAATAACGAGGTTCGGGAAGAAAGGAAAACTAAGTCCTTATTACATTGGTCCCTTCGAGATCTTAGATAGAGTGGGAGATAGAGCATATAGGCTAGCCTTATCACCTGAGCTAGCAGAAGTCTACAATGTCTTCCATGTTTCTATGCTTCAGAAGTACTACCCGGATTCGACACATGTAATTAGCTATAAGTAGTTGGAGCTCAAGGAGGATATGTCGTATGTTGAGAGACCGATTCGAATATTGGACAGAAAAGAGAAGGTGTTACGAAACAAGACGATTTCATTGGTTAAGGTTTTGTGGCAACATCACACCGTGGAAGAGGCCACAAGGGAATTGAAGGGTTTGATGTGGGAGAAGTATCCCGAGTTATTCTCAGAATGATTGGTTCAAATTTGGAGGACCAAATTTTCTAAGTAGGGGAGAATGTGAGACCCCGTATAGGTTTGACCTTATTTATATATGTAAATGAATTCATAAGTATGACGATATACTTGTAATGTGAATTATATGTAATGTAAGTCCATAAGTTTAAGGAAAATTTCATAAGTTGTGCACTTTCATTTGGTTTATATCATGTACCTTGGCTACATAAAGGTTACGCACAAGTTTTAATGTGCATAAGGTATGGATGGATGTCATTTTCAAGTCTTAAAGATAATCGGATGAGAAAATGACTATGGCAGCAAATTAAGGATGTTTTAGTATGTGTTGCTGCAGAAAAACTACAGAAAAATCTAGAAATATAAAGGTCAGATCGATCTCATAGGATGAGAGATCGATCTGGAAGAGCCAAAATGCTCTTATTTGAGTAATGGTATAGGGCAAATCGATCTCCAAGGGAGCAAGATCGATCTCCAAAACATTCTGTAAGATGCAGATCGATCCTTATGGGAACAGATCGATCTCCTTAGCTCTTTGTTTGGAGCAAATTGATCTCAAGCTTCAACAGATCGATCTCATGCTTAAAATGCCGTGAAAAGAGGGATTTAAAGGGACTAGATGATCTCCTCTTGAAGCAGATCGATCTCATCAAGCCAATTCTATAAGTAGGAGCAGTGAATCTGTAGATTTCGAAAAAACACTTCACCCTTTTTATTTCAACTCAAAAACCTAGCTTTCTCACTCCTAAATCCAGCCATTTTCAGTAAGATTTGAGGGAAAGCTATTAGAGATAAAGTTGTTCACATCAAAAAGAAGAACAACATAGTTGGGAGGCATTTTTCCCATTTGTTGGATTTAAGCAACAAGGCGCATTTCTATTAGAGCAAGGAGGAAATTAAGCTAGGTGAGTTTCTAATGTAAATACCCAAGTATATTTGTTTGGATATTGATGTGGGAAATGATTAGTATGCATAGAAATGATAGAAACTACCTAGAAAGTAAAGAATCCACCATAACCTAGAAACGGTCTAGTGTGAGAAAGTGGAATGTAAAAGTATTAATGATGAATGAGTTATCTTAAGATGATGATTGTGTTGTGGGTATGATTTGGATGTGCTGATATTGGGATAAATTGCGAGATTTACCACAAGGGGTAAAATGTATATTTAAGGCATGGGATATATGCTTAATTGAATAAGAGTTAGAAACGTTAACTCAAGTGCTTGATGGATGAATTGCAATTTCTGATGATACACTGGAACAAGCCGAGATAAGAACGCGAGAAGCATAAAGGAGGACAGTTGCACACAAGTAAATTGAGGTAAGGGACTGTGTGTTAGCTATAGAGATGTTCATGCATATTTTACGGCAATTTCGTAGATATGATACTAGAATTAGTACGATACTACGATTCTATGAAATGATATGGAAGCATCAAATGTATTATGATATATATGTATTGAGAAATGGGATAGGGTAAGGAAATAGCATGATATGCATGTTTTCAATGTTTTTCTCAATTTTATATTGATATTGGTGATTGAGAAATGTTGATGATAGGTTGGCTAAATTTACATGTTTTAGCATGAAGAGGCATGAGGCATAAATAAACATGTTTTGAGTTTTAAAAAGAGAAAATAGCCATCTATCAGGTTTGAGATGAGATTTGGTGTTGAAGCTCTAGCTCACACCCGTTTTTATGACTTTGACTATGTACTGGAATGTTAGCTCTCACATGTTTTTATGCTTTTGATGTGTAGTGCTGGAGTTTAACTCGCACGACGATTTTGAGAAAAGTGCTGGAGCTTTGCTCGCACCTATTTTTACTGAGTTGAGGTAAACCTGGGGGTCAGGGACCTAAGGGGTTGCCAGTCGACGGCCTTTGAACGGGCTAGGCGTACTGCGCTGGAGCCTTGCGATGACTGCGTGTCACACTGCATGCTCGCCTGGTATATGAGACATGGTTCAGGATGAAAAGTACATCAGAGTTGGAGTATAGACTTAGGTCCACGGTCATACGTAGTATTGTGTAGTTGTCCGTTGGTATACTATGTACCGTGCTGGGTGTACATGAGTACGAGTATTGCGTAGATGACACATGGCGTACCTTATACCGTGAGTATATGTGGAGATGAGGTTGATTGAGATGAAACGGACGGTAGGACTGACCCATCCCCCTTCAGGCGAAGTGATACCCTATGCACACCTGATCAGTGAGGCCTGGGATCTCTGACTATAGCCATATATCGTGGATATTTGATTGCCGAAAATTCCATGCCTATCTCAGAGATTCGAGAAACAGAGACAATCTCAGAAAAGAAAGAGATTTGGGGAAAAGATATGATTGAGAAAGTAAAGAGATTTTGTGTTTTAATAAGTCTCTGACTTAAACACATGTGCTGTGAGGGCATTGTTTTAATGCATCATGTTTTAAAATGAAAGCATGACACATGATTTACATGAAAGTACAAATGAGAAATGTATGTTTAAATACATCTTCGTATGATATTTCCATTTATAATGAAAACATGGTTTTGGTTTATACTTGCATGGGCTATGTAGGTAGTACGATATCTACCTGCTATCATTCATTTCCTTACTGAGCTGTGGTTTGCTCATCCCATTATTTCCCCCCTCCAGGTATTGAGAAGTAGGAGAGCGGTGGTCTCTAGGTTCCTTTTTGAGTTGGACAACTCCCACCAGTCGTAAAGATATAAGAATTGTATACACAAGCTTATTTTGTATCTATCTTGTTGTATCGTACAGTTGTACCTTAGACTTGTAAACAGTTTTATGGGGATGATATGTAAATACATTGTATTTATACAATTGATTTTGTATATCTACACACACCTGGGAGTGTGAATTAAATTTTAAATTTTTTTGCTATAAATGTACGAACTTTAGTAGTTACATCGCCTCACAGACCAACCATGGTTGAGTAAGTATGGATGAACGACACCGGGAATTAGGGTGTGACACCTTTGGTTTGACGAATGCTCCTGCTACTTTTATGAGTCTGATGAATGAAGTATTTCGGGACTATCTAGATCAGTTTGTGATAGTCTTCATTGATGATATCCTCGTATATTCTCGATCCCAAAAGGAACACACGCAACATTTGAGGATTGTGCGTCAGATACTCCGAGACAAGCAGTTGTATGGGAGACTCAGTAAATGTGAGTTTTGACTAGATTAGATAGCTTTCCTTGGTCACATTGTATCTAAGAACGTGGTGTCAGTTGATCCGTCCAAGGTGGATGTTGTACTTAGTTGGGAGAGACCGAGGATAGTTACAGAGATTCAGAGTTTTCTAGGACTTGCAGGGTATTACAGGAGGTTTGTTGAGGGATTCTCCAAGATTGCATCTCCTTTGACTAAGCTTATACGTAAGGACGTTCCGTTTATATGGTCGGATCAGTGTGAGCAAAGTTTTCAAGAGCTTAAAAAGAGATTGACTACAACACTCATTTTAACTATCCCAAGTGGATCTAGAGGTTTCGCAGTGTATACTGATGCTTCCCATTAGGGTTTGGGGTGCGTACTCATGCAGCACAGGAGAGTAGTCACTTATGGGTCATGCCAACTGAAGGACCACGAGCGAAACTACCTCAAGCATGATTTGGAGTTAGCCGTAGTGGTGTTTTCCTTGAAGATATGGCGGCATTATCTATATGGAGAAAGGTTTCAAATCTTCACTGACCATAAGAGTATGAAGTATATCTTTGACCAGAAGGAGCTTAATATGAGACAAAGACGATGGACGGAGCTCCTTAAGGACTATGACTATGATATTTTATATCATCCGAGGAAGGTGAACGTAGTTGCTTATTCCCTGAGCAGGAAGAGTATGGTATCTGTTATGATGATCAGAGAATGGGATTTATTGGAACAGTTTGCCATACTCAAAATCAAAGTTGAGGAAGCAGAGGTTGGATTTATAGCTAGCCTATGGATAGAGCCCAATATTATGGATTAGATTAGAACATGGTAGAGAAGTGATCAAAAGCTATTGGACATGGTTAGCCAAGCTGAACAGACCTTACAGTCAGATTTCATGGTAAGTGAGGATGGATTATTAAGGTTTAAAGGCCGCATTTGGGTTCCAAGAAATGATACCCTGAAGCAGCAAATATTGAGGGAGTCTCACTATTCCCGTTACACCATGCACCCAGGTAGTACCAAGATGTATCAGGATCTGCGGAGGGTGTATTGGGGAGTGGTATGAAACGGGATGTGGTAGAACATGTGGCCAAATGTTTGTTATGTCAGCAAGTGAAAGCTAAGCATCAGAAGCCCGAAGGATTGCTTAAGCCTTTGCCTATGCCTACATGGAAATGGGAGCATATCACCATGGTCTTTATTATGGGATTACCGAGGACCCGAAGAGATCATGATGCAATATGGGTGATAATGGATAGATTAACAAAGAGTGCCTACTTCCTTACCATCAAGAGCACGGATACTTTGAGTGCCTTAGCGGAGTTATATGTTAGAGAGATAGCTCGGCCTCATGGGACCCCAGTGAGTATTACATTTGATAGAGATTCCAGGTTTACCTCTAGATTTTGGACTCATTTTCAGGAAGCCATGGGATTTCAGTTGAATTCCAGTACTGCCTATTATCCTCAGACTGACGGTCAGTCCGAGCAGACTATTCAGACCTTAGAGGATATGTTAAGGGCGTGTACGATGAACTTTAAGGGATCATGGGATGATCACTTGCCTTTTGTTGAGTTTGCTTACAACAATAGCTATCATGCGAGTATTGGTATAACACCTTATGAGGCTCTATATGGTAGGAGGTGTAGATCCCCTATAGCTTGGGAAGAAGTGGGTGACAGGAAAGTAATTGCTCCCGATATCGTTGAGCAGGTAGTTCAAAATGTAAATATTATTTGTGATAGATTACGAGCTGCTCAGAGTCGACAGAAGATTTACGCAGATATGCGTAGACGGCCACTCGAGTTTCAGGCTAGAGAATATGTATTTCTCAAAGTATATCCAAGTAAGGGTATCATTGTAAGACCTGTAAATTTCCATGTAATAATTATGATTCTGGAATGTACAGATAAGTTATATTATATATGAATCATAAGAAATGGATGTTTCTAAGTTTTAAGTGTGAATGAATCGCAAAATGAGTATAGAATCAATTGGATGGAAGTTTAACTTAGAAAATCTGGGAAAATTGCAGCTAAATTGCTGCAGGATGAATGCCAGATCGATATCATGCATGGAGAGATCGATCTCATGGCCTGGAAAACACAATGCCAAGCATTCTGCAAGAGAGAGATCGATCCCTAACTCAAGCAGATCGATCTAAAGTTGTCTTGGGTTGGACCAGATCGATCTCCTCCCATAGGCAGATCGATCTCCTTCGGCCTCTGCATAGGCCAAATCGATATCCTCTTAAGGCCAAATCGATCTCCCAAACTTTCTACCTGAAACAAATCGATCTCATTACCTTGAGCAGATCGATTTCATGCATTTCAACGGATCGATCCCCTACCTGCAAATTGTCAAAAATTTGAAGGATTCAAGCAAGGGCAGATCGATCTCTATAGGAAGGAGATCGATCTCCATAGGCATTTCCTATAAAAATTGGGCAGCTGGATCTGCATTTCACGAGAACAAACTCATTTCCTCTATTTTTAACAAGTGACCTAGCTTTCTCACTCTAAAATCACCACATTCCAATCAGTTTTGAGAGAAGTTCCTTTGAGCAAAGTTGTTCCTAGTGAGGGAGAAGACAACATAGTTAAAGATTGGAAGCTCAAACCTTGGATTGAAGGAGAAATGATGATTTCTCCCAAATTGGCAAAAAGAGGAAAAAGGTCAAGCTAGGTAAGATTTCTATACACCATTTTCTAGTATGTTAATCTAGGTATTATGACGAGAAATTTGGTGTATATAATGTTGGTTGAAATGTTCATATACATGCTTAAACATCTATGACCTAGAATGGATTTAGTGAGAGAAAATTTAAATGGCATAGATCTAATGATGATTTGAGCATGTAGAGATGTTAATGAGCAGTATAGATGATGCTAAGATGACATTGTGAAATCCATAAGTTGGATTAGATGAGGATTTATAATGGGCTTAATAAGCGTTTGATGAAATGCCATAGAGAAAGAAAATGATGAACTTGAGGCATTGTAAGCTTAATGCCGATTTAATATGAATCAATAGACTCATGGAGCCTAATGGATTCTCAAGAAACGAATAGAATGATTGAAAGGGGCTTAAGAGGGATTAGAGCCCCACAAACTGTAATGAGGCCATATTGATGTAACGGGTCAATGCATCGATTGGAAAGCCATATAAATGAGAATCGAGTATATTGAAATAATACTGATGCGAGTAGTAAATGCTTACAGCTCCTGGGGATAAAGTTGGAGCCGATAAGACCGGATCACGAGCGTTGGAAATCAAGGAAGGCAATTCAAGCGTGATTCGAGGTAAGGGACTTATGTAAACTATTAGAGATAGCTATACGTATGTTTTCCTAGTTGCTGTGTGCAAATATATGCGATAAGTTTATAGATATTGATATATCTAGGTAAGAACTATGCATGAGAAGAAAATTATATGCATGAATTGCATGATTTCTATGCCTTATTGTGAAGAGGTTTTTACAAGTGTTTTGAGAAAGAGTAATAATAGATGGGCTCCTGTTTAGTAATGTCATGACCCAAAAATCAGAGTAAATTTTTTGTTTTTCTTTCATAATTAATTCTTACCTTCCTCTCATCGTGACCATCCTACCAACAGTTGGGCTATAATTCGGTGTTAGTCCCCTCACACTACTTACCATTCCATTTCCATGTTACATTCACAATTTCATTTACGTAACCTTACATCCCTGACGTCATATACGTTTACAGTACTGTGCATTTACATATTTAGATACAAAAACCATACAAGTGTGTATACTTTTTTCTCGATGATGGGAAACAACGGATACCAAGAATGCAAGTCATTAATCGTTCACTATCTACTGCTAGTGCTCTGAAAAGAGGGGAAAATAAGGGGGGTGAGCAACCACAAGCTCAGTAAGGCAATTATGCAAGTAAGTAGATAGCTCCACTATCTACATACTTATAATGACATGCCCTTAAATCCATTTCTTTTCGTTTAAAGCTGATGCACGAAATCATGCACACATCAATGCCATAGTTTATAAAAGCTGTTTGTGCTTATGGAAATCATGCAACTCATGCCTCAATGGCATCTCATGTAAAATCATAAAATGCATGAATTAACTCAAAATCATGCATTTGTGATTAAAGCATGGATAACCTCTTCATGCTAAAACATTTCATTGCATGAATTATAAGTAATTATGAAAAATACATCATGCTGAGTTTCCACAAAACCTTCACGCATACCCATATGCCACACCATGAATGTCATGTAAAACCAGTTTACCTCACACATGGGTTTAAATAGCATGGAAATAACGTCATACAAGTTTCAATTTAAATCCCAGTTTCATTCTCATCAAATCACATCTCAGTCACACTCATCAGGACTCAACCCCTCCCTCAAGTGATCCTGATCCACATAAAATCATTTATTTCCAAGCATTTCTGAAAATATTGAAAATTTCATTTATTCACAACAAAACCAATATCATCAGTCAGGATCTAACCCCTCCCTCGGGTGGTCTAGACTCACACAAAATTCACTTATTCTCAAACTTTTAAAACATCATATAGTAACATGCGAGACTAGGCAATATATATATCTCAGGCAAATAACCAGGACTATGGCCATATCCACGTGATCCCACTGCTACACGGATCCTGTATACGGGGTCTCACCACTATCGGGAACTGCCCCGGGAGGTGGGTCAGTCCATCCTGTCTGTCCTGCTCGATCACTCGCATCCGAAGATGCCACATAATATAATATAGCACAGTACAATGTACTTCATGCGATATGCACGGTACAATGTACTCCGTGGACCCACATCTCATATCAATAATCGTGCCTATCTCAAAACGCACGTGCGAGCATATTTAATCGGTGTAACACACAGTCTACCCGATGCTCCAAGCATGGCTCATCGTATGTCTCATAAAATCAATGCGAGCGATGCTCCAGCATTCTCATAAAATCAAGAAAAATCTCGTGTGAGCCAACCTCCAGCACGCATTTCATAAAATCTCATAAGATCTAGTGCGAGCTAAGCGCCAGCGCTCTGTCAAAATCATATAAAACTAGTGCGAGCTAGGCTCCAGCACTCTGTCATAAAAATCAAGTGAAAATCTGGTGCAAGTTAGACTCCAGCACCCTGTCACGAAAATCATGTGAAAATCTGGTGCGAGCTAGGTTCCAGCACCCTGTCACGAAAATCATGTGAAAATCTGGTGTGAGCTAGGCTCCAGCACCTATACATGTAAAACTCTAGTGCAAGCCCCTGCTCCAGCACTAATGCATGCGTCACACAGTTCAAAACTCGTGCGAGCTAAGCTTTAGCATCTCTCATGCATGTCAAATCATTAAAACTAGTGCGAGTAATCGCTCCAGCACTTTTTTATGCATATCATGTCACAGAAATCGGTGCGAGCAACCGCTCCAACACCATTATTTTCAGGACCCTTTCTCAATCCATGACTTAACCAAAAATCACTACAAATTTTTCGCATTTTTAACTTACCTTTCCTCTCTTAAATGGTTAGGGTGTGATTCGATGTCAGAGTCTTCGCTTACCACATTTTCCATTATCATACATACATGTCAATATACTATTACTGACTGTAACTGCTTTTATTATACATGTAAGATTATATAAAATCTAATACAAATACATTCCCCATAATATATATCGTATACATCACTGTGCTGTTTCTATGTTTAGATACATAACCGTACAAAATCTGTATACCTGGCGATCGATAGGAACTAGCAGTGGACTCAAGAATACTATCCCTCGATAGCTCTCGCTCTACTGATGCTCTGTAGAGAGATGTAAAGAAAGGGGGGTGAGCATACAACGCGCTCAGTAAGGAAATCAGGCAAGCAAGTAGATATCTACACTATCTACTCAAAATAATGCAATGCCTTGAAAACATTATTTCCTTTACTCACTTTAAAAGCATGTCTTTAAATATATATATGTATACTTGTACAGATTAAATCCCATGTACAGAAATCATGCTTTCTTTCTCAAATGTAGGCATGTAGTGCAAAACAATGCATCTTTATATAAATCATGCCTTTATGTAAATCATGCCATGTATATTTAAATCACAATAAATATGGCATTTAAATAATTCACATCACAAAATCGGAGTCTGACCCATCCCTCAGGTCTATCCGCAAATTTAAATCAGTCAATCAATGTGGTATATCATGTGAGACTCTGTGGTGAAATGCAAATAGTATCCTGGACTATGATCATATCCGACATGTGATCCCAAGCAACACAGTACTCGGTGTGCGGGGCATCACTGCTGCAACAGGAGGAGGGTCAGTCCATCACAACCGTCAGCTATATCCTCCTCAACTCCACAACAACACACGGTACAGTGTACTCCCATGCCCCAGGCACGGTACAAAGTACACCCGTGGACCCTACATCACAGTCGGGGTGCCTGCCATAGGTCTTAGCCCTCAAACCATGGAATATCATACCACATCTCTAATACCCTCATGCGGCTATCCTCTCACATAATGTGACACTCAGTCACATAAGGATGCGGGCATGGGTTTGTAACATGTATTATATATCACATAAAGTGCGCGCCTTTGAGTGCGACTCACAGTCGACACTCCGCTCAAACATTGTTTCACATCACAAACTCAACTCTAGTGCAAGTAAACCTCTAGCAACTAGGTCAATGCATAGTTCATGTATTAAATCAAGTACGAGCAATAGCTCCAGTACCATGCTATGCACAATATCATCAAATCAAGTACGAGCAATAGCTCCAGTACTATGTCATGTATAAATCATGAAGAATCGAGTACGAGCAACGCTCCAGCACTCTGTCATGTATCTCATGAAAAACTCGAGTACGAGCTAATCGTTTCAGCACTCTGTCATGCATATATCATATAAAACTGAGTACGAGTAATAACTCCAGTACTCTATCATGCACGTCATGAAAATTTAGTGCGAATCAAAATCCAGCACTAATGTATGTGAAAAATATATGAAATCCAGTGCGAGCTGTGCTCCAGCATGATTTATTCTCACAAAATATGATAGATGGCTCTTTAAAAAGGGATGATTTACAAAACATCAAAATCAACACTATAAAGTGTGCTAATCCATATCAACCTTAAAATTATTAGCCCATCTATTTATTCTCCTGCTAAACAACAGTTAAACACTTAAAATAGTGGTTTCCATGCTTTTTACAACTTTTCACAAAAGTTGACTTTTTTTACTAACTAGGGGCAAAATCATAATTTACCACTATCGGGTCGCAATAATTATTATTCACTTTCTCTGACCTTTAGAGTTTTTAAGTGAATGTAAAAGCAGACGAAAATACGTGCAGGTATCTCTAACTACTTACAAAAGTCCCTTACCTGCAATCACTCGAGAAATTTCACTTTCTCTGCGTTGCTCGTTTCAGCAGTCCGATTTGCTTCTCCAATATTCTCTAGAGCTGCATATAACCATTTATCAGGTTAATTACACTTTTCCTACTGTATTTCACATTAAATACAGTCTATTTCACTTAAATGGGCCCGTTTACAGTTATTGGGCCTTAACACTTTAATTTGGGCCTTAATCCATATTAACCCTGTTTTCCACTTATTATTTCCCTTCATCAGGGTCTATTGACTCATTGGGCCTATCAATGCCCATTGGGCTTTATTCCAAACTCTTTGGATAGCCCGTATATCATTTATGACAGTTAATTCGAAATTTCGAATATAATTCACTAAATACGAAATTTAATCCGAAATGCATAAAATAAAACTTAAATACCCAATAATCACATAATTTATCTTAAATGAGCTTTACTTACCCGAGATTATGCGATGGTACGCAAATCGAAGTTCGATCGGGCTTTCGTTCTGAATTAATCGTCAAACAACATAATTTCGTATATTTAACTCCGGGTCAATTTTTGATTAAATATAATTTAAATAAATTTATCGGAAATCAAATCGGTCACTTTTGACCTCGTATCGACTTACCCGAAGTCCGGTGAAATCCTAAAAATTTTCCTTTTCCTTTTTCTTTCTTTTTCTTCTTTTTTCCCATTTTCTCCTTGGCTGTACCAGTCCGGTCCGGTTCAGCGCAGAACCTTCTTCACTGAACCGCCGACCGGTTCAGGCTTCCTTTGGTCATGCCGCCGTCTTCCGGTCGGTTCCCGACGCATCACCACCGTCGTTCGGCGCACCTCAGCCTGGGTAACACTCGGCTGGGCTCGATCAGGACCAAGCACCGCCGGTAGCCGTCGAATCTCTTCTTTTCCTCCGCAGCAATTTCCCTTCGATTCACCGGCGTCCGGAGTCAGTGGAGGGCGTGACCGGTGCCGATGGCTGCGCACGAACCTCCTTTTCCTTTTTCGGTCGCTTGCCTGGCCATTGGGTATCCGGATGCTCACTGGTGACTCCTTCTTCCTCGGGTCGGCTTGCGTCGGTTTCCTCTCCATTTTTTCTCTCTCCCGCGTTCCAAATTTTAGATTTCCTTTTTTTATAATATATTTCTATTATTATTTTATTCTTAAAATAATAATAAAAATCCTAAAATATCCCAAAAATATCTAAAAAATCATATTAAATTCATTTAGTCCGTAAATGAATTTATCAGTCCGATTTTACCTTTTCGATATATTTTTCCACTATTTTTGGGCTCATTTTTCGAGGTAAAAATTTCGATAAATTCTAATAAATTTATATCCTGATCAATTAGGCTCGAAATTAAATATTTTCCTCAATTTTGATCAAGATTCCTCAATGTCATATTTTTAATGAAATTGTCTTATCGAAATTATACTGAATTTCAATCATTTGACCGTTTTACCCCTGCACTCGTTCGGGAATTAACTTAACCCTTATCTCGCTGTTATGTAGCTTACATGCATTTTTAATTTCTCAAATTGTCGATTGCATGTTAGTAAATACTCTTCTTATGATTCAACTATGTAATAAAGTGTTCATACACATAGGAATCATAAGGTATAAGCTACATAAAATTCGGGTCTGACAATTATGCACACTCACAAACTCAGATATAGTGCGAGTAAGGCTCCAGCACCATCTATTTTCATATAAACTTGATAGTTGACCCTTTTTCAAAAGAAATTTCATTATATCTAAATAACACTTACGTAGTGTTATCTTGTGAAATTTATGCAAATACTGGCCAATCTACCAATTTACTTTGCTAAAAAGTCACAAAAATTCCTCAAATTATGCATTTCATGCATGTCATGTTTTCACCATCCTTAGGTGAATTTTCCTTAGTCGGGATAAAACAGTCTTTTACCTATCCCGAGTCCTTAAAATTTTTACTCCATTTCTAGGACCTTTATACTTTTTCAATGTATACAAAAGCTATTAAAAATACGCATAGCTACCTCTAGCTACTCGCAAAATTCCCTTACCTCATTTTTCTGTACAGTTTGACCTTTTCGCTGATGTCTCGTCATGCAGTCCGATTTGCTCCCAATTAAATCTCCGGAGCTGGGCATAATTATTTATCTGGTCAGAAATCATTCAATTAACTGTATTTCATCATTTCTGAGCTTAATTCAAAGTATTGGGCCCGTTTACAATTTTGGGCCTGATTGCACCTTAATGGGCCTTAATCGACCTTAAGCCCATTTTCCACTTACTATTCACATTATCGAGGCCTGTTGGGCTCATTGGGCCTATCAGTATTTATTGGGCCTTGTTCTAAACTCTCGGATAGCTCAATTAATTATTTACGAAAATTTATCTCTAATTCCATAATATAATTAATTTTTTTGCAAAATTAAATCTGTAATTTATGCAGCAAATTTCTAACACACATAACTATGCAAATTGTTATAAATAAGGGTTACTTACCCGAGATTCCATGATAGTACAAAAATCGAGGCTAACTCGAGCTCTCATTTGTCGCCAATATCGAGCTACACATTTATATATTTTTCGGATCAAATTCGATCAAATATAAATTTAAATAATTATTTCGAATATTAAATCGGTCTATTTGACCACTTACCAGCTTTCTCGTAGCTCGATTGCATCGTCGAATTTTTTTTCAATTTTTTCTCTTTTTTCTTTCTTTTTTTTTTCTTTCTTCCCTTTTTGGCTGAACCGGTCCTGTCCGGTTCAGTACAGTTCCCTTTTCACTGAACCAGTCGTACCGATTTAGTCCTCACTTCGCTGTTTCGATGTCGTCCTGCCGGTTCTCCGGTAGTTTTCGGCACCAATCGGTACACCATCGCGAGGGGGACCTTCAACTGGCCTCGCGGTGGGTCGAATCGACGCCATCGCCGGCGAATCTCCCCTTCTCTCTCGCGACATTCTCCTCTTCCGATCTCCTCCGTCAGGCATCGCCGATGCGCGTGGGGTCTGCCAGTGGCACCCACTGTGCCGGTCATGCTATCGCCTGCCGTCTCGTCCTGGTCCGATGGTCGAGGCTCGCCGGATGGAGGGAACCGACTCCCTCGATTTTGTCTTCTCCCCTTTTGCCATTTTCTTTTCT
The DNA here is from genome assembly GCA_033439115.1 of Firmiana major. NCBI lineage: Eukaryota > Viridiplantae > Streptophyta > Magnoliopsida > Malvales > Malvaceae > Firmiana > Firmiana major. The sequence goes on along the minus strand of CM065898.1, from coordinate 70,415,080 downwards.
GTTTCGCGTTTTCGCGAATTCGGTTCCTTTTTTAATTAATTAATTAATTATTTATTTATTTATTTATTTATTATATTATTATTTTATTGAATAAAAAATGATATTTTTAACAAAATATCTACATTATTCCTTAAATTAATATATTTAATTAATTAAATATATTTTTATCTTCTTTAATTATTTTTTTCGGTATAATGTTCCACGTGTTTTCGAAATAGTGTCCCGAAATAAAATTTCGATTAATTTTGATAAATTCATATCTTGATCAATTGGACTCGAAATTTAATTATTTCTCCTTTATTGATCAAGATTCCTTGAATTCATGTTTACAGTGTCAATTTCTTACCGAATTGACATTGAATTTCGAGTCTTTTGACCGTTTTACCCTTCAACATGTTCGAGACCAAACCAATCCAACTTCCCTTCACGAACCCTTTCTCATTTCATGTTTTAAATCCTTATCTCAAATCCGAATGGTCCGAATCCCATTCATTTAATTTGTGGCCATTTCAATCCTTCACTTGATCTTTAAATGCATTCGAAATTTTTTATTCATTCCTTTTGCATTTTTCATTAACGTAAAACTCTTCTTATTATTCAATTTGCATAAAACTATGTTTACATCATGTGAATCATAAGGAAATACGATAAAAATCGGGTCTTACAAGTAATTTACATGAAAAGCTTTTAACGAGTGATTGAAGGGAGATTGCCCTCTCACTCATACCAGTAAATAGAGCCTTCTATTTCTTTTCCGTGTGAAATTGTGCTAGAGCCTAAGTGGCAACGGTTGATTTATCAGCCCTGCTCGTACATCATTTTTAAAAGAGATTTTAAGAAAAACTAAAGGGTGCTCGATGCCTCGGGTGATGCTGTGTGTTCCACACGAGAGCTCACGCTAGATTTTGAAAATCATGCTGGAGCCAAAGAGTACTGCTTAGTGATCTTGCTCTGATTATGCTTGCATATGACCACCTCGATTTAAAGTGATGGGACAGAACTATGCTCAATGCCTCAAGTATGTTGTGTGTTCTTACGCTGAGTTGCTCGCACATGGTCTCTTGAGCTTTATTCTGTGATAAGCAAAATCGTGCTCAATGCCTCAGGTATGCTGTGTGATCTTACGCTGAGTTACTCGCACGAGAGTTTATGAGTTTGTTGTGTGATGAGTAAAATCGTGTTGGAGCCATCGTGTATTGCTTAGTAATCTTGCATAGACTTGCTCGCACGTGATTTTGAGACAACGAAAATGGGTGATAAGGATCCATGGGAGCACGATGTACAGTAAGCGTTAGCCATGGAGTAGGATTTGTCATGATATCTTAGTGATTCTGTGTTGGCTGAAAGGATGGTTGATCCACTTGCCCAAGCAAAGGGTTCCCGCACACCTGATCAGTGTTACTTGGAATCCGAACTATGGCCATAAGTCTTCTTTTATCTGTGTGATACGACATTGTGTTACTACTGTGTGAGGTGATAAATGTCCCCCCTGTTGTGTGATACAGGGTGATATAAAATCTCATTTTATGTCTCATATTAATTGATTTACAAAGAGATTTGTAAGTGTGTTCTATGTGAACTGATAAATGAAGCTGTGTGGTTTTTTTTAAAGACTGAACTGTGTGATCCTATGTGAATTGATGATGTATATGCATATAATCATCTAGCGAATTAATGATTTCGCATCGATGGAAGCTATTTTCAAAGAAATGCATATGTTTTATAAGGAAGATAAATGTTAATATTTTAGCATGTAAATAGTGTAGTTATCTACCTGTTTTCATATTTTCCTTACTGAGCGTGTTAGCTCACCCCCTTATTTCCTCCTTCATAAATACTACGCAGTAGTGAGTTACTGCAGTTATCCCTGCTAAGGTGTTCTCCAGCATCACAGAGGTATACATTTATGAGAGAAAAATTTTGTATCCTGTAATTTAATGCACAGTAAAGCTATCTTTTGAACGTAAGGGATGTATATAATAGAAACTGATGTAAACGTTTCCACACATTTTATGAAAGTACAGTTTTTATATCATTAAATGAATTTAAATTATGAATGGATGAGATATGGATATGGATGTAACAAACTGTTAGTAGTAAGTTAAGTCACGGGAAGAGGGTCATGATAGAGATTGGTATCAGAGCTTGAGTTAGTCCGATGTGAGTCAGTATCTATAGTTAGGAAAATATACATCCCTAAAGTACTGTGCATTATTTGGATACAATTGTGTATACCAAGCTGAAAATATAACTGAGACACTTGTTATTGAGTATGCAAGATGTCTGATAGATGACGTACTCATCGAGGAGAGAGTTCGCATTCTCAGGAGCATAGAGATGAGCCCGAGAGGCGCAATGGGTCCAATTCTAGTATGGATCCACTCGGTCTTAGTGAGGCTACTGAGGCACGTATCGAGCAGTTACAGCGTAGTGTAGACATAGTTATAGAGATGTTTACATAGGCAATGGCCAAATTTGCAGGTAGATAAGAGAACCCTGCTAGTCAGGCTACGACACTTGAGAGACATGAGCCAACACAGCATACACTGAGACTTCGGGCTATAAAAGCAGAGATTCTTGCACCCCCTCCAGTTCAAGAGATTCCTCCACCAGTTCAGGATCCTGTAGCTCCACAATAGGTTGGTGGAGAGGGACTTTATGATTGTGACCTGGGCAGGTTGAGACAGTTCAAGAAGTTTGGACCACCTTCACTCAGTGGGGTGAAGGACCCAGTGTTAACGGAGCATTGGATTCGCAGTATGGAGAAGCTCTACAGATTCTTCCATTGCTCTGCCACAGAGAAGGTCACTTTTGCTGCTTTTGTATTAGAGGGTGAGGCCGAGTATTGGTGGATGGCCACCCAGTCAATTCTGAGTGCACATCACCCGGTGGTGACTGGAGATATATTTCTGGATGCTTTTAGGAGGCAGTACATTCTAGCCACTGCTCAAAGGAAGATGCAGATGGAATTTTTGACCTTGACCCAGGGGAATCGTACAGTGGATGAGTATGAGTCAGGGTTCACATCTCTGGGTAGATATGACACAGTGATCATGGGCTGTCAAGATAAGAAGGTCCAAAAATTTCTTGAGGGATTGAGACCTTCGATCAGAGCTCGATTAGCCTCATTTGACATTACCACCTACGACGAGGCAGTACGCAGAGCTTAGCTATGTGAGCAGGACTATGAATTGCATGCCTCGGAGTTGAGTAAGAGTGGTAAAGGCAGAGATAGAGACCGAAAGATGTTAGTTGATGATAGAAGATTCAGAAAGGACCAAAGATTGAGGAGGTACAAGAAAGGCCTGCGAAGCCTCTAGCTTATTCAGCTTACCCAGCTCTACCTCCAACATCAAGAAGCATCGTTATTGGCGGACCCCGACCTACCACTGTGTAGTGCAAGATGTGTGGTAGATATCATGGGAGTAGGCCATGCCCTATGATGAGATCATGTTATAGATGTGGTAAACCAGGGCACATAGCTCGTGAATGCCCAGAGTTGATTGATACAGCCCCACAGAAGGGCAAAGAGCCAGAGAAGGCTACAGTTGAGACACCTACACCTAAGAGGAATGCCACAATGAAGAGAAAGGGAAACAAGCTATTGGTCGATGGCGAGTGTTTATATTGGACCAGGCATTTGCAGAAGCTTCTACTGATGTGATTAAAGGTACCATACTAGTCTTTGATTTTAAAGCATTAGTATTAATTGATCCTGATGTCATGCATTCATTCATATCGCCTACATTTGCATGTAAATTAATTGAACATGCAAAACATGTACCTCTATGTAGGATTTTGCTTATAAGCACTCTAATGAGAGACAATGTAGTAACTGAATATGTATGTAAAGGTTGTAAGTTAAAAGTAGGGGAAAAGGATAGGTTGGTCAATCTTATTCTGTTAAGCATAAAAGACTTTGATGTAATACTAGGAATGGATTGGTTGGCTGCAAACCATGTTGTTTTAGGCTGTTATGCTAAGACAATAATGTTTTCCACCCCTAACAAGTATGTTGTAAAACTTAAAGAGTAATGAAAGAAGTAGTAAATTATTTCCATGGATGGATGATTTTACTAACCAATGTGATCATAATATGTTGAAGGTTTTATAGCATATGTGGTTGACTTGGATAAGGCACACCCAGAATTAGTTGACATCCTAGTGGTTAGAGAATTTTCCGATATCTTTTCGGAAGAATTACCAGGGTTGCCACCAGACAGAGAGATGGAATTCTGTATTGATTTGGTGCCTGAAACTAAATCAATATCCAAACCACTGTATAGAATAGCTCTAGTGGAATTGGAGGAACTAAAGAAGCAATTGTAAGAGTTGTTAGACAAGGGGTTTATCAGACCGAGTGTATCACCTTGGGGAGCACCGGTTATGTTTGTAAAGAAGAAAGATGAGAGTCTCTGACTTTGTATAGATTATCGATTGTTAAACAAGGCTACCATCAAGAATAAGTATCCCCTTCCACGGATTGATGATCTATTGGATCAGTTGCAGGGAGCACAGATCTTTTCGAAGATTGATCTGAGGTCTGGGTATCATCAATTGCGGATTCAGAGTGGAGATGTGCCCAAGACAGCATTCCGGACCCGTTATGGCCATTACGAGTTTTTGGTTATGCCATTTAGGTTGACGAATGCTCCTGCAGTGTTTATGGCATTAATGAACGATGTGTTTAAGCCATACTTAGACAGCTTCATGATTATCTTTATAAATGACATATTGGTGTACTCGAAGTCCAGGGAAGAGCATGAGCAGCATTTGAGAACAATGTTACAGACTCTCCGAGATCAGGAGTTGTATGCTAAACTTGACAAATGTGATTTATGGTTGAGTGAGATATCGTTTCTGGGTCATGTAGTCTTGAGAGACGGGGTATCAGTGGATCCGTCCAAGATAGAGGCCGTGATACAGTGGGAAAGACCCAAGACGATTATAGAGATCCGCAGTTTCCTGGGTTTAGCAGGTTATTACCGACGATTTATTGAGGGATTCTCTAAACTAGCTGCTGGTTGACATGTCTCACTCGAAAGAATGTGGCACAGATTGACCACCACACCTATTCTCACTATACCCATCAGCTCAAGAGGTTACTTAGTGTATACAGACGCCTCGGGATAGGGATTGGGTTGTGTGTTGATGCAGGACGAGAAGGTAGTAGCCTATGAATCCAGACAGCTTAAGGATCATGAGAGGAACTACTCAACCCATGATTTAGAGTTCGCAGCCATGGTATTTGCATTAAAGATTTGGAGCCACTACTTGTATGGTGAGAAATTCCAGGTGTATACAGATCATAAGAGCCTGAGATATCTGTTTTCACAGAAAGAGTTGAATATGAGGCAGAGACAATGGATAGAGCTTCTGAAGGATTATGATTATGAGATACTGTACCATCTAGGGAAGGCTAATGGTGTGGCAGATGCCCTGAGTAGAAAGAGCCTCGGAATGATCTCGTGCATGATGGTCAGGGAACATGAGCTGCTTGAGCAGTTTGCTCACCTCAGGTTGGATATAGACCATCTTGATGTTGACAGTGACTGTGTGATAGCTAGCTTGTGAGTGGAACTAGATTTGATTGACTGGATACGACAGGCATAGCATGCCGATCTACTGTGTGAGGATCATATGAGTCTTATTCAGAGGGATGATGTGGCCGATTTCTTAGTGAGTGATGGTGGCCTATTGAGGTTTAGAGGCAGGATCTGCGTTCTCTGTGACCCAGAGTTAAAGAGATTGATTTTAACAGAAGCTCATTCATCAAGATATACATTGCATCCGGGGAGTAACAAGATGTATCAGAATCTCTGAAAAGTGTATTGGTGGTCAGGGATGAAAAAGGATATTACAGAGTTTGTGGTAAAATGTCTAGTATGTCAGCAAGTGAAGGTAGAGCATCAGAAGCCTGCAGGGTTATTGCAGCCTCTACCTATACCAACTTAGAAATGAGAGCATGTCACCATGGATTTCATTATAGGATTGTCCAAGACTAAGAGGAACCATGATGCTATCTGGGTAGTGGTAGACAGACTGACGAAATCTACCCACTTTCTGGCTATGAAATCTACAGATACTTTGAGTACTTTGACAAAGTTATCTGTACGGGAGATAGTGAGGCTGCATGGTGTTCCAGTGAGCATCGTATTGGATAGAGATTCTCGATTTACTTTCCACTTTTGGGGCATTTTCAGGAAGCTATGGGAACCCAGTTAAGTTTCAGTACCAGTTTCACCCTCAAACGGATGGTCAGTCAGAGAGAACCATCCAGACGTTAGAGGATATGTTGAGAGTGAGTGTTATGGATTTTAAAGGTTCCTAGAATGATCACCTACCGTTAGCTGAATTCGCTTACAACAATAGTTATCACTAGAGTATCGGGATGGCACCATATGAGGCATTGTATGGTAGAAGGTGTCGTTCCCCTACTGGTTTGGAAGAAGTGGGTGATAGAAAGACTTTTGCTCCCGATTTGGTACAGCAAGCCTCTGAGGTTGTTCAGTTGATATGTGAGAGATTGAGAACAGCTCAGATCAGGCAGAAAAGTAACGCTGACATGAGATTGAGGCCACTAGAGTTCACTGTGGGTGACTCAGTTTTCTTGAAAGTTTCTCCCTCAAAAGGGATTATGAGGTTCGGTAAGAAGGGTAAGTTGAGCTCTCAATATATCTAACCGTTTGAGATATTGGAGCGTGTGGGAGATAAGGCCTACAGGTTAGCGTTGCCACCGGAGCTAGCAGGCATTCATAACATCTTCCACGCAGCAATACTTTAGAAATACCATCCAGATCCGACTCATGTGATTCGGTATGAGCCATTGGAGCTCAAAGATGACCTGACATATATAGAGAGACCTATTTTCTTGAAGGAAGGGAGGATTGTAAGATCCGTAAATTTCCATGTGATAATTATGATTTTGGAATGTACAGACAAGTTATATTATATATGAATCATAAGAAATGGATAATTCTAAGTTTTAAGTGTGGATGAATCACAAAATGAGTATAGAATCAATTGGATGGAAGTTTAACTTAGAAAATATGGGAAAATTGCAGCTAAAATGTTGCAGGATGAATGCCAAATCGATCTCATGCAAGGAGAGATCGATCTCATGGCCTGGAAAACACAATGCCAAGCATTCTGCAAGAGGGAGATCGATCCCTGACTCAAGCAGATCGATCTCCTTTGGCCTCTTGATACACCAGATCGATCTCCTCTTAAGGCTAGATCGATCTCCAAAGCTTTCTGCCTGAAACAAATCGATCTCATTACCTTGAGCAAATTGATCTCATGCATTTCAACAGATCAATCCCCTACCTACAAATTGTCGAAAATCTGAAGGATTCAAGCAAAGGCAAATCGATCTCCTCCCTATGGAGATCGATCTCCTAAGGCATTTCCTATAAAAACTGGGTAGTTAGATCTGCATTTCACGGTAACAAACTCATTTCCTCTATTTTTAACAAGTGACCTAGCTTTCTTACTCTAAAATCACCATATTCTAATCAGTTTTGAGAGAAGTTCCTTTGAGCAAAGTTGTTCCTAGTGAGGGAGAGGACAACATAGTCAAAGATTGGAAGCTCAAACCTTGGATTGAATGAGAAAAGAGGATTTCTCCCAAATTGGTAAAAAGATGAAAAAGGTCAAGCTAGGTAAGATTTCTATACACTATTTTCTAGTATGTTAATCTAGGCATTATGACGAGAAATTTGGTGTATATAATGTTGGTTGAAATGTTCATATACATGATTAAACAACTATGACCTAGAATGGACTTAGTGAGAGAAAATTTAAATGGCATAGAGCTAATGATGATTTGAGCATGTAGAGATGTTAATGAGCATGTATAGATGATACTAAGATGACGTGAAATCTATAAGTTGGATTAGATAAGGATTGATAATGGGCATAATAAGTGTTCGATGAAATGCCATAGAGAAAGAAAATGATGAACTTGAGGCATTATAAGCTTAATGTCGATTTAATATGAATCAATAGACTCGAGGAGTCTAATGGATTCGCAAGAAACAAATAGAACGATTGAAAGGGGCTTAAGAGGGATTAGAGCCCCACAAACTGTAATGAGGCCATATTGATGTAACGGGTCAATGCATCGATTGGAAAGCCATGTAAATGAGAATCGAGTATATTCAAATAATACTGATACGAGTAGTAAATGCTTGCAGCTCCTGGGGATAAAGTTGGAGTCAATAAGACCAGATCACGAGCGTTGGAAATCATGGAAGGCGATTCAAGCGTGATTCGAGGTAAGGGACTTATGCGAGGTATTAAAGATAGCTATACGTATGTTTTCCTACCTGCTGTGTGCAAATATATGCGATAAGTATATAGATACTGATATATCTAGGTAAGAACTACGAATGAGAAAAATATTATATGCATGAATTGCATGATTTCTATGCCTTGTTATGAAAAGAGGTTTTTACAAGTGTTTTGAGAAAGAGTAATAATAGACGGGCTCCCGGTTTAGTAATTTGCATGAAAAGCTTTTAACTAGTGATTGAAGGGAGATTGCCCTCTCACTCATACCAGTAAATAGAGCCTTCTATTTCTTTTCTATGTGAAATTGTGTTAGAGCCTAAGTGGCAACGGTAGATTTACCAACCCTGCTCGCACATCATTTTTAAAAGAGATTTTGAGAAAAACTAAAGGGTGCTCGATGCCTCGGGTGATGCTGTGTGTTCCATACGAGAGCTCGCACTAGATTTTGGGAATCATGCTGGAGCCAAAGAGTACTGGTTAGTGATCTTGCTCCGATTATGCTCACATGTGACCCCCTCGATTTAAAGTGATGGGATAGAACCGTGCTCGATGCCTTAGGTATGCTGTGTGTTATTACACTGAGTTGCTCGCACGTGGTCTCTTGAGTTTTACTGTGTGATAAGCAAAACTGTGCTCGATGCCTCAGGTATGTTGTGTGATCTTACGCTGAGTTGCTTGAACGAGAGTTTATGAGTTTGCTGTGTGATGAGTAAAACCGTGCGGGAGCCATCATGTATTACTTAGTGATCTTGCACAGACCTACTCGCACGTGATTTTGAGACAACAAAAATGGGTGATAAGGATCCACAGGAGCATGATGTACCATGAGCGTTAGACGTGGAGTATGATGTGCCGTGATATCTGAGTGATTCTGTGTGGGCTGAAGGGATGGTTGATCCGCCTCCCCAAGTATAGGGTTCCCGTACACCTGATCAATGTTGCCTGAAATCTGAACTATGGCCATAAGTCTTCTTTTATTTGTGTGATACGACATTGTGTTGCTACTATGTGAGGTGACAAATGTCCCCCCTGCTGTGTGATACAGGGTGATATAAAATCTCATTATATGTCTCATATTAATTGATTTATAAAGAGATTTGTAAGTGTGTTCTGTGTGAACTGATAAATGAAGCTGTGTGATTTTTTAAAGACTGAACTGTGTGATCCTGTGTGAATTGATGATGTATATGCATATACCCATCTAGCGAATTAATGATTTTGCATCGATGGAAGCTATTTTCAAAGAAATGCATATATTTTATAAGGAAGATAAATGTTAATATTTTAGCATGTAGATAGTGTAGTTATCTACCTGCTTTCATATTTTCCTTACTGAGCGTGTTAGCTCATCCCCTTATTTCCTCCTCCACAGATACTACGCAGTAGTGAGTTATTGCAGTTGTCCTTGCTAAGGTGTTCTCCAGTTCTCCAACAGCACAGAGGTATAAATTTATGAGAGAAAAATTTTGTATCCTGTAATTTAGTGCACAGTAAAGATATCTTTTGTACGTAAGGGATGTATATAATAGAAACTGATGTAAACGTTTCCATACAATTTATAAAAGTATAGTTTCTATATCATTAAATGAATTTAAATTATGAATGGATGAGATATTGATATGGATGTTGACTCACAGGCCAACTGTTTGTCGTAAGTTAAGTCACGGGAAGAGGGTCGTGATAATCATGCACTTTGGGAAAAAGGAGAAGTTTAGTCCTCGATATATAGGACCGTTTGAGATATTAGAGAGAGTAGGAGATGTTGCCTACCTGTTAGCTTTGCCTCCACAGCTTTCTGGAATACATAATGTCTTCCACGTCTCTATGTTGAGGAATATAATCCGGATCCCTCCTATGTCATCGAGTACGAATCATTAGACATCCAAGGAGACATGAGCTATGTAGAAGAACCTGTCCGGATCCTCGACAAGAAAGAAAAGGTACTTTGGACAAAGAGAATTTTGTTGGTAAAGTTCTCTGGAAACACCACTCAACAGAAGAGACAACTTGGGAACTAGAGAGCCTGATAAAAGAGAAGTACCCTCGTCTATTTGATGGACCTGATTAAATTTGGAGGACCAAATTCTTAAAAGGTGGGGAGGAATGTGAAACCTAACTTTTTCCCCCACTACTAATCATTTTAAGTTAAGATGAGAGGTTTACGATTAATGTGAATTTTCATGTAGGGCCCAGAATGCTCGAGCAAAGCCCGGGATAGTGGCACGAGGCCTGAGGCATGTACTTCGAGGTAAAAACTCGAGTCTAAGTATTATTCATAAAATGTGAATTAAAGTATGAATTGATGATTAGAAAGTGAAACTAAGAAGTTAGAAGTGAAAAAGTTGATAAAACTCGAGTTTACGATAAACCGAGCAAATTGGCCCAATAATAGAAATAAATTCAGAATAAATTCTAGAAATACACGAAAATTATTTTGAGACTATAGAAAATTCACATAAGACATAATTAATGTGAGGAATAAAAATGGAGTGGAAATATTAAGGTTTTAATGGCTAAATGAATTTTTAAAGTCAACCAAAAATCTTAAGTTTAATGGATTGGTATGGACCTAGTCGCGTAAAATAGGCCCAATCGGGAAAATGTTCTTAAACAAGTGAGTCCTATTTTTTTATGAGAGATACTAGAGACATAGTAGGACACATGAGAAGTGAAAATTTAAAAGAAATTGAACTAGAAATTTTTTTTAACGATTTTTCTAATTGGACGAGTGGACTGCCCTGTTCAGCCAGCTTAACCCAATTTGAAGCCCTTCCCAAGAACCAAAAATTCTGGCCTTTTCCAGATTTAATCCTTACTTCTTAAGCTTTATTTGGGTGTCAGAATCACCCAAAAATCATCAGCTAATTAAGAGAGCCATCATCATCTTCCCAACGCCGGCGTTCTTAAGGGTAGAGGAGTCCATGATTTTTTAGGGCCTCTTCCAGCCATTTTGTAAGTTCAGTCAAGAAGGACTGATTCTTTCCAATTGAACCCTCTACAACATATAAAATTTTTAGCTTCAGTGAAGGTCATTTGCTAGGTGAAAACCTAGAGAGAAGATCAAGGATAAAAACTGTTTTGTTCATGAGGTGAGAGAAAGCTTGATTTTAAATATTTTTGGTTGGATTTTGTTGTTGTTTTGGATGATTTTAAGATGTAAACTTGTTGATTTACAGTTGAAGAACAATTTGGAGAATCAAAAGCTTGGTCAATATTGGCCAAAGGTAAGAGAAGTTGATGAATGATGAAGATGAAGAGATATGTTGATGTTTGGTTGTTTTTAAGCATTTTTAGTTAAATGAAATTGATGGAAATAATTTGTATGGGCATTGTTGATTTCGGCCAGCCTAGGGTCTTTAGGTAAATGGTGAAATGTGGTTTGATTTAAAGTTATTAGATGTTTATTTAATACCAAAGAAACTCGGTTTATAGCCCGGTTAAGTGAAAAATCGAAAAAAGTGGAAATTGACCAGTTTGGCTATTTTGAGTGGTTAAATAAAGTATGGGATAAATGTTTAAGCTATTGAGTTGATACGCCTAAAAATTGGTGGAAAGAAAATAAATGAAATAGCTTAAACCGAGATTTTATCAGTAAAACCGAGAAAATGAGCAAAGTTAGCAAAAAATGTCAAACTTGGTCAACTTTATGAAACTAAACACTTAGTTAAGCATGTTGAGATGCTATTGAGTTATAATTGATGATTTGATGTTATTTTGGATAGTTCGAGAATCTGACACGTGAATCGAGGTTAGTCCGGGACCCGAGAATATTGCACCACCTAAGGTGCAAAAAGTAAGGGATGCAATCGTTTTGTGCATTGTGATCTTTACCGACAAAAACAAAAATGCTTTGGTAGCATGAAAACATTTTATTAATATGTATATGTTTTTGAGAAAAGTGTTTAACTTGAGATTTCTTACTTGAGTGCATGTTTTGTCGGTTTGAGTTCGGTTTCATGATTTGAATGTTTTGCGAACAAATATACTTTATATTTGAATGAGATTTATAAAGCAAAACTATTATGAGCTTTACGTGAAGGCAAAACTATTTTCTACATAATAATGGCATTTTTTTTAAACTAAAGGCTCGTCATGAAACTTACACATCGATGTATACCTCCACTCTGGTTAACATCGAGGCTTTGCTAGGCCCGGGTCTCACAATAACTCCACTGTTGTAGCATTGAGTTGGCTCCGCTTTGATAGTGTAGAGCTGAGGCTATACAACCCTGATCCAGTCTACAGCGATGTCGTGGCCACATGTAGATGATTCCCTCATTTGAGGATGCCCTCGTTGAGGATGATGTGATGAGATGTGATGATTGCTTTCTTGACCCTTATATTATGCCTAGTCTCCATAACTATTTTGAGATATGACGTGTTGCGAAAATGAGATAATGATGTTTTGATGAATTGTGATTTTAATCACGTGTTTATAATTATGTAAAATTATGTCATTATTACACTTATGCTTTGATGATGATTTCTAAATCTCATATGCACTCCTTACTGAGCTAGTTGAAGCTCACCCCTTTCTTTTCCTCCCCTACAGATTATTTACAGTGAGCGCAAGTACTTGTTGCATACGTAACATAGGCTGGTGGACGAGACTCTCCCCAGGCTATTGCTTGTACACGCGTGAGGTATAATTCAATTCATTTTGTATCCATAAAATTATGTAATGCAGACACTTATATTTAAGTAACGTTGGGATGTAATCAGGATGATATATGTATATAAATTAGAAAAGTGGGTTTATTTTGATATCATGTTATTTGGTTAAGTAAATGTTGATGTTGAGAGATCCTTGGGATATTGGTTGATGAAATAAAAATAAAATCAACTAGATTGTGGATATTGAACTACTTTTTAAAATTTGCAGTAGGATAGTGATAAATATAAGGGAGATGCTGTCGATTTTTCGTTAGAAAACGACATAAGTATAAATAAGTATAACCAGTTTAATAACGAATAGATATGAGATTAACTGACACTGTACATGAATGCACCTCAAGTAAGAAGTTTAATTTAAGAAAAAAATTTAAATTAGCCATATTTTCCGCACTTCTAGGCTGTCACACAGTTTCACCATCTTAGTCTATATGGTTATAGAACTAAGAGGTAAATAGAATAGTCAATCTTTTACTCTATCAGCTAATGAGAATGGAAAAGCTTGCATTTGATTTGCTCTTCGGTAACTCCTTGCGGCTTCAAGCTTGAACATAGTATATGAAATTCTTTCAAGTGCTTATGAGGATCTTCATTCTCAATGCCATGGAACTTGGGAAGCAAATGTATCAAACCTGACTTTAATTCAAAATATGCTTGCAAAGTTGGGTATTAAATGCATAGGGGATGTTGATTGACAGTTGGTGCAGCCAATTGTCTTAAAGTTTGCTCTTCTTCAACCATTATTTTCTCTCTCTCAGAATCACTATATGAATCAGCCAAGTCAAGTGCTAAATTCAATTCGGGTGATGAAGATGTAGATTCTTATGCTTTTCGGAGTTTAGCTTCCTTCATATTCTGCTTAGCTGTCTTTTCAATCTCAGGATCGTCAAGACTAGATCACCTGCATAAGAAGAACAGGGCATTAAAATAAATCTAATTAAGAACCAATATCGGGCAACGACACCAGAAATTGATGGTTGTCGAGACCAACAAATTAAATTCTTGCTAAAAAATAAATTAAAATTGTAATATAGATAAGTAAGGCCGTCTCCACAGAGATTGATTAGATTTATTTCTCTGCAAATGAAAAATGAAAAGAAAAATCAGTATTTTGAAGCTTCCAACCGAAGGAACAATTTTAGAATGGGTTCATAGAATTGATCATTGATGCAAAGATGGATTCTTTTAATCTTTTACCAAATTTATTATGGTTATTAGTACGACCTAACAACTTGTCCCTCATTACCTCTTCGATAATTATAATACGATCTTTAATTATTTCTCTTATCAATAAACAACCTTAGATACGATATTAGGATTTAATTTACGAACAACATTAAAAACTAGAAAAACTATCAATTCTAACCAACAAACACACATGTAAGTTTATTTAAGCTAGATTATATATCCCCATAACGTAGAATTGAAAACTAACTTTGTAATCAATTATATTATTTACCACTAATATTAAAATATCCAAACAATTACGAATTCAAGTTTATAATCGGTGATATATTATATTGACAATTGAACAAAGGGTTCTATTGCACAATCAATCAAAACAATAATTTCAACAAGTTTAAAAAATTTATAAATAGAAAGAACAAAATAAAAACTAACTGGATCGCACAATTCTTGAAGAACCCAAGTCTTTAATTATCTTTTGGCTGAACTAAATTGTTTAGCAAGCCATGAAGTTGAGAAAAAAACACCAAAAAAGAAAAAAAAGAAAATTCATGTCGTCAGTCGCCCAAAAAATTAGAATACAAGTCTCCACTTTTTCTTAACCTTAAATATATATATATATATATATATATATATATATATATTCTAAGTAACCTAACCGCCTAGATTTTTTTTCTAAAAGAAACTTCTATAACTAAGTCAAATACAAGTCAACTTCTTTCCTTCTTTGACCATTAATTGATATTTGCCCAAGAAAGTCATGCCACGTCACCTCCTTAATATATCAATAATTAAAATCCTCAACTTCACATCCTTGAACTAGTTAAGTCAAATTTAGTTACAGGTGATGAAGCTTGACTTAAATTCACATATTTGAGTTGTATTTTCAGTCACTGCCTTAGACATGTTCAGCCTAACACCACGACATCTTGTGATTTTGAGACTTGGTTTGCACCAAACAAAATTTGCAACTTTAGTTCATTTTGCTCTTATACGTTCATCCAATAATACAAAATACAAAGCATAAATCAAATGCAAAAATTAAGCATATAAAAGAATCTAAATCATGAAAAAATATGACAATTAACATGTTTAATATGCATTCTATCAACTCATCGTGTGGGTAATGACATGACCATGTTGCATAGACATGGATATCTAATATAAATTCGCCAGTGCATGTACTAGGGAAGCCTATAGTCCCAAAACATTTCACATAATTTTACAAATAATCTCATAATAATGATTTTCTAAAATACTTTTAGAAATCAAGTTCGAAGTTCACATAGTTTTAAAATCACATACTTTACTTTCAAAAAGTCTTATGCATCAACAAAATGGAGTTTGGGTTATTGAAATCTAAAAATTTTAGGTTAATTTTTGTAAAATCCTATTAAACGAGCTTAAATCGGGATTTTCTCCTATAATTTAATACATTTCTAATTCTAGTTCGGAAATTGTTTGAAGCTAACTTTGAGTAATTAAATCATGTTTCATACATTTTTATTTATTAAAAGCAAGATAAGGGATACCATTATGGATTTAAATTGCATCCCTTACTTCTCGCACACTAAGGTAATAAGCAAATTCTTCAAGAAACGAGCTTACTTATAATTTGATGAATCACACCACCTTGCTGCCAAACACATTCCAAATATTTCCAATTAATATTCAACTCATCTTAATATACTTTGTACACATCAGACAGCCATGAATCACATTGAACTAAGCCATTAACCCTAAGGTTTTCCATTTAGCCAAATGCAACATTCAAGAACCCACAATGCTACTTTGTTCATTTCATTTTATTTATAACTTGGACAGATCTTAATACACCTTAACACGCACACCAAACAACAGCTAGAACTATCAACATAAGCCAATTACCCAACATTCTTCATCATGACCGAAAATGCCATTCACCCTTATCTTAGTTTTCACTTCATACAATCATATAAATTAATTCTTGTAGCCTTAAATAACACCTTAGCATTAACGTAAACCATCAAGCATTATCATCCTCACAAGATTTCACATGGCCGAAAGCCTAAAGTGCTCATACACATTTTATTTTAATTTTCCAGTTCAGTCAAACACCTCAAAACATCATCAAACACAAATATATATTAAATTGAAATTTTTCTAAAAAATCTTACCCTTCTTTGACCAAGTTTGACCAGCCCTCAAAATCACCTTCAAGACTAGGGATGTCAACGGGGCGGGTACCTGCTAATTTTGAGGTACCCGAACCCGAATCCGATTAACAATCATAAAACCCGAACCCGATTAAAACCCGATTATTTTTTTAGATACTACCCGAACCCTACCCGAATAAATTTTATACTACCCGTTAATTACCCGAACTCGTTTAATTACCCAATTATTCAACCCATAATTTGACTACCCGTTTAGTAACCCGAACCCGAAACCCGAACCCAAAACCCGAAAAAAGTCATCTAATTTTGTATAAATCAAAAATAAAAATTAAACAACAACATACATATTCTATCATAATTAAACAAATTTTAATAATTCAACAAACCAGTTGAAACCATAGCAAATAAACAAATCATAAAAACATATTTATGAAACTACAAACAAACATAATTTAAGTAAAAATTAAAAAACATATTTGAAGTTTATTGGAATCATGATAAATCTTCATTCTTCATCATTATTAAAAATGTCACTTGAGTCCATAGTTGTAGATGCTCCTACAAACAAAATAAATAAAATATTAGTCTTGAGCTAAAATATAATAATAGACTACTTTTGAAAAAGGAACAAATAAAATAAAAAGAGTTATAACAAATAAATTATTTACCTCCTACGTCACTCCTTAACCAATTTTGGCAACACATCAATGCCTCCAAAGTGTCCGGATTAAGCCTTCTTCGATGACTACTCACTGGGGATGTAAACGGGGCGGGTACCCGTTAATTTTGGACTACCTGACCCCGAACCCTATAATTACCCGATTAATTTTTGAAACAATTACCCGAACCCTACCCTAATAAATTTTGCACTATCCGTTAAATACCCGAACCCGTGTAATTACTCGATTATTCAATTTATATTTTGACAACCCGTTTAATAACCCGAAACCCGACTATGAAAAAAAAATATTCTAACATCAAAAATCAAAAATATAAAATTAAATAAAAACATACATGTTCCATCATAATTAAACAAACTTTAATAGTTCAACAAGTAACTTGAAACCATTATGAGTGCATAATATATACCATAGTATTTCTAATTTGATACATTTGATTTCTTATGAAGTTATTATATATTTATGTAATGTAAATTAATTTAATCAATGATAATAATATTAAATGATTAAAAAGATGTAGACCGTAAATTGATAATTAATATTTTCATTACAATTTGTATCATATACATATATTATTGTATCATATATGTAAAATGATCATATATTATAATATCATATATTATAATTATACTATAATATCATATACTATAATATGAAGTTATCAATTTATCATATACTTAAAATTTTAATTTGAATCATTGATTTTTTTGAGTAAACAATGTTTTATTATAATTAATAATTTCAATTTTAAATACAATTTGTATCATATACATGTACTATATTAGTATCATATATAATACATGTAAATTGTCAATTTGCAAGAATTACATCTTAATCAAATTTGAAACTTTTATCATTTTAATTTCAGTAGTTTATATTTAAAATTTAAATACTTATTATCTTAAACATAATTTACTAATTTAATTTCATAATTATTTTATTATAATGTTTCATTAATTTTTTAACTAAAAAATGTTTTACTATAATTGTTAATTTCAATTTTAAGTATAATTTATATCATATACAAATACTATATTAGTGTGTGTGTGTGTGTATATATATATATATATATATATATATATATATATATATATAAGAATTTGATTTTAACTAAATATGAAACTTTTATTATTTCAATTTCAATACCTCGTATTTAAAATTTTAAGACATATTATCTTAAGCATAATTAACTCAATTTAATTTAAAAATTATTTATTTTATTTTTATTTTTTATTAATTTTTTTACTCAACAATGTTTTATTAAAATTGAAAATTACAATTTTAAATACAATTTGTATCATATAAATATATTATAAATTGATATCATATATGCAAATGACTAATCATTAATGTGTAAGAATTGCATTTTAACTAATTATGAATTTTTTTAAATTTAATTTTAGTACATTATATTTAAAATTTTAAAACTTATTATTTTAAGTATAATCAATTATTTTAATTTCATAATTATTTTTATTATGCTAATTACTAATTTTTTTTTAGACACATAATTTTATTGTATAAATATTTTTTTAGAACACATTATATCAAATATAAGTTATGATTTACTTGACAAGTTCATTGTATAAAGATTAAAAGATAAATGTTCAAGTCCCCACAACCTTAAAAATTATATTTTGTAAGCAAAAAATAAACGGGTTCGGGTACCGGGTTCGGGTACCCGAACCCGATTAATAACCCGATTACATTAATCGGGTTCGGGTACCGGGTATCCGAGGGGTACTACCCGAACCCTACCCGAACCCGTCACGGGTAGTGAAATTACTACCCTAACCCGATTAAAACCCGTTTATCGGTATCCGAATCCGACTTAAACGGGACGGGTAGTACCGGGTACCCGTTTACACACTACTCATTTACATCCCTATTCAAGACTTCTTTTGCTTTAAATCACAACATCCATGGTCTTAAAACACTTAAAACAACCTTGATACTCAACCAAAGATCAAAAAGAACCAAAGTTGTTCTTAGCTTGGTTCAGGGCAGTTTTTATCCAACAACCTTTTCACCACTCAAATGACCTTGGAATGATCTGAAATTTTTATATGTTATAGAGGGAAGGATGAGGAACAAAAGCCTCTTCTTCAGCTAAGGCTGGTTCAGCCTGTAGGATTTTGTAAAAAATTCCAAAATCCAAACTGCTCAAGAACACCTATCACCAAGTTAGATTCTGTTTGGCCTCTTATTTTAGCCGTCAACACTTCTCAAAGGATTCAGAAAAATTATATGTTGTATCCAAGAGGGAGAGATAATCTGGTATAAAGAAACCCCAACCCAATTCTTTTTCTATTTTTTTTTCTAAAAATCACGCCATCTCACTGCTCTAGAAATGCTTCAGACTCTGCCCATTAGAGGTTTTTCCACCACTTAAACAACTTTGCAATAGTCTAGAAAAATTATGTGGTAGTGGGTGAGTGAAGATCAAATGACTCTTCTTGAGCAAAAATTGAATCGGCCTTCAAGATTTTGTAAAAAATCTTGCACACTAACGGGGCAGAGAACGGCTAAGGCAAGGAAAGGAGAGGGACAGAGCTTCGGCTTTAGCTTCTTTTGGTCTGGTTTTTGGCTAAACAATATCTTGATATGTGGTCCATCTAAGGTTAAAAGGGAGGCTTCCGATCATGTCTCCAACATAATCAAATTAAATAATTTTTTGAAGTCCAGTAACTAGTGGGAGCAGGTAGTTTCTGCTAACTTGATTTTTATAATTTTATTTGAATTGTTTCCAGCCCATTGCCACAAGTTGTTGGCTCTTCAAAATACTTTATAGTATGTATAATTTATGTTTATAAAGGTTGGTAATTGATAGGCATAAGGAAAATATAAATTTCAGGTCACATAGTGCTAAGTCAGTTGAAGTGGGATTATGTAGCATTAGTTTTCAGATTTAGTAATCCATTTTCCCACACGATTTCAGACAACTTTATAGAACTTTTGACACCTCAAATTGTCATATTTTAATACCTTAACGTGTCTCTTAAAATGCTAAGTGGTGGTAGGTTCTTTGCATGGCCAACTTACATGCATTTTCCATGCACACTATTCAACCAGCCAAGAAGCTCATCAACATTTTTAGTTCTGTCCAGCCTTACTTGTTCAATTTTTCTCATAGGCTTAATATCCTTATTTCCTATCCAAATTTTACCCAAAAATCATTAACACCCTAAGGTAAATGTGAACAAAATTTAGGACTATTTCGAGTTCATCTTCGCCTTTAAATAATTTTCTACTTTCACCTTAATTTTCTTCCAACAAGCAGGATTTTTCCTTAAGCTTTTCAGTTTGCTTCACCAATTTATTTTCATGACCTTATCCATGGTAATTCAAACCTATTTTAATTATTCCTAGTGTTTTTACTATATATATATATATATATATATATATATATATTAATTTATTAACTTGTTGAATTAATTCCTAGTTTTATCGGTTTTTCACTAACTTTAGGAAATTGCTAACTTAATTCATTTTTAACTAATGTTAACCTAACTCTTGTAGACATCAATTTTGTCCCACTAATTAAAAAAAAATTAAAAATAAAAAAAAATGGAAATAATGTAACTTTGTTTAAACCCTTTTCCATGCAAATCTTATATGAATCCCATGCAAACATTATATTAAATCACATGCAGATCAAGGAGATTCGATGCCAAATTTTGGAAGTTGAACAAGATTGATCTATTGAAAAAAAAAAAAATGGGAATCTGCAAAAAGGGAAAAAAATAATTAAGAAATCAGCAATTGAATCACCAAAAAATCTATTAAATAATCGAAAGAAAATCCCATGATGGTAGTCAAGGTTTAAGCGTTTAAATGGTGGATGTAAGTTTCTTTCCTTAATGTCGGGTTTAGAAACGGCTATAAAAAGTCAAGACCGAAAAGAAAAGAAAAATAGAGAAAGACACAGACACAAAGAGGAAAGACGGAGAGAAAAATTGAAGTTTTCTGTTTTGGTTCTTTTTCTTTTTTGCATGCGCCTCTGTTGCCCAGGCTCGCTGCCTGTTCACCGTTTGCCCTCACTTCTGCTCTGTCCAGTGTTCCTGCTGCTGGGTCCTTTGCTGCCCCATTTCTGTATTGCTACAAGGGTCATTCCCTTTGCCGCGTACCTTATTCCCGTTGCATTTCTGCTCTCTTTTACTGTCGTTGCTGCCCTTCACCATACCATCCTCTGCCGCGCCATACTTCGCTGCACCTGCCGAGCCTTCATAACTATCGTTTCCTGCTGTGCACTACACGTTTTCGCTTTAAAAATCACCCTACACTGACGTTTACTGCCACACCATATTCACCACTACGCTCTTGTCTCCTATCGAGCTTCCCGGCGTAACATAGTTGCTGTCGTTGCCTAGCACCGCTGCCATCGCCCTGCCTTACTGCGTCCAAGTTTCTTTGCTGCTGCTGTGCCACCGCTGCCACTGTTTTCCTGCTTGCATCGCCGCTGCCCACCATCTTTGCTATTGCAGCACTATTGATATAACAGAGAAAGAAAAAGGAGACTGAGAGTTGCTGGAAGACAACAGGAAACCCAAGACTGTTGCAAAGTGCTTGTGCGGTTGAAGCAAGGCAAAACGAGAACCAAAGCCAAGAGCGAAGACGCAAAGCAGAAACGTGAGTTTGGAACCGAGCACTGCAACGTGAAACATAGGAGAATGAAAGGAGATAGAGAAGAAAAAGGAAAGGAAGTGGTTTGGCTTAATCCAACAATTACAGGTACATTTTATTTACTTATATTTATATTAGTTATTTATTTTATAGGATTGCAATTAAGATGTAAAAAATAAATTTAAAAGATTAGAGAATGGAATGAAAGTAAAATTCAACTTAGAATTAAGAGACAAATTAGATAACTAAAGTAGTTTAAAATTTGGATTTGTAAATTAGATATAATTGGTTTAAATTAAAATAAATTTAAATTTAAATTTTTAATTAAATAATATGTATATATATATATATATATATATATATATACATTCATTATTTGTAAATTAAATGGCTAGAACTTTATAAAATTTTGAATTAAATTAGGAGATTATTAAATAGAATATAAAATAATCAAAAAATTTTATTAAAATTATTAATAACTACATGAATAATAAAATAAAAACTATGGAAGTAAAGTAAGATTATTTCAATAATGAAATTTCAAAGAGTGGTTGGTATTTGAAAATTTTCTAGATAAGATATTTTCCTTAAATTTCATCGATATGTTGGAAGATTTAAGGAAAATTTTCAATATCAATAGTTGATATTTATTTTCATTTATAATAAAAAAACATAAACAATATAATAATATAATAAATTACTAATAATAAATTGAGAATAAATGAAAATTATTCCGATGATGAAATTGCAAAGAGTTACAAATGGTTGACATTTGGAAACCTCTAGGAAAGAATTTTTCTCTAAGTCTCACCAGAATGATAGAATACTGAAGAGAAATGTTCAATATAAATAATGGAATTCATACTTAAAATTAAAAAATCAAAATTTAATTAAAATTTAATAAAACAAGAAGGAAATAAAATAAATAGAATGAAATTAGAATTAGAAATTAAAGATTATAAAATAAATTAAAAAATTTCATAAGAGATTTAATGAATCTAACGATGGAGCCTCTCTAAGCAAGTTGAATGGCACAACTTGGATACTATTGAGGCGATGATAAATTTTTAAAGAAACTCCACCAAAATAATAGAGTTTCTTAGGAATTTTCAATATTAAATTTTTTTGGAATAAAATAAAGGACATCTTAATTAAAGACAATTTAAATCAAATCTCTTAAGATAACACAAGATTAATTAGGTATCATTCTAGGATGGACGTTGTGAGGGTTCTCACACCTTCCTTACATGTAACCATACCTCGAACCCTAAATTTGAGATGTAGATCGATCCTTGTTTTTAGTTTGAATAGGTTACCAATCACACATTAGTTTGAATTTGTAAGACATGAGATTTGTCACTGTTTCCTTTAAGACTCATCCTTGTAATCCTTGAATCTTATTACTATTAATCATAAAGGGAACCATGTTTCAATTTTGGATCGATTTGACTCAGTTACAACTCTAAATAAACAAAAGTGTCAAAGATGAGTAAGGACATGCTCGGGTTGAAGCATATGGAATATAACCATAACTGATAATAATGGTTAAGAACATCATAATATAGGTATGTTACGAATGGAAGTTGGCTTGGATAGGTCCCGACAATGTTGGGATGGTGAAAATGCCAAAAAGGGCCTAAACAAGCTCAAAATCAATCGTTTGGGCTGTTTTTGATATTTTAAGCCTCCAAAGGTAGTCAAATCTCAAAGATGAGTAACTTATGCATGAGAAACCTTATATAAGGGATGATTAAATATAGTCAAACGTGGTCAACAAGTCAAAGGTCAAAGTCAAAGTCAGAATTGATATGGTGCTTTTGACCAAGTAACCTAACCGTGGTTAACTTAACCCAACCATGTTAATGCATAGAAACTTAAACTTAAGGGTTAATAAACTTAATTTTCATCAAATAAAACTTGGGAAACTAATTAAATACAATTGGACTAAGTGTTTATATGGGCTGAATATATAGGCCTATTGGTGATTGGGCTTATGGAAAACTATGGTGGCCCAACATGAAAAATGAAGAATGGGCTGAAATTACATGGGCCTTAGGCTAGAGCTATGTACATATATAATTAAGAGATTGGCCTAAGAATTAAGGCCCAAATCATCAGCCCAATTTAATTTAACTCAAAACCCAATTGAAAAATAAACTAAGCCCAATAACAAGCCCAAACCCAAGGGAATTATTAGCCCAATTAATGGGCTGAAATTACTAAATAAAAAGCCTAGAAATTTTTTCATAAAAATCATATTGGTGTCTCCTTTTGATGTCATCCCTTTTCCATCTTCTTCTTCTCCATTTTTTTTGGCTAAGTCACGTTACATTCACTATAACCAAACCCTTCCATTTTCCATTCAAAATTTCAGCAAGCTTCCTTAATGAAAGTTGTTCCCCATCACTTAAAGTTTAACATATCTAAGTTTGGTGTTGGAAGAAGTTGAATTGAAGGAAGATAAACTCCCCCTTCATTTTCAGTCGAGAGTGAAATGTATAGCTAGGTATGTTCTTTCTTTCCCAATTTAATATATGTTAATCTATGGAATTTATAAAGCATAGCTACATAAAAATTAGTATGGAAAACAACCTACATGGCATGAAACCATGCTTGGCCGAAATGGGTATGGTTGTTTACAATGCATATGGTTAGTGATTTAATTGGTAGATAGGTTTATTGTTAAGTGTAGTTGATGATGAGAATATTTGGTGGGATCAAAATTGAGAGATGATTAAATTTGAATGTATGAAATTGGCGTGCATATGAAGTGTTTGTAGAAATGCCTAAATGAACTTGGATAATGGCATGGAACATGCTGCAAGGTGTTTGTTAAAATGCCTAAGTAAGAATGGTGGTGAATGTAGACTTCATCCACCAAGTGTTTGATGAAATGTCACAATAGGCCAAGCTTACATAATGGACGATCCAAGATGGACTAATGGGCTTAATGGGCCTTAATGGAAACAAGTAGAAAAGTTGACTTGGGGTTAAAATAGAATTAGGTCCATTAAGTGAGCAATTCGACCCATGTAAAGTAATTGGGCCTAAAACTTTAATATGATCATAAACGAAGTATATACGAGTCTATAAGGACTAATAAAAATGATTGGTGATTTTCTGCAGCCTTGGGAGGTAAAATTGAAGCTAAACGGATTGATTGACTGACGGTGCTAGGATCGTAGCACAACAGTCCATCATCAAGATAAGAGAACTATGTAAGTTGTTAGAGGTAACTGTACGTACACAAATTGACTCCTCGTTGGGAATTAAATATTGTAGGATAAATAACTATCGTAATATCTAGGTTTAAGCCTAGTAATAGAAACCACCCGATACTATCCCTAATCACAGTCTGAACTGTACCGTAATTACACGTACACTGCACCACTGCATGAATTGCATGTTTTCTGTGCATTACTGGTTATTGTTGCTTATAACTAAAATACGATAGGCTAGCTTACATTTGTTTTATCTGCATAAAACTACACGGGTTTCAAAGTTAAGCGTGCATAAATAGGAGAAATTCAATGGATGGATAACCATACGGGAAGTCCCTACCCATGTTACTTTTTACATATTTTTTTGAGTACTGCACACCGTTTTTAGCATTGGTTTTGAGTTAATCGAGCTGCCTATTGATTTTATGGGAAAACTATACTTGATCGATGTGTCGACTATGTGTTACACTATCGGGCTTGCACTTGATATGAGACAAGACACTGGATGTTCACGTGGAACTGGGGTGGTAAATCCTTGGTCAATCCAGGCACTCCCAGTCTTATTTTGGTCCACAGAGTACGTTGTACCGTGTGATTTACATGTGAGTACGATGTACCATGTTTTCAGTCTTCGAACTACTGAGGGTCGATGGGTTGTTGAGCACTTCCCACGGCAATAGATATCCTTTCACACCTGATCAGTGATATTTGGAATCACTTTGGAATCACTGACTATGGCCATATGTCCTCCTTTTTATGGGATATTGTTTATTGTATGCTCTGCCTAGTCTCCACTATTTCAATTACTGAATAAACTGAATAACTGTATGTTTTCTGTTCCGTACTGGATTTGTTATGGTTTCACTGTAAGATCTTTTGACACTGCATGTACTGATTTTTCTGCCTTACTGTCATGGTTCTCATAAATATTATTGTTTCACTACAAGGCATGACATTACAAGCATGTGGATAATATGGTTATCTACTTGCTTACATGTTTACCTTACTGAGCATGTTAAGCTCACTCTTTTACTTTCCCTTCTCCACAGATTGCCTCCAATAGTGTGTGCTCTACTGTAGTCCGGTGCTTCTTTTTTAGGATTGTTGAACGCTCATAGCTTCCCCAGTTCTGAACATTTAATTGCGCAGTGATGTATATAAGTAGAACATTGGGGATGTAGACACATGTAACTACAGTTACATGGAAATAGATGTATAAAGTTCAATGAAAGATAATTTTGTTTGATGGTGTGGTGTGAGAATGAATCCTAATGCATGGAATCTGTCTTGACTAACATTCTCATAGTTCAACCATTTAATTAGTAAGTGAAATGAAAACACGAAAAATTTGTAGGGATTTTTGAGTAAAACGAGTATGATAGAATTGTTGGTGGCAACTTCATAGAACTATGTCTAGCTATTAGGTTTTCCGAAACTTAGTACGTTATGACAATTCCCATGCATACAAGCACCCTTGTATGAACATAAATACTTGAAACTCACTTTAAATAAAATTTCTTACCTTAGACTTCATGCATCATGACTCAACTCTAATTTCCAACTTCCATACTCTATGAATCCTATAAGTAACACTTAGTTAATCCTTAACATATCACTTAGTTAACTTGTAAACGGGTATAAGAAATTAGTAGATTTTACATTCTCCCCACCTTTAGGAATTTGGTCTTCCTAATTCTTTCAGGTCCATCAAAACAAGTAGGGTATTTCTCCTTCATGAGGCTCTCTAGCTCCTAAATAGCTTCCTCAGTCGTATGATGCTGCTAAAAAGACCTTAACTAACGGTATAGTCTTTGATCGAAGTACCTTCTCCTTTTTGTCTAAAATCTGGATAAACTTCTCATCATATCATTTCAATCACCTATACCTTAAAATATCGATATTAACACCTCGATCTTCACAAGAAGTCCTCATAGCATTGGACAATTACTTAGATAACGATTCGATGAAAATTCACAACACTTAAAAACTATTTGAACATTCACGAATTCCTCCAAAACATATCCCATAACGTTTCTCAAGCCTTTACATTACCCTATCATGATTCAAACTCATTCTCAATCACTATATGTTCATATTGTCATCATGTCTTCAATTACAATTCTAAGATTCCATTAAGTCCTAATCACTCATGTTCACTAATTCAATATTCACAATAAATTCAAGTTCCTTCAAGTGTCAAAGAAATCACTCAATTCTCCAACATTCTAATTATTTCATATACATAAATCCTTAAATAGTCATCAAATACTCTATTCAAACCATCGAATTTTTCACTGTCACACTCCACAAGTGGTTTTTCACTTTAACAACTTTAGTTAGGTAAGTATCACAATTAATTACACTTTAACAATTGACTAATCCTATTTATCATATGATATAATAGAAACATCTCATGCATTTACTTGCTTGATACTCCTTAAATTACTTCTAATTTAATAATCAAAGTCATTTGTTCCTCAAAATCATTCATAGTCATCTATTATAACCTTCACATCCAATAAACCATCATAAGACCTACTAAATATAAACATTATACTTTCCTTTCTTACTTACAAAACACTCATCAAACTTATCATGTAGAGAGAAGGTTACGGTTTTGGTGTAACAATTTAAACTTAGACGTTTGGTAACCAACTAATCTATGCCTAAGAAAACATTGAAACCATGCATATTTAGCCAAATTAAATCTGCCAACATCACCCTATCTTCCACATGTATCTTATAATTTTATATCTTAGGTCTGTCATCTAAGATTCTTTATCAATGGAGGTATTGGCGAACTCCCTGTCCAATGTGAAAACACAACATATGTCTTAAGCTTCTTAACTTTCTTTGCCAATGTGGCCTCCTTCTGCAAGGCAGGTTTTTACTGTCACGACCTCCTTTACCTAAAATCACTACAAAATTTTCACTTTTTTTTTACCTTTCCCTTCATGACAATTATAATATTTGTTGGGCTGTAATTCGGTATTAGTCACATCTTCCTTACTTACCTTATCATCCATTTCTACTTAAATTTATAATCCATGAGGTTCATATCAAATAACTGTGATGTATACATCTCGATACTATATTTACATATATTAACAACTATTTACATTCCCCAAAATTATATCGTATGTATTACTGTGTAGTTACATGTTCAGATACAAAACCATACGAATGTGTATACCTTTCGTTTGATGGGAAACAGCGGACAATAGGAATGCAAGTCCCCAACCGTGCTCTAGCTACTGCGAATGCTCTGTAGAGAGGGGAAAATGAAAGGGTGAGCTCACTAGCTCAGTAAGGCAATCATGCAAGTAAGTAGATAACTATATTATCTACATGTTCATAATGTCTTGCCTTAAAGTATTATTTTTCGTTTAACGTTTGAAACATGAATCTTTTTGTATGAAACTTACGGAATGCATATATATATATATATATATATATATATATATATTCGCTCGTATATACAGAAATCATGTTTTATTCATAAACATAGGTAATTCATGCAAAACATTACATTTTCATATAAAGCTTATAAAACATATCATGCCATTTCATTTCAATCATAAATATGGCATTTCATCATGTAAAAACATGTCAATTGGGGCTCAACCCATCCCTCGAGTTTACCTTGGTTCATAAACATTTACATTTATGTAAAACCATAAAATCATTTATCGAGGTTCGACCCATCCCTCGGGTCTACCCTAGTTCCATAAAATCATGTGACATAATCACGTGAGACTGGGTGACTACTGTGATAATATCAAGAATTATGATCATATCCCATATGGTGATCCCAGGCTACACAGTACCTAGTATATGAGCATCATTGCTGTAACGGGAGGTGGGTCAAATTCTACACGCCAGCTCACAACTCCATAACTCTGAATATCTCCTCAATGCCAAATACTCACGGTACAACGTACTCCATGTCCCATACATGGTACAACGTACTCATAGACCCTATCTCAAGTCGATAGTCAATACCATGTCTCAAAAAGCACGTGCGAGCATCTTAGACATGTGACACACAGTCTACATGAGACTTCCAGCACGGCTCATTTATGTCATCTTTTTCAAAGCTAGTACGTGTGAGAAAACTCTAGCATAGTTTCATGCACAAATCACATAAATTCTAGTGCGAGCAAGGCTCCAACACTATATCATGTACAGATCATGTAAAATCGAGTACGAGCAACGCTCCAGTACCCTGTCATGCATATCATTTAAAATCTAGTGCGAGTAACACTACAGCACTAATTTAAGTAGAAAACATATAAAATCCAGTGCGAGCAGTGCTCCAGCACTATTTGTTTTCACACAACTCGATAGATGGCTTATTTCAAAGAAATTAACTCGATTAAATCAAATAAGCACCATAACTGTGTTATTTTGTGTAAATCATGAAAATACTGGCCAATCTATCAATGCATATGCTAAACAGCTTCAAAACCACTTAAAAACATGTTTTTCATGCTTTTTAGAACTTTTTTGGACTTTTGATAATTTACCCTTAATAGGGGTAAAATCGTAATTTATCCATATCGGGTCTCTATAAACTTTATTCTCTTTCTCTGACTGTCAGACTTTTTAAGTGAATGTAAATACACTCGAAAAAGACTTTTTAAGTGAATGTAAATACACTCGAAAATACGTGCAGGTATCTCTAACTACTCGCAAAATTCCCTTACCTGAAATCACGTAGAGCACGTCCACTTTTCTAACGCTGCTCGATCACGCAGTCCGTTTAGCTCCCAATATAATCTCCGAAGCTGCATATAACCATTTACCACATCAATTACACTAATTCATCTATATTTCACTTTTAATACAGTTTATTTCACTTAATGAGCCTGTTTACGCTTATTGGGCCTTATTAAACCTTAATGGGCCTAACACTGTCTTAAGCCCATTCTCACTTTACTATTCATTTCATCTGGACATATTGGGCTTATTGGGCCCATTAACACTTATTAGGTTGTTTGAGGCATATTATCTTTTATTGGGCCAAAATCAATTCGGCTAGGCCCATTATGCCTTTCGACCATGGTATGGTGGCCAAGAGCTATGCACGCCACCCTTGGCCGATGCCACCCGACATCACGCCAACCTTGCCCATTTGCCTAGCCATTCACTTAGGTATTTTATCAAACACTTACTATGCATGCCTTAAGCCTTTAGTTTTTGTTCATTAAGGCATTTTATCAAACACCTTACATGCCATCATCAATTCATCAACTAATTCATCAAATTGAAGGAAACTAAGCATGTCATGATCATGTATACATCCTTACCAATATATCCATGCCTTAAAATCACATGCTTGTTCATGAAAGCCTACATACCCATTTTTGGCCAACATGGGTTCATGGTGATTTTGTGTGTTTTGATCCATAAAACATATATTAATCATCTTAGAATAATTCCTAGATTAACATACTAGAAGTTGGAAGCTTGAAAACTCACATAGCTTATACTTCTGTTCTTGGTCGAAACTTATGGGATTCCTGGGGTGTTTGAAATCACCTCTTTAGGTGTTGGCTTTAGACTATGTTAATTTGCTCATCATGGGTAACAACTTCCATGAAGACAACTTTTTCCAATTTGGCTTGTAGAAGGATGAATTCTAGAGAGAGAAAGTTTAACTAGTTATGTTTCCATGGTGTTTCCTTGTTTGGCTGAGAACTTAAGGGTGAACAAGACAAGGCTTGGCTGATTTTTACTTAGCGAGTTCTATCCCTTTAGTCTTAAATTTCAGCCCACCATTTGGGCTTGGCATTGATTTTGGGCTTGGACAATTTGAGCTTAAGTTTTGGGCTTGGACATTAAACTAATGGGCTTGATTTTGGGCTTTCCATTTGGGCTTTCGGTTTAGGCTTTTCTTTTGGGCTTTTGGACTGGATTTTTTCTAGGTCATTGGGCTTATAATTTGCCTCATTTTAGGCCCATCAAATAGCCCAACAATTCAGCCCATTGGGCTTACAAAATTCGGCCCATGCGTAATCTACTTTGATGGGCTTTAAAATTTCCATTAATTGGCCCATCGATTTCTACCCATTTAATTTATTCTGGATTTTGATTAAATTAATTTTCCATACTTAAGTAGTTGAATATTGAGTATTTTAACCAAAAATAATTCTTCCCCACTTTTTAACCTTTGTTGGGTTAAAATTTAACCATGGTTAGTTCTTTAAGGTCAAAGTCAACATTTTTAACTAACTTCGACTTTCTTTGACCATTGACCACGTTTGACTTTTTTTCAAAAATTCAAAAGTGTTAATTTTCATGGTTAATACTCTCATCTCTGCGTTTTTGCCGCTTTCGGGAGTTATGTGTCAAAAACACCTTAAACGGACCATTTTGAGCTCGTTTAGCCCCTTTTTGGCGTTTTCCAATACTTCAACACATTCGGGAACAAACTAAACTGACTTCCCTTCTTGCACTACCCTTATTTTCATATTTTAAGTTCTTATCATCAGTCAGAATGATTTGAAACCCTTCGGTTTAGCCTGTGGCCATTACGGCCCTTATTTGGCCTTTTTATGTTTTATAAGTATTTGCTTACTTCATTTCCATTTTCATTTCAATAAATACTCTTCTTATGATTCAACTAACATAATCGACTATTTACACATAGGAATCATAAGGAATATGATACAAAAATATGGGTCTTACAATCCTCCCCAACTTAAGAAATTTGGTCCTCCAACTTAGAACCAAGTCAATCTTCAAATAGCTTAGGGTGCTTCTCGCGCATCAGGCTCTCTAATTCCCACGTAGCTTCCTCTGAAGTGTGGTGCTACTAGAGAACCTTAACTACCCCCATCGTCTTCAACCTCAGTACCTTCTCTTTCCTATCCAATATTTGAATCGATTTCTCCACATATGACATATCCTACTTGAGCTCTAATGGCTCATACTGAATCACATGTTCCAGATCTGATTGATACTTTTGAAGTATAGAAATGTGGAAGACGTTATGGACAACTGATAAGTCTAGCGAAAACGCCAACCTATAGGCTTTATCTCCCACTCGATCCAATATCTCAAAAGGTCTAATGTAGCAAGGACTCAGTTTACCTCTTTTCCCGAATCTCGCTATACCCTTGGAAGGAGAAACTTTCAAGAACACTAATTCACTAACTGTAAATGTCACACCTCGACTCCGGGTGCTCTTCATTCATGCATATACCACATACAGTTAGGCTGTGAGCCGATGTAATTACTAATTCCATACGTTTATAGTGAAAATATTTGAAAACCTAAAATAACACATTCTCAGGCATGTGTGTTGATATACAAAATCGATTGTATAATATAATATCTTTACATAACATCCCCATACAATTTTTTCTCATTTTTAATGTATGACTGTGTGATACAATATAATAGATACAAAATGCTTGTGTGTATACATTTCTTATACCTTAGCAACTGGTGGGAGCTGACCAACATAAAAGATCTGGAGACCTTCGCACTATTCTACTTCTCAGTATCTGGAGGGAAAAAATAGTGGGATGAGCAAACCACAGCTCACTAAGGAAAATGATGCTAACAGGTAGATATTGTACTATCACGCAGCCCATGCATGATTAACAAAAATCATCATTCATTATAAATGAAATTATCAATAGAAAATGCATTTAAACATTTTTCTCTCATAGGAATTTTCATAAAACCAATGCTCAATACTTCTGTTTAAGAAACATATCACAAAACAGTGTTATCACAACACAAGCATTCAAATGAGGATATTTATCAAATCATAATGTCTCTTTTCTTTTCAAAAACCATTTCTTTTCATCACATTTCTCTTATCACTGAGACATGTAGGGAATTTAGGCAAATAAATATCCACAACATATGGTCATAGTCAGTGATCCCAAGCCTCACTGATCAGGTGTGCATAGGGAATCACTCGCCTGAAGGGGGATGGGTGTCACGACCCTCAACTTACCGAATTCAGCGTAAATTTTTCGTATTTCATGCATTATTCATTACGTGTTCTTACCTTATCACGATCGTGATCAGCTACACACTCAATAGTTGGGTTGTGTGTCAATGTCTACCTCATCCATCCATAACATTTTAATTTGCAACATAAATTTTAGAAGTAAACACTTTTATAGATACATCAGAGTTACTGTTTACCAGAGTTTACATTGCTTTACATCCCCAATGTTTACATACAAAATGATACTGTGCTATGTCTAGTTTAGATACAAAATACTTCAAGTGCGTATACTTACGCGATGGGATGCAGCGGATACCAAAAGGGAAAGCCTCCAGTCACACTCTCAATCTATACTCAAATCTCTGTAGAGAGGGGAAAATAAGGTGGTGAGCAAACCACACGCTCAGTAAGGCAATCATGCGAATAGGTAGATACTACACTATCTACGTGATCGTGATGCCATGCTCAAAAGCATTTAGTTTATCATTTTATCTCAAAACATGAGTGTATGATTTGTGTTAATGGTATGCAAAGCAATTCATGCTATTTAATTTAGTGCATAAAACTCATTCAAAGCATGGCATTAACCATCATGCATATTTTATAATTAAAGCATGGCATTAATCATCATGCATATTTTATAAGTAAAGCATGGCATTAATCATCATGCATATTTCTCTAGCAAAGCATGACATTAAACATCATGCATCAGTGTACTTTAAAACCATTAACATGCTTTCATCTCAAACCATTCAATTCTAGTCAGGATTCGGTCCCTCCCTCGGACTATCTTGACCCACAAAACATTTCAAACATGGATTTATTCATAAAGCAATAGACATGTGAGATAGGCAATTCAATAAGGGAAATATCCTCAAGGACTATGGCCATATCCTGTGATACCGGCTACACGGATCAGGTGTGCGGATTATCACCACTGTCTGCTTCCACACGGGAGGTGGGTCACGTCCAGCCCACCGGTCCATAGCAGATCTCGTATGAAGATGGCATATCATAATCTCAACACGATACATTGTACTCCATGCTACCTGCACGGTACAATGTACTCTGTGGACCCAATCAACACATCATATCACACCACATCTCAAAATGCACGTGTGAGCCTATTTAATCGGTACGACCTCTTGTCTACTCGAAGCTCCTAACACGGCTATCAACATGTCAAAATAAAGCACGTGCGAGCCTATTTAATCGGTGTGACACCCAATCTACTCGAAGCTCCAAGCACGACAACAAGTAAGGTGGCATCTAATATGAGCTATGCTCCAGTACCATGCCAAAACCAGTATAAAAATCCATATGAAAACTAGTGCGAGCTAAGCTCAAACACTCATGTGTATAAAACACATTAAATCTCATGCGAGTCATACTCTAGCACGCTTTCATTCTCACAAAAACAATGTAGGTGGCTTAAATTCTTTGCAAAGTATGGTTAATAGACCAAAACATTCTCATTTCTTTTGCAATTCATTTCAAATGTTAGTCAACCCACCAATCACGTGTTAAAAGCAATAAAACATGATTTTCCAAAGCATTATGCTTTTGTTTTCATGCACATTTCTCAAACACCCAACTTTTACCCTTCAATCACCCAATATCATTTCCTAATATCTTATGCATTCTAGCAAAACATTTAAGCACCCAAATTGCGTACAGATATCTCTAAGAGTCCACAGAATTCCCTTACCTCGATTTACTTGAGTGCGACTCTCTTCCTCTTAGTTTCTTACGCTCTTGGCTCACCTTGCTCCGGTATATCCTCGGGAGCTGCGATTTATTCATCCAAACCACTTGAGTTAATATTGTTAACTCATTTTTTGACCTCACTAGTCAATGTAACTCATTCATGCATTTTATAATGCTTTAATCCACATTTTACCCCTTTTTGGTAAACCTCACAATTTATTCACTAACAACATCTTAAAATCATACTCACAACAGTATTATCACTTTAAGATACCCCATTCATCATTAATCTCAATACATTTCACTTTCTCACACTAGACCATTTCTAGGTCATGGTGGATTCATTCTATTCTAGGTAGTTTCTACCATTTCTATGCATACCAAATCATTCCCCACATCAATATCCAAACAATGTACTTGAATATTTGCATTAGAAACTCACCTAGCTTGTTTTCCTCTTTGCTCCAAATGAAAATGTACCTTGATCCTTCAATCCAACAAGTGGGGAAATACCTCTAAACTATGTTGTTCTTCTCTTTGATGTGACCAATTTTACCTCTAATAGCTCTCCCTCAAATCTTACTGAAAATGTGTGGATTTAGGAGTGAGAAGCTAGGTTTTAGGTTGGAAATGGAAAAGATTGGTTTTGTCTCGAAAAATTGCAGATCCAACTGCTCCATATTTATAGAATTTGCTTGATGAGATCGATCTGCATTGGGTAGAGATCGATCTGGTCCTCTTAAAGTCCCTCCTTTTCACGACATTTGAAGGCAGGAGATCGATCTGTCAAGGCTTGAGATCGATCTACTTCAAACAGAAGGTTAAGGAGATCGATATGGCCTTGGGGAAGATCAATCTGCATTTTACAGAAGGTTCAGAGGATCGATCTGGTCTTAGGGGAGATCGATCTGTATTTTACAGAATGCTTAGGAGATCGATCTGGCTCCATTGGATATCGATCTGTCCTATTCCATAGCTCAGAATAAGAGCATTTTAGCTCTTCTAGATCGATCTCTCATCCCATGAGATTGATCTGGCATTCATATTTCTAGATTTTCTACAGTTTTTCTACAGCAACTCCTACCAAACTTCATACATTTTGTTGCCATGATCATTTTCTCATCCAATCATCTTTAAGACTTGAAAATGGCATCCATTAATACTTCATACACATTAAAACTTGTGTAGAATCTTTGTATAGCCAATAGTCCATGATATAAACCAAATGGAAGTGCACAACTTATGCAAATCTTCATTCTATTTTACCCACTACTCGTATTCTACTCCACTCACATTCTTCACATGCTTAAGTCCATTTCCTCATATTCATTTATAATGTAACTTGTACGTACAATCACAACTCTTATTACAAGTGTGTACATAATCTTATGGACTTACATCACATATACTTCACTTATGAATTCATAATATAACTCCATTTACATTTCTATGTACATATATACAATTATACATATACGGGGTCTCACATTCTCCCCCACTTAGAAAATTTGGTCCTCCAAATTAGAACCAATTCAATCCACGAATATCTCGAGATACTTCTCCCGTATCAAACTTTCCAATTCTCATGTGGCTTCTTCTACAGTGTGATGTTGCCAAAGGACTTTCACCAAGGGAATTGTCTTTGTCCTCAACACTTTATATTTTCTATCCAATATTCGAACCGACTTCTAGACATAGGTCATACCTTCATTGAGCTCCAATGGCTCATATCTTATCACATGCGTCGGGTCCGGGTGATACTTTGGTAACATGGATATGTGGAAGACGTTGTGAACACTTGCCAATTTCGGTGGCAATGCTAACCTATAAGCCTTGTCTCCCACTCTCTCCAAAATCTCGAAAGGTTCGATGTATCTAGGGCTCAGCTTGCCCTTCTTACCAAATCTCATAATTCCCTTCAAAGGAGAAACTTTCAAGAACACCGACTCACCCACATCAAACTCTAGTGGTCTCCGTCTCTTGTCAGCATAACTCTTTTATCTGTTTTGAGCTGTCCGTAACCTCTCACAAATCAATTGGATGTCCTCAGATGCCTGCTGTACTAAGTCAAGAGCAAAAATCTGTCTGTCACCAACCTCTTCGCATCCAATAGGGGAACGGCATCTACGCCCATACAATGACTCATATGGTGTCATCCTGATACTTGCATGAAAACTGTTACTATAAGCGAACTCTGCGAGTGGCAAATGGTTATCCCAAGAGCCTCTAAATTCCAACGCACGCGCTCTCAACATATCCTCCAGGGTCTGTATAGTCCTCTCTGACTGACCATCTGTTTGAGGATGAAACGCGGTGCTAAAACTCAACTGGGTCCCCATCGCTTCCTGAAAACATTCCCAGAAGTGGGAAGCGAAGCGGGCATCCCTATCAAAAACAACGCTCACTGGAATTCCATGTAGCCTCACTATCTCGTGCACATACAAGTTCGCTAACTAGCTCAAAGTATCAGTAGCTCTCATAGCTAGAAAATGGGTTGACTTCATCAATCGATCCACAATCACCCATATGGCATCATGACCTCTCTGGGTCCTCGGTAATCCCATCACAAAATCCATGGTGACATGCTCCAACTTCCAAGTCGATATCAGTAGAGGCTGTAATAACCCCGCAGGCTTCTGATACTATACCTTCACTTGCTGTCAAACGAGACACTTAGCAACATATTTAGTAATGTGCTTTTTCATCCCAGAGCACCAATAAACCTTTCAAAGGTTTTGATACATCTTGGTACTTTCTAGATGTATCGTATACCTCGTTGAGTGAGCCTTTGTCAAGATCAACCTTCTGATCTTTGCATCATCAGGAACACATATCTTACCTCTGAACCTCAATAATCCATCGAAACTGAACTCAAGGTCCATCTCTGTACCCCTCTGTATCTGTCCGACAATATCACTGTACTGCTGATCAACTCGCTGAGCCTATCGGATTCGATCTACCAGATTCGGTTCCAACTGCAGGCTAGCTATCATAAATCCACTATCAGTGTCAGACAGGGTCATATCCAAACTGAGGTTTATGAACTGTTCCAACAGCTCGTGTTCCCTGACCATCATAAATGACACCAACTCGAGATGCTTTCTACTCAATGCATCTGCAACTACATTAGCGTTACCCGGGTGGTACAAGATTTCACAATCATAATCTTTTAAGAGCTCGAGCCATCTCCTCTGTCTCATGTTCAGTTCTTTCTACGAGAACAGGTATTTAAGGCTCTTATAGTCCGTAAACACTTGGAATTTCTCCCCATAAAGGTAGTGGCGCCATATCTTCAGTGCAAACACCACCCCTGCCAACTCCAAATCATGGGTAGGGTAGTTCCTCTCATGATCCCTCAGTTGTCTAGATCCATGGGCTACTACCTTCCCATCCTACATCAATACACAGCCCAATCCTTAGTGTGAAGCATCCGCATTCATCGAGAAACCTCTTGAGCTGGTAAGAATGGTGAGTATCGGAGCTGTAGTTAACCTCCTCTTCAACTCCTCAAAACTTTCCTCACACTTATCGTCCCACACAAACTTCACATTCCTTCTTGTGAGATGTGTCAAATGAGCAGCTAACCTTGAGAATCCTTCTACAAACCGTAGATAATACCCAGCTAAACCCAGGAAACTTTTGATCTTTGTCACTGTCTGGGATCTCTGCCACTGTATCACTGCCTCAATCTTAGATGGATCCACTGACACTCCATCTTTCGAAACTATATGACCCAGAAAAGAGATCTGTTCCAACTCAAAGTCACACTTGTTGAGTTTAACGTACAACTTCTTCTCTCGGAGGGTCTGTAGCACTATCCTTAAATGCCTTTCATGCTCCTCTCTAGACTTTGAGTACACCAGTATATCATTGATGAGCCCAAAGGGTATCTACCGCAAGTGCACGGGTCGTCCAAGTAATAATGGGATTTTGAGTCCCGAGTTATCGTCCCTCAGAGAAGTTGTTAGCCTAATTAACTACCGGTTACTTTTATCCTAAGTATATCCTAGCAAATTTATGAATTTTCAAAGGTGATCAACTAATCTAGAATTGAAAATACCAAAAGCAATAAATTAATAAAACTATAAAATAAAGTAACTAAAACCGAGCTCAGAGTACTTACAAAGCTCCAAGCAATCGAAAATCTGCAAAAGAAATTAAAACAGTTAAAACTGATTAACTAAATTAAAATAAAATGCAATTAAACACTAAAACTAATTAAACTAAAATTAAATAAGCTTAAAATAAAATGTAACTAAATTAAATCTAAGTTAAACTATGTAAACAAAGCAACTAAACCTAACAAATTAAATTGAAAGCAAATTAAACTAACAATGCATGAAACATAATTAATCTAAATTGAAATTAAACTAACATAAATTCCTAATACATAAATATAAAAGTAACTATTAATTAAGATTAAAAATTAAATTAACAACTAAAACATTTTATCCTACAACTAACCATTAACAACTAACCTAATCTTAGCAACTACTAAAAGCAAATAAAATAGTAAAATAGCCATAAACAATTAAAGGTTGCTGGCCAAACATGGCCTTAATCATGTGAAATACACCAAGTGGTCCCGAATGGACCACTGTTGCGTTGTCTTCCTCCCCAGCTCCCGCGTCTCCTGCTTCTGCCTTGCCAGCTGCTGCCGTGGCTGTCTCCAAGTGCAGGTACATTCCAGCTGGTCTGCTTCTGCCATGCTCCAGGCAGTATCTCCAGACGCCATCCGTGTTGCATCCAGGATTGCTGTGCATCAGCTTCTGTCCAGGTGCTGCTGCCCCTGCTCCCGGCAGTGTCTCCATTCTAAGCTTGCTGCATTTCCAGGTGCTGCAGATGCGCACCAGCTGCTGTTCTGCTTCTGCACTACACTGCTTCATCTCCTTTAATGCCCAGCTTTGCCCTCCATTTCCTGGTGCTGCTGGTCATGCCTTACTCCTGTTTCAGATAACGTCATCTGCAGCATTCACAAAACAGGGTAGAACAGAGAGGGAAATAGGTCCCTGTCCACTGCAATCATTCATTCTAGCTTCTGTTCTGCATCAATTGGAAGCACCACTCAGCTACGCCAGTGTCCCGAGAGCTTGCTTTGGAAGCTAAATGAAGCTTGTGAACTAACGGATTAAAGAGGGCAAACACAATGAAAATGAAAGAAAACCGAGAGCTTGAATTGAAAGCTTGTAAAATTAATGGATTAATGAACAAAAACCAAACAAAAGGGAGAAACCGGGAAGATAGAATAGAAAATAAAGCAAAAGCATAAAAAGTGGATAGAAACCGAGAGCATAAAAATGGTTTTAAAGCCTATTGCAAAATAAACCGAAAACATAGAAAACCATTGAAACCGAGAGGAAGCAAACTAAAAAAATAAAATTGATGAATAGTAACAGTGAAAACCGAGAACTTGAAGATTGATTGAAATTTTATTGCAATAAATTTAACAACTAGTAAAGAAGAAGATGCAATGAACATTAACTAAATTGTAAAAGAAAAACAACTTAAAAAGAGTAGCTGGAAGAACAAAAGTAGTCTGCCGAATGGAAGCTAAGAAAAAAAAACTGAAGTGTA
Organism: Firmiana major; assembly: GCA_033439115.1. NCBI lineage: Eukaryota > Viridiplantae > Streptophyta > Magnoliopsida > Malvales > Malvaceae > Firmiana > Firmiana major. The sequence continues at coordinate 70,375,002 of CM065898.1, read as the reverse complement.
GAGTGTCGCCGCTCTAAAAATAAAACAAGGAGAAAAAAAACTGTTCTAACCCTAAAAAATTACCTCCCTTTCAATGTCCATCTTTTTCTATTTATACTAACACTAGGGGTAAAATGGTAATTTTTACATCCTTGATGAGTTGACATTTTTTTGGTCACTTGTCTTCACACCATTGGCTCCTTGAAAAGATATGTCCATATCATCGGTCTTCTTGTCCAATTAGATGTGCTCGGTGTCATGACTCGTTTTGTCCGCGTGGCTCAATCTCGATTTTAGCCCAATTCCGGTCCATTTTCTACCGAAATCTTCAAAATTCATCCGGATTTGATTTATCTGCAAACATGAGAATTTTAATTAAATAAAGGGGATAATTAACAAAATAAATTGGGGATTTAAATAAATAATTAGGAAATTAAGTACAAATAATTCTAAAAATATAGAATTATCACACCCCCAAACTTGAGTTTTTGCTTGTCCTCAAGCAAAACAAAATGATTGTAGGAATGACAAGTACAAAAACATAATAATTTCCCCAATATCATCCTCAAAGAAAAAGTACAGACTATGAAATCAAAGACTCACAATTACAAGTGCAACATTTAGAATTATTCAATCATAAGTCCTAACCCAAATTGGACTCCTCGTGAGTGTGTGAAAAATGTCTAAGTCAATTCACAGTACACTATCCGGATCAGATTATGCAACATAGTGAATGCAAAGTCAATGACATGTGATCATTCCCATAAGTTTGCTTTTCACTTCTCTCTCCACTAATGTAGTCACACTTAACTAAAGATCATTAGGACTTCATTAGGCTTGTAATGTAAGGCTGGGGTTAAGGTATGATAAAGTCGATTTAGGTTTAATTACCCCTTAACATGTATTACTTCTAGGATCTTAATGTAAGAGCTCTAATTATTTCCCCCAAACTTATTTATTTTGCTAAACATTTTTTTTTCTTGAATTTTTCTATTTTTTTTTCATCTTTTTTTTTTTTTTTTTTACATACTCCTTCACTATCACTTAATACCCATATAGCTCACAATATATCCAATGACTTTTCATGCTTTCGAGGTAAGGGATAGGAAAAAAAATATTTAAGCTAAGGAAACAAAAATAAGCAGGTGTATTTATAGAGAAAAGCTTATTTGGCCCAGATGGGTGACTAGGGGTAGAATATATACAAGGAAGGCTAGAAAGGCTCAAACGATCCAAAGATGGCCTAAATCATCTCCCTAATCAAGTGTGATCTAATATTTCGCCTCAACATTAGATCAAACAAATTCTAGAATATGATACACAAAATCAACTGAACAAATGCAATCCTATGTACACATAAGCTTTCTCTAAATAAATATACTGATTCATGACATGACATGTGCATAAGATGAGGCAATCGCAATCAGAATCAAGACAAATTCAAGAATTCAACTTCATGCTTTTCCTATAATCATGCTTTTAATTCAATCAAAGTCAGACTAAATCATGGGGTCATATCATCGGAATATGGGAAAACTATATGCTAAGCACTAAATCATCCTAAAATCAAGCAATTTAAGCTCATATTATCGAAAAAATTTTGAAAATTCCTTCTCAGATTTTCGAAAAAATTTTGAAAATTTTTCCAATTTTTCACAAAATTGCTCAATTGATATCCCCTCCCCCAAACTTAAAGTGCACAGTGTCCTCAGTGTGCAGATAATAAGAATTTAAAGTTCAAGAATAGAGTACTCCCCTTTCTGATGTCGATGAACAATCGAAGCTTTGATTGAAAGCATAAAACGGGAAAAGAAACCTGCAACACAAACAAAGAAAGACACAATAGAAAAGAAAAAGAAAAACGAACTATATACAAAGTGAAAGTAAAAACACAGCCCCTTCAAATGCAGCTAAAGAAGACAACACTCAGCAGCAGGGCGAAGAGTAAGAGGATTAGCCAAAATGGTGACAGAATGTTAACAGTTAAATCCTCTTGAGCCCTATCTATTTCCCTCCTTCTTTCAGATTTTATATGGTCAAGCCTTATGTTCTCCTCAATCTCTATCTTAAAACATTCTTGAGAGTCATCAGGGAGCTTCAAAGGTTTGAAAACATTAAGCTTTACTTCCTGATCTTGGACTCTCATCGTCAACTTCGTAGCATCAGAGGGCGAGGAAGGCAATGAATACGAAGAAGGTATAGATGAAGAAGCGCTTAGCTTTGTTTCCTTGGCAGCCCGATCTTTAGGTTCCTGCTCTTTCTAAGCTACTTCGTTAGAACCTATGTGTTCTTCAACTATGTGCTGTTCAGGTTGGGACTTAACTTGTGGCTCGTCTAGCTCTCTGCCACTCCTAAGGGTGATAGATCTAACTTGTTCCTTACCCTCCCCTTGCTCATCAGGATTAACTTCAGTATTACTAGGAAGGGTCCCTTGAGGATGTTGGCTAAGAGCACTAGCTATTTGTCCAACCTGAACTTCTAAGTTCTTAAGTGAAGCAGCTTGATCTTGCAGGATAGTCGTGAACATCTCCTCTAATGTAGGCTTCTTCTCAGCTGCTGGTGCATGGTAGAATTGGGGCTGCATAAATGCTGGTGGTGGTGGTGGTGGTGGTGATGGGTGATATTGAAATTGAGGTGGGGATGGATGATGTGGATGGTGGTAAGGAAATTGCTGCTGTGGTGGTACCTGAACTTGTGGAGCTTGAAAACTAGGGGGTTCTACAACTATGGAATTAGAAGTTTGCCCTTGGTTTTGGCTCCAGGAGAAGTTAGGATGATTCCTCCACCCTGAATTATAGGTGTTTGAAAAAGGGTTGTTCTGTTGCGTAGGGAGAGCAACATACTGAACCGACTCTAAGTTGAGCGGACACCTATCTACAGAGTGGGTACCACAACACAGCTCGCATGAAAGAAAAGGACTTTGGACAGAATATATAGGGTTAGGACTGTTGGGAGGATTATATTGGGTACTGAGCGACTCCACCTTCTTTGTAAGATTGGCAATCTGAGAGGTCAAGGTGGACAGTGTGTCAAGCTCGTACATACCCGCCGATTTCCTTAGCATCTGCCTTTCCGAGGACCATTGATAGTTGTTAGTCGCCATCCTTTCTAGCAACTCATAAGCCTCCTCCTCTGTTTTGCACATCAATGCTCCACCCGCAGCGGTGTCAACAATGGTCCTATTTGGGCTTGTAAGTCCGTGGTAGAAGGTCTGAACTTGCAACCACAACGGTAGGCCATGGTGAGGGCACTTCCTAAGAAGCTCCTTATATCGTTCCCATGCTTCATAAAGAGATTCAAAGTCGTACTAGGCAAAGGAAGATATATTGCTACGGAGTTGGGCTAATTTAGAGGGAGGAAAGAATTTGGCTAAAAATTGGTAGGCTAACTCATCCCATGTAGAAATGGATCCTGGAGGCAGAGAGGTCAACCAATGTCTCGCCCTATCCCTAAGTGAGAAAGGGAATAGTCTAAGCCTAAGTGCATCGTCTGATAATCCATTGTGCTTGAAGGTGTTGCATAAGTCCAAGAATTGCCCGAGATGAGCATGTGGGTCATCATGTGGAAGCCCACTGAACTGCAAAGATGTTTGGATTATCTGGATGATTGCGGGCTTAATTTCAAAATTATTTGCATGGACAGCTGGTGGCCTAATGCCGGAATAATATTCTCCAATTGTCGGCATCGCATAATCTCCAATAGTTCTAGTTTTCCTATTTTCTGCCATGGTGAATTGCAGCGGAGCTAATAATTTCCTCGAGTCCTATTAAATTTTTCTAAGAGTGTGTTCGATTTTAGGATCTAGAGGAAAACAATCAAAACTTCTGGCTCTACGCTTGCAATCATCTAAAAGTCCTTAAAAAAATTTTTTAAAATTTTTTAAATTTTTGATTTTTTTTTTTTGATTTTAATTAAGAGAAAATTTAACTAACCTAAGCTAAGGCTCTAAATATTTACAACCTAAATATTTACAAGCTAGAATTACACCTAAGCATAATTTCACCGATATTAATTAATGACTAATTAAAACTTCCCCGGCAACGGTGCCAAAAACTTGATGAGCCCAAAGGGTATCTACCGCAAGTGCACGGGTCGTCCAAGTAATAATGGGATTTTGAGTCCCGAGTTATCGTCCCTCAGAGAAGTTGTTAGCCTAATTAACTACCGGTTACTTTTATCCTAAGTATATCCTAGCAAATTTATGAATTTTCAAAGGTGATCAACTAATCTAGAATTGAAAATACCAAAAGCAATAAATTAATAAAACTATAAAATAAAGTAACTAAAACCGAGCTCAGAGTACTTACAAAGCTCCAAGCAATCGAAAATCTGCAAAAGAAATTAAAACAGTTAAAACTGATTAACTAAATTAAAATAAAATGCAATTAAACACTAAAACTAATTAAACTAAAATTAAATAAGCTTAAAATAAAATGTAACTAAATTAAATCTAAGTTAAACTATGTAAACAAAGCAACTAAACCTAACAAATTAAATTGAAAGCAAATTAAACTAACAATGCATGAAACATAATTAATCTAAATTGAAATTAAACTAACATAAATTCCTAATACATAAATATAAAAGTAACTATTAATTAAGATTAAAAATTAAATTAACAACTAAAACATTTTATCCTACAACTAACCATTAACAACTAACCTAATCTTAGCAACTACTAAAAGCAAATAAAATAGTAAAATAGCCATAAACAATTAAAGGTTGCTGGCCAAACATGGCCTTAATCATGTGAAATACACCAAGTGGTCCCGAATGGACCACTGTTGCGTTGTCTTCCTCCCCAGCTCCCGCGTCTCCTGCTTCTGCCTTGCCAGCTGCTGCCGTGGCTGTCTCCAGGTGCAGGTACATTCCAGCTGGTCTGCTTCTGCCATGCTCCAGGCAGTATCTCCAGACGCCATCTGTGTTGCATCCAGGATTGCTGTGCATCAGCTTCTGTCCAGGTGCTGCTGCCCCTGCTCCCGGCAGTGTCTCCATTCTAAGCTTGCTGCATTTCCAGGTGCTGCAGATGCGCACCAGCTGCTGTTCTGCTTCTGTACTACACTGCTTCATCTCCCTTAATGCCCAGCTTTGCCCTCCATTTCCTGGTGCTGCTGGTCATGCCTTGCTCCTGTTTCAGATAACGTCAGCTGCAGCATTCACAAAACATGGTAGAACAGAGAGGGAAATAGGTCCCTGTCCACTGCAATCATTCATTCTAGCTTCTGTTCTGCATCAATTGGAAGCACCACTCAGCTATGCCAGTGTCCCGAGAGCTTGCTTTGGAAGCTAAATGAAGCTTGTGAACTAACGGATTAAAGAGGGCAAACACAATGAAAATGAAAGAAAACCGAGAGCTTGAATTGAAAGCTTGTAAAATTAATGGATTAATGAACAAAAACCAAACAAAAGGGAGAAACCGGGAAGATAGAATAGAAAATAAAGCAAAAGCATAAAAAGTGGATAGAAACCGAGAGCATAAAAATGGTTTTAAAGCCTATTGCAAAATAAACCGAAAACATAGAAAACCATTGAAACCGAGAGGAAGCAAACTAAAAAAATAAAATTGATGAATAGTAACAGTGAAAACCGAGAACTTGAAGATTGATTGAAATTTTATTGCAATAAATTTAACAACTAGTAAAGAAGAAGATGCAATGAACATTAACTAAATTGTAAAAGAAAAACAACTTAAAAAGAGTAGCTGGAAGAACAAAAGTAGTCTGCCGAATGGAAGCTAAGAAAAAAAAACTGAAGTGTACTATGCCGCCGCTCTAAAAATAAAACAAGGAGAAAAAAAAAACTATTCTAACCCTAAAAAATTACCTCCCTTTCAATGTCCATCTTTTTCTATTTATACTAACACTAGGGGTAAAATGGTAATTTTTACATCCTTGATGAGTTGACATTTTTTTGGCCACTTGTCTTCACACCATTGGCTCCTTGAAAAGATATGTCCATATCATCGGTCTTCTTGTCCAATTAGATGTGCTCGGTGTCATGACTCGTTTTGTCCGCGTGGCTCAATCTCTATTTTAGCCCAATTTCGGTCCATTTTCTACCGAAATCTTCAAAATTCATCCGGATTTGATTTATCTGCAAACATGAGGATTTTAATTAAATAAAGGGGATAATTAACAAAATAAATTGGGGATTTAAATAAATAATTAGGAAATTAAGTACAAATAATTCTAAAAATATAGAATTATCAATCATCAATAAACACGATTACAAATCGATCCAAATACTGGTGGAATACCTCATTCATCAACGACATAAAAGTTGCGGGAGCATTCATCAACCCGAATGGCATAACCATAAACTCATAATGTCTATACCAGGTGTGAAAAGCTGTCTTGGGTACATCTTCACTCCGTATCTTCAACTGATGGTACCCAAATCTCATATCTATCTTAGAAAAGACCTGCGCTCCCCTAAGTTGATCCAACAAGTTATTGATGCATGGAAGGGGATATTTATTCTTGATGGTGGCCTTATTTAATAACCGGTAATCTATACACAATCGGAGGCTCCCATCTTTCTTCCTTACAAACAGAACTGGTGCTTCCTAAGGTGAGACGCTCGGCCTGATGAACCCCTCCTCCAACAACTCTTGTAACTGTTTCCTTAGTTCTTTCAACTCAACTTGAGCCATTCTGTACGGTGGCTTGGATATCGGCTCTGTACCAGGTGCCAAGTCTATACCAAACTCCATCTCCCTATCTGGAGGTAACCTTGGTAACTTATCCGAAAAGACATCTGGAAATTCCCTAACCACTGGAATATCTCCCAATTTTGGATGTGTCTTATCCATCTCAATCACATAAGCGATGAACCCTTCACATTATTCTTTCCACCATTAGTAATAATAAATCATCACATCAACATATATTATTGTAAATTAGATTCATGTCTAAATTATCATGTAACTAGATTATACCCTTGTTAATTGCATTAACATATCATTTCTTTTCATTTCACTAATTTTACAACAAGATTGTCTATCTTTGGAAACATCAAAGTTTTTGCATGACAATCCATAACAACATGATTGGCAGCCAACCAATCCATTCCTAGGATCACATCAAAATCACTCATATTTAATAAAATTAAATCGGCTGCCATTTCTTTACCTCCTATCCTTATCTTACAATCTCTATATACATGCTCAGTCAACTGACTATCATTCATAGGGGTAGATATCATCAACATTTTATCTAGCAGTGTGGGTTCTACATGCTTTAACAACTCACATGCAAAGGATGGTGATACAAAAGAATGCGTGGCACCAAGATCAAACAGTACATATGCTTCTACATCAAAGATTTGGATGGTACCTTTTACCACATCCGAAGATTGATCCGTAGTGTCCTGGTCCAGTACGTGCACTAGTCCTCTGCTCACACCCACTACCTGCTTCCCCTTTTCCTCAGCTGTAGCCCTCCTCCTCGGAGCAACTATATCAACTGGAGCTCTCTCTAGCTCCTTGCCCTTCTGTAGGGCTCTCTCTGTCATCTATGGGCAATCTCTGATTATGTGCCCAGGTTTCCCACATCTGAAGCATACTACTTGAGGTCCATAGCATGGTCGAGTTCCATGGTACCTACCACACTTGCCGCATTGCTCTGTAGTAGGTCGTGGCCCTCCAATCATGATTCCTTTACTGGAGCTATGACCGGATACATGGGAGTATTAACTGTCCTCTCCCGGATCTCCTCGATCCTTGGCCTCTTCCCAGCAAACCTCTTGCTTCCCTTATAACTGAAGCCTCTATCCATCACTGGTCTTTTCTTATCTCTGTCCCTCATCTTACCAACCTTTCCAAACTCTGAGGTGATCCTGTCGACATCTTGCTCACACAATTGTGCCCTGTGCACTGCCCCCTCATAGGTCGGTATATCCAAAGGAACTAACCTGGACCTGATGGTTGGTCTTAGTCCAACCACAAACTTCTGGGTTTTCTCGGCCTCATTACTCATCGTATTGGGATCATACCTGCCCAGGGAGATAAAAGTCATCTCATACTCATCCACAGTCTTACTCCCTTGGGTCAGCCCCAAAAATGCCATTTTCATCTTTCTCTGTGTAGTATCCAGAACATACTGTCTTCGGAAGGCCTTCAAAAATATATCTCAGCTGATCTCTGTATATCGGGCTCTCAGAATAGGCATGGTGGACTTCTACTAATGTTCTACTGATCCCTTCAGCATAAACACGACAAACATTACCATCTTGGTAGTAGTGCACTCAAAGAACCCATACAACTTCTCGATCTCATTTATCCAATCTTCCGCAGCCACTGGGTCCTTAACTCCACTGAAAGACAGTGGTCCAAACTTTTGGAACTGCTGCAGTCTATCCAAATCACATCCATATCCCCAACCTCTACTGCTTGGTGTAGCAACCGACGTAGGCACATCCTGTGTGGGTGGGGTATCTGTTGTCTGAGGTCTCTGGGCTGATCGTGCCCGTGTCTCAGGAGCTGCCGCCTGCTCGGCATCACCCTGTGTAGCGGGACTCTGTCTATCGCCAACTCCAGGTAAGGATTGGGTGACCAACTCCAATATCATCTCAATGCTCCGCTCAATCCTCGTGAAGTGAGCCTCAGTACTCTCGAGCCTCTCCTCTGGACCCTATGGAGCATGCTCAACCTCAACCTCCACCTTAATATCATCTTGAGCCTCGTGTGTTTCTGGCTCAACATTACCCCCAAGCCTACCTCTACGGCTTCGAGCCTGCGCTTTCATCCCTCTACCGCGATTAGTATTAGGCATATTGTTTCACTTCCCTACATACACATAAAATTCTTAGTCAACCCATCGACACACACACAATTTGTATCTGAACAAGTACAATAACATGGGGATGTAATTTTCTAACTTATTAACTATTTTAGACATCGACACACATCAGACCAATCAAGCTCTGATACCAACTTTTGTCACGACCCTCAACTTACCTAATTCAACATAAATTTTTTGCATTTCATGCATTATTCATTACGTGTTCTTACCTTATCACGATCGTGATCAGCTACACACTCAATGGTTGGGCTGTGTGTCAATGTCTACCTCATCCATCCATAACATTTTAATTTGCAACATAAATTTTAGAAGTAAACACTTTTATAGATACATCAGAGTTACTGTTTACCAGTGTTTACATTGCTTTACATCCCCAATGTTTACATACAAAATGCTATTATGCTATGTCTAGTTTAGATACAAAAATACTTCAAGTGTGTATACCTTACGTGATGGGATGCAGCAGATACCAAAAGGGAAAGCCTCCAGTCATGCTCTAATCTATACTCAAATCTCTGTAGAGAGGGAAAAATAAGGGGGTGAGCAAACCACACGCTCAGTAAGGCAATCATGCGAATAGGTAGATACTACACTATCTACGTGATCGTGATGCCATGCTCAAAAGCATTTAGTTCATCATTTTATCTCAAAACATGAGTGTATGATTTGTGTTAATGGTATGCAAAGCAATTCATGCTATTTAATTTAGTGCATAAAACTCATTCAAAGCATGGCATTAACCATCATGCATATTTTATAAGTAAAGCATGGCATTAATCATCATGCATATTTTATAAGTAAAGCATGGCATTAATCATCATGCATATTTCTCAAGCAAAGCGTGGCATTAAACATCATGCATCAGTGCACTTTAAAACCATTAACATACTTTCATCTCAAACCATTCAATTCTAGTTAGGATTCGGTCCCTCCCTCGGACTATCCTGACCCACAAAACATTTCAAACATGGATTGATTCATAAAGCAATAGACATGTGAGATAGGCAATTCAATAAGGGAAATATCCTTAAGGACTATGGCCATATCCTGTGATACCGGCTATACGGATCAGGTGTGCTGGTTATCACCACTATCTACTTCCACACGGGAGGTAGGTCACGTCCAGCCCGTCGGTCCATAGCAGATCTCGTCCGAAGATGGCATATCACGATCTCAACATGGTACATTGTACTCCATGCTACCTGCACGGTACAGCATACTCCGTGGACCCAATCAACACATCATATCACGCCACATCTCAAAACGCACGTATGAGCCTGTTTAATCGGTACGACCTCTTATCTACCTGAAGCTCCTAACACGGCTATCAACATGTCAAAATAAAGCACGTGCAAGCCTATTTAATCGGTGTGACACCCAGTCTACCTGAAGCTCCAAGCACGACAAGTAAGGTGGGCATCTAATGCGAGCTATGCTCTAGCACCATGCCAAAACTAGTATAAAACTCCATGTGAAAACTAGTGCGAGCTAAGCTCCAGCACTCATGTGTATAAAACACATCAAATCTCGTGCGAGTCATACTTTAGCACGCTTTTATTCTCACGAAAACAATGTAGATGGCTCAAATTCTTTGCAAAGTATGGTTAACAAACCAAAACATTTCATTTCTTTTGTAATTCATTTAAAATGTTAGCCAACCCACCAATCACTTGCTAAAAGCAATAAAACATGATTTTCAAAAGCATTATGCTTTTGTTTTCATGCACATTTCTCAAACACCCAACTTTTACCCTTCAATCACCCAATATCATTTCCTAATATCTCATGCATTCTAGCAAAACATTTAAGCGCCCAAATTGCGCACAGATATCTCTAAGAGTCCATAGAATTCTCTTACCTCGATTTACTTGAGTGCGACTCTCATCCTCTTAGTTTCTTGCATTCTTGGCTCGCCTTCCTCCGGTGTATCCTTGGGAGCTGCAATTTATTCATCCAAACCACTTGAGTTAATATTGTTAACTCATTTTTTGACCTCACTAGTCAATGTAACTCCTTCATGCATTTTACAATGCTTTAATCCACATTTTACCCCTTTTTGGTAAACCTCACAATTTATTCACTAACAACATCTTAAAATCATACTCATAATACTATTATCACTTCGAGATACCCCATTTATCATTAATCTCAACACATTTCACTTTCTCACACTAGACCATTTCTAGGTCATGGTGGATTCATTCTATTCTAGGTAGTTTCTACCATTTCCATGCATACCAAATCATTCCCCACATCAATATCCAAACAATGTACTTGAATATTTGCATTAGAAACTCACCTAATTTGTTTTCCTCTTTGCTCCAAATGAAAATGTACCTTGATCCTTCAATCTAACTAGTGGGGAAATGCCTCCAAACTATGTTGTTCTTCTCTTTGATGTGACCAACTTTGCCTCTAATAGCTCTCCCTAAAAAATTACTGAAAATGTGTGGAATTAGGAGTGAGAAGCTAGGTTTTAGGTTGGGAATGGAAAAGATTGGTTTTGTCTCAAAAAATTACAAATCCAACTGCTCCATATTTATAGAATTTGCTTGATGAGATCGATCTGCATTGGGTAGAGATCGATCTGGTCCTCTTAAAATCCCTCTTTTTCACGACATTTGAAGGTAGGAGATCGATCTGTCGAGGCTTGAGATCAATCTGCTTCAAACAGAAGGTTAAGGAGATCGATTTGGCCTTGGGGAAGATCATTCTGCATTTTACAGAAGGTTCAGAAGATCGATCTGGTCTTAGGGGAGATCGATCTGTATTTTACAGAATTCTTAGGAGATCGATCTGGCTCCGTTGGAGATCGATCTGTCCTGTTCCATAGCTTAGGATAAGAGCATTTTGGCTCTTCCAGATCGATCTCTTATCCTATGAGATCGATCTGGCCTTCATATTTCTAGATTTTCTACAGTTTTTCTACCGCAACTCCTACCAAACTTCATACATTTTGTTGCCATTATCATTTTCTCATCCAATCATCTTTGAGACTTGAAAATGGCATCCATTAATACTTCATACACGTTAAAACTTGTGTAGAATCTTTATATAGCCAATGGTCCATGATATACACCAAATGGAAGTGCACAACTTAGGCAAATCTTCCTTCCATTTTACCACACTACTCGTATTCTATTCTACTCACATTCCTCACATGTTTAAGTTCATATCTTCATATTCATTTATAATGTAACTTGTACGTACAATCACAACTCTTATTACAAGTGTGTACATAATCTTATGGACTTACATCACATATACTTCACTTATGAATTCATAGTATAACTCCATTTACATTTTTATGTGCATATATACAATTATACATATACAGGGTCTCACAATGGGTCAGTCCTACCCTTCGGCTCATCTCAATCATCTTCATCATCTTCCTCATCATATCACTTATACTCACGGTACAACATACTCCATGTGTCATCTATGCGATACTCGTACTCGCTTGCACACAGCACAGTACATAGTATTCCCTGGACAACTACACGGTACAGCGTACGCCCGTGGACCTAGTCCATCCACCCTACACCGATGGACCCATCATCCTCAACCATGTCTCATATACCAGGCGAGCAACATCAGCATGACACATAATCTCCGCAAGGCTCCAGCGTGGTATCTTTAAGTGCGAGCAACTGCTTCTAGCATTGTATCATCTTAAAAATCATTGTGCGAGCTAGGCTCCAGCACATTATCATCATCATAAAACCACGTGCGAGCTACGCTCCAGCACAGTTTGTCAAGTCATGAAAACATATGCGAGTAAAACTCCAGCATAGTTAAAATCATCAAAGCAGGTGTGAGCTAAGACTCTAACACCAATACATATCTCAAATCTGATAGGTAGCTATTTTCTCTTTTAAAAACTCAAATCATGTTTATTAGCGTGGCATGTCGTTCCATGCTAAACATGTAAAACTAGCCAGCCTATCCATCATCATTTCTCATTCACGAAAATAACATGAAGTTGTAAAAACATTAAAAACATACATGTCATGCTGTTTTTTCCTTCCCACATCCCATTTTCACAATATATATATATACCATAATACATTTCATAATTTCATATCACTTCATGGCTCAATAGCTACACATGGTATCATTAGCTTCATAACTATTGAAATCGCTGTAAAATATGTATGCATATCTCTATGACTAACATACACTCCCTTACCTCGACTAACCCTTGTATTTCCGTCGTCTCGTTAGCTCCGTTCGCGATCCAAGTTTATCGAGTCTCAACGTATTCCAATCTACATGCATAAATCATTAAGTCATTTTCCTCTTCTTCTTCTAAACATCTACATTGTCATTTACTTACTTACTCATGCTTTCACAAACCTTTTTATCATACTTCACCTTAATATTTCTTTGTAAATCCATCTAAAACCATTCACTCAACACCACTAATATCATAGTGTTCCACGATTATCACAATAGCAAACTCAATCTATTGTTCTTCTAGACATATTTTGGTCAAGTGAGTTCTAAGCATTCTAGCCATATCTTACTAACATAATATACATCCATCAACTCCTAAAATCACTTAAAACATCATGCTTGGAGTTGAGAGTTTTGAAGACTTACCCAACTTAGCTTTTTCCTTGGTAAAACTTGTGGCAGTCTATTCTCCTCCTCTTGATCAAACTAATATGTGATTTTTGGGTATGTTGTTCCCCTTACTTCAAGGAACAACTTCCCCTTCTTGAGCTTATTCTAAATTTGGCTGGAATGTAATGATATTTAGAGTGAGAAAGCTTGATTATTTGAGAGAAAAGGATAGGTGCGGGTTTAGTAGAAAGAAAGTCTAATTTTCAGTCCAATCCCATGCTCTTTTTATAGATGCAGAGACATGAGATCGATCTGATCCCTTGTGGAGATCGATCTCTGCATGGTTTGGTAGTCCTTTTTCTTGACATAACTACTACCAGATCGATCTGCTCTTTATGATGAGATCGATTTGTTACAAGCAGAATTCTCTTGAGGATCAATCTGTTAGTAAGAGGGAGATCGATCTGCTTCAACCCGAAACACTTGGAGATCGATCTGTTCCTTGTGAGAGATCGATCTCTTCTAGACAGAAGCTTAAGGAGATCGATCTGCCTTGTTCCAATGGACCGATGCTTGACATTCCGTGAGAAGAGATCGATCTCTCCTTCATGGGAGATCGATCTGCTCCTCCCCTGCACCCCTATTACTGCAATTCTCTGTAGATTTTCCAATGTGCAATTCATCCTTAATTGCCTAATACCTCATTTCACATACCGTACACAACCAACGTATAATAGTGTCTATTCCATATAATTTATATGCAATAAAACTTGTCCACACAACTTGAAATCATGAATTGTATATTAAATTTCACAATCTCTACATCATTTATTGTCTATACACATGTAACAATGTGCACATACATCATAGCTTCATACAAAGTACATGTGAAACTACATGCGTTACAGTAAACTATAGTGGTTTCCGTCTCTTATCGGTGTAGCTCATCTGTCTGCTCTGAGCTGTTCGCAATCTCTCACATATCAACTGAACATCCTCAGAGGTTTGTGTGACCAAATTAGGAGCAAATATCTTTCGATCACCCACTTCTTCTCATCCAATAAGGGAACGACATCTGTGGCCATATAAAACCTCATACGGTGTCATCCCGATACTCGAATGATAACTATTGTTGTAGGCGAATTCGGTTAGTGGCAAAGGATCATCCCAAAAGCCTCTAAAATCCAGCACACATGCTCTCAACGTATCTTTTAGAGTTTGTATAGTCCTTTTTGACTGACCGTCTGTCTGAGGATGGAAAGTTGTGCTCAAACTCAACTGGGTTCTCATGGCTTCCTGAAAATGTTCCCAGAAGTGAGAAGTGAAGCGAAAATCCCTATTAGAAATAATGCTCACCGGAACACCATGTAGCCTCACTATCTTGCGTACATATAACTCTGTCAATATACTCAGAGTATCGGTAGCTCTCATAGCTGGGAAGTGGGCTAACTTAGTTAATCTATCCACAATCGCCTAAATAGCATCATGATTCCTGCAGGTCCTCGGTAAACCCATCATGAAATCCATGGTGATCTCCTCTTATTTCCATGTTGGTATAGGTAGAGACTACAATAACCCTGTAAGCTTCTAATGCTTTACCTTCACCTGCTGACAAACGAGACATCTCGCCACATACTATGCCATATCCTTCTTCATGCCTGACCATCAATACACCTTCTAGAGATTCGGATACATTTTGTTACTCTTCGGATGTAATGTGTACCACGACGAATGAGCTTTCGATAAAATTAATGTCCTGAGCTCTGGGCCATTAGGAACACATATCCTCCTTTGAACCTCAATAGTCCATCAATACTCAACTCAAAAGTCGTACATATACCCATCTGAATCTGACTAGTCATATCGATACACTATCGATCAACATGTTGAGCCTGTCAGATTTTGTCTATTAAATTTGGTTCCAATCATAGGATAGCTATCACACAGTCAGTATCCATGTCAGGAAGAGCTACAGTCAAATTGAGGCTAGCGAACTGCTCCAACAGCTCGTGTTCCTGAACCATCATATATGATACCATCCTAAGGTTCTTCCTACTCAAAGTATCAGCTACAGCCTTAGCCTTACCTGGATGATAAAGTATCTCACAATCATAATCCTTCAGAAGCTCTAGCCATCTTCTTTGTCTCATATTCAGCTCCTTTTGCGAGAACAGATACTTGAGGCTCTTGTGATCAGTAAATATTTGAAACTTCTCACCATATAAATAGTAGTGCCATATCTTCAGTGCAAACACTATGGCAGCCAAATCTAAATTATGGGTCAGATAGTTCTTCTCATGGTCCTTTAACTGTCAAGATCCATAAGCAACTACCTTTTCATCATGCATCAATACACAACTCAGTCCCTAATGTGAAGTATTTGTATATACAGAAAAACCTCCTGAGCTGGTAAGAATTGTGAGAATCGGAGTTGTGGTTAATCAATGCTTCAACTCCTTAAAACTCTTCTCACAATCATCATCCCACACAAATGCAACATTCTTCCGAGTGAGACGAGTCAACAGAGCAGCTAACTTCAAAAATCCCTCCACAAACCTTCTATAATATCCAGCTAAACCAAGAAAACATATGATCTCAGTAACTGTCCTGGGTTGTTCCCACTAAACTACAGCCTCAATCTTGGATGAATCTATTGACACTCCATCCCTCGATACAACATGGCCTAGAAATGAAATTTGTTGTAGCCAAAAGTCACACTTACTGAGTTTAGCATATAACTTCTTCTCTCGGAGGGTCTATAAAACAATCCTCAGGTGCTGCTCGTGCTCTTCCTTGGATTTCGAATATACCAAGATGTCATCGATAAAAACGATAACAAATCTATCTAAGTATGGCTTGAACACATCATTCATCAAAGCCATAAAAGCTACGGGGGCATTCGTCAATCCGAATGGCATAACCAAGAACTCATAGTGGCCATATTGGGTCCGAAATGCGATCTTAGTTACATCCTCCCTTTGAATCCTCAACTGATGATACCCAGACCTCTGATCTATCTTAGAAAAGACATGTGCTCCCTGAAGTTGATCTAATAAATCACCTATGCGTGGAAGGGATACTTATTCTCGATGGTAGCCTTATTCAACAATCTGTAATCAATATACAATCGAAGGCTTCCATTGATAATTCTATTAAAATAGAATTATTTGTATTTAATTTCTTAATTAATTATTTTAATCTCCATATTATTTTATTAATTATCCCCTCAATTTAATTAAAATTCTCATGTTTGCAGATAAATTAAATCCAGATGAATTTCAGTTATTTCAGTAAAAATGGACTAAAAAGGGCTAAAAGGAACTGGACCACTACCATTACGCAGCATGAGTCATCATTCTTCTGGACACGTGTGACGTCGAATGTCCATATTTTATTCACCTCCAAAGGAAAAGATCAACGGACACCGTGCCCATCTCATGGAATACACAAGCCCAGCCACATTGCACATCCAGCTGGACAAGAAGACAAATGACGTGAAAATATCTTCTCTAAAGTGAATGAATGAAGACAAGTGGCCAAACAATGCCAACTCATCTAGGATTGAAAATTACCTTTGTACCCTCAATTTTGTGTATAAATAGAAAATGATGAGGCAATTGGAAACCAAGTAGTTTTAGAATAGTTTTTAGAATTTTTAGGTTAAAGTTTTATTGCTAGGTTTTAGGTTTATTTTTCACTAGTTTTCCTTAGCTTTTCACATAGGTTGGTTGGTGGCAGCCACCATTACCTCTTGATTTTGCAAGTTTCTATTTTACTACTGTTTATGGCATACTTAAAATTTCTTCAATGAAAACAATTTCTTTTGGTCTTTCTTTAATCTCGGTTTCACCTCTTTATTTTATGTTAGTTTTCTTCTTTTTAGTTACTCATTTATGTTCTTACGTTGATGGTTGGTATTGGCAGCCATATTGTTCAATCTGTTGCCCCTGGTTATATTACATTTTCCAGTTCTTTAGTTTCATCATGTCGTCCGCGATGGTTTTGAAGGAAGGAGGCTAAGTGACACAGCCATTCTTCCCCACTCTTTACTTCCTTGCACATGTCTTTAAAAACCTTTTAAATTCTATTTTAGTTTCAAATTACATAGCAAAGTTCTTCAAACTCATTTCCTTGTAGTTTTCCTCCATTGATTTACTTTAAGCTTACATTATGCATATTCGGTTTTGGGTTTAATTTCTTTATTGGTTTTCAGAAGCTACTGGTTCAAGGAGTGCAAAGGCCATTGATTATGGAGGTCCGAGGCAGAAGACGTTCCTGGTGGCTTCCCGATTGCTTTGCTCACCTGTGTTCTGTGTTTGGTAAGTCTGGGTAGCTGTGAACGTGTTGGCTGGTGCTGAAGCTGGCGGGACTGCTACCATTCGGTGCAAAATAGAAGCTGGAGTGCATAGTTGCAGTGGACAGAGGCCACATTCATTCTCTGTTCTGCTCTGTTTGCAGTTTATGTTACTGTTCATTGTAATTTCTCTTTTTATGTTGCATTATTCCATTTGTTGTTGATGTTTCGGGTTCTGCTGGTGTTCTTTTCAGGTTGTTTATCATTTGTTTATTGGTGTTAGGAAGTGGAGTTTAAAGCTCTTTAATGTTTCCTCAACTCTCGGTCTGCAGCTGAAGCAGATGCATGGCGACGTGGGTGGCAGATGATGTGCATGGATGGCTTACTGCTGGACTGAAGCTGGTGAAAGGCTTGGGCAGTGAAGAGTTATGTGCTGGCAAGAACACATTCGTCGTGGCACTGGACAGCTGGCGACAGTAACCTTAATTTTTTCATCATTTCTGCTTCAATTTTTCTTTGTTTTCAGTTTCTTTAATACTGTTACAGCTTTATGTTAACCTCTGTTGCTAAATACCTTAGTTTATGCTTTTTGTTTGATCTTTAGCTGTCTTCGATTCTGCATTACTGGCTAGAATCTGGGTTGAGCGAGACCTGTGCAAGTGATTGTGTGAAGGGTTGGTTCGTGCTGAGCAGTTGCAGGACGTGGTGACTGAAGCTGCAACGAGCGTTGCTAAATATGTGCTACAGGCTGGAGTAGTGTGAAGGGTTTAGGGTTTTCAATTTCTTTAATACTGTTATAGCTTTATGTTGACCTCTGTTGCTAAATACCTTAGTTTATGCTTTTTGTTTGATCTTTAGCTATCTTCGATTCTACATTGCTTGCTAGAATCTGGGTTGAGCGAGGCCTGTGCAAGTGATTGTGTGAAGGGTTGGTTCGTGCTGAGCAACTACAAGACGTGGTGACTGAAGCTGCAACGAGCGTTGCTGAATGTGTGCTGCAGGCTGAAGTAGTGCAGAGCTGGTCATGGCTGAGGTACAGTAGGTGGTGCTGGATCTGCCTGTACTGCTGTGTGAAGATGCTCCCCTGGTGTTCTGTTGTTGTTACGGGAATTGAAGGTGTGTGTGAGCTTACAGTGTAAAGCAGGTGCAAGGCGATAGTACAATACAGAAGACAACATTTCTGTGCAGAAGTGTGTTGCGACATTGTTAGCAGAACAGTACATGGCCGAGCATTGATAGTTGGTTTTGTAGTTTTATTCGCAAATGGCTTAAGAGTTTATTATTGATAGTTTAGTAGTATTTTAATTTAGAACACTTTTTAATTATTTTAGGTAACATTTTAATATTTAATTAATTTTCTTATATTAAAGGTTATTAGATTTAATAGTTTTAGATTTTAGTCTAGATTAAATTTTAGTTTTTTTTATGAAATTGAATTTTAATTTAATTATTTTCATGCATATATTTAGGATTTAATGCATCAATTAGAGTAGATTTTATTTGTATTTTAAGTATTTTATTAAGTTAGTAATTAATCATAGCTTGATATAATTTCGGTTACCAATTTAAGCATTTAGGCTTAAAAGTTAGATTTAGGAATTTTTAGAATTTTTTTTTTATTTTTTAAACCTTAGGATTAGCTTACTTTGCATTTTTATTTTTGTTAATTAATTAGATTAAGTACATACAAATTTTATTTTCATATTAGGATTTTTTTAGTTTTAATCTATTTATTTTCATTTCCTTATTTTCTTATATGCATCTTTAATCCATTTATCTTAATTAATTCTAGTTTCAGTCTTTTTATTCTGCAGATTATCGTTTTCACTTGCTTGGAGCTTTGTAAGTAATTTTTGCTCTATTTATTTATAATTTTCATTATTTTTATTGTTTTACAGTATTTTCAATGCAAACCTTGTAGATCACCCTCTTAATATTCATAATTTGCTAGGATATACTTAGGGTAAAATTAACTAGTACTTAGTTAGACTAACTGTATTCTATGTGGGACAATAATCTGGGACTCAATTCCTGTTATTACTTGCACGACCCGTGCACTTACGGTTTACATGTTTAGGTCACTTAGAACGTCGCGTAACATCCATTATTCTTCTTCACAAATAAAACTGGTGCTCCTTAAGGCGAAACACTCAGTCTAACAAACACATTATCCAACAACTCCTGTAACTGCTTCTTTAGCTCTTCTAACTCAACCAGAGTCATTCGGTACAGTGGTTTGGATATCGGCTCGGTACCAGATACTAATTTATACAAAACTTCATCTCTCTGCTTGGTGGTAACCCTGGTAGATCATCCGAAAAGACATCAGGAAACTCCCTGACTACTAAAATATCTATCAACTTTAGAGTGCCTTATCTGTATCAACCACGTATGCAATAAGACCTTCAAAACATTATCCATATCGTTAGTACCCAGTTTAATCCTTTCTATTGCAACAACTATACTTTTCCATTTACAAGTACTACATTATTTCATTCCTTTGTAGTAAATTTCACAATACACTTTTCGAGGGTAGAAAACATTACCGTTTTAGCATAACAATCTAAAACAGCATGGTTTACCGACAACCAATCCATTCCCAATATTACATCAAAGTCACTCATGTTCAGCAATATAAGATCAGCTGACATATTTTTTCTCCTACTTTTAGCTTACAACCTCTACATACATGCTCGACTAGCTGACTATTATTCAAAGGTGTACTAATCAGATCATCCTACTTAAAGGTGTAAACTTCACATATTTCAATAACTTATATGCAAATTAGGGCGATACAAATGAATGCGTGGCACCAAGGTCGAACAAAGCAAATGCTTTAAGATCAAAAATTAGGATAGCACCTTTAATCACATCTGCTGAAGCATCTGCAATGTCCTAGTCTAATGCATGTACTCGTCATCGACCAACCACCTGCTTCCCTTTCTCCTCAGCTGTGGCTCTCCTTCTCGGAGTAGAGGCATCAACAGGAGCTCTCTCTAGCTCTTTGCCCTTCTGTGGGGCAGTCTATATCCACTCTGGGCAAGCCCTCGCGATATGTCCTGGCTTACCAAATCTAAAACACACTCTGATAGCCATCGGACAAGGCCGGTTTCCATGATACCTGCCACATCTACTACATTGCTCGATAGTAGGTTGCTGCCCTCCAATAACTATACCTCTAGCTGAAGCTGGCTAGATACACATGAGGCTTAACAGTCCTCTCCCGTATCTTCTCGATTTACAACCTCTTCCCAAACAGTCCCCTTCCTCCTCGATAATCGAACCGTCTATCACTTGTCGGTCTCTTCCTATCTCTATCTCTGACTCTGTCAACCTTCCTAAACTCAGAGGCATTTCTCTCATAATCCTGCTCACATAATTGCGCCCTGCGCACTGCCTCCTCATATGAAGGAATGTTTAGTGGAACCAATCTAGATCGTATCGCCCGTCTCAGTCCATCTACAAACCTTCTGACCTTCTTGGTCTCATTAATCATCGTGTCAGGGTCGTACCTTCCCATGGACATAAACCTCGTCTCGTACTCATCAACTGATCAGTTCCTCTGGATCAACCCCAAAATTTTCATCTGCAGCTTTCGCTGCGCTGTATCTGGAACATACTGCCTCCTAAAGGCATCCAGAAAGATCTCCCAATTGATCTTAAAATGCCAGGCTCTCAATATCGATCTGGTGGACTTCCACCAATGCTCTGTCGCTCCCTTCAACATGAACGCGGTAAAAACGACCATGTCTGTCGTTGTGCATTGAAAGAACACGTATAACTTCTTCATTGATAATTCTAAAAAAATAGAGTTATTTATACTTAATTTCTTAATTAACTATTTTAATCTCCATATTATTTTATTAATCATCCCCTCATTTTAATTAAAATTCTCATGTTTGCAGATAAATTAAATCTAGATGAATTTCAGTCATTTCATTAGAAAATGGACTGAAAATGAGCTAAAAAGGATATTGGACCACTACCATTTCGTCTTGTAGCATGAGTCACCATTCTTCTTGACACATGTGATGCCAAGTGTCCATATTTTATTCACCTTTGAAGGATAAGATCAAAAGACGCCTTGGCCACCTCATGGAAGACACAAGTCATGCCACTTTGCACATCCAAGTGGACAAAAAGACAAATGACATGGAAATATCTTCTCTAGAAGATAATGGTGTGAAGACAAGTGGCCAAATAATGCCAACTCATCTATGATTAAATTTTCCCTTTGTACCCCCATTTTAATGTGTATAAAAAGAAAAAGATGAGACAACTTTAGAGAATAGTTTTTAGAGCTTTTTTTTTTAGGTTAGCTACTAGGTTTCTTTTAGGTTAGTTTTATATTTCTTTGATTTTTTATTATTATTATTGTTCTTACGTTGTGAATGAAGGAGGCTAGGGTGACAACGACCGTTCTTCACATTTTCTTTCTAGAATTCTTCTTTGTTGATTTATTTTAGATTAGGAGTAGTTTAAAGAGGAAAAACGGTTGGTGACAGCAGCCGCCTGCTCCAAAACATTGTTGCATTGTTTTTTACTTATTCTTAGTTTCGATTTCTTCCTTCGAACTGCTTAAGATTTAGACTTCCATTAAAACACTTCCTTTCATGTTTTAGAGTAATGTAGAGATGGTTTAGATCAGATTTAGAAAGCTTTTAATTTCAGCGTTGCTTAAACAATTCAATTTATCGAGATTTTAGATTTTTGTTCTCAATAAGATTTATGTTCCGTTTTGATTCTGTTTCTATTAATTTTCTGCAATATTTTTTTATGTTTTTTGCTTCTTCTATTTTAGGTTAGTTTTCAAATGTTACAAAATCAGTTTTTGATCTTTTCTAGGTGAGATAGCTTAGTTTTCACCTCTATTTCCATCTTGGTTTGTTGTCATCTTTGTGCTATCTTCTTTACCTATAGCGTTTCTGGATGTTATATTGGACTGGAGTAGCGCAAGGAGGCTACTGCTGCAGAGGCGCTGAAGATAGCTGCATCTGCTACGTGCTGGACAGTTGAAGCAGTGCATGGTGTAGCTGCGTTTTATGCTGCTCTGTTTTGGGTTCAAGAGGCATAGCTGAGGTGTGAATGGACTAAGGCTTAACATTGTTGCCAATGTTGCCTTATTGTTCGGTGTCTGATGTTGCTTGGTTAGGTCGAGACAGTGCTGGGCAAAGCAAAGCTGTAGTGCTGCTGTACTGCAGTGATTGTAGGGCTGGTGCTATTCTATGTCGTTGCAGCAGGACATGGCATATGAAGCTAGTGGATGCATCTGTACTGCTAGTGTGTGTTGGGTTGCTTGTACTGGACTGAAGCATAACTTCTGCTTGTGCTATGGCAGTAAGCTAGAACTGGTATTAACAGCAAAGCAGGAGGTGGTGAGGCAGGGAATGCTGGTGCTGCATGTTGAAGGCCACGATTTTTGCATTAATATACTTCAGTTTTACTGTTTCATTAGTTTGGTGTTTTAATATTTTAATAGTTTAAATATAATTTCGGGTTTCTTTAACTAGAATTAGTGTTAGGTATTTAGTTATTAAATTTTTTATTTATGTTTCAATTAGGGGCATTGCATTAGTAAATAGAAATTAGAAATTTTAGGGGAGTTTCTTTTCTTAATTGAAATTTTAATTTCATTATTTTCATGCATACAATTAGGATTTAGTTGATTTTCATTTTAGGAAACAGTTTATTGATTTGAGTATATACTAGTATGATTTTAATGTTAACAAAATATTAGTATAGTGCTTATGTATTGCATTTAGAGTTAGTTTAGGGGTAGAATCATTTTATGCATCTTTAGGATAGTTTTCATTTTAAATTTTCAAATCCTAAAAATATTTTATTTCTCACGCATCATTTAGAATATATTCTATTATTTATTTAGGTATTTTATTAATTTAGTATTATCTAGAGCTATATATAATTTAGGGTTACTCATTTAGGCATTTAGGGTTAAAGTTATACTCAGGGATCTTTAGAATTTTATTTCATTAAGACTCAGGTTAGATTATTTTGCATTTTTATTAAACACATGCAAATTTTATTTTCATATTAGGATTTTCTAGTTTTAATCTATTTATTTTTAATCTATATTTTCTTATATTTGCATATTTAGTCAATTTACACTAATTTATTCAAGTTTTAGTATTTTCTTTCTTTTGCAGATTCTCGCTTTTATTTTTCTTGGAGCTCTGTGAGTAATTTTTGCTCTATTTTGCTTTATTTTAGTATTTTTATTATTTTTCTTGCTTTCCAGTATTTTCAAATTAAACTTTGTAGATCACTCTTTTAATATTCATAATTTGCTAGGATATATTTAAGGTAAAAATTAACTGGTACTTAGTTAGGCTAACTGTGTTTCTCGATGGGACAATAATCTGGGACTCAGTTTCCTTTATTACTTGTGCAACCCATGCACTTGTGGTACACACATCTAGGAAAGACGCATCATCCAGCTCATTCACCCAGTCCTCTGCAACTACGAGGTCCTTTACTCTATTGAATGACGACGATCTTAACTTCTAAAACTGTCGTAACCTATCTAACTCGCAACCATACGCAATCCACTACTGCCCTGTCGTGGAGCAACAGAAGAAGGCTCATCCTGAACTAATGGGAGTGTAGAGTATCTGTACGTTGTGACATTTGTACAGGCTGTGCAGGCGTGTCAGGAACAGCTGCCTATCCAGAACTAGTAGTTTGTGCCGCTGGGGCCTGTCTGCCCTCAACTCTATGTACAGACTGAGTGAATAGCTCCATAATAGTCTTTATACTCTACTCTATCCTGGCAACACGTGCCTCAACACTCTCTGATCCTTCAGTGGGACCCTGCGGAGCATGATCAGATGAAGACTCATCTTGGCCCTCAAGCCTACCTCTAGAGCCTCTAGCCCGTGCTCTCGCCCCTCTACCACGGCTGGCATTAGTTATAATGGCTCAATTCCTGCATTCACAACCATTACTTAGTCAAATCTAATCTCGGAATACACATTTGTATCTAAACAAAGCACAGTAATATGTGGATGTAGACTTTCCTAACCACTAACATTGACTTACATCAGACCAACTCTACTCTGATATCACCTCTTTCACGACCTCCTTTACCTAAAATTACTACAAAGTTTTCGCTTTTTCTTTATGTCACGCCCTCCTACCACACGCGACTTTACCAAAAACCACAATAAATTTTTCACTTTTTACTTACCTTTATCTCCTCAACAGTTGGGCTGTGAATAGGCATTAGTCTCCTCATCCAGACATACCTTACCATTCTTTTTCGTATCATACATTCATGACATTTATATCATAAGTAAATTCGTATACTTAAATATAATTACATCATTACATCCCCCATATTAAAATCGTGTACATCACCGTGTTTATGCATTGTTCAGATACAAAATAGTCTGCATGTGTATACCTTTCGCTAGATGGGGAGTGGCAGATACCCTGGCCGACACGATCTACTGACAAGAATTTGTAAAGATGAGGGAAAATGAATGGGATGAGCTATCAACGCGCTCAGTAAAGAAATCAGGCAAGCAAGTAGACATCAAAACTATCTACTTGAAAATAGTGTTTTGCCTTTCCTTCTCTCAATTCAAAAGCATGTTTAAAATATATATAATATAGTACAGATTTAAAATCCCATGTACTAAATACATGCTGGTTTATCAATCAGAGGCATTCGTGCAAAACAGTGCATATTTAATCATTTAAGAATGTCTTTATATAAAATATGTCATTTACATTCAAAACACAGTAAATATGGCATTTCTCATCACAACACAAACAAATCAATCGGGTTTTGACCCATCCCTCAGGTCTACCCATATCATAAAACACATGTGATATATCATGTGAGACTTAGTGGCTAAATGCAATCTCTCCAGACTATGTAAGAGAGCCTCCCCACCGAACAGAGCCTCCCCGCCCACTCTGGCTTAAGGATGTTGGGCTTAAGGATCTTACCGTAAGAGAGCATCTCCGGACTATGTACATATCCTAACATGTGGTGAAATCCCAGGCAACACAGTACTCGTGCGCGGGTTATCACTGCTGTAACGGGAGGGGGGTCAGTCCATCACAACCGCCAGCTATCAACAACTCTCCTCCACAACTCCACAACACAAAACACGGTACAGTGTACTCCATGCCACACGCACAGTACAACGTACACTCGTGGGCCTATACATCATGGTCGGAGTGCCTGCCATAGGTCTTAGCCGCTCATACCATGGAAATACATCATAGTGGGGTGCCTGCCATAGGTTTTAGCCCTCATACTATGGAATAAATGCCACGTCTCTAAATCCACGTGAGAGCATCTCAACAGTGTGACACTCAGTCTACACGGAGGAAATCGTCACGGTTTTTCTAACATGTCTATATATCACGTAAAACTACAGTGCGCGTCTTGAGTGTGACTCACAGTCAACGCTTCGCCTCAAAGCACTGTATATGCATGTCAAAATATCAACACTAGTGCGAGTAAACCTCCAGCACTAGGTCATGCATAGTTCTCATTTCAAATCAAGTACGAGCAAATCGCTCAAGTACGATGTCATGTACAAATCATGAAGAATCGAGTGCGAGCAACGCTCCAGCCCTCTGTCATGCATCTCATGTAAAACTCGAGTACGAGCTAATCGCTCCAGCACTCTATCATGCACAAATCACATAAAAATTGAGTACGAGCAATGCTCCAGTACTCTATAATGCATGTCAAATAAATGCAGTGCGAGTAAACCTCCAGCACTAAGGTATGTGAAAAACATCTGAAACCAAGTGCGAGCTATGCTCCAGCACGATTGTTTCCACATAATTCGGTAGATGGCTCTTTAAAAATAGAGATGTTTAAAATCACTAAAATCAGCACTATAAAGTGTGTTTAGTTTACATCGACCTCAAAACATTAGCTCATCCACCTACTCTTCTGCTACACAGCAGTAAAAAAAAACCACTCAAAACATCATTTTCATGCTTTTTACAATTTTTCCCAAAGTTTCACTTTTTGCCTAACTAGGGGTAAAATCGTAATTTACCCATATCGGGTCCCTATAATATTATCAATTTTCTCTGACCCTCAAACAATTTCAGAGAATGTAAAATCCAACGAAAATATGCACAGATATCTCTAGCTACTTGCAAGAGTCTCCTACCTCGGATCACGTCGTGTGACCTCTCTTCCTCTGTGCTGTCTAATCTCGCAGTCCGGTCAACTCTCAATATGACTCTGGAGCTGCATTTAATCATTCACTGAGTTAATTACACTTTTCCTACTGTATTACACATTTAATACAGTTTATTTCAATTAAATTGGCCCGTTTACTCTTAATGGGCCTTAAACACTTTAATTGGGCCTTAATCCATATTAAGCCCCTTCATCAGGGTCTATCGACTCATTGGGCTTATCAATACCCATTGGGCTTTATTACAAGCTCTTTGGATAGCCCGTATATCATTTACGACATTTTATTCAATTTTTTGAATATAATTCACTAAATCTGAAATTTAATCCGAAATGCGTAAATTAAATCTTAAATACGCATAAATCACATAAATTGTCGTAAATGAGCTTTACTTACCCAAGATTGTACGATGGTACACAAATCGAAGTTCGATCGGGCTTCCGTTCAGAATTAATCGTCGAACTGCACAATTTCGTATATTTAACTCCGGGTCAATTTTCGATTAAATATAATTTAAATAAATTTATCGAAAATTAAATCGATCATTTTTGACCTCGTATCGACTTACCCGAAGTCCGGTGAAATCCCAAAAATTTTTCTTTTCCTTTTTCTTTCTTTTTCCTCTTTTTCCCCATTTCTCCTTGGCTGAATCGGTCCAGTCCGGTTCAGTTTAAAAGGTTCTACCCTGAACAGCCGACCAGTTCAGGGATGTTTTGGCCGTGCCGGCGTGGTCCGACCGGTTCTCCGGGAGCTACTGTTGCCGTTCGGTGCGCCACAGCCTGGGGAACTGTGAGATCTGAGAATTTCAGACATATTTAATGATGTAATAATAAATTGAAGTGTAATTTATTGAGCTAAGTGAATTATGAGAATTATAATTGGAGATTTATGTGTTAAGTATGTAAAATAAGCTTGATCCATGAGGACAGATCGATCTGGGAGAAGGAGAGATCGATCTGGTGAATTAAACATGACGAGGAAGGGGAAATTTGAGGAGCAGATCGATCTCCAATGGAAGAGACCGATCTCCTTATGAATCTGTTTGAGAAGGGATCGATCTCATGAGGAAGAGATCGATCTCCAAATGCTTCTGTTTGGGAGAAGATCGATCTCCTCAAGGCACAGATCGATCTCATAAAGCCATAAAGAGATCGATCTCACCCCTCGACAGATCGATCTCCTAGGCATAAAATTGCCCAGATCGTCCCCAAAAATTCAAACGCAGATCGATCTCCCCAGGAGACAGATCGATCTCCTACCTCCAGTCTATATAAGGAACTCGTGTTTTCTCCTGAAATCTCATTTTCTCTCTCTTTCAAACCTCCATTTTTTCGAAAACCTAGTTTCTCACTCCTCCAAATCCCCCATTTCCGGCCGAATCAGCTATTGTGGTAAGAAGGAAAGTTGTTCCTCATCAAAGGGAGAACAACATACTTGGAAATCGAAGGACGAATCGGATCGAGGCGTGAGTTGTGCGTCTCACAAGCTTTGGGTAATTTCTAAACCTCGATCTTGATATTTGAGTTGATTTTGATGTTATTGGTGGTTGAATTTGTGTTGAAATGGCTGAAAGATGACTAGGGATTGATTAAATTTCAATGTGGTAGGAGTGATATGCATATTGAGAATTTTGGTGAATTTGGGAAATTGTGAGCTATAAATGGAAAATTAGACAATGAGGAGAATTAGCGTAGATAATTGGTATTAGAGATATCGAACATTGGGATATTGTGAATAGAGTTGTAGTTTAGGGTTGAGTTACGAGAAATCAAGAGAATTGAGGTGTTATGAGCAATTATGCTCGATTTTGAGAATTGAGGTTTATGTGATGTTGAGTATTGATGTTTTTAACATCGTTTGGACAGCTCGGGAGTTCCAGAGTGGAATGCGAGGCTAGTCCGTGATACGGGGGAACGATTGCACTATACGAGGTGCAAAGAGGTAAGGGAAATCTAAACCATTTGTGTATGTGAATTGCAAACTGTTTTAGCATGATTTACGATTTATAAACAAGCATGTTGAGTATTTTGTGTTGAGATTTGAACTGCACACGATTTTATAGCCGGTTGGAGCCCAATGTTTTATGAGTTTATAACTGGGCTCTACGTTAAGGCAATATTGAGATTTGAGAAATGTGTGCGTGTGCTTTGCCGGTTAGAACTCGATTTTTATTACGTTTTGTGTTGAGTACAAAACGATTTTCAAATGAGTTTTATGAGAGAGAAACCATTACGAGTTCTACGTGAAGGCAAACCCATCTTATGTGATAAGACTGAGGTGTGTAGTTGTGAGTACACACCGGGCATTGCTCTGGTAGCATGTAAGCCCGATTTCTTCTCCGTTCTGGTAACGTGAGAATGACCTACTTGGTGGCTGTGCCACGTATACCCCATTGGTGGCTGTGCCACGTTGAGAAAACCCCATTGGTGGCTGTGCCACGTATACCCCATTGGTGGCTGTGCCACGTTGAGAAAACCCCATTGGTGGCTGTGCCACGTATACCCCATTGGTGGCTGTGCCACGTTGAGAAAACCCCATTGGTGGCTGTGCCACGTATACCCCATTGGTGGCTGTGCCACGTTGAGAAAACCCCATTGGTGGCTGTGCCACGTATACCCCATTGGTGGTTGTGCCACGTTGAGAAAACCCCATTGGTGGCTGTGCCACGTATACCCCATTGGTGGCTGTGCCACGTTGAGAAACCCTATTCAGTGGCTATGCCACGTGAGAAAATAATTCAGTGGCTTTGCCACGTGTGTATTGTGGCTATGCCACGTGTGATTTTAAATCGGTGGCTATGCCACGTTATTTGAGAAAGCGTTTAACGCGTATTTTCACATGCTTTGTTTTGCTCTAGAGTGAGCCTTTTTACTTCATGTTTTCACATGACTTGACACATGAGAGTGTCGTTTTGAATATTTTCATGCTATGGTTTTCAAATGAGTTTCACATACAAATAAATGCTTTGTGATGTGCATTTTGGTTTATGAAATGAGTCCCCTACCCCCCTTACTGAGCGATTTAGAAGCTCACCCTGTTTTTCTTTCCCCCCAGAGTTCTTCAAGTGAATAAGGACTTCCCTGCGGCGTACGGAGTGGTGGCTAGTGGAGGATTCAAGCTCCAGGCTATATAATTTGTACTTTGCGGTATATTTATCTTTTCATGTACCCAGACTATTAATGTATTTGCAGACACTTGATGTATGACATTATACGGGATGTATTAGGATTAATTGACTTGTAATCGAGTAATGGGTATAATACAATATTTATTATATCATGAAGAGATCCTGAGGCATGATAATTATGATGATGTATGACACTGCACAGGAATGCACTCTTTATTTGTGAATTAACGAGTAAAAAGTTTTAAATTAGCCCTATTTTCCGCATTTTCGGGGCGTGACAGGAACGTTCGGCTGGGCTAGATCGGATCCTAGCACCGTCGGTGGCCGCCGGATTTCACGTTTTCCTCCGCGGCAAACTTCTCCGTCGATCTCCCCTTTCCGGCGCCGGTGGAGCCCGTTACCGGTGGCTGGGAGGTCGTAGGGTTCCTCTCTTCCTTTTTCGGTCATTCGCTGGCCATTGGGTCGCTGGATGGTGGCCATCCGGTGGTCTCTCCCTTGCGTCGGTTGGCTCACGTTTCCTCTCTCTCTCCCCGCGATTCACTTCGTTTTCTGTTTCCAATTTCGTTTTTTTTGTTTTTTTATAATATATTTTTAATATTATTTTAATCTTTAAAATAATATTAAAAATCTTAAAATATCCCAAAAATATCCCAAAAATTCCTATTAAATTCATTTAGTCCGTAAATGAATTTATCAGTCCGATTTTACTTTTTCGGTATATTTGTCTAATATTTTTAGGCTCGTTTTTCGAGATAAAAATTCTAAAAATATTAATTAAATTCATATCTCGATCAATTGGACTCGAAATTCAACATTTTCCTCGTTATTGATCAAGATCTCTTGATTTCATATTTTTAATGAAATTTCCTCATCGGATTTATACCGAATTTTGGCCATTTGACCTTTTACCCCTGTACTTGCTCGAAAATCACTTTAACTCTTATCTCGTTATTATGTAGCTTACATGCATTTTTAATTTCTTAAATAGTCGATTGCATGTTAATAAATACTCTTCTTATGATTCAACTATGAAATATAAGGTTCGTACACATAGGAATAATAAGGTACAAGCTACATACGTAAATCGAAACAGGAGGTGCAGGCTGAACAGGAGGAGCCTGTAGTGGTTCAACTCTGTGGTGCGGGTGCAGGCTGTGCAGGCGCAGGGGTCTCAGGTGCAGCCGCTGCAGCAGTCGGTGCAGCCTGTCCTGCTGTACCCTGGGCACTGCCAAAACTAGCTATAAACTGCCCCAATAATGTCACCACTGTATCAAGGTGTCGCTCTAATCTCGAGTCGCGAGCGCAAGAACTCTCAGATGGTTCACGAGAAGTATGTCTAGATGAGGATCTACTCCGTCTCTCGGGTCTATCTTCGTGCCCTTGAGATCGAGAACTCTCTCCTCTACTACGATGTTTGTCAGACATCCTATATATTTCCTGTATATATAACACAAATTTCAGTGAGATCACAACCAGGTATACACAATTGTATCTAAACAAAGCACAGTGATAATGGGATGTAAACTTCCTTAGTTACTAACAACGATTCATATCAGACCAACTCGGCTCTGATACCACTTCTGTCGTGACCCGAATTCCTTACATTTATATCAATAATTTTCACATATCACGACTACACATACGGATAGTTGGGCTATGAATCGATGTCAGTTGATCACTCCCATATTCTTTAATTCATTCACTTCTCATGCATCCATAATAAGAAGTTGTACTTATAATAATTTATAGTACTTTTACGTTCGTTTACATTGGTTTACATCCCAGTATTAATTTAAATACATCACTGTACCCTGTCATATTTAGATACAAAAAATTTCAGAAGTGTGTATACCTTTCGTAATGTGATAACAGCTGCTAGCGGAAGGAAAATACAAAAATCTACCACAGAGCTCTCAGAAGCACTATGGCTAATCTGTGGAGAGATGAAAAAAGGGGTGAGCTAACGCGCTCAGTAAGGAATAAATGAAAGCGGGTAGATAACCGTACTATCTACGATGCTTATAATGCATGATTTATGCTGAAAATCCATAGCATTCACAAAACCATTATAGTTAAAATACATAGCAATTTACTGCCCAAAAATCAAATGTCAAAACTCGTTCAGAGTAAAATATTTCTGTGTTCACTATTGAAACTCACATTTAAATCATGTTCTCATTTCAAATGGTTTTCATCACAGAAATCAAATCACAAATAGTTTCGTTATAGAAACCAATAAAATCAGGTGAGACTAGGCAGGGATCCACACAAATCCATAAGACATTTGGTCAAAGTCCGAGACCCCGAGCTATCACTAGCTAGGTGTGCAAGGGTATCTCAGAGTCCGAGGAGGGGATTAGTCTATCCATCGGCTCCTATCTAAGGACTATCACAAAATCAGAGCAATGACAAAGCATGCCCGAGTCCAAAGACGCAATCCTCACAACCCGTAGTTGCACGGTACAGTGTACTCCATGTTGTCTACACGGTACAACGTACTTCGTGAACCAGAGTAATATTACCACATAGTTGTAGGTGCCTGAGTCACAAGCTCACCACCCCAACCAAATAATTTATCAACCATAGCCTGTCGTCTCAGATCTAGTGCGAGCAAGTCAGTGTGACACACAGTCCAACACGAAGGCTCCAGCACGATCTCAATCATACATCACATCAAAAATCAAGTGCGAGCGGATCTGGATAAATCCACAGACCTCATAGCTCCAACATGATTTCACACACACAAATAGACAGCTGGCTCTATTTCCCACAACAGTGGTACTCAAAATTGAGTGTGATACGCAAAACGGTGCAAAACACACATTTCATAAAAACGTGCAATTTAATGCATACTGTCAAATCGTGAGCCAGTCTATCATTTTGGTTTCACAAAACATCTTTTCCACATGTAAAACATCATGCTCATGCACTTTATGCATTTCCAAATTTTTCCCCGGGTCTAGGGGTATTTTCGTAATTTTCTCATATTGGGTACTATCCAGAAATTTCATATTCATACACTATACGGAATTTAAGTGTATGTAAACGACGATAAAAATACATACAGCTATCTCTAAGAGCTTGCAAAGATCCCTTACCTCGGATTACGTAGTGTGACCTCTCTTCCTCCGTGCTGTCCAAATCTCGCAGTCCGGTCACTCTCAATATGACTCTGCAGCTGCATTTAACCACTCACTGGATTAATTACACGTTTCCTACTTTATTACACATTTAATACAGTTCATTTCACTTAAATGGGCCCGTTTATTCTTAATGGGCCTTAACACTTTAATTGGGCCTTAATCCGTATTAAGCCCGTTTTTCCCGTATTAATTTCCTTCATCAGGGTCTATCGATTCATTGGGCCTATCAATACCCATTGGGCTTTATTCCAAACTCTTTGGATAGCCCGTATATCATTTACGACAGCTTATTTGAAATTTCGAATATAATTCACTAAATCCGAAATTTAATCCGAATTGCGTAAAATAAATCTTAAATACGCGTTAATCACTTAAATTGTCGTAAATGAGCTTAACTTACCCGAGATTATGCGATGGTACGCGAATCGAAGTTCGATCGGCTTCCGTTCGAAATTAATCGTCGAACTGCACAATTTTGTATATTTAACTCCGGGTCAATTTTCGATTAAATATAATTTAAATAAATTTATCGAAAATCAAATCGGTCACTTTTGACCTCGTATCGACTTACCCGAAGTCCGGTGAATTCTCAAAAATTTTCTTTTTCCTTTTTCCTTCTTTTTTTTCCTCTTTTCCCCTTTTCTCCTTGGCTGAACCGGTTCGATCCGGTTCAATTTGGAAGGTTCTGCCTTGAACCGTCGACCGGTTCAGGGGTCTTTTGGTCGTGCCGAAGTCGTCCGGTCGGTTCCCGGCGTCTCAGCACCGCTGTTCGGTGTGCCTCGGCCTGGGGATCTCTCGGCTGGGCTTGATCGGAGCCAAAAACCGCCGGTGGCCGCCGAAATCCTTCTCTCCTTCCGCGGCTTCAACCTCGCCGATCTCCCCTTTTCGGCGCCGGTGGAGCGCGTTACCGGTGGCTGGGAGGTCGCGCGGTGCCCCTCTACCTTTTTCGACCGTTCGCTGGCCGCTGGGGTCGCCGGATGGTGGCCGTCCGGTGGTCTCTTCCTCGGGTCTGCGTCCTTCGATTTCTCTGTTCTCTCTCAACTTTCTCTCTCCCCGATTTTTGCTTCTGATTCCCTTTTTTTTTTCTTTTTTTTCTTTTTTTTTATAATACAATTTTATTATTATTTTATTACTTAAAATAATAATAAAATACCAAAATATCTCAAAAATATCCCAAAAATTCTTATTAAATTCATTTAGTCCGTAAATAAATTTATCAGTTCGATTTTACCTTTTCGGTATATTTTTCTACTATTTTTGGGCTCATTTTTCGAGGCAAAAATTCTAAAATATTAAATAAATTCGTATCTTGATCAATTGGACTCGAAATTAAATATTTACCCCGTTTTTGATCAAGATTCCTCAATTTCATATTTTAATGAAATTGTCTCATCGGATTTATACCGAATTTTGATCAATTGACCGTTTTACCCCTGTACTTGCTCGGGAATCATTTTAACCCTTATCTTGCTGTTATATAGCTCTCATGCATTTTTAATTTCTCAAATAATTAATAGCATGTAGTAAACATTCTTCTTAGATTCAACTATGAAAATATAATGTTCGTATACATAGGAATCATAAGGTACAAGCTACATACGTAAATCGAAAAATTCGGGTCTGACACTGGGTCCTTGACCCCTCGAAAAGATGGAGGTCCAAGCTTCTGGAACTGTCGTAATCGATCAAGATCACACCCATATCCTCTACCACCCTGAACTGGTGGGGGTGTAGGATTATCAGTAGTCTGTGGCATCTCAGGTGCAGGCTGTGCAGGTGTATCAGGTGCAACTACCTCTCCAGTCGCAGTCTCTGCATCCTGTCTCTGTCTACCTGGCAAAGTCTGTGCCAACATCCCTACTATCGCCTCCAGGCTACGCTCTATCCTCGTGAAGCGTTCCTCGATACTCTTTGGTACCTCAATGGGACTGTACGTCACCAAGTCAAATGAGGACTCATCTCGGCTCTCAGGCCTACCTCTAGGGCCTCTAGCCCTACCTCTCGCCCCTCTACCATGGCGGGTATTAGCCATAATGGCTCAATTCCTACATTCACAAACATTAATTTGTCCAACTCCCATCTTGTATACACAATTGTAACTGAACATAAACACAGTGATATGGGGATGTACACTTTCCTAATTACTAATACCTATTCACATCAGACCAATTACGCTTTGATACCATTCTGTCACGCCCTCTTACCACACGCGACTTTACCAAAAATCACAATAAATTTTTCACATTTTACTTACCTTTATCTCCTCAACAGTTGGGCTGTGAATAGGCATTAGTCTCCTCATCCAGACATACCTTACCATTCTTTTTCGTATCATACATACATGACATTTATATCATAAGTAAATTCGTATACTTAAATATAATTACATCATTACATCCCCCATATTAAAACCGTGTACATCACCGTGTTTATGCATTGTTCAGATACAAAGAGTCCGCATGTGTATACCTTTCGCTAGATGGGGAGTGGTAGCGAATCAAAGGAATGCAATACCCTAGCCGACTCGATCTACTGACGAGAATCTGTAAAGATGGGGGAAAATGAATGGGATGAGCTATCAACGCGCTCAGTAAGGAAATCAGGCAAGCAAGTAGACATCCATACTATCTACTTGAAAATAGTGCTTTGCCTTTCCTTCTCTCAATTCAAAAGCATGTTTAAAATATATATAATATAGTACAGATTTAAAATCCCATGTACTAAACACATGCTGGTTTATCAATCAGAGGCATTCGTGCAAAACAGTGCATATTTAATCATTTAAGAATGCTTTTATATAAAATATGCCATTTACATTCAAAACACAATAAATATGGCATTTCTCATCACAACACAAACAAATCAATCGGGTTCCGACCCATCCCTCAGGTCTACCTGTATCATAAAACACATGTGATATATCATGCGAGACTCAGTGGCTAAATGCAATCTCTCCAGACTATGTAAGAGAGCCTCCCCGCTGAACAGAGCCTCCTTGCCCACTCTGGCTTAAGGATACTGGGCTTAAGGATCTTACCGTAAGAGAGCATCTTCGGACTATGTACATATCCTAACATGTGGTGAAATCCCAGGCAACACAGTACTCGGTGTGCGGGTTATCACTGCTGTAACGGGAGAGGGGTCAGTCCATCACAACCGCCAGCTATCAACAACTCTCCTCCATAACTCCACAACACAAAACACGGTACAGTGTACTCCATGCCACACACACGGTACAACGTACACTCGTGGGCCCATACATCATGGTCGGGGTGCCTACCATAGGTCTTAGCCCTCATACTATGGAATAAATGCCACGTCTCTAAATCCACGTGAGAACATCTCAACAGTGTGACACTCAGTCTACACGGAGGAAATCGTCACGGTTTTTCTAACATGTCTATATATCACGTAAAACTACAGTGCGCGTCTTGAGTGTGACTCACAGTCAACGCTCCGCCTCAAAACACTGTATATGCATGTCAAAATATCAACACTAGTGCGAGTAAACCTCCAGCACTAGGTCATGCATAGTTCTCATTTCAAATCAAGTACGAGCAAATCGCTCAAGTACGATGTCATGTACAAATCATGAAGAATCGAGTGCAAGCAACGCTCCAGCACTCTGTCATGCATCTCATGTAAAACTCGAGTACGAGCTAATCGCTCCAGCACTCTATCATGCATAAATCACATAAAAACTGAGTACGAGCAATGCTCTAGTACTCTATAATGCATGTCAAATAAATGCAGTGCGAGTAAACCTCCAGCACTAAGGTATGTGAAAAACATCTGAAATCAAGTGCGAGCTATGCTCCAGCACGATTGTTTCCACATAATTCGGTAGATGGCTCTTTAAAAATAGAGATGTTTAAAATCACTAAAATCAGCACTATAAACTGTGCTTAGTTTACATCGACCTCAAAACATTAGCTCATCCACCTACTCTTCTGCTACACAGCAGTAAAAAAAAAACACTCAAAACATCATTTTCATGCTTTTTACAATTTTTCCCAAAGTTTCACTTTTTGCCTAACTAGGGGCAAAATCGTAATTTACCTATATCGGGTCCCTATAATATTATCAATTTTCTCTGACCCTCAAACAATTTCAGTGAATGTAAAATCCAACGAAAATATGCACAGATATCTCTAGCTACTTGCAAGAGTCCCCTACCTCGGATCACGTCGTGTGACCTCTCTTCCTCTGTGCTGTCTAATCTCGCAGTCTGGTCAACTCCCAATATGACTCTGGAGCTGCATTTAATCATTCACTGAGTTAATTACACTTTTCCTACTCTATTACACATTTAATACAGTTTATTTCAATTAAATGGGCCTGTTTACTCTTAATGGGCCTTAAACACTTTAATTGGGCGTTAATCCGTATTAAGCCCATTCATCAGGGTCTATCGACTCATTGGGCTTATCAATACCCATTGGGCTTTATTCCAAGCTCTTTGGATAGCCCGTATATCATTTACGACATTTTATTCAATTTTTCGAATATAATTCACTAAATCTGAAATTTAATCCGAAATGCGTAAATTAAATCTTAAATACGCATAAATCACATAAATTGTCATAAATGAGCTTTACTTACCCGAGATTGTACGATGGTACGCAAATCGAAGTTCGATCGAGCTTCCGTTCGGAATTAATCGTCGAACTACACAATTTCGTATATTTAACTCCGGGTCAATTTCTGATTAAATATAAGTTAAATAAATTTATCGAAAATTAAATCGATCACTTTTGACCTCGTATCGACTTACCCGAAGTCTGGTGAAATCCCAAAAAATTTTCTTTTCCTTTTTCTTTCTTTTTCCTCTTTTTCCCCTTTTCTCCTTGGCTGAACCGGTCCGGTCCGATTCAGTTTAGAAGGTTCTGCCCTAAACCGCCGACCGGTTCAGGGATGTTTTGACCGTGCCGACGTCGTCCTGCCAGTTCTCCGGGAGCTACTGCCGCCGTTCGGTGCGCCACAGCCTGGGGAACGTTCGGCTGGGCTCGATCGGAGCCTAGCACCGCCGGTGGCCGTCGGATTTCAAGTTTTCCTCCGCGACAAACTTCTCCGTCGATCTCCCCTTTCCGGCGCCGGTGGAGCCCGTTACCGGTGGCTGGGAGGTCGTGGGGTTCCCCTCTTCCTTTTCCGGTCGTTCGCTGGCCATTGAGTCACCGGATGGTGGCCGTCCGGTGGTCTCTCCCTTGCGTCGGTTGGCTCACGTTTCCTCTCTCTCTCCCCGCATTTCACTTCGTTTTCTATTTCCAATTTCGTTTTTTTATAATATATTTTTAATATTATTTTAATCCTTAAAATAATATTAAAAATCTTAAAATATCCCAAAAATATCCCAAAAATTCCTATTAAATTCATTTAGTCCATAAATGAATTTATCAGTCCGATTTTACTTTTTCGGTATATTTGTCTGATATTTTTAGGCTCGTTTTTCGAGATAAAAATTCTAAAAATATCAATTAAATTCATATCTCGATCAATTGGACTCGAAATTCAATATTTTCCTCGTTATTGATTAAGATCTCTCAATTTCATATTTTTAATGAAATTTCCTCATCGGATTTATACCGAATTTTGGCCATTTGACCGTTTTACCCCTGTACTTGCTCGAAAATCACTTTAACCCTTATCTCGCTATTATGTAGCTTACATGCATTTTTAATTTCTTAAATAGTCGATTGCATGTTAATAAATACTCTTCTTATGATTCAACTATGAAATATAAGGTTCGTACACATAGGAATCATAAGGTACAAGCTACATACGTAAATCGAAAACTCGGGTTTGACACTTTACCTTTCCCTCCGTGACAATTCTAATATCCATTGGGCTGTGATTCGGTATTAGTCACATCTTTCTTACTTACCTTATCATCCATTTCTAATTAAATTTACAATCCATGAGGTTCATATCAAATAATTGTGATGCATACATCTCGATACTGTATTTACATATATTAACATCTATTTACATTCCCCAAAATTACATCGTATGTATTACTGTGTCGTTACATGTTCAGGTACAAAATTATACGAATATGTATACCTTTCCTTCGATTGGAAACAGTGGACAATAGGAATGCAAGCCCCCGGCCATGCTCTAACTACTGCGAATGCTCTGTAGAGAGGGGGAAATGAAAGGGTGAGCTCACTAGCTCAGTAAGGCAATCATGCAAGCAAGTAGATAACTACACTATCTACATGTTCATAATGTCATACCTTAAAGTATTCTTTTTAGTTTCACGTTTGAAGCATGGATCGTTTTGTATGAAACTTATGCAATACATATATATATATATATTCGCTCGTATATACGAAAATCATTCTTTTTTCATAAACACGGGTAATTCATGCAAAACATTGCATTTTCATATAAAACTTATAAACATATCATGTCATTTCATTTCAATCATAAAATATGGCATTTCATCATGTAAAAACATATCAATCGAGGCTCAACCCATCCCTCAGGTTTACCCTGGTTCATAAACATTTACATTTATGTAAAACCATAAAACCATTTATCGGGGCTCGACCGATCCTCGGGTGTACCCTAGTTCTCATAAAATCATGTGACATAATCACGTGAGACTGGGCAACAAATGTGATAATATTGAGGACTATGATCATATTCCATATAGTGATCCTAAGCTACACGATACCTAGTGTGCATGCGTCACTGCTGCAAAGGGAGGTGGGTCAAATCCTACCCACCAGGTCACAACTCCATAACCTGAATATCTCCTCAACACCAAATACTCATAGTACAGTGTACTTCGTGTCCCATACACGATACAACGTACTCTATGGACCCTATCTCAAGTCCATAGTCAAAGTCATGTCTCAAAATGCACGTGCGAGCATCTCATACATGTGACACATAGTCTACACGAGGCTTTCAGCACGGCTTATTTACGTCATCCTTTTTCAAAGCTAATATGTACGAGAAAACTCCAGCACGATTTCATGCACAAATCACATAAAATCTAGTGCGAGCAAGGCTCCAGCACTATATCATGTACAAATCATGTAAAATCGAGTACGAGTAACTCTCAAATACCATGTTACGCATATCATGTAAAATCTAGTGCGAGTAACACTCCAGCACTAATTTAAGTCGAAAACATATAAAATTTAGTACGAGCAGTGCTTTAGCACGATTTGTTTTCGCACAACACGATAGATGGCTCATTTCAAAGAGATTAACTCGATTAAATCAAATCAGTAACATAACTGTGCTATTTTGTGTAAATCATGGAAACACTGGCCAATCTATCAATGCATCTGCTAAACAGCATCAAAGCCACTTAAAAACATGTTTTTCATACTTTTTAGAACTTTTCTGGACTTTTGATATTTTACCCTTATAAGGGTAAAATCGTAATTTACTTATATCAGATCTATATAAATTTTATTCTCTTTCTCTCACCATCAAACTTTTTAAATGAATGTAAATATGCTCGAAAATACGTACAGGTATCTCTAACTACTCGCAAATTCCCTTACCTGAAATTAAGTAAAAGGAGTCCACTTTTCTAACACTGCTCGATCACGCAGTTCGTTTAGCTCCCAATATAATCTCCATTACTGCATATAACCATTTCCACATCAATTGCACTCATTCATCTATATTTTAGTTTTAATACAGTCTATTTCACTTAATAGGCTCGTTTACTCTTTTTGGGCCTTATTACACCTTAATGGGCCTAACACTTTCTTAAGCTCATTTTCACTTTACTATTCATTTCATTTGGGTCTATTGGGTTCATTGGGTCCATTAACACTTATTGAGCTTGGTTTGAAGCCCATTATCTCTTATTGGGCCAAAACTAATTCGGCTAGGCCCATTATGCCTCTCAGCCATAGCATGGTAGCCGAGAGCCATGCACACCACGCTTGGCTGATGCCACCCAACATCACGCCAACCTTGCCCATTTGCCTAGCCATTCACTTAGGCATTTTATCAAACACTTACTTTGCATGCCTTAAGCCTTTAGGTTTTGTTCATTAAGGCATTTTATCAAATACCTTACATGTCATCATCAATTCATCAATCAATTCATCAAATTGAATGAAACTAAGCAGGTCATGATCATGTATACATGCTTACCAATCTATCCATGCCTTAAAATCACATGCTTGTTCATGAAAACCTAAATACCCATTTTTGACCAACATGGGTTCATGGTGATTTTGTGTGTTTTGATCCATAAAACATATATCAATCATCTTTAAATAATTCCTAGATTAACATACTAGAAGTTTGAAGCTTGAAAACTCACCTACTTATACTTCTCTTCTTGGACGAAACTTGTGGGATTCCTTGGGTATTTGAAATTAGCTCTTTAGGTGTTGGATTTAGACTATGTTAATCTACTCATCATGGGTAACAACTTCCATGAAGATAACTTTTTCCAATTTGGCTTGTAGAATGATGAATTCTAGAGAGAGAAAGCTTAACTAGTTATGTTTCCATAGTGTTTCCTTGTTTGGCCGAGAACTTAAGGGTGAAGAAGACAAGGCTTGGCTGATTTTTACTTAGCAAATTCTAACCCTTTAGTCTTAAATTTCAGCCCACCATTTGGGCTTGGCATTGATTTTGGGCTTAGACAATTTAGGCTTAAGTTTTAGGCTTAGACATAAAACTAATGGGCTTGATTTTGGGCTTTCCATTTGAGCTTTTCTTTTGGGCTTTTGGGATGGATTTTTCTTAGGTAATTGGGCATACAATTTGCCTCATTTTATGTCACAACCTTCAACTTACCAAAATTACGTACAAATTTTTTTCGCATTTTCATGCGTTGTTTATCAATCATCCTTACCTCGAATCGTGATCAGCTACACACTCAACAGTTGGGCTGTGTGTCAATGTCTACCTCATCCATCCATAACAATTAAATTTCAAAAGTAAACACTTTTATAAATACATCAGAGTTACTATTTACAATTATTTACATTGCTTTACATCCCCAATGTTCACATATAAAATGCTACTGTGCTAGGTCTAGTTTAGATACAAAATAATTCAAGTGTGTATACCTTTAGCGATGGGATGCAGCGGATACCAAAAGGGAAAGCCTCCAGTCACGCTCACTCTATACTCAAATCTCTGTAGAGAGGGGGGAAAATAAGGGGGTGAGCAAACCACACGCTCAGTAAGGCAATCATGCGAATAGGTAGATACTGCACTATCTACGTGATCGTGTCCTGACCCACAAATCATTTCAAACATGGATTTATTCTCAAAGCAATAGACATGTGAGATAGGCAATTCAATAAAAGGTAATAACCTCTAGAACTATGGCCATAACCTATGATACCGACTACACAGATCAGGTGTGCGGGATTCACCACTATCTGCTTCCACACGGGAGGTGGGTCAAATCCTACCCGTCGGTCCATAGCAGATCTCAACCGAAGATGACATATCACAATCTCGACACGGTACAACGTACTCCATGCTACATGCACGGTACAACGTACTCTGTTGACCCAATCAACACATCATATCACGCCACATCTCAAAATGCACGTGTGAGCCTATTTAATCGGTACGACCTCTTGTCTTCCCAAAACTCCTAACATGGCTATCAACATGTCAAAATCACAAACTGCACGTGCGAGCCTGTTTAATCGGTGCGACACCAAGTCTGCCCGAAGCTCCAAGCACGGTAACAAATAAGGTGGGCATCTAATGCGAGCTAAGCTCCAAGCACCATGCCAAAACCAGTATGAAATCCATGTGAAAACTAGTGCGAGCTAAGCTCCAGCACTCATGCGTATAAAACACATCAAATCTCATGCGAGTCATACTCTAGCACGCTTTCATTCTCATGAAAACAATGCAGGTGGCTTAATTCTTTGCAAAGTAGGGTTAACAAACCAGAACAACTCTTTTTTTTTTTTTTGCAATTCATTTCAAATGTTAGCCAACCTACCAATCCTTTGCTAAAAGTAATAAAACATGATTTTCCAAAGCAATATGTTTTTATTTTCATACACATTTCTCAAACACCCAACTTTTACCCATTAATCACCCAACATCATTTCCTAATATCTCATGCATTCTAGCAAAGCATTTAATGAGCCCAAATTGCGCAAAAATATCTCTAAGAGTCCACAGAATTCCCTTACCTCAATTTACTTAAGTGCGACTCTCTTTTCCTATTAGCTTCTTGCGCTCTTGGCTCGCCTTGTTCCGGTGTATGCAATTCAATCATCCAAACCACTTGAGTTAAAGTTGTTAACTCACATTTGACCTCATTAGTCAATAGAACTCATCTTTGCATTTACCAATGCCTTAATCCACATTTTACCCCTTTTAGATAAATCTCACAATTTATTCATTAACAACACCTTAAAATCATACCACAACACTATTATTAACCTCAATATATCTCATTCATCATAAATCTCAACACATTTCACTTTCTCACACTAGACCATTTCTAGGTCATGGTGGATTTATTACTTCC
Organism: Firmiana major; assembly: GCA_033439115.1. Classification (NCBI taxonomy): domain Eukaryota; kingdom Viridiplantae; phylum Streptophyta; class Magnoliopsida; order Malvales; family Malvaceae; genus Firmiana; species Firmiana major. Next base: position 70,331,409 of record CM065898.1, on the reverse strand, counting down.
TAGGTAGTTTCTACCATTTTCTATGCATACCAAACAACTCCAAAATCAATATCTACACAATGTACTTGAGTTATTTCATTTAGAAACTCACCTAGCTTGATTTCCTCTTTGCTCCAATGGAAATGCACCTTTGATCCTTCAATCCAACAAGTGGGAAAATGCCTCCAAACTATGTTGTTCTTCTCTTTGATGTGAACAACTTTGTCTCTAATAACTTTGCCTCAAATCTTATTGAAAAAGTGTGGATTTAGGAGTGAGAAAGCTAGGTTTTAAGTTGGAAATGGGAAAGATTTTTGTCTCAAAAATACAGATCCAACTGCTGCATATTTATAGATTCAGCTTGATGAGATCGATCTGGTCCTCTTAAAATCCCTCTTTTCCAAGACATTTTGAAGTAGGAGATCGATCTGTCGAATATGGGAGATCGATCTGCTTCAAACAGAAGGTTAATGAGATCGATTGGTCTTAGGGGAGATCGATCTGCTTCCAACCCAAGAGCTAAGGAGATCGATTTGTTGCATTAAGGATCGATCTGTATTTTACAGAATGAGCTAGGAGATCGATCTGGCTCCTTTAGAGATCGATCTGTCTTGTTCCATAGCTCAAAATAAGAGCATTTTGGCTCTTCCAGATTAATCTCTCTTCCTATGAGATCGATCTGGCCTTCATATTTTTAGATCTTACTACAGTTTTCTACAGAAAACTTATACCAAAACATCCTTAATTTGCTGTCATAGTCATTTTCTCATTCGATAGTCTTTAAGACTTGAAAATGACATCCATTCATACCTTATACACATTAAAACTTGTGTGGAACCTTTGCATATCCAAAGGTATATGATATAAACCAAATGGAAGTGCATACTCATGTAAATCTTCCTTCCATTTCTCCATACCACTCATATTACATTCTACTCACATTTTTCACATGTTTAAGTCTATTTCTTCATAATCATATATAATGTAACTTGTACGTACAATCACAACTCTTAGTACAAGTGTGTACATTAAACTTGTGGACTTTACATCATTTATACTTCACATTACAAGCACATCACTATTTACATATATATACAAAGTCGTGCTTATACATATATGGGGTCTCATATTTTAGGCCCATCAAATGGCCCAACAATTCGACTCATTGGGCTTACAAAATTCAGCCCATGCTTAATCCACCTTAATAGGCTTTAAAATTTCCATTAATTAGCCTATCGATTTTTACCCATTTAATTTAATCGGATTTTGATTAAATTAATTTTTCATACTTAAGTGGTTGAAGATTTAGTGTTTTAACCAAAAATAATTCTTCCCCATTTTTAACCTTGGTTGGGTTAAAATTTAACCATGATTAGTTCTTTAAGGTCAAAGTCAACATTTCCAACTAATTTTGACTTTTTTTCAAAAATCCAAAAGTTTCAATTTTCATGGTTAACACTCTCATCTTTGCGTTTTTGCCGCTTCCAGGAGGTGAATGTGTCAAAAACACGTAAAACGGACCATTTTTAGCTCGTTTAGCCCATTTTGGCGTTTTGTACTACTTCAACACATTCGGGAACAAACTAAACTGACTTCCCTTCTTACACTACCCTTATTTTCATATTTTAAGTTCTTATCTTTAGTCAGAATGATTTGAATCCCTTCGATTTAGCCTGTGGCCATTAAAACTCTTATTTAGCCTCTTTATGTCTTATAAGTATTTGCTTACTTCAATTCCATTTTCATTTCAGTAAATACTCTTCTTATGATTCAGCTAACATTATCGAATGTTTACACATATGAATCATAAGGAACATGGTACAAAAATATGGGTCTTACATTTACAACCGTTCTTGTTGTATCAAATAAACTATATCTATGCAAAACTGATCCTCTCTTTGAGCTAATCAAATTCGATCTATCAGGCCAAGCTCAACCCTCAAACTGGCAAACATACCACAATCATTAGTCTCCAAAAGAGCGACATTCAATTTTAAACATCTGGCACTCATCTGATTCCTAAACTTATCTCTTATCATAACAACTCAATATAAACTTTACTTATTACCATAATAGCTTATAAATTGGTTATCAATCCTTAAACCGTACTTATACATTCAAATCCTTTCAAAGGAAACTAAGTAATTCCCCGTATAGTAACTATGCAATAAGTGAAGTCCTCCGAAATCTATGGCTATGGTCACAATCCTTATCTCACTCGTCAGGTGAATAACTGAGGAGCAGTAACAGGACCAATGTCATACAGCATAAATTATATAACACATAGCACATAGCATAAGGCTATTACGGGTAAGCGTAAATGCCACACAAACAAATACTTAACTAAATGTCACGTAGACATGAGCTTACATGATTACATGTAAATCCCATAATTTAATAAGTACGCTTTATGATTTTGTGATGTACGGACAAGTCACATTCGATATAAATCATAAGGAATGAATGTTATTAAGTTGCAAATGAGTATGATATGCAAAATGGGTAGTTAAGCAAATCGAATATGAATGTAACAGTGATTTTTAGGAGAATTTACAACAGAATTGCTTCAGAAGAGGAGCAGATCAATCTCATTAGCAAGGAATATTGATCTTCTAAGCTTGAAAAGTCATTTTTTGAAGAGAAAAATGCAGGGCAGATTGATCTCTCACCGTTAGGAGATTGATCTCCAAGAGCAATTCTATATATACACGACTTTGCATCTTCATTTTTTTAAGAGCACAAATTCTTATTGAAAAACCAAAGTGCAACCTAACCTTTCTACTCCAAAAATCTTCATCTTTCAAGTAGTTTTGAGTGAGATTTATTTTAACAAATCCTAGTAAAGAGTAGAACAACATAGTTGGAAACTAGAAGTTGGAATCAAGGATTTAAGGAGCAAGGTGAATTTTCCTGAATTTGGCAAAAAGAGGAAAAATTCAAGCTAGGTAAGATTCAATAGACCAATTTCAAATGTGTTAATAAAGGTATCTTGGTAAGTTGATTGGTGTATGTTTGATTTGCTAAAAACAATTTAATCATGCTAAATATCCATGACCTAAATATTGGCATGAAATTGAGAAAATGATGAGGAAGTTGAGTAAACATGGAATTAAGGATGAAATAAGTATGTATGGAAGATTGTAAAATGGTTTTATGAAATACATAAATTGGAATAGATGAGAAATGAAAATAGGTATATGAGAATTATGGTGAAATACTATAATGGGAGAAAGTGATGAGATTGAGGCATTGAGAGGAGTTAAATGCATTGATTTAGAGTCATGCAAGTGAAAACAAGTATATTAAGGTATACTGATGTGGATAATTATTAACAGCTTCAAAAGTTGATATTGGAAGCTGATCGGACTACGAGAGTGAGCAGCACCGAGGAAGTGAGGTCACGTGACGTGATCCGAGGTAAGGGAATTTTGTGAGTAGCTAAAGGTAGCTACACGTATTTCGAATAGAATTTTGATTATTATATCTTATATGAAATTTCGTGTATAGAAAAGGTCCGGTAGGAATCAATAATGGTCAAATTGTGGTTTTATCCAAATTAAAGGGTAAAAAGCTTAGGAAGCATGTTTGTGACTAGTTTTGATAGTTGGATTGATAGAATGGCTAATGTTTTCATGTATATAGAAAATAGCACATTTTAATGTCGATTTGATTTGATTGTGTGAAATTTCAATTAAAATAAGTCATCTATTGGTTTGTGTGAAAACCACCATGTTAGAACACAGCTCGCACTAGATTTTATGAGATATGCATCACATAGTACTTGAGTATATTCTCGTAGTTGATTTTAATGCAATTTATGTATGATAGAGTACTGGGAGCATTACTTGTACTCAGTTTTATTGATTGACGCATTATAGAGTATTAGAGCATCGGTCATCTCAGTTTTACATGACATAGTGCTGGGAGCATTGCTCGCACTAGATTTATATGACTTATGCATAAGGTCGTGTTGGGAGTTTACCTGCACATACCGATTTTGAAAGAGAGAGCATGAAACAGCCATGTTGGGAGCCTGTGCTGACTGTGTGTCTCACCTATTATATGCTCACACGTGCAATATTTTGAGATATGGCCGAGGGCTATCGAAACTATTATCCATAGTATGAGAGCTAAGACTTATGGCAAGCACCCCGACAATGAGAAATATCCATGGTATGAGGGCTAAGACTTATGGCAAGCACCCCGACCATGAGGATTGGGTCCATGAAGTACTTTGTACCGTGTATGTCATATGGAGTACGTTGTACCATGAGTACACGATGTGATTGAGTTGTGACCTGACGGTAGAGATTTGACCTACCTCCCGTTACAGCAAATGTGAAACCTCGCACACCGAGTACTGTGTAGCCTGGGAGCACGAAAAATGAGTTATGATCATATTCTCAGAACATGTAGTCGCCTATCTCGTTTCAATCACTTGAGATTTCTTGAATGAATTATCACATGATTTTATAATCTGAACATGCGACTTTGTGTGAGATAAGGGTAACCCGAGGGATGGGTGAGGCCCGGATTTTCATGTTTTTAACATGATGAAATGCCATATTATTTTGATTTAATTGAAATGACATGATAAATGTGATTTATAATAATTACATGAGAAATGCATTATTTTGCATAATTTGCTGAAGTGATTTTAACCAGTATGATTTCAGTTTCATAACTGATGATTTATATCTATATGTATATATTGCATAAATGTTTCAAGAAAGGCACATGCTTTAGATATGAGTCGAAAAGGAAATGATTTAGTGGCATGAGCATTGTATTTTGTAGATAGTGCGGTTATCTACTTGCTTACCTTATTTCTTTACTGAGCTGTGAGCTCACCTCCTTTTTATTTCCCCTCTCTACAATGCATTCACACTAGTTGGGCACGGCTGAGGACTGGTATTCCTTGATCCGCTGCATACCCATGGCACGAGAGGTATACACATTTGAAACATTTTGTACTGAACATTGTAAAAGCACAGTTATATAAACGAATGTACGTTCGGGGATGTATGTGTACAAGTATTTATATTTATGTAGTTGAGTTTACTGTTAAGAAAAGAGTACTTACAGTCAATGGATAATTGTATTGACATGTATGCTTGTTATGAAATGAATGTGGTTGAGGTGACTAATATCGAATCACAACCCAACGGTTTGGTGTTGAGTTATGACAGAAGGAGAGGTAAGTAAAATGTGAAAAATTTGTGGTGATTTTGGTAGGTCACAAGAGGGGAGGTCATGACAGAATGGTATCAGACCGAAGTTGGTCTAATGTGAATCGATATTAGTAATTAGGAAAGTGTACATCCTCATATTACTGTGCTTTGTTTAGTTGTAATTGTGTATACGAGATGGGAATCAGACTAATAAATGGTTATAAATGCAGGAATTGAGCTATTATGGCTAATACCAGTCGTGGTATAAGGGCTAGAGGTAGGGCTCGAGGTCGCAGAGGTGAGTCTGAGACCCGAGATGAGACGACATGTCCCACTCAAGTACTAAAGAGTACCGAGGCACGTTTCCAAGACTAGAGCGTCGCCTAGGGACCATAGTAGAGTTACTGGCACAGACTTTACCAGGAGGACAGGGACAGGATGCAGAGACTGAACCGGAGAGGCAGCTGCACCTAGTACACCCGTACGACCAACTTAAATGCCACAGCCTACAAATACTCCGACACCCCCACAAGCTCAGGATACGCCTTCTCATGTTGCTCCACGACAGGGCGGTAATGCTTTGGGGTATGGTTGTGAGCTTGAGAGATTGCGACAATTCCAAAAGCTTGGACCACCATCGTTTAGAGGTTTGAAGGACCCCGTGGTTGCAAAGGATTTGCTAGGAGAGATTGAGAACTTTTATGGATTCTTTGAGTGTACGACTATAGAGATGGTTGCGTTTGCTGCGATCCTGCTGAAGGGATCGGCAGAGCATTTGTGGAAGTCCACCAGGGTTATATTGAGAGCACGACACTCAGAGATCACTTGGGATATCCTTTTGGATGCTTTCAAGAGACAGTATGTCCCGGACACAGCGCAGTGGAAGCTACAGATGAAATTCTTGGGGTTGAGCCAGGGGACTCAATCAGTGGATGAGTACAAAACACGATTTATATCCTTGGGTAGATGTGACTTTGATACCATGAGTAGTGAAACCAGGAAGGTCCACAGATTTATTGATGGATTGAGACCAATATTAAGGTCTAAACTGGTTCCATTTGACATCTCTACCTATGATGAGGTAGTGCACAAGGTGCAACTCTGTGAGCAGGAATATGAGAGGAATGTCTCTGAGTTCAGGACAGTTGGCAATGGTAGAGACCGAGATAGGAAGAGGCCGGTGAGTGACAGTTCCAAAGGTTTCGGATATCGAGGAGGGAGGAGACTCTTCGGTAAGAGACCAAGGATCGATGAAGTACAGGAGAAGACTATTAGATCTCCTGCATATCCGGCTATAGCTCCAACTAGAGGTGTTGTTATTGGAGGACCGAGGCCTACCACTGAGCAGTGTAGTAGATGTGGTAGATTCTATGGAGGTAGACCTTGTACTATTTCTAGTGGATTATTTTTCAAATGTGGGAAGCCAGGGCATATGACGAGAGTTTGCCCAGAGGTTATTGACATTGCCCCATAGAAGGGCAAGAAACCGGAGAAAGCTCCAGTCGATACGTCTGCTCCGAGGAGGAGAGCGACGGCAGAGGAGAAGGGGAAGCAGGTCATTGGACGATGGCGAGTACATGCATTGGACCAAGTCATGGCTAATGCTTCGTCGGATGTGATTAGAGGTAACGTCCTGATGTATGATTTAGAAACATATGTTTTAATTTATCCTGGTGCCACGCATTCATTTGTATCGCCTTCATTTGCATGTAAGTTAGCAAAACATGTAGAGCGTACACCTTTAAGTAGGATGATGTTGATTAGTACGCTTATGGATAATAGTCAGCTAGTTGAGTATGAGTTAAAGGACTGTAAACTAAGAGTAGGGGAAAAGGATATGACAACCAATCTAATATTGTTAAGTATGAGTGATTTTGATGTAATCTTAGGAATGAATTGGTTATCGTCAAACCATGCTGTTTTAAATTGTTATGTTAAGACAGTTATGTTTCCTACCCTTATGAATTACGTTGTAAAATTTGATGAAAAGAAATAAAAGTAGTAGTTATGGTTACAATAAAAAATATACTATGCTGACTGTGAAATGAATATATTGAAGGTTTCATTGCATAAGTGGTCGATACGGATAAGGCACATCTAGAGTTAGCAGATATTCCCGTGGTCAGTGAGTTTCCAGATATCTTTCCGGATGAATTGTCAGGGTTACCACTAGATAGAGAGATAAAGTTCTGTATAGATTTGGTGCTTGGTATAGAGCCTATTTCGAGACCACCGTATCGCATGGCCTTAGTTAAACTAGAGGAGCTTAAGAGACAGTTACATGAGTTGTTGGATAGGGGGTTCATCAGACCGAGTGTTTCGCATTGGGGAGCACCAGTTTTTGTTTGTGAAGAAGAAGGATGGAAGCCTTCGATTGTGTATAGATTATAGATTGTTTAATAAGGCTACCATCAAGAATAGGTATCCCCTTCCACGTATTGATGACTTGTTGGATCAGCTTCGAGGAGCACAGGTCTTTTCTAAGATTGATCTAAGGTATGGGTATCATTAGTTGAGAGTTCGAAGTGGAGATGTACCCAAGACTGCATTTAGGACCCGATATGGCCTTTATGAGTTTTTGGTTATGCCATTCGGATTGACGAATGCTCCCACAGCTTTCATAGCTTTGATGAACGATGTGTTCAAGACATATTTGGATCAATTTGTTATCGTCTTCATCGATGACATCTTAGTATACTCGAAATTCGAGGAATAGCATGAGAAGCACCTCAGGATTTATAGCATACCCTACGAGAGCAGAAGTTGTATGCTAAACTCAGTAAGTGTGACTTTTGGTTGGCATAGATCTTGTTTTTGGAACACGTTGTGTCTAGGGATGGAGTATCAGTAGATTCATCCAAGATTGAGACTATAGTTCAGTGGGAACAACAGAAGACATTCACCGAGATCAGGAGTTTCTTGGGTTTAGCAAGATATTATCGAAGATTCGTTGAGGAATTTTTAAAGTTAGCTGCTCCGTTGACACATCTCACTCGGAAGGGTGTAGCATTCGTGTGGGATGAAGATTATGAGAGGAGATTTCAAAAGTTGAAGCGTCGATTGACCACCTCTCCGATTCTCACTATCCCTACCAACTCAAGAGGGATTTCAGTGTATACTAATGCTTCACATCAGGGACTGGGCTGTGTATTGATACAGAATGGAAGGGTAGTTACTTATGGATCCAGACAGTTGAAGGACGATGAGAAGAACTATCCGACCCATGATTTGGAGTTAGCAGCAGTAGTGTTTGCGTTGAAGGTATGGCGCCACTACTTGATTGGTGAGAAGTTTCAGATTTTTACAGACCACAAGAGCCTCAAGTACCTGTTCTCGCAGAAGAAGCTGAACATGAGATAGAGAAGATGGCTAGAGCTTCTGAAAGACTACGATTGTGAGATACTTTATCATTCGGGTAAGGCTAACGTTGTAGCTGATGCTTTGAGCAGCAAGAGCCTTGGGATGGTATCGTATATGATGGTCAGGGAACATGAGTTGTTAGAGCAGTTTGCTAGCCTCAGTTTGGGAGTTGTGCCTTCTGACATAGATATGGACTGTGTGATAGCTAGTCTACGCTTGGAGCCGGATCTGTTGGATAGGATCAGACAGGCTCAGTAGACTAATTCGTATTGCATTGATATGACGGGTCAGATACAGAGTGGCACAGTGACTGATTTTGTGATAAGTTCTGATGGACTACTGAGGTTCAGAGGCAGATTGTGTGTTCCCGAGGACCCATAGCTCAGGAGATTGATATTGTTGGAAGCTCATTTATCGAGGTACACATTATATCCGGGGAGTAACAAGATGTATCAGAACCTCTGAAAGGTATACTGGCGGTCGGGTATGAAGAGAGATGTGGTAGATTTTGCGACCAGATGTCTTGTATGTCAGCAGGTGAAGGTAGAGCATCAGAAACCTGTAGGGTTATTGCAGCCTCTACCTATATCAACATGAAAATGGGAGCATATCACCATAGATTTTGTGATGGGTTTACCGAGGACTCAGAGGAATCATGATGCGATATAGGTGATCGTTGATAGACTGACGAAGTCAACCCACTTCTTAGCTATGAGAGCTACCGATACTCTGAGTTCATTGGTAGAATTGTATGTATGCGAGGTAGTGAGGTTACATGGTGTTCCAATGAGTATTGTTTCGGATAGGGATTCCTGCTTTACTTCCCACTTTTGGGAACATTTTCAGGAAGCCATGGGAACCCAGTTGAGTTTGAGCACCGCTTTCCATCCTCAGACAGATAGTCAGTCAGAGAGAACTATACAGACTTTGGAGGATATGTTGAGAGCGTGTGTGTTAGATTTGAGAGGTTCCTGGGATAATCATTTGCCACTAGCCGAATTCGCCTACAATAATAGTTATCATGCAAGTATCGGGATGGCACCATATGAGGCTTTGTATGGTCGCAAATGTCGTTCCCCTATTGATTGGGAAGAAGTGGTTAACCAAAAGATTTTTGCTCCTGATTTGGTTACACAAGCCTCTGAGGATGTCCAGTTGATTGTTGAGAGATTGAGGACAGCTCAGAGTAGACAAAAGAGTTACGCTGATAGGAAACGGAGACCACTAGCATTCGCAGTTGGCGAGTCAGTATTTCTAAAGGTTTCTCCTTCCAAGGGTATAGCGAGATTCGAGAAGAGAGGTAAGTTGAATCCTCGCTACATTGGACCCTTTGAGATACTTGATCGAGTGGGAGATAAGGCATATAGGTTGGCTTTGCCACCAGATTTATCGGAAGTACATAATGTCTTCCACATTTTAATGCTTCGAAAGTATCATCTAGATCCAAACCATGTTATTCGGTATGAGCCATTGGAGCTCAATGATGATTTGACATACGTAGAGAAATCGATCCGGATACTGGATAGAAAGGAAAAAGTCTTGAGAAACAAGACCATCGGGTTAGTAAAGATTCTCAGGCAGTATCACACTTCAGAGAAGGCTACTTAGGAGCTAGAGAGTCTGATGTGAGAGACACCCCGAGTTGTTGGAAGAGTAACATGGTTCTAATTTGGAGGACCAAATTTCTTAAGTTGGATAGGATTGTAAAGCCTATAATTTAATATGTATTCTTTATGATTTTGTGATGTATGGACAAGTCACATTCGATATAAATCATAAGGAATGAATGTTATTAAGTTGCAAATGAGTATGGAATGCAAAATGGGTAGTTAAGCAAATCGAATATGAATGTAACAGTGATTTTTGGGAGAATTTACAGCAGAACTACTTCAGAAGAGAAGCAGATCGATCTCATTAGCAAGGAAGATCGATCTCATGACTTGGAAATGCAATGCCACAACGTCTGCCAGAGGCAGATCAATCTCTCAACAATAGCAAATCGATCCCTCACTTAATGCAGATCGATCTTGAATAAGTTTTGACTGAAGCAAATCGATTTTCAAAGGGTTCTAGATAGAACATATCGATCTCATAGCAAGGCCAAATCGATCTCATGCTAAGAGCAGATCGATCTCCTAAGCCTGAAAAGTCATTTTCTGAAGAGAAAAATGCAAGGCAGATCAATCTCTCACCGATAGGACATCGATCTCCAAGAGTAATTCTATATATACATGACTCTGCATCTTTATTTTTTCGAGAGCACAAATTCTTATTGAAAAACCAAAGTGTAACCTAACCTTTCTACTCCAAACATCTTCATCTTTCAAGTAGTTTTGAGTGAGATTCATTTCAACAAATCCTAGTAAAGAGCATAACAACATAGTTGGAAACTAGAAGTTGGAATTAAGGATTTAAGGAGCAAGGTGAATTTTTTCAAATTTGGAAAAAAGAGGAAAAGTCAAGCTAGGTAAGATTCAATACACCAATTTCATATATGTTAATATAGGTATCTTGGTGAGTTGATTGGTGTATGTTTGATTTGCTGAAAATAATTTGATCATGTTAAATATCCAAGACCTAGATATTGTCATGAAATTGAGAAAATGATAAGGAAGTTTTGTAAACATGGAATTAAGGATGAAATAAGTAGGTATGGAAGATTGTAAAATGGTTTTATGAAATACATAATGTGAGACCCCGTATATGTATGGCTGTAACGTGTGTAATTGGATCAATGAATACTAATGGACTTGTAATGTAAAGTATAATTGATGTAAGTCCATGGATTCAATGTACATATGTGTAATATGATTTCTAATGTACATACAAGTTTCATTATGTATGAATATGAAGGAATGAGTTCTTATAAGTGATGAATGTGAATGGAACTCAAAATGAGTAGTGTGGTAAATGGAAGGAAGTTGCATGAATATAATACTTCAATTTGGTTTTATATAGTAGACCTTTAGATATACAAGTAATGCACACAGGTTTCAAAGTGTATAAGGTATGAATGGATGCCATTTTCATGTCATAAAGGTAGATGGATCAGAAAATGACTATGGTAGTAGATTAAGGATGTTTTGGTATAAGTTGTAGTAGAAAAATTACAGAAAATCTGGAAAATATGAAGGTCAGATCGATCTCATAGGATGAGAGATCGATCTGGAAGAGCCAGAATGCTCTTATTTGGGTAATGGAATAGAGCAGATCGATCTCCAATGGGGCCAGATCGATCTCCTAACCATTCTGTAATGAAAAGATCGATCCTCAAGCATACAGATCGATCTCCTTAGCTCTCTGTATGGGAACAGATCGATCTCATGCTTAAAATTCCATGAAAAAAATGGATTTAAGAGGACTAGATCGATCTCCTCCTAGTGCAGATCGATCTCCTCAAGCTATTTCTATAAAAGTAGTGCTGAAAATCTGAAAATTTCGAGAAAAACATCACCCTTCCATTTTCAACCAAAAAACCTAACTTTTTCTCTCTAAAATCCACCCATTCCAGTAATATCTGAAGAGAGACCATTAGAAGCAAAGTTGTTCATCTTGAGGAAGAGAACAACATAGTTGGGAATCAAAAACCACATTGGGGTATTGAAAGAGCTAAGGGCATTGACATTTGGAGCAAGAAGAGAAATTGGATTTAGTAAGATTCTAACACTCAAACTCTGGTACATTGTCTATTTAATTGATTTTGGAGTTGTTTGGCCTGAGTATGGATGGTTGGAAACACCTAGGTTGTGTTAGAAACTAATGTAACCTAAAAATGGATTGAACCTAGTGTGAGAAAGTGAAAGTCAAATGAGTTGATGAATTATGGGTATGCTAAAGTAGCTATTGGAGTGATGTAAATGATATGAAATGGGCAAATAAAGCTATAAAGTGAGTTTAGTGAATTTATGAGGATGAGTATAAGTAAGGCTTGATGAAAGGCCATAGTGGGGAAATTTGTGAACCATGAGCCTAATATAAATTTAATTCGATTTAGAATAAGTTAAAAGGCCTAAGAGAATCCATCTACTTGAGTTATGAGTAGAATAATAAAGCGAGGCCTCACAAGCATTAATAAAGACTATAGGTCGAATCGACTATAGTAAACGCAAAAGTTAGATTATAATGGGCTAATACGATTCGAAATTTCGTTTATGTGCAGTCCCGAAGAGTCCGTTGGAAACTAATCGAGCTGTACGAGTAAGCAGCTTTAAGGAAGTGGAATCACGCATCGCGATTCCAGGTAAGAGAATTTTGTGAGTATATAGAGATAGCTACTCGTACTTTGAACTTGTGGGTGAATATTGGGTATTTTATGAAATGCATGGTTGCTCAAGTAAATGATTGATGGTATTCATGAATGATGATAAGTATATGCGTGATTTTGGTTTTGAAGTGGATACTATGAAATGGGATAGTAAGGCTAATAATTGCATAAATCTAATGTTTTGATGTTTTACAAAACATAATTCTTTGTTTTAAGCAAGCTTGTAGATGGGCCGGCTAGTGTTTTATTGATGTTGTGAAAAAAAGCATTTGTGAAGTGCTAAACCCAATTGTCGGGATTGTTTGATTGTGTATGAGCCGCCTATTGTATTTGTATGACATAAATTGCACTAGAGCCTCGCTCGCACTGGATTTCGATATTTTCACTTGTGTGAAACGTGCTGGAGCTTAGCTCGTACTTTGATTTGAATTGTGACAATGTTTTATAAACTGTACTGGAGCTTACGCTCGTACGTGGATTTGAGTGATTTTTCTTATGCATATAACCGTACTGAAGTGATTCTCGTACGTGGTTTCTACATGTTTTTATGCATAAATGTCATACTAAAGCATTGCTCATACGAGGTAATTGGTTTTGATGCATGAATTCGCGCTAGAGCATAGCTCGCGCTAGTTTTCACACTGTGATATGTATGAAACCATGGTGAGGGTAATACGGATTAACTCAGGGAACCCAACAGGACTGACAAACCTCTTGAGTAGGGTGAGGGTGAGGGGCTAGGACCTGAATCAGGGAACCCAATAGGGGCGAGCAAGGCCATGGGGGGCTAGGACCTGGTATTAAGTGTACTCCCACGTGCACTTAAGACTAGAGGTTTCACTCTGTATGGGGTATATAAGACCTACTGCAGGCACCCCCAACCATGTTATGGCTCCGCGAAGTACGATGTACCGTGTATATCACATAGAGTACAATATACCGCGTGGTTGAGTTACTGATGAGAAACGTCTGGTGGAGAACTAACCCACCTTCGTTCTAAAGTGATACCCCGCACACCAAGATCCGTGTGGTCTGGGATGATATGTGACATAGTTGGCTAACATAGTCAATTGAGATATAGTGACCTGTCTCCTTGCTTGATTTACATAATACCACATAGTTTTGAATATTTGAGTGTGATTTTGACTGTCCAGGGTAGACCCGAAGGAGAGGTCGAGCCTTGTGAGATTTGATTTGTGAAATGATTATGATGTTTGTGATTGAAAATTGATTTCGATGGGATTTTGATACTAGAGAAAAGAGGTTGCAAATGTGATTTAAAAATGAGGTTTCTTAATGAATTGCCTTTTATGAATTTAAATGAGATTGAGCATGATATGATTTATACATGATGTTTTTACCATGTTTTATATGCCAATGTACATGATTTTGATACATGATATATATGTATACTCATATGGCATAGTTTTACTTTCTCATGCTCCTACCATAAACGATTTATGCATAACACTATCAGCATGTAGATAGAGTAGTTATCTACCATGCTTGCATTATTACCTTAGTAAGCGTGTGGTTGCTCGTCCCTCTCTATTTTCCCCTCCTACAGAGCGTGCTTAGTAGCCCAACGAGGACTGATGCGTTGTGTTTTTGGATATCCGTTGCTCCCATCACTGAAGGTATATACACAGTATTATTTTTGTATCTAAACAATGTAATGTCAGTAATTATTGAGTTGTAATTATGGGGGATGTAGATGTCAATGAACATAACTTGTGTAAGTTAATGATTAACTTTCAAATGTATGACATTGCTTTATTTAACTAAGAATGAATGAGATGTGATGTTTATTATTGACTCACAGCCCAACTGTATATGGTAAGTTTATTCACGACCGGGTAAGGTAACAGTAAAACGTGAAAAAAATTTATAGTGATTTTCGGTTAAAGGGAATGAAAAAGGGTCATGACAGAGATTGGTATCAGAGCTGAGTTGGCCTGATGTGAGTCAGTAATAAAACGTAGGAAAGTACATCCCCATATTATTGTGCTTTTGTTTAGATGTAACTGTGTATACCGTGATGGATTGAGCTTAATAAATTATTATAATACAGGAAGTTAGGCATTATGCCAGTTACACGCAAAGGTAGAGGGGTGAGAGCACGTGCTAGAGGTCGTAGAGGTAGGCCTGAGAGCCGTGCGGAGCCATAGACTGAGCAGGCTCCACAGAACCCTGCTGAGAGAGCAGAAGATACAGAGGCACGTTTCACTAGGATAGAGCGGAGTATTGAGAATTTGGTGGAGATAGTCACGCAGGCATTGGGTGCCGGCGATAGACGAGGTCCTGCGGCACAGCCTACTACTGAACAGGCAGCTGGAGAGGTGGAGAGACCTCAGACTGCAGAGATTGCTACTGCTACACTACCTCCAGTATAGGATACATATTCTTCTACCGCCCTACAGCAGAGCAGTAGTGATTTGGGTTATGACTGCGACTTGAGCAGACTGCGAGAGTTTCAAGCATTGAAACCCCCAGTGTTCAGAGGGGTGAAGGACCCGGTTATCACGGAGGACTGGGTGTATAAGATAGAGAAACTATATAGGTTTTTTTATGCAGTTCAGCTGAGAAGGTAGCCTTTGTCGTATTTATGTTGAAGGCGAGGCCGAACATTGGTGGAGGTCCACCAAGGCCATTTTGAGGGCCAAACACTCTGAGATCTCATGGGAGATATTTATAGAGGCCTTCAAGAGACAGTACATTCCAGCTACCGCACAGAGGAAACTGCAGATGGAATTCATGAATCTGGTTCAGGGGAACCGTACTGTGGACGAGTATGAGTCCAAGTTTATGTCATTGGAGAGATATGACCCGGACATGATGGGTGGTGAGACCCAGAAGATACAGAAGTTCATGGATGGATTGAGATTGGCCTTCAGGGCTAAGCTAGCTCCCTTCGACATTTTAACCTATGAGGAGGTTGTACATAAGGCTCAGTTATGCGAGCAGGATTTTGAGCGGAATGCCTACGAGCTTGGGAGAATCAGTGTCAGAAAGGACAGAGACCGGAAGAGATCCGGGATGGATAGAGGGGCCAAGAGAGGAGGCCAAAGATATTTTGATAAGAGGCCCAAGATTGAGGAGGTGCAAGAGAGAGCTGCCAGACCTCCCGTATACCCGACTTTGACAGCACCGAGGGGTATGGTTATTGGAGGACCACGACCTACCACAGATCAGTGTAGGAGATGTGGCAGATACCATGGGACTAAGCCATGTCAGATACCCCTTGTCTCGTGTTATAGATGTGGGAGGTCGGGACATATACTGAGGTTCTGCAATGAGATGATTGAGACTGCCCCACAGAAGGGCAAGGAGTCAGAGAGAGCTCCAGTTGAGACAGCGACCCCAATGAGGAGGGCTACAACTGAGAAAAAAGGAAACAGGTTGTGGGTGTGAGTAGAGGAAGGGTGCACGCACTGGACCAGGACACTACAGACGCATCGACAGATGTGATTAAAGGTACCATCCGAATCCTTGATTTAGAAGCATTGGTATTATTTGATCCTGGTGCCACGCATTCCTTCATATCACCTTTCTTTGCACATAAATTATTGAAGCATGTGAAACCAACATTGTTGGATAAAATGTTGATGATTTTCACACCCATGACTGATAGCCAATTGACCGAGCATGTATGTAGAGATTGTAAGTTAAAGATAGAGGGAAATGAAATGATAGCCAATTTGATTTTATTGAACATGAATGATTTTGATGTAATATTGGGAATGGATTGGTTGGCTACCAATCGTGTTGTTATGGATTGCCATGCTAAGATATTGATGTTTTCAAGATTAGATAATCTTATTGTAAACTTTGATGAAAAGAAATGATATGAAAAGAGTATGTTTTAAATGAAAGAGTATAATCCTAATATATGATATTTAAGAGATGAATTCATTTGTTTATTTTGAATATTGATGTAATGACTTGTGATACTAACGGTGGAAAGGATAATATGAAGGGTTCATTACCTACGTGGTTGATATAAATGAGGCACACCCGAAATTGAAGGACATCCCCATGATTGCGGATTATTCTGATGTCTTTTCGGATGAATTACCAAGGCTACCACCTGAAAGAGAAATGGAATTTTGTATAGAGTTAGTACCTGGTACAGAGCCGATATCGAAACCACCTTATAGAATGCCTCCAATTGAATTGGAGGAGTTAAAGAAGCAATTGCAAAAGTTGCTAGAAAAGGGGTTTATAAGACCGAGTGTCTCACCTTGGGGAGCTCCGGTTCTGTTTATAAGGAAGAAGGATAGAAGCCTCTGACTGTGTATAGACTACCGGTTGTTGAATAAGGCCACCATTATGAACAAGTACCCCCTTCCAAGAATAGATGATTTGCTGGATCAGCTCCGAGGAGCTCAAGTATTTTCAAAGATAGATCTACGGTCAGGGTATCATCAGTTGAGGATAAGGAGTGGAGATGTACCCAAGATAGCATTTCGTACCCGTTTTGGCCACTACGAGTTTTTGGTGATGCCATTCGGATTGACGAATGCTCCCGCAGCATTTATGGCATTGATGAATGATGTATTCAAGCCATACCTGGACAAGTTTATGATTGTGTTTATCGATGACATTTTGGTGTATTATAAGTCCAGGGAAGATCATGAGGAGCATTTGAGGATAGTTTTACAGACCCTCCGAGAGAGAGAATTGTATGCCAAGCTCAGCAAGTGTAACTTTTGGTTAGAGCAGATCTCATTTCTGGGGCATGTTATGTCGAAGGATAGGGTATCGGTGAATCGATCTAAGATAGAGGCAGTTGTACAGTGGGAACAGCCCAAGATAGTTACTGAGATCAGATGTTTTCTGGGATTGGTAGGATATTATTGAAGATTTGTAGAGGGTTTCTCCAGATTAGCTGCTCCATTGACATGCCTCACGAGTAAGGATGTTAAGTTTGTATGGGATAAGGCATGTGAGAGGAGTTTTGAGGAGCTTAAGCGTCGATTGACCACTACTCCAGTTCTCACCATTCCTACCAGCTCAGGAGGATTCTCGGTGTATACGGATGCATCACACAAGGGATTGGGTTGTGTGCTTATACAAGATGGGAAGGTAGTTGCCTATGGATCTAGACAGTTGAAAGATCATGAGAGGAACTACCCGACACATGATTTGGAGTTGGCGGTCGTGGTATTTGCTTTAAAAATATGGCACCACTATCTCTATGGTGAAAAATTTCAGGTGTTCACAGATCATAAAAGCCTTAAGTACCTGTTCTCGCAGAAAGAGCTGAATATGAGACAAAGGAGATGGTTCGAACTTTTAAAGGACTATGATTGTGAAATCATGTACCACCCGGGTAAGACAAATGTAGTTGCCAATGCTTTGAGCAGGAAGAGCCTTGGGTTGGTGTCTTATATAATGGTACGGGAACATGAATTGTTGGGACAATTTATGGACCTCAGTTTGGATGTAACGGCCACCTGGATCTGAGAGACTTGAGATCATGGCTAGTTTGAGATTGGAGCCAGAATTGATTGGTCGTATTCGGCAAGCCCAACAGAGTGATCGACGGTGCATCAATTGGCTGAGGCAGATACAGACAGGTGTGGGTACTGATATTGAGCTGAGTACTGATGGGACATTGAGGTTCAGAGGCAGAGTATGTGTTCTCGAGGATCCTAAGATCAAGAGGTTAATTTTATCATTTATCATATGCTCACTCATCAAAGTATACGATACATTCGGGAAGTACCAAGATGTATCAAAACCTTCGGAAGGTTAATTGGTGGTTTGGAATGAAAAGAGACATTGTTGAATATGTTGCTAAGTGTCTCGTTTGTCAGCAAGTGAAGGTAAAGCATCAGAAACCTACAGGATTATTGCAGCCTCTATCGATACCGACTTGGAAGTGGGAGCACGTCACCATGGATTTTGTGATGGGATTATCGAGGACCCGCAGAGGTCATGATGCCATATGGGTTATTGTGGACCGATGACTAAGTCCGCCCATTTCTTGGCTATGAGAGCTACCGATACACTGAGTCAGTTGGTGAACCTGTATATTCGAGAGATAGTACGGCTACATGGTGTACCAGTGAGTGCTGTTTTTGATAGGGATGCCCGCTTCACTTCCCATTTCTGAGAACATTTTTAGGAAGCGCTGGGGACCCGACTGAGTTTTAGCATCGATTTTCATCCTCAGACAGATGGGCAGTCAGAGAGGACTATACAGACCCTCAAGGATATGTTGAGAGCGTGTGTGCTGGATTTTAGAGGCTCATGGGATGACCACCTGCATTTAGTCGAGTTCGCCTATAATAATAGCTATAATGCGAGTATCGAGATGGCACCCTATGAGGCACTATATGGACGCAGGTGTCGATCCTCCATTGGATGGGAAGAGGTTGGTGACAGACAGATTTTTGCTCTGGACTTAGTGCAGCAGGCATCTAAGGATGTCCAGTTGATATGTGAGAGATTACGGACAGCTCAGAGCCGACAAAAGAGTTATGCTGACAAGAGACGGAGACCACTAGAGTTTGATGTGAGTGAGTCGGTATTTCTGAGAGTTTCACTATCGAAGGGTATTATGAGATTTGGTAAGTAGGGCAAGCTGAGCCCTAGATATATCAGACCCTTCGAGATTTTGGAGAGAGTGGGAGATAAGGCGTATAGGTTGGCATTGCCATCGGACTTGGCAAATGTCCATAACGTCTTCCACGTCTCTATGCTTCGGAAGTATCACCCGGACCCGGCACACGTGATAACATATGAGCTGTTGGAGCTCCATGATAGTATGACATATGTCGAGAAGCCGGTTCAGATATTGGATAGAAAATAGAAAGTGCTAAGGAATAAGACAATTCCCTTGGTGAAAGTTCTTTGGCAACATCACACGGTGGAAGAGGCCACATGGGAATTGAAAAACTTGATACGGGAGAAATACCCCCAACTTTTTGAAGAGTGACTTAGTTCTAATTTGGAGGACCAAATTCCTTGAAGGAGGGGAGAATGTGAGACCCCGTATATGTATGGCTGTGTAATTGGATCAATGAATACTAATAGACTTGTAATGTAAAGTATAATTGATGTAAGTCCATGGATTCAATGTACATATGTGTAATATGATTTGTAATGTACATACAAGTTTCATTGTGTATGAATATGAAGGAGTGAGTTCTTATAAGTGATGAATGTGAATGAAACTCAAAATGAGTAGTGTGGTAAATGGAAGGAAGTTGCATGAATATAATGCTTCAATTTGGTTTTTTATATAGTAGACCTTTGGATATACAAGTAATGCACACAAGTTTGAATGTGTATAAAGTATGAATGGATATCATTTTCATGTCATAAAGGTGGATGGATGAGAAAATGATTATGGAAGTAGATTAAGGATGTTTAGGTGTAAGTTGCAACAGAAAAACTTCAGAAAATCTGGAAAATATAAAGGCCAGATCGATTTCATAGGATGAGAGATCGATCTGGAAGAGCCAGATGCTCTTATTTGGGCAATGGAATAGAGCAGATTGATTTCCAATGGGGCCAGATCGATCTCCTAACCATTATGTAATGAAAAGATCAATCCTCAAGCATACAGATCGATCTCCTTAGCTCTCTGTTTGGGAACAGATCGATCTCAAGCTTTGACAGATCGATCTCATGCTTAAAATGCCAAGAAAAAAGGGATTTAAGGGGACCAAATCGATCTCCTCCTAGTGCAGATCGATCTCCTCAAGCTATTTCTATAAAAGGAGTGCTGAAAATCTGAAAATTTTGGAAAAAACATTACCCTTCCATTTTCAACCCAAAAACTTAACTTTCTCTCTCTAAAATCCACTCATTCCAGTAAGATTTGAAGAGAGACCATTAGAAGCAAAGTTGTTCATCTTGAAGAAGAGAACAACATAGTTGGGAATCAAAAACCACATTAGGGTATTGGAAGAGCTAAGGGCATTGACATTTGGAGCAAGAAGAGAAATTGGATTTGGTAAGATTCTAATACTCCAACTCTGGTACATTGTCTATTTAATTGATTTTGGAGTTGTTTGGCATGAGTATGGATGGTTGGAAACACCTAGGTTGTGTTAGAAACTAATGTAACCTAAAATGGATTGAACTTAGTGTGAGAAAGTGAAAGTCAAATGAGTTGATGAATTATGAGTATGCTAAAGTAGCTATTGGAGTGATGTAAATGATATGAAATGGGCAAATGAAGCTATAAAGTGAGTTTAGTGAATTTATGAGGATGAGTATAAGTAAGGCTTGATGAAAGGCCATAGTGGGGAAATTTGTGAACCATGAGCCTAATATCAATTTAATATCGATTTAGAATAAGTTAAGGGGGCTAAGAGAATCCATCTACTCGAGTTATGAGTAGAATAATAAAGCGAGGCCTCACAAGAGTTAATAGAGACTATAGGTCGAATCGACTATAGTAAACGTAAGAAATTTTGTTTATGTGCAGTCCCGAAGAGTCCTTTGGAAACGAATCGAGCTGTACGAGTAAGCAGCTTTAAGGAAGTGGAATCACGCATCGCGATTCCAAGGGAATTTTGTGAGTATATAGAGATAGCTGCTCGTACTTTGAACTTGTAGGTGAATATTGGGTATTTTATGTAATGCATGGTTGCTCAAGTAAATGATTGATGGTATTCATGAATGATGATAAGTATATGCATGATTTTGCTTTTGAAGTGGATTCTATGAAATGGGATAGTAAGGCTAATAATTGCATAAATCTAATGTTTTGATGTTTTTCAAAACATAAGTGCTTTGTTATAAGCAAGCTTGTAGATGGGTCGGCTAGTGTTTTATTGATATTGTGAAAAAAATGTATTTTTAAAGTGCTAAACCCGGTTGTCGGGATTGTTATCGTATTTATATGACATAAATCACGCTAGAGCCTCGCTCGCGCTGGATTTCGATATTTTCACTTGCATGAAATGTGCTGGAGCTTAACTCGCACTTTGATTTGAATTGTGACGATGTTTTATAAACCGTATTGGAGCTTACGCTCGTACGTGGATTTGAGTGGTTTTTCTTTTGCATATAATCATACTGGAGCGATTCTTGTATGTGGTTTCTACATGTTTGTATGCATAAATACTGTACTAGAGCATTGCTCGTACGAGGTGATTGATTTTGATGCATGAATTCGCGCTAGAGCATAGCTCGCGCTGGTTTTCACACTGTGATATGTATGAAACCGTGGTGAGGGTAATACGGATTAACTCAGGAACCCAATAGGCCTGACAGACCTCTTGAGTAGGGTGAGGGTGAGGGGTTAGGACCTGACATAATCCATCTAGGGAACCCAACAAGCCTAACAGACCTCTTGAGTGGGGTGAGGGTGAGGGGCTAAGACCTGATCAGGGAACCCAACAAGGGCGAGCAAGGCCATGAGGGGCTAGGATTTGGTATTAAGTGTACTCCCACGTGCACTTGAGACTAGAGGTTTCACTCGGTATGGGGTAGATAAGACCTACTGCAGGCACCCCCAACCATGTTATGGCTCCGCGGAGTACAATGTACCGTGTATATCACATAGAGTACAATATACCGCGTGGTTGAGTTACTGATGAGAAACGTCTGGTGGAGAACTAACCCACCTTCGTTCCAACGTGATACCCCGCACACCAAGATCCGTGTGGTCTGGGATGATATGTGACATAGTTGGCTAACATAGTCAATTGAGATATAGTGACCTGTCTCCTTACTTGATTTACATAATACCACATAGTTTTGAATATTTGAGTGTGATTTTGACTGTCCAGGGTAGACCCGAAGGAGAGGTCGAGCCTTGTGAGATTTGATTTGTGAAATGATTATGATGTTTGTGATTGAAAATTGATTTCGATGGGATTTTGATACTAGAGAAAAGAGGTTGCAAATGTGATTTAAAAATGAGGTTTCTTAATGAATTGCCTTTTTTATGAATTTAAATGAGATTGAGCATGATATGATTTATACATGATGTTTTTACCATGTTTTATATGTCAATGTACATGATTTTGATACATGATATATATGTATACTCATATGGCATAGTTTTACTATCTCATGCTCCTACCATAAACGATTTATGCATAACACTATCAGCATGTAGATAGAGTAATTATCTACCATGCTTGCATTATTGCCTTACTGAGCGTGTGGTTGCCATCCCTCTCTATTTTCCCCTCCTACAGAGCGTGCTTAGTAGCCCAACGAGGACTGAGGCGTTGTGTTTTTGGATATCCGCTGCTCCCATCGTTGAAGGTATATATACAGTATTCTTTTTGTATCTAAACAATGTAATGGCACAGTAATTATTGAGTTGTAATTATGGGGATGTTGATGTCAGTGAACATAACTTGTGTAAGTTAATGATTAACTTTCAAATGTATGACATCGCTTTATTTAACTGAGAATGAATGAGATGTAATGTTTATTATTAACTCACAGCCCAACTGTATGTGGTGAGTTTGTTCACGATCGGGTACGGTAACAGTAAAACACGAAAAAAATTTATAGTGATTTTCGGTTAAAGGGAATGAAAAAGGGTCGTGACACATAAATTGGAATAGATGAAAAATGAAAATAGGTATATGAGAATTATGGTGAAATACCATAATGGGAGAAAGTGATGAGATTGAGGCATTAAGAGGAGTTAAATGCATTGATTTAGAGTCATGCAAGTGAAAACAAGTATATTAAGGTATATTGATGTGGATAATTATTAATAACTTCAGAAGTTGATATTGGAAGCTGATCGGACTACGAAAGTGAGCAGCACCGAGGAGGTGAGGTCACGTGATGTGATCCGAGGTAAGGAAATTTCATGAGTAGCTAGAGGTAGCTACACGTATTTCGAATAGAATTTCGATTATTATATCGTATATGAAATTTCTTGTATAGAAAAGGTCCGGTAGGAATCGATAATGGTCAAATTGTGGTTTTATCCAAATTGAAGGGTAAAAAGCTTAGGAAGCATGTTTGTGACTAGCTTTGATACTTGCATTGATAGAATGACTAATGTTTTTATGTATATGCGAAAACAATACATTTTAGTGCCGATTTGATTTGATTGTGTGAAATTTCAATTGAAATAAGTCATCTATCGATTTGTGTGAAAACCATCGTGTTAGAGCACAGCTTGCACTAAATTTTATGAGATATGCATCACATAGTACTTGAGTATATTCTCGTACTTGATTTTAATGCAATTTATGCATGATAGAGTACTGGAGCATTGCTCGTACTCAGTTTTATTGATTGATGCATTATAGAGTATTAGAGCATCGTTCATACTCAGTTGTACATGACATAGTGCTGGGAGTATTGCTCGCACTAGATTTATATAACTTATGCATGAGATCGTGTTGGAAGTTTACTCGTACGTACCAGTTTTGAAAGAAAGAGCATGAAACAACCGTGTTGGGAGCCCGTGCTGACTGTGTGTCGTACCGATTATATGCTTACACGTCAAAATTTTGAGATATGATCGAGGGCTATCGAAACTATTATCCATAGTATGAGGGCTAAGACTTATGGCAAGCACCCTGACTATGAGGTATATCCATGGTATGAGGGCTAAGACTTATGACAAGCACCTCGACCATGAGGATTGGGTCCATGGAGTACTTTGTACCGTGTATGTCACATAGAGTACGTTGTACTGTGAGTACACGATGTGATTGAATTGTGAGCAGACTGTAGAAATTTGAACCACCTCTCGTTACAGCAAATGTGAGACCTCGCACATCGAGTACTGTGTAGTCTGGGATCACGAAAAATGAGTTATGATCATAATCTCGGAACATGAAGTTGCCTATCTTGTTTCAATCACTTGAGATTTCTTGAATGAATTATCACATGATTTTATAATCTGAACATGTGACTTTGTGTGTGATAAGGGTAACCCGAGGGATGAGTGAGGCCCAAATTTCCATGTTTTTAACATGATGAAATGCCATATTATTTTGATTTAATTGAAATGGCATGATAAATGTGATTTATAATAATTACATGAGAAATGCATCATTTTGCATAATTTGTTGAAGTGATTTTAACCAGCATGATTTCAGTTTCATAACTGATGATTTATATCTATATGTATATATTGCATAAATGTTTCAAGAAAGAAACATCCTTTAGATATGAGTCGAAAAGGAAATGATTTAATGGCATGAGCATTGTATTTTGTAGATAGTGCGGTTATCTACTTGATTACTTTATTTCCTTACTGAGCTGTGAGCTCACCTCCTTTTTATTTCCCCTCTCTACAATGCGTTCAAAGTAGTTGGGCACGGCTGATGACTGGTATTCCTTGATCCGCTGCATACCCATCGTACGAGAGGTATACACATTTGAAACATTTTTTATTGAACATTGTAAAAGCATAGTTATATAAACGAATGTATGGTCGGGGATGTATATGTACAAGTATTTGTATTTATGAATTTGAGTTTACTTTTAAGAAAAGAGTACTTACCGCCAATGGATAATTGTATTGACATGTATGCTTGTTATGAAATGAATGTGGTTGAGGTGACTAATATTGAATCACAACCCAACGGTTTGGTGTTGAATTATGACAGAAGGAGAGGTAAGTAAAATGCGAAAAATTTATGGTGATTTTGGTAGGTCATGGGTGGGGAGGTCGTGACATTACCATTTAGGCAATTACTCTAGATATCTCTAATATCATTAACATTTCATATTGATCTAACCATTTTCAAAATCATTTTTCATATTTTTGAATCACATCATAGGTTCTCGAACCATTCAAATCACACCATACACTTCCAAGCATGCTTATACTCCAATTATACCTTTAAATCAAATAGTAACTTTCAAGATAAACTTTCAAACTCTTAACTTTCAAAACCTACATATTAAACCAATTTTAGAAACATATCGAATCGAATCCAGAAACTTATATCATATTATATGGGAGAAACTAAAGTTGAATTCCCTTTTCTCCCTTTCAAATCACATACCTTGCGTACTAAATGTCATTTGAAATTCTTTTAAGGGATTGCTTACATGCAGCAAATATCCCCTGAGGCTTAGATGTTAATTCCTTTTTAAAATGTATAGAAAATTTCCCTTTGCAGATTACATTATACGGTTTCTTATATCAGGCTCTGACCATTAGTGTGTACACTATCTAGTAAGATAGCCAACTTGAACATAATTGAAGCAGGCACTCATGACCATTGAGAAACCTGTATCCGAGGAATATACGGAGGAAAGAGTAGTGGCGGTGGTCTAGCAACTTCGTTCCTCCTTGTTCAAGTTTCCCGATAATAAAAATGAATAT
The DNA here is from genome assembly GCA_033439115.1 of Firmiana major. Classification (NCBI taxonomy): domain Eukaryota; kingdom Viridiplantae; phylum Streptophyta; class Magnoliopsida; order Malvales; family Malvaceae; genus Firmiana; species Firmiana major. Next base: position 70,305,353 of record CM065898.1, on the reverse strand, counting down.
TTTTCAATGGTTCTCAGGCACTATTCACAATTTATATTCAAGCAAGCACAGACATATGAGATGTAACTTTAATTCTAACCTCCCTGCACTAACACTTTCTAGACAACTCTTGCTATGATACCAAAAATTATAATGCCCCGAAAGCGTGAAACTTCAGGCTAAATTTTTCTTTTTCTTATTTTCGCTTTACTTAACATTGCCTTCTGTGCAGTATAAGTCACTAATCATTTTTTTACTTAACCTTTATAAATCACTATTACTTAGACTAATCCGAGAATCTAGTTATTTAAATCGTGATGCCAGTGAAAAACATGATTAAATCTTAACATACCCGATTGAACTTAATTAAGCATCACTAATCAAAATAATATACCAAGTTAAATTACATCTCAAAAGTATCAAAAGAAATACATATATTTGTGCTTATAAATTGTGCGAAAATAAAAACAAAAGATGAGTTGTATACCTTGCTCAATACAAAAAGTAGCCTGAGGAGGCGTCAGTCTACTAGCCTACGTCGTGTACTCCATAGGTACGATCACTACAAATAATTTGAAGGAGTAAGGGGTAAGCTTTGGGGAAAGCGCAATAAGAAATGCATTTAAAACAATAATAGCATCAAAACGTTTTTAAAAATAATGATGCTTTTAAAATCATATATGCATTTCAAGTAATCGCCATGTCTTTCTCAAAATCAAAGTACAATGCCGAAAATCATAATTTCTTATAATTAAATCAAAGCCTCAAAAATCGAATTTACAGATTTCACACATATTTCACATAAATTTCACTATTATTTCACGAAGTTCGGAATCACAAATTCATATGGAGATTAGGCATAAACCCTAAAGCTATCATGTGGTACACATAATAAGTCATCCTCAAAGGAAGGAATAGTACCAATGGCCATGGTAAGCTGTAAACTGAATTAGAGTCGTATAGCAATTTTTACAATCACACAATCTAGCACACAGCTAAGGCACGAGTACCAAGGGCACTCATCGTGCGGGTAATGATATGAGCATGTTGCGTGGATATGGACATCTAATATAAATTCACCATCTCATGTGCAAGGGAAGCCTATAGTCTCAAAAGATTTTGCATAATTTCACAAATAATCTCATAATCATAGTTTTCTAAAATATTTTTATAGAAATCAAGTTTGAAGTTCACATAGTTTTAAAATCACATACTTACTTTCAAAAAGTCTTATGCATCAACAAAATGGAGTTTAGGCTATTGAAATCTTAAAATTTTCTAAGTTTAGGGAAATTAATTTTCGTAAAATCCTATTAAGCGAGTTTAAATTGGGATTTTCTTCTATAATTTAATATATTCCTAATTATTAGTTTGAAAATCGCCTAAAACTAATTTGAAAAATCAAATCGTGCTTTATACATTTTTACTTATTAAAAGAAAGATAAGGGATACCATTACGGATTTAAATTACATCCCTCACCTCTCACACACTAGGGTAGCATGCAATTTCCTCAAGCACCAAGCTTACTTCTAATTTGACAAATCACACCACCTTGCTGTCAAACACATTCCAAATATTTTCAATTAGTATTCAACTCATCCTCATATACCTTTGTACACATCAGATAGCCATGAATCACATTGAACTAAGCCATTAACTCTAAGGTCTTCCTTTTAGCCGAATACGAAATTTAAGCACCCTCAATGCTACTTTGTTCGTTTTAGTTTATTTATAGCTTGGACACATCTTAATACACCTTAACACACACACACCAAACAGTAGCTAGAATTATCAACTTAAGTCAATTACCCAACATTCTTCACCATGACCGAAAATCCAATTTACCTTTATCTTAGTTTTCACTTCATTCCAATCATATAAATTAATTCTCCTAGCCTAAAATAACACCTTAACATTAAAATAAACCATCAAGCATCATCATCTTCACAAGGTCTCACGTGGCCGAAACCTTAAAGTGCTCTGACACATTTTATTTTAAATTTCTACTTCAGCCAAACACCTTAAAACATCATCAAACACAATATATATTAAATTGGAATTTTTTTTAAAAAAATCCTTACCCTCATTTGGCCAAGTTTGACCAGCCTGGCAATCACCTTCAAGACTTCCTTTGTTGTAAATCACAACATCCCTGGTCTTAAAACACTTAAAACAACCTTAAAACTCAACCAAAGATCAAAGGAACCAAAGTTGTTCTTACCTTGGTTCAAGACATTTTTGTCCAGCAAATTCCACTAAACTTTTCACTACTCAAATGACCTTAGAATGATCTAAAATATTTATAGGTTATAGAGGGAAGGACGAGGAACAAAAGTCTCCTCTTGAGCTAAGGCGAGTTCTGCCTCTAGAATTCTGTAAAAGTTTCTGAACCCAAATGCTCAAGGATGCCCATCACCAAGTTAGATTCTATTTGGCCTCTTGTTTTAAACCTTAACACTTCAAAGAAAAATTATATGTTTCAATCCAATTCTTTTTCTACTTTTTCTAAAAATCACACCATCTCACTACTAAAAAAATGCTTCAGACTCTGCCCAACAATCTTCTAGAGGTTTTTTCACCACCTAAACAACTTTGGAACAATTTTGAAAAATTATATGTGGTAGAGGGGTGAGTGAGGAGCAGATTACTCTTTCAAACAAAGCTTGAATTGACCTCCAAGATTTTGTAAAAAATCTTGAACTCCAACAGGGCAGAGAACGCCTACAACCAGGAAAAGAGAGGGAAAGAGCTTCGACCTTAGCTTCTTTTGGTCTGATTTTTAGCTGAAAAATACCTTGATGTGTGGTCCATCTAAGGTTAAAAGTGTGGCTTCAAATTAAGTCTCCAACATAATCAAATTAAATAATTTTTTGAAGTCTAGCAGTTAGTATGAGTAGGTAGTTTTTGCTGACTTGATTTTATAATTTTATTTGAATTGTTTTCAGCCCATTGCCACACATTTTTGGCTCTTTAAAATACTTTATAATATGTCTAATTTATGTTTATAAAAGTTGGCAATTGATAGGTTTAAGGAAAATATAAATTTAAGGTCACTTAGTGCTAAGTTAGTTAAATTGGGATTAGGTAGCCTTAGTTTTCAGTTTTAATAATCCATTTTTCCAACTCAATTTCAGCCAACCTTATGGCACTTTTGACACCTCAAATTGTCATATTTTAATACTTTAATTTGTCTTCTAAAATGCTAAGTAGAGGTAGGTTATTTGCATTGCTAACTTGCATGCATTTTTCATGCACATTATTCGGCCAGCCAAGAAGCTCATCAGCATTTTTGGTCTTATCCAGCCTTATTTGTCCAATTTTTCGTATGGCCTTAAAAACCTTGTTTCCCATCTAAATTTTACTAAAATTTCATTAACACCCTAAGGTAGATGTCTATAAAATTTGAGACCATTTCGAGTTGATCTTGGGCTACAAATAATTTTCTATTTTCAACCCAATTTTCTTTCAACAAGCTAGATTTTTCCTTAAGCTTTTCGATTTGCTTCACCAATTTATTCCATTTCCTTAACCATGGTAATTCAAACCTATTTTAATTATTCCAGTCTTTTTGCCATATATTAATTTATTAACTTGTTAAATTAATTCTTATTAACCTATGGAATTTTATTAAAATAATTTTACTTAGTTTTCTCAGTTTTTCACTAACTTTAGCAAATTGCTACCTTGATTCGTTTTAATTAATGTTAACCTAACTCTCATGCAAATATTATTATTATTATCATCATCATCATCATCATCATCATCATCATCATCATCATCATCATCATCATGGGATATTTCGAATTAGAGGTATCTATGGATCGGATCAGATCAAATCCGCATTGGATTTTAGGTTAGGTATTAAAGGATTGTAAGCAAGCTCGAATTTGGTCTAGCTCTACCATTCGAATCTAATTTTTTGTCCAAAACCATTTTTACATACAACGAATAAGCCTAAACTTGTCCAAGTTTGTCCAAACACTAACAATTATTTTAACAAAATTAAAATAAAATCTAAAAACATAAAGGCACATAATAATTAACAAGTATAACTCAATAAGTTCAAAAAAAAAGTTTTACAAAAAGGCTACATAAGCTTGAAAATCTAAAAAATAACACAAGTTCAAATAAAATTTCATAAAAAATCTAAAGTAATTAAAAAATACATTAGTATATTTTCTAATTTCCCTAGTTGACATATCTTTAAAAATAATTAAAACCTACAAAATACAATCTTATATTTTATTAAAAATATCAAATTAAGTGAGTTATAAAAGTATTGTAAAAAAAAAAAGTTGAGTTGGATCAAGCTTAAGCTTTAAATGGTAAGCCTTAGACTCAGTTCAATTTTTTATTCAACCTTATTTATTAAACCAAATCCATCTAAAAAATTTAATATATTTTTGTAAAACCACTTAAAATTTGAACAAACTTTCAATCTTGAACAAATCACCCAATATAATTTATGGCCCATGGTAAAACCTATAAATACAAAGGCTTGTGAGTGAACTTCAAAATTCCTTTTTCTTTTTTGAGGTAACTTAACAATTATTGTCCAAATCAAAAGCCTTCATATCAAAATTTATCTCAAAATCTCATTTTTTTTTTGTGAAAATTTATGTCAAACTTTATGAAAATTGGACGATTTTTTATACTCATTATAATGTCCTCATTGAAATTGGTTCCATTGTTAACCTGTTGGGTAATCTACAAAATTACGAACATTGGAATAATATTAACGGTTACTTTAATTTACTAGCAAATCTTGAATCATGAACTCCAAAAACACTTCAAAGTTGTGTTCTTAAAAAGCCATAAAGATGTTTTATACAATATAAATGATGCCTTATTGTAAAAGCCACAAACTTGCTTTGTATCCCTTATGGAAACCTTAAGTGTAATGTAACTAATGTTCATTCAATGGATAACAAATGAATGATTTTTTTCTGGATTAAAGATTTGTTTAAAGTTTAGATGTATGCATTAATATGAATTGGATCGATTTAAGGAAGAAGATTACATGTATTAGGTTTGAATAGGTTTATTGGTGAAGAATTAAATGTCCCTAGGTGATTTTCAACCAAAATGAAGCCAAAATTATGTTCTGGAGCTTAGGAATTGATCCCTATTTGGCAGAATGTCTCGAGAGCCAAATGACTACATAGAGATCTATCCCCTCTAAGCGCAGTATCGATCTCCTAGTCTCACATGCTCCCACTAAGGCGTGAAATACTCAATTTTCGGCCATTCCTGCCCATTTCTCTTCTGACACTCTACGTTTTTAAGTTCTGAGAGAAAAAAAAGAAAGAAATGACATAGAAAGAAAGAAAAGGAAGAAGAAGAAAAAGAAGATGAAGAAGAAGGAGAAAGAAAGATAGGCTCCAAAACTTTAACCCAACCCTCACATTGACCTCCTCATCAGCATACGTCACTTTAAAGCCTATCGGTAGCTATTTGAAGGTCCAAAAGCTACAAAGAAGATTGGATTTCTTAAGGTAAGTTAAAGAAAGAAAGCTGTAATCTTTAATATTTTGATTATTTATGTTAACTTAAAGGTTCTTAAGGTGTTTTATGGGTTGTATTACAGCCAAGACCATTAGAGGTTTAAGCTAGGGTTTTTGGCAATGAAAGAGGCTAAGAATGATTTTATGTTTTAAGGTGCATCTTTTAAGGTGGATATTTTAAGGTGTTAATCTTTGAGGTTTTAGTGTTAGAATACATATATGATGGGTATGTAGGATTTGTGATAACAAATAAATAAGTAAGATGATAAGTAAACGAGACTTTGTTGATGAAATAGAAGTTTAAGACTTCTATTTAGGCTAACGCCATGTTAAAAACAATGTAAGAGTTACGTAGTATGATTTATGGCCTTTGGATGACAAAGATAGCCTATAGGAGTATTAAGGTCAAGCTTGTTAAGGATAAGGAGAATTAAGTAAGTCGATGATGATTAAGACTTATTTGATTGGCTTTACGACTAAGAAACACCTTGGAGAGAGTTAAGCAATATAAATGCATTACCTAACCTAAGATTGGTGCCAAAGAACCAAGTTTAAGTGCTGCATTGCTATGAGATAAGGGATTACATGTAGAGACATGAGTACATTTTGTTTTAAGCATGACTTAAATGTTTTATGAGTTCTTGAAAAGTATGAAGTATGAAAATTATGTGAAAAATGCATATTTGACACTTTGGGACCGATCCCTCAAGGTAGGGGACCGATCCCTCATCTGAGGTTTTCCAGAAAAGTGCATTCGATTTACAAGGGATCGATCCCCTCCTTGATAGGATTGATCCGCGCCTAGTTTTCGAAAAACATAAGCATTCTGTCACTTTAGGATCGATTTCCTAGCTTCAAGGGACTGATCTCCTCTTTAAGTTTTGTTTCAAAAGCTTACATACTTATACAAATTAGCATAATTTGGTTTAAAGTCAATGTATGTTTGTTTTATTAAGCTTATGAATTTATGAAATAAGTAAGGAGATCCCACCAAATGCATTGAAGAGCCTTATTTAATGAAATTACATTATTGAACTTGTTTTAGCTATTTTAACTAAAGGATTGTATACAAGTGGTTTTCTTTAAATGTGTTTAGCATGTTTTAGTGTGGGATCTTTACGTTTAAGCTTTTACAATTATAATTCCAAGGGATAACTAATCCTATGTTAGTATGTATTATATTCAAAAGCAAATATATTATTTTGCATAAGTATGAGATCATGCTAATTAAGTTTTGATTACTATTTTAATAGATTGTAAGGCTGCCATTAATACGTGCTTAAAGGATGTTTAACGTCTATAAGTGGTTGATGCGCGCTTATATAACTAGATCGATTCTCGCATGTAAGTAAGTAAAGCTGATAGACCCGGACATGTCTATAGCATTCCCAATACTCACTTGTCTAGTGCGGCTAGGGAAATCTCTAATCATGGCCATAGGTTAATCGTCTTTTTTAAGGGCTCCCTTTTTGGATGTAAGTAAGTTGCATGTTGCTCTTGGGATTAATTGCCTAGTCTCTAACCTATACTTGAAAGTATATGGATATATGTTTCTTAAGCTACAATTTGTAAGTAAGATTTGCAAAACTAATTACAAGCATATTCAAGCATGTTTGGCATGATTTAGTTGCAAACTTAAGCTTTGTAAGATTCATTTGTTACGTTTTGAAGTAAGTATGCTTTAATATGTTTTGAAATAAGTATGTATATTGTTTTTACCTCCCCTTTGCATGTACTCTTACTGGGCGTAAGCTCACCCCATTACTCTCCCTCTAGAGATTATTTGCGTTAGACACTGAGGGTGTGTCTTCCCACTGCTTGCTTAAGTTATTTTGAAGGTATAAACACAGATAATATATATTAGTTTGTATTTCAGACAGTTAATGCACAGTCAATATAATCATTTGGGGATGAAACAATAGGTTATAATAGGTATCAAATGAGATGTTTAGGCCGCATTAGATATTGATTATAGTGCGTATTTGAAGTGTGATGTAACTTTCAACTTAAGTTTAATCATACACTTTTGTAGTCATTAGATGGATGACACTTAATTATAGTTAATTGAATAATTGACATGTTTAAATGTAACCAGGACTAAAAGAAATTAATAACTGAGTTGATCAAATAAGATCGCTAAAAGTGATTAGATATTACACTGATTGTTGACAAACATAACTAAGGAAAAGAAAAATTTAGCCTAGGTTTCAACGATTTAGCTCAAAATCCCCTGGATTCGAGCCATGACACTTATGAGCACATTCCACTCAAATGATTTCAAGAAAAATACCAACCTTGGTTGGACAAGGTAGAAATACCTAGACTTAGTTTCGATGCCATCACACCTTCAGTGTAATGCATTTCAAGGCATATTCTTATTTAACTACACTCAGGTGCATTCAAAACTTAACCATCCCTCCAGCTAAGGATTAAAGGGGCAAGTGTTTAGTGAACTAGACCTGTTGTGGAATTTTTTTCACCTTTATCCCTTTTTAATTTTAATATTTTATATTTTGTTAAATTAATTTTTTTATTTAAAAGTTTTTAAATATTTTATTTTTTTAGCTTTTTATGTTTATTTTTTTATTTTTAAATATAAGGTACCACTATTTAGTAAATAAAAATTTAAATGTTATTAATGTTAGTGCTCAAAGATTAATACATACTAAACCTCATACTTGGGAAGTACACAATCGATCTAATAGGTTTAAATATGGAGATATTTGAGGATAACATGAGGGTGTTTATTAGAAAATAAGTTTATTGAACATGACTCGTTATGAGTGTTCCATTTGGTAGTATCACTTAAATGTCTATGGAATATACTCTCATGTGACAACAATGTAAGTAATCCTTGGACTTGAGATGTCAGGTTATCTTATATGTGGATTGATATACTTTAATTTCATTCTTACGGCTTGGAAGAGCCAAATGCCTAAAACGAATATTTTCGATATGTCCCGAAGCATATGAAGGTGGATGAGTAGTTAAGATGGGGATTCATCTTCTTGAGTGACTTAAGGGAAGAATATCTCATGTATCCTAGCTCATATTAACTTTAAAGTCTTTAACCAAGGCAAAATATGAGTTAAAGGCAAAATATGAGTTAAAGTTAACGTAGGTAGCTTAAGGGTAAAAATAAAAATGTGCATAGAGTAGGTATCGAGCCAAACTCAATGACATTGAGATGAAATGATCAAATTACACTGAGATAATGTTTATTGATTAGATTGGTCAAAACATTTGACATTTCTAACATTTGAGTGGTCATAATGGATTATTAAATGCCACTCTTGATCTATGAATTAAATGGATAATTTAGTTCGTTGACAACATGTTGAAAACCTAATGGGCCACACACAACAAGATAACAAATAGATTAAATTAAATTGACAGGTTTGGAAATTTGGAATTTCCTAATTGGGTTTATTTAGTTAGAATTATAATTGGCCTTAGTTAAAATGTTTAATTAAGTGGGGTTTAAATAAGTTGTGGGCCAAATCATAATTGTAATATTGTAATGAGAGACAAAACCTTAAACTATAAAAGTCTTATTTCGACCAACCATTAAAAGAGAGAATCTTGTAATCCAACAAAAAAAAAAAGAGTGAGAGAGAGAACCTTAATAGCTCGCGACACTAACCCTGAGAAATTGCTTCTTTTGTCACCATCCCTTTGTCTATTATATTCTTGATTTCTAAAATTCTTTTAGGCTAATTGATGATTAGGAAACCATTTCTTAATAGCTAGAAGATAAAATCGAGATTAGATGGTGACATTAAGAATCTCAATCTACTAGCATAGAGGCTGTTGTAATACAATTTAACCTCTTGTAAAATCCTATTGTTGTCTATGTGGGTTACAATTAAAGGATGGGTAATTGAACGACTATGGGTCTGAAACAATCTATTCAATGTACGTGTTGGATTGGTTTTTGATAATCTAGAGTTACGAATTCTTAAGATTAATGTATGAATTTGTTTTAAAATCCTAAATCCATGTTCTAAGCAAGTATGTCAATTTTTCTATATATTAAGTGTGATCCATGGTTTGGTTTCGGTATTGTATGTTCATAGTTTTGTCGTGTACTTCGATTACTATATATATGGTATGATTGAGCATGAACCAAAATCTACAATTTAAATATACATAAAAATAATTTTTAAATATTTAATAATAAAAGTATTATTTGATATCTAGGTGTTTTTGGATTCGGTTGGTGTTTCTAGTGATTAAGTTCTTCAAAGGTTTGAATTTGGGAGAGAATTTTAGGTTTTTTTTTCCCCCCCGGAAGATAAAGAAAGATTTGTGAAGATTTCTAAAATAAAAAAGAAGGATTTTATATTAGGCATGAAATGATGTTGTTTCGCTTTGTGAAGATCCGACCTGTTTCTTTTTCAACTCGTGTGAACTTGAGGAATCAAGCTCGACCTATTTGGCTCATATTTCTTTTTTTTTTTTGGTTTATTTTATTTAATCATTGTTATTGTTGTTGTTGTTATTATTATTGTGACCATCATCATCATCATTTCGACTCTACTATGTAAATGAATAAAAAAGAAAATTATATTTTTTTTTTCAATTTCCATCTTTCCTACCAAGCACGTTAATGGAAAGAAAAATAATATTTTTCTTCATCCTTTCATTTTTCTCTCATTCCAATTTTCTATCATTTTATTTTGCTTTTCACTTTATCAACCAAAGCTAAATGGTGTGTTTGGTAGAATGAAAAAGTAAAAGATGAATAATGGTGTGTGAAAATGTGAAAAAAGTTTTTTTTTTATAATATCTAGCAAGAGAAAAAATGTGTAAAAAAAAAGGTATTGTTATTTTTTCTTTATTAACAAAATAAATCATTCAAATTTCTTGTCATTCAATTTTCTTTCCATTCTATTGTATAATACAATATTAAAAAGTTATTGCTTTGAAAAAAATTAATAATTAGTTTTTCAAATGCATATAAATAAAGGTAATTTTTATTTTAAAATTAAAAATACGTAAATACCTTATGCTAATAAGATATTGACTTAGTAATAAAGAGAAAGTCTTACGACTTTGAGATCTTAGATTTAAGTCTCATTTTTAGTTATTTTATTAATTTTCATAGCTTGAGTAAAAGAGATTTTCATAATTATCAATTCAAGGAATTCAATATGTTAATCATGATTGTAACTTTTATTAAAATATATACCTACCCTTTATTTTATTATTATAATTTTAATTTAGAATTTAAGTAATTTTTCTAATGGAACGAGCCACTCTAATTGGTGATACCAAATTTAAGATAAAAAATTAACAACGAAAACTTTATCAACTGATTAATCTCTCTTTATAAAAAGAATTAGATCCAAAATTTGGATTTTCTTTTTTCTTTTTATGCCTCTTTATGAACAAAAAAAAATATAAAATATGTTAATTAGGTAATTTGTAATATAATTATAAAAATTTTTATAATGATAACTAGCAAATATATTCTTATACTTAAAACTTGAAAAAAAAACATTGTTATATTAGTAATAATTAGTAGCCAATGAAATTTTGGTTAATGTTAAAGATATCTTTTGATTTTGAGATTTCAACTTCAAATTTTATATCTTTTAAAAAAAAAAGTTATATTACTATATTTTAAATATTTTCATTTTAATTTAATATACATTTTTTTCAAATTTTGATTTACCCTTTTTATTCTAAGAAATTTAGTTTATACTTTATATTTCCTAATATATTTTATGTGTATGTTCCAGATTTTTTTAATATTTTCATTTTAATTTAATTTGCCCTTTTTATTCTAAAAAAAATCATTTACCCTTTATATTTCCTAACATATTATGAGTTTATATATGATCAGTGTATACACGATCAATCAACTATAAAATAATATTTTATTAATGAGTAAATTTAAAAATATACAAATCCTTCAAATTAAATTTTAATAAAGTTTTTAAATTTATTTTTAAAAGTCTATACACTTTAAATGTTTACTCGTATGTGTATATGTGCATTTTAAAGTGTTATAGAAATATGTTATATTATAATGATTTAGTTTGGATGAGCGGTACAATTAGTTACAAATTTATCCGATAAAATTGAAAATAGAGATAATAGTAAGATTGATGTTATATAATAATGTATTTAAATTCAATTATATTGATATTAACTATTAAATATATTATATTAAAATAAAAAAACTGAGAAAAAAATTAAAATTATGATATAATAAAAATTTTCATCATGTGCTTCGGTGTATTCCAAACTCATCGTATATATACTTTAATATTTTCATTTTAATTTAATTTATTTTTTAACGGATTATATATATATATATATATATATATATATATATATATATATATAATATTTGCTCCAAAGCTGTATTCTCTCTTTTCTGCATCTCCTTTTCAACCTCAGTTCGTTTTCATTTTAGGGTTTCAGATCTCCCCTTCTCAGGTATTTATACGAATACTCATCCTTAAATTCTTCCCTATTTAATCATTCAATTGATTTTTCTTTCCATCGATTTTTCGGATTTAGAACTTCTTTACCAATTACCAGATCGATCAGTTTTCTTCTTTTCCTAATCTTCTTTTCCCCCTTTTCTCGCACGTACGTTCTCAGTAACTGAACTGGGCGCTGGATTTGAGATGTCGAGGTTCCATGTAGGTGGAAAAGTAGTGGACAAGGTCGATTTGCTTAGAAAGAAAAACAAAGCATGGCGATTAGACGTTTGGCCTTTCGCAATTCTCTATCTTCTTTGGTTAACTATCGTAGTTCCTAGCATAGATTTCGTTGATGCAGCCATCGTCTTCGGCGGCCTTGTTGTTACTCACGTATTGGTCTTGCTTTTCACCGCTTGGTCCGTCGATTTCAAGTGCCTTGTTCAGTATAGTAAGGTAATGCATCTTTTGCAGCTTCTGTTTATACAAATTTAGAATTGATTTATTTATTCATTTTTTTAGTTTTGGAATATAATGCTTTGTGTAGGTTAATGATATTCATCTTGCTGATGCCTGCAAAATTACTCCGGCCAAGTTTTCTGGTTCGAAAGAGGTGGTGCCTCTTCATTTTCGTAAACAGGTAAGTTTCTCTGTTTCTTTTTTGGTTTCGTTTAAATTCTGTAGGTATTCTCTACTTTGCCTTTTTTTTTTTCCCATTCTGTAGGTAGAAAAGTAAATTATGCATTTGGGTGTTATAGTGAATATTTTGATTTCATTAACAAATTTAAAATTTAAGTATTTTCTTTTCTAGCACAACAGAATGAGCCATTTCAGTTTTATATAAAAAGAATTATGCCAGAATTGGTTTTGCATTTTAGTTTTTGTTCATTTTAATCAATTTTGATATTTATTTCAGAATTAGGTGAGTTATGGTGTAATTTTTTTTTTTTTACTGATTTGAGGAAATAGGTAATGTGATGGTTCTTGAAATTCAAAGTAGCATGCTTAAATTATTTTAAGGTTGGACCTAGCATTGCCTTCATAACACTTGTTTTCGCTATAGTTTAATAAATGGAAGATCAAACAGAGTGGAAGTCATCAAAGGTGGATGCCAACCTAGTAGAATGCCATTTTTTTTTTTTTTTTGGGACTAATGATCGAATGGTAGCATGAACTGTTACCTATTGAATCAAAGAGTAAAAGAGATCAATTTTATCTCTTTCCCCCTATCTTTGAAATGCTTACCCACTCTCAAGAAACAATGTTTTGGATATCTTCAAGTCTTCTTGCTACATATAGCGGAATGAGAGTTGGAAGAACACATTGCTTTGGATAAGAATAAGTGGGGGAAGAGAATTCATGTTGACAACCTAGTATGAGGTCATATATTGATTCATATAGCCTACCTAGTATTGGGATGATGATGCTAATGATGAAATATTGTCGTATTTTGCTTTTTCTTGCTTTAATTTTTGAGATATTGTTGTATCACCGAGTTTGCATCCATGTTTCATGTCCCACATTTGTCTCTGTGCTTCCTAACTCTTGGTATTTTGCTTGAATTCATGGTAATATTTCTTTGTGGCTAGACCTGACAAACTTAAATGCAACATGATATGAAAAGATGTGAATAAAATCTAAGGGTTAAAATTTGGCAAAAGCTAACAAAATATTGTGTGTTTGGCGCGTTGACATGAACTATGAAACCGCAATTTTTGTGTTTTACATGATACAAACATTATTTGACATAATATGAACATGAAATATATACATGAATTGGCAGGTCTAATTGTGGGTAATTTGTGATAATCTTTTTGTGCAATTTGTTCTTTGATCAGTGCTTTATATGAGTTAAGCTAGTGACTCTTGCATTGTTATTAAAGCATTGTTCAAATTTCCTAAGGTCTAGATTGTTTGGGTGGTGTAACTAGCAGTATAATTGAGAAGCAAATACTGGAAGTTTGAGACCCAATGTACCATTGTTGTTTCCTAGTCAGGTTGGGAAGCCAATAGAGAGAGTAGTAGAATGGTATATCAAAGAGTTGTGTTCCTGTAGATGCACAACCAGCTTGATAATTAACCATCTTTACTGCATTTTCTCGGGTCAACTATACATTATGCAGACGCAGAAACAGAGAGAGGGAGGGAGATAGATTCCATCTAACCTTTTGTGAATGTTTCTCTTTCTTCCATATGGAAATTTTGTTTGTATAGGCTCCGTAATTAATTATTGCCCCTTCACTTGCCCTCTTTTTTCCTCCTTTATTGGGATCTAGTGTCTCTCCCCCCTTTCAACTCTCTGGTCATATAAATTGTGCGATTCATATTTTGATATGATATTTTCGTGTTTTGTAATGCACAAACATGATATGACAAAACATGAACAAAAATATATACACGAATTGGCAAGTCTAATTGTGAATAATTTGTGATAATCTTTTTGCGATTTGTTCTTTGATTGTTGCTTTATATGAGTTAAGCTGGTGACTCTTGCATTGTTATTAAAGCACTGTTCAAATGTTTGGGTGGTGTAACTAGCATTATAATTGAGAAGAAAATATTGCAAACAGCAGACCCAGTGTACTATCATTGTTTCCTAGGCCAATAGAGGGAGGAGTTATTGGATGGTAGATCAAAGAGTTGTGCTCTTGCAGACACACAACCAGCCTGATAATGAATCGTCTTTACTGCTTTTGCTTGGGTCAACTATACACAGATGCAGAAATAGAGGGAGGGAGGGAGATTTCATTTTATCTTTTACAAATGTTTCTCTTTCTTCCTCTTGGAAATTTTGTTTGCCTAAGCTGTGTAATTAATTATTGCCCCTCTTCACCACACCCCCCAACCCCCCCCCCCCCCCCCCCCCCAATTTAATGTCTCTCCCCCTATCAACTCTTTGTTCATATAAATTCTGCGATACATATTTTGCTTCCACTGCCCCTGATAATGAATCGACTTTACTGCATTTGCTTGGGTTAACTATACACAGATGCAGAAATAGAGGGAGGGAGGGAGATTTCATTTTATCTTTTACAAATGTTTCTCTTTCTTCCTCTTGGAAATTTTGTTTGTCTAAGCTGTGTAATTAATTATTGCCCCTCCACTTGCCCCTCTTCTCCCCCCCCTCCCCTTTTTTTAATCCCCCAGCAGCTTCTCATTTTGCTTTCTCTCTTTAATTGCATAGGTTGCTAGTTCTTCATCAGCAACAGATGTGGAAGAGATTTATTTTGATTTCAGGAAGCAGTGCTTCATCTATTCTAGGGAGAATGAGAGCTTTTGCAAGCTTCCATACCCTACCAAGGAAACATTTGGCTATTACCTAAAAAGTTCTGGCCATGGCTCTGATGCTAAAGTTCTTGCTGCTACTGAAAAATGGGGACGGAATGTGTATGTTGCTATTATCTTTAGCCTTTGAAATTATTTTGATTTGCTCTAGTGATATGTGACAATTGAAAGCCTTTTGATTGTAGCCTTTGCACTTGGCGATGAATGGATTAATGGTTTTATTATTGAATTATTTGGAGTATCTATAGTTACTTGATCTCATCTGACTATGTTATTGTAGAAAGTGCTGTAGTTGGATGAAGTAGAGCTTGTTAAATAATGTTAATTCTTGATAAATTTGATATATTAGGTGCTGTTGTTTCATTAATTTCTAACACTCGGTATCTGTTAACTGGGATTTTGGAATTTGAACAATTCCTTTCTATTGTAATATTTTGCTATTGAAAGAAAAAAAATAAAGAAGAAATTAAGATTGAAAGCTTCATTAAGGGGACAAATTTGTCTTACATTAGAACATTATTCTTCTCATAAAATAAAATATGTAATTAATGAAAAGAAAAACAAATTATCTTCCATTAGAATGTTATTTATTCTCTTATACTGTCAGGTTTTTTGAAGCTGAACGGTAAAGATCCAGTTAAAACATCACAAGGGTTTAAAATGCTATATTTTTGCTAGTTAGGTGATTTCAGATGCTGTTTATGTCTTCTTCCACTGTAATCAAAACCCACCCTTTATTCTTTCCTTGTTTTAATTTTATTTGATGCTTATCCATTTTGTTTTCACAGAGCACATTTCTCTCTCTCCCCCTTCTCTGTTTTTTAATTCTGATTTTTCTACTCACATCAGTTGTGACTTGAGAACTACATTTGTAGACTATGACCATTTGGGTTATTGTTTTAATTTTTTTTTTTATGACTTTCATGTTCATTTGATCTGTTTCCATTATGTAGATTTGAATATCCGCAACCTACTTTTCAGAAATTAATGAAAGAGCATTGTATGGAGCCCTTTTTTGTCTTTCAGGTTTTCTCCTTCGTACTTGTTCAACTGTCTCTCGTATTTCAAGGTTCTATTTTTCCCTGATGAACAAGCGCATTTTTTTTTAACATTTTTATGCTCTGTGCATAGGTTTTCTGTGTTGGTCTTTGGTGTCTGGATGAGTATTGGTATTACAGTTTGTTCACCTTATTCATGCTGTTTATGTTTGAGTCAACAATGGCAAAAAGTCGGTTGAAGACTTTAAGTGAGCTAAGGCGTGTAAGAGTGGACGGCCAGACTCTAATGGTGCATCGATCCGGGAAGTATGCTACTGCCTCAGTTGTATTGCTTACTATAGTGTTTTTGTGTTTAGGTTTGGTTTTTTATTTTTTTGGGTATAAGTTTTAAAGCTTTTTCGGAGTTGTCGATTTATCTTTCAAACATTGGGAGTTGCAGGTGGGTGAAACTTTCTGGCACTGATCTATTGCCTGGGGATGTTGTCTCCATTGGTCGGTCGTCTGGTCAAAATGGAGAAGATAAGTCTGTACCAGCAGACATGCTTATACTAGCTGGGAGTGCTATTGTGAATGAAGCCATTCTCACAGGCGAGTCTACCCCCCAATGGAAGGTGGATCCCTTCTTCTTAATTAATTTCTTGTTCCCTATTTTATTAATCTACATTGATCTCTTTCCCTTAGTTATCTGATATTCGATGAGAGGGAAGTTTAAAATTTCATTATACTCAGATTACCAAAGTGTTGGATTGTCTGTTTGATGTTTAGAAGTTCAATTTTGGGATATAAGTGTTCTGTGGTAAAACTAGCTATATTTCTCTTTGATGGTTAGTATTGCAGTCTTTAAGATTTGACTTGAAAATTTTGTATTGTCTAAGCTTACCTCTGCTGTTGCCTTTAGATGCTTCCCTGTAGTTTTAGATTGTAGTTTAGATCAATTGGTATGTATATCTGTTGGTTTCCATTTGCTTTTGTTTTTCGAATTATTTTCAAATTAATTGTCTCATAGGAGCTTAACAAGAGTGAAAAATTGTTAAGTCATATTTGAACAATTTACACAAGGTGAAATTGTATTTTTAGGTTTCTATAACGGGCAGGGGAATTGAAGAGAAGCTATCTGCCAAGCGTGATAAAAATCATATTTTGTTTGGTGGGACTAAAATATTGCAGCACACTGCAGATAAGGTAGGTCATACCAAGATTCAATTATTTACACATTTGCTGTACTATTTCCTTTTATTTAAGTTTCTATATTTCTAATTGGAGCCAGAGCTTCCCTTTGAAAACTCCTGATGGTGGCTGTGTGGCTGTTGTTCTGCGTACTGGGTTTGAAACAAGTCAAGGGAAACTTATGAGGACAATTTTGTTTTCTACGGAGAGGGTAATTTCTTGTTGACTCTTACTCAAATACTCCTTTAAGATTTCAGTTTATATCTATCCATCTTGTGTTTTGATTCTTCAATAGTTTCATTTTCGATAATATGTTGTAGGTTACTGCCAACAGCTGGGAAAGTGGCTTCTTCATCTTATTTCTTGTTGTGTTTGCAGTAATTGCTGCTGGTTATGTACTTAAAAAGGTAATTAATTCTTCTCTAGGTATTTGAGGGAATATTAGGCTTGCATTTTATGGATAGCGAAACAATAATGATGTTGTTTTTACATTTAGGGGCTGGAAGATCCTACAAGAAGCAAGTACAAGCTCTTCCTAAGTTGCTCTCTTATCATTACTTCTGTGATTCCCCCAGAGCTACCAATGGAATTGTCAATAGCAGTAAATACTTCTTTGATTGCCCTTGCACGGCGTGGAATATTTTGTACAGAGCCTTTTCGAATCCCATTTGCTGGAAAGGTTGGTGTTGACACTTTTTTTTTCCCTTTTTTTTTTCATGCCTGGATTAAAGGCCTGGCAATTTGGCATGAAAGTTGGAGAAGATAGTTTGTTGCTTTAACATCCATGGTTGCTGGCTATATTTTATTTTCTCATGCTTTCCTAATTTTTTGTTGCGGCTACATTCTGGTGTGAATGACACTTTACCATATTTCTATGCTGCTTTGCATCATATTGAATTCAGTACTATGTGTTGTTTCTTTGCACAGGTTGACTTATGTTGCTTTGATAAAACTGGAACACTGACGTCGGATGATATGGTATGCCACTAAGAAGGCCAGAAGTGATTTTCTGTAATGATTTTATTTTCATATAATGAATTCATTTTCCTTTGTTTTCCTCCAGGAGTTTTGTGGAGTTGTTGGGTTAAGTGACAGTTCAGATTTAGAATCTGATATGGCTAAAGTTTCTCCTCGCACTGTCGAGATTCTGGCTTCTTGTCATGCCTTGGTGTTTGTAGACAACAAACTGGTATGCAATTATTCAATAAGAAAAGCTTATAAATCCTTTCATTTGATTCTTCCTTATAACTATTGTTTGGGATGCAAGCTTTTTCTTTTCTCTCTGATGATAGTTTTATAGAATGCTTGAGGGAAACCAGCTATTTATGTGGATGTATGTCACTTATTTTCAGTGCAAGAAACATTTAGAAAATTGCATTTTAGCAGTTGACGATATGAAAATTCACTGTTGGTTGTATCTCATTTTCTGTTTCTTGATGATAACCTCCATCAGATGCATCTATCACCAAGGTACAATGACTAATACTTTATTTTAGTGCTGGTAAAATTTCGGATCATTCTATGCTGCATGGATGAAAACCTACAAATGAAGTAATGACTAATGCTTTATTTATTTGCTGTACAACCATTGGTGAAAAATATTATTTATTTTGGGTAACGCATAACATATTTTACTGCATCCTAATAAAAGGTGTTACCTGTAATTCATATTACGTTGTAACTATCATTTTAAAGGAAATGACTAGGATAAACCTTTGGTCCAAGTCATTGCATTGCAAGGACAATTGCTCAGTGTTATGGTTTTTGTTTTTAAATTTTACAATTCCACAAAAAAAAAAAAAGGAAGAGAAATCTCTCTTATTTTAAATAGGACTCCCCTTCAAAAGCATATGTTTAATGCTAGGCTTGGTGGTTCATTATTAGGTTAGCATTGCATGCACTTCAAGGGATAACTTACTTCCTTCAACTTGATCTTTTTGTACTATCATTGTCTTCTTTCCCTGCAGAATAAGCATTTGGGTATTGTTTTAGTCACCCATTCATAGAGATGGCAAATGGGCGGGTTGGTTTAGGTTCGGGTTTGGTTATGTTGGATCAGATCATTTTGGGTTTGGATCATTTCAAGTTCAGGTTAGGTCGGGGTTGGGTTAAGGAAAAATTAGTCCATTTCGGATTCGGATCATTTTGAGCTCGAATCAACTCGAGTTCGGGTTAATTTGGATTCTGGTCAATTTGGGTTAGGATTAATTCGGGTTCGGATTAGGTTGACCTCGGGTTGTTGATTTGTTTAGTTAAATCGGTTTGGTCAGGTTTGGGTTCGAGTCAGGTGTGGTGGGTTTTTCGGGTTAAGCCTATGTCCTTTTTAGTTATGTTTTTTCAATAAAAATGAATTAAAATCATATTACTTGGAATCACATAACTCATGAAAATAAATCTTTTTCTTGCATGGCGTATAATAAAATTAGGATTGACATATTCAAAATTTTCAATAATTAGTATGATAGTTTTTTTAATAATATTTTTATTAATATTCAAAAATTAATTACGTCATTTTCATTTTATTTTTATTATCTATAATAATTGTTAACTCTAGGCATTTCAAATGATTTAACAATCTCTACTAAATATTATAAGAGACTATCATACATCTCTTTAATTTCTCTTGATTTTTTATGGAATAATTGAAGGCGTTGAGTGTAGGTGATGTAGCTTCTATAATATTTGATAGATTAGTCATTAAATAATTCTACGTTAGCTCTTGTAGAATTTTGTCTTTGGTTAGGTTCAAATGAATGCAATATAAAAGTAAACATTTAAGCTTAACCAGATTCGAAGAAATATAACATTTGCATTATTGAAAAATATAGTTTTACTATAATATAACATTTTGATCATTAGTCTGACATTTGAAAAATAAATGTTAGTCTCAACTTAAGTTTGAATCTTTTTGGGTTTTGGTTGATCTAGATTTGAATCAATTCGGATTTGGTCAATTTGGATCAATTTGGGCTTTGTCTAATTTGGGTTCAAATCAATTTGGGTTCGGATCAGATCAGGTTTGGGTTAATCCGGATTCTAATGAATTTGGATTCAGATCAATTTGGGTTTAAATCAGGTCGGGTATAGATCAGTGTAAATGAAGATCAATTTGAGTTTAAATCAATTTGGATTTGGATCTGGATCGAGGTGGGTTTGAGGAGTTGACTTTCTTTAGTCAGATTGGATTGATCGGATTTGGATTCGGATCAATTGGCTCAGTTTTGGCCACCTCTATCCATTCACTTCTCTGCCTTGCTTCTCTTCTTAGAAAACTTATTTTTTCCTAATGCAATTGTCAACTTGTTACTGAATGCTCACTGGTGCATGTTAAAACATAACATTTTTCTTTGACACAATATGGTTGAAGTTATTGGAAACTGGTATTTATTGTGGAACTTCTAGTTTGTATTTCCTAACATATAATTTGCGAGGCAGATTATCCAATGTTACCAAAAACAGATCAATTTAGTTTGTAGAAGGCTCACTGAATGCGAAAGTCAAATGTGGTTGAATAGGGGTAGCAATTTTTTGGTTTGCTTATAGGAACAAAATATTGCATTGAACTTTCAATTTGCTCTCTCTCTCTCTCTCTCTATATATATATATATATATATATATATATATACATATATATATATATACATATATATATATATATATGTATATCATCATTATCATCATCATCAGAGCCTTTATCCCAATACTGGGGTAGATTATATGAACCAATATACAAATTCACACTAAGTCGTCAGTATGAATTCTTTTTATCCACTCATTCCTATCTAATGTAATGTGTTCTTTCAACTCTCGTTCCACTATATCTTTTTGGATTACTTCCTTCTAAGTCTTTTTCGGTCTTGCCTTAACCTTGACCCTTTTTATATCATTTATATTCTCCCGTAGCCATACCAACATAAACAACTTTTACTCGTCTTCAATAGGTGTTACTCTAACCTTTTTGCAAATGTTCTCATTTCTCATTCTATCTTTTCTCGTATATCCACATATCAATCGCCGCATTCGTATTTTCGTTACACTCATATTTTGTATATGCACTGCTTTAGTTGCCCTACATTTATTACCAGAGTAATGTAGGTTTAACAATTGTCTTGTAAAACTTACCTTTCAACCCTATACGAATTCCTCTGTCACACAACATACCTGTAGCGCTTCTCCACTTGCTCCAATCAGCCCGTATACATCACTATCAATCTCTCCATTCATCTGAACGATCGACCCCAAAAATCTAAAATGATCTCGTTTATGGATCACCACCCCATCTAGCGTCACTATGTTTCTATCTTCCTCTCTTTTTAGATTGAATTTACACTCTATGTATTCGGTCTTTGCTTTGCTTAATCTGAATCTTCTTGACTCTAACATGTGTCCATAGTTCTAACTTAGTATTAACTTTCACTCTAGTCTCAGTACTCAAAACAATATCATTTGCAATCATCATACACCAAGGTACATTATCCTGGATGAGTTTTGTTAGCTCATTATTGTAGCGAACAACAATAGACTTAACTTTGACCCTTGATGTAGCCCTATTGTGATAGGAAATTCATTTGTTTGTCCTCCACACATCCTCACGTGTTCTTCCATTTTCATACATGTCCTGAATTATTTCAATATATTTCACAGTGACTTTTTTTCATTAAAGACCACCAGAACATCTTGCTAGGCACTTTATCATAGGCTTTCTCTAAGTCCATAAATATCATATGAACATCTTTCTCTTATACTCAAGAACGCTCCACAAATTGTCTAAGCAAGTGTATCGCTTCCATAGTTGACCGTCCAAACATAAAACCAAATTGGTTCTTCGATATCTCTACAATCTTCCTTAATCTTCATTCTATCACTTTTTTCCATAATTTCATCGTGTGATTCATTAGCTTTATGTCTTGACAATTGGAACAACTTTGAATATATCCATTGTTCTTATAAACAGTTATCAATGCATTTTTTCTTCATTCCTCAAGCATTTTGTTAGTGCAACAAATTTTATTAAAAAGATTTGTCAGTCACCTAATTCCGACCTCTCCAAGACATTTCCAAACTTTAATAGGAATGTCATCAGGCCCAACACTTTTTCTGTCTTCATCCTATTCAGTGCCTCCTTTACCTCTATTTCTTTGATTCTGCGCACAAAGTATCGGTTCAAATCCTCGGGAGGTATCGAGATATCGGCCACAATTTGACCTTGTCTGTAGTTGAATAGCTTGTTGAAATAATCACACCACCTTTCTTTAATATTATTGTCTTTAATTAGAGTTCTTTGGTGCTCAACCTTTATATATTTCACTATTCTTAAGTCCTGACTCATTTTTCTTGATTGTGCCAATCTATATATCTCTCTCTCCCTCGTTTTGTACAATTTGTTATAAATCTATTTAACAACCTTTGCTTTAGCTTTTGCTGTCGCCTTCTTTGCCTTCTTCTTGGTTAAATTGTATTTTGTAAAGCTCTTCGGTGTTGTTTGTCTTCAAAGCCCTGTAACAATCTCTCTTGGTCTTTATAGCTTCCTTAATTGATTCAGTCCACTATGTTGCATCCTTTCCAGTCGGTGCTTTTCTATTTGATAGTCCTAGTATTTCCTTACCCACCTCCCAAATGTGTTTTGCCATCTTGTTCCACATTGTATTCGAGTTCTCTGTTGTCCAGTCTTTTTTCTGGGTCCAACTGTTTTTACATACTTCACAACAGTCTTTTTTCTAGCTTCCACCATTGAATCCTTGGAGCTCTTTTTTGTTGGTTCTTACGATGTCGTTTATGAATTTTTAGGTCTAGTACTAGTAGTCTATGTTGCGCGGTAACACACTCATCTGGGACAATTTTGTAGTCTAAACAACTGCGTCTATCCCTTTTAGTCAAAAAGAAGTCTATCTGACTTGCATTCGATCCACTCTTAAAGGTTATAAGGTGATGTTCTCTCTTCCTAAATAGTGTATTCACTAAGGTTAAATCATAAGATAAAGTAAAATCTAAGATAGCATCTCTACCTTCATTTCTTATACCTAAACTAAAACCCTCATGTACGCTCTCAAAACTCTATTTACTAGCATTTATATGGCCATTAAGGTCACCACCAATACAAAGGTTCTCTTTTATAGGCACTTCTTGTATTACCTTATCTAAATCCTCCCAAAACTGTCTTTTACTAATATTATTAAGTCTTATTTGTGGTGCATATGCGCTAATAACATTCAAAACATCCCTTCCTAAGACTATCTTAACCAAAATAATTCTATCTCTTTGTCTTTTAACTTGTACAACATCTTTTTGATTTTCTTTGTCTATGATGATATCTACACTATTTCGATCTCTATTTTTCCCTGTATACCAAAGCTTATATTGCCAAGGTGCTGTCTCCCTAGCCTTCTCCTCAACCCGTTTGCTCTCTTGGAGACACAAGATATTAACACTCCTCTTATGCATAACCTCACAAATTTGCACTAACATACCATTAAGCGTACCTATATTCCAAGATCTTAGTCTAAGCTTATGATTATGGACTAGCTTCTTTACCCATCCCTGTTCATTATGGTGTGGGAATCTTTGCCCTTTAGGCACCACATCCAAGCGTCGATGTGACTTGTTGCTTCCGGGCAACCATCTAGCAACTCTTGCACATTTTCACTACACCTAGGCTCCGATGCAACGTGTCGTTGAGTAGGGGACGCCTTAATGGATTTCATAGATTGGTTCATCTCATAAAAATTGGACAAATTTTAAGTTGTTGGTTGTTTAAACCTACTGCCAAGCCTCCTCCTTTATCTGGGCTTGGGATTGGCTATGTTCAACATAGGAAGAGTTCTCTCTCTCTATATTTGTGTAAACCATGAGGTTTTCTCATACCACACTAGGTATGAGATTAATCCTCTCGTGTTGGCCTACGAGAATTTGACCTAATGAAGATTTGAACATGGAACTTCCTGCTATGAATCATCTTTACTCTGGAACTTAGGGGGGCCTTGCTTCACTAAGCCAACTCTTTGGGTTTCGATTTGCTCTATATTTTAGATATACATTCTCTCTCTCTTTGTCTCTCTCTTTTTTTTTTTTCTTTTTAAAATATAATTGATGTTACGTGATCAAATCAAATCAAATCAAAATAAAAAAGCCATTTCAAGTCTGAGTTTCTAGGTTGCTTTTCAGATAAAAATTAGAAGTTCTTCTGGTTCCTAGGTTACTTTGACATTTCTTTTTCCTCATGGCACTTCTAGGAGTAGCATCTTCCATTCTTTTCCTTCCCTTCCTAAAAGGGTTCAGTTTCAGTCTTTCATCATCGTTTCAAGTTCTTTCTCTTCTTTGTCTTCTACTTCCATTGAGATTTCTTTTTTCTTCATTTTTTTTTTCCTTTAGATTCTGATTGGGTCATATGTTTCTACATTCCAGTATGTGAGTCTGCATGATTGGAATTCAGAAATTCTTGGGGGATGGAAAATTCTGGTAACTGTGGTTTTATCTAGGGTAGGTTTTAGAAAATTTAGGACTAGTATGTCTTTGAAGTTTGTGGCAATTAAATTTTATAAGGGTGCTTCAAATATTCCTCCACACCTAAAATTTCACTTTATGTAATTCTAGATAGCTATGCAATCGCTCACTTCAAGATTCCTGGTTTTGATAGAGTCTGCTCTTGAGCATGAGCATATTGAATGTGTTTTTGTGTGCCTGGTATAGTGATGTTTTATTGCATTCCCCTTATGTTTTCAATTATATTTTCATTGAAGTTTTTAATATCTTTCTATTGTAAGTTACTTTTAAATCTGCAAATGCTTGTAGGTTGGGGATCCTCTTGAGAAGGCTGCACTAAAAGGAATTGATTGGAGCTATAAATCTGATGAGAAGGCTATTCCAAAAAGGTAATTTGCAATGTTCATTAGTTAATTTTGTTACAATTGATTAATATGTTTGCAATTTCATTTCTCTTTTATTTTGATCCAGCTTCTGATTTCTGGTGCTTTTTTGTGCATTACTGATTCTCTTCATGCTTCAGACAAGTTTAAGTAGTGTATAGCCCTTTCTAGGCGAAGAAAAAGGTAAAAGGAAGAAAGGGATTCCTTATTAATGTTGAGAATGGAAAGAGAAGATTTTTTCCTGGGAAAAATTCCTGAGCCTGAAAAATAAGCCTAATATACTCTTGTTATGTGGTTGTGAAGATGTTTTTGAGACTTTTTGGGCTGCTTGTTTTAGTTGAGTGCCAGTTAACTGTTGCTTAAATTTACAGCTACAATCCCTTAATGGTAAACATGTCTTCTAAATTCGGCCATATAGTTTCTTATTTGTTAGTGGTTTACTATGTTTCTAACTTTAGGGAACTAAGAGATATACAATTAGTGGAAACTAGAATCTTGTTACAGCCTTGTATTTTCTGTGCTTGGATTCTTTTGGAACAAAATCAACTATATTTACTGTTCATTTAGATTATATTTAGACTTGACCGTCTCCAGATCCCGCAATCTGGAGCCTTGTGCCCTAGATTGCCGATTTTTCAGATTATAGATATAAAACTGATTCCTGGCACCCTGATATATGGGGAAGTATTCTGAAGTGAAGGTCTATGCGATGAGAAAAAGAAACCTGATAAATTCTGGGATCCAATACATTATAAATATCATAAACTACTTAAACTGATTGAATCAGAAGGTAAAATGAAAGGTGAAAGCCAATTATTCTGACAGAAACAAAAAGAAGTAAATGTGGGCAGGAAGTTGAACAGAGAGGTGATAAAAAGAACTTTCAAGAATGGTAAGCTAGAGGTATAGAAAAGAAAACCTTAGGTCCTGACCTTCAGAACTGCTTAGTTCAAAGCAAAAATATGAAAAATTGACTCAAATAATTCAGTATATGAATGTTGTGTTTTATTTGGCAACGGCAATTTGATATATCGTGACTGAACAAGAAACACGAATATAAGGTGAGTTTGAGATGGTTACATTAGTGTCATTGAAATTTATATATATATATATATATATATATATATATATATAAAATAGCTGATAATATGCAGTGGATTCCTACCAGTGAGCATTTGATTAGATCGATTGAATCTGTTGCTGAAGTCAGGATTGACTAATTTGAGTAACTTTTTGTATACTTTTAATTTTTTTTTTTCTAACCTGCTATTATTGAATATACCTTTAGATTTTAATATATAAAAGGTAGCCTGTATAGGGAATTATGGTATATTGCATGTTTGTTTATATTTCACACATGTTATATGTACATATGTTATTCTTCCAGCATTCTTTCGATTTTCATCATTCATTATTTTAGAAGCTCTGTTCTCTATGAAGTTTTGGTTTCATGCACTCATTTCTGAAATCTTATGAACTTCAGAGGAAGTGGCAATGCTGTGCAGATTGTGCAGAGGCACCATTTTGCATCCCACTTAAAACGAATGGCAGTTGTTGTTCGTGTGCAGGAGGAGTTTTTCGCCTTTGTCAAGGTTTCTTTACTATTGTCCGCTTCCTTTTTTTTTTTTTTTTTATGTTGTCTGCTATTTGTGCAGATCTATTATTTTGCTGAATTTTTGGTGTTAGGGGTTTCCTTAGAGGTTATTGATTAATAAAATTTCCCTAATGCAATAAAAATATAGTGTCTATGTCAAGCATCTCAAATCTCACAAGCATTTTTTTAGCAATATTCGAAAGGTTTGGCATTTCTTAAGTCTAAGAAAAGGTAAAACTCTAATTTTCCTTTCTATTCTATGTGCAAACTCATTAATGGGTAATAATTGGATCTTCCAGAATGCATTTGCTAGTTTTGTATTAGTTGATATGCCATGTGTCTTAGCTATTTGGAAAGAAGAAACTACTCAATAGATTTTCTCATTACTCTAAACTTATGCTCACAGGGTGCACCTGAGACTATCCAAGATAGGCTCATTGATTTGCCATCAACATATGTTGAAAACTACAAGAAATATACACGTCAAGGGTCTCGTGTGCTGGCTCTTGCTTACAAGTCTCTTCCAGATATGACAGTAAGTGTTCAACGGATTTAATATTCAACACCTCTTTTGCTTTTCTCAAACAAAATATAATGCTTTTTTATTTTATTTATTTATTTATTTTTTGTTACTCTCCTTTCATTAGCATATGCTGTGTGATAACTATGAATCTCCTAATATTGCTGGCAATTTTGTTTTAATTAGTTAATAACTGATTGCTGGGTGATACTTAACACTACATTTTGCTAATTCTTTTGTTTTTGTTTTCTTTCTTTTTTTTTTTTTTTTTTTTTTTTTTTTTTGGGTTCACCCTTTTGAAAACTTCTATGAATCTTACATCCTTTTGTTTATAAAAATAACTGGAATTGTTGGTAACCAGAATTTCTTGTTCCCAACATTTTGGAAACTTTTCCAACACTTTTAATGCATGGGTAACAGTACCTTTGCGTGAACATGTCCTCTTTTTTAGCGTAAAAAATTAAAAAATGAGGATATTTGACTAATATTAGGTGCGTAATTCAGTTTTTACTAATTAACTGGTCGAGCTATGAAATTATTTCTGTCTGATCAAAATAGATTTTAGGGATATTTCAGTTATTAGGTAAAACTGGTTTGATTATTCGAAAAATGAAGGACCTGATATTTTACCTGAAATAAGTAAAACACATAGTTAATCTCAATCTGCTTAATCTATTTACATAATCTCTATTTGTTAAGAGGTTGTGAATTCTATTTAATGTCAATTTGTTAGAATTTATTGAAAATTTGAACTTTGCAAACTTAGGGCTCTCTGCTTCTAACTAGAATGAGAAATTCAATATAATTCAATTATAACGAAACCATGACTGAATTAACTGAAATATTTCAGTTGGTTAAGGTTTATTTTCAAAGAAGTTTGATTTGGTGATAGGTTATGAATAATAATACTAACTTGGTTATTTATGTTTTGGTAATTCAGTTTTGGTTTTAACTGAATTGACTACATGAACCCTCATGGGATATGGAAACCAGGACCTCATACTCCTACCCGCTTCTATCACTTGGCCATGGACCACTATATTGCCAAAATTTTGCAACAAGTTTTAATTAGCCAAGTGTGTTTCCTTTTGTTACAACAAAATGACCACAAAAAAAAGTTTGGAAACTCAAAACTTGAATCAAAGAGTTGACAACAACAGAGAATGACACCTGATTAATCAGAGAAACAGTGCAACTTTTGGTTTTATACAATGGGAGGACAGGCAACTTTTGGTTTAATAAAAGGAGAGGAAAAAAAACTTTTCATAGGAGGGGTTTGGAACGGAGAATTAGAAAGAATTCTGTGTCTTTTGGGGCATCGACCGAAGCATCCCAAAACACAGCCTGGGTTCAGCATTTGGTTCCTTCTATCTTCTTCTTCTTCTTAGAAAATAATAATAACATGTGAGCTAGTTCTTATTTGGACTTTTCTCATTTTACCACTGAGGACGTCAGATACCTGGCATATACACAAGATACCTTGATGATAAAAAATGTTTAGGCCTCCTCTACCCTTGATAAAAATCCGAAATAGGAAGGAGTGAAGTTTATAGATCAATATATTATTTAAGATAATGTTTTTTATTTGCCAAAGATAATGGATTGTTTAAATGTATGGCAAGGCACAAACACTTGCTGTTTTGACCTTTTTTCTTTCTGTAAATTTTACTGCCTTCTGATCTCTAGTGCTCAAGTAGTTGGCTTATCATTTAATTTGCTTCATGTTTTCTGCAGGTTAGTGAAGCTAGAAGCTTGGAGAGAGATACTATAGAGTGTGGCCTCATGTTTGCTGGTTTTGCAGTAAGCATTAAGCAATGAATTCTTTCATCGTTGTAGAGTTACTTCTTTGTTCTTTTGGGGCACTTCTTTGTCTCGCTGATATGTTTATAATTTTATTTTGATACTATCTTTGTTAATACTGAGTGCTCAAAACTTGAATCAGGTATTCAACTGTCCTATTAGAGCTGACTCTTCTGCTATTCTATCTGAATTGAAGAATTCTTCACATGATTTGGTAAGTGGCATCATCTTCTGCACATCTCTCCCTAAATGTTGTGGTATTCTCACTATTGAGGAAAGAGCAAAGAAAAGTTTTATTAATTTACAAATTGCAGATCTTGAAATTTCTTTTATTGCATTCATTTTCAAGTACTTTGCAATTGGATTTGTGAATTTTTGTGCCCTCACTTGTTTATTTGTACCTATATATATGCAACAGTAAAGTTATTTGCTTATTAGGGTTTCAGGTCGAGGTTTTAAAGTTTGCCCAGAACTATTTAGTGGAACTCAAACATGTTATGGATTTTTTGGGGTGCATGTTGAAACCTTCCGCCTCTAAATGTTAATCTGTGTAGCCTGTCTTATATAATCTAGCATGTCAAGCAGCTCTGAATGTTTTAGTTTCAAGCTTTAGTTGGTAGAGATGATGGACAAATGGCCGAGATAAAAAGTTAAAAATACGAAAATTCAACTAGTGTATTTGGTTGGATAGATAGAACAGTGGATAGAAAGGGAAAAAAATTTATCTTTTCTTGCTTGGTAGGAAAAAGAATTGATAGGAAAGAAGATGAAGTCTTTAAATCCTTATTGCTTTTGTATTAGTAATTCCTTTCTCAAAATTTAGAAATTTCCCTACAATCTTTTTTTCTTGTCGCTAAATTGTATGAAAGTTCCTGTATATTACAAGGGAAAAGAATTAATTTCTGCTATTTAAGTATCTTAATATTGAAATCAATTATGAATATATATTATGTTTGTATGTATACCTTAGAAAGGGTAATTTTACATATTATAGAACCTGACTGACTTCTCATTTTCTCTAATGATCGCTGAATAGATTGGATTTGGGGCCCTAGAGAGAATGGTCTTCAAATTACTATGTTTTATGCCATGCCCTTTCTGTTTTCCATCTTCCTTTTGTTCATTGCTATGAATCATTTGTTAATTGTGAGAATGGAAAGTATTTTGTGCCATTCGTCTGATGTATCATGGTGAGATTTTTAGTGTTTGTTTTTTGTTGAAAATACCTCCAAGGTTTCATGTGCTCATCATACTTTCCCACCTCCCTTTCTGCCTCAAATTGAAGAAGTCTTAGATTTGGGAAGCCAATATGTGTTTTTCTGCACAATTTTTTGTAATTTAGGTGATGATAACCGGGGACCAAGCTTTGACGGCTTGCCATGTTGCTGGCCAAGTTCATATTGTATCAAAACCAGTACTAATTCTTGGTCCAGTGAAGAACAGTGAAGGGTATGAGTGGGTATCACCAGACGAGACAGAGAGGATTCGCTACAGGTTATGTTTCTGTTGTTATTATCTACTTTATTTTCTTTACATGTATTTTCCTTCTAGGCTTTTACTGAATTTAAATTCTGATAAACTCTGAGTATAAATCATGCTTATTCTGTATATATCAAGGTTTGTTTGATCATACAATTTTTTTATGGAATTAGTATTATTGTTTGCTAATTTGGTGTATTAAACACCCGTGCCCCTCATTCTTTTGCTTAGTTGGACTGACAAATGGATTTTACCTGATATTCAGTGAGAAAGAGGTTGAAGCCTTATGGGAAACTCATGATCTCTGTGTTGGAGGTGATTGCATTGAAATGTTACAACAGACTTCTGCTGTTTTACAAGTCATTCCTTTTGTTAAGGTTGCAATCCTACCATCGACTTGTTATTGGTTTTCTGCATCACTTAGTCCAAGTTATTAGCGCCATAATGTCATTGCAGGTTTTTGCAAGAGTTGCTCCAGAGCAGAAAGAACTAATCATGACCACTTTCAAGACAGTGGGAAGGTTGACTCTAATGTGTGGTGATGGGACTAATGATGTTGGAGCTCTTAAGCAGGTAATATTTTGTTTGAAGATGTTTTGTATGTTATTTTGGCATCTAATTTTAGATATATGTATCAAGGCTATATTTTTTTATTTGCTTATTGTGCAGTCATTATGTTTAAAGCCTTTTGGCTTGTAAACTTATTTTGAAATCCCAATTTAGCTTTTTGTATCAAGGCTATATATTTTATTTGTCTATTGTGTTGTACTGCTATTAGTTGTCAATCAATGACTAACCCCAGAATGGAGAAGAAAATAGATTTTATACATAGATCAACTCAACTAAGCCTTATTTAGTTAATAGGATCTGCTCGATTAGCTATTCCAAGCAATTGTTTTTTATGATTTTATCTGTCCAAAGACCTTGTAGGATTACATTTGGTCAGTCAATTGTTTGATGTATTAATTTTTACAGGAATATTGATTAAATTCGTGTACATAATTTGCCTAAATCTGATAATAAATGTAGGTTTTAGGAGGAATAACTTCAACCCAGTGGTGTTTTTGTGATGGAAATTTTTGTGCTTACAATAGTTAATATGAATTGCTTCATAATATCTTTGTCGATTACATATTTATTTACTTTTTAAGTTGGTTTACAATCAACAGAAGAGATATTAATTGCTCCCAGAATATAAAGACAGCAGAAAAATATGGACATGTAATACCTTACTTCTTTTCAGGCCCATGTAGGTGTTGCCCTATTAAATGCTGTGCCTCCAACCAAAAGCGAAAGCTCTTCACAAGGAACATCAAAAGATGAAAGTACAAAGTCATCAAAGTCGAAGAAATCTAAGCCCAGTTTAGAATCAACAGGCAAAGCTGTGAGTCTTAATATGGAAGCCTCTTCTAAAGGAAAAGTTGCCGCTAGATCAGAATCTAGCAACCTCACAAACAGTAATCGGCATCTTAATGCTGCAGAGATGCAACGCCAGAAGCTGAAGAAGCTAATGGATGAGCTGAATGAGGAGGGTGATGGACGCGCAGCTCCTATTGTCAAACTAGGGGATGCCTCGATGGCATCACCATTTACGGCCAAACATGCATCAGTTGCCCCAACCACTGATATAATTCGTCAAGGACGCAGCACTCTTGTGACCACTCTTCAAATGTTCAAGATACTCGGCCTTAACTGCCTTGCTACTGCATATGTTTTAAGTGTGATGTATTTGGATGGCGTCAAGCTGGGAGATGTTCAGGCTACCATCAGTGGTGTATTTACAGCTGCGTTTTTCCTGTTTA
This sequence comes from Firmiana major, assembly GCA_033439115.1. Lineage (NCBI taxonomy): Eukaryota > Viridiplantae > Streptophyta > Magnoliopsida > Malvales > Malvaceae > Firmiana > Firmiana major. Next base: position 70,272,928 of record CM065898.1, on the reverse strand, counting down.
TCTCACATGCCCGTCCACTGCCCACCCTTTCAGTAGCACGGCCCCACCCAAATATTTTCTGTTCCTACGTCTTCCTTTCTCTCATGGGACAGTTTGCAATCCATCTGTTTTTCTTGATTTCTTCTGTGAAAGAGGCTGAGAAATACATGCCTGAGGAATGCATTGAGCCAGACTCTGAGTTTCACCCTAATCTAGTGAACACTGTTTCATACATGGTGAGCATGATGATCCAGGTAGCTACATTTGCAGTGAACTACATGGGTCATCCTTTCAATCAGAGCATCCCCGAGAACAAACCATTCTTGTATGCGCTTGTAGCTGCTGTTGGTTTCTTTGTGGTTATAACTTCTGATCTATTTAGGGACTTGAATGATTGGTTGAAGCTGGTTCCTCTACCAGTGGGTTTGAGGGATAAGCTACTGCTGTGGGCTCTATTAATGTTTCTGGGGTGCTATATGTGGGAGCGATTGCTAAGATGGGCTTTCCCTGGTAAAATCCCAGCTTGGAGGAAGCGCCAAAGGGTGGCAGCTGCTAATTTGGAGAAGAAGCAGGTCTAAACGAGTGAAGAATTGAGCATTGCTGCGGGTACTCTACTAATGGGTATTTTTGGAAAACAGTGCTGGAGCTAGGATAGATGCAAAAACTGGAATATTCCCAATTACCTCTAGATATGCAACTGTTGTCTGGTTAATCATACGGGTTCTTCCCCTAAAACGGGAAAATTTTGTCAAATGGTATTTTTTGGAGAGGTTATTTGAACCAAGAGCTTCTAATTTGAATGAAAAGAATGATCTTTTCTTCTAGCTCAGTAGACCCTGAAGAAAAGATTGATGCATGAAAACAGAACTCTTATTATGGGAGCTTACATACTAGATGCCGATGTGATTTACCAAATTCTAACAAGTTGATACAAAGATTTATGTTATTGTTTAAATTGAATTCTTAGGATTAGGGTTCTTCTATCGTATGAATGTCTACTTTTAGGGTGATTGTTGTCCAATGATGTTAATTTATAGTGAACCTTTTGCTGAAAAGGGTTATATACGGACGTGTTTGCGTTTCATGTTTTATGTACCGGACTCGAAGACTTTTATTTTATTTTATAGATTATTTTTTACGTTAAGTGAAGTTTTTAAATTTCAAATGTGAAGTTAATAGGATTAAATATGGTTTTTTTTTTTATTTTATAATTTTTGAACTTAATTTTTTTTTAGAGAGAGGTAACAATGGATAGGTTTTTTAGTTCTTTATTTTTACTGGTGTAATTAAAAATTTAGCTGTTATTGTATGAAATAATATTTCATATTTTACTTTTAATGAAAACAGTTTTTTTTTTTTTTGTAAGAAAAAATTGGGAATGAAGGTGAAGTTATTTGAGATGGAAATAAAACCTTAATTCTTCCTTCTAAAGTGGTTGGCAACTTGAAAATGGGAACAACAAAGATTTGGTTATGTAATTGTCATTCTTTTTAAGAAAGAGTTATGTTCAAATATTGTTTTTTTTTCTTATATTTCTTTATATGAAAACAATTTTTTTAATCAAGTGTTTCATGTTTGTAGCGGGTTCCTTTTATTCCCCAAAAGAAAGATGTATTGAATTGATGAATGAAATTAAGTGGTACACTGGAGTACATATACAATTGTGCATCATCCAAAGAAGCTTAGGGCTCTTTGTGAATTAGATTTAATAATTTTAAACACGATATGAAAAAATACATGAAAATGATATAGATTAAAATTTGATAAAAATTATATACTAATATGAAAAAATAAAAAAAAAGTTTGTGTTTGGTGTGCTCACTAAAATTGACATTAAATTTCATATTTTACAAAATATAAATATAATTGTATATGACACGCTATAAATACAAATTGTACACAAATTGTCAGATCTGTCACATCCCTTCTTTAACTACTCGCTAATATCAGCAACCATTGTTTCTTTTGAAATATTACTCAAATTTTTGTAATCATTGAAATTAATATGGTAATTTTTCATTTCTTATATAAACTAAATTTTGGAAATGAAAAACATCTATTATATTAATCAACATATATATATATATATATATATATATATATATATATATATATATTTGTTACAAAACATTTAGGTGAAGGGAGGTTTTCCCAGTCCTAAGTTAAGACATGCTATAGCCCTCAACAAAAATTTACAGATTGCTTACCAAAGGGAACTGCTAGCAACGAAAGTCAAATCTAAACCTTACAAGTGAACTAAACAACTCTTATTAATTTAGTCAACCTCTGTTGACATTTAGAATTTATATATATAAAGAGAGATAAACATATAGATAATTTTCAAATTTGTAGGGCTATGAGATAATTATTTCTCCCAAAACACAATAAAACAATAACTACATACAATTTTCAAAAAAAATTATGTTAAAGACGATGAAAGCTGCTAATGAACTGGACCGGGTCAGTTTCGAGTCGGGTTTCCCCAGTTCCAACCCCGTTAGAAAGAGGCATTAGTCTAGATTGGTTCCTTATTGGACAGGTCCCGAGTTGGGGCCAAAAAAATTAGAGGGATCGGTCTAGCTTTGTGAATCAAGTTTCAGTTCTCGGGCTGAAACAGACCAGTCCAAGGCTAGCCCCCTTTTTTTCAAATTATTTTTCAAATTTATTTATTAAATTTTAAATTAATAAAAATATATATTGACTTATTTAGTTATTTAATATATTTTTATCTAATAAAGTTATTATAATAAAATTATTATAACTTATTCAATAAAGTTATTGTAATAAACATAAAGTTATTATCTAATATTATAAAGTTATCATCATAATAAATAATGTTATTATAACTTATTTAATAAAGTTATTAGTTTAAAAAAATTATAATACTTTTAAAAAATTTTAATTTTTTTTTGATAAAGTTAAACTTATTTATTACATTTGAAATATAATTAAAACTTATCATTTATCAATTGAAATATAGGTAAATTTGTCATTTTGCGTGAAAAATATCTATTCATTTATCATTTACTTTTAAGAAAACGTATTTATTTTGTATGTTTTTTTAATATTTATTTATTTTTTATTTTAATATTTATTTATTTTATAAACTTATAACATTAATTTATTTGATATTTAACAATAATAATAAATGAAAATAGTAAAGGAGAAGGGGGCGACCAACAATTTTTTTTATGTGAAAAACTCATTCAAAAGTTAGAAAGCTAAAAACCACAGGACCATAGTCCATAAAAAAATTTATTATGACTGAATTTATGTATGTAAACTCTACGAATTTTCTTGTACCTAATTTTAACCCAGGATAATAAATTTAATTAAATTAAATTTATAAAGTACAATGACACATAAATATATATAGGTATATATACGTGTGTGTAATAATTCCTTTAAATTAAGCATATAGACATGGGCATACATACATATGGAATATATATATATATATATATATATATATATATATATATATATATATATTCCTTAAGGTGTGTTTCTTCCATCAGAGGCTCTCGGTCCATGTATCCAGACATATACATGTTTATGGGTATGTTTATGTGTTTAAATATATTTTGTACATATCCGTGTACATGTAAACATAACTGATGGAAAAGATTTGGTGCAGAGAAGTAAGGCCGGTTGCCTAGCAAAGGAGATAAGGAAATAAATAAAATATTAATAATAACATATATATATATATATATATATATTATGTTACACGAAATTGGAGCTGCAGTAGTGGACAAGGAAATGGGTGATATCCTGGCAGCATAGAAGACATGAGAGGATAGTTGGCTGCTGAAGATGGGACAACCCGAGGGAGTTGTTAAAGACTAGAAATGAAATCGTGAAAGGTTGAACAAACAGAGGTTTGAAACAAGGGAGGAAGGCAGAAACATCGAGGCACGTTGGAGGCTGAAAACGAGGTGATGAGAGTAGTAAAGGACAAGGAGTCAGCTGCTAAAGGAAAATTGATGATTGTACAAATAAGTAGAATAATAAAAATGGAATGATTTAGTTGAAGCAACCGAAAGAGAAAGAGAGTAACAGTAGAAGCTAAATAACCGAGAGGCAAAAGACATGAGACCGAGGGAAATCAGCAGACAACCTGGCTAGAAAAAAAAAGAGAAGCAGAGGATGTCACGACCCAATACTACCCAAATCAGTACAAATTTTTCGCTTTTGAAAAATCTTTCTTACCTCCTCGTGACATATTCCTCTTAATAGGTCGGGCTGTGAATCAATATCGATATACTTTTTTTAACCATTAAAATATCACACGTAAACATACATACTGATATCATTTATCATATAATAGAGTGGTCGGTATGTTTATACATCTCATGATTCTATATGTACATCCCCAAATATTCTTTCATATACAACTGTGCTGTAAGCGTACTATTACAAAATTCTGTACATGGTGTATACCTGACAGTCGATGGGAAACAAATATATCAGCTATGCCGTCTACTCTCTACACCCGCTATCTCTATGGTGGAAACATTGAAAGTGGGTGAAAAATGAAAGGGTGAGCTCCACATGCTTAGTAAGGCAATAATACAAACGGGTTGATAGCTATACTATCTACATGCTGATAAGAAATCAGGATATATGTGAGCATGAGGTAAAAACAATGATATGCCATATATATAATATCATCTGTTCTAAAATAGAAAATCGGCATATTAAAACATGGAATAATTCTCATGTGAAAACATCTCATACTCAATGAATCAATACATTATAAAATACCCCATCTGGGATCAAAATATGATACACTCATAAATCAAAATCCATTTCAACAAAATTCTTTATTTTCAAATCTCCGTTATAAAATCACCCTTCTCACAGGGTTACAAATCAATGAAAGTTTCATAAAATCCCTCCATGGGAATAATCAAATCTCAATTGAAATCATAAGAAAATCGGGGCCTGACCCCTCCCTCAGGTCTACCCTAGTCTATCAAAACCAATAGTTATATCATGTGAGACATGTAATCGACTATATCGAAAATATCCAGGACTATGGCCATAACCTCGTGATCCCTGGCACACGGATCCTAGTGTGCGGGGTATCACACTTGAAACGGGAGGTGGGTCATCCTACCCGCCAGAACAGCATAATATTAGGATTGCGATGGCAAGACTTGCTGTCTCATGGCTAATGCCACTCCACTCCAATAATCTCCACGGTACAGCGTACTCCGCGTGACATACACGGTACAACGTACTCCGTGAACCCAAGCTCAATCAGGGGTGCCTGTAATAGGTCTTATCCACCCATGTCAAGTATGTCTCAGTATGCACGTGTGAGCATATCATCTCACTATGACACACAATCAACAGGAGGCTCTAACACGACTATATGCATGTCATATAAATTCCTGTGCGAGCGAAGCTCTAGCACGGCTCCATGCATATTCATGATATCTGAAAACCTCGTGCGAGCGAAGCTCTAGCATGGTTTCATAGAAATCAATGAAATCTGCGTACGAGCAGTGCTCAAGTACAACTTAAACTGATTATAAATTCAATTCAAATCCACGTACGAGCATTTCTCCAGTATGGATATGTATAAAAACTCAGTGACAACCTCGTACGAGAAAAACTCCAGTACGGTAGTCATTGGAATAAATCTGTAAAATAGTGAGAGCAAGGCTCCAGCACTCTGTGTATGAGTTAAAATATAAAATCCAGTGCGAACAGTACTCAAGCACGGTTACAACTCATATAACACTGATAGGTGGCTCAATTTTATCAAAACATGTTAAATAAATATCAATTGGCACCTAACCTGTGCCTTTTCACTTAAAACATGAAAATAATAGCCAACCCATCCATAAATTGCTTGAATTAAAGCAATATCATCATGAAAACATTAAAATCATGAATTTCATACAATTTCATAGCCTTACTACCCTTTATGAAATTTTCCTAACTGGGGGTAAAATAGTAATTTGACACTATTTCCATATTTTTCCGTAAAAATTATTATTCTGTTTTCGGGTAGCCTATTGAATTTAACGTAATGTAAATCCCTCGAAACTACGTACAGCTGCCTCTAAGTGTTCATAAAATTCCCTTACCTGGAATCACACGCGAGCTTATCCCGACTCGGCCGTGGGTCTCTCAGTCCAATTCGCTCGTCTACGGAGCTGCATATAACCACATATGGGTTCAGTTCAAATATACAGATCAGTATTTCACTCTTACTGATCGAATCTAAAGCTCTGGGCCCGTTTTACTCTATTGGGCCCGATTGCACTTTAATGGGCCTCGAACCCCTTTTTCAGCCCGTTTCTACTTTTAAAATCCCTTTTTCAGGTTTACTGGGCTCATTTGATTTATCAATAATCATCGGGCTTCATTCCAAACTCAGTGGATAGCTCGGATACAATTTACGATAATTATGTTGAAATTTCGAATAAAATTCCTTTTATCCAGAATTAATCCGTAAATTCCGTAAAATAATCAAAATTCTGCATTAAAGGACTCATATTATCGAAATTAAAATATACTTACCCAATATGGTGCGGGGTACGAAAATCGAAACTAAATCGGCTCTCGTTCGGGCTCTGCAGTGACATTGCACAATTATTTAAATTCGGGTCATTTTTCGATAAAATAATATTAACTTGAATTCCTGGGATTTATCCGCAGGTCAATCTAGACTACTCGGTCACTTACCCGAATTTTAAGTCATCCCTGGGTACACTTTCTTCTTTTTTCCCTTTTTTTTTCTTTTTTTTTTCCTTTTCTTTTTTTTTTCTCTTCTCCCTTTCCTGGCTACGGTGCCGTTTTGGCCCGTTTGCCGTCGCCGGTGATTCCGGCCATCTCGCCGGCTGCCAATGGGTTCAACAGAACCGCCTCGGCCTGGGGATCGTTCTGCGGGGTTGAATCGGCGCTAAGACACCGCCGTTCGTCGGGACAGAGGTGATTTCTCCCCGAAACTTTCATCGGTTGATTCGTCGGAAATAGCTGCCATCGGCGCGCGTTGCTGGTACCATTGGAACCGTCGGGCTTCGCTCTTCCTTTTTCGATCGGTAGCTGGGCTCGTCGGATGTCGGTGGCTCGTCGGGCTCGTTGGGTTGGCTGTCGGGTTTGCTGGTTCCGTTTTGGTTTCGCAGGTCTTTCTCTCTCCCCGACTGATTTTCAGATTTTTTCGATATTTTCGTTTTTTTCCCTTTTTTTAATTCATTCATTCATTTATTAATTTATTTATTATTATTTTAATCAATAAAATATATTAAAAATACCCAAATATCTCTTAAAATATCCTAAAAAAATATTATTTAATTCATTTATTCAATAAATGAATTTATCAATCTATTTTCGTCTTTCCGGTATATTTTTCGATTCTTTTCGAGATAATTTTTCGAATTAAAAATTCCGATTAATTCTGAATTAATTCCCGTAAATTTCAATAAATTAATATCTAGATCAATCGACCTCGAATTTAAATATCTTCCTCGGTATTGATCCAGATTTCATAAATTCCATATTTTAATGAAAATTACTTATCGAATTTATACCGAATTTTGGTCTTTTGATCATTTTACCCTTGTACGTGTTTGGGACTAAATTGAATCGACTTTCTTCATCAATCCTCAATCTTTTCCCTATATTCAATTCCTCATTTTCAGTCAACTCGATTAAATTCCTTAAACGAACTTGTTGCTTCATTGTTTTTTCGATTTATCCATATTCGATTTTACGTAATTTATTTCGTTTCATCCACATTTATCAAATCCAAATCTACCATCTTATGAATCTATTAACATATAATAATGTCATACAATATGGAAATCATAAGGAATATCATACAAAAATTGCGGATCTCACAATCTCCCCCACTAAAAGAATTTGATCCTCAAAATTAGAACCAAATCAATCGGTAAACAACTCCAGGTACTTCTCCTGTATCATTCTCTCTAGCTCCCAGGTAGCTTCCTCCGGAGTGTGATACTGCCACTGAACCTTCACCAGGGGGATCGTCTTGGATCGCAATACCTTCTCCTTCCTATCCAAAATCTGTATTGGTCTCTCAACATATGTCATATTGTCATTGAGCTCTAACGGCTCGTAGTGAATCACATGTGACGGATCCGGATGGTACTTCCGAAGCATAGAAACGTGGAAGACATTGTGTACACCTGCCAACTCTGGTGGCAATGCCAATCTATAGGCCTTATCTCCCACTCGCTCTAGAATCTCAAAGGGTTTAATGAAACAAGGGCTCAATTTACCTTTCTTACCGAACCTCATGATACCATTGGAAGGAGAAACTCTCAAAAACACCGACTCACCCTTTGCAAACTCTAGTGGTCTGCGTCTCCTGTCAGCGTAACTCTTCTGTCGGCTCAAAGCTGTCCACAATCTATCACATATCAATCTGACATCCTCAGTAGCCTGCTGAACCAAGTCAGGAGCAAATAACAGTGTCACCAATCTCTTCCCATCCAATAGGGGAACGACATCTGCGACCATACAGTGCCTCATACGGTGCCATCCCGATACTCGAGTGATAACTGTTATTGTAGGCGAACTTGGCTAATGGCAAATGATCATCCCAAGAGCCTCCAAAATCTAGCACACACGCTCTCAACATATCCTCCAGAGTTTGTATAGTCCTCTTTGACGGACCATCTGTCTGAGGATGGAAAGCGGTGCTAAATCTCAACTGGGTCCCCAACGCTTCTTGAAAGTGTTCTGAAAAATGAGAAGTGAAGCGGGCATCCCTATCAGAAACAACGCTCACTGGAACGCCATGTAGCCTGATAATCTCTCGAACATATAAGTTCGCCAACGTACTCAGAGCATCTGTAGCTCTCATAGCTAAGAAATGGGCGAACTTCGTCAGTCTATCCACAATCACCCAGATGGCATCGTGACCTCTGCGGGTCCTCGGTAATCCTATCACAAAATCCATGGTGACATGCTCCTACTTCCATGTCGGTATTGGTAGAGGCTGCAATAATCCTACAGGCTTCTGATGCTCTACCTTTACCTGCTGACAGATGAGACATCTCGCAACATACTCTGCTATGTCTCTCTTCATCCCAGACCACCAATAAACTCTTCAGAGATTCTGATACATCTTCGTACTCCCCGGATGTACTGTATACCTCGCTGAGTGAGCCTCTGATCAAATCATCCTCCTAATCTCAGGATCCTCGGGAACACATATCCTACTGCGGAACCTCAGTAAACCATCAGTACTCAATACAAAATCTGTATCTGCACCTGCCTGTACCTGCCTCATCAACTGAATACATCCCTGATCACTCTGCTGAGCCTGCCGGATACGATCAATCAACTCTGGCTCCAATATCAGGCTTGCAATGATCTCAACTCTGTCAATCTTAGGGAGTGCTATGTCCAAACTGAGGCTCGCAAACTGCTCTAACAAGTCATGTTCCCGAACCATCATAAATGATACCAACCCTAGGCTCTTCCTACTCAAAGCATCAGCAACTACATTAGCCTTACCCGAGTGGTATAATATCTCGCAATCATAATCCTTCAAGAGCTCGAGCCATCTCCTCTGTCTCATATTCAGCTCCTTATGCGAGAATAAATACTTCAGACTCTTATGGTCTGTAAAGATCTAAAATTACTCACCATATAAGTAATGACGCCATATCTTTAGTGCAAACACTATGGCCGCCAACTCCAAATGTGGGTCGGATAGTTCCTCTCGTAATTTTTCAGCTGTCTAGATCCATAGGCAACTACCCTCCCATCCTGCATGAATACACAGCCCAGTCCCTGATGCGATGCATCTGTATATACCAAGAAACCTCTTGAGCTGGTAGGTATGGTGAGAACTGGAGCAGTGGTCAATCGACGCTTCAGCTCCTAAAAACTCCTCTCACAGGCATCATCCCACACAAACTCAACATCCTTCCGTGTGAGACGTGTCAACAGAGCAGCTAATCTGGAGAAACCCTCAACAAATCTCCTGTAGTATCCTGCCAAACCTAGAAAACTCCGAATCTCTGTGACTGTCCTGGGCCACTCCCACTGAACAACTGCCTCAATCTTGGATGGGTCCACTGACACTCCATCCCTCGATACTACATGGCCCAGAAAAGAAATCTGCTCCAACCAGAAGTCACACTTACTGAGTTTGGCATACAACTATCTCTCTCTAAGGGTCTTTAACACTATCCTCAAGTGTTGCTCGTGGTCCTCCCTGGATCTGGAGTATACCAAAATATCATCGATAAACACAATCACAAACCGATCCAGGTATGGCTTGAACACATCGTTAATCAAAGCCATGAATGATGTGGGGGCATTAGTCAACCCGAATGGCATAACTAAAAACTCATAATGACCATAACGGGTCCTAAATGCTGTCTTGGGCACATCCTCCATCCGTATCCTTAGCTGATGATACCCAGACCTCAGATCAATCTTAAAAAAGACCTGTGCTCCCCGAAGCTGATCCAACAGATCATCAATGCGTGGAAGGGGATACTTATTCTTAATAGTAGCCTTATTCAACAATCTGTAATCCATACACAATCGGAGGCTGCCATCCTTCTTCCTCACAAACAAGACCGGAACTCCCCAAGGTGATACGCTCTGTCTCACAAACCCCATCTCAAGCAAATCCTGTAACTGCTTCCTCAGCTCCTCCAACTTAATCGGAGCCATCCTATACGGTGGTCTCGAAATTGGTTCTGTACCAGGTACTAAATCTATCCCAAACTCCATCTCTCTGGCTGGAGGTAATCTTGGTAAATCGTCTGGAAAGACGTCAAGAAGCTCCCTAACCACTGGAATATCTCTCAAATCCGATCGTACCTGGTCCGTATCAACCACATATGCGATGAATCCTTCAAAACATAAATCATAACATCAACAAAATTTATTGCTCCATTTAGAACAACCACTGATTTAATTACTTTTCAAGGAAATTTTACAACACATTTTTCGGGGGTATTAAACGTTAATGTCTTAAAAAAGCAATCTAACACAACTCGATTGGCAGCCAACCAATCCATTCCTAGTATGACATCGAAGTCCCTCATATACATCAAAATAAGGTCGACTGACAGTTCTTTTTCCCCGACTTTCAACTTACAGTCTCTGATTACATACTCTACTAACTGACTTGTGTTTATGGGGTAAGTATCAACAATTTACTACTCAGAGGAATAGACATTACATACTTAGACAATTTACATGCAAATGAAGGCGATACGAATGAATGCATATGTCACGACCCAATTCCATTCTCTTTAACCGAAAATCACTGAAAATTTTTCGCGTTTTACTGTTACCTTACCCGGTCGTGAACTAAACTCACCACACACTGTTGGGCTGTGAGTCAATAATAAACACCACATCTCATTTATTCTCAATTAATTAAAACGATGTCATACATGTGCATTTAATCGTGTACTTATACGAATACATGTTTTACTGACATCTACATCCCCCATAAGTACAACTCAAAAGAATACTGTGCTTTTACATTGTTTAGATACAAAAAGAATCACTGTGTATATACCTCTTAGCGATGGAGATGCAGCGGAGTCCAAAATAATACGCCTCAGTCCTCACTGGGCTACTATGCACGCTCTGTAGGGGGGAAAATAGAGTGGGATGAGCAACCACACGCTCAGTAAGGCAATAATGCAAGCATGGTAGATAACTACTCTATCTACATGCTGATAGTGTTATGCATAAATCGTTTATGGTAGGAGCATGAGGAATAAAACTATGCCATATGAGTATACATATATATCATGTATCAAAGTCATGTAAAATTGGCATATAAAACATGGTAAAACATCATGTATAAATCATCTCATGCTCGATCTCATTTCAATTCATAAAAAGGGCAATTCATTAAGAAACCTCCTTTTTAAAACCCACGTCATAAAACTCTTTCTCATCACATACAATCACATCACATCAATTCACAATCACAACCTCATTTTCATTTCACAATTCAAATCCACGAGGCTCGACCCCTCCTTCGGGTCTGCCTTAAACAATCACAAATCACACTTAGAGATTTAAAATCATGTGGTAGTAAGTGATTCAAGCAAGGAGACAGGTTACTATATCTCAAGTGACTACGTTGGCCAATCGTCACATATCATCCCAGACCACACGGATTTCCGGTGTGCGGGGTATCATGCTGGCACGAAGGTGGGTTAGTTCTCCGCCAGACTTTCTCAAATCAAGTAACCACCACGTGGTACATCGTACTCCATGTGATATACACGGTACATCGTACTCCGCGGACCCATAACATGGTTGGGGGTGCCTGCCATAGGTCTTATCTACCCCATACCAAGTGTAACCTTTATAGTCTCAAGAGCCGTGGGAGTAACCTCAATACCAGGTCCTAGCCCCTCATGGCCTTGCTCGCCCTTGTTGGGTTCCCTGATCCAGGTCCTAGCCCCTCACCTTCACCCCACCTAAGAGGTCTGTCAGGCCTGTTGGGTTCCCTGGATGGATTATGTCAGGTCCTAGCCCCTCACCCTCACCCCACCTAAGAGGTCTGTCAGGCCTGTTGGGTTCCCTGAGTTAATCCGTATCTCTCACCACGGCCTCATACATACCACAGTGTGAAAACCAGCGCGAGCTACGCTCTAGCGCGAATTCATGCATCAAACCAATCACTTCGTACGAGCAACGCTCTGGTACGGCATTTATGCATAAAATATGAAGAAACCATGTACGAGCATAGCTCCAGTACAGTTATATGCATAAGAAAAACCACTCAAATCCACGTACGAGCGTAAGCTCCAGTACGGTTTATAAGCATCATCACAATTCAAATTCAAAGTGCGAGCTAAGCTCAAGCACGTTTCACACAAGTGAAAACATAGAAATCCAGCGCGAGTGGGGCTCTAGTGCGATTTATGTCATACAAATGTGATAGGCGGCTCATATACAATTTATCAATCCCGGCAATTCGGGTTTAGCACTCACAAATGCTTTTCCACAACAACAATACAATTCTAGCCGACCTATCTACAAGCTTGCTTAAAACCAAGCAATTCGTTTTGAAAAGCATCAAAACATTAGATTTATGCAATTATTAACCTTACTATCCCATTTCATAAAATCCACTTCAAATCCAAAACCACGCATATACTCATCATCATTCACGAATACCATCAACATTTATTTGAGCAATCATGCATTTCATAAAAACACCCGATATTCACCCACAAGTTCAAAGTACGAGCAGTTACCTCTATATACTCACAAAATTCCCTTACCTGGAATCGCGATGCGTGATTCCACTTCCTTAAGCTGCTTACTCGTACGGTTCGATTCGTCTTCAACGAACTCTTCGGGACTGCACAAAATCGTATCCCGCATTATATTCGATCCATATATTGCAACCCTTGTGCTTGCTATAGTCAATTTAATCTATAGTCTCTATTAAAGCTTATTTGGCCTCGTTTCATTACTTTATCCATAACTCGAGTCTATGGATCTTCTTAGGCCTATTAACTTATTCAAAATCGATATCAAATCGACATAAAGCTCATAGCGTTCATATTTCATGAATCCCCTCACTAGGGCATTTATCAATCATATACATACCCATTTTCACAATTCCTCCAACTCACTATGTAATTCCATCTAACCATCTAAAATCATAAACATTACCCCAATAACAACTTTAGCATGCCATAAATCATAAGCTCATTCAATCCCACATATCCTCACATTATACCCATTTTAGATTTCTAGGTCACACCAATTCCACTACATTCCTAGGTAGTTTATCCATCAATACTCATATCAATCAACTCCAAAATCAATTAAATAGCTAATGCATTTGATTGGAGTGTTAGAATCTTACCAATATGATTTCTCTTCTTGCTCCAAATGGTAATGCCCTTAACTCCTTCGATTCCAAAAATGGGACAATGCCCTCTCACTATGTTGTTCTTCTCTTTGATAGGAACAACTTTGCCTCTAATGATCTCTCTTCAAATCTCACTGAAAATGGTTGATTTTAGAGAGGGAAAGTTAGGTTTTTGGGTTGAGATTGTAAGGTTAAATGTTTTTTCGAGATTTCCAGATTTTCAGCTCTCCTTATATAGAAATAGCTTGAGGAGATCGATCTGGTCCAAGAGGAGATCAATCTGGTCCCTTAAAATCCCTCTTTTTCACGGTATTTTTAAGCCTGAGATCGATCTGTCGAAGAAATGAGATCGATCTGTTGAAGCATGAGATCGATCTGTCGAAGCATGAGATCGATCTGGTCCCAAACAGAGAGCTAAGGAGATCGATCTGGGTGCTTGGGGATCGATCTTTCCACTACAGAATGCTTGGGAGATCGATCTGGCTCCATTGGAGATCGATCTGCTCTATTCTTTCGCCCAAATAAGAGCATTCTGGCTCTTCCAGATCGATCTCTCATCCTATGAGATCGATCTGGACCTCAAGTTTTCTAGATTTCCTGCAGTTTCTTTGCTGCAACTCATACCAACACATCCTTAATCTATTGCCATGGCCATTTTCTCATCCATCCACCTTTATAACTTGAAAATGGCATCCATTCATACCTTATGCACATTGAAACTTGTGTGCATTCATTGTATGTTCAAAGGTATGCTACATAAAACCAAATGGAAGCATAACTCCATTCCATTTTACCATACTACTCATCTTGAGTCTCAATCACACCATCACTTGCTAGAACTCATTTCTTCGTATTCATATTCAATGAAACTTGTATGTACGCTACAATTTATATTACACATACATACATTGAATCCATGGACTTACATCAATCATACTTTACATTACAAGTCCATTCATATTATTTGATCCAATTACACACATTACCCTTATACATATACGGGGTCTTACAGCATAGCACCAGGATCAATCAAAACATATGCTTCTAAATCAAAGATCAGGATGGTACCTTTTACCACATCAGACGACTGATCTGCCGTATCTTGGTCCAAAGCATGAACTCGCCTTGTACCCATCACTTGCTTCCCTTTCTCTTCGGCAGTAGCTCTCTCCGGCTCCTTACCCTTCTGTGGGGCAGTATCCTGTCTCTCTGGGCAATTTCTCACCACATTCCATAGCCTCCCACATCGATAACATACTACAGTAGTAGCTATAGGCACTGGACAAGGTCTGGTACCATGATATCTGTCACATCGCCTACATCGATCAGTAGTAAGGCGTGGTCCTCCAATGACAATGCCTCTAGCTGGTGGTAAAGCCGGATGAACAGAGGGTTTATCTGTCCTCTCCTGAACCTCCTCAATCTTTGGCCTCTTATCAGAGAGCCGTACCCCTCTCCTAAAAAATCTGTCTCTCCCGGGTCTCTTTCGATCTTTGTCTCGACTCCTACTAAACTTTCCTGTCTCGAAGATGTTCCCCTCATAATCCTGCTCACACAGCTGAGCTCTATGTACTGCCTCCTCATAAGTTGAAACATCAAAGGGAGCCAACCGAGATCTGATGACTGGTTTCAGTCCATCTATAAACTTTTGGACCTTCCGATCCTCACTGCCCATCGTCTCTAAATCATATCTCCCTAAAGAGATGAATCGAGTCTTATACTCATCAATAGATTGGTTCCCCTGAACCAAACTCATAAACTCCATCCTCAACTTTCGCTGTGCAGTAGCGGGAACATACTGCCTCCTAAAGGCATCTAAAAATATCTCTCATGTGACCTCAACATGCTCTTAAAATCGGCTCGGTAGATCTCCACCAATGCTCTGTCGCTCCCTGAAATACAAATACGACAAAAGCGACCCTCTCAGTAGTAGTGCACCTGAAAAAGCCTATATAGCTTCTCCATCTGATACACCCAATCCTCAGCTACTACTGGGTCCTTCCTCTTATGGAAGACTGGAGGTCTAAACTTCTGAAAATGTCTAAATCTATCCAGGTCACACTTATATCCAGCATCCTGAGCTGGCTGGGGTCTCACTACCTCTGCAGCTTGAGCCTGAACCTCGGGTAACTCTGCGGCCTGTGCCGGTATCTCAGGATCAACTGCTATCTGTCCCGTCGGATCTCGCCTATCTCTAGCCCCGAGCACTGCTTGCTGCACTATAATCTCAGACAGGCTCTCAATACTCCGCTCAAGTCTAGCGAAGCGTGCCTCAGTCTCATCTGGTCTCACAGTAGTACCTTCAGGTACCTGACTAGTCTGTATACCATCACCACGGCCTCTAGGCCTGCCCTTACGACCTCTAGCACATGTACTAGCCCCACTACCACTGCGGGTGACTGGCATAATGTAAATTCTATAATCCAAGATCATTTGTTAATTTAGTTCCCATCTTATATACACTTGACATCTCATACAGCACAGTACTAAGGGGATGTAATTTTTCCTTAACGACCACTATCGACTCTTATCCGACCAACTCTAACTCTTAATTACATACTTATCGATACTGATTCACGTCTGACCAACCTCTGCTCTGATACCACTTTAACTGTCACGGCCCAATACTACCCAAAATCAAAACAAATTTTTCACTTTTGGAAACTCTTTCATACCTCCTCGTGACATATTCCTCTTAACAGGTCGGGCTGTGAATCAATATCGATATACCTTTTTTAACCATTAAAATATCACACGTAAACATACATACTGATATTATTTATCATATAATAGAGTGGTCGGTATGTTTATACATCTCATGATTCTATATGTACATCCCCAAATATTCTTTCATATACAATACTGTGCTGTAAGCGTACTAATACAGAATTTTGTACATGGTGTATACCTGACAGTCGATGGGAAATAAATATATCAGTTATGCCATCTACTCTCTACACTCGCTATCTCTATGGTGGAAACACTGAAAGTGGGTGGAAAATGAAAGGGTGAGCTCCACATGCTTAGTAAGGCAATAATACAAATGGGTAGATAGCTGTACTATCTACATGCTGATAAGAAATCAGGATATATGTGAGCATGAGGTAAAAATAATGATATGCCATATATAAAATATCATTTGTTCTAAAACAGAAAATCGGCATATTAAAACATGAAATAATTCTCATGTGAAAACATCTCATGCTCAATGAATCAATACGTTATAAAATACCCCATCTGGGTCAAAATATGATACACTCATAAATCAAAATCCATTTCAACAAAATTCTTTATTTTCAAATCTCCGTTATAAAATCACCCTTCTCACAGGGTTACAAATCAATGAAAGTTTCATAAAATCCCTCCATGGGAATAATCAAATCTCAATTGAAATCATAAGAAAATCGGGGCTTGACCCCTCCCTCGGGTCTACCCTAGTCTATCAAGACCAATAGCTATATCATGTGAGACATGTAATCGATTATATCGAAAATATCCAGGACTATGGCCATAACCTCGTGATCCCTGACACACGGATCCTAGTGTACGGGGTATCACACCTGAAACGGGAGGTGGGTCATCCTACCCATCAGAACAGCATAATATCAAGATTGCGAGGGCAAGACTTACTGTCTCGTGGCTAATGCAACTCCACTCCAACAATCCCCACGGTACAGCGTACTCCGCATGACATACAGGGTACAACGTACTCCGTGAACCCAAGCTCAATCAGGGGTGCCTGTAATAGGTCTTATCCACCCATGTCAAGTATGTCTCAGTATGCACGTCTGAGCATATCATCTCACTGTAACACACAGTCAACAGGAGGCTCCAACACGGCTATATGCATGTCATATAAATTCCTGTGTTAGCGAAGCTCTAGCACGGCTCCATGCATATTCATGATATCTGAAAACCTCGTGTGAGCGAAGCTCTAGCACGGTTTCATAGAAATCAATGAAATCTGCGTACGAGCAGTGCTCAAGTACGACTTAAACTGATTATAAATTCAATTCAAATCCACGTACGAGCATTTCTCCAGTATGGATGTGTATAAAAACTCAGTGACAACCTCGTACGAGAAAAACTCCAGTACGGTAGTCATTGGAATAAATCTGTAAAATAGTGAGAGCAAGGCTCCAGCACTCTGTGTATGAGTTAAAATATAAAATCCAGTGCGAACAGTACTCAAGCACGGTTACAACTCATATAACACTGATAGGTGGCTCAATTTTATCAAAACATGTTAAATAAATAGCAATTGGCACATAACCTGTGCCTTTTCACTTAAAACATGAAAATAATAGCCAACCCATCCATAAATTGCTTGAATTAAAGCAATATCATCATGAAAACATTAAAATCATGAATTTCATGCAATTTCATAGCCTTTCTACCCTTTTTAAAATTTTTCTAACTGGGGGCAAAATAGTAATTTGACACTATTTTCATATTTTTTCATAAAAATTATTATTCTATCTTCAAGTAGCCTATTGAATTTAACGTAATGTAAATCCCCTCGAAACTATGTACAGCTACCTCTAAGTGTTCATAAAATTTCCTTACCTGGAATCACGCGTGAGTTTATCCCGACTCGGTCGTACCAGGTCTCTCAGTCCAATTCGCTCGTCTACGGAGCTGCATATAACCACATATGGGTTCAGTTCAAATATACAGATTAGTATTTCACTCTTACTGATCGAATCTAAAGCTCTGGGTCCGTTTTACTCTATTGTGCCCGATTGCACTTTAATGGGCCTCGAACCCCTTTTTCAGCCCGTTTCTACTTTTAAAATCCCTTTTCAGGTTTACTGGGCTCATTTGATTTATCAATAATCATCGGGTTTTGTTCCAAACTCAGTGGATAACCCGGATATAGTTTACGATAATTACGTTGAAATTTCGAATAAAATTCCTTTTATGCAGAATTAATCCGTAAATTTCATAAAATAATCGAAACTCTACATTAAAGGACTCATATTATCGAAATTAAAATATACTTACCCAATATGGTGCGGGGTAGGAAAATTGGAGCTAAATCGGCTCTCGTTCGGGCTCTGCAGTGACACTGCACAATTATTTAAATTCGGGTCATTTTTCGATAAAATAATATTAAATTGAATTCTCGGGATTTATTCGTAGGTCAATCCCGACTACTCGGTCACTTACCCAAATTTCAAGTCATCCTCGGGTACACTTTCTTCCTTTTTCCTTTTTTTTTCTTTTTTTTCCTTTTCTTTTTCTTCTTTTTTTTTCTCTTCTCCCTTTCCTGGCTACGGTGCCGTTTTGGCCCGTTTGTCGTTGCCGGTGATTTTGGCCATCTCGTCGACCGCCAATTTGTTCAACAGAACCGCCTCGGCCTGGAGATCATTCTGAGGGGTTGAATCGGCACTAAGACACCGCCGTTCGCCGGGACAGAGGCGATTTCTCCCTGAAACTTTCGTCGATCGATTCATCGAAAATAGCTGCCGTCGACGGGCGTTGCTGGTACCATTGGAACCGCCGGGCTTCGCTCTTCCTTTTTCGATCGGTAGCTGGGCTCGTTGGACGCCGGTGGCTCGTCGGGCTCGTCGGGTTGGCTGTCTGGTTCGCTGGTTCCGTTTTGGTTTCGTGGGTCATTCTCTCTCCCCGACTGATTTTCAGATTTTTTTGATTTTTCTATTTTTTTAATTCATATATTTATTAATTTATTTATTATTATTTTAATCAATAAAATATATTAAAAATACCCAAATACCTCTTTAAATATCCTAAAAAAATATTATTTAATTCATTTATTCAATAAATGAATTTATCAGTCTATTTTCGTCTTTTCGGTATATTTTTCGATTCTTTTCGAGATAATTTTTTGAATTAAAAATCTCTATTAATTTCAAATTAATTCCTGTAAATTTCAATAAATTAATATCTAGATCAATCGACCTCGAATTTAAATATTTTCCTCGGTATTGATCCAGATTTCGTAAATTTCATATTTTAATGAAAATTACTTATCGAATTTATACCGAAGTTTGGTCTTTTTATCATTTTACCCTTGTACGTGTTCGGGACTAAATTGAATCGACTTTGTTCATAAATCCTCAATCTTTTTCCTATATTCAATTCCTTATTTTCAGTCAACTCAATTAAATTCCTTAAACGAACTTGTTGCTTCGTTGTTTTCCCGATTTATCCATATTCGATTTTACGTAATTTATTTCGTTTCATCCACTTTTATCAAATCCAAATCTACCATCTTATGAATCCATTAACATATAATAATGTCATACAATATGGAAATCATAAGGAATATCATACAAAAATTGCGGATCTCACAGAGGATGAGAGACACGAGTGAGGATTGGCAACGAGGGTGAGGTACGTGATGTTGTTGAAGTGTGTTGAGGGCTGGTGCCTCTCGGGTTTAAGGAAAATGGAGAGAATCAAGAAGGGTAGCAGTGAAACTTGAAACCGAGGATGTTCTGCCCTTTGGAAATTGAAGCCGAAAATGGAGTTGAGGAAACGGGATTGGAGGCTAACGAAATGCGAGCTAGAGGCCTTCTCCCATGGGTAGAAGACTGGGAAGCTGACAGAGGATGGAAGGGGGAGACAGTAGCCGAGAAGGGAGGAGGAAGGATGGCAACGAGGAAGACAAGGGAGGAAAAGAGCTGCTGTTATGGAGGCTTTCGGCATGGGACAAAGATGGTGATCCTCGGCTGGAAAATGGCGAGCTGGGAAAACAAAGGAGGAATAAAACGATGAAGATGGTGGCAGAAATGGGATGAAGAAGGTAATGGTAGGATCGGGATAGTAAGCGAGAAGATGAACAAAATCGGTGAACAGTAACGAAGAAACGAGAAAGAAGAAATGAGGAAAAAAAATGATGATGGCGGGAAGGGTAAAAGGATTCAAAAAAATGATGATGAACAGTAAAAAAAAAGAAGAGAAAAGAAAAGGATGAATAGTAATCAAAAAAAGGGAAAGGAAGAAAATAATATAAATATATATATTTATTAAATAAATATATATTATTGGAAATAGAGGAAAAATCGAGGAAGGAAAATAAGTGTACTAAATTTTGAAAATTCGGGGAAGAGTCCCGAAAAATTTACCGAGAGGACCGAACCCGTCGACTCGCTAAGTCGAAGTAATCAAGGATTACGGACAGACATCGAGATAATAAATTTATACAAGTTTTAAAGATAATTGTACGTATTTTATAATTTCGAGTGTATTTTTCCTAGGTAAGCAAGGTTACGATTTTGACGCATCATAGTTAATTCGATAAATAGGATACCTAGAAATACAAATTTCGGTGTAGGAGAATCGTAGAAGGATTTAAGGGAGATATTAGGAGGCGTCACCACTCGAATACGAGATTTTCGTTAAATCGAGGTAAAGGGTACTATTTAACTTAGTTCTGATAATGCATTCTTGTTTCACCGATAAATACTTTTATGAAAGAGCATATGATTTGAAATGATTTAACAATGCTTTCATACTTGTGAAGCTGTTTATGAAGCATGTTTTAATTTGTCGAAATATTCCCTGAGTACCTTTTATGTTGTGAAATGAATTTTCGAAGGTATGAAGTGTATGGATGTTTTAGATTTATTTATGTTTTTATATCCATATTGTTAAAGAAACTTTCGACAATTACAAAAGTATTTAAGAAAAGAAATTTGCTTTCGAAAGGGGATTGTGGGGGCCACTTCTTGAGTCTTACGGGAACAAAGTGCCACACAGTCTTTCTGTTTTATGAAAGAGTTTTCAGATTACAAGAAACTCGATTTTATTACTCGATATGAGTTTATGAGTTATAAAACCCAAGAAAGATTTTGGAAACCTTGTTTTGAGACTATAGGCTTCATGCATGGTTACTTCTTGTAGTGTTTCGGCTCCAGCACTTGGGTGCCGGTACGTATGGCCCCTTTAGCACTTGACTCAACTTGTGTGAAAGATGTCGTGCTACTGATGGTTTATGATGATGTTTTGGTAGTATCTCGTGCCCGCTTAGCACGCATGAATGTTCCTCGCACGGTGAGTGCTATAGGTGCCCGTGCCCTAGCTATGTGCTAGTATATGATAAGAAATAAGAAGATACTACCCATGTTTATAATTATGATTGCTGTACGAACCTGATCCAGTCTACAGCCCCCCCTTACTATGGCCATAGGTATGATGACTCTCTACGGAGAATGACACGTATCGCATGACTTAGTTATAGCCTAGTCTCCTCGATTTGATTATGAATATCGACCATGATGAATGAATATGTGTTTTCATGATATACACGATAATTGGTTACGACCAATATGCTTCATGAAATATTTATGAAATGTTTATGAAAGGTTCATGAAATGTTGATGAAATGTTTACGAAATGTTTATGAAATGTTTACGAAAGGTTTATGAAATGTTTACGAAACGTTTATGAACCTGATGGTTTTAAGAACTCATTCATGAACAATGAAAAGTTGTAAAATGGTTAAGCATGTTATTTGCTTAAAGACACGCATGCTTTATGACTTTTTATGATGATTATGCATGAAATGACAATTTATGTATTTCATTAAAGTTTGGTTCTATGAATGATTTCACATGCTTTTATATATCAGAATTGCTTTAAGAGTATTATCTTTCTGGGCTTTTTCCCAAAAGCTCACCCCTATACCTCTCAGATCTTTGCAGTGAATTACAGTAGACGATGTAGGCTGGTGGATATGAGCTTCCCAGACTACCTTTGTACATGCGTGAGATATACATTCTTATTTCTTTACCAGACTAGTTGTATGCACAAACATCTATTGAAAGTAATGTGTTGGGATGAAACTTGTATAAGAATAAATGAAATGAAATATTTTTAAGGATTGACACTGAACAAGAATACAGCCTAAGTGAATAAACGATTAAGTTGCAAGTCGAAGTTTCAAAAAAAAAAAAAAATCTCCCAATTTTCAAGGGTCAATGGTAGTTACAATGTATAATTTTACAAATAATTTACAAAGAAAGAAAGATAAAACTATTTCTTATTCCTCATAATTTATAAGGATTCACTTGGAAATTCTTTCTCCTTTTCTGAAATATTATCGATGAACTCACTAAGCATTCCAATTTCTTTATTGTGGGATTTCACTTTAAACCAATCCTTAAGGCATGTTAGCATGCATAATAAGGTCGGATTAAGACTGATTTGATGGCTCTAAAGATTCTTCTGCTTGTCGAGAATGTAGATTTTGAAGCAATGGATAATGCTTGCACTACAAAAACATCTAGGGCCATCGAAGCTAAAATTAGAAATTTTCTTTGGTTTTCTTTTCACCATTGAAGAAGATTAAAGTTATTGTTCATTTGAAAATTTTGATTTAAGAAAAATCTTATCTCATTGGGGCTACCTCTTACACCTCTATCATAACTTCGTTGAGTTGTTGAGTCAGATCCGTTGGATTTTCCTTTTAACTTCAATCTCTTATTTGCTATTGTCTTAATTGCTTCGAAAATACTTCATTGACTGCTACCGCCACCACTATTATTTTCTTTGTTCGGTTTTTCTTGTCTTTGGTTGAATTGCTCATTCTCACCCTCATAAAAATTAAACAAATCTTGAAAATGCATGTTAATTGTGGACTTTTCGTCCTCAATATAATCAACTCAAAAAAAATCTTTATAACAATAAAAAAATCTATATTTAAATCACCTTGACTAGGATATATTAAAATTGAAATATAATAAATATGAGGAATTGTTTAACAATATTTTGTAAAATTTTACTCTGTAAAATATACAAAAGAAGATAAACTATCATCATTACAAACTTTGTCAAAACTATTGGAACAAAATAAGGGGCCCTTAAATAATAGTGTTGAAAATCTATTAGTTGCACCTTTAAAAGTAGACAACAAATTAACAAAACTTTCAATAAAATTCCAATCATTATCATAAATTGTTAAGGTTTGGTCTCTTGTAAAATTGTTATAAAATGAGTAATAATATCTTTATCAACTAAAATAGAAGAAAGAAAACGATAGAATGAGTGTCATCTTGTTTCTGCGGGAAGTGGAAACGTTTTAGGATATATGTCATTTATTTGACGCATTTGCTTCCATTCACATTTGTGACTTGGGTTGCGAATCCACTTTGTTTAAGTTTTAATTTTCTTTCAATTAGATCCATACCACTAACATTAAAACCATTTTGAACAAACAAATTTACAATATGACATGCAAATTTAACATGAAGAAATACACCTTGCATAATTGAGTTTAAATTTCTAATTAACATAGGAATAGTTGCAGTATTATTCGATAGAAAAAACTTTATTTTCAATTCCATACAAGTTACACACATTAGTAATATATTGAGTAATAGTATATGCATTATGCAATTGTTCTAATACACTAAAGATAAAATGCATTTTGCATGCACTAGTTATCATCTATCCAATGACGATTTATAACAGGATAACTTAAACAGTTAATACTAATCCAAATATCACTAGTTAAACTAACCCTAGATAAAATATTAATAAGTTTATGCCTTAAAACTTTCATATCTTCTTTAAACATTAGCATGCAATCATTTTTCAATGAATGTTTAGAAATGAATTTATACGCAAGTTGTAAATAATGACAAACATATTCTAAATATCGAACTTTTTCACATATTATGAATAGTTGTTCAGTTCATGTATAAATCTAACTAAACCACACCTAGCTTTATCATTAAAAATGGCTAAAAATGGGAGAAAGAATGGCAACAAAGCTAGAAACCAAGTAAAAAATGGTGTTTTTCTATTTTTCCTTATTTTTCACATGTATTTTAGTGAATTATTGGTGACGGCCGACTATAGAATTAGGAAAATAATATAATATGTTGCATGTGCCAATCATGTGACAATTTAATGGAATAATAAATTAATTTTCTAAAATTAAGTGATAAATCTCATTAAATCTCACTTTGTCATTATTTTCTACTAAACTTTAATCTTATTGGTCCACTTGTAATTCTCATGCCATTTCCATTATACACATGTATATAGGTGAAATTGACTAAAAGAGACAGGTCGTTTAACATTACTAGATGAATTTTACCTGGTTTCATCTATTTCGATCTTTTTTCGGAAATTTTGTTTAACTTCTCGAAAAAAAAGTCTGACATAATGAATTAAGGACTTGATATGCCTTATTTCATACTCCTAAATCATTTCACAATGTTCATTTAGTTACAGTTGAAATATCGACCTATAGATAAAATTGTTATTTTGATATTGGTTGCACGTTTATCGAGATAAGTTAAAAAACCAATTTCTAAAGGCTCAAAATGTTTATCCGAGACCATATATCATTATATTATAATGATTAGGATATGTCTGTATAAGTGTACACTCTTGTGGGGCCCACGAACCTCTTTATATGTAAATGGCTCTGTCTGCACCAAAATAAACATAAAATGACATTTTAATAGTTTGAGCTATTCTAAAACTGTACGAGAGTATAGTAAATAGTAAATTTGTAGTTTTTAAATAAATGAACGACTAATGATAGTTATACTAGTTTTGGTGAAAAATATATTTTAAATTAGTTATTACAAAAATAACAATATTAAATCTATACTTTTTTGAAAAAAGAAGAAAAATTGTAAAATAGAAAAAAAAATTCTCCCTTAGTAAAAATAATGTGCTTTGGTAAAAATTAAAAAAAAAAAGCCTAGGAAAAAAATAATTAAGGAAATGTTATGTCATTTGACAGTACTAATAAAGAGTTTTTCATACAAAATTTAATATATGGATGAATAAAAAATAATTCTTATTTTATCTTTTTATTTAAATGTAATTTACTAGAGATAAAAAGGTAACTCTTTTTAAATATGTTTGTAAAAATCAAGGGCATTGGTAAATTTACAAAATAATTTACTTAGAAAAATAAAGAGAGAAGGAGAGAGAAAGCGCTCTAAAATTGGGTGACAAATGGACACTCTTATTGATTACTTTCTTATTATAAAATTTATCAAAAAAAAAAGGAAGAAAGAGAAAGGAAGGGAAAAAGAAAAGAAAACAAAAGAAAAAGGAGACTAGCGGCAGTTCCACACGAATGATCACTCCAAATTAAAGAAAGAAAGGGGACAGGAAAAAAAAGAAGAAATGAGACTAGTGTAGGTGCCACATAGACACCTCAATTGGCTTGTTATTTGGACTAATGTTCATCCGATCTATTTAGTTAATTTCAAATGTGTAAACACCGAAAAATTTTTTGTACTTAATTAGACAATAAAATTAAATGAAAATGTGTTATAAGAAAAAATATATATTTTTGTTAAATTGAAAATGTATTTAAAAATAATAAAAATAAATACAAAAATATATTATGTATTTGTTATTTTGAAAATGTAATTTAATAAATAAATAAATAATATAAATATAATATATATAATAATAAAATAAAATAAATATATAAAGTAAAAAAAAAGAAACGAAAAAAAGGGGAAAGGATGTGTCGCGCGATACAGAATTGTGCGACATAGGAGCAAGAAGGGAATCGGGGTTCCCTTCCTTGATTTCCCTTCCCCGATCGAGAAAGGCAGCGACAGGGAGAGAAACGGAGGCCACCAGAGAGAAGGTCGCTGACGTCGACCAGCCGAAGTTCGACGAAGAGGTGGTAACGGCAAGGGAAAAAGAGAAGAAGAAAAGAGAAAAGAGAAAAGAGAGGGGCGAAATTGAAGAAGAAGGAGGAGAAAAAGAGAGGAGAAGAGAGGAAGCAGCGGCTAGGGGGGAGAACGCGTCTTTGTCGGCCAAAGGGAGGTCGAACGGCTGCCGGCGACGCAGGAAAAGAATCAGATCGACGTGGAGAAGAGGCAGCAACGCTGCCGAAGAAGGAAATGGCCAAACCCGCCACTTTTCGGCCAAGCCAACCTTTTCCATAGCCAACCAGAAGTTGTGCGAGGTCCCGCAGAGTAGCTGGAAGTGGAAGCCAGCGAAGAACTGGCCGTCGGAGCCAAAAATTGACGAGTTGAGCTGAACTGGTCCGAATCGGTTCAGCTGAAGAGGGTGGTCTGAACCGGTCCGAATCGGTTCAGCCAAAAAAAAAAGAAGAAAAAGAAAATGAAAAAGAAAAAAAAAGAAGAAAAAGAGGAAAAAAAGTGGGAAAGGAAAGGGAAAATATTAGAGATGTTTCGGTTTAACGATAGACTGGTAAGTGGTTGAAATTGACCGTTTAAATTAAAAAAATATGAAAAAAATTATTATTTAAATTTATATATGAACGAAATTGACTCGGTTTGGAAATATGTGTGTGTGGCATGACAATGGGCGATGAAGAGAGATCGATACAGCCTCAATTTACGTGCTATTATGAAATCTTGGATAAGCGAATCTCACTTGCTACCACTTGTATACTTATACAAATTAGCAATTAATCGCATAATTTTTGGATTAATCTCGTATAAATTGCGTTATAATCGAAATTGAAAAATCGACTATCATAAACGATATTATGAACTATCTAAAGAAAATTAGAAAATGTTTAAAATGACGTGATGGTGACAGTAGGCCATGTAATCAGTTAAACGTCTATAATGGGCTCAGCTTGTGTAACAATCGGCCTAAACTCATTAATGACATAATGGATGACCCACAAATTGTAATTGAGCCGAAATAGTTAAATGAATTTCAAGGATTGAATAAGAGAGTTGAAATGGGCTTAGGATAGAGGTAGGCCTATTAAGAGACTATAAGGCCCAATAAAAATAATTGGGTCCAAAATTTTATCTGAAGTGAAATTACGCTGCGTACGTGTTTATAAGAAACAATGATAAGCGATTTGTGATTCATTACAGCTCCAGAGGACCAAATTGGGAGCAAATCGGACTGAGTGAAATCTCAGCATTTGGAAAAGTTAGACTGTACAGAGAAATCGAGGTAAGGGGGTGTAATTTAATTTAGTTATGATAATCAACACTCATTACATTGATAAAAGATTTTTATGAAGCAATGTTATGTTTTGAAATGATTTATGATTATTTTCATACTTATGGAATGATTTACGAAACATGATTTCGTTTTATGAAATGTTCACTAAGTACATTTATGTTTACGAAATGAATTTCCTGAAGTATGAAAATGCACGAAAGTTTTATGATGGTTTGAAAACCTATATTTATGCTTGTGATGGAACTTTTGATATTTTCAAAAGTATTTAAGAAAAGAGAAAATAATTTTTGAGACTATAGGCTTCATGCATGGCTACTTCTTGTGGTGTTCCGGCTCCACCACTTCAGTGTCGGTACGTAAGGCCCTTGTAGCACTTGACTCTACCTATATGGTAGATGTCTTGCTACTTGTGGTTAATGATGATGATGTTTCGACAGTATCTCATGCCCGCGTAGCACGCATGAATGTTTCCAGCACGGAGAGTGCCTTTGGTGCCCGTGCCCTAGCTAAGTGCTAGAGAAAGTAAGAAAGATAGTTACTACCCCATGTTTTTATGAAAGTGTTGTACAACCTTGATCCAGTCTACAGCCCCCTTACCATGGCCATAGGTATGATGACTCTCTATGGAGAATGACACGTATCGCATTACTTAGTTATAGCCTAGTCTCAACGATTATGATGATGATTATGAATATATTTATGATGATGATGATGATGATGATGATGATGATGATGATGATGATGAATGACTATGTTTTTATGAGATTTTGACGAAATGTTTACGAACAATTATGATTTATGACGAAATGTTTACGAATGATTATGTTTTATGAAACGTTTACGAATGACAATGATTTTATGAAATCATCCACGAATGATGAATATTTTATGAAGTAGTTAAGCATGATATTTGATTTAAAGAACTCATGCTTCATATTTTCCTATGATGACTATGCATGTAACGAAAGTTTTACGTATCTTCTAAATATTAGTTTCTAAAAGAAACTTATGATCAGTTTTTCTGAAGAAAAGTTTGTTTCATGAATGATTTCTTGCATGTTTTTACATATCAGGACTACTTTAAATGTATTTTCTTACTGGACTTTTTTCCGAAAGCTCACCCCCTTCACCTCTCAGATGTGTTACAATAAAACTACAGTTGATAACTGCTACGTAGACGA
Organism: Firmiana major; assembly: GCA_033439115.1. Lineage (NCBI taxonomy): Eukaryota > Viridiplantae > Streptophyta > Magnoliopsida > Malvales > Malvaceae > Firmiana > Firmiana major. The sequence goes on along the minus strand of CM065898.1, from coordinate 70,244,002 downwards.
CGTAGGTTGGCGGATATGAGTTTCTCCAGACTACCTTTTGTACATGCGTGAGGTATACATTTCTATCTCTTTACCAGACCATTTGCATGCACAAACATCTATTGAAAGTAATGTGTCAAGCTGTAATCTGTATAAGGATAAATGAATGAAATATTTTTAAGGATGGATTTTTGGGAATGACTAGACGTGTTTGGAATATGTAGAATGATTTGACGATATGACTTGGAAAGCATGTTTGGTAGTTGTGGATATCTAGGATTGTTAAAAACAATTGGTTTGCAGGTTGGTAAGCTTATATATTAGTCGTTATGCTGCCGAAATTTCTATCGGCCATATAAAATTCAAATGTTAAACTTAAATATAACTATGGATAAAAAGTAAGAAAAATGATTGACACTGAACAGGAATACAACCTAAGTGAATAAAGGGATAAGTGGCAAGTCGAAGTTAAAAAAAAAAAAATTTCCCCCGAATTTTTATAGGTCACGGGTCGTTACAGTTTAAGGTGGTATCAGAGAAAAGGTTGTCTAGTACTGTCAGTGTTAATAATAAGGATAAAATTACATCTCGAATGTCTGTGCTTGTCTGGTTGTAGACAAAGTATACCTAATGAAGTTAAGACTTAATGTTTGGTTTACGTGAGGAATTAGATCACGGGCTAGAGGTCGCATAGGTAGGCCTAAGAATCATGGAGAGTTGTCGTATGAGACTCATAAATGATACTGAGATTGAAACTGATGTTGAGCGTGCTCCATCAGGTCCTGTAGAAAGGACAGAAGGTACTAAGATACACTTTGCTAAGATTGAGTGGAGTATTGAACATACTATGAAAAAAATTGGGATACAGGTTATGTTAGGTGATGGGGCAGTCAGAAGAATAGATAGGCAGATTACTTCTGATACGCCCGCATAACCTGTAGAGATGTTTCATAACTACAAATATGCCTGCTCCTGTAGCTCCACAGCAAAATGATGATGACTTGGGTTAGGAGTAGGAGCTACACGAGATGAGGCAGTTTCAGAAGTGCAAACCGCCATTGTTAAATGGGATAAAAGGCCCAGTAGTTATAGAGAACTGAATGAATGAGATTAAGGAAACTACAAATGGAATTTATGGGTCTAGCACAAGGAAATCATCTGTCAATGAGTATGAATTATGATTTATATCCCTGGAAAGGTATGACCCAACGTTATGAGCAGTGAAGTTAAGATATGTCTATAAGTTCACTAACGGATGGAGATCGAGTTGATTTCAGAGGATAATATGCTATTACATACTGAAGTCAAGAATCCAATTATAATGGAAAACTGGAAAATTAAATTGGAAAACTTGCATGGATTCTTAGAGTATGACTATGAGCTTAATAGACTGGGGGCAGTTTCAAGAGTTTAGGCCTCCATTTTTCAACAAGGCTAAGAACTCATTGATTCGAAGTGTTGAATGAATGAGATAGAAAAGCTTGATGATTTTAGAAGTAACTCTACCAAGAAAGTTGCTTTTACAACTTTTGTGTTAAAGAATTGGAGAAGCTACATGAATTTTCAGAGTGTGCTACTATAAAGAAAGTAGCCTTTGTAGCATCAGTATCAAAATGGAAAGTCGAACTCGGAGGGAAGTTTCCCAATTTAATCCGAGAGCCGACATTAGAAAATTACATGGGATATATTCTGAAGGCCCTTAAGCGACAACACATTTCGGATGAAATAAAGTGGCAATTATGGATGAAATGATTGCAATCGGACATAAAGTAACAAGTCTATGGATGATTATGAAATTAAATTTATAGCTTTGGAAGAAGAATAATCCGGATAAGTAGAGATGTGAAATGGAGGAAGTCCAGGAAACTCATAAGATGTACTGAGATCCTCGGTCGAGTTGAGTTAGCTTCACCAGATGTTATTTTGAAGGAGCAGTGCGTAAGGAGCAATTATGAGAATATGAGATATATACTCTCGAGGTTACTAAGAAAACGACAAGGTAAAGAGTGACAGAAAAGTGATGTACTAAGGAAGCAGTGAGAGTGATAGAGTAAAGTCACTGTAACTGAAAAAATGAATCACATAACTAAAAGTATAAGTGAAGGTCACACTACTTATGTGATCGATAAAATTAGGGCATGTTCGGATTAAAAAGACACCCCAATAGACAAAGGAATTTTCGACATGTATTCGGATGATCTATCAGAGTTACCACTAAATTAAAAGGTAAAGTTTTGAAATTGATTTAGCACCTGATATCGAATTAATTATTCAGACCCCTGTACTCAGTGGCTTTGATTGAATTAGAAATGTTGAAGAAACAATTATAAGGATGACATGAAAAAGGGATTATTGGACCAGGTAATTCACTTTGGTGTGTAGTGGCATTAATTGTTAAGGAGACCCGGAGTCTTCTGGGTCACGATATGTCAAGAAAGAGAGCTAATTGGATTCTCCCAAAGCAAAAATTATGGATCAGTGGGAAAGACCCAAAACTCTTAAAGATAATATAGAGTTTGAGATATAGGGAGACCTTGGAATATGAATTACATATCGAGTCTAAAGATTGTTAATTGTGCATGCTTACGTTTCGAATGCGAGACTCAATTTGAGTAAGCAAATGATTTCATTATTACTGATGTACGAAATGAGACAAGTTTGAAGTGTGATAGATTTTGAATAGAAGTTACATTGGAATAAGAGGTGTATACAAAGTAAGAATATCTCTGTTATGTGAAGTGGTTCGGAATCAAGTGATATGAATTGAGAATAAGTTCTGACTAAAGGATAAATGTGAAATTGTGATAAATTATGGTATCCTACTTTCTATTGGGACTGAACCTTGAATCCTTATATCCATAACCAGTTTATGTGGTCAAGTCTGATGGTTAACAAAGGTATTCCAAAATACCTCTATCAGACCCACATTTTATGTAGCCAGTACCTTATGATTCCTATGTGTATGAACACTCTATTATTATAGTTGAATCATAAGAAGAGTATTTACTAGATTTAAAGTGTTAGTGAAATGATTTAACACGCAAAACCTACATAAAAAGCCTAATGTAAGCTGTAAGAGTCACAGGCTAAACCAAGTGGATCTGAATTATTCTGACTGAAGAGAAGAACTTAAAATGAGAAAATATAGAGAGCTCATGAAAGAAAGTCAGTTTAATTTAGCTCTGAACACAGAGAACGAGAGTAAAAGCTAAAAAGGGTAAAATGGACCTTTTTAGCGAGTTAAGGTGTTTCGGGTGTAATTATCTACCGGGAACGGTTGAAACGTAAAGACGAGAGTGTAAGACATAAGATATGACACTTTAAAAATTTTGAAAAAAAGTCAACTTGGTCAATGGTTAAGGAAAAATTCAACTATAGTTAAGAAAAGTGGACTTTTACCATAATTGACTAACCAGGGTTAGAAATTAACCTAAGTATGGAGAAAAAAATTGGGAAAAATATTCTTGGACAGAATACAAGATAATCATCTCCGGAAGTAAGGAAAATTTATTCGGAAGGATTCCTGATTAAATTTAATGGTTAAAAACGTAAGGGGCCTAAAGTGAAGATTTTAAAGCCCATTAAGGTATACTAAACGTAGATCGAAATTCTTAGGTCCCTTAGACCGAATTGTTGGACCGATTGATAGGCCAAATATTGAGACAATAAAAGGCCCAAGGTATAGTAAAATTTTCAGCCCGAAAGCCCATTAAGAAAGCCCAAACCGAGAGGCCCAATTGGAAAGCCCATTAGATAAATATCTAACCATAGTTAAAGCTAACTATGACTCATTAGGTGACTCATTTGGTGACTCATAACTAAGCCTTAGAAAGTCAAGTTTAATGGCTGGAAAGTAAGGCTTAATAGCTAAGTAAATGGCTTATAAAATCAGCCACACCATTGTCATCTTCACCACATCATTCTCGACTACTAGAAGAAACCATTGAAATACATTTATCCAAGCGTTCTCTCACTAGAAATCACTAGGAATTAGGCATATTTGGAACTTTCATTCTTCATGAAAGTTGTTCCAAATTGAAAGGAGAGTGACATATGTTGGAATTGGCTATCAAGAAGCCATAGTGTGCAAACCGTGAGCCTCCAAAGTTTTGACCAAGTGTGAACACAAATACTAGTTATATTTTCAAGTTTACAAATTCATATATGTTAATGTCTGAATGATTTTAAGTATATTGGTTTATGTTTTAAGCATTGAAACATATGAAATCACTATGATCATGGTGAAACTGAGAGTGAGTAGTAAAATATTGATGAATGCCCATATGATTTTAAGGAATAAATGGATTAATGTACATGTGTTAATGATTATGGCATAATTAGAATTAATCAATTTGATTAATTAATACATGTATTAAGTTGGCAATCAAGGTGTTTGATAAAATGCCTAAACGAACTATGTGATGTTTAAGAAGGTTGCTAACCAAGTGTTTGTGAAAATGCCTAAGTGAATTGGCTAAGGAAAGGGACATGGCCGGCATGCCATGGTGTGACCGACGACATGGAGAGCTCTCAGCCATGGCATGTGGTCGAGAGGTCCAATGGGCCAAGCCCAAATAATTTAGGCCCAATGTGATGTAATGGGTCTAGGACAAACCCAATAAGAGTTGGTGGGCCCCACAAGCCCAATAGGCCCAATGAAAATGAATAGTAAAATGGAAATGGGCTTAAGGCATAGTTAGGCCCATTAAGGTTTATTAAAGCCCATTAAGGAAAATAGACTATATTTAATGTGAAATACAGTAGGAAAAGTGTAATTAACCTGATAAATGGTTATATGCAGCTCCAAAGAGTATTGGAGAAGCAAATCGGACTGCTGGATCGAGTAGCGTTGAGAAAGTGAAATTTCTCGAGTGATTGCAGGTAAGGGACTTTTGTGAGTAGTTAGAGATACCTGCAAGTATTTTCGTTTGCTTTTACATTCACTTAAAAACTCCGAGGGTCAGAGAAAGTGAATAATAATTATTGTGACCCGATAGTGGTAAATTACAATTTTACCCCTAGTTAAAAAGTCAACTTTTGTGAAAAGTTGTAAGAAGCATGGAAACCCCCATTTTGAGTGTTTTACTGCTGTTTAGCAGAAGAATAAATAGATGGGCTAATGATTTTAAGGTTGATGTGAATTAAGCACACTTTGTAATGCTGATTTTGATATTTTGTAAACCATCCCTTTTTTAAGGAGCCATCTATCATATTATGTGAGAATAAATCGTGCTGGAGCACAGGTCGCACTGGATTTCATATATTTTCCACATACATTAGTGCTGGATTATGATTCACACTAGATTTCCATGACATGCATGATAGAGTGCTGGAGCGATTAGCTCGTACTCAAATTTTACATGAGATACATGACATAGTACTTGAGCTATTGCTCATACTTGATTTGATGAATTTTGTGCATAGCATGGTATTGGAGCTATTGCTCGTACTTGATTTGAAACATGAACTATGCATTGACCTAGTTGCTGGAGGTTTACTCGCACTAGAGTTGAGTTTGTGATGTGAACAGTGTTTGAGCGGAGTGTCGACTGTGAGTCGCGCTCAAAGGCGCGCACTGTATGTGATATATAATACATGTTGAAAACCATGCTTGATTTCCTCATGTAGACTGAGTGTCACACGGTGAGAGGGTCGCATGAGGATTTAGAGACGTGGTATGATATTCCATGGTTTTGAGGGCTAAAACCTATAGTAGGCACCCCGACTGTGATGTAGGGTCCACAGAGTACATTGTACCGTGCATGTGGCATGGAGTACATTGTACTGTGTAGTGTTGTGGAGTTGTGGAGGATATAGCTGGTAGTTGTGATGGACTGACCCCCTTTCCGTTGTAGCAGTGATGCCTCACACACCGAGTACTGTGTTGCCTGGGATCACCATTGTCGGATATGATCATAGTCCAGGATACTATTTACATTTTCACCATAGAGTCTCACATGATATATCACCTGATTGACTGATTTAATTGCGGATAGACCTGAGGGATGGGTCGGACTTCGATTTTGTGTTGTAAATGATTTAAATGCCATCTTTACTATGATTTAAATATAGATGGCATGATTTATCTAAAGGCATTGTGATATTATAAAGATGCGTTGTTTTGCACTACATGCCTACATTTGAGAAAGAAAGCATGATTTCTGTACATGAGATTTAATCTGTACAAATATATATATATATATTTAAAGACATGCTTTGAAAATGAGTTAAGGAAAGAACGTTTTGAGGCATAGCATTATTTTGAGTAGATAGTGTAGATGTCTACTTGCTTGCCTGATTTCCTTACTGAGTGCGTTGTATGCTCACCCCCTTTCTTTACATCTCTCTACAGAGCATCAACAGTAGAGTGAGAGCTTTTGAGGGATAGTATTCCTGTGTCTGCTGCTATTTCCTATCGATCGACAGGTATACATTTTTGTACGGTTATGTGTCTAAACATAGAAACAACACAGTGATGTATACGATATATATTATGGGGAATGTATTTATATTAGATTTTATATGATCTCATATGTATTATAAAAGAAGTTACAGTCAGTAACAGTATATTGACATGTATGTATGATAATGGATGATATGGTATGCGAGGAAGCTAATATCGAATCACAGCCCAACCATTGAAGAGAGGAAAGGTAAGTTAAAAATGTAAAAAATTTGTAGTGATTTTTGGTTAAGTTAGGATGGGTCTTGACAGAATAGTATCAGAGCAGAGGTTGGTCTGATGTGAGTCGGTGTTAGAAAATAGGAAATGTATATCCCCATAGTACTGTACTGTGTTTAGATATAACTGTGTATACCAGATAGGAGACGGACTAATTCATGATTGTGAAAGCAGGAAGTTTGCCTATATGGCAAATACTCGTAGTGGTAGAGGTATGAGAGGTAGGGCTCGAGGTCATGGAGATAGGCCTGAGAGATGAGCTGCTGCCAAACCATTACCTACCCATGAGACTCCAGGTGCTACTGAGGCACCAGAGTGTGCTGAGATGCACTTTACGAGATTAGAGCTTAGTCTAGAGACGATTGTAGAGATATTGGCATAGACGATGCCAAGTAGGCAGGGACAGGAAGCAGGAGCTGCGACAGGAGAGGCAGTTGCCCTTGATACACCTACACAGACAGCTCATGCACCGAGGACTGTAGATACTCCTACACCCCCACCAGTTTCGGGTAGTAGTGGATTAGGGTATGGATGTGATCTGCATCGGTTGTGAGAATTCCAGAAGTTTAGACCTTCATCTTTTAGTGGGTCAAGGACCTTGTAGCTGCTGAGGAGTAGGTAGCTGAGATGGAGAAGCTTTATGGATTTTTCGAGTGTACGACATCGGAGATGGTCGCATTTGCTGCGTTCCTACTGAAGGGTGCTACAGAGCATTGGTGGAAGTCCACCCGAACCATATTGAGAGCCCGACACACAGATATTAGTTGGGAGATATTTCGGGAGGCTTTTAGGAGGCAGTTTGTTCCCGATACCGCACAGCGAAAACTACAGGCAGAGTTTTTGGGACTGAACCAGGGGAGCTTGTTAGTGGATGAGTATGAGACTCGATTCCTATCCCTGGGGAGATATAACCCAGATACCATGTATAGTGAGGCCAGGAAGGTCCATAGGTTCATCGATGGATTGAGATCGGTTCTGTGGTCTAGCTTGGTTCTATTAGATACAACCACCTATGAGGAAGCAGTGTGCAGGGCGCAACTGTGCGAGCAAGATTACGAGAGTAATGCTTCTGAGTTTGGGAAGTTTAGCTGGAGCTGAGATATACAGAAGAAGAGGCCGGCTAGGGATTTCAGTTATCAAGGAGGGAGGAAACTCTTCGGTAAGAGATCACGGGTTGAGGAGGCACGAAAGAGACTTGCTAGACCTCCTGCTTATCCGACCGTAGCTCCAGCAAAGGGTATTGTCATAGGAGGACAGAGATCTACTACCGATCAGTGTAGAAGATGCGGTAAACAACATGGAGATAGACCGTGTCCACTAACTCCTATAGTATGTTTTCGATGCGGGAAACAGGGGCATATTGCTAGAGCTTGCCCAGAGATGGTTGATACTGCCCCACTGAAGGGCAGGAGTCTTGATAGAGCTCCAGCTGGTACGTCTGCTCAGAGAGGTAGAGCGACGACAGAAGAAAAGGGGAAACAAGTGATTGGTCAAGGGCACGTACATGCTTTGGACCAGGGGACATCTGATGCTTCATCGGATGTGATACGAGGTAACATCCTGATTTATGATATTGAAGCATATGTTTTAATTGATCGTAGTGCCCCGCATTCTTTTGTATCGCCTTTATTTGCATGTAAATTAGCAGGACATGTAGAGCGTACACCGTTATGTATGATGATGTTGATTAGTACGCTTATGAATAGTAGTTAAGTTGTAGAATATGTATATAATGACTGCAAGTTGAGAGTAGGGAACAAGGAGATGACAGCCAATCTAATATTGCTAAGTATGAGTGACTTTGATATAATCTTAGGAATGGATTGGCTATCTGCAAACCATGCTGTTTTAGATTGTTATGCTAAGACAGTTATGTTTCCTAACCCTACTAGATGTGTTGTAAAGTTTAATAAGAATAAATGAAAGTAGTTATGGTTATAATATGAAATACTGACTGAGAGAACCTTCAACATATCAAGGTTTCATTGCGTACATGGTAGATATGGATAAGACACATCCGGAGTTGTTAGATATTACAGTGGTCAGTGAGTACCCAGATGTTTTTTCAAATGAGTTGCTAGGGTTACTACCAGATAGAGAGATGGAGTTCTGTATAGATTTGGTGCCTGGTACGGAGCCTATTTCGAGACCACCATATCGCATGGCCTTAGTTGAGCTGGAGGAGCTCAAGAAGCAGTTACAGGAGCTGTTGGATAGGGGTTTTGTTCAACCGAGTGTTTCACCTTGGGGAGCATCGATTTTGTTTGTGAGGAAGAAGGATGGGAGCCTCCGATTGTGTATAGATTACCGATTGTTGAATAAGGCCACCATCAAGAATAGGTATCCCCTTCCACGCATTGACGATTTGTTAGATCAGCTTCAGGGAGCACAGGTCTTTTCCAAGATTGACCTGAGGTCTGGGTATCATCAGCTGAAAGTTTGGAGTGGAGATATACTCAAGACAGCATTTCGTACCCGATATGGCCATTATGAGTTCTTGGTCATGCCATTTGGATGGACGAATGCTCCAGCCGCTTTCATGGCTTTGATGAATGATGTGTTCAAGCCATATTTGGACCGATTTGTTATCGTCTTCATCGATGACATATTGGTATACTCGAGATCCTTGGAGGAGCATGAGGAGCACCTTAGGATCGTATTGCAGACTCTACGAGAGCAGAAGTTATATGCTAGGCTCAGTAAGTGTGACTTTTGGTTGTCACAGATCTCGTTTTCGAGACATGTTATATCGAGAGATGGTGTATCAGTGGATCCATCTAAGATAGAGGCTGTAGTTCAGTGGGAACAGCCAAAGACAGTCACCGAGATCAGGAGTTTTCTGGGTTTAGCTGGATAATATCAGAGATTCTTTGAGGGATTTTTGAAATTGGTTACTCCGTTGACACCTCTTACTCGAAAGAGTGTACCATTCGTATGGAACGAGGATTGTGAGAAAAGTTTTCAGGAGTTGAAGCGTCGATTGACCACTGCTCCAATTCTCACTATCCCTACCAGCTCAAGAGGATTTGCAGTGTATACTGATGCTTCGCATCAGGGACTGGGCTGTGTATTGATGCAGGATGGGAGGGTAGTTGCTTATGGATCCAGACAACTGAAGGATCATGAGAAGAACTATCCGACCCATGATTTGGAGCTAGCAGCAGTAGTGTTTGCATTGAAGGTATGGCGCCACTCTTGTATGGTGAAAAGTTCCAGATATTTACCGGCCACAAGAGCCTCAAGTATCTATTCTCACAGAAAGAGCTAAACATGAGACAGAGAAGATGGCTAGAGCTTCTGAAGGACTACGATTGCGAGATACTTTATCATTTGGGGAAGGCTAACGTCGTAGCTGATGCTTTGAGTAGGAAGAGCCTAGGGATGGTATCGTATATGATGGTTAGGGAGCATGATTTGCTAGAGCAGTTTGCTAGTCTCAGTTTGGGAGTTGAGCCTTCCGACATGGATACAGGCTATGTGATAGCTAGTCTACGCTTAGAGCCGGATTTGTTGGACAGGATCAGAGTGGCTCAGCAGACTAATCCGTTTTGTATGGATGTGAGTAGTCAGATGCAGGAAGGTGCAGTGACTGAGTTTGAGTTGAGTTCTGATGGACTACATAGGTTTAGAGGCAGATTGTGTGTTCCCGAGGATCCAGGACTCAGGAGATTGATATTGGCGAAAGCTCATACGTCGAGGTATACGTTACATCTGGGGAGTAACAAAATGTATCAGAACCTTCGGAAGGTATACTGGTGGTCGGGTATGAAGAGAGATGTAGCAGACTTTGTGGTAAAGTTTCTAGTATGTCAGCAGGTGAAGGTAGAGCATCAGAAACCTGCAGGGTTATTGTAGCCTCTACCTATACCGACATGGAAATGAGAGCATATCATCATTGATTTTGTGATGGGTTTACCGAGAACCCGCAGGAATCACGATGCTATATGGGTGATCGTGACAGACTGACGAAGTCAGCCCACTTCCTAGCTATGAGAATGATCGATACTCTGAGTTCATTAGCAGAGCGGTATGTACGTGAGGTAGTGAGGTTACACGGTGTACCAGTGAGCATAGTCTCTGATAGGGATTCCCGCTTCACTTCCCACTTTTGGGGACATTTTCAGGAAGCCATGGGAACCCAGTTGAGTTTGAGCATCGTTTTCCATCCTCAGATAGATGGTCAGTCAGAGAGGACTATACAGACCCTAGAGGATATGTTGAGAGCATGTGTGCTAGATTTTAGAGGCTCCTGGGATGACCACTTGCCACTAGCCGAGTTCGATTACAACAACATTTATCATTCAAGTATCGGGATGACACCGTATGAGGCTTTATATGGCCGTAGATGTCATTCCCCTATTGGATGGGAAGAAGTGGGTGACCGTAAGATTTTTGCTCTTGACATGGTTGCGCAAGCATCTGAGGACGTCCACTTGATTGTAGAGAGACTGAGGATAGCTCAGAGTAGACAGAAGAGTTACGCTGATAGGAGACGTAGGCCACTAGAGTTTGCAGTTGGTGAATCTGTGTTTTTGAAACTTTCTCCTTCCAAGGGCATAGCGAGATTTGGGAAGAAAGGGAAGCTAAATCCTCGCTATATTGGACCCTTTGAGATACTTTATCGAGTGGGAGATAAGGCTTATAGGTTGTTGTGAGAACCATGCTGCCCGTCCCACACCAGGTCACAGGCTTACAGGTCTCAACAACTCCACGTATTGTTCACTTTGGGCTGGCCTACAGGCCCCCTCACGGTTTTACTCCACTGGCCCATCCTGGAGCTACCTCTACAGGGAAAGCCAGGAGACGCGTCCCTAGAGGCTCGAACTTGGGTCAACACCCTTGTTCTTGCACTCTTGGTACCATTGAGCTCGACCTGGTGTGGGGCGGGCAGCATGGTTCTCACAATAAAACGCGCGTTTTACTGTGAGGTCCCGGCCCAGCCCAGCCTACACAGGCGCGAACCCCTCATGTGTAGGCACAGCCTACACAGCCTAAACAGGCGCAACCACATCTCGTGTAGCCTACACAGCCCAGCCTACACAGGCGGGCAGCATGGTTCGAACCCTTGGGGACGCGAAAGAAAACCTTGAGGGGCTTGTGGGCTGCCAAAGAGGACAGTACGGTTGAGTGAGGGGCGTCGATGTCACAGCAGTCGGACCAGGGGCCCATGAGGGGTTGAGCCTGTGTAGGCTGGGCTGGGCCGGGACCTCACAGTTGTCATTGCCACCGGACTTATCAGGTGTCCATAACGTTTTCCACATATCGATGCTTCGGAAGTATCACCCGGATCCGGCACATGTGATTAGTTATGAGCCTTTGGAGCTCCCAGAGGACATGTCATATGTTGAGCAACCAATTTGGATATTGGATAGGAAGGAGAAGGTATTGAGATCGAAGACCATTGGGTTAGTGAAGATTCTCTGGCAGCATCATACTTCAGAGGAGGCTACTTGGGAGCTAGAGAGTCTGATGCGAGAGAAGTACTCTCACCTATTTGATGACTGACTTGGCTCTAATTTGGAGGACCAAATTTTTTGAGTGGGGGAGGATTGTCAGACCCGCATTTTATATAGCCAGTACCTTATGATTCCTATGTGTATGAACACTCTATTATTATAGTTGAATCATAAGAAGAGTGTTTACTAGATTTAAAGTGTTAGTGAAATGATTTGACACGCAAAAGCTACATAAAAAGCCTAATGTGAGCTATAAGAGTCACAGGTTAAACCAAGTGGATCTGAATTATTCTGACTGAAGAGAAGAACTTAAAATGAGAAAATATAGAGAGCTCATGAAGGAAAGTCAGCTTAATTTAGTTCCGAACACAGAGAACGAGAGTAAAAACTAAAAAGGGTAAAATTGACCTTTTTAGCGAGTTAAGGTGTTTCGGGTGTAATTATCTATCGGGAACGGTTGAAACATAAAGACCAGAGTGTAAGACATAAGATATGACACTTTCAAAATTTTGAGAAAAAATTAACTTGGTCAATGGTTAAGGAAAAAGTCAACTATAGTTAAGAAAAGTGGAGTTTTACCATAGTTGACTAACCATGGTTAGAAATTAACCTAAGTATGGAGAAAAAAATTGGGAAAAATATTCTTGGACAGAATACAAGATAATCATCCCCGAAAGTAAGGAAAATTTATTCGGAAGGATTCCGGATTAAATTTAATGGTTAAATTTCGGATTAAATTTAATAGTTAAAAACGTAATGGGCCTAAAGTGAAGATTTCAAAGCCAATGGTATACTAAACGTAGATCGAAATTCTTAGGTCCCTTAGACTGAATTGTTGGACTGATTGATAGGCCAAATATTGAGACAATAAAAGGCCCAAGGTATAGTAAAAGTTTCAGCCCGAAAGCCCATTAAGAAAGCCCAAACCGAGATGCCCAATTGGAAAGCCCATTAGATAAATATCTAACCATAGTTAAAGCTAACTATGACTCATTAGGTGACTCATTTGGTGACTCATAACTAAGCCTTAGAAAGTCAAGTTTAATGGCTGGAAAGTAAGGCTTAATGGCTAATTAAATGGCTTATAAAATCAGCCACACCATTTTCATCTTCACCACACCATTCTCAGCTAGAAGAAGAAACCATTGAAATACATTTATCCAAGCTTTCTCTCACTAGAAATCACTAGGAATTAGGCATATTTGGAACTTGCATTCTTCATGAAAGTTGTTCCAAATTGAAAGGAGAGTGACATATGTTGGAATTGGCTATCAAGAAGCCATAGTGTGTAAACCGTGAGCCTCCAAAGTTTCGGTAAAGTGTGAACACAAATACTAGGTATATTTTCAAGTTTTGAAATTCATATATGTTAATGTATGAATGATTTTAAGTATATTGGTATATGTTTTAAGCGTTGAAACATATGAAATCACTATGATCATGGTGAAACCGAGAGTGAGTAGTAAAATATTGGTGAATGCCCATATGATTTTAAGGAATAAATGGATTAATGTACATGTGTTAATGATTATGGCATAATTAGAATTAATCAATTTGATTAATTAATACATGTATTAAGTTGGCAATCAAGGTGTTTGATAAAATGCCTAAACGAACCATGTGATGTTTAAGAAGGTTGCCAACCAAGTGCTTGTGAAAATGCCTAAGTGAATTGGCTAAGGAAAGGGACATGGCCGGCATGCCATGGTGTGACCGACGACATGGAGAGCTCTCGGCCATGGCATGTGGTCGAGAGGTCTAATGGGCCAAGCCCAAATAATTTAGGCCCAATGTGATGTAATGGGTCTAGGACAAACCCAATAAGAGTTGGTGGGCCTCACAAGCCCAATAGGCCCAACGAAAATGAATAGTAAAATGAAAATGAGCTTAAGGCATAGTGAGGCCCATTAAGGTTTATTAAAGCTCATTAAGGGAAATAGACTGTATTTAATGTGAAATACAGTAGGAAAAGTGTAATTAACCTGATAAATGGTTATATGCAGCTCCAGAGAGTATTGGAGAAGCAAATCGGACTGCTGGATCGAGCAGCGTTGAGAAAGTGAAATTTCTCGAGTGATTGCAGGTAAGGGACTTTTGTGAGTAGTTAGAGATACCTGCTTGTATTTTCGTCTGCTTTTACATTCACTCAAAATCTCTAAGGGTCAGAGAAAGTGAATAATAATTATTGTGACCTGATAGTGGCAAATTACGATTTTACCCCTAGTTAGTCAAAAAGTCAAAAAGTCAAAAAGCATGGAAACCCCCATTTTGAGTGTTTTACTGCTATTTAGTAGAATAATAAATAGATGGGCAAATGATTTTAAGGTTGATGTGAATTAAGCACGCTTTATAGTGCTGATTTTGATATTTTGTAAACCATCACTTTTTTAAAGAGCCATCTATCATATTATGTGAGAATAAATCGGTGCTGGAGCACAAGTCGCACTAGATTTCATATATTTTCCACATACATTAGTGCTGGATTATGATTCGCACTAGATTTCCATGACATACATGATAGAATGCTGGAGTTATTACTCGTACTCAGTTTTATGTGATTTATGCATGAGAGAGTGCTGGAGCGATTAGCTCATACTAGAATTTTACATGAGATACATGACATAGTACTTGAGCTATTGCTCGTACTTGATTTGATGAATTTTATGCATAGAATGGTATTGGAGTTATTGTTCGTACTTGATTTGAAACATGAACTATGCATTGACCTAGTTGCTGGAGGTTTACTCGCAGTAGAGTTGAGTTTGTGATGTGAACAGTGTTTGAGCGGAGTGTCGACTGTGAGTTGCGCTTAAAGGCGCGCACTGTATGTGATATATAATACATGTTGAAAACCATACTTGATTTCCTCGTGTAGACTGAGTGTTACACTATGAGAGGGTCGCATGAGGATTTAGAGATGTGGTATGATATTCCATGGTTTTGAGGGCTAAGACCTATGGCAGACACCCCGACTGTGATGTAGGGTCCACGAAGTACGTTGTACCGTGTATGTGGCATGGAGTACACTGTACCGTGTGGTGTTGTGGAGTTGAGGAGGATATAGCTGGCAGTTGTAATGGACTGACCCCCCTCCCGTTGCAGCAGTGATGCCCTACACACCGAGTACTGTGTTGCCTGAGATCACCATTGTCAGATATGATCATAGTCCAGGATACTGTTTACATTTTCACCACAGAGTCTCACATTATATTTCACCTGATTGACTGATTTAATTGCGGATAGACCTGAGGGATGGGTCGGACTCCGATTTTGTGTTGTGAATGATTTAAATGCCATCTTTACTGTGATTTAAATATACATGGCATGATTTATCTAAAGGCATTGTGATATTATAAAGATGCATTGTTTTGCACTACATGCCTACATTTGAGAAAGAAAGAATGATTTCTGTACATGAGATTTAATCTGTACAAATATATATATATATATATATATATATTTAAAGACATGCTTTGAAAATGAGTTAAGGAAATAACGTTTTGAGGCATAACATGATTTTGAGTAGACAGTGTAGATGTCTACTTGCTTGCCTGATTTCCTTACTGAACGCGTTGTATGCTCACCCCCTTTCTTTACATCTCTCTACAGAGCATCAACAGTAGAGTGAGAGCCTTTGAGGGATAGTATTCCTGTGTTCGCTGCTATTTCCTATCGATTGACAGGTATACATGTTTTGTACGATTATATATCTAAACATAGAAATAGCACAGTGATGTATATGATATATATTATGGGGAATGTATTTATATTAGATTTTATATGATTTCATATGTATTATAAAAGAAGTTACAGTCAGTAATAGTATATTGACATGTATGTATGATAATGGATGATATGGTATGCGAGGAAGCTAACATCGAATCACAGCCCAACCATTGAAGAGAGGAAAGGTAAGTTAAAAATGCGAAAAATTTGTAGTGATTTTTGGTTAAGTCAGGATGGGTCTTGGCAACCTCCCTGCCTGAAAGACTTCACAGCGTCTAGAAGTACCTAATCCATAACCTATAAATTGAAATTAACAGTCGTCATATTTGTGTTGGAAGTCAGGATACCATTACTTGTGAAGGTGAAGAAATTAATTTCATTCTAACGAAATCGTATGAACTATGGAATATGGATTAATGGTTCAATATCAAGTGCAAAGAAATGCTATGTGGGAACGTAGATTTGAGGTAGTAATTAAACATCATCAGCATAAAATTTATCATTGTATATTGTAAGATTTCTATTGGCTGGAATCAATCTTGTATTTAAAGAGGATAATTACTTAATTTGAAGTGATTTTGGTTTGGTAAAAGAAAGAGAAACGTATCTTAACTTGAGGATATGAATTGATATTTATTCAAGTCGATACAGGACAATCCTTAAACTTCCACATGGAGTGCTATTAATTTGTTAATGATGAGAGTGATTAATTTGTGATAATGGTTCCAAAGATCGAGGAATCAATGAGATTATGTGATGTATGTGATTGGTGTTTGAAGTTGTGATCTTGATATGAATTTTATTATTTGGAGTTATAATGATTGAAATTATCGACTGATTTTTCCTATTGTTCTTAGGCTCTAACTTTTAGTTGGAGTCAATAGTGTATTTGGCTAATAAAAATTTTTTGATTATGATATTATAAGCTCTGTGAAGAGTTTCATCGTCATCTATAATTGATCTATGGGACTTGAAAGCTATTAATATTTGAGATTAGAGATAAGTTGGATACTCATAGATGTATGTTGGAATTTGTTGGGTGTGAACAACTTATGTTTATTACAAATTTCTGTTATATTGATTTCATCTTTATCATAGTGTATGATGGTTAACAGATGATAAATATTCTGATACAGTGAAAAGGAAAAGAAAATCAATATCCAATAGTTTATAAGTGACTAGAAAATTTGTTGATATCATTATTCATATTTTAAGTTTTATGTGGTTATAATTACTTAACATGATCTGAAAATTTTATTCTAAGAAATTTGGTGAACAAGAAATTATGTTGATCCCGGATAATGTCATGAACAAAAACTTTGAGGTTTTCACGATTATATTCAAATGACATATTAGAGGGAGTAGTTGAAGTGTGATTGGATTTAAGTTACAAACTTTAGGATTATTGTTAATTTAACAAGTGGTTGATCTTTAATATGGAGATTAATTTTGACTGAAGCCCATAGTAAGTACATTCTGCATCCTGGTAGTACCAAAATCGATGAAGGGTGTTTTAGTGGCCTGAAATGAAATGGGATGTTGTAGTGTTTTCTTATAACAACTATCATGCTAGCATCTGGATGGCACCGTATGAGGCCTTGTATGGTAGAAGATGTCGGTCTCCAGTGGCTTGGGAAGAAGTGGGTGACAAAAAGATTTTGACTCCCGATTTGGTGGAATAGGAAGCAAAAGGTGTTCGGATAATCTGTGATAGACTTAAGGTCGCACAAAGTAGGCAGAAGAGTTGTGCGGATAAGCATAGGTGGCCATTTGAGTTTCAGATTGGGGACTCCATGTTTCTGAAAGTATCCCCGAGCAAGGGCATTATATGCTATGTAAAGAAGGGGAAACTGAGTCCACGCTTCATTTGGTCCATTTGAGATTCTAGAGAGAGTGGGAGACATAGCCTATAGACTTGTGTCACGACCCTCAACTTACAAAAATCAGCGCAATTTTTTCGCATTTTCATGCATTATTCATTATGTGTTCTTACCTTATCTCGATCGTGATCAGCTACACACTCAATGGTTGGACGATTGTGTGCCAATGTCTACCTCATCCATCTATAATAATTAAATTTGCAATAGAATTCTAGAAGTAAACACTTTTATAGATACATCAGCGTTACTGTTTACAAGTGTTTACATTGCTTTACATCCCCAATGTTTACATACAAAATGCTACTGTGCTATGTCTAGTTTAGATATAAAATAATTCAAGTGTGTATACCTTACACAATGAGATGCAGCAGATACCAAAAGGGAAAGCCTCCAATCGCTCTCAATCTATACTCAAATCTCTGTAGAGAGGGAAAAATAAGGGGGATGAGCAAACCACACGCTAAGTAAGGTAATCATGTGAACAGGTAGATACTGCACTATCTACGTGATCGTGATGCCGTGCTCAAAAGCATTTAGTTCATCATTTTATCTCAAAACATGAGTGTATGATTGTGTTAATGGTATGTAAAGCAATTCGTACTATTAAATTTAGTGCACAAAACCCATTCAAAGCATGACATTAACCATCATGCATATTTTATAAGTAAGGCATGACATTAATCATCATGCACATTTCATAAGTAAAGCATGACATTAAACATCATGCATCAGTGCACTTTTAAAACCATTAACATGCTTTCATCTCAAAACAATTCAACACTAGTCAGGATTCGATCCCTCTCTCGGACTATCCTGACCAACAAAACATTTCAAACATAGATTTATTCTCAAAGCAATAGATAGTGAGATAGGTAATACAACAAGGGAAATATCCTCAAGGACTATGGCCATATCCTGTGATACCGACTACACGGATCAGGTGTGCGGGTTATCACCACTATCTGCTTCCACACGGGAGGTGGGTCACGTCGAGCCCATCGGTCTATAGCAGATCTCGTCCAGAGATGGCATATCACAATCTCAACACGGTACATCGTACTCCATGCTACCTACACGGTACAGTGTACTCCGTTGACCCAATCAACACATCATATCACGTCACATCTCAAAACGCACGTTTGAGCCTATTTAATCGGTACGACCTCTTGTCTACCCAAAGCTCCTAACACGGCTATCAACATGTCAAAACAATACACGTGCAAGCCTATTTAATTGGTGTGACACCCTGTCTACCCGAAGCTTCAAGCACGGTAACAAGTAAGGTGGGTATCTAATGGAGCTATGCTCCAGTACCATGCCAAAACAAGTATAAAAATCCATGTGAAAATTAGTGCGAGCGAAGCTCCAGCACTCATGCGTATAAAACACATCAAATCTCGTGCGAGTCATACTCTAGCACGCTTTCATTCTCACGAAAACCATGTAGGTGGCTCAATTCTTTGCAAAGTATGGTCAACCAACCAAAACAACTCATTTCTTTCGTAAATCATTTCAAATGTCCACCAACCTACCAAATCATTTGCTAAAAGGCAATAAAATATGATTTTCAAAGCATTATGCTTTTATTTTCATGCACATTTATCAAACACCCAACTTTTGCCCTTCAATCACCCAATATCATTTCCTAATATCTCATGCATTCTAGCAAAGCATTTAAGCGCCTAAATTATGCACATATATCTCTAAGAGTCCACAGAATTCCCTTACCTCAATTTACTTGAGTGCAACTCTCTCTTCCTTTTAGCCTCTTGTGCTCTTGGTTTGCCTTACTCCGGTATATCCTCTGGAGCTGCGATTCATTCATCCAAGTCACTTGAGTTAATGTTGTTAACTCGCATTTTGACTTCACTAGTCAATATAATTCATCTATGCATTTACAAATGCCTTAATCCACATTTTACCCATTTTTGGTAAATCTCACTATTTATTCACTAACAACATCTTAAAATCATACTCATAACACTGTTATCACTTCAAAATGCCCCATTCATCATTAATCTCAATACATTTCACTTTCTCACACTAGACTATTTCTAGGTCATGGTGGATTCATTCTACTCCAGGTAGTTTCTACCATTTCTATGCATACCAAATCATTTCCCACATCAATATCAAAACAATGTACTTAAGTATTTCATTAGAAACTCACCTCTTTGGATTTCCTCTTTGCTCCAAATAGAAATGCACCTTGTTCCTCAAATCCAACAAATGAGGAAAAATGCCTCCAAGCTAAGTTGTTCTTCTCTTCGATGTGAACAACTTTATGTCTGATTGCCATCCCTCAAATCTTCTTGAAAATGATCGGATTTAGAGAGTAAGAATCTAGGTTTTGGGTTTGGAATGGAGAGGGAATGGTTATTTTCATGATTTGCAGATTTCAATTGCTCTTATTTATAGATTCAGCTTGATAAGATCGATCTGCCTTGGGTGGAGATCGATCTGGTCCTCTTAAAATCCCTATTTTCTCAGCATTTTTAAGCATAAGATCGATCTGTCGAAGCTTGAGATCGATTTGTCGAAGCGATCGATCTGCTCAAACAGAGGGTTAAGGAGATCGATCTGTTCCACTAAAGATCGATCTGCATTTTACAGAATGTTTAGGAGATCGATCTGTCCTATTCAAATAAGACCATTTTGGCTCTTCCAGATCGATCTCTCATCCTATGAGATCAATCTGTCATTCATATTTCCAGATTTTCTGTAATTTTTCTACAGCAACGCATCCCAAACTTCATACCTTTTGTTGCCATGGTCATTTTCTATCCGATCACCTTTGAGACTTGAAAATGGCATCCATTAATACTTCATACACATTAAAACTTGTGTAGAATCTTTGTATAGCCAATGGTCCATGATATAAACCAAATGGAAGTGCACAACTTATGCAAATCTTCCTTCCATTTTACCACACTACTCATATTCTATTCCACTCACATTCTTCACATGTTTAAGTCCATTTCTTCATATTCGTTTATAATGTAATTTGTACGTACAATCACAACTCTTATGTATAAGTGTGTACATTAACTTATGGACTTACATCACATATACTTCACTTATGAATTCATAGTATAACCCCATTTACATTTCTATGTACATATATACAATTATACATATACGAGGTCTCACAATGTCCCCCACTTAGAAAATTTGGTCTTCCAAATTAGAACCAATTCAATCCACGAATATCTCGGGATACTTCTCCTGTATCAAACTTTCCAATTCCCATGTGGCTTCTTCCACAGTGTGATGTTGCCAAAGGACTTTCACCAAGGGAATTGTCTTTGTCCTCAACACTTTATCTTTTCTATGCAATATCTGAACCGGCTTCTTGACATAGGTTCCTTCATTGAGCTCCAATGGCTCATATCTTATCACATGCGTCGGGTCCGGGTGATACTTCCGTAATATGGATATGTGGAAGACGTTGTGAACACTTACCAATTCCGGTGGCAATGTCAACATATAAGCCTTGTCCCCACTCTCTCCAAAATCTCGAAGGGTTCGATGTATCTAGGGCTCAGCTTGCCCTTCTTACCAAATCTCATAATTCCCTTCAAAGGAGAAACTTTCAAGAACACCGACTCATCCACATCAAACTCTAGTGGTCTCCGTCTCTTGTCAGCATAACTCTTTTGTCTGCTCTGAGCTGTCCGTGACCTCTCACAAATCAATTAGACGTCCTCAGATGCCTGCTGTACTAAGTCAAGAGAAAAAATCTGTCTGTCACCAACCTCTTCCCATTCAATAGGGGAGCAGCATCTATGTCCATATAATGCCTCATATGGTGCCATCCCGATACTCGCATGAAAACTGTTATTATAGGCAAACTCTGCGAGTGGCAAATGGTCATCCCAGGAGCCTCCAAAATCCAAGCATGTGAGATCTGAGAATTTCAGACATATTTCATTGATGTAATAATAATTTGAGTATAATTTATTGAGCTAAGTAAATTGTGGGAATTATAATTGGAGATTTATGTGTTAAGTGTGTAAAATAAGCATGAAGCATGAGGACAGATCGATCTGGGAGAAGGAGAGATCGATCTGGTGAGTTAAAAATGACGAGGAAGGGGAAATTTAAGGAGCAGATCGATCTCCAATGGAAGAGATCGATCTCCTTATGAATCTGTTTGAGAAGGGATTGATCTCATGAGGAAGAGATCGATCTCCAAATGAATCTGTTTGAGAGAAGATCGATCTCATGAGGAGGAGATCGATCTCCAAATGCTTCTGTTTGGGGAGAAGATCGATCTCCTTAGGAGCAGATCGATCTCATAAAGCCATAAAGAGATCGATCTCACCCCTCGACAGATCGATCTCCTAGGCATAAAATTGCCCAGATCGTCCCCAAAATTCAAACACAGATCGATCTCATCAAGAGGCAGATCGATCTCCTACCTCCAGTCTATATAAGGAACCCGTGTTTTCTCTGCAATTTCACTTTCTCTCTCTTCCAAAACCCATTTCCACCGAAAACCTAGTTTCTCACTCCCCCAAATCACCCATTTCCGGCCGAATTAGCTATTGTGGTAAGAAGGAAAGTTGTTCCTCATCAAAAGGAGAACAAATACTTGGAAATCAAAGGACGAATCGGATCGAGGTGTGAGTTGTGCGTCTCACAAGCTTTGGGTAATTTCTAAACCTCGATCTTGATATTTGAGCTGATTTTGATGTTATTGGTGGTTGTAATTGTGTTGAAATAGTTGAGAAATGATTAGGGATTGATGAATTTCAATGTAGTTGGAGTAATATAGATATTTGGTGATTTTGAGAAATTGTGCTATAAATGGAAATATAGACAATGTCGAGAATTAGCCTAGATAATTGGCATGAGGAATGTAGGACGTTGAGATATTGAAAATGAGGTTGTAGTTTAGGGTTGAGTTACGAGAATCGAAAGATTTGAGGAGTTATGAGCAATTATGCTCGATTTTGAGAATTGAGGTTTACGTGATGTTGAGTATTGATGTTTTAACATCGTTTGGACAGCTCGGGAGTTCCAGAGTGGAATGCGAGGCTAGTCCGTGATACGGGGGAACGATTGCACTATACGAGGTGCAAAGAGGTAAGGGAAATCTAAACCATTTGTGTATGTGAATTGCAAACTGTTTTAACATGATTTGTGGTTTATAAAACAAGCATGTTGAGTGTTTTGTGTTGAGATTAAATTGCACACGATTTTATAGCCGGTTGGAGCCCAATGTTTTATGAGTTTATAACTGGGCTCTACGTTAAGGCAATATTGTGATTTGAGAAATGTGTGCGTGTGCTTTGCCGGTTGGAACTCGATTTTATTACGTTTTGTGTTGAGTACAAAACGATTTCAAATGAGTGTTATGAGAGAAAACCATTACGAGTTCTACGTGAAGGCAAACCAGTCTTATGAGATAAGACTTAGGTGTGTAGATGTGAGTACACACCGGGCATTGCTCTGGTAGCATGTAAGCCCAATTTCTTCTCCGTTCTGGTAACGTGAGAATAACCCATTGGTGGCTGTGCCACGTTATACCCCATTGGTGGCTGTGCCACGTTATACCCCATTGGTGGCTGTGCCACGTTGAGAAACCCCATTGGTGGCTGTGCCACGTTGAGAAACCCCATTGGTGGCTGTGCCACGTTATACCCCATTGGTGGCAGTGCCACGTTGAGAAACCCTATTCTGTGGCTATGCCACGCGAGAAATTAAATCAGTGGCTTTGCCACGTGTGTTTTGTGGCTGTGCCACGTGAGAATTTAAATCAGTGGCTTTGCCACGTGTGTTTTGTGGCTGTGCCACGTGAGAATTTAAATCAGTGGCTTTGCCACGTGTGTTTTGTGGCTATGCCACGAGTGATTTTAAATCAGTGGCTATGCCACGTTATTTGAGAAAGCGTTTAACGCGTTATTTTCACATGCTTTGTTTTTGCTCTAGAATGAGCCTTTTACTTCATGTTTTCACATGACTTGACACATGAGAGTGTCGTTTTGAGTATTTTCATGCTATGGTTTTCAAATGAGTTTCACATACAAATAAACCTTTTGTGATGTGTATTTTGGTTTATGAAATGAGTCCCTTACCCCCTTTACTGAGCGATTTAGAAGCTCACCCTGTTTTTCTTTCCCCCCAGAGTTCTTCAAGTGAATAAGGACTTCTCTGCGACGTACGGAGTAGTGGCTAGTGGAGGATTTGAGCTCCAGGCTATATATTTTGTACTTTGAGGTATATTTATCTTTTCATGTACCCAGACTATTATTGTAATTGCAGACACTCGATGTATAACATTATATGGGATGTATTAGGATTAATTAACTTGAGATGGATTAATGTATTTGATATGATATATAAATTCTAGTGATGAGATCCTGAGGCATAATGATTATGATGATGTATGACACTGCACAGGAATGCACTCTTAATTGTGAATTAATGAGTAAGAAGTTTTAAATTAGCCCTATTTTTCGCATTTTCGGGGTGTGACAAAGCACACGCTCTCAACATATCCTCCAGGGTCTGTATAGTCCTCTCTGACTGACCATCTATCTGAGAATGAAACGCGATGCTAAAACTCAACTGGGTCCCCATCGCTTCCTGAAAACGTTCCCAGAAGTGGGAAGTGAAGCGGGCATCCCTATCAAAAACAACGCTCACTGTAATTCCATGTAGTCTCACTATCTCACGCACATACAAGTTCGCTAACTGGCTCAGAGTATCGGTAGCGCTCATAGCTAGAAAATGGGTTGATTTTGTTAACCAATCCACAATCACCCATATGGCATCATGACCTCTGCGGGTCCTCGAAATTCCCTTCACAAAATCTATGGTGACATGCTCCCACTTCCAAATTAGTATCGATAGAGGATACAATAACCCTGCAGGCTTCTGATGCTCTACCTTCACTTGCTGACAAACGAGACACTTAGCAACATATTCAGCAATGTGTTTTTTCATCCTAGACCACCAATAAACCTTTCGAAGGTTTTGATACATCTTAGTACTCTCTAGATGTATCGTATACTTCGATGAGTGAGCCTCTGTCAAGATCAACCTTCTGATCTCTGTATCATCAGGAACACATATCCTACCTCTGAACCTCAATAATCCATCAGCACTTAACTCAAAGTCCGTCTCAATACCCCTCTGTATCTACCTGACAATATCACTGCACTGCTGATCTACTCGTTGAGCCTGTCGGATTCGATCTACCAGATTCGGTTCCAACTGCAGGCTAGCTACCATAACATCACCTTCAGCACTGGGCGGGGTCACATCCAAACTGAGGTTCGTGAACTGTTCCAATAGCTCGTGTTCCCTGATCATCATAAATGATACCATCCCGAGATGCTTCCTACTCAATGCATTAGCAACCACATTTGCTTTACCTGAGTGGTACAGGATCTCATAGTCATAATCCTTTAAGAGCTCGAGCCATCTTCTCTGTCTCATGTTTATCTCTTTCTACGAGAACAAAAATTTAAGGCTCTTGTGATCTGTGTAAACCTAAAATCTCTCACCATAAACGTAGTGGCGCCATATCTTCAGCGCAAACACCACCGCTACCAACTCCAAATCATGGGTCGGATAGTTCCTCTCATGATCCTTCAATTGTCTAGATCCATAGGCTGCTACATTCCGATCCTGCATCAATACACAGCCCAGTCCTTGGTGTGAAGCATCCGTATACACCGAGAAACCTCCTGAGCTGGTAGGAATGGTGAGTATCGAAGCTGTAGTTAACCTCCTTTTCAACTCCTCAAAACTTTTCTCACACTTATCGTCCCACACATACTCCACATTCTTCCTTGTGAGACATGTCAAAGGAGCAGCTAACCTCGAAAATCCCTCTACAAACCTCCAGTAATACCTAGCTAAACCTAGGAAACTTTTGATCTCTGTCACCGTCTGGGGTCTTTGCCACTGTATCACTGCCTCAATCTTTGATGGATCCACTGATACTCTATCTTTCGACACTGTATGACCCAGGAAAGAGATCTGTTTCAACCAAAAGTCACACTTACTGAGTTTAGCATACAACTTTTTCTCTCGGAGGGTCTGTAGCACTATCCTTAAATGCCTTTCATGCTCCTCTCTAGATCTTGAGTACACCAGTATATCATCAATAAACACAATAACAAATCGATCCAAGTACTGGTGAAATACCTCATTCATCAATGACATAAAAGCTGCGGGAGCGTTTGTCAACCCGAATGGCATAACCATAAACTCATAATGTCCATACCGGGTGCAAAAAGCTATATTGGGTACATCTCCACTCCCTATCTTCAACTGATGGTACCCAGATCTCAGATCTATCTTGGAAAAGACCTGTGCTCCCTTAAGCTGATCCAACAAGGCATCGATGCGTGGAAGGGGATACTTATTCTTGATGGTGGCCTTATTCAACAACCGATAATCTATACACAGTCGGAGGCTTCCATCCTTCTTCCTTACAAACAGAACCGATGCTCCCCAAGGTGAGACACTCGGTCTGATGAACCCCTTCTCCAGCAACTCTTGCAGCTGTTTCCTTAGTTCTTCCAACTCAATCGGAGTCATTCTGTACGGTGGCTTGAATATTGGCTCTGTACTAAGTGTCAAATCTATACCAAATTCCATCTCTCTATCAAGAGGTAACCTTGGTAACTCATCCGGAAAGACATCTGGAAACTCCCTAACCACTGAAATGTCTCCCAGTTTCGGACGCGCCTTATCCGTCTCAATCACATAAGCGATGAACCCTTCACATTATTCTTTCCACCATTAGTAATCATAAATCATCACATCAACATATATAATTTGTAAATTAGATTCATCTCTAAATTATCATGTAACTAGATTATATTCTTCTCAATTGCAATAACATATCATTTCTTTTCATTTCACCAATTTTACAACAAGGTTGTCTATCTTTGAAAACATCAAAGTTTTTGCATGACAATCCATAACAACATGATTGGTAGCCAACCAATCCATTCCTAGTTTCACATCAAAATCACTCATATTTAATAAAATTAAATCGGTTGCCATTTCTTTACCTCATATCCTCATATTACAATCTCTATATACATGCTTAATCAACTGACTATCATTCATAGGGGTAGATATCATCAACATTTTATCTAGCAGTGTAGGTTTTACATGCTTCAACAACTCACATGCAAAGGATGGTGATACAAAAGAATGTGTGGCAATCGAATCAAATAGTACATAAGCTTCTAAATCAAAGATTTGGATGGTACCTTTAACTACATCGGATGACTGATCCGCAGTGTCCTAGTCCAGTGCGTGCACTCGTCCTCTGCTCACACCCACTGCCTGCTTCCCCTTTTCCTCAGCTGTTGCCTTTCTCCTCGAGGCAACTGTACCAACTGGAGCTCTCTCTGGCTCCTTGCCCTTTTGTGGGGCTCTCTCTGTCATCTCTGGGCAATCCCTGATTATGTGCCCTGGTTTTCCACATCTAAAGCATACTACCTGAGGTCTATAACATGGTCGAGTACCATGGTACCTGCCACACTTGTCGCATTGCTCTGTAGTAGGTCGTGGCCCTCCAATCATGATTCCCTTTGCTGGAGCAATGGCTGGATACATGGGAGTATTAATTGTCCTCTCTCAAATCTCCTCGATCCTCGGCCTCTTCCCAGCAAACCTTATGCTTCCCTTATAATCGAAGCCTCTATCCATCACTGGTCTCTTCTTATCTCTGTCCCTTATCTTACCTACCTTCCCAAACTCTGAGGCAATTCTGTCAACATCTTGCTCACGCAATTGCGCCCTGCGTACTGCCTCCTCATAGGTCGGTATATCCAGGGGAACCAGTCTAGACCTGATGGTCGGTCTCAATCTATCCACAAACTTCTAGATTTTCTCGACCGCATTACTCATTGTGTTGGGATCATATCTGCCCAGGGAGATAAAAGTCGTCTCATACTCATCCACAGTCTTACTCCCTTGGGGCAACCCCAAAAATGCCATTTTCACCTTTCTCTGTGCAGTATCCGGAACATACTGTCTCTGAAAGGCCTCTAAAAACATATCCCAGCTGATCTCTGTATGCTGGGCTCTCAAAATAGGCCTGGTGGACTCCACCAATGTTTTGTTGATCCCTTCAGCATAAACGCGACAAACGCTACCATTTTGGTATAGTGCACTCAAAGAACCCATACAATTTCTCGATCTCATTTATCCAATCCTCCGCAGCCACTGGGTTCTTCACTCCACTAAAGGACGACATTCTAAACTTTTGGAACTACCACAGTCTATCCAAATCACAACCGTAACCCCAGCCTCTACTAGCCTGTGGTGTAGCAACATGTGTAGACATATCCTGTGCAGGTGGGGTATCTGTCGTCTGAGGTCTCTAGGCTGGCCGTGCCCGTGCCTCAGGAACTGTCGCCTGCTTGACATCACCCTGTGTAGTGGGACTCTATCTACCATCAACTCTAGCTAAAGATTGGGTGACCAACTCCAATATCATCTCAATGCTCCGCTCAATCCTCGCGAAGCGAGTCTCAGTACTCTCGAGCCTCTACTTTGGACCTTGTGGAGCATGCTCAACCTCAGCCTCCACCTCAATATCATCCTGAGCCTCGTGTCTCTAGCTCAACATTACCCCCAGGCCTTCCTCTATAGCCTCAAGTCTGTGCTCTCATCCCTCTACCGTGACTGGTATTAGGCATATTGTTTCACTTCCCTACATACACATAAATTTCTTAGTCAACCCATCGACACACACACAATTTGTATCTAAACAAGCACAGTAACATGGGGATGTAATTTTCCAACTTATTAGGTATTTTAGACATCAACACACATCAGACCAACCGAACTCTGATACCAACTTCTGTCACGACCCTTAACTTACCAAAATCAGCATAATTTTTTCGCATTTTCATGCATTATTCATTATGTGTTCTTACCTTACCTCGATCGTGATCAGCTACACACTCAATGGTTGCGTTGTGTGCCAATGTCTACCTCATCCATCCATAACAATTCAATTTGCAATATAATTCTAAAAGTAAACACTTTTATAGATGCATCAGAGTTACTGTTTACAAGTGTTTACATTGCTTTACATCCTCAATGTTTACATACAAAAGGCTACTGTGCTATGTCTAGTTTAGATACAAAATAATTCAAGTGTGTATACCTTACACGATGGGATGCAACGGATACCAAAAGGGAAAGCCTTTAGTCGCTCTCAATCTATACTCAAATCTCTGTAGAGAGGGGAAAATAAGGGGGTGAGCAAACCACACGCTCAGTAAGGCAATCATGCGAACAGGTAGATACTGCACTATCTACGTGATCGTGATGTCGTGCTCAAAAGCATTTAGTTCATCATTTTTATCTCAAAACATGAATGTATGATTATCTTAATGGTATGTAAAGCAATTCGTACTATTAAATTTAGTGCACAAAACCCATTCAAAGCATGGCATTAACCATCATGCATATTTTATAAGTAAGGCATGGCATTAATCATCATGCACATTTCATAAGTAAAGCATGGCATTAAACATAATGCATTAGTGCACTTTTAAAACCATTAACATGCTTTCATCTCAAAACAATTCAACACTAGTCAGGATTCGGTCCCTCCCTCGGACTATCCTGACCCACAAAACATTTCAAATATGGATTTATTCTCATTGCAATAGACATGTGAGATGGGCAATACAACAAGGGAAATATCCTCAAGGACTATGGCCATATCCTGTGATACCGACTACACGGATCAGGTGTACGAGTTATCACCGCTATCTGCTTCCACACGGGAAGTGGGTCACGTCCAGCCTGTCGATCTATAGCAGATCTCGTTCGAAGACGACATATCTCAATCTCAACACGGTACATCGTACTCCATGCTACATGCACGGTATAGCGTACTCTGTGGACCCAATCGACACATCATATCACGTCACATCTCAAAATGCACATGTGAGCTTTTTAATCGGTACGACCTCTTGTCTACCCAAAGCTCCTAACACGGCTATCAACATGTCAAAACAATGCACGTGCGAGCCTATTTAATCGGTGTGACACCCAATTTACCCGAAGCTCCAAGCACGGTAACAAGTAAGGTGGGCATCTAATGTGAGCTATGCTCCAACACCATGCCCAAACCAGTATAAAAATCCATGTGAAAATTAGTGTGAGCTGAGCTTCAGCACTCATGCGTATAAAACACATCAAATCTCGTGCGAGTCATACTCTAGCACGCTTTCATTCTCACGAAAACCATGTAGGTGGCTCAATTCTTTGCAAAGTATGGTTAACCAACCAAAACAACTCATTTCTTTTGCAAATCATTTCAAATGTCCACCAACCTACCAAATCATTTGCTAAAAAGTAATAAAATATGATTTTCAAAGCATTATGCTTTTGTTTTCATGCACATTTCTCAAACACCCAACTTTTTCCCTTCAATCACCCAATATCATTTCCTAATATCTCATGCATTCTAGCAAAGCATTTATGCGCCCAAATTGTGCACAGATATCTCTAAGAGTCCACAAAATTCCCTTACCTCAATTTACTTGAGTGCGACTCTCTCTTCTTTTTAGCCTCTTGTGCTCTTAGTTTGCCTTCCTCCGGTGTATCCTCTGGAGCTGCGATTCATTCATCCAAGTCACTTGAGTTAATGTTGTTAACTCGCATTTTGATTTCACTAGTCAATATAATTCATCTATGCATTTACAAATGCCTTAATCCACATTTTACCCTTTTTTGGTAAATCTCATTATTTATTCACTAACAATATCTTAAAATCATACTCATAACACTATTATCACTTCAAAATGCCTCATTCATCATTAATCTCAATACATTTCACTTTCTCACACTAGATCATTTCTAGATCATGGTGGATTCATTCTACTCCAGGTAGTTTCTACCATTTCTATGCATACCAAATCATTTCCCACATCAATATCAAAACAATGTGCTTAAGTATTTCATTAGAAACTCACCTCTTTGGATTTCCTCTTTGGTCCAAATAGAAATGCACCTTGCTCCTCAAATCCAATAAATAAGGAAAAATACCTTCAAGCTAAGTTGTTCTTCTCTTCGATGTGAACAACTTTATGTCTGATAGCCTTCCCTCAAATCTTCTTGAAAATGACTGAATTTAGAAAGTAAAAATCTAGGTTTTGGGTTTGGAATGGAGAGGGAATTGTTATTTTTGTGATTTGCAAATTTCAACTGCTCCTATTTATAGATTCAGCTTGATAAGATCGATCTGGTCCTCTTAAAATCCCTCTTTTCTCGATATTTTTAAGCATGAGATCAATCTGTCGAAGCTTGAAATCGATCTGCTCCAAACAGAGAGTTAAGGAGATCGATCTATTCCATTAAAGATCGATCTGCATTTTACAGAATGTTTAAGAGATCGATCTGGCTCCATTGGAGATCGATCTGTCTTGTTCCATAGCTCAAATAAGACCATTCTGGCTCTTCCAGATCGATCTGTCATTCATATTTCCAAATTTTCTACTACAACACATCCCAAACTTTATACCTGTTGTTGCCATTGTCATTTTCTCATTTGATCACCTTTGAGACTTGAAAATGGCATCCATTAATACTTCATACACATTAAAACTTGTGTAGAATCTTTGTATAGCCAATGGTCCATGATATAAACCAAATGGAAGTGTACAACTTATGCAAATCTTCCTTCCATTTTACCACACTACTCATATTCTATTCCACTCACATTCTTCACATGTTTAAGTCCATTTCTTCATATTCGTTTATAATGTAACTTGTACGTACAATCACAACTCTTATGTATAAGTGTGTACATTAACTTATGGACTTACATCACATATACTCACTTATGAATTCATAGTATAACTCCATTTACATTTCTATGTACATATATACAATTATACATATACGGGGTCTCACAACTTGTCTTACCACCACAGTTTTCTGGGGTACATAATGTCTTCCACGTCTCGATGTTAAGGAACTATAATTCGGATCCCTTATACATAATTGAGTATGAGCCCTTGAGCATTCAAGAGGATATGAGCTACATTGAGCAACCTATCCGAAATTTGGATAGAAAGGAAAAAGGTAATTCGATCGAAAGCTATTCCTCTGGTAAAGGTTCTCTGGCAACACCATTCGGTTGAAGAAGCAACATGGGAGTTAGAGAGCCTCATAAAGGAGAAGTACCTTCATATAGTCTGAAGGACCAAGATGAATTTGGAGGACCAAATTCTTTAAAGGTGGGGAGAATGTAAACACCGCAAAATTTTCTGTACTTAATTAGACAATAAAATTAAATGAAAATGTGTTATAATAAAAAATATATATATTTTTGTTAAATTAAGAATGTATTTAAAAATAATAAAAATAAATACAAAAATATATTATGTATTTGTTATTTTAAAAATGTAATTTAAAAAATAATAATAAAATAAATAATATAATATAAATATATATAATATATTTATAATAAAAAAATAAAATAAATATATAAAGTAAAAAAAAAAAGAAACGAAAAAAAGGGGAAAGGGTGTGTCGCGCGATACAGAATCGCGCGACACATGAGCAAGAAGGGAATCGGGGTTCCCTTCCCCGATTGAGAGAGGCAGCGACAAGGAGAGAAGCGGAGGCCACCAGAGAGAAGGTCGCTGACGCTGACCAGCCGAAGTCTGACGAAGAGGTGGTGACGGCAAGGGAAAAAAAGAAGAAGAAAAGAGAGAGGGGCGAAACCGAAGAAGAAGGAGGAGAAAAATAGAGGAGAAGAGAGAAAGCAGCAACTGGGGGGGAGAACGCATCTTCGTCGGCCAGAGGGAGGCCGAACGGCTGTCGACGACGCGGGAGAAGAAGCAGATCAGCGTGGAGAAGAGGCAGCATGTAACAACCCTTGACCCTTGAAAATTTGAGGGATTTTTTTTTTGAACTTAATTCACCCACTTATTCCCTTATTCGTTTAGGTTGTATTCCTGTTCAGTATCAAATCATTTTTCCTAATTCTTTATCCGTAATTATATTTAAATTTCATATTTTGACATATATGGCCGATAGAAATTTCGGCAGCATAACGACTTAAATATAAGCCTACCCACCTGCAAATCAAATGTTTTAACAATCGTAGATATCCACAACTACCAAGCATACTTTCCAAATCCACATTTATAACCCAACACAACCATTTTGATTCAATACCAATCATCTTAAGACATAATCCCAAAAGTGGTATTCCTTATATTGTTTTCCTTACAAATTACATCCCAACAAAATATTTTCAAAATATGTCTGTGCATACAAATGTGTCTGGTATAGGAATGTAATTGTATACCTTTTCTGCGTGTACAAAAAGTAGCCTAGGGTAGCTCTTTCCCACTAGCCTACGTCGTGTACGCGGCAGGTAACGCCTCTAAATCACTGCAAATAGTCTGAAAGGTAGAGGGGTGAGCTTTTTCGGGAAAAGCCCAACAAGATAATACTTTTAAAACAGATCTGATATGTAAAAGCATGTAAAATTGTTCATAAAACCAAACTTTAACGTGATACATAAATTGTTATTTCATGCATAGTCATCGTAAAAATCATAAAGCATGCGTTTCCTTAAAACAAATAACATGCTTAACTATTTTACAAACTTTTCATTATTCATGGATGAGTTCTTAAAATCATCGTGTTCATAACATTTCATAAACATTTTATAAAACATATCTGTTCGTAACCAATTATTGTAAATCTCATAAAAGCACATAACCATTCATCATAATTGACATTCATAATCAAATCGAGGAGACTAGGCTATAATTAAGTCATGCGATACGTGTCATTCTTCGTAGAGAGTCATCATACCTATGGCCATGGTAAGGGGGCTGTAGACTGGATCAGGGTCGTACAGTCCTTTCATAAAATATGAGTAGTATCTATCTTACTTACTTTCACTAGCACCTAGCAAGGACACGGGTACGAAAGGCACTCTCCGTGTGGGAAACATAAATGCGTACTGCGCGGGTACGAGATACTACCGAAACATCATCATCATAAACCACCAGTAGCTAGACATCTTCCACACAGGTTGAGTCAAGTGCTATAGGGGCCCTACGTATCGGCACCCAAGTGGTGGAGCCGAAACACCACAAGAAGTAACCATGCATAAAGCCTATAGTCTCAAAAACTTCTTTTCCCCTTTTCCCTTTTTTTCTATGCTTTTGAAATTGTCAAAAATTTCTTTAAAAGTACGGATATAAAATCATAAATCAATGTAAAGCTTCCATACGTTTCATATCTTAGGAAAAATTCATTTCATAACATGGAAGGTACTCGGGGAATATTTCTTAAAACTAAAACATACTTCGTAAATAGTTTCACAAGTATGAAAGCAGTGATAAATCATTTCAAAATATAATTGTAAGACCCAAAAATTCGGTGTCATTTTTAAGAAATTGATATTGTAAATATGGATTAGTGTAATCTTGATCAATAAAGAAGAAATATTTAATTTCGAGTCCAATTGATCAAGATATAAATTTATTAAAATTTATCAGAATTTTTACCTCAAAAAACGAGCTTGAAAATAGTGAAAAAATATACCGAAAAAAGTAAAATTGGACTGATAAATTCATTTACGGACTAAATGAATTTAATATGAATTTTTGGGATATTTTTGGATTTTTATTATTATTTTAAGAATAAAATAATAATAAAAATATATTATAAATAATAATAAAAATCTATTAAAAAAAACGAAATCAGAAAATTAGGGAAATTGGAATCAGGGAGAGAGAAACCAAAATTTGAAGAGAAAACCGACGGATTCGGTTTCCTCTCACCGGCAAGCCACCTGCAAGGCTGAGGGGCCGGCGAGGGTCGACGAAGGCAGCCTAGCACCGGGCGACTCGCTAGCGGCCAAAACACGCCTAGAAACGCCGCCGACGAAGAGATCGAAGAAGGGAGAAGCCGCGGGGGAGAAGGGGAATTTCGGCGGCCACCGTCGTCGATCGACCCCAGCCCAGGCCAAAAGAATGCTCCCCAGCCCAAGCCGAGCCGATTGGCGATGGAATCGTGCCGGGAACCGACTGCCAGTATCGACAACGGTGAAATGGCCA
Organism: Firmiana major; assembly: GCA_033439115.1. NCBI lineage: Eukaryota > Viridiplantae > Streptophyta > Magnoliopsida > Malvales > Malvaceae > Firmiana > Firmiana major. Next base: position 70,209,195 of record CM065898.1, on the reverse strand, counting down.
CTGAACCTGTAAGACCCGATTTTATCATAAGAGCAAAAAGGGAATGAATAGAAATTTTCGAGTGCATTTAAAAATGCAAAAGGATTGAAATGGAATTCCTGAACACGTGCAAGGGCAAAATGGTCAAAAGACCAAAATTCAGTAGTAATCAGGACAAGAAAATTTAATTAAAAATATGGGATTGAGAAATCTTGATCAATAACGAAGAAATAATTAAATTCTGGGTTAAATTGATCAAGTTAGAATTTATTAGAATAAACCAAAATTTTCGTATCGAAAAATAATCTCGAAAATAATCAAAAAATATATCAAAAAGGTGAAATCGGACTGATAAATTAATTTATAGATTAAATGAATTGAATAATAATTTTTGAAGATATTTTGACAATTTTAATATATTTTAATTGAATAAAATAATATTATAAATAAATAAATAAAGTTAAAAAAAACGAAAACGCAATCTGAAGAAAACAAAAGGAAACAGAAACGAAACAGAGAAGCGAGGAAGCCGAAACCGAATAAGAGGTTCACTGGTGAGCCACCGACGAGGCTTAGGGGTCGACGAGGGCCGACGAAGACAGCCCGACCTCGGGCGAACCATCAGCGGTGGTGACACGTGCCGAGAACGGCGGAGAACCCCGAAAACAAAGGAGAGGCCACGGGGGAAGAAACTTCGATCGGCGGCCATCGACGCAGTTTTGACTCCTGTCGAGGCCCGATTTTGGATGCCCAGGTGCAGCCGAGCCGAACGACACCGGAATCATGTCGGGAACCGACCGCACGGCGCCAGAACGACCAAATGATGCCGAACCGGACTGAACCGCTGGACCGAACCAGACTGAACAGCTGGACCGAACCGGTCTGAATCGGGTTGAACCGAACCGAATCGGTTCAGCCAAAAAGAAAAGGAAAAAAAGAGAAAAAGGGAAAAAGAAAAAGAGAAAAAATTGGGAAAAATTCCAGTGATGCAATCGAGCTACGGGTAAGTCGGTAAGCGGTCGAATTGACTGATTTAAATTTTGAAATAGTTAATTTGATTATTAATCGACTGGAAAGTTTACCCGAAAAAATATTAAATTGTGTAGCTCGACAATTGGCATCCAACGAGAGCTCGAGACAGTTTGGATTTACGTATTGTCATGAAATCACGGGTAAATAACCCTTATTTACGATAATTTACATCGTTATGCATGTTGATGAATTACGAATTTAATTTTCGCATAAATAAATTAAATTTTGAAAATTTGAATAAATTGTCGTAAATACTAAAATGGAGATATCCGAGAATTTAGAACGAGACTAAATAAATATTGATGGGCCTAATGAGCCCAATAAGCCTCGATAAAGTGTGGTAAACGGGCTTAAGGCCGATTAAGACCCATTATGATGCAAACGGGCCCAATATGGAAAAACGGGCCCAATGATTTAAATTAAACCCAGAAAATTATGAAATACAATTCATTGTATTGTATTTGACCTGATGAATATTTATCCGCAGTTTCAGAGATTGGATTAGAAGCAAATCGGACTGCACGACGAGTCATCAGTGGAAAGGTCAGACTATACAGAAAAATGAGGTAAGGGAATTATGTGAGTAGCTAGAGGTAGCTATGTGTATTTTAATAGTTTTTCTGTACACTGGATATGTATGTATACATTGATTTTGTATAAAAGTCCTAAAAATGGTTTAAAGATTTAAGGGATCGAAATAGGTGAAAAGACTATTTTACCCCTATTGAGGGAAGTTCACCTAAGGATGGTGAAAGCATGACATGCATGAAATGCATGATTTAAGGAATTTTATTGGTTTTAATCAAAGCAAATCGATAGATTGGCCAGTAATTGCATAAATTTCACATGATAACACTACGTAAGTGTTATTTGTATTTAAATAGAAATTTCTTTAGAAAATAGGCCAACTATCAAGTTTATATGGAAACAGATAGTGCCGACACGTAGTTCGTACTATATCTGCGTTTGTGAGTGTGCATAAATATGCTTGAGCGATTGCTCGCACTGAATTGTGTGACATCATATGCATGAAATGTGCTAGAGCAGTTGCTCGCACTGATTTTTATTCTTGTGAAATGCATGAGAAGTGCTGGAGCTTAGCTCGTACTCTGTTTTGACATGTTTTGACATGTTTTGACTGTTTTGACTGAATATGCATAAAAAGGTGCTGGAGCGATTGCTCGCGCTAGTTTTTATGATTGACATGCATGAGAGATGTTGGAGCTTAGCTCGCATCCTGTTTTAATATGATATTGCATAAAATTTGTGCTGGAGTGTAACTCGCACGAGATTTGATTTATTTGAGCATTCATTCGTGCTGGAGCGTTACTCACACGAAGTTTTATATGATTTTATAACTCATTTTAAAGTCGTACTGGAGTATTTCTCGTACAAGATTTTCACTGAGTTTTTTATGCATATCCGTACTAGAGCATTGCTCGTACGTGGATTTTTCTTGAAGTTATAATCAGTTTAACTCGTACTGGAGCGCTGCTCGTACGCAGATTTTACTGATTTTTATGAAACCGTGCTAGAGCTTCGCTCGCACGAGGTTTTTTGATATCATGAATATGCATGGAGTCGTGCTAGAGCTTCGCTCGCACAGGGATTTATATGACATGCATATAGCCGTGTTGGAGCCTCCTGTAGACTGTGTGTCACAGTGAGATGATATGCTCACACGTGCATATTGAGACAGAGATGATATAGGTGGATAAGACCTATTACAAGCACCCTTGATTGAGCTTGGGTTCATGGAGTACGTTGTACCGTGTATGTCACGCGAAGTACACTGTACCATGGGGATTGTTGGAGTGGAGTGGCATTAGCCACGAGGCAGCATGTCTTGCCCTCGCAATCCTGATGTTATGCTGTTCTGGCGGGTAGGACGACCCACCTCCCGTTTCAGGTGTGATACCCCATACACTAGGTACAGTGTTGCCAGGGATCACTAGGATATGGCCATAGTTCTCGATGTTACTGATATAATCACCTGCTTGTCTCACATGATATAACTATTGGTCGATAGACCAGGGTAGACCCGAGGGAGGGGTCAGGCCCCCGAATTTATGATTTTATACTATGATGATAGATTTTTCTGAGAATTTTATAACGAATTGTTTTATGAGATGATTGACCCAAAAGGGTTATTTTATACTGTGTTTTTAAATGAAATGATTTAAATGCAGTAGCATGATGAGTTTTCCATGCTTTAATGATAAATTCATGAAATGATTATATCCCACGATTTGTTTTATATCGCATGAAGTAATGCATGATTTTGATTTAATTCATGCTGAATATTGATTTAATGATGTCACATAAAATGCTATTGATGCATGAATTACATGATTTTCTATATGCACAAATAGTTTTGGATAAACTATGTCATGATATATGCATGGTTTTGTGCTTGAGATTTTAATGAAAAGAAATGGATTTTAAAGGCATGGCATTATGAGCATGTAAATAGTGGAGCTATCTACTTACTTGCATAATTGCCTTACTGAGCGTGTGGTTTTCTCACCCCCTTATTTTTCCATCTTTTCAGAGCACTCACAGTAATTAGTAAGCGGCTGAGGACTTGCATGCTTGGTATCCGCTACTTCCTATCAAGAGACAGGTATACACATTTGTACAGTTTTATATCTAAATATGTAATGCACAGTACTGTAAACGAATATGATGTCGGGGATGTAAGGTTATGTATTACCATTGGGTATGTATTTATTTAAAGTCAAAGGATAGTAAACTCTGATATATGAGTGTGAATATGAAAATGGATTGGTAATAGTGTGAGGTGACTAGCACCGAATCATAGCCCAACTGTTTGTAGGATAGTCACGATGAGAGAAAGGTAAGAATTATATAATAAATAAAAAAGTGAAAAAGTTTACTCTGATTTTTAGGTAATTAGGGTCGTGACAGAACTGGTTCGGATCGGTTCAGTGTGAAAAGGGGCGAACCGGTCGAACCGGTTCAGGAGGAGAGAGAAAGAAGAGAGATAAAAAAATTTGAGATTTCATCGAACTTCGGGTAAGTCGATACGAGGTCAAAAGTGACCGATTTAATTTTCGATAAATTTATTTAAATTATATTTAATAAAAAATTGACCCGGAGTTAAAAATACGAAATTGTGCAGTTCAACGATTAATTCCGAACGGAAGCCTGATCGAACTTTGATTTGCGTACCATCGCATAATATCGGGTAAGAAAAGCTCATTTACAACAATTTATGTGATTAACGCGTATTTAAGATTTATTTTACACATTTCGGATTAAATTTCAGATTTAGTAAATTATATTTGGAATTTCAAATAAACTGTCGTAAATGATATTCAGTCTATCCAAAGAGTTTGGAACGAAGCCCAATGGGTATTGATAGACCCAATGAGCTGATAGACCCTGATGAAGGGAAATAATACGTGAAAAACGGGCTTAATACGGATTAAGACCCGATTAAAGTATTTAGGCCCATTTAGAGTAAACAGACCCAATTAAGTGAAATGAACTGTATTAAATGTGTAATACAGTAGGAAACATGTAATTAATCTAGTGAATGGTTAAATGCAGCTCCAGAGTCATATTAAGAGTTGACCAGACTGTGAGATTTGGACAACACAGAGGAAGATAGGTCACACTACGTGATCTGAGGTAAGAGATCTATGAGAGCTCTTAGAGATAGCTATACGTATTTTCAGTGTCGTTTACATTCACTTAAATTTTGTATAGCGTATGGATATGAAATTTTTGGATAGTACCTAAATATGAGAAAATTACGAAAATACCCTTAGACTCAGGAATTTTGAAAATGCATAAAGTGCATGCAATCCATGTTTTCTTTGTGAAAAAGAGATTTTTGTGAAGCTGAAATGATAGACTGGCTCATGATTTGACTGTATGCATTAACTTGCATGTTTTTCTAAAGTGTGATTTGATGGGATGTTACCCTCTCTCTGTTTTGTACAGTTTTGCATATGGCACTCGGTTTTGAGTACCACTGTGGTGAGAAATAGAGCCAGCTGTCTATTTTTTTTGCGTGAAATCGTGCTAGAGCTATGATAAGATCTGTGGATTTATCCAGATCCGCTCGCACTTGATTTTGGTATTACATATGTATAGACCGTGCTGGAGCACTGCTCGCACTGGATTCTATTGTGATTTGTGATTGAGATCGTGCTGGAGCCCTCGTGTTGACTGTGTGTCACACTGACTTGCTCGTATTAGATCTGAGATGACAAGCTATGGTCGATAATTTATTTGGTTGGGGTGGCGAGCTTGTGACTCAGGTACCTACAACTATGTGGTAATATTACTCTGGTTCACGGAGTACGTCGTACCGTGTAGACAACATAGAGTACACTGTATCGTGCAACTATGGGTTGTGAGGATTACGTCTTTGGACTCGGGCATGCTTTGTCATTGCTCTGTTTTGTGATAGTCCTTAGATAGGAGCCGATGGATAGACTAATCCCCTCCTCGGACTCAGAGACACCCTAGCACACCTGATCCGTGATAGCTTGTGGGTCTCGGACTTTGGCCAATTGTCCCTTGGATTTGTGTGGAAATCCCTGCCTAGTCTCATCTGTTTTATTGGTTTCAGTGATGAAACTAATTGTGATTTGATTTCTGTGATGAAACCATTTGAAATGATAATATGATTTAAAAGTGAATTTCAATACTGAACACAGAAATATTTTACTCTGAATGAGTTTTGATATTTGATTTTTGGGCAGTAAATAGCTATGTGTTTTAATATGATGGTTTTGTGAATGCCATGAGTTTTTTGGCATAAACCATGCATCATGAGCATTGTGGATAGTTTGATTAACTACTTGCTTTCATTTATTAATGCGAGTGTTTTGAAAATTAAATGCATTTGTTTTACGAGATGATAAAACATGCATTATGAGCATCATAGATAGTGTGGTTATCTACCTGCTTTCATATATTTCTTACTGAGCGCGTTATGCTCATCCCTTTATTTTTCCCACCTCTACAGAGCATTTCAGTAGAGTGTATAAGCTGTGTCCGTCCTGCGATCTTTTACACACAGCTATCCAGCAGCATCAAGGTATACATACATGTGCTTTTTGTATCTGAATAATAGTGTACAGTGATGTAGTCATGTTATATAGGGGATGTATATGTTAGGCAATGTAAACAAATTTCTAATTATGAAATAATATCTTTATGAACTTCTGCGAATGTTAGTGCCTGGGACGAAAGCATTTCCTGTTATGCATATATATATAATATGAAACTGATCAGGGATATTGACTCACAGCCTAACAATTAAAGTGTGGTAAGTTCGCGAAAAATTTGTAGTGATTTTTAGAAAAATTGGGTCGCAACAATAATGCTGCTTCATAAAATCTTTTATCTGTGAAACAAGAATGCATTATCAGAACTAAGTTAAATGGTGCCCCTTACCTCGATTTATCGAATATTTCGTGTTCGAGTAATGATGCCTCCCAATGTCTCCCCTAACTCAGTCTACGATTTTCCTACACCGAAGTTTGTATACTTAGTATCCTAGTTATACAAATTGTCTGAATTGCATCAAAATTGTAACCTATTCGTTACTACTTCGTGTGTGCGTATAATCGTACATACCTAGGCCAACACGTATGTTTATATATTTTTATTACTATATATTTTTTTGTATGTACATATACTAACATACACATTTATTATATACACCTATATGTATATACACATAAATATATACACATAAATATTATTATTTGTTTTCATCATTCATTATCACATATATTTATTTATTTGTCTACTTCACATCTTTCCCATTTTTATTCCATATCTAATTTAATCTACACTAACATGCTTATATCCCAACATATATATATATATATATATATATATATACATGTACATTAAACACACATATATATATGAATTTACCTTTTTCTTTTCCTTTTTTTTTTCTTCTAATTTCCAGCTTTTTCCCTTTTTTTTTCTTTCTTTTCTCCTTTTCCTTTCTCCTCTCTCGGCCAGCCCAGCCTCGATTTGCTTGGTCTTCTTCCTCCTTCAGCTCTCGGGTCATGCTTTCCTTACTCTCGGTTTGCTCCTTCAGCCCAATTCTGCTTCAGTTTCCTGGTTCTGCTTCTCTTCACCCTCGGTCTGCTCTCCCTCCAGCCTTAGTTTGCTCTCCCTCAACCTCTCGATCTTCTGCTCCAGCCCTTCGGTCTGTTTCAATTAGCTTTAATTTCTTTTCCTTCGGGTTGGCTCCAGCTTCCTCTTCTCCCTTTCTTTATTTTTTTCCTTTCCCTCGGTCAGCTCTCATGCTCCAGATTTGCTCTTCACAGTGCTCCTATCCACGGTGGTGCTGCAACCCATCAGGCTTCCCCTGTTTTTTTCAGCCCCGATTCTGCTTCAGTTTTCCCTCTTCCTCGGTTTGCTCTGCTTCCCGTCGGTCTTCCTCTTCCTCTCCTTCCTTCCTCTTTATTTCTTTCTTTCTTCCTTTCTTTCTTTCTTTCTTCCTCCTCCTTCTCGACTAACCAGCTCTCCTTCCCCTCCTCTTTTTTTTTCTTTCCTTCTTTCCTCTCCCGGCCAGCCCTCCTCTTCTTTCCTTCTTTCTTTTGCTTTTTCCCGCTCCTGCTATGTACTCTGCATTTTTGAAATGCAGAGTTGCGGAATTGGCTTTCTTTGAAAGCCAATTCCGTACATGCATTATATTAATATATATATATATATTATTAATATATATATATTATTTGTTTGTTGTTTAGTGTTATTATTATTTTTTTTTTGTTGTTTTTGTTTGTTGTTTGTTATTATCCATTTCATTCATTTTTTTTATTAACCTATATCACATACTATATATTACCTAACATATATATTTGTTATATATTTACATTGTTATCTATCTATTTAAATTTGTCTAGTATATATATATATATATATATATATATATACATCTTCTTCTTTATAAACTTATCCAATGTCACAATATTCATGCCTTCCATGAAATTTTCATTATTTCGGAAATGAAATATTCTTGGGATTTCATCATTCCTCATAAATCCCCGATATAAGTTTTTACATCAAAATTATTTTCGATCCCTCCATGTTTGCATTTGCTTCATCACTTCCTGTATTTCGGGTTCCCTATCATTCACAGGTTTCTCGGCTCCTATACTCCTCGAGCCCTACAAAGAATATTCTCACTTCCATTAAAACATATTATTTTTATTCTTACATAGTCTAATTAAACATAGGAATTTCGTGGTGTTTACACAGCAACGCTGCCGAAGAAGGAAATGCCTGAACCGACGACTTTTCAACTAAGCCAACCTTGCCCCAGCCAACCATAAGCTACACAAAGTCCTGCGGAGCAGCTGGACGTGGAAGCCGACGAAGAACTGACTGCCGAAGCCAGAAATTGATGGGTTGAGCTGAATCGATCCGAACCGGTTCAGCTGAAGAGGGTGGTCTGAACCGGTCCAAACCGGTTCAGCCAGAAAAAAAAAAAGAAAAAGAAAAAAAAAAGAAAAAGAGGAAAAAAGTGGGAAAGGAAAGGGAAAATTTCAGAGATGCTTCGGTTTAACGGTAGACTAGTAAGCGGTTGAAATTGACCGTTTAAATTTAAAAACAAATTAAAAAAAATTATTATTTAAATTTATATATGAACGAAATTGACTCGGTTTGAAAATATGTGTGTGTAGCATGACAATGGGCGAGGAAGAGAGATCGATACAACCTCGATTTATGTGCCATTATGAAATCTTGGGTAAGCTAATCTCACTTGCTACCACTTATATACTTATAGGAATTATCAATTAATCGCATAATTTTTGGATTAATCCCATATAAATTGCATTATAATCGGAATTGAAAAATCGACTATCGCAAACGATATTATGAGCTATCTAAAGAAAATTAGAAAAGGTTTAAAATGACGTGATGGTGATAGTAGGCCATGTAATCAGCTAAACGTGTGTAATAGGCCCAGCCTGTGTAACAATTGGCCTAAACTCGTTAAAGACCTAATGGACGGCCCATAAATTGTAATTGAGCCTAAATAGTTAAATGGATTTTAATGATTGAATAATGGAGTTGAAACGGGCTTAGGATAGAGGTAGGCCCATTAAGAGACTATAAGGCGCAATAAAAATAATTGGGTCCAAAATTTTATCTGAAGTGAAATTACACTGTGTACATGTTTATAAGAAATAATGATAAGCGATTTGTGATTCATTACAGCTCCAGAGTACCGAATTGGGAGCAAATCGGACTGAGCGAAATCTCAGCATTTGGAAAAGTTAGACTGTATAGAGAAATCGAGGTAAGGGGGTGTAATTTAATTTAGTTCTGATAATCAACACTCATTGCATTGATAAAAGATTTTTATGAATTAATGTTATGTTTTGAAAAGATTTATGATTATTTTCATACTTATGGAACGATTTACGAAACATGATTTCGTTTTATGAAATGTTCACCAAGTACATTTATGTTTACGAAATTAATTTCCTGAAGTATGAAAATGCACGAAAGTTTTAAGATGGTTTGAAAACCTATATTTATGCTTGTGAAATGAACTTTTGACATTTTCAACAGTATTTAAGAAAAGAGAAAAAATTTTTGAGACTATAGACTTCATGCATGACTACTTCTTGTGGTGTTCCGACTCCACCACTTAAGTGTCGGTATGTAGGGCACCTGTAGCACTTGACTCTACCTGTGTGGTAGATGTCTTGCTACTTGTGGTTAATGATGATGATGTTTTGGTAGTATCTTGTGCCCGCGCAGTACGCATGAATGTTTCCCGCATGGAGAGTGCCTTTGGTGCCCGTGCCCTAGCTAAGTGCTAGAGAAAGTAAGAAAGATTGTGAGATCTGAGAATTTTAGACATATTTTAATTATGTAATATGAACTTGAAGTGTAATTTATTGAGCTGAGTGAAATGTATAAGCAATGAATGAGAAATAATCAAAGTAGTGGATTGTGGAAATTATATTTAGAGATTTATATGTCAAGTGTTTAACCAAAGTGTGAAACTATGAGGTCAGATCGATCTTGGAGAAGAAAAGATTGATCTGGTGGGCTAAAAATGACAAGGAATGGGGAATTTAGGCGAGCAGATCGGTCTCTAATGGAAGAGGATCGATCTCCTTATGATTCTGTATTGAAAAGATCGATCTCATGAGGAAGGAATCGATCTCAAAATGTTTCTGTTAGGGAGAAGATCGATCTCCTCAAGGAGCATATCGATCTCATGAAGCATTCTGTAAACTAGAGATCGATCTCATAATTGGAGCAGATCGATCTCATAAAACCATTAAGAGATCGATCTTACCCCACGATAGATCGATCTCCTAGGCAAAAAATTACCCCAAATCGTCCCCAAATTCAAATTCAGATCGATCTCATCAAGAGCCAGATCGATCTCCTACCCTTCGTCTATAAAAGGACCCCTGTGTTTTCCTGCATTTTATCTTTTCTCTCTCTTTCAAACCTCCATTTCAACCGAACCCTAGCTTTCTCTCTCTTCCAAATCGCCCATTTCTGTACAAATCAAGAGTTGCGATAAGAAGGAAAGTTGTTCCTGATCCAAAGGAGAACAACATACTTGGAAATTGAAAGACGAATCGAATCGAGGTGTGAGTTGAGCACTCCACAAGTTTGGGTAATCTCTAAACCTCGATCTTTGATTTTTAAGTAATCTTTGATGATTGTGAGCATGGGCATTATGATGAAATAGTTGGAAAATGATTAGAAATAGATGAAACTATGATTTTATTGGAGCAGAGATGTTATTATGCAATTGTAGTAATTTAGAGAATTATGACTATAAATTAGAATTGAGACAATATGGTGAATTTAGCATGGAATATGGTATGAGAAATGAGGAATTTTGAGATATAGTAGGTGAGAATGTGAGTTGTGATAGAATTGTGAAGATTAAGTTAATTGAGGTGTTAATGAGAAAATGAGCAAATGTATGCTCAATAATGCAATTGAGTTAGGTTATTGATGTTTTTAACATCGTTTCGACAGCTCAAGGGTTCCAGAGTGGAATGCGAGGCTAGTCCGTGATATGGGGGAACGATTGCACTATACGAGGTGCAAAGAGGTAAGGGAAAACTAAACCATTTGTGTATGTGTTTTGATGAACTGTTTGTAGTAAGAACCATGATTTGAGAATACAAGCATGTTTAGTGTTGTGTCGTGATATGATTGCACACGGTTTTTATAACCGGTTGGAGCCCACTATTTTATGAGTTTATAAGCTAAGTGTGAAATTGCTTTATAAACCGTTGAGTTTGCGTGAAAAGTAACTTGGGCTCTACGTTAAGGCAATATTGAGATTTGAGAAAATGTGTGCGTGTTTTGTCGGTTGAAACTCGGTTTTAATATATTTTGTGGTGAGTACACAAAATGTTTTAAATGAGTTTTATGAGAGAAAACCATTATGAGTTCTACGTGAAGGCAAAATATTTTATAAGATAATGGCTAATGATTGAGACTTAGGCGTGTCATGTTGAACACACATCGGGCCTTGCTTGATAGCATGTAAGACCGATATAGTGGGACGCCTGAGAACCGACCCAGGGACCACGGGCCTTGTTCTGGTAACATGTAAGTCCGATTATTCCTCCGCTTTGGTAGCTTTGGGAGGCCTTGGTCTGGTAGCATGTAAGTCTGAGCCTTACTCTGGTAGCATGTAAGTCTGATATTCCTCCGTTTTGGGAACGTGAGATGACCCCCGTTTTGGTAACGTTGGGTGGCCTTGCTTTGGTAGCATGTAAGACCGATAGAGTGGGCCGCCTGGGAACCGACCCAGGGACCACGTGATAGTGTACATGAGGCGAGGCATTGCCCTGGTAGCATGTAAGGCCGAGCCTTGTTCTGGTAACATATAAGTCCAATATACCATGCATACGACCATATTGTCGACGTTCCCTCTTATGAGGATGCCTGGGATGCGTACCCAGAGGAGATTATATATATTTGATGTGCCATGATGAGTTTTATATGAGTTTTATTGCCTAGTCTCGTTTTACACATGAGTTGTGTTTTGTGACTTTGTCACGTTCTATTTACTGAGGTGATTTTTATCACATAATTTGAGAAAAGCCATTATTGCATATATTTACACATGCTTGTGAATGCTCTATATTGAGCCGTTTTACCTTCATGTTTTCACATGATTTATGAGCTATGAGATGATGATGTTTTGAGAACTTTCATGCTACGATTTCAAATGAGTATACTAAGTTTCATATACAAATACATATTTGTGATGTGTGATATGGTTTATATAACTGAGTTCCCTTACCCCCATTACTGAGCGATTTAGAAGCTCACCCTGTTTTTCTTCCCCCACTAGATTTCTTCAAGTGAAGTGAGTTTCCTGCGACGTACGGATTAGAGGCTAGTAGAGGACTTGAGCTCCAGGCCGCATTTTGTGTATTGAGGCATATATTTAATATTCATGTATCCAGACTAGAGTTATATTTACAGACACTTGTTGTACAATGACGTATGGGATGTATTAGGATTAATTGACTCAGAATTGAGTAATGTATATTATATGATATATACTAAATTATGATGAGATCTTGAGGCATGATAAGTATGATGGTGTATGACACTACACAAGAATGCACCCATAATTGTGATTTGATGAGTAAAAAGTTTTAAATTTACCCTATTTTTCGCGTTTTCGGGGCTTCACAAAGATAGATACTACCCATGTTTTTATGAAAATGTTGTACGACCCTGATCCAGTCTACAGCCTCCTTACCATGGCCATAGGTATGATGACTCTCTATAGAGAATGACACGTATCGCATTACTTAGTTATAGCCTAGTCTCCACGATTATGATTATGATTATGAATATGATGATGATAATGATGATGATGATGATGATGATGATGATGATGATGATGAATGACTATGTTTTTATGAGATTTTGACGAAATGTTTACGAACAATTATGATTTATGATGAAATGTTTAAGAATGATTATGTTTTATGAAACGCTTACAAATGACGATGATTTTATGAAATCATCCATGAATGATGAAAATTTTATGAAGTAGTTAAGCATGTTATTTGATTTAAAGAACCCATGCTTCATATTTTCCTATGATGACTATGCACGTAACAAAAGTTTTACGTATCTTCTAAATATTAGTTTCTAAAAGAAACTTATGATCAGTTTTTCTGAAGCAAAGTTTGTTTCATGAATGATTTCTTGGATGTTTTTACATATCAGGACTACTTTAAATGCATTTTCTTACTGGGCTTTTTCCCGAAAGCTCACCCCCTTCACCTCTCAGATGTGTTGCAGTAAAACTACAGTTGATAACTGCTGCGTAGACGACGTAGGCTGGAGGATACGAGTTTTCCTAGACTACCTTTTGTACATGCATGAGGTATACATTTCTATCTCTGCACCAGACCATTTGTATGTACAGACATCTATTGAAAGTAATGTGTCGGGATGTAATCTATATAAGGATAAATGAATGAAATATTTTTAAGGATGGATTTTTGGGAATGACTAAACGTGTTTGGAATATGTAGAATGTCACGACCCTATTTATCCAATTCGTCTAAAAATCAGTGCAATTTTTTTGCATTTTCCTTTCCTTACCCGGTCGTAGACAAACTCACCACTACACAGTTGGGCCGTGAATCAATAATAATCATTACTCATCATTCATTTTCAAATTAATCAAAAGAAGTGTCATTCATTTGAAATTCAAGTTATATACCTATACATGACACTTTTTCTTTTACATCCCCCACATTACAATACAAAATGACTACTGTGCTTTTACATTGTTTAGATACAAAAAGAATCTCCATGTGTATACCTCTTAGAGATGGAAGGCAACAGATGTCCAAAATACAACACCTCAGTCCTCACTGGGCTGCTATGTACGCTTTGTAGAGGTGGAAAATAGAGAGGGATGAGCAATCACACGCTCAGTAAAGCAATAATACAAGCATGGTAGATAGCTACCCTATCTACATGGTGATAATGTTATGCATAAGTCATTTATAATAGGAGCATGAGGAAACAAAACTATGTCGTATGAGTATACATATATCATGTATTGAAAACCATGAAATTGGGCATATAAAACATGGAAGAATTCATCATGTAAAATCAACTCATGCTCAACCTCATTTAAACTCATCACTAATCTCTTTAAATCGCAAATCCCTCAAGACTCGACCCCTCCCTCGAGTCTACCCTGGACAAAACACAATCACACTCATGTATCAAAACCATGTGGTACTATGTAATATCATATGAGACAAGTCACCATATCTCAATGGACTATGTTGGCCAACTATGTCATAAATCATCCCAGACCACACGCATCCAGATGTGTGGGGTATCATGTTGGTACAAAGGTGGGTTAGTTCTTCGCCAGACTTTCTCATCACATAACCACCACGCGGTTCATCGTACTCTATGTGATATACATGGTACAACGTAGTCCATAGACCCATATCAGGGTTGGGAGTGCCAACCGTAGGTCTTATCTACCCCATACCAAGTGTAACCTCCATTGTCTCAAGTGCACGTAGAGCTTTTCGTACCCATGTAAGAGAGCCTTCCTGCCAAACAGAGCCTCCCTGCCTCCCCTGGCTTGAGGATGTTGTGCTTGAGGATCTTACTGTAAGAGAGCCTCCCCACCGGACAGAGCCTCCCCACCCTCTCTGGCTTGAGGATGTAGGGCTTGAGGATCTTACTAACTTCCACGGCATCATACGTACCACAATGTGAAAACTTGTGCGAGCAAAGCTCTAACACGGTTCATACATCATAACTAAACCACCTCGTACAAGCAACTCTCTAGTACAACATTTATGCATCAAATCATAAAGAAACCACGTACGAGCACAGTTCCAGTACAGTTATATGCATAAGAAAACCACTCGAAATCCACGTACGAGTAAAAGCTCCAGTACGGTTTATAAAACGTCATCATAGTTCCAAATCAAGGTGCGAGTTAAGCTCCAGTACGTTTCTTACAAATGAAGGCATCAAAATCTAGCGCGAGTGAGGCTCCAGCGCGATTTATATCACACAAATATGATAGGTGGCTCTTACACAATCAAAACAATCCCAAAATCGGGTTTAACACCTCATAAGTGCTAGTTCACAAAATCATTCAAACACTAGCCAGCCTATCCATTAATTTGTTCAAAACCAAGCATTGTGTTAAGTGAAAGCATTTCAAACACTTGATTTATGCATTTATTAGCCTTACTATCCCTTTTATAATAATCATTTCAAAACCAAATCTCATACATACTCATAGCTATTCACATACATCATCAATCATTTTCGCAAATCATCATGCATTTTATAACACCCGATATTCACCCACGAGTTCAAAGTACGAGCAGCTATCTCTATATACTCACAAAATTCCCTTACCTGGAATTGCGTCGCGTGATTCCACCTCCTTAAAGCTGCATACCTGTGCGGTTTAATTCATCTCCAACGATCTCTCCAGAACTGTACAAAGTCGTATATCACATCGATTTAGTCCATATTACTCAACTCTAGTGTTTGCTATAGTCGATTCAACCTATAGCCTCCATTAATACTTATAAGGCCTAGTTTATTGCTCTACTCATAACTCGAGTCTATTGATTTCTTTTAGGCCTATTGGTTCATACCAAATAGATATTAAGTCGAGATTAAGTTCATAGTGTTCATATTTCATCAATTTCTTCACTATGGCATTTTATCAAACATCTTACATACTCATTTTCATAAATCTTCAAAACTCGCAATGTGGATTCATTTAATCATTTCAAATGATTCATATTACTTCAATAACAACTTAGCAATGCCCATAAATTATCAACTCATTCAACCCATATCTTCTCACACTAGATTTATTTTAAGTTTTCTAGGTCACACTAATTCCATCACATCCTAGGTAACTTTAACCATCAATATACATACAAACCAACTCCAAAATCAATAAATAGCCAAATGTACTTGGGTTGAAGTGTTAGAAACTTACCAAATCTAGTTTCTCTTCTTGCTCCAACTGGAAATACATCTTGCTCCTTCAATACTACAAATGAGGCTTTGATTCCAAAGTATGTTATTCTTCGCTTTGATAAGAACAACTTTGTATCTAATGGTCTTTCCTCATTTCTTACTGGAAATGGGTGGATTTAGGAAGAGAAATCTAGGTTTTAGGTTGAAAATGGAGAAATGGGGGTTTGTTTTCCGTGATTTGCAGATTTCACAGTTCCTATTTATAGAAATTGCTTGATGAGATCGATCTGTCTAGGCATGAGATCGATCTGGTCCTCTTAACTCCTTCAGTTTCTTGACATTTTTCAAGCATGAGATCGATCTGTCGAAGGCTTGAGATCGATCTGTCTCAGGCAGTAGCTTAAAGAGATCGATCTGCATTCAGGGGAGATCGATCTGCTCCAACCCAAGAGCTAAGGGGATCGATCTGCTTGCCTTAAAATCGATCTTCTCCTTACAGAATGTTTAGCAGATCGATCTGGCTCCATTGGAGATCGATTTGTCTTGTTGCATTGCTCAAGTAAGAGTATTTTGGCTCTTCCAAATTGATCTCTCATCCTATGAGATCGATCTAGCATTCATTTTTTCCAAATTTTGCTATAGTTTTTTGCAGTAACTCACACCAAATATCCTCAATTTGTTGCCATAGTCATTTTCTCATCCAGCCACCTTTAAGACTTAAAAATGACATCCATTCATACTTTATACCCATTAAAACTTGTATGCATTCATTGTATAACCAAAGGTATACAATACACAGCCAAATGGAAGTACAAATACTTATGCAATTCATGCCACTTCATTCCATTTGTTGCACTACTCATTTTGAGTTCCAATCACATTCATCACTTATAAAAGCCCATTTCTTCATGTTCATCTAAAATGAAACCTGTGTGTACATTACAAACTCATATTACAAATATGTACAATGAATCCATGGACTTACATCACTTACGCTTTACATTGCAAATACATCATCATACTTATGATTTCATAAAGTTTACATCCAAAAATACGGGTCTTACATAGAATGATTTGACGATATGACTTGGAAAGCATGTTTGGTAGTTGTGGATATCTAGGATTGTTAAAAACAATTGATTTGCAGGTGGATAAGCTTATATATTAGTCGTTATGCTGTCAAAATTTCTATCGGCCATATAAAATCCAAATGTTAAAATTAAATCTAATTACGGATAAAAAGTAAGAAAAATGATTGACACTGAACAGGAATACAACCTAAGTGAATAAAGGGATAAGTGGCAAGCCGGAGTTTCAAAAAAAAAAAATTTCGAATTTTTATAGGTCACGGGTCATTACAAAATGAATTACCTAAAATCTAATTAAACAAATTATATTTTTTATTAATCGAATTAAATTTATTAATTTTGAAAATCTAAAAAATTAAATATAATTCAGTTAATTCAATTAAATTTCGAAGTAATCAAATATTATATACATTTAAGTTAAATTATATTTCAAACTCCTAATTTCTAATATTTGAAACAAACTAAATAAAATTATCTATCAAAATTTTAAAATACCGAAATATTAAATTAAAGCTCCATCGGATCAAAAAAAAATTAAAACCTCTAAAAACATTAAAATTAAACCATAATCTAAACTCCAAGCTCCAAACATTAATTATATTATAGGGTTTCATGTCTTTTTAAATTAATTTTTTGGGTTTTTTTTATTGTAATCAAAACTTCAGTTAAATTAACTTTTAAACTAAATTAATCAAAAATTGAAATTTCTTTAAAATTATTTTCGATAACTAATCGAAATTAATTTAACGACAGACTGATAAACCAAATTAAATCAGTTTGATTGGTTCATTTGGTTAAAATCGAAATATACAAACCCTTACCCATTAAATAAAAGAAGGAAAAAAAAAGGAAGTACCTAACATTAAAAAAGAATAAAAAAAAAGACGAGAATGCCATGTGGATACCCTCACAGCTGTAAGTTTTTTCAAAATTTTGAGTTTTTTTTAAATCACGATTAATTCGATGAAAATATAATTAATTGGCAACTAAAATTCTTCAAAAATCAATTTCGGTGATTGACCGAAATTAATTTGGTGACTGACTGAGACACCGAATTGAACCAATTCAATTGAGTAATTCAATTAAAATGAAATATAAATATCCTTGTCCATTAAAAAGGAATAAAAAAAGAAAAATACGTTTTACCCATTGAATAAAAAAAGGAACAAAGGGAAAAAAACCCTCATATTAAAAAAAAATAAAAAATAAAAAGAAAAAAGGTGGAAAGAAAAAAATGGAAAGAAATGAGAAAAGAGAAAATGAAGAAAGAAAAATGTTTAAAAAGTAAAGAGAGAAGAAAGGAATGAGAGAAAGAGGTGTGACATGGAGATGGTCAAACTTCAATAATTTTTTCATGAATTAAGCTTTGGTTTAGACAAAAGTTTTTGTCCTTTTTTTGTACAAAAGAGGTTTCAGAGAGAAAATGGAATGCAGACGTTGAGACTCATACATCAAATTTACATAATTTCACATTTTAGAAGTGAAAACATGATAATTTAAACTGATATTCAAGATCTGTTGTTATCTATTTTATCATATATATATATTATACTTTTTCTTTTTTTTTCCCCTTCACTCACAAGTTCTTTTACTAGTTCCAACTCCCATGATAAAAACCAACTTTCTCGAAATTGCCCACAAAATTCCAAACAATAAATATGGTTAAAAACTACAACATATCATCCCAAATCTTCTTTTCATCACTTTCGTTTTTCCTGTCTAAGCATTTTTTATTCCTACAAGGTGAACTTTTCATTCATGAGATAAAAATTACAAAATTTCGCTAGATCTTTAAATCTTGAGGTATAATTTGAAAGTTTCTTTTCCATTGGGTTAATTTAGGTAAAATTGACCTTTTTAGGGTTATTTCTTTTATGACTGTTGACGAAGTTGTCATTTGATTTTTATTTTATGTGTTAGAAAAATTTATCCATATTGGTTGTTTTTAATTTTATGGATGTTCATGTTTAAATGTTAGTAATGTGAATTGTAAAGCTAGAGATTTATTTTATGAAGTAGAGTAAGCGTATCTGGTGTCGAATTGGTGATTTAGCACATTATTGAAGTGTTCATAATGTCAATTGACACAATTTTTTGCCTAAAATTTGTTTATAATTTCAATTGACTTTTTTTTTCTTTACTACTTGGAATCATATATGGTTCTTTTACACTTTGCATTGAGTGTCCTGGCATATATTTGTCTAAATCAGAAAGAATAGTAATTTAGTTGAGGAATGATAGTTGAGTTGGTTATAAGATCTTAGTATCAAAGATTTGCGTTCTTCTTGTCTAAGTGCAAGTTGACTTTAATCAAGTCGCATTTAAATCTAGATCCTTAGCGATGATATTTTGATGTATTCGAAGTCCAGGGAAGAGCATGAGCAGCAACTAAAACTATTTTATAGATGAATTGTTGAGAGTTTCTCAAAATAGGCTGCTCAGTTGACACATCTCGTTCGGAAAAAAGATTGCATACGAGTAGGATGATAAGTGTAAGACCCGAATTTAATTAAAATACGAAAATTAAATAAGAAAAGATGAGGGATGTATGAAGGAAGGTCAGGTTAAATTGATTCCGAAACAAGAGCAGGGGTAAAATGGTAAAAATACCAAAACCCGGTGTTAGGACGATAAGAAAATTTTAATTAAAAATACGGATGTAAAATGTCTTGATCGATAATAAGGAAATTATAAATTTTGGGTCGATTGATCAAGATGCGGAAATTTTAAAAATACCAAAAAAATTATCGGAACAATATCTCGAAAAACGCGAAGAAATAATATCGAAATTTAGAGAAAAATATAATTAATAAATTAAATTTAAATTAAATAAATTAGAGTAGAATAAAATAATATAAGGTAGATATTTTGGGATTTTATGGAGTATTTTATTGAATAGTAAAATAATTAAAATAAATAATAATAATAATAAAAATAAAAAAAAAAACTGAAATAAAAAAAAAGGGAGGAGAGAGAAAACTCGGGAAAACCCGAGAAAGAAACCGAGAAGCAGCCCGAGGAACCTTCACCGTCGATTCTCGCGCACCGGTGAACGACGGGCTTCGACGAAGCTACCAGGAGGAAGAGGGGAGTCCGGCGAGCACGTGGGTACCGGTATCACGCCGCCAGGTGGCCGGAGCAGGCCGATCGAAGCCGAGGAAGACCGCCGGAGAAACAAGCCGATTCCCGGTGAACCGCCACGTCTGGGTTGAAACGGAGGGCACCGACGCACTCAGGGGAAGAAGCCGGTTCTTTTGAGATCAGTCTCGGCCGGTGAGACCGCCGGAACCGCCGGCGAAGGCAATAGACAGTAAACGGTGCCGTTTGGCTGAAAAGAAAGGGAAGGAAAAGGAGGGAAAAGGAAGGAAAAGGGGAAAGAAAAGAAAGGAAAAGGAAAGAAAAGAAAGGAAAAAGGGGGAAAAGGGAAAAAAATTACCGGGGACGACTCGAGGTTCGGGTAAGTTGACCGAGGGTCGAAATTGACCTACGGGTGAATTTCAGAAATTTAATTTAATATTATTTTAATGGAAAATAATCCGGATTTACCTAATTATGCAGCTTCACGACGGAGACCGAACGGGAGCCGAGTGAGCTCTGATCTTCGTACCCCGCATCGTATCGGGTAAGTACAATTTAATTTCGGTATTCAGAGTTCTTTAAATACCGAGCTTTAATTATTTTATGGAATTATGGATTAATTTCGCATAGAAGGAATAGTAATTCGAAGTTGTAATAAATTGTCGTAAATAGTATACGGGCTATCCAATGAATTTGGATCAAAGCTCGATAATTATTAGTAACCTGCATGAGCCCAGTAAACCCGAAGAAGGGATTTAAACAGTATAAACGGGCTGAAAATGGGTCGAGGCCCATTAAAGTGCAATCGGGCCCAATAGGGATAAATGGGCCCAATGATTTAAATTAAGCCCAGAAAG
Organism: Firmiana major; assembly: GCA_033439115.1. Lineage (NCBI taxonomy): Eukaryota > Viridiplantae > Streptophyta > Magnoliopsida > Malvales > Malvaceae > Firmiana > Firmiana major. The sequence continues at coordinate 70,188,152 of CM065898.1, read as the reverse complement.
TATTAAATACAATTAAGTTGTATGATATCTGACCTGAGGAATAATTATACGCAGTTTCGGAGGTTTGATTGGGAGCAGATCGGACTGCCCGACGTGACAACAGTGGAAAAGGAAAGGACAGACTCGACGAGAATCGAGGTAAGGGAATTTTGTAGGTGCATAGAGATAATTATGCGTATTTTGAGGGGATTTACAGGGCTTAGAAATTTATTAAAACATCTAGAAATAACGTAATAATTTTTACGAAAATCGGGGCTTAGATAAATAAAGGAAAATGACTATTTTGCCCCCAGTTAGGAAAATTTCAAAAAGGGTAGTAAGGCTATGAAATTGCATGAATTTCATGATTTTAATGTTTTATATGATTATATTGCTTTGATTTAAGCAAATATACACATAGGTGGGCTGTTGATTTCGTGAATTTTACGAAAGGGTACCGGTTTGTACCGGTTACTATTTTAAACGATGTTTTATTAAAAGTGAGCTACCTATCGTATTTACGTGACTAAAAGAGTGCTAGAGTCTTTCTCGCACTCAAGTTTACTGAATTATTTCTCATGAAAAGCCGTACTGGAGCATTGCTCGTACGAGAAATTTGTGTGTGCACAAAACCGTGCTGAAGCTTCACTCGCACGAGATTTTAGATATCATGATATGCATAGCGTGGTGCTGGAGCTCCGTAAGCCTGTGACCTGGTGTGGGGCGGGCAGCAGGATGCTCACATAAACGCACTAGACGCGAGTTGACATGCATATAGTCGTGCGGAAGCCTCCTGTAGACTGTGTCACAGAGAGTTGAGATGCTCGCACATATACTTTGAGACATGGGTTGGTTATCGACATAGTATTGGGCTGGATAAGACCTACGGCAGGCACCCCCAGACTATGATATGGGTCCACGGAGTACGATGTACCGTGTATGTCACACGGAGTACGCTGTACCGTGCAGTCATGATGACTTTATGATGTTACTTGATATTCTGGCGGGTAGGACTTGACCCCACCTCCCGTTGCAGTTGTGATACCCCGCACACCGGGATCCGTGTGCCTAGGATCACAGGGACAAAGTATGGCCATAGTCCTCGATTTTTCATACAGTAACCTACATGCCTCACATGATATCATACGGTCTGGATAGACCAGGACAAACCCGATGGAGGGGTAGTCCCGATTTGTGTTTTTAAAAGAGATGTGATTTGATGAATCAAGGTATTCCCGAGAGATGGGTTTGACCTTGATGAAGTTGTTTTATAATGAAACAAATGAGTTTTAAATGTGATGAATTTATGATGAAACAAATAAGTTTCAAAGTGATGAGTTTTGTGATTAAACAAATGAGTTTTAAAGGGAAGAGTTTATGATTAAATAAATGAGTTTTAATGTGACGAGCATGAGATGTCATACATGATGATTTTCCATGTGTGCTTGATATGTCGATTTCATGATTTCTTGTATATGATATATACATACATGTGGCATTATTTTAATCTTACCTCATGCTCCGAAAGTAAACGATTTTTACATCATGACATTATCAGCACGTAGATAGTATAGTTATCTACCTGCTTACATTATTGCCTTACTGAGCACGTTTCGCTCACCCTTTCATTTTCCACCCCACAGGGTATATTCAGTAGAAGAGAGCGACAATAGTCTCGCATCTCGGTTATCCGCTGCTTCTTAGCAAGATTAGGTATACACATTTGTATAATTTCGTATCTGAACATATAGATGCACAGTACTGTATATGGATTTAATATTGGGGATGCATTTAGTTCAAATAAATTGATATGTAAATGAAATATGAAAATGGAATGGTAAATAGGTGAGAGGTACTAACACCGAATCATAGCCCAACTGTTTAGTAGTGTAACTGTTCACGACGGGTAAGAAAATGAAAAAGCGAAAAATTTGTAGGGATTTTTAAGTAATTTGGGTCGTGACAATTTAATGGTATCAGAGCAGAGTTGGCCTGATATGAGTCGGTGTTAGTGGTTAAGTAAATTACATCCCCATGTACTGTGCATTGTTTAGATACAATTGTGTATATCAAGATGGAATTGCAGCTAAGAATGTTGTTTCGAATGCAAGAATATAGTTGTTATAACTGATAGCCGCTATGGTAGAGTGGCGAGTACACATGCTCGAGGCCGTAGAGATTGGCCTGAAAATCGAATGAGTCATGATATGAGACTCAAGATGAGATAGTGCACGAGGCAGAGGTCGTAGAGGTAGACCTGAGTCTGCTAAGTCGTGCTGAGTTGATCTGTGAGAATCAGGATGAAATTGAAATGGAGGCTAATGTTGAGCATGCCTCTCAGAGTCCGACAGAGTGATCGGATAGTATAGAGACACGCTTCGCGAGATTAGAGCGGAGTGTGAAGATTATTTTGAAGAGTTAATTGCTCAGATTATGAATGAGATACGAGGGCGCAGCGGAGCATTGGTGGAAGTCCGCTCGACCCAACTTAAGAGTTAGACATCCGGAGCCGACATGAGAAATATTTCTGGATGTATGCTAGTAACGGAATATTTTGGGCACTACTTAAAGGAATTTATTGATAAAATTTTTACACTGACCCAGAGGTATTGGTTGATTGATGAATATGAATCTCAGATTACATCCCTGGGTAAGTATGAACCCGATATTGTGGACAGTGAGAGTCGAAAAGCTCAAAAGTTCATGAAATGACTCAAATTGTCGATTAGAGTCCGATTAGCCCATGAGATATTACTTATGTCGAGGCAGTGCACAGAATACAGTTGCATGAATAATATCATGTGTTGCACGCCTCTGAGATTGGAAAAGATAGTGAGGGCTGAAATAGAGACAGAAAAGAAAATAGAGAATGACAGAGATGTCAGAGCGGGAAAGAGACCAGTTGGTAAGAGATTAGAGTTGATGAATTACGGGGTAAGATAATTGGTAAGGCCCCAGTGCATCCAATTTTGGCACTCTTGAGGGGTATTGTGATTGGAGGACCCCGACCTGCTATGAAATACTGTAGCAGTGTAAGTACTGTAGCAGTGTAAGTACTGTAAGCAGTGTAAGCAGAGTAGCAGTGTGATCACTGTAGAATGTGTGGTGGATACCACGGAAGGAGGGTCTATACCTACACGGTATTGATGAAAATGGCCGTTAAGTGTGGTAAGACGGACCATTGATTTTGGTTGCACAGAGTTGGGCGAGATCGCCCCACAGAAAGGTAAAGAGACAGAGAAAAATTTCGTTGGTATAGCTGCAACGAAAGGGGAGGCGATAGCCGAAAAGAAAGAAAAAGGAAAGTAGGTTGTTGGACGAAGGCGAGAGGATGTCTTGGACCAGGACACTATTGATGTTTCATGGATGTGGTGTAAGATACCACACTTGTTATGAATAATGAAGTATATATGATCATTAATCCTAGTGCCACACATTTATTCATACCGCCTTCATTCGCATATAAGTGAGTAAAAGGCATGAATGCCTACATCATTGGGCACAATACTAATAAATGAGTACCCTAATAGAGGAGGATTAATTAACGGAATATGGATATAGAGATTTTAAGTAAAAAAAAAAAAAAAAGGGGTGCAACAGTTGAAATTAAAGGAGTAAAGGATTGTAACCACGGAATGAATAATGACAAGAGATTTGTCATGATTGATATACGAAGGAGATGATCTTGGAGATGTGTTTTGATCCTAAATACAAGATGTATTGGAGTAAGAGATATATGCTAGGTAAGGAATACCCTTAATATGCAAAGTAATTGAGGTTAAGCAATTAGTATCGAATATAAATTATGACCACATAGACTGAGATATTACGTAGTTGTGGTTAAGTCTAAAGGTTAATAAAGGTATTTCAAAATACCTCTCCGCCTGAAGACTTGACAGCGTCTAAAAGTATATATATAACCTATAACGTGAATCGATCGTCGTAATAAATACCTTTAGCATTAGGATACCTTTACTAAGACGATAAGAATATTAAAATTCGACAAATCATAAAGGTTAACATGGTAAAATTTAATAAGAGCCGTTAAGATAAGAAAAGGAAATGACGCAGGTTAGTACCTGAAAACGTAAGCGGTTGAGAAGGATCTTATACGCTTATGCGTAAATAAGTCAAGGATTGGACCGATTAGTAATCATCATTATCGATGATATGTTCGGTGTAGTTAAAGTTCAGGGTAAATTATAAGCAACAATTGAAAGATTGCTTTTACAAATGGGTTGTTGCAACTTCTAAAAAGGGTATACCTTGACACGTTTAACTATGAAAACGTGGTCTTTGAGTGAGATGATAGATGTGACGTGAATTTCGGTGTAGTGAAGTATGAACTGACCACCGTGATTAATTCCACCATACCCAACAGCTCAAGAGGTTCTCAGTGAGTATGGATATCTCGAAATAATGAAGGAGCTGTGTATTGATGTATAATGGGAAGATAGTCAATTTTGGAGTCAGACAACTCCTCGATTACGAAATAAACTATCTGACCCATGATTTAAAGTTGGCAACAGTATTTGTACCAAGGATATGGTACTATTAGGTACACGATGAGGAATTGTGGATATGCACTGATCATAAAGCTCGAGTATCTGTTTTCACAGAAAGAGGCGAATATGAGAATACGTAGTGGGTTAGAGCTTCTGAGGGATTTTTGATTTGTGAAAATTGTACCACCCAGGAAAGGTTAATGTGATAACTGATGCCTTGAGCAGAAAGAGCCTCGGGATGGTATTACATATGATGGTCAGGGAGCGTGAGCTGCTAGAGCAGTTATGAGCCTCAGTATTGATGTGATCCCTTCTGATGATGACAGTGATTGTGTGATAGCTAGCCCGAGACTAGAACCGGATGAGAGTGCCCGGATTTGACAGGCTTAGCGTGATGATCGGCATGGTGTCGATAGTTTGGAGTCAGATTCAGAAGGGTACAGTGACAGAGTTCACAGAGTATGATAATGATTTACAAAGAGGTTCAGAGACAGTATGAGTGCTCCCCAGGACCACAGTAGATGAGATAGTAATTTTGTCAGAAGCTCACTCTTCGGGATATACAGTGCATACGGAAGTAAAGAATATATCGAAATCTCGAAAAGGGTATTGGTGGTCAGATATAAAAAGAGACATGGTAGAGATTGCGGAAAAGTGCCTAGTATGTCGGCAGAATAATGTAGAGTATTAAAAGTCTGCAGGGTTATTGCAGCCTCTACCTATATAGACACGGCACGAAAAATGAGAGCAAGTCTCTATGAATGTCGTGATGGGTTACAGAGAACCCAGGTGAATTACGAGACTATTTGGATGATAGTCGATAGAGTGACCAAGTCTACCCACCTTATGGTTATAAAATCCCCAGATACTCAAAGTGTATATGAGGATTCAGGTATAAGGAAGATTGTGAAACATTAAGTAGCGTTCCAGTGAGCATGGTATCATATAGGGATTCCCGCTTCACATCCCACCTTTGAGGATATTTTAGGAAGCTATGGGAACCCGATTGAGTATTAGCACAGCTTTTTGTCCTCAGACAAATGGTCAGTCAGAGAGGACTGTACAGGTTCTGGAGGATCCGATGAAAGCTTGTGCCCTTGATTTTTATGCTCCTGGGATGATCAGTTATTACAAATTGAATTCGTCAATAATGACAGTTGTCACTTGAGTATCGGGATAACAAGATATGAGACAGTGTATGGCTGTAGGGGTTGTTCGCCAAATTGGATAAGAACAAGTGGGTGACAGATAGAATTATTTCGACCTTAGATAATAAGTCTCTGAGGATGTTTAGTTAAGGATGAGAGATTAAGAACACCTCGAAGCAGATAGACAACTATTAGAATTCACCCTTGGTGAATTAGTATGGTTGAAATATTTCTTGTCCTAAGAGAATAAGGACATAGCGAGCTTTTGGAAGAAGGTAAATTGAGTTTCTCTGGATTGAATATTTTAAGAGATTGGACAAGTGGGAGATAAGACCTGTAGGTTGATGTTATAACTTGAATTAACAGGCACCCACAATGTGTCTCAACTTTTGATGCTTTGGCAATACTATCCAGATCCAGCATAGGTGATAGGATATGAGATCCAACAGTTCAGCTCAGTGCAATATAAGTATATTGATAAGTTGATTCGGGCATTAAACAGGAAAGAGTAAGTATTGAGGTTTAAGACGATCTCCCTAATTAAAGTCTTTTGGTAGTAATACACTCCGGAAAAGGTCACAGAAGAATTTAAGAGTATGATACGATCGATGTACCCGGAGTTGTATATGGACTCATATGACTTGGTTCTAATTTGGAGGACCAAATTCCTTAAGTGGGGGAGAGTTGTAAGATCCGAATTTAATTAAAATACGAAAATTAAATAAGAAAAGATGAGGGATGTATGAAGGAAGGTCAGGTTAAATTGATTTTGAAACAAGAGCAGGGGTAAAATGGTAAAAATACCAAAACCCGGTGTTAGGACGATAAGAAAATTTTAATTAAAAATACGGATGTAAAATGTCTTAATCGATAATAAGGAAATTATAAATTTTGGGTCGATTGATCAAGATGCGGAAATTTTAAAAATACCAAAAAAATTATCGAAACAATATCTCGAAAAACGCGAAGAAATAATATCGAAATTTAGAGAAAAATATAATTAATAAATTAAATTTAAATTAAATAAATTAGAGTAGAATAAAATAATATAAGGTAGATATTTTGGGATTTTATGGAGTATTTTATTGAATAGTAAAATAATTAAAATAAATAATAATAATAATAAAAATAATAAAAAAAAGAACTGAAACAAAAAAAAAGGGAGGAGAGAGAAAACTCGGGAAAACCCGAGAAAGAAACCGAGAAGCAGCCCGAGGAACCTTCACCGCCGATTCTCGAACACCGGTGAACGACGGGCTTCGACGAAGCTACCAGGAGGAAGAGGGGAGTCCGGCGAGCACATGGGTACCGGTATCACGCCGCCAGGTGGCCGGAGCAGGCCGATCGAAGCCGAGGAAGACCGCCGGAGAAACAAGCAGATTCCCGGCGAACCGCCGCGTCTGGGTTGAAACGGAGGGCACCGACGCACTCAGGGGAAGAAGCCGGTTCTTTTGAGACCGGTCTCGGCCGGTGAGACCGCCGAAACCGTCGGTGAAGGCAATAGACAGTAAACGGTGCCGTTTGGCTGAAAGGAAAGGGAAGGAAAATGAGGGAAAAGGAAGGAAAAGGGGAAAGAAAAGAAAGGAAAAGGAAAGAAAAGAAAAGAAAAAGGGGAAAAAGGGAAAGAAATTACCGGGGACAACTCGAGGTTTGGGTAAGTTGACCGAGGGTCGAAATTGACCTACGGGTGAATTTCGGAAATTTAATTTAATATTATTTTAATGGAAAATAATCCGGATTTACCTAATTATGCAGCTTCACGACGGAGACCGAACGGGAGCCGAGTGAGCTCTGATCTTTGTACCCCGCATCTTATCGGGTAAGTACAATTTAATTTCGGTATTCAGAGTTCTTTAAATACCGAGCTTTAATTATTTTATGGAATTATGGATTAATTTCGCATAGAAGGAATAGTAATTCGAAGTTGTAATAAATTGTCGTAAATAGTATACGGGCTATCCAATGAATTTGGATCGAAGCTCGATAATTATTAGTAAGCTGCATGAGCCCAGTAAACCCGAAGAAGGGATTTAAACGGTATAAACGGGCTGAAAATGGGTCGAGGCCCATTAAAGTGCAATCGGGCCCAATAGGGATAAATGGGCCCAATGATTTAAATTAAGCCCAGAAAGTATTAAATACAATTAAGTTGTATGATATCTGACCTGAGGAATAATTATACGCAGTTTCGAAGGTTTGATTGGGAGTAGATCGGACTGCCCGACGTGACAACAGTGGAAAAGGAAAGGACAGACTCGACGAGAATCGAGGTAAGGGAATTTTGTAGGTGCATAGAGATAATTATGTGTATTTTGAGGGGATTTACAGGGCTTAGAAATTTATTAAAACATCTAGAAATAAGGTAATAATTTTTACGAAAATCGGGGCTTAGATAAATAAAGGAAAATGACTATTTTGCCCCCAGTTAGGAAAATTTCAAAAAGGGTAGTAATGCTATGAAATTGCATGAATTTCATGATTTTAATGTTTTATATGATTATATTGCTTTGATTTAAGCAAATATACACATAGGTGGGCTGTTGATTTCGTGAATTTTATGAAAGGGTACCGGTTTGTACCGGTTACTATTTTAAACGATGTTTTATTAAAAGTGAGCCACCTATCGTATTTACGTGACTAAAAGAGTGCTAGAGTCTTTCTCGCACTCAAGTTTACTGAATTATTTCTCATGAAAAGTCGTACTGGAGCATTGCTCGTACGAGAAATTTGTGTGTGCACAAAACCGTGCTGAAGCTTCGCTCGCACGAGATTTTAGATATCATGATATGCATAGCGTGGTGTTGGAGCTCCGTAAGCCTGTGACCTGGTGTGGGGCGGGCAGCAGGATGCTCACATAAACGCACTAGACGCGAGTTGACATGCATATAGTCGTGCGGAAGCCTCCTGTAGACTGTGTCACAGAGAGTTGAGATGCTCGCACATATACTTTGAGACATGGGTTGGTTATCGACATAGTATTGGGCTGGATAAGACCTACGGCAGGCACCCCCAGACTATGATATGGGTCCACGGAGTACGATGTACCGTGTATGTCACACAGAGTACGCTGTACCGTGCAGTCATGATGACTTTATGATGTTACTTGATATTCTGGCGGGTAGGACTTGACCCCACCTCCCGTTGCAGTTGTGATACCCCGCACACCGGGATCCGTGTGCCTGGGATCACAGGGACAAAGTATGGCCATAGTCCTCGATTTTTCATACAGTAACCTACATGCCTCACATGATATCATACGGTCTGGATAGACCAGGACAAACCCGATGGAGGGGTAGTCCCGATTTGTGTTTTTAAAAGAGATGTGATTTGATGAATCAAGGTATTCCCGAGAGATGGGTTTGACCTTGATGAAGTTGTTTTATAATGAAACAAATGAGTTTTAAATGTGATGAATTTATGATGAAACAAATAAGTTTCAAAGTGATGAGTTTTGTGATTAAACAAATGAGTTTTAAAGGGAAGAGTTTATGATGAAATAAATGAGTTTTAATGTGACGAGCATGAGATGTCATACATGATGATTTTCCATGTGTGCTTGATATGTCGATTTCATGATTTCTTGTATATGATATATACATACATGTGGCATTGTTTTAATCTTACCTCATGCTCCGAAAGTAAACGATTTTTACATCATGACATTATCAGCACGTAGATAGTATAGTTATCTACCTGCTTACATTATTGCCTTACTGAGCACGTTTCGTTCACCCTTTCATTTTCCACCCCACAGGGTATATTCAGTAGAAGAGAGCGATAATAGTCTCGCATCTCGATTATCCGCTGCTTCTTAGCAAGATCAGGTTTACACATTTGTATAATTTCGTATCTGAACATATAGATGCACAGTACTGTATATGGATTTAATATTGGGGATGCATTTAGTTCAAATAAATTGATATGTAAATGAAATATGAAAATGGAATGGTAAATAGGTGAGAGGTACTAACACCGAATCATAGCCCAACTGTTTAGTAGTGTAACTGTTCACGACGGGTAAGAAAATGAAAAAAGCGAAAAATTTGTAGGGATTTTTAAGTAATTTGGGTCGTGACAATAAGTATGAAAGTAGCTTTGGTGAGTTTTAGGGTATTGAGGTATGAACTGACCACTATAATTATTTTCACCATACCCAATAGCTCAAAATGTTTCTCAGTGTATATGGATACCTCAAAATAATGAGTGGGTTGTGTATTGATGCAAAATGGGAAGATAGTCGATTATGGATCCAGACAACTCAAGGATCATGAAAGAAACTATCCGACCCATGATTTAAAGTTGGCAGCGGTAGTGTTTGTACTGAGTATATGGCACTACTATGTACATGGTGAGAAATTTTGGGTATGCATTGATCATAAAAGCCCCGAGTATCTATTTTCACAGAAAGAGTAGAATATGAGATAACATAGAGGGTTAGAGCTTCTGAAGGATTATGATTGTGGAAATTATACCACCCGGGAAAGGCTAATGTAATGGCTAATGCCTTGAGCAGAAAGAGCCTTGGGATGGTATCATGGATGATGGTCAGAGAGCGTGAGCTGCTAGAGCAGTTGTGAGCCTCAGTAGTGATGTGATCCCTTCTGATGATGACAGTGATTGTGTGACAGCTAGCCTGAGATTAGAATCGGATTTGAGTGACCGAATTTGACAGGCTTAGCGTGATGATCAGCAGGATGTCGATAGTGTGGGTCAGATTCAAATGGGTATAGTGACAGAGTTCACAGTGAATAATGATGGATTACTAAGGTTCAATGACAATATAAGTGCTCCCCAAGACCACAGTTGATGAGATAGTGTTATTATCAAAAACTCACTCTTCGGGATATACAGTGCATCTGGGAAGTAATAAATTTATCAGAATCTCTGAAAAGGGTATTGGTGATCAGATATGAAAAGAGACATTGTAGAGATTGTGGCGAAGTGTCTCATATGTCAGTAGATTAAGGTAAAGCACTAGAAGTTTACAGGGTTATTGTAGCCTCTACCTATATCGATACGAAAATGAGAGTAAGTTACCATGGATATCGTGATGGGTTATAGAGGACCGCATGAATCACGAGGTTATTTGGGTTAAAATCGATAGATTGACTAAGTCTACCCACCTTCTGGTTATGAAATCCCCAGATACTCTAAGTATGTAGGTGGATTTACGTGTACGAAAAATGGTGAAACATTATGTAGCATCCCAAGGAGCATGATATCAAATAGGGATTTTCGCTTCACTTCTCACTTTTGGGAACATTTTTCAGGAAGCTATGGGAACCCGATTGAGTATTAGTGTAGCTTTCAGTCTTCAGACAGATGGTCAGTCAGAGGTGATTATACAGATGCTGGAGGATATGATGAGAGCATGTATCATTGATTTTATAATCTCCTGGGATGATCAGTTGTTACTAATTGAATTCTTCAATAGCGACAATTATCACTTGAGTATCGGGATAACATTATATGAGGCATTGTATGGCCGTAGGAGTTGTTCCCTGACTTGGATAGGAAGAAGTGGGTGACAGATAGAGAATTGCTCCAAAATTGGTATAATAAGTCTTTGAAGGTGTTCAGTTAATTATGAGTGATGGAGAATACCTCAAAGCAAATGAAAAAGTTATGCTGACAAGAGATGGAGACTGTTGAAGCTCAAAGAGAGTAGGTTGTATGTTGAAAAGTCGATTCGAGTATTACACAGAAGGAGAAAGTATTGAGGTTTAAGACGATCTCCCTAGTCAAAATCCTTTGGTAGTATTACACTCCGGAAAAAGTCACATGAGAATTAAAGAGTATGATGCGATAGACGTACCCGGAGTTGTTTATGGACCCATTTGACTTGGTTCTAATTTGGAGGACCAAATTTCTTAAATTTGGGAGATTATGTAAGACTCGATTTTTATCTTATTTCCTTATGATTCACATGATGTAAACATGGTTTTATGCAAATTGAATCATAAGAAGAGTTTTACGTGAATGAAAAATGCAAAATGAATGAATAAAAATTCCTGAATGAATTTAAAGATCAAGTGAAGGATTGAAATGGCCACAGATTAAATGAATGGGATTCAGACCATTCGAATTTGAGATAAGGATTTAAAACATGAAATGAGAAAGGGTTCGTGAAGGGAAGTTTTATTGGTTTGGTCCCGAACATGTTGAAGGGTAAATGTCACGACCCATTTCATTCTTTTTAACCGAAAATCACTATAAATTTTTTTCACATTTATTCATTTCCCCACTCGGTCGTGAACAAACTTACCACTACACTGCTGGGCTGTGAGTCAATAATAATCCACTCGCAATATCCATTCTCAGTTAATAAAAGTGATGTCATACATTTGAACGTCAATCATTCATTTATACAAAATATGATTACTGGCATCTACATCCCCCATAATTACAACTCAAAAGACTACTGTGCTTTTACAATTGTTTAGATACAAAAAGAATCTTCATGTGTATACCTCTTAGCGATGGATGACAACGGATATCCAAAATACAACGCCCCAATCCTCACTGGGCCGCTATGTACGCTCTATAGAGGGGGAAAGTAGAGAGGGATGAGCAACCACACGCTCAGTAAGGCAATAATGCAAGCATGGTAGATAACTACTTTATCTACATGCTGATAATATTATGCATAAATCATTTATAATAGGAGCATGAGGAATAAAACTATGCTATATGAGTATACATATATATATCATGTATCAAAATCATGTAACGTTGGCATATAAAACATGGTAAAATCATCATGTACAAATCATCTCATGCTCATCATTGTCAAATCTAAAAAAAAAGGGAAATTCAATTTGAAACATCCTTTTTTATTTATCTCATTCTCAATACATCAAAATCTCATTAAAATCAGTTCACAATCACAAACATCATTATCATTTCTCAATCAAAATCCCACAAGGCTCGACCCCTCCCTCGGGTCTATCCTGGACAGTCACAATCACACTTATATATCAAAACATGTGGTACTATGTAAATCAAGTGAGACAGATCACTATATCTCGACTGACTATGTTGGCCAACTATGTCACAATTATCCCAGACCACACAGATCCCAGTGTGCAGGGTATCATGCTGTAACGAAGGTGGGTTAGTTCTCCGCCAGACTTTTCTCATCAGTATCTCAACCACGCGGTACATCGTACTCCATGTGATATACGCGATACATCGTTCTCCGTAAATCCATAACATGGTTGGGGGTGCCTGCAGTAGGTCTTATCTACCCCATACCGAATGAAACCTCTATATTGTCTCGAGTGCACGTGGGAGTACTCTTAATACCATGTCCTAGCCCCTCATGTCCTTACTCGCCCCTGTTGGGTTCCCTGATTCAGGTCCTAGCCCCTCACCCTCACCCCACTCAAGAGGTTTGTTAGGCCTGTTGGGTTCCCTGAATGGATTAGTGCCAGGTCCTAGCCCCTCACCCTCACCCCACTCAAGAGGTCTGTTAAGCCTATTGGGTTCCCTGAACACCAATCCGTATTACCCTTACCACGGCATCCTACATACCACAGTGTGAAAAACCTGCGCGAGCTACGCTCTAGCACGAATTCATGCATCATAAACAAATTACCTCGTACGAGCAATGCTCTAGTACGACATTTATGCACAAAACATGAAGAAAACCACGTACGAACATAACTCCCGTACGGTTATATGCATAAGAAACCACTCGAAATCCACGTACGAGCAAAAGCTCCAGTACGGTTTATAAAACATCACCACAGTTCAAATCAAAGTGCGAGCTAAGCTCCAGCACGTTTCAGACATGTAAAAACATCAATATCCAGTGCGAGCTAGGCTCCAGCACGGTTTAATTCTCATAAACATGATAGGTGGCTCATAAACATTCAAAACCCAATCTCAAAACACATTTAGCACCTCCTATGTGCTATCACACAACATCATTCAAACACTAGTCAGCCTATCCATCAATTTGCTTAAAACAAAGCAATATGTTTTGTGAAAACATTCAAAACAATAGATTTATGCAATTATTAGCCTTACTATCCCATTTCTTTATAATACCATTTCAACAACCAAATCTCATACAAATACTCATAATTACTTTCATACATCGTTAAACACATTTCTATAAACTCATGCACATTTCCAAAGCCCTATACAGCCACAAAATACGAGCAGCTACCTCTATATACTTACAAAATTCCCTTACTTGGAATCGCGTCGCTTGATTCCACCTCCCTAAAACTGCTTACTCGTACGATTCGATTCGTCTCCAACGAGCTCTCCGAAACTGCACATAAACGTATTTCACAGCATTTTAGCCCATTATAATCTGACTCTGGCGTTTACTATAGTCGATTCGATCTATAGTCTTTATTAACACTTATGAGGCCTCGTCTTTATTACTCTACTCACAACTCGAGTCTATGGATCCTTTTTGGCCTATCAACTCATTCCAAATAGATATTAGATCGGTACTAAGCTCACAATGTTCCTATTTCATCAATTTTCCTCACTATGGCATTTATCAAATATGTTACATACTCATTTCCATAAATTCACTCAATCCACAATGTAGCTTCATTTACCCACTTCAAATCATCCACATTATTCCATTAAAAACTTAACATATCCTATAAATCATCAATTCATCCAAATTACATTTTCTCACACTAGATTCATTCCATTTTCTAGGTCACATTAGTTCCAATACTACCCTAGATGGTTTCAACTAACAATACTCATGCAAATCAACTCTAATATCAATAAACAAACCAATATGCTTGAGTTGGAGCATTAGAAACTTACCAATCTAGTTCCTCTTCTTGCTCCAAAGGGGAAATGCTCCTTGCTCCTTCAATCCAACAAGTGAGGTTTTGATTTCAAACTATGTTGTTCTCTTCTTTAAGATGAACAACTTTATATCTAATGGCTTCCCCTCAAATATTACTGAAAATTAGCTTATTTTAAAGAGATAAAATAAGGTTTTGAAGGTTAAAATGGAAAGAATGGTTCTATCTTGGAAAAATACAGATTTCACTGGTCCTTTTATAGAAATAGCTTGATTAGATCGATCTACACTAGGAAGAGATCGATCTGGTCCCCTTAAATCCCTCTTTTTCACGACATTTTAAGCATGAGATCGATCTATCAAACCTTGAGATCGATCTGCTCCAACCAGAGAGCTAAGAAGATCGATCTGTATGCTTGAGGATCGATCTTTTCATTACAGAATGTTTAGGAGATCGATCTGGCCCCATTGGAGATCGATCTTCTCTATTCCATTGCTCAAATAAGAGCATTCTGGCTCTTCGAGATCAATCTCTTATCCTATGAGATCGATCTGGTCTTCATATTTTTCAGATTTCTACAGTTTTTCTGCAGCAACACACACCCAAACATCCTTAATTTGCTGTCATGATCATTTTCTCATCCAACCACCTTTAAGACTTGAAGATGACATCCATTCATACTTTATACACATTAGAACTTGTGTGTATTCATGGTATAGCCAAAGGTATACCATACCAAGCTAAATGGAAGTACAACTTCATTCCATTTTACCACACTACTCATTTTGAGTTCCAATCACATTCATCACTTATAAAAGTCCATTTCTCTATATTCATATAAAATGAAACTTATGTGTACATTACAAACTCATGTTACAAGTATGTACATCGAATCCATGGACTTACATCATTTATGCTTTACATTGTGAATACATCACCATACTCATATTTTCATAAAGTTTACATCCAAAAATACGGGTCTTACAGTAAAACGATTAAAAGACCCAAAATTCGATGTCAATTCGGTAAGAAATTGACACTGTAAACATGGATTCAGGGAATCTTGATCAATAAAGGAGAAATAATTAAATTTCGAGTCCAATTGATCAAGATATAAATTTATTGGAATTAATCGAAATTTTTATCTCAGAAAATTAACCTGAAATTATTTGAAAAATACACCGAAAAGATGAAATAAGACAGATAAATTCATTTAATTGATTAAATGAATAAAATATTATTTTTGAGATATTTTGGGTTTATTAATGTATTTTAATTGATTAAAATACTAATAAATTAAAAAAATTGAAATTGGAAATCGCGAAAAACGCGAAAAGGAAAGTCTGAAGACGAAACCGAGGGAATCAGTTTCCCTCACCGGACAACCACCGACGACTTGGACGGCCAAGGAACGACCGATGAGGGGCGACGATCATCATGGGAGCCTCCAGGAGTCGCGATGGGCATGGACGGCGCTGAAAAAAGAAGATTGGCGAAGGAACTTATCGAGGGGAGAAGAGGAAGATTCTGACCGTTCCACCGTCGATCAGCCCAATCCAGGGCCAGTCGAAGCTTCCTTTGCCCGAGACAAGCCAAACGGCGGCAACAACGCACTGATAAATGGTCGAAATCGACAGATCAGAGAGAGAAGAGACCGAAAGGGGAGAAGAGGAATCGGACAACGACGGCGTTAATTCGCCCCCAGCCAAGCCAACCGAAGCCTCTCTAGGTCGTGGCACGCCAATTGGTGGCAGAAACGCCCCAGGAACTTGCTGGAGACGTCGTGAACAGCGAAGTGAGGGTTGAACTGGTACGATCGATTCAGTGAAAGGTTTGTGCTGAACCAGACCGGACCGGTTCTGCCAAAAAGGAAAGAAAGGAAAAAAAGAAAAAGAGAAAAAAATGAAAAAAATTTTGACGATGCAGTCGAGCTACGAGAAACCCGATAAGTGGTCAAATGGACCGATTTAATATTCGAAATAATTATTTAAATATATATTTGACCCAAAAATATAAAAATGTGTAGCTCGATAATTGGCGACAAACGAGAGTTCGAGTCAGCCTTGATTTGCGTACTATCATGGAATCTCTGGTAAGTAACCCTTATTTACGACAATTTGCATAGTTATGTATGTTAGAAATTTACCGCATAAATTACGGATTTAATTCCGCATAAAATGAATTATATTTTGAAATTGGAGATAAATTGTCGTAAATAATTAATTGAGCTATCCGAGAGTTTAGAACGAGGCCCAATAAATACCGATGGGCCCAATGAGCCCAATAGGCCTTGATAATGTGAATAGTAAGTGAAAAATGGGCTTAAGGTCGATTAAGGCCTGTTAAGGTGCAATCGGGCCCAAAATTGTAAACGAGCCCAATACTTTGAATTAAGCTTAGAAATTATAAAATACAGTTAATTGAATGATTTTTGACCCGATAAATAATTATACGCAGCTCCAGAGATTTGATTAGGAGCAAATCGGACTGCGTGACGAGACATCAGTGAAAAAGTTAGACTGTACAAAAAATGAGGTAAGGGAATTTTGCGAGTAGCTAGAGGTAGCTACGCATATTTTTAATAGCTTTTGTATACACTGAAAATGTATTAAGGTCCTAGAAATGGATTAAAAAGTTTAAAGACTCGAGATAGGTAAAAGACTATTTTACCCCTATTGAGGGAAATTTACCTAAGGATGGTGAAAGCATGACATGCATGAAATGTATGATTGGAGGAATTTTCGTGACTTTTTAGCAAAGTAAATTGGTAGATTGGCCGGTATTTGCATAAATTTCACAAGATAACACTACGTAAGTGTTATTTAGATTTAAATGAAATTTCTTGGGAAAAATGGCCAACTATCAAGTTTATATGAAAACAGATGGTGTTGGAGCCTTGCTCGCACTATATCTGAGTTTGTGAGTGTGCATAATGGTGCTGGAGTGGTTGCTCGCACCGATTTGTGTGACATGATATGCATAAAAAGGTGTTGGAGCGATTACTCGCACTAGTTTTAATGATTTGACATATATGAGAGGTGCTAGAGCTTAGCTCGCACGAGTTTTGAACTGTGTGACGCATGCATTAGTGCCAAAGTAGGGTTTGCACTAGAATTTTGCATGCATGGGTGCTGGAGCCTAGCTCGCACCAGATTTTCATATGATTTTTGTGACAGGGTGTTGGAGTCTAACTCGCACCAGATTTTCACTTGATTTTTATGACATAATGCTGGAGCCTAGCTCGCACTAGTTTTACATGATTTTGACAAAATACTGGAGCTTAGCTCGCACTAGATCTTATGAGATTTTATGAAACACGTGCTGGAGCTTGGCTCGCACAAGATTTTCCTTGATTTTATGAGAGTGCTGGAGCATCACTCGCACTGATTTTATGAGACATACGATGAGCCGTGCTTGGAGCGTCGGGTAGACTGTGTGTCACGCCGATTAAATATACTCGCACTGGCGTTTTGAGACAGGCACGATTATTGATATGAGATGTGGGTCCACGGAGCACGTTGTACCGTGCATATCGCATGGCGTACATTGTACCGTGCTATATTATATTTGTATGGCATCTTCAGATGCGAGTGATAGGGCAAGACCGACAGGACGGACTGACCCACCTCCCGGGGCGATTCCCGATAGTGGTGACACCTCGTACATAGGATGTCACGACCCAAATTACCTAAAAATCAGAGTAAATTTTTTTTTTTGCTTTTTCATTTATTATTTAATTCTTATCTTTCTCTCATCGTGACCATCCAACAAACAGTTGGGCTGTGATTCGGTGTTAGTCACCTCACACTATTACCATTTCCATTTCCATATTCACATTCATATATCAAGTTTACTGTTCTTTGAATTTAAATAAATACATACTCAATGGTATTTATAACTCTACATCCCCGACATCATATCCGTTTACAGTACTGTGCATTACATATTTAGATACAAAACTATACAAATGTGTATACCTGTCTCTCGATGGGAAGCAGCGGATACCAAGCATGCAAGTCCTCAGCCGCTCAATAACTATTACGAGTGCTCTGAAAGGATGGGAAAATAAGGGGGTGAGCAAACCACACGCTCAGTAAGACAATTATGCAAGTAAGTAGATAGCTCCACTATCTACATGCTCATAATGCCATACCCTTAAATCCATTTCTTTTCATTAAAATCATCAAGCACAAAGTCATGCAAACGTCAATGACTTAGTTTATAAAACTGTTCGTGCATATATAAATCATACTACTTATGCATCAAGGCATTTTATGTGACATCATTAAATCATAATAAGCATGAATTTAATCAATCTCATGCAGTCTTTCATGTCATGTAAGACAAATCATGGATTTCAAATGAAAGCATGGAAAACATCATCATGTTACTGCATTTAAATCAATTCATTAAAACTGCAGTAAAACTAACCCTTCTGGGTCAATCATCCAATAAAACAATTCATTTAAAATTCATTATAAAACTTCGGTTATAAAACCACCATTATTTCAGGGTCACAAATCATAAAATCATTTAATCATAAAATCGTCAAATCGGGGGCCTGACCCCTCCTTCGGGTTTACCCTGGTCTAACAGACCACAAGTTATATCATGTGAGACAATCAGGTAATTGTCAGTAACATCGAGGACTATGGCCATATCCTAGTGATCCCTGGCAACACGGTACCTAGTGTGCGGGGTATCATACCTGTGAGACCCCGTATATGTATAGCTGTATATAGGAACATGGGAATGTAAATAAAATCATAAGTGTAATGATACATTTGTAATGTGAAGTATATACCATGTAAGTTCATAAGACTATGTACGCACTTGTAATAAGAATCGTGATTATACGTACAAATTGTGTTATAAATGAGTAGGAAGAAATGAACTTAAACACGAGAAGAATGTGATTGAAATGGTATATGAGTAGTGTAGTAAAATGGAAGGAAAGATTTTTATAAGTTGTACACTTCCATTCGGGAAATATCGTAAAAATTTGGTTGTACAAAGATTTCCCACAAGTTTTAATATATACTAAGTGTGATTGGATGACATTTTCAAGTCTTAAGGAGCGATGAATGAGGAAAGGACTATAGAGGTAAATTGAGGAAGTTTTGAAGGGAGTTGTTGCAGAAAAACTGCAAAAAATTTGGAAATATGGAGGCCAGATCGATCTCATAGGATGAGAGATCGATCTGGGAGAGCCAGAATGCTCTTATGTGAGTAATGAAAGGAAACAGATCGATCTCCAAAGGGATCAGATCGATCTCCTTAGCTCTCAGGTTGGAAGCAGATCGATCTCCCCTAAGACCAGATCGATCTCCTTAAGCTTCTGTTCGACAGCAGATCGATCTCCAGTCTCGACAGATCGATCTCCTGCCTTTAAAATGTCTTAGAAAAGAGGAAATTTTAGAGGACCAGATCGATCTCCACCCAAGGAAGATCGATCTCATCAAGTCAAAACTATAAATGGGAGCAGTTGGATCTGCAGATTTTCGGGATAACCATTTTCTTTCACTTCAACTCAAAGAAAACTAGCTTTTTCACTCCCAAATCTAGCCATTTTCAGTAAGATTTGAGGAAAAGCTATTAGAGACAAAGTTGTTCACATCAAAGAGAAGAATATCATAGTTGGGAGGCATTTTCTCCATTTGTTGGATTTAAGCAACAAGGTGTATTTCCATTGGAGCAATGAGGAAATCAAGCTAGGTGAGTTTCTAATGCAAATACCCAAGTACATTTGTTTGGATAATGATATGGGAAATGATTAGTATGCATAGATATGATAGAAACTACCTAGAAAGTAAAGAACTCACCATAACCTAGAAATGGTCTAGTGTGAGAAAGTGGAATGTAGAAGTGTTAATGATGAATGAGATATCTTGAGAGGATGATTATGTTGTGGGCATGGTTTGGGCATGTTGATATTGGGATAAAATTGTGAGAGTTACCACAAGGGGTAAAATGTATATTTAAGGCATTGGATAAATGCTTAGTTGAACAAGAGTTAGAAACGTTAACTCGAGTGTTTGATGGATGAATTTCAGTTTTGGATGATACGCCGGAGCAAGTCGAGAGGAGAACGCGAGAAGCATAAAGGCGGATAGTTACACACAAGTAAAGTGAGGTAAGGGACTGTGTGTTAGCTATAGAGATGTTCGTGCGTATTTTACAGCAATTTCGTAGATATATTGCTAGAACTAGTACGATATTATAATTCTATGAAATGATATGGAAGGATGAAAAGTACTATGATGTATATATGTATTGAGAAATGGGATAGGGTAAGGAAATAGCATGATATGCATGTTTTCAATGTTTTTCTCTAATTTACATTGATCTTGATGATTGAGAAATGTTGATGATAGGTTGGCTAATTTTACATGTTTTAGCATGAAGAGGCATGCTGTATGAATAAACATGTTTTGAGTTTTAAAAAGAGAAAATAGCCATCTATCAGTTTTGAGATGAGATTTGGTGTTGAAGCGCTAGCTCACACCCGTTTTAATGCCTTGATGTACCGTGCGGGAGTTTTAACTTGCGCGAGGGTTTTGAGAAAGTGCGGGAACTTTGCTCGCACCTGTTTTGTTGAGTTGAAGTAAACTTGGGGGTCTGGGACCCAAGGGGATACCAGCCGACGGCCATTTGAACGGGCTGGGCCTTAACGATAGATCGTACCGTGCTGGAGCTTTACGTTGACTGTGTGTCACGCTGCTTGCTCGCCTGGTATATGAGACATGGTTTAGGATGAAAAGTCCATCGAAGTTGGAGTATGGACTTGGGTCCACGGTCGTACGTAGAACAGTGTAGTTATCCGTTGGTATACTATGTACTGTGCTGGGTGCACGTGAGTACGAGTATCGCGTAGATGACACACGACGTATCTTCACCGTGAGTATACGAGGAGATGAGGTGGATTGAGATGAGCCGGAGGGCAGACTAACCCATTCCCCTTCAGGCGAAGTGATGCCCTGTGCACACCTGATCAGTGAGGCCTGGGATTACTGATATGGCCATATGTCGTGGATATTTGATTGCCGAAAATTCCATGCCTGTCTCAGAGATTCGAGAAACAGAGATAATCTTAGAAAAGAAAGGGATTTGCAGAAAAAGTGAATTAAGAAAAGAAAGAGATTTTGTGTTTTGATAAATCTCTAATTTCCCATTCGTGCCGTGAGGGCCTATTTATGAGCATGTTTTAAATGGAAGTTTGATATTTGATTTACACGAAAATGCTATTGAGAAATATATGTTTAAATGCATTTTTCGTATTATATTTCCATTTATAACAAAAAACATGGTTTTGGTTTATGCATGCATGGGCTATGTAGGTAGTACGATATCTACCTGCTAGCTTACATTTCCTTACTGAGCTGTGGTTTGCTCATCCTACTATTTTCCCCCTCCAGGTACTGAGAAGTAAGAGAGCGGTGGTCTCTAGGTCTTTTGTGTTGAACAGCTCCCACAATTCCATAAAGGTATAAGATTTGTCTACAAGAGTATTTTGTATCTAATTTATCGTATCGCACAGTTATATCTTGGAATTGTAAACAGTATTATGAGGATGATATGTAAGCACATGGTATTTATACAATTGATTTTGTATATCTACACACACACCTGGGAGTGTGAATTAAGATTTAAATCTTCCGCTGTAAATGAATGAAATTTTAGTAATTACATCTTCTCGCAGCCCAACCGTAGTAGAGAATGTATGGATAGAAGGGTTTCCAGAAGTTGGGTGTGACAGGTTTGGTATCAGAGCATGGTTGGTCTGATGTGAGTTGATGTTTAGGACTAAGAAAACATACATCCCCAAGTTACTGTGCGATATTTAGATACAAATGTGTGTACGGAGCTGGTAGTGAATTAAATGTTTGTTATAACACAGGAAAGTTATCAGGCTAGTAAGTTATGCCTGAGAGACACCGCAAGAGGGGAGAGAGCTCGAGAGCTCTAGGGCGAAAAGACAGGACTGAGAGGCACAGTAGATCATCCTCTAGTCATGAGCCCCAGGAACAGATAGAGGCTTCTGATCCTCGAATAACTCGATTGGAGGAAGACATGCGCACGATGATGACCATGATGGGTCAGATCATGGCTAGATTTGAGGGTGCACCTGGTACAGCGGGACTGGCTGCACCGAATCCCCCAGCAACTGCACCTGAACCTGAGAATGTTGCACCTGCGTAAGCTGAACCGGTTAGGCCACGGGAACCTCATATTCGACCCGTACCTCCTCCAGTTGCCCCACAGCAGTATGATGATGATTTGAGGTATGGATATGACTGTGATATGGAGAGATTAAGGCATTTTATGGACTTTAAGCCTCCTTCGTTTAGCGGGGTAAAGGATCCAGCAGTGGCTGAGGACTAGATCAGTCAGATGGAGAAGTTATTCTACTTCTGTAGATGTTCAGCTACGGAGAGAGTAGCGCTTGCGGCCTTTGTATTGAGAGGCGAAGCAGAGCACTGGTGGAAGTCTACCAGGCCGATGTTGAGAGCTCAAGGTATGACTATCACGTGGGATATGTTCTTGGGTGTTTTCAGAGAGCAATACATCCCAGATACTGCTCGACGGAGACTACAGATGGAATTTCTGAATCTGACTCAAAGGAATCGAACAGTTGATGAGTACGAGTCACAATTCACTTCACTGGGTCGATATGATTCGGACTCGATCAGGAGTGAAGCTATCAGAGTCCGTAGATTTGTAGATGGACTGAGGCCTTCAATCCAAGCGAAGTTGGCCCCATTTGATGTCGTTACATATAGAGAGGCTGTGCGACGGGCCCAGTTATGTGAGCAAGATTATGACTTGCAGACTTCTGAGTTTAGTTGGGGTAAAGACAAGGGTCCGAGGAAGCTGGGAGATGGCAAGAGTGCCAAATTTGGTCAAAAATTCATGAGTAAGCGTCGGAGAGAGATAGATGAGTTCCAGAAAAAGGTTGCTAGACCTTTTATGCCTCCGACTCAGACACCAGCCAGGGGTATAGTGATTGGTGGACCCCGACCGACTACAGATCAGTGTAGACTATGCGGTCGATACCATGGTGGTAGGCCATGTCATCTTCAGGGTACTCGATGCTTCAGATGTGGTAAATTTGGACATTATGCCAGAGAGTGCCTGGAGATAGTTGAGGCAATTCCACATAGGGGTAAAGAGCCAGAGAGGGTTCCTACAGTTGCACCTCCTGCAAGAAAGAAAGCCTCGGCTGAAGAAAAAGGAAAATAAGTTGTGGGTCAATGCAGGGTGTATGCGATAGACTAGGCATCGGTTGATACCTCTTCTGAAGTGATAAAAGGTACAATCTTGATTTTCAATCTGGAGGTTATAGCTTTGTTTGATTTTGGTGCTACGCATTCCTTCATATCACCTGCATGTGCATCTAAGTTAAAAGGTTTTGTAGAACCCACATACTTGAGTAGGACTTTACTAATAAGTACTCCGATGAGAGTTAGCCAATTAGTTGAGCAAGTGTATAAAGATTGTAAAGTGAGGGTAGGAGATAAGTGCATGACAGCCAACTTGATTTTGTTGAATATGTATGACATTGATGTAACTTTGGGAATGGATTGGTTAGCCACCAATCATGCTGTCATAGACTGTCGTTCTAAGTCCATTAAGTTTTCTCTACCTGAAGAATGTGTTGTAAGATTTTAAGAGAGGAAATGAAATCTTAAATTTTGTGTTAAGTAAAGTACTTTGGTATAAATGACTGGAGTGTTGTTTTGAAGGTTTTGTTGCTTATGTGGTGGATTTGAACAAAGTACATCCGGATATGGAGGACATCCCAGTGGTCAGAGAATTTCCTGATGTCTTTCCAGACGATCTACCAGGATTGCCACCTGATAGAGAAACGAAATTCGGTATAGACTTAACGCCTGGAACCGAACTAATATCCAAGTCACCATATAGGATGGCTCCAGTTGAGTTAGAGGAATTAAGGAAACAGCTGCAAGAGTTGTTAGAGAAGGGGTTCATAAGACCGAGCGTCTCACCATGGGGAGCCCCGGTATTATTTGTGAAGAAGAGAGATGGGAGCCTCAGGTTGTGCATCGACTATCGGATGTTGAATAAGGCTACCATCAAGAATAAGTACCCCTTGCCACGCATTGACGATTTATTGGATCAGCTTCGGGGAGCATAGATCTTTTCCAAGATAGATTTGAGGTCTGGGTATCATCAATTGAAGATTCGAAAGGAGGATGTGCCCAAGACAGCATTTCGTACCCGCTATGGCCATTACGAATTCTTAGTGATGCCTTTTGCGTTGACCAATGCGCCGGCAGCTTTTATGGCTCTAATGAATGAAGTATTCAAGCTATACCTGGACCAGTTCGTAATTGTGTTCATTGATGATATATTGGTGTATTCAAGGTCCAGAGAAGAGCATGAGCAGCACTTAAGGATTATTTTGCAGACCCTCCGAGAGAGAAGGTTATATGCCAAACTTAACAAATGTGACTTTCGGCTAGAACAGATTTCTTTTCTAGGCTATGTTATATCGAAGGATGGGGTGTCAGTAGATCCGTCCAAGATTAAGGCCGTTGTTCAGTGGGAACAACCTAGGACAGTCACAAAGATCAGAAGCTTTCTGGGTTTGGCTGGTTACTATAGGAGATTTGTAGAGGGTTTCTCTAGATTAGCTGCTCCATTGACACGTCTTACGAGAAAGAGTGTGGAGTTTTCATGGGATGAAGCTTATGAGAGAAGTTTTCAGGAACTTAAGCGCAGATTAACCACCGCGCCAGTTCTTATCATCCCTAACAGTTTAGAGAATTACTCGGTGTATACAGATGCTTCGCATCAAGGACTAGGCTGTGTTTTGATGCAAGATGGAAGGGTAGTAGCTTATGGGTTTAGACAACTGAAAGATCATGAGAAGAACTACCCCACTCACGATTTGGAGTTAGCGGCCGTAGTGTTTGCGTTGAAGATATGGCGCTACTACTTATATGGTGAGAGATTTCAGATCCTTACGGATCATAAGAGTCTGAAATATCTATTCTCACAGAAGGAGTTAAACATGAGATAGAGGAGGTGGTTGAAACTCCTCAAGGACTATGATTGTGAGATCTTATACCACCCGGGGAAGGCAAATGTGGTTGCCGATGCATTGAGTCGGAAGAGTCTCAGGTTGGTATCACATATGATGGTTAGAGAGCATGAGTTGTTGGAACAATTCACAAACCTTAGTCTGGATATGACCCTACCTAAGATTGACAACTATGGGATTATTACTAGCTGGAGATTAGAACCGGATTTGATTGAGAAAATTCGACAAGCTCAGCAAATTGATCAATGGTGTATTGACATGATTAGCCAAATCCGAAAAGGGAAGGGTGCCGATTTTATATTGAGTTCAGATGGAATACTAAGGTTTGGAGATAGAATATGTGTTCCTAAGGATTTAGAGCTGAGGAAGCTGATCTTATCAGAGGCTCACTCGTCAAGATATACGATACACCTGGGGAGTAGTAAGATGTATCAAAATCTCCGAAAGGCATATTGGTGGTCTGGGATGAAGAGAAACATAGCTGAGTATGTCACTAGATGTCTCATTTGTCAGCAAGTAAAAGTCGAACATCAGAAACCAGGAGGATTATTACAACCTCTACCAATACCAACATGGAAGTGGGAGCATGTCACCATGAATTTTGTGATGGGGTTACCGAGAACCCGTAAGAACCATGATGCGATATAGGTGATAGTAGATCGGTTAACGAAATCGGCATATTTCTTAGCCATGAGATCTACAGATACATTGAGTGCACTGGCGAACCTGTATGTGCGGGAAATAGTGAGATTGCATGGAGTCCCAGTGAGTGTTGTTTCTGATCGGGATGCCCGCTTCACTTCCCACTTTTGGGGACATTTTCAAGAAGCGATGGGGATAAAATTGAGTTTTAGCACCGCTTTTCATCCTCAAACAGATGGTCAGTCAGAGAGGACTATACAGACCCTGGAGGATATGTTGAGAGCGTGTGTGCTAGATTTTAGAGGCTCATGGGACGATCACTTACCATTGATTGAGTTCGCCTACAATAACAGTTATCACTTAAGTATTGGTATGGCCCCTTATGAGGCACTATACGGTCGTAGATGCCGATCGCCCATTGGTTGGGAAGAAGTTAGTGACAGACAGTTGCTCGCTCCCGATTTGGTTAAGCAAGCCTCCGAGGATGTTCAGATAATATGCGAGAGGCTGCGAACAGCTCAAAGTCGACAAAAGAGCTACGCTGACAGGAGACGGAGACCACTTGAGTTTGATGTTGGCGAGTCTGTATTTTTGAAAGTATCTCCTTCTAAGGGAATAACGAGATTTGGGAAGAAAGGAAAATTAAGTCCTCGTTACATTGGTCCCTTCGAGATTTTGGATAGAGTGGGAGATGGAGCATATAGGCTAGCCTTGCCACCTGAGCTAGCAGAAGTCCACAATGTCTTCCACGTTTCTATGCTTTGGAAGTACTACCCAGATCCGACACATGTAATTAGCTATGAGTCGTTGGAGCTCAAGGAGGACATGTCGTATGTCGAGAGACCGATCAGGATGTTGGACAGAAAAGAGAAGGTGTTGCGGAACAAGACGATTTCATTGGTTAAGGTTTTGTGGCAACATCACACTGTGGAAGAGGCCACATGGGAACTGAAAAGTTTGATGCGGGAAAAGTATCCCGAGTTATTCACAAATTGAATTGGTTCTAATTTGGAGGACCAAATTCTCTAAGTGGGGGAGAATGTGAGACCCCGTATATGTATAGCTGTATATAGGAACATGGGAATGTAAATAAAATCATAAGTGTAATGATACATTTGTAATGTGAAGTATATACCGTGTAAGTTCATAAGACTATGTACGCACTTGTAATAAGAATCGTGATTATTCGTACAAATTGCGTTATAAATGAGTAGGAAGAAATGAACTTAAACACGAGAAGAATGTGATTGAAATGGTATATGAGTAGTGTAGTAAAATGGAAGGAAAGATTTTTATAAGTTGTACACTTCCATTTGGGAAATATCGTGAAAATTTGGTTGTACAAAGATTTCCCACAAGTTTTAATATATACTAAGTGTGATTGGATGACATTTTCAAGTCTCAAGGAGCGATGAATGAGGAAAGGACTATGGAGGTAAATTGAGGAAGTTTTAAAGGGAGTTGTTGCAGAAAAACTGCAGAAAATCTAGAAATATGGAGGCCATATCGATCTCATAGGATGAGAGATCGATCTGGGAGAGCCAGAATGCTCTTATGTGAGTAATGGAAGGAAACAGATCGATCTCCAAAGGGATCAGATCGATCTCCTTAGCTCTCGGGTTGGAAGCAGATCGATCTCCCCTAAGACCAGATCGATCTCCTTAAGCTTCTGTTTGACAGCAGATCGATCTCCAGTCTCGACAGATCGATCTCCTGCCTTTAAAATGTCTTAGAAAAGAGGGAATTTTAGAGGACCAGATCGATCTCCACCCAAGGAAGATCGATCTCATCAAGTCAAAACTATAAATAGGAGCAGTTGGATCTGTAGATTTTTGGGATAACCATTTCCTTTCACTTCAACTCAAAGAAAACTAGCTTTCTCACTCCCAAATCTAGCCATTTTTAGTAAGATTTGAGGAAAAGCTATTAGAGACAAAGTTGTTCACATCAAAGAGAAGAACAACATAGTTGGGAGGCATTTTCTCCATTTGTTGGATTTAAGCAACAAGGTGTATTTCCATTGGAGCAATAAGGAAATCAAGCTAGGTGAGTTTCTAATGCAAATATCCAAGTACATTTGTTTGGATATTGATATGGGAAATGATTAGTATGCATAGATATGATAGAAACTACCTAGAAAGTAAAGAACCCACCATAACCTAGAAATGGTCTAGTGTGAGAAAGTGGAATGTAGAAGTGTTAATGATGAATGAGATATCTTGAGAGGATGATTATGTTATGAGCATGGTTTGGGCATGTTGATATTGGGATAAAATTGTTAGAGTTACCACAAGGGGTAAAATGTATATTTAAGGCATTGGATAAATGATTAGTTGAACAAGAGTTAGAAACGTTAACTCGAGTGTTTGATGGATGAATTTCAGTTTCGGATGATACGCCGGAGCAAGTCGAGAGGAGAACGCGAGAAGCATAAAGGCGGATAGTTGCACACAAGTAAAGTGAGGTAAGGGACTATGTGTTAGCTATAGAGATGTTCGTGCGTATTTTACAGCAATTTCGTAGAGATATTGCTAGAACTAGTACGATATTATAATTCTATGAAATGATATGGAAGGATGAAAAGTACTATGATGTATATATGTATTGAGAAATGGGATAGGGTAAGGAAATAGCATGATATGCATGTTTTCAATGTTTTTCTCTAATTTACATTGATCTTGATGATTGAGAAATGTTGATGATAGGTTGGCTAATTTTACATGTTTTAGCATGAAGAGGCATGCTGTATGAATAAACATGTTTTGAGTTTTAAAAAGAGAAAATAGCCATCTATCAGTTTTGAGATGAGATTTGGTGTTGAAGCGCTAGCTCACACCCGTTTTAATGCCTTGATGTACCGTGCGGGAGTTTTAACTCGCGCGAGGGTTTTGAGAAAGTGCGGGAACTTTGCTCGCACCTGTTTTATTGAGTTGAGGTAAACCTGGGGGTCTGGGACCCAAGGGGATACCAGCCGACGGCCATTTGAACGGGCTGGGCCTTAACGATAGATCGTACCGCGCTGGAGCTTTGCGTTGACTGTGTGTCACGCTGCTTGCTCGCCTGGTATATGAGACATGGTTTAGGATGAAAAGTCCATCGGAGTTGGAGTATGGACTTGGGTCCACGGTCGTACGTAGAACAGTGTAGTTATCCGTTGGTATACTATGTACCGTGCTGGGTGCACGTGAGTATGAATATCGCGTAGATGACACACGACGTATCTTCACTGTGAGTATACGAGAAGATGAGGTGGATTGAGATGAGCCGGAGGGCAGGACTGACCCATTCCCCTTCAGGCGAAGTGATGCCCTGTACACACCTGATCAGTGAGGCCTGGGATCACTGACTATGGCCATATGTCGTGGATATTTGATTGCCGAAAATTTCATGCCTGTCTCAGAGATTCGAGAAACAGAGATAATCTCATAAAAGAAAGGGATTTGCAGAAAAAGTGAATTAAGAAAAGAAAGAGATTTTGTGTTTTGATAAATCTCTAATTTCCCATTCGTGCCGTGAGGGCACTATTTATGAGCATGTTTTAAATGGAAGTTTGATATTTGATTTACACGAAAATGCTATTGAGAAATATATGTTTAAATGCATTTTTCGTATGATATTTCCATTTATAACAAAAAACATGGTTTTAGTTTATGCATGCATGGGCTATATAGGTAGTACGATATCTACCTGCTAGCATACATTTCCTTTCTGAGCTGTGGTTTGCTCATCCCACTATTTTCCCCCTCCAGGTACTGAGAAGTAAGAGAGCGGTGGTCTCTAGGTTTTTTGTGTTGAATAGCTCCCACAATTCCATAAAGGTATAAGATTTGTCTACAATAGTATTTTGTATCTAATTTATCGTATCGCACAGTTATATCTTGGAATTGTAAACAGTATTATGGGGATGATATGTAAGCACATGATATTTATACAATTGATTTTGTATATCTACACACACACCTGGGAGTGTGAATTAAGATTTAAATCTTCCGCTGTAAATGAATGAAATTTTAGTAATTGCATCTTCTCACAGCCCAACCGTAGTAGAGAATGTATGGATAGAAGGGTTTCCAGAAGTGGGGTGTGACAACACCTGAAACGTGAATTGGGTCATCCTACCCGCCAGAACAGCATAACACCAGGATTGCGAGGCCAAAGCTTGCTGCCTCGTGGCTAATGCCACTCCACTCCAACAATCCCCACGGTACAGCATACTCCGCGTGATATACACGGTACAACGTACTCCGTGAACCCAAGCTCAATCAGGGGTGCCTGCAATAGGTCTTATCCACCCATATCATCTCTGTCTCAGTATGCACATGTGAGTATATCATCTCACTGTGACACACAGTCTACAGGAGGCTCCAACACGGCTATATGCATGTAATATAAATCCTTGTGCGAGCGAAGCTCTAGCACGGCTCCATGCATATTCATGATATCTAAAAACCTCGTGCGAATGAAGCTCTAGCACGGTTTCATAAAAATCAGTAAAATCTGCGTACGAGCAGCGCTCCAGTACGACTTAAACTAATTATAATTTCAAGTAAAATCCACGTACGAGCAATGCTCTAGTACGAATATGTATAGAAACTCAGTGAAAACCTCGTACGAGAAAAACTCCAGTACGACATTCAAATGAATTATGAAAACCATATAAAACTTTGTGCGAGCAACGCTACAGCACAAATGAATGCTCAAGTAAATCAAATCTCGTGCGAGTTACACTCCAGCACGACTTTATGCATAATTAAATCAAATCTCGTGCGAGTTACACTCCAGCATGGCTTCATGCATAATTAAATCAAAACAGGATGCGAGCTAAGCTCCAGCATCTCTCATGCATGTCAAATCATTAAAATTAGTGCGAGCAATCGCTCCAGCACCTCTTTATGCATACCACGTCAAAACAAATCAAAACATGTCAAAACAGAGTGCGAGCTAGGCTCCAGCACTTCTCATGCATTTCATAGGAATAAAAATCAGTGCGAGCAACCGCTCTAGCACATGTCATGCATATGATGTCACAAGTCGGTGCGAGCAACTGCTCAAGCACATTTATGCACATTCACAAACGCAGATATAGTGCGAACTACGTGTCGGCACTATCTGTTTCCATATAAACTTGATAGTTGGCCTATTTTCCAAAGAATTTCCATTTAAATACAAATAACACTTACGTAGTGTTATCATGTGAAATTCATGCAATTACTGGCCAATCTATCGATTTGCTTTGATTAAAACCAATAAAATCCTTAAACCATAAATTTCCTTAAATCATACATTTCATGCATGTCATGCTTTCACCATCCTTAGGTGAACTTCTCTCAATAGGGGTAAAATAGACTTTTCACCTATTTCGATCCTTAAAATCATTTAAACCACTTTTAGGATCATTATACATAATCAAGGTATACATACATATTCAGTGTACATAAAAACTATTAAAATACGCGTAGCTACCTCTAGCTACTCACACAATTCCCTTACCTCATTTTCTGTACAGTCTGACATTTCCCACTGATGTCTCGTCACGCAGTTCGATTTGCTTCGAATCCAATCTCTGAAACTGCGGATAAATATTCACCAGGTCAAATACAATACAATTAATTGTATTTCACAATTTTCTGGGCTTAATTTAAATCATTGGGCCCGTTTACCCATATTGAGCCCGATTATACCCTAATGGGCCTTAATCGGCCTTAAGCCCGTTTACCACACTTTATCGAGGCCTATGAGGCTCATTGGGCCTATCAGTAATTTATTTAGCCTCGTTCTAAATTCTCAGATATCTCAATTTAGTATTTACGACAATTTATCCAATTTTCTAGAATTTAATTCATTTATGCGGAAATTAAATCCGTAATTTATGCGTTAAATATCAATCACGCATAACGATGTAAAATTGTCGTAAATAAGGGTTACTTACCCGTTATTCCATGATAGTACTCAAATCGAGGCTGTCTCGAGCTCTCGGTTGATGCCAATTGTCGAGCTACATAATTAAATATATTTCCGGGTAAACTTTCAATCGATTATTTATCAAATTAAATATTTCGAAAATTAAATCGATCAATTCGACCGCTTACCAACTTACCCGAAACTCGATTGCATCACTGGAATTTTCTCCAATTTTTTCTCTTTTTCTTTTTTTTTCCTTTTTCTTCCTTTTTTCCTTTTCTTTTTGGCTGAACCGGTCCGGTCCGGTTCAACCAGGTTCAGACCGCCGATTCAGCTCGATCTGGTTCGGTCAGTTCAGTCCAATTCGGTCGGTTCAGTCACCATTTGGTCATTCCGGCACCGTCCGGTCGGTTCCCGATGTGATTCCACCGTCGTTCGGTGCGTCATCGCATGGGCTCCCTAAATCGGGCCTCGGTGTGGCTCGAATCGACGCCATCGCCGACAAATCGAGGTTTCTTCCCCGCGGCTTCCTCCTCCGTTTTTGACGTTTTCCGGCTACCTCACCGCGCGTCACGGCTACCTGTGGGTTGCACGGGTTTCGGGCCTCCTTCGCCGGCCCTCGCCTGGGTCCCTGGTCGCCGGTAGCCGTCGGCTGGAGGGAAATCTCCTCGGGTTGTCATTTTCGCATTTCCGTTTCTTTTCCTCTTTGTTTTCGAATTCAGATTTCTTTTTTTTTTTACATTTTATTTATTTATTTATAATTTATTTTTAATATTATTTTATTCATAAAAAAATATTAAAATCCACAAATATCTTAGAAAAATTATATTTTATTCATTTAATCCGTAAATGAATTTCTCAATCCGATTTTTCTTTTTTGGTATATTTTTCGATTATTTTCGAGATTATTTTTCGATACGAAAATTTCGGTTTATTTCAATAAATTTATATCTTGATCAATTTAACCCGAAATTAAATTATTTCTTCGTTATTGATCAAGATTTCTCAATCCCTTATTTTTAATTAAATTTTCTTATCTCGATTAATATCGAATTTTGATCTTTTGACCATTTTGTCCTTGTACATGTTCGAGAATACCATTTCAGTCCTTTTGCATTTTTAAATGCACTCGTAAATCTCTATTCATTCCCTTTTACTCTTACGATAAAATCGGGTCTTACACAGGATCTATGTAGCAGTGGGATCACGAGGATATGGACATAGTCCTAGTTATTTCCATGATATATTGCCTAGTCTCGCATGTTACTATCTGATGTTTTGAAAGCTTAAGAATGCGTGGATTTTGTGTGAATCTAGACCACCCGAGGGAGGGGTTGGATCCTGACTGATGATATTGGTTTTGTTGTGAATAAATGAAATTTTCAATGTTTTCGAAAATGCTTGAAAATAAATGATTTTATGTGGATCAAGATCACCCGAGGGAGGGGTTGAGTCCTAATGAGTGTGACTGAGATGTGATTTGATGAGAATCAAATTGGGATTTAAACTGAAACTTGCATGACGTTATTTTCATGCTATTTAAACCCATGCGTGAGGTAAACTGGTTTTACATGATATTCATGGTGTGGCATATAGGTATACGTGAAGGTTTTGTGGAAACTCAGCAAGATGTATTTTTCATAATTGTTTATAATTCATGCAATGAAAGGTTTTAGCATGAGGAAGTTATCCATGCTTTAATTGCAAATGCATGATTTTGATTTAATTCATGCGTTTTATTATTTTACATGAGATGCCATTGAGGCATGAGTTGCATGATTTCCATAAGCACGAACAGCTTTTATAAACTATAGCATTGATGTGTGCATGATTTCATGCATGAGCTATAAACGAAAAGAAATGGATTTAAGGGCATGGCATTATGAGCATGTAGATGGTGGAGCTATCTACTTACTTGCATAATTGCCTTACTGAGCGTGTGTGGTTGCTCACCCCCCTTATTTTTCCCTCTTTTCAGAGCACTCGCAGTAGATAGTGAGCGGCTGATGACTTACATTCTTGGCATCCGCTGCTTCCCATCATCGAGAAAAGGTATACACACTTGTATGGTTTTGTATCTAAATATATAAATGCACAGTACTGTAAACGTATATGACGTCGGGGATGTAAGGTTATGTAAATGAAATTATGAATGTAACATGAAAATGGAATGGCAAGTAGTGTGAGGGGACTAACATTGAATCATAGCCTAACTGTTGGTAGGATGGTCACCTGTCACGACCCGAATTACCTAAAAATCAGAGTAAATTTTTCGCTTTTTCATTTATTATTTAATTCTTACCTTTCTCTCGTCGTGACCATCCTACAACACAGTTGGGCTATGATTCGGTGTTAGTCACCTCACACTATTTAACATTTCATTCCCATAATCATATATCAGAGTCTACTATCCTTTTGACTTTAAATAAACACATACCCAATGGTATTTACATGACTCTACATCCCCGACATAATATCCGTTTACAGTACTGTGCATTACATATTTAGATACAAAACCATACAAATGTGTATACCTGTCTCTCGATGGGAAGCAGCAAGCAGCGGATATTAAGCATGCAAGTCCTCAGCCGCTCAATAATTATTACAAGTGCTCTGAAAAGATGGGAAAATAAGGGGGGTGAGCAAACCACACGCTCAGTAAGGCAATTATGCAAGTAAGTAGATAGCTCCACTATCTACATGCTCATAATGCCATGCCCTTAAATCCATTTCTTTTCATTTAAAATTACACGCACAAAGTCATGCATATTCAATGCCATAGTTTATCCAAAACTATTTGTGCATATATAAATCATGTAACTCATGCATTCAAAGCATTTTATGTGACATCATTAAATCATATTAAGCATGAATTTAATCAAGATCATGCAGTCTTTCATGTCATGTAAGACAATTCAAGGTTTTCAAATGAAAGCATGGAAAACACATCATGCCACTGCATTTAAATCAATTCATTTAAAACGCAGTATAAAATAACCCCTCTGGGTCAATCATCTCAAAACTCATAAAACAATTTGTTATATTTCATTATAAAACTTGAGTTATAAAACCACCCTTCTTTCAGGGTCGCATATCATAAAATCATCTGAAATCATCAAATCATCAAATCGGGGGCCTGACCCCTCCTTCGGGTCTACCCTGGTCTAACAGACCACAAGTTATATCATGTGAGACAATCAGGTAATTAACAGTAACATCGAGGACTATGGCCATATCCTAGTGATCCCTGGCAACACGGTACCTAGTGTGCGGGGTATCACACCTGAAACGGGAGGTGGGTCGTCTTACCCGCCAGAACAGCATAACACCAGGATTGCGAGGGCAAGGCTTGCTGCCTCGTGGCTAATGCCACTCCACTCCAACAATCCCCACGGTACAGCGTACTCCGCGTGACATACACGGTACAAAGTACTCCGTGAACCCAAGCTCAGTCAGGGGTGCCTGTAATAGGTCTTATCCACCCATATCATCTCTGTCTCAGAATGCACGTGTGAGCATATCATCTCACTGTGACACACAGTCTACAGGAGGCTCCAACACGGCTATATGCATGTAATATAAATCCCTGTGCGAGCGAAGCTCAAGCACGGCTCCATGCATATTCATGATATCTGAAAATCTCGTGCGAGCGAAGCTCTAGCACGATTTCATAAAAATCAGTGAAATCTGCGTACGAGCAGCGCTCCAGTACGACTTAAACTGATTATAATTTCATGTAAATTCCACGTACGAGCAACGCTCTAGTACGGATATGTATATAAATTCAGTGAAAACCTCGTACGAGAAAAACTCCAGTACGACATTCAAATGAATTATGAAAACCATGTAAAACTTTGTGCGAGCAATGCTCCAGCACAAATGAATGCTCAAGTAAATCAAATCTCGTGCGAGTTACACTCCAGCACGGCTTTATGCATAATTAAATCAAATCTCGTGCGAGATTCACTCCAGCACGGCTTTATGCAATATCAAATCAAAACAGGATGCGAGCTAAGCTCCAGCATCTCTCATGCATGTCAAATCATTAAAAGTAGTGCGAGTAATCGCTCCAGCACTATTTTATGCATACCACGTCAAAACAAATCAAAACATGTCAAAACATGTCAAAACAGAGTGCGAGCTAGGCTCCAGCAGCTCTCATTTCACAATATTAAAAATCAGTGCGAGCACCATGCTCTAGCACATTTCATGCATATGATGTCACAAGTCGGTGCGAGCAACTGCTCAAGCACATTTATGCACATTCACAAACGCAGATATAGTGCGAACTACGTGTCGGCACTATCTGTTTCCATATAAACTGATAGTTGGCCGTTTTCAAAGAAATTTCTATTTAAATATTAATAACACCTACGTAGTGTTATTTTGTGAAATTCATCCATTTACTGGCCAATCTATCGCTTTACTTTGATTAAAATCAAGAAAATTCCTTAATCATAAAAATCCTTAAATCATGCATTCCATGCATGTCATGCTTTCACCATCCTTAGGTGAACTTCCCTCAATAGGGGTAAAATAGTCTTTTCACCTATTTCGATCCTCAAAATTATTTAAACCACTTTTAGGATCTTTATACATCATCAAGGCATACATACATATTCAGTGTACAGAACACTATTAAAATACGCGTAGCTACCTCTAGCTACTCACACAATTCCCTTACCTCATTTTCTGTACAGTCTGACCTTTTCCACTGATGTCTCGTCACGCAGTCCGATTTGCTCTGAATCCAAATCAAATCTCCGGCACTGCGGATACACATTCATCAGGTCAAATACAATACAATTAATTGTATTTCACAATTTTCTAGGCTTTATTTAAATCATTGGGCCCGTTTACCCATATTGGGCCCGATGCACCATAATGGGCCTTAATCGGCCTTAAGCCTGTTTACCACACTTTATCGAGGCCTATTGGGCTCTCTGGGCCCATCAGTAATTTATTTAGCCTCGTTCTAAATTCTCTGATATCTCAATTTAATATTTACGACAATTTATCTAATTTTCCAGAATTTAATTCATTTATGCGGAAATTAAATCCGTAATTTATGCGTTAAATATCAATCACGCATAACGATATAAAATTGTCGTAAATAAGGGTCACTTACCCGTTATTCTATGATCGTACACAAATCGAGGCTGTCTCGAGCTCTCAGTGGATGCCAATTGTCGAGCTACACAATTAAATATATTTTCGGGTAAACTTTCAGTCGATTATTTATCAAATTAAATATTCCAAAAATTAAATCGATCAATTTGACCGCTTACCGACTTACCCGAAGCTCGATTGCATCACAGGAATTTTCCCCAATTTTTTTCTCTTTTTCTTTTTCCCTTTTTCTTCCTTTTTTTTCCTCTCTTTTTGGCTGAACCGGTCCGGTCCGGTTCAACCCGGTTCGGACCGCCGGTTCGGTCTGGTCCGGTTCGGCCGGTTCTGTCCGGTTCGGCCGGTCCAGGCTCCCTTTGGTCGTGCCGGCGCCGTCCGGCCGGTTCCCGGCATGATTCCGGTGCCAATCGGCGCGCAATCGTCTGGGCTCCCTAAATCGGGCCTCGGCTGGGGTCGAATCAGCCCCATCGCCGGCGAATCGGGGTTCTCTCCCCCGCGGTCTTCTCCTCCGTTTTCGACGTTTTTCGGCCACCTCGCCGCGCGTCTGGGCTGCGGAGGTTCGCCCGATGCTGGGCTACGTTCGCCGGTCCTCGCTGGCCTCTCAGCGTCGCCGGTGGTTCGCCGGTGACGAACCTCCCCCTCGGGTTCGGCCTTCGCGTCTTTTGCTTCGTTTCGCCTCTGTTTCTTTTCTCTTCTGTTTCAGACTTTTCATTTTTCTTTTTTTTTTTTTTTTTTTTTTTTTTTTTTTTTTTTTTACAATTTCATTTATTTATTTATAATTTATTTTTAATAATATTTTATTCATTAAAATATTATTAAAATTACAAAATATCCCAAAATATTATAAAAAATTTCTATTTAATTCATAAATTAATTTCTCAGTCCGGTTTTACCTTTCCGGTATATTTTTCGATTATTTTCGAGATTATTTTTCGATGCGAAAATCCCGGTTTATCCCAAGAAATTCATATCTTGATCAATTTAACTCGAAATTTAATTATTTCTTCATCATTGATCAAGATTTCTCATTCTCATATTTTTAATTAAATTTTCTTGTCCCGATAAATACCGAATTTTGGTCTTTTGACTATTTTGCCCTTGCACATATTCGGAAATACCATTTAAGTCCTTTTGCATTTTTAAATGCACTCGAAAATATCGGGTCTTACAATCTCCCCCACTTAAGAAATTTGGTCCTCCAAATTAGAACCAAGTAATATGAGTCCATAACAACTCCGGGTATGTCTATCGCATCATATACTGTCATCCTCAAGTGACTTTCTCCGGAGTGTAATATTACCATCATACTTAACTAGGGAGATTATCTTAAACCTCAACACTTTCTCCTTCCGTCTAATACCCGAATCGATTTCCAATCATATGTTATACTTTCATTGAGCTAAACCGTTGAAGCTCATATCCGATTACATATATCGGGTTCGGATAATATTTTCGAAACATCATAAGATAGGACACATAGTGGATGCCTGTTTATTCAAGTGGTAACGCCAACCTACAGGTCTTACCTCCCACTTTGTCCAATATCTCTATCCGAATCTTGTTACGTCCTTAAGACAAGTAACTGCCAACATAATGATTCACCCTCGGTGAATTCCAATGATTTCCTGTCTCTTGTCAGCATAGTCTTTTCTATCTGCTCTGAGGTGTTCTTAATCTCTCTCAAATCAACTGAACATACTCAGAGGTTTGTCTTACTAATTCGGGAACAATTCTCTATTTGTCACCCACTTCTCTTATCCAAGTCAGGGAACAACTCCCTACTGTCATACAATGCCACATATAATCTCATCCCGATACTCAAGTGACAACTGTCATCACTAGCGAATTTGATTAGTAGCAACTGATCATTCCAGGAGCTCATAAAATCAATGGCACACGCTCTCATCACATCCTCCAGAACCTGTACAGTCCTCTCTGACTGACTATCTGTCTGAGGGTGGAAGCTGTGCTAACACGCAATCAGGGTCCCATAGCTTCCAAGAACATATTCCCAGAAGTGGGAAGTGAAGCGGGAATCCCTATCTGATACCATGCTCACTGGAACGCTACACAATGTTTCACAATATTCCACACACATAAATCCGCCTATACACTTAGAGTATCTAGGGATTTTCATAACCAGAAGGTGGGTAGACTAAATCAATCTATTGACTATCACCTAGATAGCCTCGTGATCCATTAGGGTCCTCTATAACCCATCACGATATCCATGGTAACTCGTTCCCATTTTCGTGTCAATATAGGTAGAGGCTGCAATAACCCTGCAACTTCTTTTACTCTACCTTACTCTGCTGACATACGAGACACTTGCTATACAATCTCTACAATATCACTTTTCAAACCTGACCACCAATACCATTTTCAGAGATCTCGATATATTTATTATTTCTCGGATACACTGTATATCTCGAAGAGTGAGCTTCTGACAATACTACTATCTCATCTACTGTGGTCATGGGGAGCACTTATACTTTCTCTGAACCTCTGTAAGTCATCATCATACACTGTGAACTCTGTCACTACACCCTTCTGAATCTAATTCACACTATCGACACCATGCCGATTATCACGCTAAGCCTGGCAAATCCGGTCACACAAATCCGGTTCTATCCTCAGGCTAGCTGTCATAAAATCACCGTCATCATCAGAAGGGATCACATCACTACTGAGGTTCACAACTGCTCTAGCAGCTCACGCTCCCTGACCATCACATGTAATACCATCCCGAGGCTCTTTCTGCTCAAAGCATCAGCCATTACATTAGCCTTTCCTGGGTGGTACAATGTTCACACTCATAATCCTTAGAAGCTCTAACCCTCTTGGTTATCTCATATTCTACTCTTTCTGTTAAAACAGATACTTGGGGCTTTTACGATCAGTGCATACTCGAAATTTCTTACCGTATAAGTGGTGGCGCCATACTTTCAGTGTAATCACTACGGCTGCCAACTCTAAATCATGGATCGGATAGTTTCTCTCATGGTCCTTGAACTAATTAGATCCATAAACGACTATCTTCCCATTTTACATCAATACACAGCCCAATCCTTATTTGGAGGTATCCATACACACTGAAACCTCTTGAGCTGTTTGTTATAGTGAGAATACTTACGGTGGTCAGTTCATTACTCCAATATACCAAAACTCATTGAAGCCATTTTCATACTTATCATACTACTCGTATGAAATCTTTTTCCAAACGAGACATCTCAACTGAGCAGCCCATTTCAAGAAACTCTCAACACCTCGTCTGTAAGACAGTTTCCTGTTGCGACTCATACTCATCCCTGGACTTCGAATACATCATAATATCATCATTAAAAACGATAACCAATCGGTCCAGGTAAGCTTTAAATACCATATCATAGTTGAGTTCCACTCATTATTCAATCACCAATATCCTTGACCTATGTACGCATAAACGTATAAAGTCGTTTTGAAATAGCTTCTGGTCAAGCTACTAACCCGCGTCATTTCCTTTTTCCTTATAGTAACGGATTTTATAAAATTTTAATTTTTAAACTTTCATGATTAATTAAGTTCTTTATTTCTTTATCGTACCAGCAAAGGTACCCAAATTTTAATGTATATATTATGACCGTCGAATTCAATCTATAGATTATGCGTGCGCTTCCAGACGCTGTCAAATCTTCAGGCAGGGAAGTATTTTAAAATACCTTTATTATCCCTCAGACTTGACTACATACCGCTTAATCCAATTTACTTTGCATATCAAGGATATCCTTACCTTGCATACGTCTCTTATTCCAATATATCTCCTTTTATATATCACTTGTGACAAACTCTTTCCTTACTTGTCAAGTTACAATACACTTTTCAGTGATATTTTCTCCCCTATTTTCAACTTACAATCCCTATACCCATATTCAGTTAGTGATAATCATCTAACCATCATCCTCTTCATGCTTAAAGGTATAGGCTTCACATTTTTCACTCGCTTATAAGCAACTGAAGGCGGTATGAATAAATGCGTGGCACCAGGATCAATTAAAATAATTATTTCATTATTCACAACCAGTGTGGTATCTTCCACCACATCCAATGAAATATCAGTAGTGTCCTGGTCCAAGGCATACACTCGCCCTCGTCCAACATCTTATTTTCGTGATAACTACCACACATCTTACACTGTTCACACTGCTACTCTGTTATACTGTTTACAATGCTCCGTAGCAGGTTGCGGTCCTCAAATCATAATACCCCTCAATAGTGTTAAAATTAGATATACTGGGGTTTATCAATCAACTTACCCCGTGATTTATCAGCTCTAAGCCTTTTACCAATTACCTTTTTTTTTTCCCATTATGACAT
This sequence comes from Firmiana major, assembly GCA_033439115.1. NCBI lineage: Eukaryota > Viridiplantae > Streptophyta > Magnoliopsida > Malvales > Malvaceae > Firmiana > Firmiana major. Next base: position 70,146,649 of record CM065898.1, on the reverse strand, counting down.
CTCTGTCATTCTCTATTCTCTTTTTGTCTAAATTTCAGCCCTTACTACCTTTCTCAATCTCAGAGGCGCGCAATTTATAATCTTATTTACACACGGTAGTCTGCGCACTGCCTCGTCGTAGGTAGCGATCTAACGGGCTAATCGGACTCTAATTGATAATCTGAGTCCTTCTATGAACTTTCATACATTCCGACTCTCACTGTTTATCGTGTCTGAGTCACATCTGCCCAGGAATATAAGCTGAGCTTCACATGTTCCTCTGGGTCAGAGTAATGAATATCATCTGTAATTTTTTTTTTTAAACAATATCCGGGATATTCTGTCACCGGAATACATTTCGAATTATTTTTCATGTCCATTCGGGACGTCTAACTCTTCAAATAGGTCGAGCGAACTTCAATTAATGCTCTAACTCGCCCTCATATATCATATATACCCTGAGCAATTAGCTCGCAAAATATTCTCCACACTCCGCTCCAACCTCGCGAAGCGTATCTCAATACTGTCTGATCTCTTTGTCAGACTCTATCCGATCTCTCTATCGGACTCTGTGGGGCATGATCAACCAGCCTCCACGTCAATCTCATCTCAAGTCTCATGTGGCGACTCAGTACAACTCATGGGCCTACCTCAACGGCCTTGAGCTCGTGTACTCGCCTCCCAACCATAGCGGCTATCAGTCAATGAGTCTATTCTTGCATTTAAAACCAAATTCTTAGCTGCACTTCCATCTCGATATACACAATTGTATCTAAACAATACACAGTACATGGGGATGTAAACTTCCTTAACCACTAACACCGACTCATATCAGGCCAACTCAAGCTCTGATACCATTAAACCTGTCACGACCCGAATTACCTAAAAATCAGAGTAAATTTTTCGCTTTTTCATTTATTATTTAATTCTTACCTTTCTCTCGTCGTGACCATCCTACAACACAGTTGGGCTATGATTCGGTGTTAGTCACCTCACACTATTTAACATTTCATTCCCATAATCATATATCAGAGTCTACTATCCTTTTGACTTTAAATAAACACATACCCAATGGTATTTACATGACTCTACATCCCCGACATAATATCCGTTTACAGTACTGTGCATTACATATTTAGATACAAAACCATACAAATGTGTATACCTGTCTCTCGATGGGAAGCAGCAAGCAGCGGATATTAAGCATGCAAGTCCTCAGCCGCTCAATAATTATTACAAGTGCTCTGAAAAGATGGGAAAATAAGGGGGGTGAGCAAACCACACGCTCAGTAAGGCAATTATGCAAGTAAGTAGATAGCTCCACTATCTACATGCTCATAATGCCATGCCCTTAAATCCATTTCTTTTCATTTAAAATTACACGCACAAAGTCATGCATATTCAATGCCATAGTTTATCCAAAACTATTTGTGCATATATAAATCATGTAACTCATGCATTCAAAGCATTTTATGTGACATCATTAAATCATATTAAGCATGAATTTAATCAAGATCATGCAGTCTTTCATGTCATGTAAGACAATTCAAGGTTTTCAAATGAAAGCATGGAAAACACATCATGCCACTGCATTTAAATCAATTCATTTAAAACGCAGTATAAAATAACCCCTCTGGGTCAATCATCTCAAAACTCATAAAACAATTTGTTATATTTCATTATAAAACTTGAGTTATAAAACCACCCTTCTTTCAGGGTCGCATATCATAAAATCATCTGAAATCATCAAATCATCAAATCGGGGGCCTGACCCCTCCTTCGGGTCTACCCTGGTCTAACAGACCACAAGTTATATCATGTGAGACAATCAGGTAATTAACAGTAACATCGAGGACTATGGCCATATCCTAGTGATCCCTGGCAACACGGTACCTAGTGTGCGGGGTATCACACCTGAAACGGGAGGTGGGTCGTCCTACCCGCCAGAACAGCATAACACCAGGATTGCGAGGGCAAGGCTTGCTGCCTCGTGGCTAATGCCACTCCACTCCAACAATCCCCACGGTACAGCGTACTCCGCGTGACATACACGGTACAAAGTACTCCGTGAACCCAAGCTCAGTCAGGGGTGCCTGTAATAGGTCTTATCCACCCATATCATCTCTGTCTCAGAATGCACGTGTGAGCATATCATCTCACTGTGACACACAGTCTACAGGAGGCTCCAACACGGCTATATGCATGTAATATAAATCCCTGTGCGAGCGAAGCTCAAGCACGGCTCCATGCATATTCATGATATCTGAAAATCTCGTGCGAGCGAAGCTCTAGCACGATTTCATAAAAATCAGTGAAATCTGCGTACGAGCAGCGCTCCAGTACGACTTAAACTGATTATAATTTCATGTAAATTCCACGTACGAGCAACGCTCTAGTACGGATATGTATATAAATTCAGTGAAAACCTCGTACGAGAAAAACTCCAGTACGACATTCAAATGAATTATGAAAACCATGTAAAACTTTGTGCGAGCAATGCTCCAGCACAAATGAATGCTCAAGTAAATCAAATCTCGTGCGAGTTACACTCCAGCACGGCTTTATGCATAATTAAATCAAATCTCGTGCGAGATTCACTCCAGCACGGCTTTATGCAATATCAAATCAAAACAGGATGCGAGCTAAGCTCCAGCATCTCTCATGCATGTCAAATCATTAAAAGTAGTGCGAGTAATCGCTCCAGCACTATTTTATGCATACCACGTCAAAACAAATCAAAACATGTCAAAACATGTCAAAACAGAGTGCGAGCTAGGCTCCAGCAGCTCTCATTTCACAATATTAAAAATCAGTGCGAGCACCATGCTCTAGCACATTTCATGCATATGATGTCACAAGTCGGTGCGAGCAACTGCTCAAGCACATTTATGCACATTCACAAACGCAGATATAGTGCGAACTACGTGTCGGCACTATCTGTTTCCATATAAACTGATAGTTGGCCGTTTTCCAAAGAAATTTCTATTTAAATATTAATAACACCTACGTAGTGTTATTTTGTGAAATTCATCCATTTACTGGCCAATCTATCGCTTTACTTTGATTAAAATCAAGAAAATTCCTTAATCATAAAAATCCTTAAATCATGCATTCCATGCATGTCATGCTTTCACCATCCTTAGGTGAACTTCCCTCAATAGGGGTAAAATAGTCTTTTCACCTATTTCGATCCTCAAAATTATTTAAACCACTTTTAGGATCTTTATACATCATCAAGGCATACATACATATTCAGTGTACAGAACACTATTAAAATACGCGTAGCTACCTCTAGCTACTCACACAATTCCCTTACCTCATTTTCTGTACAGTCTGACCTTTTCCACTGATGTCTCGTCACGCAGTCCGATTTGCTCTGAATCCAAATCAAATCTCCGGCACTGCGGATACACATTCATCAGGTCAAATACAATACAATTAATTGTATTTCACAATTTTCTAGGCTTTATTTAAATCATTGGGCCCGTTTACCCATATTGGGCCCGATGCACCATAATGGGCCTTAATCGGCCTTAAGCCTGTTTACCACACTTTATCGAGGCCTATTGGGCTCTCTGGGCCCATCAGTAATTTATTTAGCCTCGTTCTAAATTCTCTGATATCTCAATTTAATATTTACGACAATTTATCTAATTTTCCAGAATTTAATTCATTTATGCGGAAATTAAATCCGTAATTTATGCGTTAAATATCAATCACGCATAACGATATAAAATTGTCGTAAATAAGGGTCACTTACCCGTTATTCTATGATCGTACACAAATCGAGGCTGTCTCGAGCTCTCAGTGGATGCCAATTGTCGAGCTACACAATTAAATATATTTTCGGGTAAACTTTCAGTCGATTATTTATCAAATTAAATATTCCAAAAATTAAATCGATCAATTTGACCGCTTACCGACTTACCCGAAGCTCGATTGCATCACAGGAATTTTCCCCAATTTTTTTCTCTTTTTCTTTTTCCCTTTTTCTTCCTTTTTTTCCCTCTCTTTTTGGCTGAACCGGTCCGGTCCGGTTCAACCCGGTTCGGACCGCCGGTTCGGTCTGATCCGGTTCGGCCGGTTCTGTCCGGTTCGGCCGGTCCAGGCTCCCTTTGGTCGTGCCGACGCCGTCCGGCCGGTTCCCGGCATGATTCCGGTGCCAATCGGCGCGCAATCGTCTGGGCTCCCTAAATCGGGCCTCGGCTGGGGTCGAATCAGCCCCATCGCCGGCGAATCGGGGTTCTCTCCCCCGCGGTCTTCTCCTCCGTTTCCGACGTTTTCCGGCCACCTCGCCGCGCGTCTGGGCTGCTGGAGGTTCGCCCGATGCTGGGCTACGTTCGCCGGTCCTCGCTGGCCTCTCAGCGTCGCCGGTGGTTCGCCGGTGACGAACCTCCCCCTCGGGTTCGGCCTTCGCGTCTTTTGCTTCGTTTCGCCTCTGTTTCTTTTCTCTTCTGTTTCAGACTTTTCATTTTCTTTTTTTTTTTTTTTTTTTTTTTTTTTTTTTTTTACAATTTCATTTATTTATTTATAATTTATTTTTAATAATATTTTATTCATTAAAATATTATTAAAATTACAAAATATCCCAAAATATTATAAAAAATTTCTATTTAATTCATAAATTAATTTCTCAGTCCGGTTTTACCTTTCCGGTATATTTTTCGATTATTTTCGAGATTATTTTTCGATGCGAAAATCCCGGTTTATCCCAAGAAATTCATATCTTGATCAATTTAACTCGAAATTTAATTATTTCTTCATCATTGATCAAGATTTCTCATTCTCATATTTTTAATTAAATTTTCTTGTCCCGATAAATACCGAATTTTGGTCTTTTGACCATTTTGCCCTTGCACATATTCGGAAATACCATTTAAGTCCTTTTGCATTTTTAAATGCACTCGAAAATATCGGGTCTTACAGTCACGATGAGAAGAGGGTAAGAATTAAATATGAAAGAATAAATGAAAATTTTACTCTGATTTTAGGGTCGTGACATAACATGATTGCTAGTTACTAAATAGGGTGAAGTTCAAGGAACATAATGGCCTTGCAAATAAACTAGTGTTATAATTGTTAAGTATTTATGCATCTAAACCTCATTCCTAAAAATATTCTATGTCATTGTATTGTCAAGAAATAACATTGACAATACTCAAAAGACTAACACATGTTAAGTCTTCTTACTTATGAAGTAAGCAATTGATACCACAATTAAAGTATGACAATATTAAATGATAACATGTAGATGCTTGTTAAAGAACAAATTTACTAGACATCACTTAGCATGAAAACTCCTTTTGGTAGTATTGTGAACACCATACTTGTTCCATACATTTAAAATTTTTATTTATTTTAGTGGGTCTTTTTTATTGGAGCTGTGAGTTTTTTTTACCTCAAAATTTCTTATGCACTTTTTTAATTAGATTAGGATTTGTGATGATAATTGGATTATTAGTGATTTTGTTCTTTTGGTGCATGTTTAAATATATTAAGATGAATTTGAGTATTGTTTAATGGTTTTGGAATTATCTTGGGTAGCACAAGGTGTTGGCATGCAAATCGAGGTAAGCCCGATATCCGATAATTTTATACTGCCCCGAGATTCGATAGGTAAGGGATATAATTTAAAGTGGTAATAGTGTCCCTTACTTAATTTTATTACCAACATGATTTGAAGTATGATCGACTTGTGAAATGTGTTCAATTTCTGAAAAGTACTATTTACGCATAAATCGAAACTGAGAGAAAAACTAATGTTTTCAAAACCTCCGAGTGTACGATCTTTGCATCTGTAAAATGTTTTGGAAAAAGAAGTTTTGATGTAAAAATGTGTTTTATGAATATGCTTCGGAAATATGAAAGTTTGATATAAGCTCGATTTTGTCAGTATATGGTTAAATAAGCCCGAAAAGGGATTTGTAAGCTTCGATTTGAGACAAAAGGCATCATGTAGTCTATGACACTTGTCATGCATAGCCCGTGTGAAGCTTGATCCTTCATGGTGCATGCCTTACTCCACATTGTGTATGTTTGTTTTGGCCTTTTGTGGTGCATGTTTAACCATGTCGTGCATATTATGCCCACTCGATGCTTGATTTTCCCCACATTGTGCATGTTTGTTTTGATCCTTTGTGGTGTTTGGTCCTTCGTGGGATGATTTCTGCCACTTCGTGCATGTTTGTTTTGGTTTTTAATAGTGCAGGACGTTGTATGACCTTGATCCAGTCAACAGTCCCCTTACCATGACCATGCTCTATTTGTTCTTTTGATTCCCTTTTCGAAGGTTGAATGATCATGACCTATGCTAGCTATAGGATCAGCCTAGTCTCCATGATATTCTGTGTAATTTCGAAAGTAATATGTTAAGTTTTGTGGTATATGATATATCTGAATGTGTTTGATTTGCTTTCCGAAGCTAAGCATGTTTCGATATATGTTTGTTTTTCGAAGCTTTGCATGAAAGTATCAGAAAGTGATTTAAAGTATGAAATGCATTTTAAAAGTATCATGTTTTCCATATGTTTTGATATTATGACTGTTTTAAATGCATTTCTTACTGGGTTTTTCAGAAGCTCACCCTCTTTCTCTACTTTTACAGATTTTTTGTAGTAATCTTTCTATACCTACTATGTATTTGACGTAGGTTGGTAAATACGACTCTTTCCCCAGACTACCTTTGGTACACATTAAGGTATACTCCTGTTCTTATTACCAGAATCTTGTACAACATAGACACTTTTATGTAAAAGATATTTTGGGATGTAATCTATATCAGTATGTATGTAAAATTTGTTAACTTACAATTTATATAATAAAATGTCATTTCGAGATATTAAGGAAATGGAATGGAATGTATGTTACGAAAATCACTATTGATTATAAAGGGTGATTAAAAGCAACTGCTTTGGGATTATAAATTATATTTTTTAAATATTACAGGGAGATAAGTTCATGGATAAGCCGTTATGCTAGCAAATTTTCGTTAAAATGAAATAGATACTTAATCGAACCACTCAGCTAATAATGATTAAGAAATAAAAGATTAAGTAATCGACACTGAATATGAATGCAATTTAAATAAAAAATTAAGTTAGAAAAAAGTTAACCCTAAGTTTTATATTTTCGAGACATTACAAAATACAAATAACAAGTTAACAATAACAAACTATGAAAATAATAATAATTAATTAAACAAATATTATACTTGGTGAGACTTGAACTTAACTTTAAAGTCTCAAAATCTCTTTTTTACTATTAAGTCAAAACCTCATTAGCATCTTCTTGTTAAACACGTACCGAATGCGTGTGTCATGAATTGTGAAACCTAAAATGTTGAGTTTGAAATATTAATTATTTTCTTGCTATCAATATTTGAAAATTAAAATTTTATTTCGAAAAAAAAAAGTTTGTTAATGAAATTTTTGTTTTGTAAATCAAATATCAAATAAATTTTTTTTTTCATTTTTTTATCAAACAAAGACTGTTATCCATTAAATAATTAATTACCAACGATTATTAGTTAATAATCCATTAAACAAAACGTAAGGGCTAAAAAAAAACATAAAAGTTTAGTTAGATCTGAAAACTTATTTTGATTATTTTATATTTAAATTTTGGAGAAAGAAAGAGACCGGCTCTTTAATTCTCTAATTTTTCGTCCCAAAAAGCGGCGAAGTGGCTGATCGGTGGGGCCCAAATAATTGATAAAGTAAACAATCGAACGATTCTACACTTTATGTTCGACAATCGCACGTCGAAATGCAAAAATATAAATAAACCCGCACGAGGCCGCGCGCCCACCGTCAGTCGAGACCTGTCCAACGTCCCTTTTTTTTTTTTGGGAAAACGTCTGCTTTTCTTGTAACCAAAATAAAAAACACATTCTTCTACATCTTCGTCCAACCTTCCTCTCGTCTTTCGTTACACTATAAATAAGGTATATGTACGGCTAGGAAGGACACATTTGATCCAATTCTTCTTCTTTTCGCGATTGCAGCTGCAACTTGCAAACTGCAATGGCGATAGTTGTCAACCTAAATAAGAACAAACGAGAGAGAGAGAGAGAGAGGAGCGTTAATCAGGATCAAGTTCCCTAAGTAATCGACTCTCGATGATGAAAGCACCAATGTTACACCGATGCTACCTGCAATTTCCAGAATCGAAGGTACAGAGAAGAGTAAGAGAAGAAATAAGAAGGAAGAAATTGACTCGTCTGCTTTCTTTTCATCCCACTGTAGTATTTATTTACAATTCAGTTTTGAGTACTTCCTATGTTCTCGCATTTGTTGGCACCTAAGCAGTTCGGTTATTACTACTCCAGTCGTCCATGGCTGATTAAAGGGCTTCACTCAGGACTTTTAAAGCTCAACATAGTCTGCTGTCCAGAGGGGTTTCCTGCTTGTGCGTTTGGGCCTAGCTTGCTGTCTCCTCTCCTTGTTGCCCCGTCCATGGTTCATATCATTATGCGAAGGCGCGGCGATATTGATTTATCCAACAGAGCTGAGGACGGAATTTTTCATCTCTAATTCGCCGTTAAAAGTTTTTAATGACGAAATTCACAACCAGTGACGGATTTCAACGGAAAATTCGTTGCTGATTAACTAGTTTTTTGTAGTAAAAAATTTAAGTATCAGGGTTTTGGGTATCAACATTTTATAGAGATAAAGCATAGCATTAAGCTCATATATATAATATTATATTGTATATTGTTGTATATATTATCAAAATTATTTTAAGATATATGTTTTGAAATCATTTAAATTGCATGTCTTAAAGGAAAATGAAGTTTGAAAGTATAAAATGAATTTAGAAAGAAAAAATACTTGATTAGTTGATTGTCTAAAAATGCAGTTGATTGCCTTATGATCATAAGCTGTGTATTCGACATCCCATATAGGGCAGCTGACTACTCTAAAGGAGCAACCGACTGCCCTATCTCAAAATTGCTTCTGCGTCCAAAAAGCATTAGGATAGTTGACTTTTTTTTTCTTTTTTTTTTTTAAGATTCGACTGTTTATTATAGAAATTTAAAAAATATGTTTACTAGATATATTTTTTCATTCCAAAGTTTATGGTTGTTCATCCTATAAATATTTGATCATGAAAAAGTATTTCTAACACCAGTTTATCTTCATAAACATTCATTTTTAAAAATTGAAGACAACCTTACATATTTTTCTCAAACTCTTGTGAAATTTTTGAACACTTCTCTTACACTCTCCTTTTTTTATTATTGATTCAAGTGAGTTCACAAGAAAATTTCAAATCGTAAATAAATTTTTCTTTGTTTTTTGGGAATAATATTTTCAAAATCATTTGCACCAGTAAAAAGAAACTACTATTATTATTAAGATAGCTTCCAAAAGTGTCCTAGCTACCAAAACTTCTTCTTCTTCAACTTGTTTGCATTAATCTACCGTCACACCTAAGAAAAAATTTCATACAACTTATATATATATATATATATATATATATATATATATATATATATATATGAGCTTAATGCTATGCTGTCCGTGCTTGTCTTCCTCTTCTACGGTTTAATGTTTAGTTCCAATGATTTTCATGTTTCCAAAAATTTCCTTTGCTTTAAACAACCTTTTTCTTAATTAGCCCACACTTCAGTTTTCAAAATTAACTTGCCAAGATCTTTTTTCCGTTGCGTTTATCTTTTGTCCTTTCTTTTTGCTCTTCTTAAGTTTCGAATTGATGGTTTTGTCCCTTCTGTTTTAAATTAGAAATTCTCAACAAGTAAAACAGAAAAATTGATAAATTAAAATATAAAAAAATTTTAAATAATAATACATGAATTAAAAAGTAAAAAATTAGATAAAAATATAAAGAAATTTGATAAAGTTGATAATTAAAGATATTTTGACATTTTCTTAAGATTAAAAAAATAAGAAAATGGATAGAAAAATTTTAAGAAAATATAATAAATTTGATAAAATAATGATATTTTGACATTTTCTAAAGATTAAAAAAGCATAAGAAAATTGATAGGAAATGTTGATTAATTAAGACTAAAAAAGTATTTTGGATTTTTTTATCTATTATTTTCTAATCTCTTGGTGCTTTCTTGTCAACCAAATATAAAATAAGCTCAAAATGACTGTTTTATTCTACGGATTAAACACTAGATTACATATTTTAGTTATATTTATTTTCTATCTTTTTATTCCAATAAAATATATTTTTCATTCTCCTTTTGTACGATTCCACGAAATGAACCTAACGTAAAATTATTTAATTTTTGACTTAAATAATAATACATGGAAGGGTCATATTTTCATAATCAAGTATTTAAATAAATAAAGAATGAGAAACTTCTGAGGTAGCAAATGTGGACACGAAATCTTCATAGTTTTCTTTCAATATTATCCGTGATAGAAAAACGGTTTGTGATAGTGGTACACTGACAGACAAGTCAAAAGAGGTTGGCAGATCGCGCGTTCCAGCGGCTATTTAACTTTAACGAACGACAACCGCGCGATTATCCTCCTAGACTTCCAGTGCATTATACCAGTAAGATATACGTTTGGTCTCTTAATTTAAGATTAGGAAGTCTTGTCAATAAATTAATCAATACTAATAGATATTTTTATAAGATTCGTTAAATATTTAATTTTAAATTAATTAAAATTTAATGTGATCATTATAGAGGAAGATTTGTGCAAATAAAATAAACGGTTGGTCCCTTAACTTAGGGCTATAACCACTTTTCTCCTCTTATATATTCATAACCTATCATAAAAATCCCTCAAGTTATCAAATTTTTTCCCTCAAGCTTTGTCCTTAATTTATCATTGGGTTAATATCATAAACATAGCCCCCGAATTAAATCTGAAAACTTATTTTGAATATTTTATATTTAAATTTTGGACAAAGAAAGAGACCTCTTAATTTTTTAATTTTTTTGTATTAAAAAACGACGAAGTGACCGAATGGGTGGGGCCCAAATAGTTAATAAAGTAAACGATCGAACGATACTTCAGTTATTGTTCGACGATCGCACGTTGAAATGCAAAAATCTACATAAACCCGCACGACCAACGTCAGTCGCGACGTGTCTAACGTGTGCTTTGCTTGTAAAAAAATATAAAAAAATCTGCCTTTCTACATCTTCCAGCAACCTTCCTCCTGCTCTTGTAGTGAAAACGACAGCTGTTACACTATAAATAAGGTATTTGTATGGTTAGGAGGATCACATTTGATCCAATTCTTCTTCTTTTCGCAATTGCAGCAAACAACAATGACGTCAGTTGTGAACATAAATAAAATCATAAGAGGGAGGGGAGCTTCAATCAGGATCAAGCCCCCGAAAGTAATTGTGCGAAGGTGCAGCGAGTCGTCCCAAACAAGGACTCAGGTAAATTTAATCAACTTTGCCATTTATTTTTTACCCATTGGTGTTCCCTCTGAACCTAATCATCGTATCTTCATCATCGCCAATTGTCTTACATTTTTTCTTTTCTTTTTTTTTTTTTTTTTTTTTGTGCATGGCCGTAGAAGGAAAACAGGGTCAGCAAATTAGAAGTTAAGATGAATGACATTAGCAAGCAACAGAGTAGCCTCATCGAAGGGCAAAGGCAAGTTAAACAAAAATTCGAAGCCATTGAATCTGAATGCGAAAATCTCCGTCAGGAAACATTGATCATCATGCAGCAGAGTGCCTGCACCAGACTTCGACTCGCTTTTATGTTTGAAATCCTGAAAGCTCGGGAGAGCAAAGATGTCGCCAGAGCCGCTGAGCTCACTCATGCTCTCCGGTTGGTTCCATTCACCATGGTTTTCATTTTAATTATTTTTTCGTCAAACCAACATGCTCTATGGCTTTGGAAATCTTCACTTCTAGACAACATCCAGCCCGATTATACACCAATAGCAACAGATACAAAACAGGGGAGGAGAAATATGAAATTAAGGCCAAATTGACAACCCCAACGAAAATTTAAAATTAACAAGCCAAATTCCAATATTGGAAGATATAATGGAAGAATTAAGAAAAGCTGAACTTTGTTTAAAAAAAATTCTTGATAATTCAAATGGAATTCAACCGAAAAATAAATGATAAATTTAATTAACGTGAGATTTTTAATTTATCATTACTTTAAAACCTCATCTCTTATGTACGGTTAATTAACTTATTCTTCGCATTTAATAAACATTTATCATTGAAGGCTCACAAACCGAAAGTATTAAATATTATTCAATTTAATTGAAGCGAAATTTTCAATTTATCATTACTCACAATATTAAATCCCTTTTGCTTTATTTTTCTTTTTATATGTACAGCAAAGTCATAGCACAACAAACCAGGATGATGAAGGTTTGGAAACAAGAGACGATGGAAAAAGTTAGAAATAAGTAGACCGTATTTGTTGTCCAAATCAAATTACGTTGTTGTTTGCAAGAAGCCAACGTCTGACAGTTATTGTATTCCGGTTTAGGATTCAGGAGAGATAATGTAAGCGTGTTGCCTTGCCTAGTTATTACTTTTTGTCTTGTATAACTAAGAAGTCCCTGTTTCTAGCTAATTTTATTTTGGACAAGCTCTCGGTAGACCATATATCGGATTTGTAATAAATAAGTTTATCAAATGTAATGTATTATTATTGTTATTATTTCCAGGAGTTAATTTCATCTTTGGTACCAACAATACTTCAAATTAAGTTTTCAAGTGGATAAACTTTAGGCAAAGCTCCTAAATTACAGAAGTAGGGTATTAATTTTGACTTTCATTTATGAAATAGTTTTCATGTAAATCATTTTTAGTTGTGATGAATTTTACAAATTCACTTGAAGATTTATGTCTTGTTATTTTATCTTTTCCTATTTATAGGCACAGATTGATACCATAAAACGAGCACTAGACACTCTTTAGGGGTTTCATTATATATAATTCGATTTGTAGCTTTATATATGATAATTCTATTCGTAGCCTTACAAGGATATCTGTGTTATATTTTGAGAGTGTTGTTAGATTATTGCAATAAATTTGAACTTCAAGAAACTTTGAAGAAGAAAAATTTTGAATAGGTAAAGCACTTTCAGGAAGCTATTTTAAGAACAATAGTTTCCCCATATTTGCGCAAATAACAATAGTTTCCCCATATTTGCGCGAATAGTTTAGGAAATGTTGTTCCGAGGATACAATGCTTACTCTTAGGGTGCATTTGAATGAGAAATTTTAAAATTTTGAAGCATTTCAAAATAAAAGGCATTTTAAAATTCATCAATGTAATATACTAGCATTTATAATTGTCTTATTTGGATAAATATTTTTTAGAAAGAATTTTTGAATACTAGAATTTGATAAAATAAAAAAATAATTATAATAGAAAAATAATGATATTTTGAAAAAGAAAAATATCAAATGAAATATTCAATATGGGTATAATTAGATTTATAAAAATGTATAGATATTATTAATAATATAAAAAGTAAAAACATATATTATATTTAAATAAATAATTTTTTCATTTTTTAGTTTTGTATTCAATAGTGGGAAATTTTAGAGGAACTTCGAAAAACCACCTTTTTGGGTGCATTTTCGAAAAATCCTGAAATTCCTTCTAAATTTTGAAATTCTTCCATTTTTTGCCAAACAAGGAAATTAAATTTTGGATTTTTAAATATTTTTATTGAAATGAATTCTCCTCTTGAAATCTCTCATCCAAACACGGCCTTAAAAAGTCCAATTGTACCTTGAATGTTTCTTGTGAATTCACTTGAACTAAAACAAGAAAAAGAGAGTGCAAGAAAGAATGTTATGAAAATTTCAGAGTTAATTTGATAGATTACATGTAAGATTGTGAAAACAAACGTTTATGATACTTACAAGCCTCAATCGGTGTTAAAAACACCCTTTCATAATTATATATCTTTTAGATGAAAAATCATGACCTTTAAAATAGAAAAACATGTATAACAGATCTATCTTTTGAGTTTCCAAGACGACAATAATCTATTGCCTTATTGTTTTTTTTTTCTTTTTTTTTTTACAAACAAAAGTCACTTTGGTCTTGGACAATTGACTCCCCTATTTGGGTAGTCAACTTCCCTATTTGGACAGTCAACTTTCCTAGGTCATTCAATTCCACTAAAACTTAACTTACAACTATTCCTTCATTCACTTATAGGTACAAAACACTTTTTTCCCTTTAGGGCAGTTAACTAATCATGTAATCTTTATTCCAAACTTAAATCTATACTTCCAAAACTTCATTTTCTTAATACATATGCATTCATGAATTTAAAACTTTTTCTCACTTGAAAAATCATGTTCTTTGGTAATATATACAATAATCGTCCACTTGTTATAAATGTATATAATTTTATGTAACCTTCAGAAAATGCAAGTTATTGGTTATTATGTAAGATATATGTCTAAAGTTTGCCAAGGCTTAAACTTTTAGATTGAATATGAGATACAAGAAAACATATCCACTCTTTAAATCGGTTTGTGAGTTCCTGTAAAATGCAACATATTTTTATTTTGGGACTTGACTTTATCTTATGTAATACTCGTAATTTCCCACGTATTCATTTTTATGAAGATATAAGGTATATGTACATTTGTTACAAGTGTATAAGTGATGTAAGGATTATGAATTCTATGAAACATCCATGAATTTCAAGTTGTGCGCACAAGTTCTATTACCTAAAAGCTATAAGGGATAGATGCCATTGTATGTTAATTGTGTACGGATTGTAAATTGAGGTATGAAACAAATAAGGATGAGTGTACATTGAAAAATCTGCAGAAAACTGCAGAAAAGAGGGTACAGGGGATGAGAGATCGATCTCCTCTCACAAAATGCCAGGAATTAGTTCAATTGAATAAGGTAGATCGATCTCATGGGAAGGAAGATCGATCTCCTTAAGTCTTTGCCTGGAAGGAATCGATCTTTCATAAGGCATAGGTCGATCTCCTTAAGTCTCGGCCAAGAAGAGACCGATCTCCATTAAGCAATAGATCGATCACCCTTTTACAAAACAGATCGATCTCATTATGAAGGCAGATCGATCTAGTAGTAGATTGCATTAGGTAAAAGGACTACCAAACCATGTAGAGATCGATCTCCACAAGGGACCAGATCGATCTCATGTCTCTGCATCTATAAAAAGGCACGAGATTGGATTGAAAACTCAGATTTCTTCCTACCAAACCCACACCTATCATTTTCTCTCAAAGAAACAAGCTTTCTCACTCTAAATATCACTACATTCCAGCGAGAATATGAAGAAACTCAAGAAGGAAAAGTTGTTCCTTAAAGAAATGAGAACAACATACCCAAAAAAATCACACATTGGTTTGACTAAGAGAAGGAGGTTTGGCTACTACAAGTTTGGCTAAGGAAAAAAGGCTAAGCTAGGTAAGCTCTTCAACCTTCAAGCTTTAAATATGGATTTCTAGACACTTTATGGGTTGAATGGCATGTGAAATCTTGATAGGAATAATGAATGTGGTGATGAGTGAGTAATATTAAAAGGAATTTATGAAGGGAAAATCCATGAAAAAGTGATGAAAGACTTAGGATGAGATATAGTGATACAAATGGAAAAGGTGAAATAAGATTTTAAGGCTTGGGGAGTATGGATAGATAAATACATGACAATGTGGAGGTTTAGAAGATGGAAAGGAAAATAACTTAATGATTTACACATGTATATTGAAATACATGGAACACGATTGACCCGGATCACGAACGGAGCAAACGAGACGAAGGAAAATACAAACACGATTCGAGGTAAAGGACTGTATGTTAGCGATAGAGATATTCGTACGTATTTTACAACGATTTTAGTAGTTATGACGCTAGTGATAGCATGTTTAGCTATTGAGCTATGAAATGATATGGGATCATGAAATGTATATATATATATATATTGAGAAAATGGGATGAGGTAAGGAAATGACATGACATGCATGTTTTTGATGTTTTCTCAACTATGTGCTGATTTTGAAATTGAGAAATAATGATGAATAGGTTGGCTAGCTTTACATGTTTAGTATGAGACGACATGCTACGTAAATAAACATGTTTTGAGTTTTTAAAGGAGAAAATAGCCACCTATAGGACTTAAGATGTGAATTGGTGTTGGAGCTCTAGCTCACACCCGTTTTAATAATTTTGACTATGCTGGAGTTTCACTCGCATACGTTTACATGTTTTGATAAACCGTGCTGGAGCGTGACTCGCACGTGGTTTTATAATGATAATATGCTGGAGTTTATCTCACACATGTTTCCATGGTTTTGATATGTCGTGCTGGAGTTCATCTCGCACGATAGAATTGAGAAAGGTGTTGGAGCATTGCTCGCACTAGTTTTGCTAAGTTTGATATGACACAGTGCTAGAAGCAGTTGCTTATACTGAGAGATACCGCGCTGGAGCCTTGCGATGACTGTGTGTCACACTGATTTTGCTCACTTGGTATATGAGACATGGTTCAGGATGATGAGTCCATCGGAGTAGGGTGGATGGACTAGGTCCACGGTCGTACGTTGAACTGTGTAGTTGTCCGGGGAATACTATGTACCGTGCTGGGTGCACGTGAGTACGAGTATCGCGTAGATGACACATGGCGTACATTGAACCGTGAGTGTATGTGATATGAGGAGGAAGATGATGATGATGATTGAGATAAGCCGGAGGGTAGTGCCCTGTGCACACCTGATCAGTGAGGCCTAGGATCACTGACTATGGTCATATGTCGTGGATATTAGTTTGTCAAGAATTTCATGTCTGTCTCAGAGATAAGAGAAATTGAGAAACTCATAAAAAGAAAGAGATTTGATGAAAGGAAATAATTTGAGAAGAAGAAAAGAGATATTGTGATTTGATAAATCTCTTGATTTAAATACTTGTGCTATGATAGCACTGTTTTATGACATGTTTTAATTGGAAGTATTGCAAACGGTTTTACATGAAAATGCCTATGAGAAATAAATGTTTAAATGCATTTTCTAGTAATATTTCCTTTTATATTGAAACATGGTTTTGTTTATGCATGCATGAGCTATGTAGATAGTACAATAACTACCTGTTAGCATTCTTTTCCTTACTAAGCTGTGGTTTGCTCATCCCACTATTTTTCCCCTCCAAATAGTGAGAAGTAGGACAGTGCGGTGGTCTCTAGATCTCTTTTGTATTGGACAGCTCCCACCAGTTGCAAAGGTATAAAAATTGTATACACATAAAGCATTTGTATCTATTGTAATGTATCACACAGTCATGAATCTAAAATGTAAACAGTTGTATGAGGATATTATGTAAAGATAATACATTATAAAATTGATTTTGTATATCTACACATGCCTGAGAGTGTGTGAATTAAAGTGTAAATATTTTCGCTATAAATACATGAGATATAGTAATTGCATTGACTCACAGCCCAACCGTAGTAATATATGTACGAATGAAGGGCACCCGGAGTCGGGGTGTGACATCTTATGTTAGTAAGTACTCTAGGATTAATCGGAAATGTATAAGAAACGTTTTCTCATTTCTCTACTTGTATAGGAAAACTTATTTAAAGTGCATCACAACTTCCATGTATTATAAACACTCTACTGAAAGGCTTTATAAGCCAACTACGGACTTTAATCCAACCATATGTTGTTATTTGACAATACATCTAGATATGTGACTTTATAAGGAATAGTCTTTTTTTTTTATTTACTCCCACTATTCCAAGAATTGATGCATTAGGAATTTCATATATCTTATATATATAAATTCCTTGGATAATTCATGATTGAAAGCCTTTTGAATTCTCATACACAAAAATCATTAAATAAGGATATTATTTTTTAAATTTAAAGATTCAATTTTCGAAGTGACATCAATGGACTAGAACTGGAACGAATTTTCGAAGAACATACGTTTTTATCGTTTTATGAAAAATGAAAATTGTAATACATTTACCGACAAATTATTGTGGAATTATTTACAGAAAACACTTTTGTCAGTAAGTTATTAGTAGAGATGGTTGGAATAGAGAACAAATAAGGCAATAAATTACCAACGGATTTTTCGTTGGTAAGTAGTTGGAGAGAAAGTATCACAACCCATAGACCGTGACTTTGTGGAAACTTATTGCGGAAGCGTATCTTATTTGGGTGTCCTTATCCTTCTAACACATTATTGTTTGTCATGCAAGTCCTGTAAGATCCACAATTTTGTAATGTAACCTTAATGACTTGTGATGTGTACGTAAGTCACAAATAATAAAAATCATGAGGAAAATATATGTGAAATTTGTAAATGTGTATGGAATGAATACATGCAAGTTTATAAGTATAGAATAAGTGTAAGAGGGATGATTCCATGAGTGAAATGAGAATATCTTGAGTTTTGAGTGCTTAAGTAAAATGGAATGAGTTTATACTTTCATTTGGATGTGTATTGTATACTTTAGCTATACAATAAATGCACACAAGTTTTATTGTGTATGAAGTATGAATGGATGTTGTTAGCACTGAATTTTATATATGTTTAGGACCCTTTTTACTTAGTTATTTGATTTGTTCTTTGCAATATTAGGTATGTTTGATGTGTTTTGTGCACTTGTACAGGATAAAGAACAATTTGGAGAAGTTAAGGCTTTTGGAGCTGGTTCTGATGATTCGATGAAGAATTGAAGTTACAGGGTGCTGATTGTGACTTATGCTGTAGCAATAGAAGAAACTGGACAGTGCAGAGCAGATTTGAGGAATTAATATCATTGCCACAGCATAGCAGTCTGATTATGGCAACACTGTTTTGTCACGTGGTCTTCCGCGTTTTAGTATTTGGAAACCTTATAAATAGTCTTTTTATCAGAATTTCGTGGGGGGTTGCAGCAGAAGACTTCAAGATTAATTTAGCTCCATAGGAACTTCATCTTTTTCATCAATTTTGTTATTGGGATGTTAAATTGGAATACTTGGATGTTTATTATGATGTCTAGGAACTAAACTCTTTTTTCCTAGAATCGATGTAACCAACTTTGGGCATATTGCAATTACTTTGTAATGTTGTTTGGATGATTTCAATTATGTTTATTTAATCTACTTGTTCTTAATGCTCTAGTTGATTGGCCACCAATTAGATGAACTAGTATAAGAATCTGGCACTCGGGAGAGGGGATTATTTATATGCACAAGGGCAGATTAACATAGGACATTGTTGAATCGGGAGGTTGACAATTCGTATGAGCCATAGAGAAATGAATTACTATCGATTAATGAATCCTATTATTTGATTCTAAATCGAGAGGTTAGGATTAGGTAAACTGGGTATGACTGTTTAAAACTCGGGAGAGATAAACAGGAAATAGTTTCGACTATAAACAATTTGAAATCAAAAGAACAATTGATCAAAGGAATTGCATGAACCCTAGTTAGGTGAAATCGATTTCTAGGAATATTTTGCTATTGATATTTTCATTCGTAATTATTGTGATTTGCTTTAATTAATTTGTTCTGTAGTTAACAGTTAGAATAGTAAATTGGATTTTAACCAACATTCATTAATTTTCTAAATAAAGCTCAAGGTTGTTGATTACAGTGATTAGCGGTAGACACAGTTCCCTGTGGGACGATACTCATATTTACTCTATACTCGAAAACTGACATGTGCACTTGCAGTAGTGTTCCATTTAAGGAGAATAAGTTTTCTGGCGCCGTTGCCGGGGAACTGTTGTCTAGTTTCTCGTTGACGCTGTTCCCCAATAGCCTTTACTTTAATTTAGATTTTTATTTCTATTTTTGTTTTAATTTATTATCTACAATTTTTTTAGGTGAATGGTAAAAACTCGCAGCACTGAAAATACAGATATAAAAGAAGAGTTAGATCCAGAGCTAGAGAGAACCATTAGACAAATTCAACATAACAGATTTGAAGAGAAAGACCAAAATTTAATAATGGCAGATGATAATCAGCAGCAGCTAGCTATACACTATTATTTCACTCCAGTTGTGAATCAGAATTTTGCTGCTATAAGAGAGATTCCTGTGAACTGCAACAACATTGAATTGAAGCCGGCATTGATCAACATGGTTATGTAAAACCAATTTGGAGGTTCAGCCTTGGAGGATCCTAATACACATTTGACAAGTTTTCTGTAAGTTGTAACACCATTAAGATTAATGAAGCCTCTGACGATGCTATTCGGCTAAGGTTATTTCCTTTTTCTTTTCGGGATAAAGCATTGAGTTGGTATCAAAATCTAGCAACAGGAAGCATTCCAATATGGGCAGTGATGACACAAAAATTCTTGGCAAAGTATTTCCCACCAGGAAAGACTATGCAGATGAGATTAGAGATTGCCCAATTCACACAGTTAGACCAAGAGCCATTACATGAGGCATAGGAGCAATTTAAAGAGTTATTACGTAGATGCCCTCAGCATGGATATGATGAAGGTAACCAGATACAGGTTTTCTACAGAGGCATGACTCCGCAGACAAGAGCTACTATGGATGCCTCAGCAGAAGGTTCATTATGGTATAAGACACCTGATCAGGCTATGCAGTTACTTGAGGAGATGGCTATAAACAGCAGCCAATGGCCAGGTGAAAGAGCTAATGTCAGAAGAGTAGCAGGTATGCATGAGTTAGATACGCAGACAGTCATTCTAGCAAGACTTGAGCAGATTTCGACACACATTTCTTCAATGGGTATACAAGGGCCGCAAGCTATGATTCATTCTGACAACACAAATCTTAACTTGATGGGGACAGATTTTGTCAGACCAGAATTTTATGTAGCTTGTACCTTATGATTCCTATGTGTATGAACACTCCGTTATTATAGTTGAATCAAAAGAAGAGTATTTATTAGACTTAAAGTGTTAGTGAAATGATTTAACACGCAAAAGCTACATAGAAAGGCTAATGTGAGCTATAAGTGTCACAGGCTAAACCGAGTAAAACTAAATCATTCTGACTGAAAATAAGAACTTAAAATGAGAGAGCATGGAGAGCTCATGAAGGAAAGTCAGCTTGATTTAGTCCCGAACATAGAAAACGAGAGTAAAAGCTAAAAAGGGTAAAATGGACCTTTTTGGCAAGATAAGGTGTTTCAGATATAATTATCCACCGGGAACGGTTGAAATGTAAAGACGAGAATGTAAGACATAAGATATGACACTTTCGAAATTTTGAGAAAAAGTCAACTTAGTCAATGGTTAAGGAAAAAGTCAACTATAGTTAAGAAAGTGGACTTTTACCATAGGTGACAATTATGGTTAAAAATTAACCTAAGTGTGGAGAAAAATTTAGGAAAAAATATTCTTGGCTAGAATACAAGATAATCATCCCCAGAAGTAAGGAAAATATATTCGGAAGGATTCCGGATTTAATTTAATGGTTAAAAATGTAACGGGCCTAAGGTGAAAATTTTAAAGCCCATTAAGGTATACTAAATGTATATTGAAATTCTTAGGTCCTTTAGACCGAATTGTTGGACCAATTGATTTGCCAAATATTTAGACAATTAAAGGCCCGAGACATAGTAAAAATTTCAGCCCAAAAGCCCATTAAGAAAGCCCAAACCGAGAAGCCCAAATGGAAAGCCCATGAGATAAATATCTAACCATAGTTAAAGCTAACCATGACTCATAAGATGACTCATTAGGTGACTCATGGCTAAGGCTTGGAAAGTCAAGCTTAATGGCTGAAAAGTAAAGCTTAATGGCTAAGTAAGTGGCTTATAAATTCAGCCACACCATTGTCATCTTCATCACACCAAATTCGGCTAGAAGAAGAAACCATTAAAACATATTATCCAAGCTTTCTCTCACTAGAAATCACTAGGAATTAGGCATAATTGGAACTTGCATCCTTCATGGAAGTTGTTCCAAATTGAAAGGAGAGTGACATATGTTGGAATTGGCTATCAAGGAGCCATAGAATGCAAACCGAGAGCCTTCAAAGATTCGGCTAAAGGGTGAACACAACAATTGGTATATTTTCTAATTTTCAATCTCATATATGTTAATGTATGAATGATTTTAAGTATGTTGATATATGTTTTAAGTATTGAAACATATTAAACTACCATGATGTTGGTTAGGCCGAGAGTGAGTAACGGGATATTGATTTATGTCCATATGATTTTAAGGTATAAATGGATTAATATACATGTGTTAATGATTATGGTGTAATTAGAATTAATCAATTTGATTAATTAATACATGTAATTAGTTGGCAATTAAGGTGTTTGATAAAATGCCTAAATGAACTATATGATGGTTAGGAATGTTGCCAACCAAGTGTTTGTGAAAATGCCTAAGTGAATTGGCTAGACAAATAGGCATGGATGGCATGCCATGGTGTAACCGAGGACATGGGTAGCTCTAAGCCATGGCATGTGGCCGAGAGGCCCAATGGGCCAAGCCCAAATATTTTAGGCCCAATAAGATGTAATAGGTCTAGGACAAGCCCAATAAGAGTTGGTGAGCCCCACAAGCTCAATAGGCCCAATGAAAATGAATAGTAAAATAAAAATGGGCTTAAGGCATAGTTAGGCCCATTAAGGACTATTAAAGCCCATTAAGGGAAATAGACTGTATTTAATGTGAAATACAGTAGGAAAAGTGTAATTAACCGAATAAATGGTTATATGCAGCTCCAGAGATTATTGGAGGAGCAAATCGGACTGCTGAAATGAGCAGCGCAGAGAAAGTGAAATTTCTCGAGGGATTGCAGGTAAGGGACTTTTGTGAGTAGTTAGAGATACCTGCATGTATTTTCGTCTGCTTTTACATTCACTTAAAAACTCTGAGGGTCAGAGAAAGTGAATAATAATTATTGCGACCCGATAGTGGCAAATTACGATTTTACCCCTAGTTAGTCAAAAAGTCAACTTTTGTGAAAAATTGTAAAAAGTTGTAAAAAGCATGGAAACCACTATTTTGAGTGTTTAACTGCTGTTTAGCAGGAGAATAAATAGATGAGCTAATGATTTTAAGGTTGATGTGAATTAAGCACACTTTATCGTGCTGATTTTGATATTTTGTAAATCATCCCTTTTTAAAGAGCCATCTATCATATTTTGTGAGAATGAATCGTGCTGGAGTATAGCTCGCACTGAATTTCATATATTTTCCACATACATTAGTGCTGGATTTTGATTCGCACTAGATTTCCATGACATGAATGATAGAGTACTAGAGTTGTTACTCGTACTCAGTTTTATATGATATATGCATGACAGAGTGCTGGAGCGATTAGCTCGTACTCAAGTTTTACATGAGATACATGACAGAGTACTGGAGCGTTGCTTGTACTCGATTCTTCATGATTTATACATGACATAGTACTGAAGCTATTGCTCGTACTTGATTTGATGATATTGTGCATAGCATGGTACTGGAGCTATTGCTCGTACTTGATTTAATACATGAACTATGCATTGACCTAGTTGCTAGAGGTTTACTCGCACTAGAGTTGAGTTTGTGACGTGAAACAGTGTTTGAGCGGAGTGTCGACTGTGAGTCGCACTCAAAGGCGCGCACTGTATGTGATATATAATACATGTTACAAACCCATGCCCGCATCCTTGTGTGACTGAGTGTCACATTATGTGAGAGGATAGTCGCATGAGGGTATTAGAGATGTGGTATGATATTTCATGGTTTGAGGGCTAAGACCTATGGCAGGCACCCCGACTGTGATGTAGGGTCCACAGGAGTACTTTGTACCGTGCATGTGGCATGGGAGTACACTGTACTGTGTGTTGTTGTGGAGTTGAGGAGGATATAACTGACGGTTGTGATGGACTGGCCCCCCTCCCATTACAGCAGTGATGCCCCGCACACCGAGTATTGTGTTGCTTGGGATCACATGTCGGATATGATCATAGTCCAGGATACTATTTTCATTTCACCACAGAGTCTCACATGATATATCACATTGATTGACTGATTTAAATTGCGGACAGACCCGAGGGATGGGTCTGTCACGACCCGAATTACCTTAAAAATCAGAGTAAATTTTTCACTTTTTCATTTATTATTTAATTCTTACCTTTCTCTCGTCGTGACCATCCTACAACACAGTTGGGCTATGATTCGGTGTTAGTCACCTCTCACTATTACCAATCAATTTCCATAATTTCATTCAATATCAGATTTTACTATCTTGTGACTTTAACTGAATACATACTCAATGGTATTTATAACTCTACATCCCCGACATCAATATCCGTTTACAGTACTGTGCATTACATATTTAGATACAAAACCATACAAATGTGTATACCTGTCTCTCGATGGGAAGCAGCAAGCAGCGGATATTAAGCATGCAAGTCCTCAGCCGCTCAATAATTATTACAAGTGCTCTGAAAATATGGGAAAATAAGAGGGGTGAGCAAACCACACGCTCAGTAAGGCAATTATGCAAGTAAGTAGATAACTCCACTATCTACATGCTCATAATGCCATGCCCTTAAATCCATTTCTTTTCATTTAAAATTACACGCACAAAGTCATGCATATTCAATGCCATAGTTTATCCAAAACTATTTGTGCATATATAAATCATGTAACTCATGCATTCAAAGCATTTTATGTGACATCATTAAATCATATTAAGCATGAATTAGATCAAGATCATGCAGTCTTTTATGCCATGTAAGACAAAACATGGATTTCAAATGAAAGCATGGAAAACTTCACATGCTACTGCATTTAAATCAAAACATTAAAACTGCAGTTAAAACTAACCCTTCCAGGTCCATCTCATAAAACAATTCAATAAAATTCATTATAAAAGTCCGGTTATAAAACCACCCTTCTTTCAGGGTCACATATCATAAAATCATATGAAATCATAAATTCATCAAATCGGGGGCCTGACCCCTCCTTCGGGTCTACCCTGGTCTAAAGACCACAAGTTATATCATGTGAGACAATCAGGTAATTAACAGTAACATCGAGGACTATGGCCATATCCTAGTGATCCCTGGCAACACGGTACCTAGTGTGCGGGGTATCACACCTGAAACGGGAGGTGGGTCGTCCTACCCGCCAGAACAGCATAACACCAGGATTGCGAGGGCAAGGCTTGCTGCCTCGTGGCTAATGCCACTCCACTCCAACAATCCCCACGGTATAGCGTACTCCGCGTGACATACACGGTACAAAGTACTCCGTGAACCCAAGCTCAGTCAGGGGTGCCTGTAATAGGTCTTATCCACCCATATCATCTGTCTCAGAATGCACGTGTGAGCATATTATCTCACTGTGACACAGTCTACAGGAGGCTCCAACACGGCTATATGCATGTAATATAAATCCCTGTGCGAGCGAAGCTCAAGCACGGCTCCATGCATATTCATGATATCAGAAAATCTCGTGCGAGCGAAGCTCTAGCACGGTTTCATAAAAATCAGTGAAATCTGCGTATGAGCAGCGCTCCAGTACGACTTAAACTGATTATAATTTCATGTAAATTCCACGTACGAGCAATGCTCTAGTACGGATATGTATATAAATTCAGTGAAAACCTCGTACGAGAAAAACTCCAGTACGGCATTCAAATAAATTATGAAAACCATATAAAACTTTGTGCAAGCAACGCTCCAGCACAAATGAATGCTCAAGTAAATCAAATCTCGTGCGAGTTATACTCCAGCACGGCTTTATGCATAACTAAATCAAATCTCGTTCGAGTTACACTCCAGCACGGCTTTTAAGCATAATTAAATCAAAACAGGATGCGAGCTAAGCTCCAGCATCTCTCATGCATGTCAAATCATTAAAAGTAGTGCGAGTAATCGCTCCAGCACTATTTTATGCATACCACGTCAAAACAAATCAAAACATGTCAAAACATGTCAAAACAGAGTGCGAGCTAGGCTCCAGCAGCTCTCATTTCACAATATTAAAAATCAGTGCGAGCACCATGCTCTAGCACATTTCATGCATATGATGTCACAAGTCGGTGCGAGCAACTGCTCAAGCACATTTATGCACATTCACAAACGCAGATATAGTGCGAACTACGTGTCGGCACTATCTGTTTCCATATAAACTTGATAGTTGGCCTCTTTTCCAAAGAAATTTCATTCAAATATTAATAACACCTACGTAGTGTTATTTTGTGAAATTCATGCATTTACTGGCCAATCTATCGCTTTACTTTGATTAAAATCAAGAAAATTCCTTAATCATAAAAATCCTTAAATCATGCATTCCATGCATGTCATGCTTTCATCATCCTTAGGTGAACTTCCCTCAATAGGGGTAAAATAGACATTTCACCTATTTCGATCCTTAAAAATTATTTAAACCACTTTTAGGATCATTTTACAATAATCGTGTATACATACATAATCAGTGTATACAAAATCTATTAAAATATGCGTAGCTACCTCTAGCTACTCACACAATTCCCTTACCTCATTTTTCTGTACAGTCTGACCTTTACACCGATGTCTCGTCACGCAGTCCGATTTGCTCCAAATCCAAATCAAATCTCCGGAACTGCGGATACACATTCATCAGGTCAAATACAATACAATTAATTGTATCTCATATGTTCTGGGCTTAATTTAAATCATTGGGCCCGTTTCTCATATTGGGCCCGATTGCACCTTAATGGGCCTTAATCGGCCTTAAGCCCGTTTACCACACTTTATCGAGGCCTATTGGGCTCATTGGACCCATCAATATTTATTTAGCCTCGTTCTAAATTCTCAGATAGCTTATGAATTATTTACGACAATTTATCCCAATTTCTAGAATTTAATTCATTTATGCGGAAATTAAATCCGTAATTCATGCGTTAAATATCAATCACGCATAACGATATAAAATTGTCGTAAATAAGGGTCACTTACCCGTTATTCCATGATCGTACACAAATCGAGGCTGTCTAGAGCTCTCTTGGATGCCAATTGTCGAGCTACACAATTAAATATATTTTCGGGTAAACTTTCAGTCGATTATTTATCAAATTAAATATTTCAAAAATTAAATCGATCAATTTGACCGCTAACCGACTTACCCGAAGCTCGATTGCATCACAGGAATTTTCTCCAATTTTTTTCTCTTTTTCTTTTTCCCTTTTTCTTCCTTTTTTTCCCTCTCTTTTTGGCTGAACCGGTCCGGTCCGGTTCAACCCGATTCGGACCGTCGGTTCAGCTCGGGTCCGATTCGACCGGTTCAGTCCGGTTCGACCGGTCCAGTCATCCTTTGGTCGTGCCGGCGCCGTCCGACCGGTTCTCCGACCGATTCCACCGCCGTTCGGCGCGTCTTCGCATGGGCTCCCTAGATCGGGCCTCGGTTTGGCTCGAATCGACGCCATCGCCGACGAATCGAAGCTTTTCTCCAGCGGGTTCCTCCTCCGTTTTCAGCGATTTCCACCGTTCTCGACGCGCGTCTGGGCTGCTGGAGGTTCGCCCGAGGTCGGTCGACCTTCGCCGACCCTCATCGGCCCCTCAGCCTCGCCGGTGGTGGCTCATCCGGCGTCTCTTCCTCGGTTTCGCCTTTCGCGTTTCTTCTTCTCTGTTTCTGTTTCTTTTCTTTCTGTTTCACGTTTCAGACTTTTGTTTCTTTTTTTTTCTTTTTTTTCAATTTCATTTTATTTATTTATAATTTATTTTTAATATTATTTTAATCAATAAAATAATATTAAAATACACAAATATCTTTTAAAAAATATATTTTATTCATCTAATCTGTAAATAATTTTCTCAGTTTGATTTTACCTTTTCGGTATATTTTTCGATTATTTTCGGGATTATTTTTCGATACGAAAATCCCGGTTTATTCCAATAAATTCATATCTTGATCAATTTAACCCGGAATTTAATTATTTCTTCATCATTGATCAAGATTTCTCATTCTCATATTTTTAATTAAATTTTCTTGTCCCGATAAATACCGAATTTTGGTCTTTTGACCATTTTACCCTTACACGTTTTCGGGAATACCATTTAAGTCCTTTTGCATTTTTAAATGCACTCAAAAATATCGGGTCTTACAATCTCCCCCACTTAAGAAATTTGGTCCTCCAAATTAGAACCAAGTAATATGAGTCCAGAAATAACTCCGGTTACATCTATTGTATCATATACTGTCATCCTCAAGTGACTTTCTCCGGAGTATAATTCTACCATCATACTTAACTAGGGAGATCATCTTAACCCTCAACACTTTCTCTTTCCATTTTTAATAACCAACTCGATTTCATACATTACTCTTTCATTGAGCTAAACTGTTGGAGTTCATATCCGATCACATATATCGGATCCGAATATTATTTCTTAAGCATCAAAAGATAGGACACATTGTGGATGCCTGTTTATTCAAGTGGTAATGCCAACCTACAGGTCTTACTTCCACTTGTCCAATATCTCTCTATCCGAATTTCGTTATGTCCTTAAGACATGTAACTGCCACAATACTGATTCACCCTTGGTAAATTTTCAAGGATTTTCTGTCTCTTGTCAGCATAGCTTTTCTATCTGCTCTGAGGTGTTCTTAATCTCTCATAAATCAACTGAACATCCTCAGAGGTTTGTCTTACCAATTCGGGAACAACTCTCTATCTGTCACCCACTTTTTCTTATCCCAGTCAGGGAACAACTCCCTACGGCCATACACTGCCTCATATAAAATGTTATCCCGATACTCAACTGACAACTGTCATCATTGGCGAATTTGATTAGTAGCAACTAATCATCCCAGGAGCTCATAAAATCAAAGGCACACGCTCTCATCACATCCTCCAGAACCTGTACAGTCCTCTCTGACTGACCATCTGTCTGAGGGTGGAAGCTGTGCTAACACTCAATCAGGGTCCCATAGCTTTCAAAAACAATATTCCCAGAAGTGGGAAGTGAAGCGGGAATCCCTATCTGATATCATGCTCCCTGGAACGCTACATTTGTTCCACCATATTCCATACGTAAAAATTCGCCTACACACTCAGAGTATCTGGGGATTTCCATAAACAGAAGGTGGGTAACTAAATCAGTCTATCGACTATCACCCAGACAGCCTCGTGATTCATTAGGGTCCTCTGTAACCCATCACGCAATTCATGGTAACTTGTTCCCATTTTCGTGTCAATATAGGTAGAGACTGCAATGACTCTGCATACATCTATTGCTCTACCTTACTCTGCTGACATAGGAGACACTTCTTCCACAATCTCTGCAATATCACTGTTCATACCTGACCACCAATACCTTTTTCAGAGGTTCTGATATATTTATTATTTCTCGGATGCACTGTATATCCGAAGAGTGAGCTTCTGATAATAATACTATCTCATCAACTGTGGTCCTGGGGAGCACTTATATTGTGTCTGAACCTCTGTGAATCATCATCACTCTCTGTGACCTCTGTCACTGTACCCTTCTGAATCTGACCCACACTATCGACATCATGCCGATCATCATGCTAAGCCTGGCAAATCCGATCACACAAATCCGGTTCTATCCTCAGGCTAGCTGTCATAAAATCACTGTCATCATCAGAAGGGATCACATCACTACTGAGGTTCACACTGCTCTAGCAGCTCACGCTCCCTGACCATCATATGTAATACCATCCCGAGGCTCTTTCTGCTCAAGGCATCAGCCATTACATTGGCCTTTCCTGGGTGGTATAATATTCACAATCATAATCCTTAGAAGCTCTAACCCTCTTGGTTATCTCATATTCTACTCTTTCTGTTAAAACAGATACTTGGGGCTTTTACGATCAGTGCATACTCAAAATTTCTTACCGTTTATGTGGCGGCGCCATACTTTCAGTGTAAACGCTACGGCTGCCAACTCTAAATCATGGGTCGGATAGTTTCTGTCATGATCCTTGAACTATTTGGATCTATAAACGACTATCTTCCCATTTTACATCAATACACAGCCCAATCCTTATTTGGAGGTATCCATACACACTGAAACCTCTTGAGCTGTTAGTTATAGTAAGAATACTTACGGTGGTCAGTTCATTACTCCAATATACCAAAACTCATTGAAGCCATTTTCATACTTATCATACTACTCGTATGAAATCTTTTTATGAACGACATGTGTCAACTGAGCAACCTATTTCGAGAAACTCTCAAAACTTGTCTGTAAGGCAGTTTCCAATTGCTACTCATCCTCTTCCCTGGACTTCGAATACTTCATAATATCATCACTAAAGATGACAACCAATCGGTCCAGGTAAGGTTTAAATACCTTAACGTAGTTGAGTTCCACTCAATATTTCAATTTTCCATATACTTGACCTATGTACGCATAAACGTACAATGTCATTTCGAAATAGCTTTCGTTCAAGATACTAGCTCACGTCATTTCTTTCCTCTTATATTGACGGCTTTTATAAAATTTTAATTTTTAAACTTTCATGATTAATGAATTTCTATATCTTTTTTATCATACCAGTAAAGGTACCCAAATTTTAATTGCATATATATCCTAATTGTCGATTTTAGTTTATAGATTATGCGTGCGCTTCTAGACGCTGTCAAATCTTCAGGCAGGGAGATATTTTGAAATACCTTTATTAACCCTCAGATTTGACCACATCGACTGGGTGTAGATATATCTACCCCTTATCTTGGTCGCAATCCATATACACTACATATTGCTTAATCCTTACTTTGCATATCAATGATATCCTTACCTTGCATATGCCTTTTATTCCAATATATCTCGTATGCAGGATCTATCACATCTCCAATCTTATCTCCTTTCATATATCACTTATGGCAAACTCTTTCCTTACTTGTCAAGTTACAATACACTTTTCAGTGATATTTTCACCCCTATTTTCAACTTACAATCCCTATACTCATATTCAGTTAGTGAAAATCAACTAACCATCATCCTCTTCATGCTTAAAGGTATAGACTTCACATTTTTCACTAACTTATAAGCAACTGAAGGCGGTATGAATAAATGCGTGGCACCAGGATCCATTAACATAATTATTTCATTATTCACAACCAGTGTGGTATCTTTCACCATATCATATTAATCATCAATGGTGTCCTGGTCCAAGGCATACACTCACCCTCATCTAACATTTTATTTTCGTGGTAACTACCACACATCTTACACTGTTCACACTGCTACTCTGTCATACTGTTACGTAGCAGGTCGGGGTCCTCAAATCACAATACCCCTCAAAAGTATTGAAATTAGATATACTGGGGTTTATCAATCAACTTACCCCGTGATTTATCAGCTCTAAGCTTTTACCAAGCTACCTTTTCCCATTTTGACATCTCTGTCATTCTTTATTCTCTTTTTTTCTCTATTTTGGCCCTTACTACCTTTCTCAATCTCAGAGGCGCGCAATTTATAATCTTATTTACACAACTGTAGTCTGCGCACTGCCTCGGCATAGGTAGTGATATCTAACGGGCAAATCGGACTCTAATTGACAATCTGAGTCCTTCCATGAACTTTCAGACATCTTGACTCACTGTTCATCGTGTCTGAGTCACATCTGCCCAGGAATATAAACTGAGTATCATACTCGTTAATCAACATGTTCCACTGGGTCAGAGTAAATAATTTCATCTGTAATTTTCTTTAAACAGTGTCCGTGATATTCTGTCACCGGAATACATTTCGAATTATTTTTTTCATGTCCAATCTAGATGTCGAAATCTTCAAATGGGTCGAGCGAACTTTCAATTAATGCTCCAACTCGCCCTCCAATCACAAACATACTCTGAGCAATTAGCTTGCAAAATATTGCCCCCACTCCGCTCCAACCTCGCGAAGCATGTCTCAATACTGTCTGATCTCTCTGTCAGACTCTGTCCGATCTCTCTGTCAGACTCTGTCCGATCTCTCTGTCGGACTCTGTGGGGCATGCTCAACATTAGCCTCCACGTCAATCTCATCACGAGTTTCATGTGGCGACTCAGTACAACTCATGGGCCTACCTCAACGGCCTTGAGCTCGTGTACTCGCCTCTCAACCATAGCGGCTATCAGTCAATGAGTCTATTATTGCATTTAAAAACCAAATTCTTAGCTGCACTTCCATCTCGATATACACAATTGTATCTAAATAATGCACAGTACATGGGGATGTAAACTTCCTTAACCACTAACACCGACTCATATCAGGCCAACTCAAGCTCTGATACCATTAAACCTGTCACGACCCGAATTACCTTAAAAATCAGAGTAAATTTTTCGCTTTTTCATTTATTATTTAATTCTTACCTTTCTCTCGTCGTGACCATCCTACAACACAGTTGGGCTATGATTCGGTGTTAGTCACCTCTCACTATTACCAATCAATTTCCATAATTTCATTCAATATCAGAGTTTACTATCTTGTGACTTTAACTGAATACATACTCAATGGTATTTATAACTCTACATCCCCGACATCAATATCCGTTTACAGTACTGTGCATTACATATTTAGATACAAAACCATACAAATGTGTATACCTGTCTCTCGATGGGAAGCAGCAAGCAGCGGATATTAACCATGCAAGTCCTCAGCCGCTCAATAATTATTACAAGTGCTCTGAAAATATGGGAAAATAAGGGGGGTGAGCAAACCACACGCTCAGTAAGGCAATTATGCAAGTAAGTAGATAACTCCACTATCTACATGCTCATAATGCCATGCCCTTAAATCCATTTCTTTTCATTTAAAATTACACGCACAAAGTCATGCATATTCAATGCCATAGTTTATCCAAAACTATTTGTGCATATATAAATCATGTAACTCATGCATTCAAAGCATTTTATGTGACATCATTAAATCATATTAAGCATGAATTAGATCAAGATCATGCAGTCTTTTATGCCATGTAAGACAAAACATGGATTTCAAATGAAAGCATGGAAAACTTCACATGCTACTGCATTTAAATCAAAACATTAAAACTGCAGTTAAAACTAACCCTTCCAGGTCCATCTCATAAAACAATTCAATAAAATTCATTATAAAAGTCCGGTTATAAAACCACCCTTCTTTCAGGGTCACATATCATAAAATCATATGAAATCATAAATTCATCAAATCGGGGGCCTGACCCCTCCTTCGGGTCTACCCTGGTCTAACAGACCATAAGTTATATCATGTGAGACAATCAGGTAATTAACAGTAACATCGAGGACTATGGCCATATCCTAGTGATCCCTGGCAACACGGTACCTAGTGTGCGGGGTATCACACCTGAAACGGGAGATGGGTCGTCCTACCCGCCAGAACAGCATAACACCAGGATTGCGAGGGCAAGGCTTGCTGCCTCGTGGCTAATGCCACTCCACTCCAACAATCCCCACGGTACAGCGTACTCCGCGTGACATACACGGTACAAAGTACTCCGTGAACCCAAGCTCAGTCAGGGGTGCCTGTAATAGGTCTTATCCACCCATATCATCTGTCTCAGAATGCACGTGTGAGCATATTATCTCACTGTGACACACAGTCTACAGGAGGCTCCAACACGGCTATATGCATGTAATATAAATCCCTGTGCGAGCGAAGCTCAAGCACGGCTCCATGCATATTCATGATATCAGAAAATCTCGTGCGAGCGAAGCTCTAGCACGGTTTCATAAAAATCAGTGAAATCTGCGTACGAGCAGCGCTCCAGTACGACTTAAACTGATTATAATTTCATGTAAATTCCACGTACGAGCAATGCTCTAGTACGGATATGTATATAAATTCAGTGAAAACCTCGTACGAGAAAAACTCCAGTACGGCATTCAAATGAATTATGAAAACCATATAAAACTTTGTGCGAGCAACGCTCCAACACAAATGAATGCTCAAGTAAATCAAATCTCGTGCGAGTTATACTCCAGCACGGCTTTATGCATAACTAAATCAAATCTCGTGCGAGTTACACTCCAGCACGGCTTTTATGCATAATTAAATCAAAACAGGATGCGAGCTAAGCTCCAGCATCTCTCATGCATGTCAAATAATTAAAAGTAGTGCGAGTAATCGCTCCAGCACTATTTTATGCATACCACGTCAAAACAAATCAAAACATGTCAAAACATGTCAAAACAGAGTGCGAGCTAGGCTCCAGCAGCTCTCATTTCACAATATTAAAAATTAGTGCGAGCACCATGCTCTAGCACATTTCATGCATATGATGTCACAAGTCGGTACGAGCAACTGCTCAAGCACATTTATGCACATTCACAAACGCAGATATAGTGCGAACTACGTGTCGGCACTATCTGTTTCCATATAAACTTGATAGTTGGCCTCTTTTCCAAAGAAATTTCATTTAAATATTAATAACACCTACGTAGTGTTATTTTGTGAAATTCATGCATTTACTGGCCAATCTATCGCTTTACTTTGATTAAAATCAAGAAAATTCCTTAATCATAAAAATCCTTAAATCATGCATTCCATGCATGTCATGCTTTCATCATCCTTAGGTGAACTTCCCTCAATAGGGGTAAAATAGACATTTCACCTATTTCGATCCTTAAAAATTATTTAAACCACTTTTAGGATCATTTTACAATAATCGTGTATACATACATAATCAGTGTATACAAAATCTATTAAAATATGCGTAGCTACCTCTAGCTACTCACACAATTCCCTTACCTCATTTTTCTGTACAGTCTGACCTTTACACCGATGTCTCGTCACGCAGTCCGATTTGCTCCAAATCCAAATCAAATCTCCGGAACTGCGGATACACATTCATCAAGTCAAATACAATACAATTAATTGTATCTCATATGTTCTGAGCTTAATTTAAATCATTGGGCCCGTTTCTCATATTGGGCCCGATTGCACCTTAATGGGCCTTAATCGGCCTTAAGCCCGTTTACCACACTTTATCGAGGCCTATTGGGCTCATTGGACCCATCAATATTTATTTAGCCTCGTTCTAAATTCTCAGATAGCTTATGAATTATTTACGACAATTTATCCCAATTTCTAGAATTTAATTCATTTATGCGGAAATTAAATCCGTAATACATGCGTTAAATATCAATCACGCATAACGATATAAAATTGTCGTAAATAAGGGTCACTTACCCGTTATTCCATGATCGTACACAAATCGAGGCTGTCTAGAGCTCTCTTGGATGCCAATTGTCGAGCTACACAATTAAATATATTTTCGGGTAAACTTTCAGTCGATTATTTATCAAATTAAATATTCTAAAAATTAAATCGGTCAATTTGACCGCTAACCGACTTACCCGAAGCTCGATTGCATCACAGGAATTTTCTCCAATTTTTTTCTCTTTTTCTTTTTCCCTTTTTCTTCCTTTTTTTCCCTCTCTTTTTGGCTGAACCGGTCCGGTCCGGTTCAACCCGGTTTGGACCGCCGGTTCAGCTCAGGTCCGGTTCGACCGGTTCAGTCCGGTTCGGCCGGTCCAGTCATCCTTTGGTCGTGCCGGCGCCGTCCGACCGGTTCTCCAACCGATTCCACCGCCGTTCGGCGCGTCTTCGCATGGGCTCCCTAGATCGGGCCTCGGTTTGGCTCGAATCGACGCCATCGCCGACGAATCGAAGCTTTTCTCCCGCGGGTTCCTCCTCCTTTTTCGACGATTTCCACCGTTCTCGGCGCGCGTCTGGGCTGCTGGAGGTTCGCCCGAGGTCGGTCGACCTTCGCCGACCCTCACCGGCCCCTCAGCCTCGCCGGTGGTGGCTCATCCGGCGTCTCTTCCTCGGTTTCGCCTTTCGCGTTTCTTCTTCTCTGTTTCTGTTTCTTTTCTTTCTGTTTCACGTTTCAGACTTTCGTTTCTTTTTTTTTTTTTTCAATTTCATTTTATTTATTTATAATTTATTTTTAATATTATTTTAATCAATAAAATAATATTAAAATACACAAATATCTTTTAAAAAATATATTTTATTCATCTAATCTGTAAATAATTTTCTCAGTCCGATTTTACCTTTCCGGTATATTTTTCGATTATTTTCGGGATTATTTTTCGATACGAAAATCCCGATTTATTCCAATAAATTCATATCTTGATCAATTTAACCCGGAATTTAATTATTTCTTCATCATTGATCAAGATTTCTCATTCTCATATTTTTAATTAAATTTTCTTGTCCCGATAAATACCGAATTTTGGTCTTTTGACCATTTTGCCCTTGCACGTTTTCGGGAATACCATTTAAGTCCTTTTGCATTTTTAAATGCACTCAAAAATATCGGGTCTTACAGGGTCAGACTCCGATTTTGTGATGTGAATTATTTAATGCCATATTTATTGTGATTTAAATATACATGTCATGATTTACATAAAGGCATGATTTATATAAAGATGCATTGTTTGCACTACATGCCTACATTTGAGAAAGAAAGCTTGATTTCTGTACATACGATTTAATCTGTACAAGTATACATATATATATATATTCAAAGACATGCTTTTAA
Organism: Firmiana major; assembly: GCA_033439115.1. NCBI lineage: Eukaryota > Viridiplantae > Streptophyta > Magnoliopsida > Malvales > Malvaceae > Firmiana > Firmiana major. Next base: position 70,110,295 of record CM065898.1, on the reverse strand, counting down.
AGTAAGTTAAGGAAATAATGTTTTCAAGGCATAGCATTATTTTGAGTAGATAGTGTAGATATCTACTTGCTTGCCTGATTTCCTTACTGAGCGCGTTGTATACTCACCCTCTTTCTTTACATCTCTCTACAGAGTATCAGCAGTAGAGCGAGAGCTATTGAGGGATAGTATTACTGAGTCCACAGCTAGTTCCTATCGATCGTCAGGTATACAGACTTTGCACGGTTATATATCTAAACATAGAAACAGCACAATGATATATACGATATATATTATGGGGAATGTATTTGTGTTAGATTTTATATAATCTCACATGTATTATAAAAGCAGTTACAATCAGTAACAGTAATTGACATGTATGTATGATAATGGATGATAAGGTAAGCAAGGACTCTGACATCGAATCACAGCCCAACCATTGAAGAGAGGAAAGGTAAGTTAAAAATGCGAAAAATTTGTAGTGATTTTAGTTAAAGTCATGGATTGAGAACGGGTCCTGACAGATTTGGAGCAAGTGAATTATGTTAATAATCGTAACTTTGGTTTTCATGGAAATCAAGTTCCAAACTATTACCAGCCAGGATTCAGAAACCATGAGAATCTATCTTATGGTAATTCTAAGAATGTTCTAAACCCACCAGCAGCAGGTAACAGCAATACATGATTCAATAACCAAGGGAATTCCCAAGGTTATGGTGGACTTAGAAGGAACAAATTTGAGGAGTTCATGGTTGAAACTAGAATACGATTTAGCAAAACTGATGCACGGTTAGACAATATGGAAGCTAAGATGTCAGAGATGAATACTAGTCTTGGTGCGAAGATGAAATCTGTTGAGACTACTTTAGGACAGTTAGCTGCAGCTGTCAGTTCTTTGAATGAAAAAGGTAAGTTCCCTAGTGATACAGTGCTAAATCCAAAAGAACACTGCAATGCTATATCTTTGAAGTGGGAACACCTATGAGCCACCAAAGGTAGCAGAGAAAGAAGAAATTGCGCCAATCACTGAGGTGCAGAAGAAGCAAGCCGAACCTGTTATGTCAAAAGATACAGAATCAGAAATGGTTAAACAGGGAGTTGATTCTAAACCTTTTAGTAAATTTTTTCCTGATAATCCTCCTTTGTTGAAACCATCTATTCCTTATCCTCAAGCTTTGTGTAAAAGGAAGATTAAATTTAAGTTTAAGAAATTTCTAGATATATTTAAGAAATTATATATTAACATTCCATTTGTTGATGCCTTGCAGCAGATGCCGCATTATGCGAAATTCATGAAAGAGGTGCTGTCAAAGAAACGGAGACTTGAGGATTATGAAACTGTCAACTTGATAGAGGAATGCAGTGCGATTTTGCAATAGAAGTTACTCAAAAATTCAAAGACCCTGGAAGCTTTACTATTCCATGCGAGATTGGAGGATCGAAAGTGGGTAAAGCATTATGTGATTTAGGTGCTAACATAAATTTAATATCTTTATCTATTTTTAGGAGCCTAGGTCTTGGAGATGTGAATCCGACCACCATAACACTGCAACTAATGGATAGATCGATTACTTATCCCAAAGGTATAGTAGAAGATGTACTTGTTAAAGTTGATAAGCTAATTTTTCCTGCCGATTTTGTAGTCTTAGATTATGAAGAAGACAGAGAAATTCTGCTTATACTTGGGAGACCATTCCTTGCCACTGGGAGAGCACTAATCGATGTTCAGAGAGGGCAATTAACCTTGAGGATGAATGATGAATCAGTTATGTTCAACATCTATAAGGCGATGAAATTCACTAATGAGCTAGAGACCTATAAGTTGATTGAAGTGGTGTAGAGTTGTGTACGGGAAGTTAGAACAAAGGAAGCACCAACCAATCCTATAGCTCAGTGTCTGGTAAATTCAGTTTCTAATTTAGATGATGAATTATTAACTGATGAAATTAAAAGTTGTGTTGTTACTTTGGAAGCTAACCTATTAGAAAGTGCGACTATAACAACTAAGGAAAAGATTGACAAGTCGCAGGTAAGTGAGAAAAAAGAAGGAAAAACTGAATTGAAAGAATTACCAAGCCATTTGAGGTATGCTTTCTTAGATGATGATAGTACTTTTCTTGTGATTATTTCATTATCTTTATCTGCTGCAGAGGAAGACAAGTTGCTTAGAATTTTAAGAGAGCACAAATCGGCAATTGGATGGTTCATTGCCGACATCAAAGGAATTAGTCCCTCCATTGTGATGCACAAAATTCGGTTCGAGGAAAATCATAAACCCTTTATAGAACCACAGAGAAGACTAAATCCAGCAATGAAAGAAGTTCTTAGAGCTGAGATTTTAAAATTATTAAATGCTAATATTATATATGCGATATCTGATAGTTCTTGGGTGAGTCCTGTGCAGGTTGTGCCTAAAAAAGGTGGAATAACAGTAGTTCGTGACATCAATGATGAAATCATATCCACCAGAACGGTAACATGTTGGAGAGTTTGCATAGATTATAGGAAGCTAAACAAAGCTACTAGGAAAGACCACTTCCCGCTTCCGTTCATTGACCAAATGTTAGATAGACTAGCCGGGCACAGTTATTATTGCTCTTTAGACGGCTACTCGGGCTATAACCAAATTGTGATAGCCCCAAAAGATCAAGAGAAAACAACCTTCACTAGCCCATATGGAACTTTCGCATATAGGAGGATGCCTTTCTGTAACGACCCTTGACCCTTGAAAATCGAGAAATTTTTTTTTTGAATTTAATTTACCCACTTATTCCCTTATTCACTTAGGTTGTATTCTTGTGCAGTGTCAAAACACTTTTCATAATTCTTTACTCGTAATTATAATTAATTTCCATACTTTAACTTATATGATCGATAGAAATTTCGGCAGCATAACGACTTATATATGAGCATACCCACCTACAATTCAGTTGTTTTCGACAATCCTAGATATCCACAACTACCAAGCATGCTTTCCAACAATCCTAGATATCTATAACTACCAAGCATACTTTCCCAATCCACTTTTACAACTCAATATATCGATATCGATTAATACCAATCATCTTACAACCTAGTCCCAAGAATCATATTCTTTACATCATTTCCTTACAAATTTACATCCCAACAAATATTCCCAATATACGTGTCTGTGCGTACAAATATGTCTGGTACAGGAATGTAAATGTATACCTTTTGCATGTACAAAAAGTAGCCTAGGGTAGCTCTTCCCACCAGCCTACGTCGTGTACGCGACAGGTAGCGTCTATAGATTCACTGCAAATGATCTGAAGGTAGAGGGGTGATCTTTTGGGGAAAAGCCCAGTAAGATAATACTATTAAAACAGTTCTGATATATAAAGGCATTTGAAGTTGTTCATGGAACGAAACTTGATGCAATACATAAATTTCCATTTCATGCATAATCGTCATAAAGCATGCGTGTCATTAAAACCAATAACATGCTTAACCATTTTACAGCTTTTCATAAACATTTCATAAATCATTTCGTAAACATTTAATGAATATTTCATAATCATTTCGTAAACATCTCATGAATATTTCATAATCATTTTGTAAACATTTCATGCATATTTCATAATCATTTCGTAAACATTTCATGCATATTTCATAGTCATTTCATAAAGCATATTGGTCGTAACCAATTATCGTATATATCATGAAAACACATATTCATTCATCATAGTCGATTTTCATAATTAAATCGAGGAGACTAGGCTATAACTAAGTCATGCGATATGTGTCATTCTCCGTGGAGAGTCATCATACCTATGGCCATGGTAAGGGGGGCTGTAGACTGGATCAGGTTCGTACAGCAATAATAATTATAAACATGGGTAGTATCTTCTTATTTCTTATCATATACTAGCACATAGCTAGGGCACGAGCACCTGTGGCACTCACTGTGCAGGGAACATTCATGCGTGCTGCGCGGGCACGAGATACTACCAAAACATCATTGTAAACCACCAGTAGCACGACATCTTCCACACAGGTTGAGTCAAGTGCTAAAGGGGCCAACGTATCGGCACCCCAACTGGTGTAGCCGGAACACCACAAGAAGTAACCATGCATGAAGCCTATAGTCTCAAAACAGAGCTTTCAAAATCTTTCTTGGGTTTTATAACCCATAAACTCATATCAAATGATAAAATCGAATTCCTTGAAATCAGAAAACTCTTTCATAAAACAGAAAGACTGTGTGGCACTTTGTTCCCATAGGACTCAAGTGGTGGCCCCCACAATCCCCTTTTCGAAAACAAATTTCTTTTCTTAAATACTTTTGAAATTGTCGAAAGTTTCTTTAATAATATGGACATAAAAACATAAGTAAATGTAAAACATCCATACACTTCATACCTTAAGAAATTCATTTCACAACATGAAAAGTACTCGGGGAACATTTCGACAAATTAAAACATGCTTCGCAAGTATGAAAGCATTGATAAATCATTTCAAATCATATGCTCTTTCATAAAATCATTTATCGGTGAAACAAATATACATTATCAGAACTAAGTTAAATAATACCCCTTACCTCGAATTATCGGATATCCCGAATTCGAATGGTGACGCCACCTAGTACCTCATTTAATTCTTTCTACGATTCACCTACACCGAAATCGTATACTTAGCACCCTATTCATGCGAATTGTCCGAATTGCGTTAAAATCGTAACCTATCGTTACTACTGCGTGTGTACGTATTATTGTATATACTTAGGCCAACACGCACGTTTATATATTTCTTTACTATTTATATATTTTGTACCTATAAGTATTAACATATACCTTTATTATATACATCCACATGTATACACGCATATATATATATATATATATATATATATATATATATATATATATATATATATATATATATATATATATATATATACACACACACACACACACACACTCCTATATGTATATATATATACTTTTATTGTTTTCATGTTTCCTTATCTCATTTATATACATTCTTTGTATATACATATATATATATACTTTTATTTGTTTTCATGTTTCTCTATCTCATATATATATATTCTTTGTATATACATATACTAGCACACATTCATCTTATATACCCCCACATGTATATGCGCCTAAGTAAATAAATAAATAAATATATATATATATATATATATATATATATATATATATATATATATACACTCCTATATATATATATTATCATTGTTTTCCCTTTTCCTTATCACATATGCATACATATATGTTTTTGTACAAATACTAGCATATCCATTTATTATATACACCTATATGTATATGCACCTAAATATATATATATATTATTGTTTTTCCATTTTTTTCTCCTTATCACATATACATACATATTTGCCTACTCCTCATCATTCCCATTTTTGTCTAATTAAATCTACACTAACATGCTTGTATCTCAATCTATATGTACATGTATAATAAATATACATATATACATAAATATACCAATTACCTTTTCTATTTTCTTTTTCTTCTTTCTTTCTTTCTTTTTTCTCTTCTCCTTTTCTTTTCTCCTCTCTCAGTCAGCCCCTCTCGACTTTGTCTCAATTTCCAGCCTTCTTCTTCCCGAGGGTCTCCCATGCCTCTCGGTTCCAGCTGCTGTTTCTCTTTATCCCTCTCGGTTCCAATGCTTCATCCTCTGTTTATGTTTCCTAATGTCTTCCACTATCTCTTCCCTGATCACACCGCTGCTTCTGCCTTCATTCTTCTCTTGTTACCATCCACTTCCTGGCTACTCCTGCTTCAATCTATTTTGTTCTGCTTCTTTCTCTTTTCAGTCTCGGTTCCAGCTCCCAATTTGGCCTCCCTCTCCCACGGTTCTTCTATCTCTTCAACCTCTGTTTTGTTTCTTTTCCTCATCTCTTGCCTCTGTTCCAGCCCTCATTTCCAGCTTTGTTTTTCTTGCTTCTCGGTTTCTCTTTCTTCCTCAACCTTCCCTGCACACCCTCGGTTCCAGCTTCATTTCCAGCCCTCTCCTCTTCTTCTCATCCTCCCTTCCTTTCTTTTTTTCTTCCCCTCTCTTCCTCGGCTAGCAACCCATTTCTTTCCTTCTCTTTTCTTTTCTTCCTTTCTTTCTTCCTCCCTCGGTTGGACAACTTCCCTTTTCTTTCTTTCCTTTCTCTCTCGGCAGAATCGGCTTCTTCTCCTCTTCCTTCCCATCTCTTCTTTCTTTTCCTTTCTTTTCCTTCTCCTTCTTCTCCAGCCGACCGAGCCTCTCCTTCGTTTCTCCTTTCTCTCTTCTTCGGTTCCTGCCCAGCTGAGCCCTTCTCTGTTTTGTTTCTTTTTTTTTTTCAATTTGAAACCATGGTAGACAGAATTGGCTTTTCTAAGCCAATTCCGTACATGCTATTATATATATATATTATATTAATATATATGTATACATTACTTGCTTATTATATATTTTTTGTATCATTATTTTTGTTTGTTTTGTATGGTTTCCATTTCATTTTTAATTGTCTTATGCTTTATTTATTTATTTGTTTAATACTATATATTAAATTCTATACACTAAATAATATATATATATGCTATATATATTATTATTCTTTTATTTAAATGTCTAGTATATATGTATATATATACATATATATATATATATACATATTCACCTATATATATATCTACATATATATATTTTCTTGTATAATTTATCCAAAGACATAATACCATGCCTTCCATGAAATTTTCCTTATTCCGAAAATGAGATAGTATCGGGATTCCATCATTCTTCATAAATTCTCGATACAAGTGTTTACATCAACAATTTTCATCTAACAAATTAAAATTTTCCAATCCCTTCGTACTTGCGTTCGCCTTATCACTTCTTGTATCTTCGGGTTCCCGGTCATTCATGGGCTTCTCGGTCCCTATAGTCCTCGAGCCCTACAACGAATATTCCCACTTCCATTAAAATATATATTTTCATTTTTATATAATCTAATTTAAACGTAGGAAATTTGAGGGGTTTACATTCTCCCCACCTTAAAAGAATTTGGTCCTCTAAATTCATTTGGGTCCATCTGTCTACTATCACCCAAATTGTATCATGCCCCTTTCGGGTCCTTGGTAATCCCATTATGAAATCCACAGTAATGTGCTCCCATTTCCAAGTAGGCATTGGAAGAATCTTAAGTAACCCCGCTGGTCTTTGGTGTTCGATCTTAATCTGTTGGCAAATCAAATACTTGGCCACAAACTCAGCTACATCACTTTTCATACCGACTAACCAATACACCTTTTGTAAATCATGGTACATCTTAGTGCTTCTCGGGTTCATGGTGTACCGAGAACAATGAAACTTTGTCACACCCTTCTCCCACACGCGAATTACTAAAATCCACATTAAATTTTTCACTTTTTACTTACCTTTATATCCTCAACAGTTGGGCTGTGAATATGCATTAGTCTCCTCATCCATACATACCTTACCATTCTTTTTCGTATCATACATACATGACACTCATATCATAAGTAAGTTCATATACTTAATATAATTACATCATTACATTTACATCCCTAACATTAAAACGGTGTACATCACTGTGTTTATGCATTGTTCAGATATAAAAGAGTATGCATGTATATACCTTTCGCTAGATGGGGAGTGGCAGCGGATCAAAGGAATACAATACCCTGGCCGACTCGATCTACTGACGAGAATCTGTAGAGATGGGGGAAAATGAATGGGATGAGCTATCAACGCGCTCAATAAGGAAATCTGGCAAGCAAGTAGACATCCGTACTATCTACTTGAAAATAGTGCTTTGCCTTTCCTTCTCTCAATTCAAAAGCATATTTAAAATATATATAATATAGTACAGATTTAAAATCCCATGTACTAAACACATGTTGGTTTATCAATCAGAGGCATTCATGCAAAACAATGAATATTTAATCATTTAAAAATGCCTTTATATAAAATATGCCATTTACATTCAAAACACAGTAAATATGGCATTTCTCATCACCACACAAACAAATCGGGTTCCAACCCATCCCTTAGGTCTACTCGTATCATAAAACACATGTGATATATCATATGAGACTCAGTGGCTAAATGCAATCTCTCCGGACTATGGCCATATCCTAACATGTGGTGAAATCCCAGGCAACACAGTACTCGGTGTGCGGGTTATCACTGCTATAACGGGAGGGGGGTCAGTCCATCACAACCGCCAGCTATCAACACTCTCCTCCACAACTCCATAATAAAACACGGTACAGTGTACTCCATACCACACGTACGGTACAACGTACACTCGTGGACCCATACATCATGGTCGGGGTGCCTGCCATAGGTTTTAGCCTCTCATACCATAGAAATACATCATAGTTGGGGTACCTGCCATAGGTCTTAGCGCTCATACTATGGAATAAATGCCATGTCTCTAAATCCACATGAGAACATCTCAATAGTGTGACACTCAGTCTACACGGAGGAAATTGTCACGATTTTTCTAATATGTCTATATACCACGTAAAATACAGTGCGCGTCTTGAGTGTGACTCACAGTCAACGCTCCGCCTCAAAACACTGTATATGCATCTCAAAATATCAACACTAGTACGAGTAAACCTCCAGCACTAGGTCATGCATAGTTCTCATTCAAATCAAGTACGAGCAAATTGCTTAAGTACTATGTCATGTACAAATCATGAAGAATCGAGTACGAGCAACGCTCCAGCACTCTGTCATGCATCTCATGTAAAACTCGAGTATGAGCTAATCGCTCCAGCACTCTATCGTACACAAATCACATAAAACTGAGTACGAGCAATGCTCCAATACTCTATCATGCATGTCAAGTAAATGTAGTGCGAGTAAACCTCCAACACTAATGTATGTGAAAAACATCTGAAATCAAGTACAAGCTGTGCTCCAGCATGATTGTTTCCACATAATTCGGTAGATGGCTCTTTAAAAATAGGGATGTTTAAAATCACTAAAATCAGCACTATAAAGTGTGCTTAGTTTACATCGACCTCAAAACATTAGCCCATCCACCTACGCTTCTGCTACACAGCAGTAAAAACCACTCAAAACATCATTTCCATGCTTTTTACCACTTTTCCCAAAATTTAACTTTTTGCCTAACTAGGGGTAAAATCGTAATTTACCCATATCGGGTCCCTATAAATATTATCGCTTCTCTCTAACCCTCAAACAATTTCAGTGAATGTAAAATCCAACGAAAATATGCACAGATATCTCAAACTACTTGCAAGAGTCCCCTACCTCGAATCACGTAGTGTGACTCTCTTTCTATGTGCTGTCTAATCTCGCAGTCTGATCAACTCTCAATATGTCTCTGGAGCTGTATTTAACCATTCACTGGGTTAATTACACTTTTCCTACTGTATTACACATTTAATACAGTTCTTTTAACTTAAATGGGCCTGTTTACTTTTAATGGGCCTTAAACACGTTAATTGGACCTTAACCCGTATTAAGCCCGTTCATCAGGGTCTATTGACTCATTGGGCCTATAAATACCCATTGGGCTTTATTCCAAGCTCTTTGGATAGCCCGTATAACATTTACGACATTTATTTCAAAATTCTGAATATAATTCACTAATTGCAAAATTTAATCCGAAATGCGTAAAATAAATCTTAAATACGCAATAATCACAAAAATTGTCGTAAATGAGCTTTACTTACCCGATATTATGCGATGGTACGCGAATCGAAGTTCGATCGGGCTCCCGTTTGGAATTAATCGTCGAACTGCACAATTTCGTATATTTAACTTCGGGTCAATTTCTATTTAAATATAATTTAAATAAATATATCAAAAATGAAATCGGTCACTTTTGACCTCGTATCGACTTACCCGAAGTCGGGTGTAATCCCAAAAATTTTCTTTTCCTTTTTTTTCTCTCTCCTCCTTGGCTGAACCGGTTCGGTCCGATTCAGTTTAGAAGGTTCTCCCCTAAACCACAGACCGGTTCAGGGATGTTTTGGCCGTGCCATCGTGTCCGACCGGTTCCTTGCATCTCACCAACGCCGTTCGGTGCTCCTCAGACTGGGGATCGTTTGGCTGGGCTCGATCGGACCCTAACACCGCTGGTGGCTGTCGGATTCCTCCTTTTCTTCCGCGGCCTTCCCCTCTTCGATTCGCCGAATCTCGGCGCCAGTGGGGCGCGTCCCGGTGGTTGGGAGGTCGTAGTGCCTTCCTCTTCCTTTTCCGACCGTTCGCTAGCCGCTGGGGTCATCGGATTGGTGGCCGTCCGGCGAGTTCTCCCTTTCGTCGGTTTGGGCTCGCGATTTCTCTCTCTCCCCGATAATTTCAATCCGTTTTCTATTTTTCAATTTATTTTCTTATAATATATTTTTATTATTATTTTATTCTTAAAATAATAATAAAATTCCTAAAATATCCCAAAAATATCCAAAAAATTCATATTAAATTCATTTAGTCCGTAAATGAATTTATCAGTCCGATTTTACCTTTTCGGTATATTTTTTCCTATTTTTGGGCTCGTTTTTCGAGATAAAAATTCCAAAAATATTAAATAAATTCGTATCTTTATCAATTGAACTCGAAATTCAATATTTTCCTCAATTTTGATCAAGATTCCTCAATTTTATATTTTTAATAAAATTTTCTCATCGAATTTATACCGAATTTCGGTCAATTGACCGTTTTACCCCTGCACTTGCTCGGGAATCACTTTAACCATTATCTCGCTGTTATGTAGCTTACATGCATTTTTAAATTCTTGAATAGTCTATTGTATGGTAGTAAATACTCTTCTTATGATTCAACTATGAAATGAAGTGTTCGTACACATAGGAATCATAAGGTAAAAGCTACATACGTAAATCGAAAACACGGGTCTGACAATCCTCCCCAACTAAAAGAATTTGGTCCTTTAAATTAGAACCAAATCACTCGTCAAACAATTGGGGGTGCTTCTCTCGCATCAAACTTTCTAACTCCCAAGTAGCCTCCTCGAAAGTGTGATGCTGCCATAAAACCTTCACTAACCCGATAATCTTTGACCTCAAAACCTTCTCCTTCATATCCAGTATCCGAATCGGCCTCTCAACATATGACATGCCCTCACTGAGCTCCAATGGCTCATAACTAATCACATGCGTCGGATCCGAGTGATACTTCCGAAGCATCGAAATGTGGAAGACGTTATGCACGCCTGACAAGTCTGGTGGCAATGCCAACCTATAGGCCTTATCTCCCACTCGATCAAGTATCTCAAAGGGTCCAATGTAGCGAGGACTCGGCTTACCCCTCTTCCAAAACCTCGCTATACCCTTGGAAGGAGAAATCTTCAGAAACACGGACTCACTAACTGCGAACTTAAGAGGCCTACGTCTCCTGTCAGCATAACTCTTATGTCGACTCTGAGCTGTCCTCAATCTCTCAACTATCAACCAGACATCCTCAGAAGCCTGTGTAACCATATCAGGAGCAAAAATCTTTCGGTCACCCACTTCTTCGCACCCAATAGGGGAACGACATCTACGGCCATACAAGGTCTCATACGGTGCCATCCTGATACTCGAATGATAACTGTTGTTGTAGGCGAACTCGGCTAGTGGCAAATGATTATCCCAGAAGCCTCTAAAGTCTAGCACACATACTCTCAACATGTCCTCTAGAGTCTGTATCGTCCTCTTGGATTGACCATCTGTCTGAGGATGGAAAGCTGTGCTCAAACTCAACTGGGTTCCCATGGCTTCCTGAAAATGTTCCCAAAAGTGGGATGTGAAGCGGGAATCCCTATCCGATACAATGCTCACTGGAACACCATGCAACCTCACTACCTCGCGTACAGACAACCCTACCAACATACTGAGAGTATCAGTAGCTCTCATATCTAGGAAGTGGGCTGACTTCATCAGTCTATCAACAATCACCCATATAGCATCATGATTCATCCGAGTCCTCGGTAAACCCATCACGAAATCCATGGTGATGTGCTCCCATTTCCATGTCGATATAGGTAGAGGCTGTAACAATCCTGTAAGTCTCTGATGCTCTACCTTCACCTACTGACATACAAGACATCTCACCACAAAATTTGCCACATCTCTCTTCATACCCGACCACCAGTACACCTTCCGGAGGTTCTGATACATCTTGCCACTCTCTGGATGCAACGTGTACCTCGATGAATGGGCTTCCGATAATATCAATCTCCTGAGCTTCGGGTCCTGGGGAACACACAGTCTACCTCTGAACCTCAGTAGTCCATCAGAACTCAACTCAAAATCAATCACTGTGTCCCTCTGCATCTGACCAATCACATCGATGCAATATGGATCAGTCTGTTGAGCCTGTCTGATCCTGTCTAACAGATTTGGCTCTAAACGTAGACTCGTAATCATACAATCTGCATCCATGTCCGAAGGCACAACTCCTAAACTAAGGCTAACAAACTGCTCTAGCAGCTCATGCTCCCTGACCATCATATACGATACCATCCCAAGGCTCTTCCTACTCAAAGCATCTGCTACAACATTAGCCTTACTCGGATGATAAAGTATCTCACAATCATAATCCTTCAGAAGCTCTAGCCATCTTCTCTGTCTCATGCTCAGCTCTTTCTGTGAGAACAAGTACTTGAGGCTCTTGTGGTCGGTAAAAATCTAAAACTTCTCACCATACAAGTAGTGGCGCCATACCTTCAACACAAACACTACTGCTGTCAACTCTAAATCGTGGGTCAGATAGTTCTTCTCATGATCCTCAACTGTCTGGATCCATAAGCAACTACCCTCCCATCTTGCATCAACACACAACCCAGTCCCTGATGCGAAGTATCGGTATATACTGAAAATCCTCCTGAGCTAGTAGGGATAGTGAGAATCGGAGCAGTGGTCAATCGACTCTTCAGCTCCTGAAAACTCCTCTCACAATCCTCATCCCACACGAATGCAACACTCTTCCGAGTGAGACGTGTCAACGAAGCAGCCAACTTTAAAAATCCCTCAACGAATCTCCGATAGTACCTTGCTAAACCCAAAAAACTCTTGATCTCAGTAACTGTCCTTGGCTGTTCCCACTGAACTATAGCCTCAATCTTGGATGGGTCTACTGATACACCATCCCTCGACACTATGTGTCCCAAAAATGAGATCTCTGTCAATCAAAAGTCACATTTGCTGAGTTTAGCATACAACTGCTGCCCTCGTAGAGTCTGCAATACTATCCTGAGGTGCTGCTCATGCTCCTCCTTGGATCTCGAATACACCAATATGTCATCGATGAATACGATAACAAACTGTACCAAATATGGCTTGAACACATCGTTCATCACAGCCATGAAAGCTGCGGGAGCATTCGTTAGTCCGAATGGCATAACTAGAAACTCATAGTGACCATATCGGGTTCTAAATGCTGTCTTGGGTACATCTCCACTCCAGACTCTCAACTAATGATACCCAGACCTCAGATCAATCTTAGAAAAGACCAGCGCTCCCCGAAGCTAATCCAGTAAGTCGTCAATGCGTGGAAGGGGATATCTATTCTTGATGGTAGCCTTATTCAACAATCTGTAGTCTATACACAATCGGAGGCTTCCATCCTTCTTCCTCACAAACAAAATCGATGCTCCCCACGGTGAAACACTCGGTCTGATAAAACCCCAATCCAACAGCTCCTGTAATTGTCTCTTGAGCTCCTCTAGCTCAACTAAGGCCATGCGATACGATGATCTCGAAATAGGTTCAGTACCAAACACCAAATCTACACAGAACTCCATCTCTCTGTCTGGTGGTAACCCTGGCAACTCATCCGGGAAAACATCTGGGTACTCATTGACTACAGAAATATCTAACAACTCTGGATGTACCTTATCTGTATCCACCACGTACGCAATGAAACCTCTAATCACATCCATAAAATCATCAGCTGCGTCCTGGTCTAAGAAATGTATTCGCCCTCGATCCAGCACTTGCTTCCCCTTCTCCTCTGCTGTCGCTCTACCTCTCTGAGCAGACGTACCAGCTGGAGCTCTATCAGGCTCCCTGCCCTTCTGTGGGGCAGTCACATATGTCTCTGGGCACTCTCTAGCAATATGCCCCTGTTTCCCACATCGAAAACACACAACAGGGCTCAAAGGACAAGGTCTACCGCCATGATGTCTACCACATCGGCTACACTGATCAGTAGTAGGCCTCGATCCTCCAATCAAAATGCCCTTCGTCAGAGCTATGGTCGGGTACGTCGGAGGTCTAACTAGTCGCTCTCGTACCTCCTCTATCTGTGGTCTCTTATCGAAGAGTCTCCTCCTTCCTCGATAACTAAACCCTCTATCTCTAGTCGGCCTCTTCCCCTCTCTATCTCGGCTCCGACTAAACTTCCTAAACTCAGAGGAATGCCTCTCATAATCTTGTTCAGAAAGCTGCGCCTTGTGCACTGCCTCATCATATGTACCAATGTCCAATGGTACCAATCTAGACCGTAACACCGATCTCAATCCATCGACAAATCTGCGGACCTTCCTGGTCTCGCTATACATGGTATCAGGATCATATCTCCCCAGGGTAAAAAATCTAGTCTCGTACTCATCCACTGTGAGACTCCCCCTGGATCAACCCCAAGAACTCAGCCTGCAGTCTACGCTGCGTCGTATCAGGAACAAATTGCCTCCTAAAGGCATCCAGAAACAGCTTCCAACTGATCTCAGCATGTCGGGCTCTCAATATCGGCCTGGTGGACTTCCACCAATGCTCTGCCGTTCCCTTCAGTAGGAACGCAACAAATGCGACTCTCTCTGAAGTCGTACAATCAAAAAAGTCATACAACTTCTCCATCTCGCTAATCCCACTCCTCTACACTAGCTGGGTCCTTGACCCCTCGAAAAGATGGAGGTCCAAGCTTCTGGAACTGTCGCGGTCGATCCAAATCACACCCATATCCTAATCCACTACTAACCTGAACTGGTGGGGGTGTAAGAGTATCAATAGTCTGTGGCCTTTGTACAGGCTATGCAGGTATATTAGGTGCAACTACCTCTCCAGTCGTAGTCTCTGCATCCTGTCCTTGTCTACCTGGCAAAGTTTGTGCCAACAGCCCTACTATCATCTCTAGGCTACGCTCTAACCTCGTAAAGCGTGCCTCGATACTCTCTGGTACCTCAATGGGACTCTACGTCACCAAGTCAATTGAGGACTCATCTCGGCTCTCAGGCCTACCTCTAGGGCCTCTAGCCTTACCTCTCGCCCCTCTACCGCAGCTGGTATTAGACATGATGGCTCAATTCCTACATTCATAAACATTAATTTGTCCAACTCCCATCTTGTATACATAATTGTAACTAAACCAAACACAGTGATATGAGGATGTACATTTTCCTAATTACTAATGCCTAGACACATCAGACCAACTACGCTCTGATACCATTCTGTTACGCCCTCCTCCCACACGCGACTTACTAAAAACCACAATAAAATTTTCACTTTTTACTTACCTTTATCTCCTCAATAATTGGGCTGCGAATAGGCAGTAGTCTCCTCATCCATACATACCTTACCATTCTTTTTCGTATCATACATACATGACACTCATATCATAAGTAAGTTCATATACTTAATATAATTACATCATTACATTTACATCCCCAACATTAAAACCGTGTACATCACTGTGTTTATACATTGTTCAGATACAAATGAGTGTGCATGTATATACCTTTCACTAGATGGAGAGTGGCAGCGGATCAAAGGAATGCAATACCCTGGCCGACTCGATCTACTGATGAGAATCTGTAAAGATGGGGGAAAATGAATGGGATGAGCTATCAACGCACTCGGTAAGGAAATCAGGCAAGCAAGTAGACATCCATACTATCTACTTGAAAATAGTGCTTTGCCTTTCCTTCTCTCAATTCAAAAGCATGTTTAAAATATATATAATATAGTACAGATTTAAAATCCCATGTACTAAACACATGCTGGTTTATCAATCAGAGGTATTCATGCAAAACAATGCATATTTAATCATTTAAGAATGCCTTTATATAAAATATGCCATTTACATTCAAAACACAGTAAATATGGCATTTCTCATCACTACACAAACAAATAGGGTTCCGACCCATCCCTCAGGTCTACCCGTATCATAAAACACATGTGATATATCATGTGAGACTCAGTGGCTAAATGTAATCTCTCCGGACTATGGCCATATCCTAACATGTGGTGAAATCCCAGGCAACACAGTACTCGGTGTGCGGGTTATCACTGCTATAACGGGAGGGGGGTCAGTCCATCACAACCGCCAGCTATCAACACTCTCCTCCACAACTCCACAATAAAACACGGTACAGTGTACTCCATGCCACACGCACGGTACAACGTACACCCGTGGACCCATACATCATGGTCGGGGTGCCTGCCATAGGTCTTAGCCTCTTATACCATGGAAATACATCATAGTTGGGGTGCCTGCCATAGGTCTTAGCCCTCATACTATGGAATAAATGCCACGTCTCTAAATCCGCGTGAGAACATCTCAACAGTGTGACACTCAGTCTACATGAAGGAAATCGTCACGTTTTTTCTAACATGTCTATATATCACGTAAAATACAGTGCGCGTCTTGAGTGTGACTCACAGTCAACGCTCCGCCTCAAAACACTGTATATGCATGTCAAAATATCAACACTAGTGCGAGTAAACCTCTAGCACTAGGTCATGCATAATTCTCATTCAAATCAAGTACGAGCAAATCGCTCAAGTACTATGTCATGTAAAAATCATGAAGAATCAAGTACGAGCAACGTTCTAGCACTCTGTCATGCATCTCATGTAAAACTCAAGTACGAGCTAATCGCTCCAACACTCTATCATGCACAAATCACATAAAACTGAGTACGAGCAATGCTCCAATACTCTATCATGCATGTCAAGTAAATGTAGTGCGAGTAAACCTCTAGCACTAATGTATGTGAAAAACATCTGAAATCAAGTACAAGCTGTGCTCCAGCACGATTGTTTCCACATAATTCGGTAGATGGCTCTTTAAAAATAGGGATGTTTAAAATCACTAAAATCTGCACTATAAAGTGTGCTTAGTTTACATCGACCTCAAAACATTAGCCCATCCACCTACGCTTCTGCTACACAGCAGTAAAAACCACTCAAAACATCATTTCCATGCTTTTTACCACTTTTCCCAAAATTTAACTTTTTGCCTAACTAGGGGTAAAATCATAATTTACCCATATCGGGTCCCTATAAATATTATCGCTTCTCTCAGACCCTCAAACAATTTCAGTGAATGTAAAATCCAACGAAAATATGCACAGATATCTCTAACTACTTGCAAGAGTCCCCTATCTCGAATCACGTAGTGTGACCTCTCTTTCTTTGTGCTGTCTAATCTCGCAGTCCGGTCAACTCTCAATATGACTCTGGAGCTGTATTTAACCATTCACTGGGTTAATTACACTTTTCCTACTGTATTACACATTTAATACAGTTCTTTTAACTTAAATGGGCCCGTTTACTCTTAATGGGCCTTAAACACGTTAATTGGACCTTAACCCGTATTAAGCTCGTTCATCCGGGTCTATTGACTCATTGGGCCTATAAATACCCATTGGGCTTTATTCCAAGCTCTTTGGATAGCCCGTATAACATTTACGACATTTATTTCAAAATTCTGAATATAATTCACTAATTGCGGAATTTAATTCAAAATGCGTAAAATAAATCTTAAATACACAATAATCACATAAATTGTCATAAATGAGCTTTACTTACCCAAGATTATGCGATGGTACGCGAATCGAAGTTCGATCGGGCTCCCGTTCGGAATTAATCGTCGAACTGCACAATTTCGTATAATTTAACTCCGGGTTAATTTTCGATTAAATATAATTTAAATAAATATATCAAAAATTAAATCCGTCACTTTTGACCTCATATCGACTTACCCGAAGTTGGGTGTAATCCCAAAAATTTTCTTTTCCTTTTTTTCTCTCTCCTCCTTGGCTGAATCGATCCTGTCCAGTTCAGTTTAGAAGGTTCTCCCCTAAACCACCGATCGGTTCAGGGATGTTTTGGCCGTGCTGCCGTCGTCCGGCCGGTTCCCTGCGTCTCACCACCACCGTTCGACGTGCCTCAGACTGGGGATCGTTTGGCTGGGCTCGATCGGACCCTAGCACCGCTGGTGGCCGTCAGATTCCTCCTTTTCTTCCGCGACCTTCCCCTCTTCGATTCATCGGATCTCGGAGCCGGTGGGGCACGTCTCGGTGGCTGGGAGGTCATAGTGCCTTCCTCTTCCTTTTTCGACCGTTGGTTGGGGTCGTCGGATTGGTGGCCGTCCGGAAAGTTCTCCCTTTCGTCGGTTTGGGCTCGCGGTTTCTCTCTCTCCCCGATAATTTCAATCCGTTTTCTGTTTTTCAATTTCTTTTTTTTTATAATATATTTTTATTATTATTTTATTCTTAAAATAATAATAAAAATCTTAAAATATCTCAAAAATTCATATTAAATTCATTTAGTTCGTAAATGAATTTATCAGTCCGATTTTACCTTTTTGGTATATTTTTTTCTATTTTTAAGCTCATTTTTCGAGATGAAAATTCTAAAAATATTAAATAAATTCGTATCTTTATCAATTGAACTCGAAATTCAATATTTTCCTCGATTTTGATCAAGATTCCTCAATTTCATATGTTTAATGAAATTTTCTCATCGAATTTATACCGGATTTTGGTCAATTGATCGTTTTACCCCTGCACTTGCTTAGGAATCACTTTAACCATTATCTCGCTGTTATGTAGCTTACATACATTTTTAAATTCTTAAATTGTCTATTGCATGGTAGTAACTACTCTTCTTATGATTCAACTATGAAATAAAGTGTTCGTACACATAGGAATCATAAGGTATAAGCTACATATGTAAATCGAAAACACGGGTCTGACAAACTCCTTTAAGATCCTTTGCCGTAGGACATCATCGTTTGAGACACCAAACTTATCATAATTTCTCATTTATCCTTAATGAGAACTTATTCTTAATTTATCTCACTTGATCCAACCTGTGACGGCCAACCCCTGCCCGGCCAACCCCTGCCAACGGCCATGGCAACCAAGCCCAGGTCCACTGACCCGCAAGGCCCATCGACAACGTTGGTGGTCTAACAACGGGTGGTCCAACAACGCCAACAACATCCACGTATTGTCCGCTTTGGGCCGAGGCCCGCACGGCTTTGTTTCATTCAGGAAAATTCCCCTCAGAACGCGTCCTCGGAGGCTCGAACCAGGGACAACACCCTTAGTTCTTACACTCCTGATGCCATTGAGCCAAGTGGCTCATTGGCATCAGGAGTGTAAGAACTAAGGGTGTTGTCCCTGGTTCGAGCCTCCGAGGACGCGTTCTGAGGGGAATTTCCCTGAATGAAACAAAGCCGTGCGGGCCTCGGCCCAAAGCGGACAATACGTGGATGTTGTTGGCGTTGTTGGACCACCCGTTGTTAGACCACCAACGTTGTCGATGGGCCTTGCGGGTCAGTGGACCTGGGCTTGGTTGCCATGGCCGTTGGCAGGGGTTGGCCGGGCAGGGGTTGGCTGTCACAATAAAACGCGCGTTTTTATTGTGACGGCCAACCCCTGCCCGGCCAACCCCTGCCAACGGCCATGGCAACCAAGCCCAGGTCCACTGACCCGCAAGGCCCATCGACAACGTTGGTGGTCTAACAACGGGTGGTCCAACAACGCCAACAACATCCACGTATTGTCCGCTTTGGGCCGAGGCCCGCACGGCTTTGTTTCATTCAGGGAAATTCCCCTCAGAACGCGTCCTCAGTGGTTCAAACTCGGGTAAACACCCTTGTTCTTGCCACTGATGATGCCATTGAGCCAACTGGCTCATTGGCATCATCAGTGGCAAGAACAAGGGTGTTTACCCGAGTTCGAACCACTGAGGACGCGTTCTGAGGGGAATTTCCCTGAATGAAACAAAGCCGTGCGGGCCTCGACCCAAAGCGGACAATACGTGGATGTTGTTGGCGTTGTTGGACCACCCGTTGTTAGACCACCAACGTTGTCGATGGGCCTTGCGGGTCAGTGGACCTGGGCTTGGTTGCCATGGCCGTTGGCAGGGGTTGGCCGGGCAGGGGTTGGCCGTCACACAACCACTTCACATACCAGAGATATTCATACCTTGCATACATCTCTTATTCCAATATGACTCTTATATTCAAGATTTATCTCATTTCAAAGCTTGTCTTATTTCGTACATCAACTATAGCAAAATTTCTTCCTTATTCCAATTAAATCTCACATTCAAAACATAAAAATATAAAAATTACAATCCATAGATTCAATACGTAATCCATATTCCAAAGTTTCCTTATATCTCAAACTCTGAATTTTCATAATAGTTTGAATCCTTCCTAGTAACATGTAACCTCTGTTTGGGCAATCCTACTTACACCCATTCTTAATACCCTGTGACCCAAGAGACTACGAGTCTCCTTAAAATTTAACACCAGTACACTCCAAAGTGGGTCACTCGGTCCGAAAATCTCTCATTCATATAGTTCTTATAATTACCCTCTCAGCATTTCTAATCCAAGCAAAGTCACTCAGTACAGTAGTTTGAGTAATTAATTCGATACCACCTGTTAAATAAATTCTAGAACTTCTCCTTTTAGTTTAGGGGTAACTTGATAAATCATTTGATCATGTGTCAGAAAACTTTTCTTATTTACAGGGATGTTTCTATACTCCGAACACGCCCTATCTTTGTCAATCATGTAAGCAGTGTGATCCTTAGAGTCTTATTTATACCGTTAGTTCCCTGATTCATTCTTCCAGCATAGTGACTATGCTATTTTATTGTCACTATTTCCTTTATAAATCTCTTTTTCGTCATTCTCTTTATCTTTCCCTTTTTTGTGAGTTTAGAAATATACAATTCATATCATCATAATCGCGCCTTGCGCTCTGTTTCCTCAAAGTAATTTCGAATGGAGTCATCTTAGCTTGACTAAATATCTCAATATCTCCTATGAGTTTCTGAACTCCATTTATCTAACAGTTCTTGCAACTTCTTTTTCAATTCCTCAAGATCCACAAAGTCTATTCGACAAGGAGACTTCGAGATTGGCTGTGGCTCTAGTGCCAAATCTATAGTGAATTCCAACTCTCTCTCTAGTGGTAGTCCCGGTAGTTTCTCAGGAAACACATCCGAAAACTTGCATACCATAGATATGTCCTGAATACTTGGATATTCCCGACTAGTATCGGAGATGAATGCAATATAACTTTCACATCAACACGTTCATCAAAAACTTTCATTAATAGTCAAAATCATAAACTTTATCCCTTAACTGCAAAATATACATTAAACTTACTAGGTAAAGAGAAGGTTATAGTCTTAGAGTAGCAGTCTAAACTTACACGGTTGGTGGTTAGCCAACCCATACCCAAAATTACATCAAATCCATGCATGCTCAACAAAATTAGATCTGCTAATATGATCATATATGCTACCTTGATTTCACAATCCTTACACACCATATCAGTCCAAGGCAAAGGCCCTTCCATGAGTGACAGGCTTCTTGCCTTTCTCTGATGCGGTAGCCCATCTCTGTGGGACTTGTCTCTGGGGTGCTTGCCTCTCAAGTTGTCGTGGTGGCTCTGGGGGCTGTGGAAACTTATTCAGTGGGTAATCCTTAATCATTTGCCCCTTCTGTCCACACCTAAAGCAACTCATTGTGGCCTTGTAACAAATACCTTTAAGGGGTTTACCGTACTTCCAACATAACTTCCCATATTGCTGCGGACCTCTGGTAGTCTGTGGGGTAGCTATAGGAACTGTGGGCCTATCAACCCTAGTCTTAGATTCATCTGTCCTCAGTCTCTTAGGCTGGCCCCTCCGTAAGTCCTGTCTCACAAACTCCGTTCGCCTACTCTTATCCCTGTTATTTCTCTTAAATGTTGGAAGCTTCATCTCTAGGAAATTCCTCATCCTGTCGATATCCCTCTCCTCCCTTCAGGCCTGTACAGGAGGCTGAAGTGCCATAGGTATTAGAGGAACTTGTAGAGGAGGAGGTGGTGGTGCTTGTGGAGGAATCGGTACCGGAGTAGGAAATGGTGCCGTGCCAACTGAATCGAAAACGTTTACCCCTAGATATTGGGCAATCATGGCAGCTATCGACTCGAAACCTCGTTCGAGGCGCTGCTCCAATCATTGCTCGAATTGAGCCATACGAGTATTGAGGCCCTTTAACTACGATGGAGGAGGTGGCTGAGCCTGCCTCCGAAGATGACCACGTCTTCCACTCATCATGCAAGTGATCTAATACCTGCGCGTAATTCCAAAGATCAAGTCTTAATTCTATTAGGTATACATTACCTACTACCAGACAAGCACAGACATTGGGATACAATTTTAGCCTTATTTTTGACACTGACAGTACTAGACAATTGGGCTTTGATACCACTTAAACTGTAACGAGCCTTGACCTTTGAAAATCGAAAAAAAAAATTTTTGAATTTAATTTACCCAATTATTCCCTTATTCACTTAGGTTGTATTCCTGTGCAGTGTCAAAACACTTTTCCTAATTCTTTACTCTTAATTATAATTAATTTCAATACTTTAACTTATATGGCCGATAGAAATTTCAGCAGCATAACGACTTATATATGAGCCTACCCACCTGCAATTCAGTTGTTTTTGACAATCCTAGATATCCACAACTACCAAGCATGCTTTCCAACAATCCTAGATATCTACAACTACCAAGCATACTTTCCCAATCCACTTTTACAACTCAATATATCGATATCGATTAATACCAATCATCTTACAACCTAGTCCCAAGAATCATATTCTTTACATCATTTCCTTACAAATTTACATCCCAACAAATATTCCCAATATATGTGTCTGTGCGTATAGATATGTCTGGTACAGGAATGTAAATGTATACCTTTTGCGTGTACAAAAAGTAGCCTAGGGTAGCTCTTCCCACCAACCTACGTCATGTACGTGGCAGGTAGCGTCTATAGATTCACTACAAATGATCTGAAGGTAGAGGGGTGAGCTTTTGGGGAAAAGCTCAGTAAGATAATACAATTAAAACAGTTCTGATATATAAAAGCATTTGAAGTTGTTCATGGAACGAAACTTGATGCAATACATAAATTTCCATTTCATGCATAATCGTCATAAAGCATGCGTGTCATTAAAACCAATAACATGCTTAACCATTTTACAACTTTTCATAAACATTTCATAAATCATTTCGTAAAAATTTCATAAATATTTCATAATCATTTCATAAACATCTCATGCATATTTCATAATCATTTCGTAAATATTTCATAATCATTTCGTAAACATTTCATGCATATTTCATAATCATTTCGTAAACATTTCATGCATATTTCATAATCATTTCATAAAGCATATTGGTCGTAACCAATTATCGTATATATCATGAAAACACATATTCATTCATCATAGTCGATTTTCATAATTAAATCGAGGAGACTAGGCAATAACTAAGTCATGCGATACGTGTCATTCTCCGTGGAGAGTCATTATACCTATGGCCATGGTAAGGGGGGGTTGTAGACTGGATCAGGTTTGTACAGCAATAATAATTATAAACATGGGTAGTATCTTCCTATTTCTTATCATATACTAGCACATAGCTAGGGCACGGGCACCTGTAACACTCACCGTGCGGGGAACATTCATGCGTGCTGCGCGAGCACGAGATACTACCAAAACATCCTTGTAAACCACCAGTAGCACGACATCTTCCACACAGGTTAAGTAAAGTGCTAAAGGGACCAACGTACCGGCACTCCAAGTGATGTAGCCGGAACACCACAAGAAGTAACCATGCATGAAGCCTATAGTCTCAAAACAGAGCTTTCAAAATCTTTCTTGGGTTTTATAACCCATAAACTCATATCGAGTAATAAAACCGAATTCCTTGAAATCAGAAAACTCTTTCATAAAACAGAAAGACTGTGTGGCACTTTGTTCCCGTAGGACTCAAGAGGTGGGCCCCACAATCCCCTTTTCGAAAACAAATTTCTTTTCTTAAATACTTTTGAAATTGTCGAAAGTTTCTTTAATAATATGGACATAAAAACATAAGTAAATGTAAAACATCCATACACTCCATACCTTAGGAAATTCATTTCACAACATGAAAAGTACTCGGGGAACATTTCGACAAATTAAAACATGCTTCGCAAGTATGAAAGCATTGATAAATCATTTCAAATCATATGATCTTTCATAAAATCATTTATCGGTGAAACAAATATGCATTATTAGAACTAAGTTAAATAATACCCCTTACCTTGATTTATCGGATATCCCGAATTCGAATGGTGACGCCTCCTAGTACCTCCTTTAATTCTTTCTACGATTCACCTACACCGAAATCATATACTTAGCACCCTATTCATGCGAATTGTCCGAATTGCATTAAAATCGTAACCTATCGTTACTACTGCATGTGTACGTATTATTGTATATACTTAGGCCAACACGCACGTTTCTATATTTCTTTACTATTTATATATTTTGTACCTACAAGTATTAACATATACCTTTATTATATACATCCACATGTATATACGCATAAATATATATATATATATATACTTTTATTGTTTTCATGTTTCCCTATCTCATTTATATACATTCTTTGTATATACATATATATACTTTTATTTGTTTTCATGTTTCTCTATCTCATATATATACATGCTTTGAATATACATATACTAGCACACATTCATCTTATATACCCCCACATGTATATGCACCTAAGTAAATATATATATATATATCATTGTTTTCCATTTTTCCTTATCACATATGCATACATATATTTTTTTGTACAAATACTAGCATATCCATTCATTATATACACCTATATGTATATGAACCTAAATAAATATATATATATATATATATATATATACACTCCTATATATATATTATTATTGTTTTCCCAATTTTTTTTCTCCTTATCACATATACATACATATTTGCCTACTCCTCATCATTCCCATTTTTGTCTAATTAAATCTACACTATCATGCTTGTATCCCAACCTATATGTACAGGTCTATTAAACATACATATATACATAAAGATACCATTTACCTTTTCTATTTTCTTTTTCTTCTTTCTTTCTTCTTTTTTTTTCTCTTCTCCTTTTCTTTTCTCCTCTCTCGATCAACCCCTCTCGGCTTTGTCTCAATTTCCAGCCTTCTTCTTCCCGGGGGTCTCCCCTGCCTCTCGGTTCCAGCTGCTGTTTCTCTTTATCCCTCTCAGTTCCAATGCTTCATCCTCTGTTTATGTTTCCTAATGTCTTCCACTATCTCTTCCCTGATCACACCGCTGCTTCTGCCTTCATTCTTCTCTTGTTACCATCCACTTCTTGGCTGCTCTTGCTTCAATCTATTCTGTTCTGCTCCTTACTCTTTTCAGTCTCGGTTCTAGCTCCCAATTTGGCCTCCTTCTCCCACGGTTCTGCTATCTCTTCAGCCTCTGTTTTGTTTCTTTTCCTCATCTCTTGCCTCTGTTCCAGCCCTCGTTTCCAGCTTCATTTTTCCTACTTCTCGGTTTCTCCTTCTTCCTCAACCTTCCCTGCACACCCTCGGTTCCAGCTTCATTTCCAGCCCTCTCCTCTTCTTCTTCTCCTCCCTTCTTTTCTTTTTTTCTTCTCCTTTCTTCCTCGGCTAGCAGCCCCTTTCTTTCCTTCTCTTTTCTTTTCTTCCTTTCTTTCTTCCTTCCTCTGCTGGACAGCTTCCCTTTTCTTTCTTTCCTTTCTCTCTCGGCAGAAGCGGATTCTTCTCCTCTCCCTTCCCTTCTCTTTTTTCTCTTCCTTTCTTTTCCTTCTCCTTCTTCTCCAGCCGACCGAGCCTCTCCTTCGTTTCTCATTTCTCTCTTCTTCGATTCCCGTCCAGCTGAGCCCTTCTCTGTTTTGTTTTTTTTTTTTCAATTTGAAACCATGGCAGACGGAATTGGCTTTTCTAAGCCAATTCCGTACATGCTATTATATATATATATATATATATATATTTTTATTAATATATATATATATTATATTAATATATATGTATACATTACTTGTTTATTATATATTTTTTGTATCATTATTTTTGTTTGTTTTGTATGGTTTCCATTTCATTTTTAATTGTCTTATGCTTTATTTATTTATTTATTTGTTTAATACTATATATTAAATTCCATACACTAAATAATATATATATATGCTTTATATATTATTATTCTTTTATTTAAATGTCTAGTATATATGTATTTATATATATATATATATATATATATATATATATATACATATTCACCTATGTATATATCCACATATATACATTTTCTTGTATAATTTATCCAAAGACATAATATCATGCCTTCCATGAAATTTTCCTTATTCCGACAATGAAATAGTATCGGGATTCCATCATTCTTCATAAGTTCTCGATACAAGTGTTTACATCAACAATTTTCAACTAACAAATTAAAATTTTTCAATCCCTCCGTACTTGCGTTCGCCTTATCACTTCTTGTATCTTCGGGTTCCCGGTCATTCACGGGCTTCTCGATCCCTATAGTCCTCGAGCCCTACAACGAATATTCCCACTTCCATTAAAATATAATATTTCCATTTTTATATAATCTAATTTAAACGTAGGAAATTTATGGGGTTTACACTTTTGGTCTGTGTAACGCCCCAGCAACCTTCCAGAGATGCATGATGTCGATTTTCGCTGACATGGTTGAAAAGATAATAGAAGTCTTCATGGATGACTTCTCGGTATTTGGTAAGACTTTTGACCAATGTTTATCTAATTTGGCACTTGTTTTGCAGAGGTGTGAAGAGACGAATCTCGTCTTAAATTGGGAGAAGTGTCATTTTATGGTGCAAGAAGGAATCGTGCTTGGACATAAAATTTCAGTTCACGGCATTGAGGTGGATAGAGCTAAAGTCGCTGCTATTGAAAAGCTTCCCCCTCCAAAATCAGTTAAAGTCGTGAGGAACTTTTTGGGACATGCAGGATTCTATCGCAGATTTATCAGGGACTTTTCAAAAATCTCAAAAGTTTTATGTAATTTATTAAAAAAAGATGATGATTTTGTCTTTGATGATCT
Organism: Firmiana major; assembly: GCA_033439115.1. Classification (NCBI taxonomy): domain Eukaryota; kingdom Viridiplantae; phylum Streptophyta; class Magnoliopsida; order Malvales; family Malvaceae; genus Firmiana; species Firmiana major. The sequence goes on along the minus strand of CM065898.1, from coordinate 70,083,135 downwards.
TTGCTTGCAGGCGTTCGAAAAGATCAAGAAGGAGCTTATTTCTGCACTTATTATGATCGCACCGATTAGATAGAACCGTTTGAACTGATGTGCGACGCGAGTGATTTTACAATTAGAGCAATCCTTGGGTAAAAAAGAGACAAGATTTTTCGGGCTATCTATTACTCAAGCAGGACCTTAGATGAAGGTCAAAAAAATTACACAACAACGGAGAAGGAGATACTTGCAGTTGTACATGCATTTGACAAGTTCAGACCGTACTTAATTGGGGGCAAGATCATTGTCTATATAGACCATACCGCTATTCGGTATCTATTTGCAAAGAAGGATGTCAAACCCAAACTTATTAGATGGATCTTGCTTTTGCAAGAATTTGATTTTAAGATAAGGGACAAAAAAGGATCTGAAAATGTTATAGCTGATCATTTATCTAGGTTGGAGCAATCTGAAATTCAGCAAGAACAGCCTATTCAAGAGGAATTTCTAGATGAAACAATAATAAAGATTGATGCAAATCTGCTCTGGTTCGCAGACATAGTGAATTACTTAGCTGGAGGATTAATGCCAAGTAGTTTAACTTATCAACAAAGGAAGAAATTCTTCCATGATATCAACTCTTATTTTTAGGATGACCCTCTGCTGTTTAAGAAGTGTCCAGACCAGATTATAGGAAGATGTGTACTAGAAGATGAAGTTCAGAAAATTCTGCGCCACTGTCATGCTGCAGCATATAGAGGCCATTTTGGTGCAGAACGTACAGCAGCAAAGGTGCTGCAATCAGGTTTTTATTTTCCTAGTGTGTTTAAAGATAGCTACATGTTTGTAAAAACATGTGACAGATGTTAAAGGGTTGGAAACATTTCAAGAAGACATGAATTACCTTTGACAAGTATTCTAGAAGTGGAAATCTTTGATGTATGGGGTATCGATTTTATGGGACCGTTTCCTCCATCTTTTGGGAAGCTATACATTCTCCTTGCTGTTGATTATATCTCTAAGTGGGTGGAGGCAATAGCAACACGAACAAATGATGCAAAAGTGGTGATTCAGTTTCTACACAAGAATATTTTGACAAGGTTCGATACTCCAAGGGCCATCTTGAGTGATGAAGGCACTCATTTCTGTAACAAAGTCTTCAATGGTTTGATGTCAAAGTATGGAATTCGACATAAAGTAGCTCTCGGTTATCATCCACAGAAAAATGGTCAAGCTAAAATTTCAAACCGAGAAGTGAAGCTGATATTGGAAAAGACTGTCAATTTGAATAGAAAAGATTAGGCTAACAAGTTAGATGATGCGCTTTGGGCATACAGAATAGCCTATAAGACTCTAATTAGAATATCTCCCTATAGGTTGGTATTTGGTAAGGCATGTCATCTACCTGTAGAGCTTGAGCATCGAGCTTATTGGGCTAATAAAAAGCTCAATTTTGACTTTAACAAGGCTGAAGCAAATCGGTTACTCAAATTGAATGAGCTTAATGAGTTGAGGAATGAGTCCTATGACAGTGCAAGGATTTATAAGGATAAGACCAAGCGATGACATGACAATATGATAATTCACAGCTTGAATTATTTCCTGGAAAGTTAAAGTCAAGTTGGTCAGGACCGTTTGTGATACACCAAGTTTTCCCATATGGAGCAATTGAGCTGAAGAAATCAGATGGGAGCTTGTTCAAGGTCAATGGGCAGCGTTTAAAGCATTATTATGGAGAAGGGGTGCATAAATTAGAAAGCATTCCCCTTGGTGAACCGAATTGAGGAAACTGGAAGAAGTCTAGCTGAAGACTTAAAATTTAGCGCTTTTGGGAGGCAACCCAAATTATAATTTTAGGATTTTTTAGTTTCTAATTTCTTTTTATTTTTATTTGATTTTAGTAGTGTGATTTTATTTTTATTTTTAATTTATTTGATTAGGTTGTGTTTTAATTTTGCAGGCATATGAATAAGAAGAGCACTGTTTGGAAGTCTAATTATCATGGTTTTTCAATAAAGAATGCATGAGTGCGTGAATGATGAAAAGAAAAGAAAAAATTTTTAAGGGCTTTAGTAGCTTCAGAATAGACAATTAGAAAAGAAAAGAAAAGAAAATGGTTTTTCAAGAAAGAAAGTGAAGAGATACGTGAATAGTAACTAAGCTGGAAGACTAAATTTTTTAATTGAAGAAGTGAGGGCCGAATAATGTCAGTAATGGTAAGAGAAAGAAAGTCAAGAGTAAGAAAACGTATGAGAAGAAATTCTGTCAAAGAAGGAAACATATGTTTACAATATTCAAAGATGGGGTAAGTGGAATACACATGGCAAGGCTTTATTGGAGGATGGATTCCCTTATCTTTTCAACCCCACTTGCTATTCGGCTAAGGCAATAACCCTACCCATCCAATTAGAAAGAGGTGGCCGAACCTTTCACACACTAAGACTCTCTCTTTTTCTGGTTATTTCATCTTTCTTTGTTCTCTTGAAAGTACACCAACAAACCCCACAACCATTATTTTTCTCTCTTTCGATATTGTTGTTTTGTGCTGATTTGGTAGTTTCGCCAACAAATTTTCATGGGTTAGATCTCTTGGTGGTCTCGAAACCTTTGGGGGAAGGAAGAAAGTGTTTTCTTGTCAGATTGTTTAGGTGATAAAGACGTAAAGTGGTCCAAATCAATCCTACGTGGTTTCAGTTTCGGGTATTTTCCTTCTTTCTTCAATAGTTTTTGATCCTCTAGCGGCTATCCTTTTGGCTTTTACAACTTGGATTTTTGAAGCCCTTCTCGGTTTGTTTCATCTTTGTTTGAGTAATTTGGGTTGTGAAGAGATTTTTGGGTTTGTTTTGGGTGTTCATCCGATTTGGTTTTGCTGAAAATTGTTCTTGTTAAGTTGTGAACCAATTGGGGGATAATGACACCTAAAGCCCGAGCCAGATGAAACCTAGAGAGTTCTAGTCAAGTCACTGATAGTTCAGCCTCATCTCCACAAAAGGAAGAGCTAATAGTAACCGATTATGATCCCTCTCAGTTTGTGAATAGCCAGGCAGCAAAAAATTTTAAGAAAATCATGGATAAAAACATGATTATTGAGAGGAGTTCTAAGCCTGACGTTGGTGGCTGGGATATGTACTCCAAGTATCTGAGGGATTTTGATTTGCTAAAATTAGTAGGGCAACCAGAAGATGCTATCCTTGATGTGGTCTGTGAATTTTATGCCAATGCCATAGAGAGCACTCATTCTACTTCAGAAGTTAGGGGTGTTCTTGTTCCCTACAATGCAAATGCATTAATTTGTATCTGGACCTTCCGCAAGGGGTGCAAGATGAGTACGCCAGCTATGTGGCAACCTTACACATTGATTATGATGAGTTAGTCTGTGTCATTAACGAATTGACAGTCCCATACACCCATTGGCAAAAGAGGCCGAAAGCTGAATCCATGGCATTCCCTTCCAACCGACTTCAATATGGTCTTCATGAATGGTATGATTTTATCTGTTCTAGAATCATGCCTACCACCCATAAAAGTAGTGTCGATGTGGACAGAGCTGCTCTACTTTATTGTATTATGATTGGAAAGATTGTTGATTTTGGAGCTATTATTTTTTGATCCATGCAATAGTTCATACGTAGAGAAAATAAAAGGGGTTTACCTCACCCTTCCTTGGTTTATGGACTTTGTAAGAAATATGGAGTATATTAGACTGAGCTTGAACCGAGATTGGTAAGAAAATCTGCAATCACCTTCAAAAATCCTAGAGTACCTCTGATTCAGCGAGAAGCTGCTACTCCTGCTGCACCACCACCACCTTCTGTTGGCACATCTGCTGGCCCATCAACTGTACCTTCCACCACTCTAGGTTCCATTGAGACTCTGCTTCATGAGATTAAAGAATTGAGGATGGAGGTACGACATAATGACCAAGATTATCAGACTTTCTTTGTGTATGTTGCAAATTACAATCGATCATTAGTACAATACCTCAATCTGAGGGGTCGTGAAGGAGAGGTGAAATTTCCCTTACCACCACAATGGTGTATGCCACAACAAGGAGATGCAGCTGATGATGATGATGACATGGAAGAAGATGCCCTAGAGGACGCTGATGCTGAGGTTGGCTCCGAGGAGTATGAGGACAACTAGACTACCCCAGGGAAATACTCTTTAACACTTTTTCCTATCCTTTCATTGAGGACAATGAAAGTTTTAAGTTTGGGGGAGTTATGGCTGTGCTAGTTGTGCTTTGTGTGCCTGTTTGAATCTTTTTAGCAGTTGTTATTTGTTTCGTGTTTATATGTTTATGTGACAATTATACTCAGTTTTAAAGATTAGTTTTCTAGATTATGGCCGAAGATGGATATTGCAAGGAAGTATCAACTTTTGCTTAAATTGATGATTTTACTATTTGAGTATTGGTATGTGGATAGAAAGCTTCACTTGAATCTTTTCACTTAAACTTATGCACCAATCATATTCAGTTTATGTACTTATTGTGTTGATTTGTAAAACCGAAAAGACTTTAAAACTTGATTATTTACTACTTGAGGCGAAATTGATAGACCATGCATAATTAATGTAGGCCATTTTTGTTTTGAGATTGAGCCTTTCAAGCCTACCCAATTATATTAATCCTTTGGAAAACCCTTTGAGCCTAATTTTTTCATTTTATTGTTATCTAACCATATTACAAGCCATGGCTTAATTGTTTAATTATCTTTTTCTTTTGGTCCCTTACTTGAAGTGCTATTAATCAATTTTTTTGGATTGGGGGATGTGCTCAAAAGAAAATAGAGGTGGTTTGTGAAAAAAAGAAAAGAAAAGAAAAGTTGTTCTCGGGTTTTGATGTAAATTGAGTGTCATATTCAAGTTACCAGTAGTGAAAAATCTTAAGTTTAGGGGTATGACACTGTTAAAAAAAAAAAAGAAGGAAGAAATCAAACTCGAGAATGAATGAAGTTGGGTAGTGATTCATGAGCTCAAAACAAATTAAGTCCAAAGGTGATTATAGTGCTTTAGGTGGATTGAACTTCATGTTATATCCTTTATCCCACCTAAACCCGAGCCTTACGTTACAACCCTTGAAAAGTCCTTTTAATTCTTGGTTATGCACGAGTCTTTATTAGTGGAGAGTAGTAGTTAATTCAAGCATATGAAGTCTTGTGTTTAATTCTTATTTAGGTTTTACATTAACACTTAAGTGCATGAATTTGAATAAATGATTGTACACACACACACAAGTGAAAAGTGAAGAGTGAAGGGGGATTGGTTGTTTTGGCTGGCTTGAACAATGTAAATCTGAAATTTGTCTTAAGTTGAGAACCTTATGAATTCTTGAGGAAAATCTCAATTTAGTATAACAAGCATGTGAGCTGAGTATGGATAAGAGTCTTTATTTGTTTTGTGTCTAGTATGTCTTTGCTTGAGGATAAGCAAATTTCTAAGTTTGGGGGTATTTGTTAGCACTGAATTTTATATATGTTTAGGACCCTTTTTACTTAATTCTTTGATTTGTTCTTTGCAATATTAGGTTTGTTTATGTGTTTTGTGCACTTGTGCAGGATAAAGAACAATTTGGAGAAGTTAAGGCTTTTGGAGCTGGTTCTGATGATTCCGTGTCACGACCCAACTATCCAAAAATCAGAGTGAATTTTTTCGCGTTTTTGTTTATTTTCTTACTTAATTCTTACCTGTCCTCGAATCGTGACCAACACTCCACTACTAATTGGGCTGTGCGTCAATGCCAGTCCCACCATACATCTACCCTAGTACTTATTTCTTCTCCAGTCATTTATAATTGTTATATTATTTATACATCCCCTAAAGTTACTTACAATCATGTTACTGTGCTATGCTTATGTAGATACAATAAGTACAAGTGTATATACCTTATGTTGATGGGCAGCAGCGGATATCCGGAATGCAGTACTGAGTCGCCTCAACTTCAACTGGAGATCATCTGTGGGAGAAAATGAAAGGGGTGAGCACATCAAGCTCAGTAAGGCAATCCTACGAACAAGTAGGTAACCATACTACCTACATGAACGTAGTGCCATGCATAAACCACCCTTTCTCCACACATTTTAAAACAATGCTATGCATTATGATGATATGTAAAATACATTTGCACGAAAAATCAACATGCAATTATCATAAATCATTTCTTTCTCAATTAAGATTTTGACAATAAAGTCAGGACTCGACCCCTCCTGCGGGTGATCCTGACTCACACAAAATCATGAAAACATTTACATCACACGTGGGTTTTGAAAAGCATGGAAATACCATCATGCAATTTAGTTTTAAAACCCAGTTTAAATCATCATAGAAATCAACATGCGAGACTAGGCAACGTCTGTATATAGGTAAATAACTAGGACTATGGCCACATCTGTCCTCGTGAGTTCCTCAGCTACACGGATCCTAGTGTACGGGTTCTCACCATGATCGGGAACCGCCCGGGAGGTGGGTCAGTCCATCCCGTCAGTCTTATCCGATCCCCGGCATCCGAAGATGCTGCATCCGGAGATGCCGTATCCGAAGATACAACACGGTACATCGTACTCCATGCTACTTGCACGGTACATCGTACTCCATGAACCCATGTAATATCTCTAGGTACTCCGGCCCAATTGGCCTGCTTCCCACAGAGGTTTGTTTCTCAATACTCATGCCATGTCTCAAAACGCACGTGCGAGCCTATTAAATCGGTGACACACAGTCTACCCGATGCTCCAAGCACGGCTCATCGCATGTTCTCATAAAATCTGTGTGAGCGATGCTCAGCACTCTCATCAAAACACGTCAACTGGCAGAGCCCGCTTACATCCCCACAAGGCCGCCAACCTCATCCCTCACTCTCACCCCACCTAAGAGGTCTCTTGAGCCTGTTGGGCCTTTTGGCTGACTCCAAGGGCAGACAGCGGTACTCCACAAATCCGGTAAAACTAGTGCGAGCTAAGCTCAGCACTCTGTATATTATAAATCACATGAAAATTTTATAAATACTGGTGCGGGTTAAACTCCAGCACTCTGTCTCGAAAATCATGTAAAAATATGGTGCGAGTCAGACTCTAGCACCGTGTCACGAAAGAGCATGTGAAATCTGGTGCGAGTTATACTCTAGCACCTATGCATGTAAAACTCTAGTGCGAGCTCTCGCTCCAGCACTAATGCATGCATCACACAAATCGAAATTACCGTGCGAGCTGAGCTCTAGCACGTCATATGTCAATAAAACACGTAGGCGGCTCTATTTACTCAAAACAGTTTTCAAATCAATTTCACGTTGAAAGTATGCAATGCGGTGCACTTTCTTTCAAGGCGAGCCAGCCTACTCATGCATGCGTTGAAATATCTCCAGAACGAGCAGGAACCTCTTGTCCTTGCTCCTCCCAATTTTTCCTAGATTTTTAGAATTTTACCCTTAACAAGGGTATTTTAGTAATTTGCCCATTCGGGGCACTAAAATTATTATTTGACCTCTAGACCCTTCAGGATATTTTAAAGGACTGCATATGAATTTAAAATTGCGTACTGTTACCTCTAGCAGTCCGCAGAATTCCCTTACTTCGATTCTCGTCGAGTCTGACCTTTCTCTTTTCCAATGTAGTCCCATCGCGCAGTCCGATATGTTTCCAATCCAATGCCCGGAACTGCGTATTAATATTCCTCAGGTCAGATATTATGATTTAATTGTACTTAATCTTTTCTGGGCTTAATTTAAATCATTGGGCCCGTTTACCCCTATTGGGCCCGATTGCACCTTAATGGGCCTTAATCGGCCTTAAGCCCGTTTTCCACTTAATTTTCTCTTTATCGAGGCCTATTGGGCTCATTGGGCCCATCAATAATTTATTGAGCCTCGTTCTAATTCTCGAATAGCTAAATTTAATATTTACGACAATTAATCTAAATTTTCATAAATTAATTCAATTTATGCGTAAATTTAATCAATATCACGCATAACGAGGAAATTGTCGTAAATAGGGGTCACTTACCCGAGATTCCATGCTAGTCCGCAAATCGAGGCTGTCTCGAGCCCTCGGTGGATGCCAATCGTCGAGCTACACAATTCCACAATTTTTCCGGGTAAGTTCTCAGCCCAAAATTAATTAAATAAAATATTCCAAATTTAAATCGGTCAATTTGACCGCTTATCGACTTACCCGAAGCTCGATTGCATCACCGGAATTTTCCCCAATTTTTTCCTCTTTTTCCTTTTCCCTTTTTCTCCCTTTTTTCCCCTCTTTTTGGCTGAACCGGTTCAGTCCGGTTCGGACCGGTCAGACCGCCGGTTTTTCTCCGGTTCGACCGGTTCACCGCCGGTTCGCCACCTTGCCGGCCGGTTCTCCGCCGGCTTCCACCGCCAATCGATCCGCTGGCTCGTCCGCAGTCCAAATCTACCCTCAGTTTCACCCAAGTCCGTCGGAACACCGCCGGTTCGACCTCTTCTCCTCGGCGTCGGAACCCATTTTCTTCCTCTTGGCCGTCGCCGGCGTTTCCCGCCGTTTCGTCGGCTGAGACCGGTGCAGAAATGATCACCGTCGCCTGGGCTTTCGGAATCGGGCCTTGGTTCTGGTCGGATCGCCGCCGTTCGCCGGGACCGAGCCCCTCAATCCCGTCGGCCTTCTCCTCCTCCGATCGGCTTCCTCCGGCGTCGGTTGGCTACACCGCCGGTACCATCGTGCTCATCGGCGTCCCCTCTTTCTTTTCCGGCCCTTGGCCGGGCCGTTGGCCGCCGGACGGTGATCGGGCCTCCTTTGGTCTTCTTCGGGTCTTCCGTTTCTCTCTCCCCGATGACTTTCCTTTTTTTTTTTTTTTTTTCAATTCTCTTCTCTTTTTTTTTTTTTACAATTTATTATCTTATTTAACAATTTATTTTTATTTATTAAAATACACTAAAAATACCCAAATATCCCTTAAAATTATTATTTTATTCTAAATTAATTAATTTAATTTTATTTAATTTATTTATTATATTTTAACCTATTTTTCGGGTATAATTGCTCCGTATTTTCGGGATATTGTCCCGAGTGACTTTTCAGTATATTTTTCGATTATTTTCGGGATTATTTTTTCTGAACTAAAAATCCCGATTAATCCCGATTAATTCCAATAAATTAATATCTTGATCAATTTAATCCGAAATAATTTTATTTCATCTTTATTGACCAAGATTTCTTAAATCCTTATTTTTAATTAAATTTCCTTATCGAATTTACTCCGGCTTTCGGTCCTTTGACCGTTTTGCCCTTACACGTGTTCGGGATTAATTTAACCCGACTTCCTTCATACTTCCTCTATCTTTTCTTATTTAGTTTTCGTATTTTTATTAAATTCGGGTCTTACAATTCTCCCCCACTTAAGGAATTTGGTCCTCCAAATTAGAACCAAGTCATATGAGTCCATATACAACTCCGGGTATATCGATCATATCATACTCTTAAAATTTATGCGACCTTCTTCGGAGTGTATTACTACCAAAGGACTTTAATTAGGGAGATTATCTTAAACCCCAATACTGTCTCTTTCCTGTTCAATGCCCGAATCAACTTCTTCAATATACTCATATTTTCATTAAACTGAACTTTTGGAGTTCATATCCTATCACCTCTGCTGGATCTGGATAGTAGTACCGAAGCATCATAAGCTGGGACACATTGTGGGTGCCTATTAATCCAAGTGATTAACAACAACCTACAGGTCTTATCTCCCACTTGTCCAATCTCTCAAGAATTCGATCCAGCTCAACTCAATTTACTTCTTCCAAAAGTTCCGCTATGTCCTTATTCTCTTAGGACGTGTAACTTTCAACCATAATAATTCACCAAGGGTGAATTCCAATATTTTTCTATCTGTTCTGAGGTGTTCTTAATCTCTCATCCTTAACTAAACATCCTCAGAGACTTATTATCCAAAGTCAGAAATAATTTCTACCTGTCACCCACTCTTTCTTATCCAATTTGGGGAACAGCCCCTACAGCTATACACTGCCTCATATCTCGTTATCCCGATACTCAATTGCCAATTGTCGTTATTGGCGACTTCAATTAGAAATCAACTGATCATTCCAGGAGCTTATAAAATCAATGGCACACGCTTTCATCGGATCCTCCAGAACTTGTACAGTCCTCCCTGACTGACCATCTGTCTGAGGATGTAAAGCTGTGCTAATACTCAGTCGGGTTCCCATAGCTTCCTAAAAATATTCCCTGAGGTAGGAAGTGGAGCGGGAATCCCTATATGATACCATGCTCACTGGAACGCTACTTAATGTTCCACAATCTTTCTTATACCTGAATCCTCATACACACTCTGAGTATCTGGGGAGTTCATAACCAGAAGGTGGGTGGACTTAGTCACTCTATCGACTACCATCCAACTAGTCTCCTGATTTATCCGGGTCTCCTATAACCCATCACGACATTCATGGAGACTTACTCTCGTTTTTCGTGCCGTGTCGATATAGGTAGGTGCTGCAATAACTCTGCAGACTTTTAATACTCTACCTTACTCTGCTGACACACTAGGCACTTTTCTACAATCTCCACCAATATCTCTTTTCACATCTGACCACCCATACCCCTTTTGAGATTTTAATATATATTATTATTACCTTCCGCATGCACTGTATATCCCGAAGAGTGAGCTTCTGACAATATCACTATCTCATCAACTGTGGTCCTGGGGAGCACTCATACTGTCTCTGAATCCTCAGTAACTCATTATCACCCACTGTGAACTCTATCACTGTACCCTTCTGAATCAGACCCAAACTATCGACATCCGGTCGATCATCATGCTAAGCCTGGCAAATCCGGGCACTCTCATCCGGTACTAGTCATCAGGCTAGCTGTCACACAATCACTGTCATCCTCAGAAGGGATCACATCAATACTGAGGTCCACAACTGCATCTAGCAGCTCACGCTCCCTGACCATCATATGTGGTACCATCCCGAGGCTCTTTCTGCTCAAGGCATCAGTCATCACATTCGCCTTTCTTGGGTGGTACAATTCTCATAAATCAAAATCTCTCAGAAGCTCTAACCCAATATGTATTTTCATATTCGCCCCTTTCTGTGAAAACAGATACTCGGGCTCTATGATCAGTGCATATCCATAATTCCTCACCCTGTACATAATAGTACCATATCCTCGGTACAAATACTGTTGCCAACTTTAAATCATGGGTCAGATAGTTTATTTCGTGATCGAAGAGTTGTCTGACTCCAAAATTGACTATCTTCCCATTATACATCAATACACAGCTCCATCATAACTTTGAGGCATTCATACTCACTGAAAAACCTCTTGAGCTGTTGGGCATGGTGAAATTAATCATGGTGGTCAGTTGATACTTCATCACGCCAAATTCACGTCACATCTATCATCTTATTTATCATCTTATTCCAAGATCACGTTTTCTTAGTTAAACGTGTCAACAGGGTATACCATTTTAAATCTCGCAATAATCCATCTGTAAAAGCTATCTTCCAATTGTTGCTTATAATTCGCCCTAGGCTTTAACTACTCCCAGCATATCACCGTTAATGATGATTACACTCGATCTAATCCTTGACTTATTTACGCAAGGCGTACAAGATCCTTCTCAACCGCTTACGTTTTCCAGGTGCTAACCTGCGCTATTTCCTTTTCTTATCTTAACGGCTCTTATCAAATTTTACTACGTTAACCTTTATAATTTGTCGAATTTTAATGTTCTTATCGTCTTAGTAAGGTAACCTAATGCTAAAGGTATTTATTACGATGATCGATTTCCCGTTATAGATTATATATATATATATATATATCTAGATGCTGTCAAGTCTTCAGGCGGGGAGGTATTTTGAAATACCTTTATTAGCCTTCAGACTTAACCACAACTACCGGTTATGGTTATACCCATCTTTGTCCTTGGTTATAATTTGTATTCGCTACTAATTGTTTAACCTCAATTACTTCGCATATTAAAGGTATTCCTTATCTAGCATATATCTCTACTCCAATACATCTTGTACTTAGGATCTATCTTATCTCGAAGATTTTCTCCTTTGCGTATCAATTATAATGAAACTCTTGTCTTTATTCATTCTGTGAGTACATCCTTTACTCCTGTAATTTCAACCGTTACACCCCTGTTTATCAACTTAAAATCTCTATATCTATATTCCGTTAATTCATCCTCCTCTATTGGGGTACTCATTTACCCATATTGTAACCGATGACGTAGGCATTCATGCCTTTTACTCACTTATATGCGAATGAAGGCGGTATGAATAAATATGTGGCACAGGATTAATGAACATATGTACTTCGTTATTCATAACAAGTGTGGTATCTTACACCACATCCATGAAACATCAATAGCATCCTGGTCCAAGACATCCACTCGCCTTCGTCCAATAGCCTACTTTCCTTTTTCTCTTCGGCTATGGCCTCCCTTTTCGTTTTCAGCTATAACAACGAAATTTTTCTCTGTCTCTTTACTTTTTTGTGGGGCGATTTCGCCCAACTCTGTGTAATCAAAATCAATGGTCCATCATACCACACTTAACGACCATTTTCATCAATACCGTGTAGGTATAGACGCTCCTTCTGTGGTATCCACCACACATTCCACAGTAATGACACTGCTACTCTGCTTCGTAGCAGGTCGGGGTCCTCCAATCACAATGCCCACAAGAGTGCCCAAAATTAGATGCACTAGGGCCTTACCAATTATCTTAGCCCATAACTCGTTACATCAGATCTTTTACCAATTACCAATTTTCCCATTTTAACATCTCTGACATTTCTCGATTTTCTTTTATGTCTCTATTTCAGCCCTTACTACCTTTCCCAATCTCAGAGGCGTGCAATTCATGTTCTTATTTACCCAACAGTAAATCTACGCACTGCCTCGGTATAAGTAATATCTCACGGGCCAATCAAACTCAAATTGAAACGTTGAGCCATTTCCACAAACTTTTAGACATCTCGACTGTCACTTGTTCATAGTGTCGAGGTAATATCTGCCCAGAATATAATCGAGTCTCCATACTCGTCAATAAATCAAATCTTCTGGGTCAGAGTAAGGACTTTAATCCGAAATGTCCTTTAAATCATGTCCGGGATATCCTGTCACCGGAATATATCCAAGATATTTCTCATTTCAACTCTTAAGATGGGTCGAGCGGGTTTCCACCAATACTCCGCTGCGCCCTCTGATCTCATACATAATCTGAGCAATTTGCTCCTCAAAATAATCTCCACACTCCGCTCCAATCTCGCGAAGTGTGTCTCAATACTGTCCGATCTCTCTGTCGGACTCTGTGAGGCATGCTCAACATTCGCCTCTATTTCAATCTCATACTGATTTTCATAGCCAAACTCAGCACGACTTAGCAGACTCAGGTCTACCTCTACGACCTCTGCCTCGTGCACTATCTCATTTAGCGCGACTCATATTAGGCATTCCTGCATTCTCAACCATTTCTTAGTCAAGCCCATCTCGATATACACTATTGTATCTAACTAAGCACAGTAACACGGGGATGTAATTTCTTAACTTCTGACACTGACACACATCAGACCAATTACGCTCTGATACCAAAATAATTGTCACGACCCAACTATCCAAAAATCAGAGTGAATTTTTTCGCGTTTTTGTTTATTTTCTTACTTAATTCTTACCTGTCCTCGAATCGTGACCAACACTCCACTACTAATTGGGCTGTGCGTCAATGCCAGTCCCACCATACATCTACCCTAGTACTTATTTCTTCTCCAGTCATTTATAATTGTTATATTATTTATACATCCCCTAAAGTTACTTACAATCATGTTACTGTGCTATGCTTATGTAGATACAATAAGTACAAGTGTATATACCTTATGTTGATGGGCAGCAGCGGATATCCGGAATGCAGTACTGAGTCGCCTCAACTTCAACTGGAGATCATCTGTGGGAGAAAATGAAAGGGGTGAGCACATCAAGCTCAGTAAGGCAATCCTACGAACAAGTAGGTAACCATACTACCTACATGAACGTAGTGCCATGCATAAACCACCCTTTCTCCACACATTTTAAAACAATGCTATGCATTATGATGATATGTAAAATACATTTGCACGAAAAATCAACATGCAATTATCATAAATCATTTCTTTCTCAATTAAGATTTTGACAATAAAGTCAGGACTCGACCCCTCCTGCGGGTGATCCTGACTCACACAAAATCATGAAAACATTTACATCACACGTGGGTTTTGAAAAGCATGGAAATACCATCATGCAATTTAGTTTTAAAACCCAGTTTAAATCATCATAGAAATCATCAACATGCGAGACTAGGCAACGTCTGTATATAGGTAAATAACTAGGACTATGGCCACATCTGTCCTCGTGAGTTCCTCAGCTACACGGATCCTAGTGTACGGGTTCTCACCATGATCGGGAACGGCCCGGGAGGTGGGTCAGTCCATCCCGTCAGTCTTATCCGATCCCCGGCATCCGAAGATGCTGCATCCGGAGATGCCGTATCCGAAGATACAACACGGTACATCGTACTCCATGCTACTTGCACGGTACATCGTACTCCATGAACCCATGTAATATCTCTAGGTACTCCGGCCCAATTGGCCTGCTTCCCACAGAGGTTTGTTTCTCAATACTCATGCCATGTCTCAAAACGCACGTGCGAGCCTATTAAATCGGTGACACACAGTCTACCCGATGCTCCAAGCACGGCTCATCGCATGTTCTCATAAAATCTGTGTGAGCGATGCTCAGCACTCTCATCAAAACACGTCAACTGGCAGAGCCCGCTTACATCCCCACAAGGCCGCCAACCTCATCCCTCACTCTCACCCCACCTAAGAGGTCTCTTGAGCCTGTTGGGCCTTTTGGCTGACTCCAAGGGCAGACAGCGGTACTCCACAAATCCGGTAAAACTAGTGCGAGCTAAGCTCAGCACTCTGTATATTATAAATCACATGAAAATTTTATAAATACTGGTGCGGGTTAAACTCCAGCACTCTGTCTCGAAAATCATGTAAAAATATGGTGCGAGTCAGACTCTAGCACCGTGTCACGAAAGAGCATGTGAAATCTGGTGCGAGTTATACTCTAGCACCTATGCATGTAAAACTCTAGTGCGAGCTCTCGCTCCAGCACTAATGCATGCATCACACAAATCGAAATTACCGTGCGAGCTGAGCTCTAGCACGTCATATGTCAATAAAACACGTAGGCGGCTCTATTTACTCAAAACAGTTTTCAAATCAATTTCACGTTGAAAGTATGCAATGCGGTGCACTTTCTTTCAAGGCGAGCCAGCCTACTCATGCATGCGTTGAAATATCTCCAGAACGAGCAGGAACCTCTTGTCCTTGCTCCTCCCAATTTTTCCTAGATTTTTAGAATTTTACCCTTAACAAGGGTATTTTAGTAATTTGCCCATTCGGGGCACTAAAATTATTATTTGACCTCTAGACCCTTCAGGATATTTTAAAGGACTGCATATGAATTTAAAATTGCGTACTGTTACCTCTAGCAGTCCGCAGAATTCCCTTACTTCGATTCTCGTCGAGTCTGACCTTTCTCTTTTCCAATGTAGTCCCATCGCGCAGTCCGATATGTTTCCAATCCAATGCCCGGAACTGCGTATTAATATTCCTCAGGTCAGATATTATGATTTAATTGTACTTAATCTTTTCTGGGCTTAATTTAAATCATTGGGCCCGTTTACCCCTATTGGGCCCGATTGCACCTTAATGGGCCTTAATCGGCCTTAAGCCCGTTTTCCACTTAATTTTCTCTTTATCGAGGCCTATTGGGCTCATTGGGCCCATCAATAATTTATTGAGCCTCGTTCTAATTCTCGAATAGCTAAATTTAATATTTACGACAATTAATCTAAATTTCCATAAATTAATTCAATTTATGCGTAAATTTAATCAATATCACGCATAACGAGGAAATTGTCGTAAATAGGGGTCACTTACCCGAGATTCCATGCTAGTCCGCAAATCGAGGCTGTCTCGAGCCCTCGGTGGATGCCAATCGTCGAGCTACACAATTCCACAATTTTTCCGGGTAAGTTCTCAGCCCAAAATTAATTAAATAAAATATTCCAAATTTAAATCGGTCAATTTGACCGCTTATCGACTTACCCGAAGCTCGATTGCATCACCGGAATTTTCCCCAATTTTTTTCTCTTTTTCCTTTTCCCTTTTTCTCCCTTTTTTCCCCTCTTTTTGGCTGAACCGGTTCAGTCCGGTTCGGACCGGTCAGACCGCCGGTTTTTCTCCGGTTCGACCGGTTCACCGCCGGTTCGCCACCTTGCCGGCTGGTTCTCCGCCGGCTTCCACCGCCAATCGATCCGCTGGCTCGTCCGCAGTCCAAATCTACCCTCAGTTTCACCCAAGTCCGTCGGAACACCGCCGGTTCGACCTCTTCTCCTCGGCGTCGGAACCCATTTTCTTCCTCTTGGCCGTCGCCGGCGTTTCCCGCCGTTTCGTCGGCTGAGACCGGTGCAGAAATGATCACCGTCGCCTGGGCTTTCGGAATCGGGCCTTGGTTCTGGTCGGATCGCCGCCGTTCGCCGGGACCGAGCCCCTCAATCCCGTCGGCCTTCTCCTCCTCCGATCGGCTTCCTCCGGCGTCGGTTGGCTACACCGCCGGTACCATCGTGCTCATCGGCGTCCCCTCTTTCTTTTCCGGCCCTTGGCCGGGCCGTTGGCCGCCGGACGGTGATCGGGCCTCCTTTGGTCTTCTTCGGGTCTTCCGTTTCTCTCTCCCCGATGACTTTCCTCTCTTTTTTTTTTTTTCAATTCTCTTCTCTTTTTTTTTTTTTACAATTTATTATCTTATTTAACAATTTATTTTTATTTATTAAAATATACTAAAAATACCCAAATATCCCTTAAAATTATTATTTTATTCTAAATTAATTAATTTAATTTTATTTAATTTATTTATTATATTTTAACCTATTTTTCGGGTATAATTGCTCCGTATTTTCGGGATATTGTCCCGAGTGACTTTTCAGTATATTTTTCGATTATTTTCGGGATTATTTTTTCTGAACTAAAAATCCCGATTAATTCCAATAAATTAATATCTTGATCAATTTAATCCGAAATAATTTTATTTCATCTTTATTGACCAAGATTTCTTAAATCCTTATTTTTAATTAAATTTCCTTATCGAATTTACTCCGGCTTTCGGTCCTTTGACCGTTTTGCCCTTACACGTGTTCGGGATTAATTTAACCCGACTTCCTTCATACTTCCTCTATCTTTTCTTATTTAGTTTTCGTATTTTTATTAAATTCGGGTCTTACATTCCGTGAAGAATTGAAGTTACAGGGTGCTGATCGTGACTTATGCTGCAACAATAGAAGAAACTAGACAGTGCATAGCAGATTTGAGGAATTAATACCATTGCCGCAGCATAGCAGTCTGATTAGGGCAACACTGTTTTGCCACGTGGTCTTCCGCGTTTTAGTATTTGGAAACCTTATAAATAGTCTTTTTATCAGAATTTCGTAGGGGGTTGTGGCAGAAGACTTCAAGATTAATTTAACTCCATAGGAACTTCATCTTTTTCACCAATTTTGTTCTTGGGATGTTAAATTGGAATTCTTGGATGTTTATTATGATGTCTAGGAACTCAATTCCTTTTTCCTAGAATCGATGTAACCAACTTTGGGCATATTGCAATTACTTTGTAATGTTGTTTGGATGATTTCAATTATGTTTATTTAATCTACTTGTTCTTAATGCTCTAGTTGATTCCCACCAATTAGATGAACTAGTATAAGAATTCGACACTCGGGAGAGGGGATTATTTATATGCACAAGGGCAGATTAACTTAGGACATTGTTGAATCGGGAGGTTGACAATTTGTATGAGCCATAGAGAAACGGATTACTATTGCTTAATGAATCCTATTATTTGATTCTGAATCGAGAGGTTAGGATTAGGTAAACTGGGTATGACTGTTTAAAACTCGGGAGAGATAAACAGGAAATAGTTTCGGCTATAAACAATTTGAAATCAAAAGAACAATTGATCAAAGGAATTGCATGAACCCTGTTAGGTGAAATCGATTTCTAGGAATATTTTGCTATTGATATTTTCATTCGTAATTATTGTGATTTGCTTTAATTAATTTGTTCCATAGTTAACAATTAGATTAGTAAATAGGATTTTAACTAACATTCATTAATTTTCTAAATAAAGCTCAAGGTTGTTGATTACAGTGATTAGCGGTAGACACAGTTCCCTGTGGGATGATACTCATATTTACTCTATACTCGAAAACTGACCTGTGCACTTGCAGTAGTGTTCCATTTAAGGACAACAGATGTCATTTTCAAGTCTTAAAGAGGATTGGATGAGAAAATGATTATGGTAGCAAAATGTGTGAAGCTGGTGTGTGTTTACTGTAGAAAATTGTAGTAAAATCTAGAAAATATGAATGAGAGATCGAGCTCATGGGATGAGAGATCGATCTGGAAGAGCCAAAAATGCTCTTATTTGAGCGATGGAATAGGTTAGATCGATCTCCAATGGGGCAAGATCGATCTTCTAAACATTCTATGTTGAAGGAATCGATCTCTAAAGGGTCAGATCAATTTTCTTAAGCTACTGACTTGCAACAGATCGATCTCATGTAAGAGCAGATCGATCTCCTTAAGGTTCTGTGTTGCAACAGATCGATCTTATGTGGTCTAGAAGGTCGATTTCAAGAGGAAAAATGCAGAGTAGGTCAATCTCCTAGGGTAACAGATCGATCTCATCAAGACAGTTCTATAAATACTGGGCTTCTGCACTTCATTTTCTCGAGAGTTACTATTCTATTTGAGAACTAAACCTAAACCTAGCCAAGAAATACTAGAAAACTTCAGTTTGTGATCAGTTTTGAGTGAGATATAAGTGAGCAAAGTTGTTCTTAGCAAAGATGAGAACAACATACTTGAAAACAAGAGATTGAAATCAAGAGTTGAAGGAGCAAGAAGGATTTTACCATTTTGGTGAAAAAGGAAGGAAAGTTCAACTAGGTAAGATTTAATGCACCAAGTTAATATATGTTAAACTAGGTGTGTTGATGAGTTTATTAGTATATATATGATTTGTTAAAAATGAAAGGATCATGAAAAATGAGCATAACCTAGCTATTAGTGTGAAAATGAGAAAGTGATGAGGAAATGGTGTTAACATGGATTTAATGATAGAATATGCATGTATGCAAGATTATAAGTTAATCTTATGAAATGCATAAATTGGAAATGGAGAGAAATGAATATAGATACATGAAAATATGGTATAATGCCATATTGGGAGAAAATAGTGAGATTGATGAGTTTTATTGAGATTTGGAAAATGAAATGAGTATAGAGTGATATACTAACGCCAATAATTATAACAGCTTCGAAAATCATTGTGGAAGCTGATCGGACTGCAAGAGTGAGCAGAACCGAGGAAGAGAGGTCACTTGACGTGATCCGAGGTAAGGAAATTTCGTGAGTAGCTAGAGATGGCTACACGTATTTTAAATAGAGTTTCAATATTATACTTTATATGAATTCCATGAAATAGGCATGTTGTGTGTGCTAAGGAGTAATGAGATGAAGTGTGTTTTATCCAAAACTAGGATGAAAAGCCTTAGAAGCATGTTGTGACCCATAATTCATGAGTTGCATGATAGAATGGCTAATGTTTTCATCTATATGCGAAAACAGCACATTTAAGTGCTAATTTGATTTGAAATTGAGAAAGTTATGATTTAAGTAAGCCATCTATCTGGTTTTGTGTGAAAACCATAAGTGCTAGAGAATACTCGCACTATATTTTGAGATATGCATCATATAGTACTGGAGGATATACTCGTACTATATTTTAATGTTATTTTATGCATGCCAGAGTACTGGGAGCATTGCTCGTACTCAGTTTGTGATTGATGCATATAGAGTATTGGGAGCTTTGCTCATACTTAGTTTTACATGATAGAGTACTGGGAGCATTGCTTGTACTCGACTTTTCATGACTTATACATGATATCGTACTAGAGCGATATCTCGTACTTGATTTGAAAATAGAATTATGCATTAACCTAGTGCTAGAGGTTTCTCGCACTAGTGTTTGATATTTTGAAATGTATACACAATGTTTAAGAGGCGGAGTGTTGTGATACAAACTAAACGTATTCTCCGCAAGTGCATGGGTCGTATAAGTAATAATGGGATTTGAGTCTCGGATTATCGTCCCACAGAGAAGTTGATTAGCTTACCCTAAGTATATTCTAATGGGATTTGAGTCTCGAATTATCGTCCCACAGAGAAGTTAATCTTACCCCAAGTATATTCTAACAAATTATGAAGTTTTGATGATGGGTGATCTACTAGGCTAATTAAAATTACTAAAAAATAATAGAATAATAAAAACTATAAACTAAATGATAAAATCGAGCTAAAAGTTACTTACAGAGCTTTGAGCAATTAAAAGCTACAACCTACAAAAATAATTAAAACAATTAAAAATTCGTTAACGCAATTAAAATAAAATACTAAAATAAAGAAACAAAATTAATTAAACTAAAATTGAACAAACCTAAAATAAAATATGCATACAATTAAACTACTTAATAAAAATGCAAATTAAACTAACTTAAAATTTAATGAAATAAAATCCTAGAAAAATTAAGAAATTAACTACAAGTCTAAATGTCTAAAATATTAATTCTAAATTAATCCTAATTATATCTAATTACTAATCTTAACAATAAAATCTAACTAGTGCATTCTAAATGTAACTCATAAAGACTAAACTAAAATTAAATCCTATATTATATAAAATTAACTATTAACTAAAAGTAAAATTAAAAAATTAACTTAACAAATTAAAGTACTAATTTTAACCTACAATTATCAATGAACAACTAACCTAAATTGTCAACTTCTTAAAGCAATAAGAATAATATAAATGCACTAAGTATTAAATTCTGAAAGAAAGGAATGTGGCCAAACATGGCCTTAGAACAAATGCCCAGCTGAGTGGTCCCTCCATGCACTGTGTACATTTCCTCTCTAAATTGCTCTCGGTCCAGTCTTCTAATCCATGCGCTATCCAGTTCTGATCTAGGTTATATCCTCAGTTGTGTCTAGGTCTGTCCTCAACCCGTTGCTGTCCATTTCTGCCTCCTGGTACCGTCCTTACTACTAATCTGCTGCTACAATCCACACACTTGCACAGTACTTGCTTAGCACCTACTGCCTGGCACCGTCTCTATCCCTGTACTAGGCTATGCCATGCAGCGATCTGCAAATTGTTGTATCCAACTCCTATTCTACAAATCACACCCAGTAGGCAACTTCCCTGGGATCAATTTCGATCCCATTCTTGCCACCTTACAGCAGCACAAGTATTTCCGGATAGTGCATGTGCTATGTATTTTCAGAAAATATTTCCATTTATAATGAAAACATGGTTTGGTTTATACATGCATGGGCTATGTAGGTAGTACGATATCTACCTACTAGCATTCATTTCCTAACTGAGCTGTGGTTTGCTCATCCCACTATTTTCCCCCTCCAGATACTGAGAAGTAAGGCGGTGCAGTGGTCTCTAGATTCCTTTTTGTGTTGGACAGCTCCCACCAGTTGCAAAGGTATAAGATTTGTATACACATGAGTATTTTGTATCTATTATATTGCATCGCACAGTTACAAATCGAAAATGTAAACAGTGGTATGGGGATGTTATGTAAAGATATTATTATACAATTAATTTTGTATATTTACACACTTGAGAGTGTGAATTAAATTTTAAATATTTTCGCTGTAAATTTTTGGAACTTTAGTAATTGCATCGCCTCACAGCCCAACCGTAGTAGCGTAAGTATGGATAAAAGACACCCGGTGGGGTGTGACACCTTTCAACACTAGGAAACTTCAGTTTACAATCAGTTTTGAGTGCGATATAGTTAAGCAAAGTTGTTCTTAGTAAAGAGGAGAACAACACACTTGGAAACAAGAAGTTGGAATCAAAGATTGAAAGAACAAGGACGACTTTACCAATTTTAGAGAAAAGGAGAAAAGTTCAAGTTAGGTAAGATTCAATACACAACTTTGATATATGTTAATCTAGAGGTATTGGTGAGTTAATTGGTATAAGTTTAAATTGTTGAAAACAAAAGGATCATGAAAAATGAGCATGACCTAGCTATTGGCATGAAAATGAGAAAGTGGTGTTGGCATGAATTAAATGATGGAATATGCATATATGGAAGATTTTAAGATAGTTTTATGAAATGCATAAATTGGAAATGAGAAGAAAGCGATAAAATCTATGTATTGAATTGAGATTTGGCAAATGAAGCAAGTATATTTCGGTATACTAACGTAGATAATTATAACAGCTTCGAAAATCACAGTAGAAGCTGATTGGACTGCGAGAGTGAGCAACACCGAGGAAGAGAGGTCACATGACGTGATCCGAGGTAAGAAAAATTTCGTCAGTAGCTAAAGATAACTACACGTATTTCTAATAGAGTTTTGATACTATATTCTATATGAATTCCCGTAAATAGGCATGTTGTTGTGATAGGGACTAATGAGGATAAGTGTGTTTTATCCAAAAATAGGGTGAAAAAGCCTTAGAAGCATGTTGTGACTAAAATTCATGATTTGCATGATAGAATGGCTAATGTTTTCATGTATATGTGAAAACAGCACATTTGAGTGCTGATTTGATTTAGTTGGGTGAATTATGATTTGAACATCCATCTATCAAAGTTTTGTGTGAAAACTATAAGTGTTAGAAAATACTCGCACTTGATTTTGAGATATGCATCATATAGTACTGGAGTGTATTCTCGTACAAAATTTTAATGCGATTTATGCATGTTAGAGGACTGGGAGCTTAGGTCGTACTCAGTTTTCATTGATGCATTATAGAGTATTGGGAGCTTTGCTCACACTCAGTTTTACATGATAGAGTACTAGGAGCTTAGTTCGTACTCAGTTTTCATGAATTATGCATTATAGAGTATTGGGAGCTTTGCTCATACTTGAGTTTTTACATAATATAGTGTTGGGAGCATTACTCACACTAGAGTTATAACATTATGATATGGTCGTGTTGGGAGTTAACTCGCACGTACCGGATTTGAAAAGAGCATGAAACAGCCGTGTTGGGAGCCTGTGCTGATTGTGTGTCGTACCGATATTATATATGCTCACACGTGCACTATTTTGAGATATGGTCAAGGGCTATCGAAAAGAGAACCCATGGTATGAGGACTACGATTCATGACGAGCATCCCGACTATGAGGTATATCCAAGGAAAGAGGACTAAGACTCATGGTGAGTATCCCACCTTGAGATAGGGTCAATGGAGTACTGTGTACTGTGTATGTCACATGGAGTACGTTGTATCGTGAGTACTTGATTGTACTTGGATAGGACTGGTTAGCAGTGGGAGCGGGATCCAGTGGGATCTGGTGTGCTCCGAGATCAGGTCCTCAGTTGAGAGCTGACGGTAGAGATTTGACCCACCTCCCATTATAGCAATTGTGAAACCCCACACACCGAGTACTGTATAGCCTAGGATCACGAAAAATGAGTTATGATCATAATCTCGAAACATGTAGTCACATATCTCGATTTTCTTTTCATGCAATGTAAATTGAGATTTCTTGAATGAACTATTACATGGTTTTATGATATGAACATGCGAATTTGTGAGTTGTGAAAAGGTAACCCGAGGGATGGGTGAGACCTGGATTTTCATGTTTTTAAACATGATGATATGCCATATTTTGATTTAATTGAATGGCATGAGAAAAATGTGATTTATGTGAAATTACATGAGAATTGCAGTACTTTGCATAAACTGTCGAGGTTGTTAAACCATCATATTTTCAGTTTTCATAACTGACAATTTGTATCTATATATATATATATATATTGCATAAAGGCTTTAAGCAAAATGCATGCTTTAGATACGAATAGATGAGAAAATGATTTCCAGGCATTTGCATTGTATTTTGTAGATAGTGTGGTTATCTACTAGTTTGCTTGATTTCTTACTGAGCTGTGAGCTCATCTCCTTATTATTTCCCTCTTTACAGAGCATCCACAGTAGGTGGACACGGCTGAGAACTGGTAGACTTTGATCCGCTGCCTATCCATCTTACGAGAGGTATACACATTTGAAACATTTTGTACTGAACAATGTAAAGGCACAGTTATGTAAACGATTGTACGGTCGGGGATGTATATGTACAAGTAATTGTATTAATGTATAAGAGCTTATATTATAGAAAAGAATATTAAATTGTATGCATGTTATGAATAATGTGAAAGGGTGACTAGTATTGAATCACAACCCAACGTTTGACGTGAGTAATGATAGGAGGAAAGGTAAGTGAAATGTGAAAATTTTATGGTGATTTTGGTAGGTTGCGTGTGAGAGAAGGGCGTGACAGTTTCAATTCATAAAACATATACAAATCAACTTCATATAACTCATAAATCAACATATATGAAGTTGGAAGCTTGAAAACTCACATAGCTTATACTTCTCACTTTGGCCGAAACTTCCTTGATTTTTGGGTTGCTCAATATCGCTCCTTGATGGTTGATTCCAAGATATGTTATTCCTCTCTAAATATGGAACAGCTTTCATGAAGATCACTTGTTCTAATTATGTCTCTAACCTAGTGATTTCTAGTGAGAGAAAGCTTGAAATATGGTTTGGTAATGGTTTCCTTAAGCTTGTCGAAAATGAAAGGATGAAGATGATGATGTGTTGGCTGATATTTAAGCTTAAAGACTTAGTCATTAAGTCACAAATTCAGTCATCTTATTTGACTTTTAATGGGTTTGGGTTATAGTTATCAAATTGGATTTTGCAACCTTTTACTAGTGAGTTTTAACTTAAACTAATGGGCTTTCCAAATTGGGCTTTCAGTTTGGGCTTGAAATTTTCATATTTTGGGCTTTTATTTTCTTGGTAATTGGGCCTATATTTATACTTTTAAATGGGCCCACATTTGGCCCAATAGCTTGGTCCAATTTTTGACCCACTTTAATTTGACCTTAATAGGCTTTAAAATTTTCAACTTTGACCCATTATCTTTTCCTCATTTTCAGCCCATAATGATTAAACTAAATTGTGTTTCATTCATTTTTCTAAGTCTTGGCCAAGTTTTCCAAGTGTTCTTAGCCCATAATAATTTTTCTCAAGCCTTAACCAAGTTGAGTTAAGTTTTAACCATGGTTAACCAAATTGTAAAAGTCAACATTTCTCATTTGATTTTTTGTTGACTTTTAGTCTTTGACCACGTTTGACTAAAGTCAACTAACCCAAATTCATGCATTTCAATGCATGGTTAGCCCATCTTAATGTTTTGGACACTCGTTGTAGGTGAATGCCTCAAAAACACCTAAAATGGTCCATTTTGAGCTCGTTTAATCCCCTTTTGGCATGTTTTCTTCTTTGACCTTATCAAGACCAAACCAAACTAATTTTCCTTCTTGGACCCTCTATATTTTAATGTTCTGAGTCCATATCTTCAGTCGGAATGGTCAGAATCCCTACGGTTTAGCCTAGGCTCACTAAAGCTCACATTTGGCTCTTTAATGCTTTTAAAACATTTTCTACTTCCACTTGGACTTGAAATTATAATACCCTCTTTCTTATGATTCCAAAAACATATATCAATGTTCAAAATGTTGAATCATAAATGGTAAAATGAAAAAATATGGGTCTTACAACTTGCATATTTTATGTATTTATGAATTAATCAATTAACTCTTTATTCTAGTTTCATTTATTGTGTTAATTCAATCTTGTTATTTTTGTTATTGATTGATCATTTTTAATATAAATAAATTGTATAAGACATTGTAAAGGTAAACATCATATGTTGAGCCATGTATAGCCCTCTCTTGAATGGGTGAGTAGATGTTTGAGAGAGACACCAAACTAGAAATTTACTTTGTTCTTGTTATATGTTCTTTTGATTTCAATGGAAGTTCAATCATCGGTTATAATCGTCATCAAACAGAGTAGTCTTAATTAAAAATATATGATTATAACCACCATCAAACAGAGTAATCATATATTAGGAAGAACGAACATCAAAATTAAATTGAGATTTTTGGTATTAAAGATATTAAATTGCAATGTATTAGTGAAATCAAATTCCTAAACTTTTCTCAGTGGTTACTTTATAAGCTTTAATTTATTTTGCATTAGGATTAATTATTACTTAATTAGATAATTAGATAATTTCTTAATCTTCATAATTCTTTAGGACATAAGTAGTTAGATTTAAATCAAATAAATTTGTAAAATCTCTGTAAGATCGACTCTTGTACTTTGCACACTATACTATCATCTAATTTGTGCAGTTACGATAATTTAACTTATGTTCATCCGTTACTAATATATCCTTAAACTAAATAAAACCTAATGTCTTCCCTCCCACCATTCTTTTTCTTCATTAAATAATCAAAAAATTCCAAAATTTTGAGAATCCCAACCCTAATTTCTAATTATCCCAAAATTCCTTGCAAAATCAATAGTAAATATCAAGCACTTGAATCGATTATACTTGTCAAGATAGTTATAATGTAAAGAAAGTTAGATAAAATTAGAGAATTTTTAAGGTTCTCTAATTACATAAAATTAGAGATTTCTATAATTAACTTTGACAAGCTCATTGTCACGACCCAAATTACCTAAAAATCAGAGTAAATTTTTCGCTTTTTAATTTCCTTACCCGTCGTGAACAGTTACACTACTAAACAGTTGGGCTATGATTCGGTGTTAGTCACCTCTCACCTATTTACCATTCCATTTTCATAATTCATTGACATATCAATTTATTTTAAACTAAATACATCCCCAATATTAAATCCATATACAGTACTGTGCGTCTATATGTTCAGATACAAAATTATACAAATGTGTATACCTGATCTTGATAAGAAGCAGCGGATAACCGAAATGCAAGACTACTGTCTATCTCTACTATTGAATATACCCTGTGGGGTGGAAAATGAAAGGGTGAGCATAAACAGCTCAGTAAGGCAATAATGTAAGCAGGTAGATAACTATACTATCTACGTGCTGATCATGTCATGATATAAAATCGTTTAGTTTTGGAGCATGAGGTAAGACTAAAACGATGCCACATGTATGTATATATCATATAAGAGAAATCATGAAATCGACATATAAAGTCAACATGAAAAAATCATCATGTATGACATCTCATGCTCGTCACATTAAAACTTATTTTGTTTTATCATAAACTCATCACTTTAAAACTTATTTGTTTAATCATAAACTCATCACGTTAAAACTCATTTGTTACATCATAAAACAGCTTCATCAAGGTCAAACCCATCTCTCGGGAATACCTTAATTCATTAAATCACATCTCTTTTAAAAACATAAATCGGGACATTACCCCTCCCTCGGGTTCGGCCTAGCCTATTCAGACCGTATGATATCATGTGAGGCATGTAGGTTACTGTATGAAAATCGAGGACTATGGCCATACTTTGTCCCTGTGATCCCAGGCTACACAGATCTCGGTGTGCGGGGTATCACAACTGCAACGGGAGGTGGGGTCAAGTCCTACCCGCCAGAATATCAAGTAACATCATCGAGTCATCATGACTGCACGGTACAGCGTACTCCGTGTGACATACACGGTACATCGTACTCCGTGGACCCATATCATAGTCTGGGGGTACCTGCCGTAGGTCTTATCCACCCCAATACTATGTCGATAACCAACCCATGTCTCAAAGTATACGTGCGAGCATCTCAACTCTCTGTGACACACAGTCTACAGGAGGCTTCCGCACGACCATATGCATGTCAACTCACGTCTAGTGTGAGCGAAGCTCCAGCACCACGCTATACATATCATGATATCTAAAATCTCGTGCGAGCGAAGCTCCAGCACGGTTTTGTGCACACACAAATTTCTCATACGAGCAATGCTCCAGTACGGCTTTTCATGAGAAATAAATAAGTAAACTTGAGTGCGAGAAAGACTCTAGCACTCTTTTTACTTGTATAAATATGATATGTGGCTAAATCTTGATAAAACATCTTTTTAAAATAGTAACTGGTACTAACCGGTACCCTTTCGTATATTTCATGAAATCAATAGCCAACCTATGTGCATATTTGCTTAAATCAAAGCAATATAATCATATAAAACATTAAAACATGATAATCATGCAATTTATCTGCCTTACTACCCTTTTTGTAAATTTTACTCTCAGGGGCAAAATCATCTTTTTCTTTATTCACCTAAGCCCCGGTTTTCGTAAAATTATCATTTCGTTTTCTAAATACTTTAAGTAATTCTAGACCTATAATTCCCCTCAAAATTACATATAGGTATCTCTATGCACCTACAAAATTCCCTTACCTCGACTCTCGTCGAGCACGTATCTAATTTCTACTGTCGGAGGCTCGTCCGATCCGATTTGCTGCTAATCCAGTCTCTGGGGCTGCAGATAATTATTTATCACGTCAATTTAACCCAATAAATATAATTCTTCTGTTTACTATAGTCGATTGAACTAATTGGGCCAATTTACTCTTATTGGGCCTAATCGCACCTTAATGGGCCTCGACCCATTTTCAGCCCGTTTCTACTAATTAAATTCCTTCTTCGGGTTTACTGGGCTCATTCAGGTTACCAATAATCATCGGGCTTTGTTCCAAACTCATTGGATAGCCCATACACTATTTACGATAATTACTGTAAAATTTCGAATAATATTCCTTTTTATACAGAATTATTCTGTAAATTCCGTAAAATAATCGAAACTCTGTATTAAAGGACTCTAATTGTCGGGATTAAAATATACTTACCCAATATGATGCAGGATATGAAAATCAGAGCTCAATCGGCTCTCGTTCGGGCTTTGTCGTACAACTGCACAATTATATATTTAATCCCAGGTTACTTTTCGATTAAATATACTTTAAATAAATTTCTCGAAATTTAAATCGGTCACTTTTGACAACTTATCGACTTACCCGAAGTCCAATGTATCCCCGAAAATTCTTCCCCTTTTTCCTTTTTCTCTTTTTCTCCTTTTTTTCCCTTCTTTCTTGGCTGAACCGGTTCACTCCGGTTCAACCCGGTTCAGACCGATCCGGTTCACTCCGGTTCACTCCGGTTCACTCTGGTTCACCTCTTTCCTGAACCGGTCCGTATCGGTTCAGATGTTCCCACCGCCGTTCATGGCATTTTCGACCGGTTCTCAGCTCGTTTCTGGCGTCAAACGGTGCGCCTGCACTAGGGTAGTGTTTGGCTGGGGTCGGGGTTGGCCGAATCACGCCGGTGACCGCCGGATTCTTCTTCTCCCTCCGCGGCACTCTCCCCATCGATCCGCTAGATTTCGGTGGTTTCGTCGGCCGATACCGGTCTCAAAAGAACCGGCTCATCCTCCCGATCACACCGGTGGCCTCCGTTCGAGCCCAGCTACAGTGGATCGTCGGAATCGAGCTCCTTTCTCCTGTCGGTTTCTCCTCCTTCGTTCGTCGGATTCGGCTATCCTTGGTGCGCGTCGCCGGTGCCAACTTGCTCGCCGGCTTCCCCTCTTTCTCCTCGGCTCTTCGTTGGGGCCGTCGGTGCCCGGTGGCCGTGGGTCGGTCGGCCACGCGCGGGTCGTCTTCCTCAGTTTTCCATTCTTCTTCTCTCTCCCCGATAAAGTTTCTGATTTCTTTTTTTTTATTTATTATTATTTATAAATTAGTTTATTATTAAAATATTCATTAAAATATTCAAATATATTCTAAAAATATCTACAATTATATTATTTTATTCCAAACAATTTAATTTAATTTATTTATTATATTTTTAATCATTTTTCCGATATAATTTCTTCGTATATTCGGGATATTGTCCCGGGTGGCTTTTCGGTATTTCTAAAAATTCCGAATCTTGATCAATTGGACTCGAAATTTAATTATTTCTTCGTTATTGATCAAGATTCTCAAATCCATTATTTTTAATTAAATTTTCTTATCGAATTTATTTCGACTTTTGATCTTTTGATCGTTTTGCCCTTGCACGTGTTCGGGATTAATTTAACCCAACTTCCCTTCATGAATACTCATTCATTTCGTATTTTAAATCCTTATTTCCTGTCCGAATCCCATTTCATTTAATTTGGGACTATTTTCAATTCTTTATAAGAAATTACGATATAATTTTCGGGTCTTACATAATCTCCCCCACTTAAGAAATTTGGTCCTCCAAATTGGAACCAAGTTAAATGGATCCAAAAATAACTCCGGGTACGTCTATTATATCATATACTGTCATTCTCAAGTGACTTTTCGGAGTGTACTACTACCAAAGGACTTTAATTAGGGAGATCCTCTTAAACCTCAACACTTTCTCCTGTCATCTAATACCC
The DNA here is from genome assembly GCA_033439115.1 of Firmiana major. Taxonomy (NCBI): domain Eukaryota; kingdom Viridiplantae; phylum Streptophyta; class Magnoliopsida; order Malvales; family Malvaceae; genus Firmiana; species Firmiana major. The sequence goes on along the minus strand of CM065898.1, from coordinate 70,052,706 downwards.
GAATCAAGTTTTCAATCATACTTTATACTTTCATTGAGCTAAACTGTTGAAGCTCATATTTGATCACATACGCTGGGTCCGGATAATATTTTCGAAGCATCATAAGATAGGACACATTATGGATGCCTGCTAATTCAGGTGGTAATGCCAACCTACAGGTCTTATCTCCCACTTTGTCCAATCTCTCTCCGGATCTTGTTACGTCCTTATGCTATGTCCTAAGGGCATGTAACTTCCAATAATACTAATTCACCCTCGGTGAATCCTAATGGTTTCTGTCTCTTGTCAGCATAGCTTTTTTATATGCTCTGAGGTGTTCTTAATCCTTCACAATTAACTGAACATCCTCAGAGGTTTGTCTTACCAATTCGGGAACAACTCTATATCTGTTACCCACTTTTTCTTATCCAAATCGGGGAAACAACCCTTACGGCCATACAATGCCTCATCTGAAGTCATCCCGATACTCAAGTGACAACTGTCATTATTGGCGAATTCGATTAGTAACAACTGATCATCCCAGGAGCTTATCAATTCAATGGCACATGCTCTCATCACATCCTCCAGAACCTGTACAGTCCTCTCTGACTGACCATCTGTCTGAGGACGAAAAGCTGTGCTAACACTCAGTTAGGTTCCCAATAGCTTCCTGAAAAACGTTCCCAGAAGTGAGAAGTGAAGCGGGAATCCCTATATGATACCATGCTCCCTAGAAAATACTTGGTATTTCACAATTTTCCATACATATAAATCCGCCTACACACTCAGAGTATCTGGGGATTTCCTAACCAGAAGGTGGGTAGACTTAGTCAATCTATCGACTATCACCCAGATAGCCTTATGATTCATCGGGTCCTCTATAACCCATCACGATATTCATGGTAACTTGTTCCTATTTTCCGTGTCGAGTCGATATATAGGTAGAGGTTACACTAACCCTGCAGACTTCTAATACTCTACCTTACTCTGCTAACATACGAGACACTTTTCCACAATCTTTACCATGTCTCTTTTCATATCTGACCACCAATACTCTTTTCTAAGATTTCAATACATTTATTACTTCTCGAATGTACTGAATTTCTCGAAGAGTGAGCTTCTGACAATAACATTATCTCATTATTGTAGTCCTGGGGAGCACTTATACTGTCTCTGAACCTCAGCAAGCCACATCTCTCTCTGTGAACTCTGTCACTATACCCATCTGAATCTGACCCCCACTATCGACATCTTGCCGATCATCATGCTAAGCCTATCAAATCCGATCACTCAAATCCAGTTCTAATATCAGGCTAGCTGTCACACAATCACTGTCATCATTAGAGGGAATCACATCATTACTGAGGCTTACAACTGCTCTAGCAGCTCACGCTCCCTGACCATCATATGTAATACCATCCCAAGGCTCTTTCTGCTCAAGGCATTAGCCATTACATTAGCCTTTCCTGGGTGGTACAATTTCCACAATCATAATCCCTCAGAAGCTCTAACTCTCTTTGTTCTCATATCCGACTTTTTCTGTGAAACAGATACTCGGGGCTTTTATGATCAGTGCATACCTGAAATTTCTCACCATGTACATAGTATTGTCATATACTCAATACAACCACTATCGCTGTCAACTTTATATCATGGGTCGGATAGTCTCTTTCATGATCCTTGAGTTGTCTGGATTCATAATTGACTATCGTCCCCTTTTTGCATCAATACATAACCCATTCATTATTTTGAGGTATCCATAGACTTATGAGAAACCTCTTAATCTGTTGGGTATGGTAAGAATAAATGCGGTGGTCAGTTTATTACTTTAGTACACCAAAACTCCTGTCACGTCTATCATCCCATTCAAATACAACTTTTTCTAAGTTAGACGTGTCAATAAAGTAGTCTATTTCGAGAACTCTCCACAAATCATCTGTAAAAATAATCTCCAATTGTAGCTTATGATTTCCCTAGACTGTAAATACACCCAAAATATTATCAATAAGGATGATAACAAATCGGTCCAGATAAAGTTTAAATAACTCATCGTAGTTGAATTCCATTGAATATTTCAATTACTCATTTCCTTGACCTATGTACGCATAAACGTAAAATGTCTTTCAAAATCGCTTTCGTTCAAGCTACTAACCTGTGTCATTTCCTTTTTAACGGCTTTTATAAAATTTTAAATTTTTAAACTTTCCTGATTAATCGAATTTCTATATTTCTTATTGTACCAGTAAAGGTACCCTAATTTTAAATGTATATATTACGACTGTTGCTTTCAATTTATAAGTTATGTATACTTTTAGACACTGTCAAGTCTTCAGGCGGGGAGGTATTTTAAAATACCTTTATTAACCCTCAGACTTGACCACAATTACTTTACATATCAGTCCATGTGGTCACAATTCATACTCGCTACTAATGGCTTTAATCCAAATTACTTCACGTATCATAGATATTCGTACCTTGTATACGCCTCTTATTCCAATCTATCTCTTATTCAGGATTTATCACAAAACTTATCTCTTTTCATATATCACTTATAACAACTATGTCATTACTCATTCCGTGAGTACAATCATTTGCTCCTTTAATTTCAATCGCTGCACCCCTTTTATTACTTGTCAAAGCTTACCGTATACTTTCCAGGGGTAAAACAACACTATCTTAGAATAGAACTCTGAACATCATAATTTGCAGCCGACCAATTGAGATTTATTCTCAATATTACTTCAATTTATTCATAGTCCATTGAATAAAATTGGCTGACTTATACTTCTTCCCCTGTTTTCAACTTATAATTTTTTAATAATTATTTCGTTAGTTAACCCTCCTTCTATTGGGGTACTAACTATCAGCATTGTGCCCACGGATGTAGGCATTCACGTCTTTCACTAACTTATATACAAATGAAGGCGGTATGACTAAATACGTGGCACCAGGATTAATTATAATAATTACTTCTTTATTCGTAACTAGTGTGGTATCTTTCACCACATCATATGAAATATCAATAGTGTCCTGGTCCAAGGCATACACTTGCCCTCATCCAATAACCTATTTTCCCTTTCTCTTCGGTTGTGTCCTCCCTTTTTCGGTGCAGAGATATCAACATGGTTTTCTCTATCTCTTTACTCTTCTGTAGGGCAGTCTCACCCAACTCTGAGCAATCATTAATTAATTGGCTCGTCTTACCACACTTAATGCCTATTTTAGTCAATAAAGTGTAGGTGTAGGCCTTACTTCCGTGGTATCTACCACACATCCTACACTGTTTACACTGCTAACTCTGCTTACACTGCTACACTGCTTCGTAGCAGGTTGGGGTTCTCCAATCATAATACTCCTCATAAGTGTTAAATTGGATACACTGGGCCTTACCAATCATCTTACCCCGTGACTTGTCAGCTCTAATCTCTTACCAACTGGTCTCTTTCCCGCTCTGACATCTCTGTCATTCTCTATTCTCTTATGTCTCTATTTCGGCCCTTACTACCTTTCCCCAATCTCAGAGGCGTGCAACACATGATCTTCTTCAGCAACTGTATTCTGCGCACTGCCTCGACATAAATAGTGAGCCAATCAGACTCTAATCGACAATTTGAGCATTTCCATGAACTTTTAGGCTTTTCGACTCTCACTGCCCATGGTATCAGGTTCACTCCTACCCAGAGATATAAATTGAGTTTCATACTCATCAATCAACTAGTGTCTCTGAGTCAATGTAAGAAATTTAACCTGTAATTTCCTTTAAGTAGTGTCCAAAATATTCTGTCATCAGAATACATCCAGAAATATTTCTCATGTCAGCTCTGGACGTCTAACTATTCAGATGGGTTGAGCGGACTTCCACAATGTTCTGTCTCACCCTCTAACATAAACGTATTTAAAAGTCACCTTCTCGGTCAACATACACCGAAAGAATCCATAGCACTTTGCTATCTCATACACCCAGTCGTCAGTAACTATTGGCTTCTTTACTTCGTAAAATACTAGAGGGGTGTGAGAATCTCTATAGTCTGAGACATCTGTTTAGTCTTTACCCTGCCTATCCTCCACTACCAACATAGATTGAGTAAACAACTCTAAAATATTTTCTACACTTCATTCCATCCTCTTGGAGTGTGTCTCAATACTGTTTGGTCTCTTTATAGGACCCTGTGGAGTATGCTCAACATCAGCCTCCACCTCACTCTCATCTTGAGTCTCATGTGATGACTCATTCGACTCTCAGGCCGATCTCTATGGCCTCGAGCATGTGTACTCGCCCCTCTACTATAGCGGCTATCATTTATAAAAACTATATTCTTGCATTCGAAACTAAATTCTTAGCTGCACTTCTATCTTGATTTACACAATTGTATCTAAACAATGCACAATACATAGGGATGTAAATTTACTTAACCACTAACACCGACTCATATCAGGCCAACTCTGCTCTGATACCATCTTTTCTGTCACGACCCAAATTACCTAAAAATCAGAGTAAATTTTTCACTTTTTAATTTCCTTACCCGTCGTGAACAGTTACACTACTAAACAGTTGGGCTATGATTCGGTGTTAGTCACATCTCACCTATTTACCATTCCATTTTCATATTTCATTGACATATCAATTTATTTTAAACTAAATACATCCCTAATATTAAATCCATATACAGTACTGTGCGTCTATATGTTCAGATACAAAATTATACAAATGTGTATACCTGATCTTGATAAGAAGCAGCAGATAACCGAAATGCAAGACTACTGTCTGTCTCTTCTATTGAATATACCCTGTGGGGTGGAAAATGAAAGGGTGAGCATAAACAGCTCAGTAAGGCAATAATGTAAGCAGGTAGATAACTATACTATCTACGTGCTGATAATGTCATGATATAAAATCGTTTAGTTTTGGAGCATGAGGTAAGAATAAAACGATGCCACATGTATGTATATATCATATAAGAGAAATCATGAAATCGACATATAAAGTCAACATGGAAAAATCATCATGTATGACATCTCATGCTCGTCACATTAAAACTTATTTTGTTTTATCATAAACTCATCACTTTAAAACTTATTTGTTTAATCATAAACTCATCACGTTAAAACTCATTTGTTTCATCATAAAACAGCTTCATCAAGGTCAAACCCATCTCTCAGGAATACCTTAATTCATTAAATCACATCTCTTTTAAAAACATAAATCGGGACATTACCCCTCCCTCGGGTTCATCCTGGTCTATTCAGACCGTATGATATCATGTGAGGCATATAAGTTACTGTATGAAAATCGAGGACTATGGCCATACTTTGTCCCTGTGATCCCAGGCTACACGGATCCCGGTGTGCGGGGTATCACAACTGTAACGGGAGGTGGGGTCAAGTCCTACCCGCCAGAATATCAAGTAACATCATCGAGTCATCATAACTGCACGGTACAGCGTACTCCATGTGACATACACGGTACATCGTACTCCGTGGACCCATATCATAGTCTGGGGGTGCCTGTCATAGGTCTTATCCACCCCAATACTGTATCGATAACTAACCCATGTCTCAAAGTATACGTGCGAGTATCTCAACTCTCTGCGACACACAGTCTACAGGAGGCTTTCGCACGACCATATGCATGTCAACTCACGTCTAGTGCGAGCGAAGCTCCAACACCACGCTATGCATATCATGATATCTAAAATCTCATGCGAGCGAAGCTCCAGCACGGTTTTGTGCACACACAAATTTCTTGTACGAGCAATGCTCCAGTACGGCTTTTCATGAGAAATAAATCAGTAAACTTGAGTGCGAGAAAGACTCTAGCACTCTTTTTACTTGTATAAATACGATATGTGGCTAAATCTTGATAAAACATCTTATTAAAATAGTAACCAGTACTAACCAATACCCTTTCGTATATTTCATGAAATCAATAGCCAACTTATGTGCATATTTGCTTAAATCAAAGCAATATAATCATATAAAACATTAAAAACATGATAATCATGCAATTTATCTGCCTTACTACCCTTTTGTAAATTTTACTCTCAGGGGCAAAATCATCTTTTTCTTTATTCACCTAAGCCCCGATTTTCGTAAAATTATCATTTCGTTTTCTAAATACTTTAAGTAATTCTAGACCCTGTAATTCCCCTCAAAATTACGTATAGGTATCTCTATGCACCTACAAAATTCCTTTACCTCGATTCTCGTCGAGCGCGTATATAATTTCTACTGTCAGAGGCTCGTCTGATCCGATTTGCTGCTAATCCAGTCTCTGGGGCTGCAGATAATTATTTATCACGTCAATTTAACCCAATAAATATAATTCTCCTGTTTACTATAGTCGATTTAACTAATTGGGCCAATTTACTCTTATTGGGCCCAATCGCACCTTAATGGGCGTCGACCCATTTTCAACCCGTTTCTACTAATTAAATTCCTTCTTCGGGTTTACTGGGCTCATTCAGGTTACCAATAATCATCGGGCTTCGTTCCAAACTCATTGAATAGCCCATACATTATTTACGATAATTACTGTAAAATTTCGAATAATATTCCTTTTTATACAGAATTATTTCGTAAATTCTGTAAAATAATCGAAACTCTGTATTAAAGGACTCTAATTGTCGGGATTAAAATATACGTACCCAATATGATGCGAGATATGAAAATCGGAGCTCAATCGGCTCTCGTTCGGGCTTTGTCGTACAACTGCACAATTATATATTTAATCCCAGGTTACTTTTCGATTAAATATAATTTAAATAAATTTCTCGAAATTCAAATCGGTCACTTTTGACCACTTATCGACTTACCCGAAGTCCGATGTATCCCCAAAAATTCTTCCTCTTTTTTTTTCTCTTTTTCTCCTTTTTTCCCTTTTTTCTTGGCTAAACCGATTCACTCCGGTTCAACCCGGTTCAAACCGGTCCGGTTCACTCCGGTTCACTCCGGTTCACCTCTTTGCTGAACCGGTCCGTACCGGTTCAGATGTTCCCGCCGCCATTCATGGCGTTTCCGGTCGGTTCTCGGCTCATTTCTGGCGTCAAACGGTGCGCCTACACTGGGGGAGTGTTTGGCTGGGGTCGGGGTTGGCCGAATCACACCGGTGACAGCCGGATTCGTCTTCTCCCTCTGCGGCACTCTCCCTCTCGATCCGCCTGATTCCGGTGGTTTCGCCGACCGATACCGGTCTCAAAAGAACCGGCTCATCCTCCCGATCACACCGGTGGCCTCCGTTAGAGCCCAGCTGCCGTGGATCACCGGAATCGAGCTCCTTTCTCCTGTTGGTTTCTCCTCCTCCGTTCGCCGGATTCGGCTATCCTTGGTGCGCGTCGCCAGTGCCAACTTGCTCGCCAGCTTCCCCTCTTTCTCCTCGGCTCTTCGTCGAGGCCATCGATGCCCGGTGGCCGTGGGTCTGTCGGCCACGTACGGGTCGTCTTCCTCGATTTTCCATTCTTCTTCTCTCTCCCTGATAAAGTTTCTGATTTCTTTTTTTCTTTTGATTTATTTTATTTTTATTTATTATTATTTATAAATTAGGTTATTATTAAAATATTCATTAAAATATTCAATTATATTCTAAAAATAACTACAATTATATTATTTTATTCCAAACAATTTAATTTAATTTAATTTATTTATTATATTTTTAATCATTTTTTCGGTATAATTTCTTCGTATTTTCGGGATATTGTCTCGGGTGGCTTTTCGGTATTTCTAAAAATTTTGGATCTTGATCAATTGGACTCGAAATTTAATTATTTCTTCGTTATTGATCAAGATTCTTAAATCCATTATTTTTAATTAAATTTTCTTATCGAATTTATTTCGGCTTTCGATCTTTTGACCGTTTTGCCCTTGCACGTGTTCGGGATTAATTTAATCCAACTTCCCTTCACGAATACTCATTCATTTCGTATTTTAAATCCTTATTTCCTGTCTGAATCTCATTTCATTTAATTTGAGACTATTTTCAATTCTTTATAAGAAATTACGATATAATTTTCAGGTCTTACACTCATTCATGTAACTTGTACAAAAAACACTGTCCCACGCAAGCAAACTTACTTAGGAAATATTATCCCATGCAAGCAAGCTTGCACGTGAATCACTCTCATGCACAAGCAAGCTAGCGTGGAAATCATTGTCATGCATAAGCTTAATTGCACGGAACACTAAGGTATGAGGATTTGATTGAATTCAGAATTTTTTATTTTCATCTTTCCATTTCTCCATTTCTCCATTTCTATACTATCTACTAATTCTTCCATAATATTATAACAACTTTTTCACTCAAAGTATAAAATTTTTTTTTTTAACTTGATTTTTAGAGTTTATAGTGGAGAAAAAATGGGAAAGAAATAGGGTCTAGATCAAGACAGAGAGAGAAGAAGGAACAAGAAGAAAGATGATATTTTTTTGTTTAATTTAGTAATTTCATCATGATTAAAATTGTTTTTTTATTTAAGGACATTTTTATCTTAAAATTATTAAAGTGAATAGAGTGTTTTTTTTAGGTTTACTTAGAAGCTCTCTAACTTTTGTTAAATGAAGTTTTGAGTTCGCTGATTGTACCATTATAATAAAAACAAAATACAAAAAAGAAAAAATCATTCCATTTTTTTTCATTTTCCTCAAAAACCCTACTCACTCAAAAATTTATTTTCCCTTTCTTTTCAAAACCCTAACCATATACACATATAGAGATGTAAATGAGTCAAGTTATCCATAAGCTACTCAAGCTCAACTCAATAATTACTCGAATTTGACTCGTTTATTTTCAAATCGAGTTTGAACTCAATTTTCTTGAATAACGAGTTGAACCAAGTTTAAGTATTTTAATAATCGGCTAGAACAACTTGCGAATCTAATTGAGTTTTTTTAATAGATATTTTTAATTATTTATTATTAATTTAATATTTTATCCTCATAATATATAGTTAGAAATTGAAAAATTGAGCATATTGTGTCAAACTCGAACGGCTTAATATTCTGTCGAATAGAGTTCGAATCTCAAATTTTTGTGTGGAGTCAAGCTCGAATCTAATACTAAATTATCTCAACTCAATTCGATTACACTCATATGCACCTCGATTAGCTTTCTATCTCCCACTACCATATATTGCACCTCTGACCAATCATTTATACCGGCGTTGGCCTTCAACTAGATCCCTACATCAAATATGTGCATATTTGGGGTTATTTGTATCTTTTATAGTCACAATGATGTTTTGATTACTAATTTGAAGTTTCCTTTGCTTCCCCTATTCAAATTATGATGCACACTAACGATGATTTCCTCTGAAGTAAATTAGATCCTTTTGTTTATTAAGGCTCGGTATTTTGTATCATAACTAGATTCCTACATCAAGAAGTTTGATAATTCTTTTTCATCATTCTTAAGTAATCTATTTTCACCCAGCTTAAAGTATTGACTGTTCTTTTTTATCATTTTGTTTGGGCAGTTCTATATATTAACTCATATTTACGAGTTCATTGCATTTATTTTGTTGCCCTACCATTACACATGCAACACTAGTAACTGAAGCAGTTATTCTTTATTTATGGCATGACCGTTTGTTGTTATGATTGTCTACTTATCTACATGGGTTTGTGTATGTGATACAATTCTATGATTTGTTTTTGTTTTGCTTTTTTAAGATGTATGAGTTGTTTCGATCACTATGAATGTGGATATAGTATTCAATACTAATCTTTTTTTTTATGTAAACCACGAAGTATTTTTATATTACATAAGGTATGAGACTAATCCTCATTTACACTTTGTGATTAGTATTGGTTGAAAGAAATTTGATTCAATTGTCTTATCTTGTGGATAAAATTATTACTATATATGAGATTCCTAACTTGAATTTATTTGCTTCTGTCTTTGGGCCCTTCGAATGATTAGGTTCTTAAAGAAAGTATGAGCATGAAAATGTCAAGAAGTAATTCCATACGGTGCTGGATTTTTATCATGCCTATACGGATCTTACCATGGTGTTCATGGAATAGAAATTTATTCCTGCAAATTATTTTTAACTACCTAAGATGAGAAACAAATTGAGATGTTAGATTATTTGTTTCATGGGTTTTGGGGTGTTCAAAGTGTGATTGCAGATTGGTGGAGGAGATGTTGCTCATGGCCTGCTTCTCTTGATGATAGACTGATGTTTTTTGTTGCTACATTAACAGGACTTGGTTTTAATTATTATTGTCTCACGAAATTCGTGAGATGTGCATGTATGATCAAGCTCATAAACTTGTGTTTGTGTGTGATTGTTATGACTTAAGAATTTTGCAGTATTTTAGCCACGTGAATGGTGATAGAACATTGTTTCGTATTTTATATATATATATATATGCACCAAGATCGAGGAGGAGGTTAGTAGATGAAATAATTAAAAAGAAAACAAGAAAACAGAATAATATAAAACATAAATAATATGCAGAAATAAAATAAAATAAAATAGGCAGCAGAGCCAGCCATTAAACAAAGAAAATAAAGCAATAGGCAGCAAAGCCAACCATTAAAAGAAATAAAATGAAAAATGAAGAATTCATTTATCTGAATAATACTTACATAAGTTTTGGAATTGAATCCAGAGAAAAAGGGAGAAGGGGATTGAAAGAGAAGAGAGAGAGAGAGATAGGGAGAGAGAAAGGGTTTTTTCCTAATGAAAAAATTGTGTCCCCCTTGAAAGGAGGTTACATCTATTTATAACTAAAATTTTGGCACTGTAGACAAATAGTGCCTTGTCGGTTTTGTCACGCGGACACTGTAGAGGAATACTATCTTGTTTGTAGGTGAGGCACTGTGCATGAATAGTACTCTACCGACAATCTACTTTTTTTGCTTAATTGGAGGCAATATCCCGAAACAGTCATCTTCGTTATCATCCTCCAGGTTGATTGAGGCCATGGAGGATGCGTTTGAAGCCAAGGAGTTTTTCGGAGACTCTGAGCCGTCATTTGAAAGAAGGTCCTTCATTATAGCGAAGTATTCTTCTTTTATTTTTGCCGCTGCTAGGAGGGCACTGGTTTCTGTCTTCTGTGCTAGGAACTGATTATGTTCTGGTCCTGGATGTAAAAGACCCTGATTTCTTAGCCATTTCTGGATTCCTTCTTTTGATAAAGTATCAGGGATTTTGAAAGAGGTCCACCATTTGGTTTTAAATCTCTTTCTGATGATTGTGATACTGTTTTCAACATGGTAGTCAAAGTTTCAAGCTAGCACCCAAGGAACAAAGAATTTTACTGTGAGATGGCAGATTGGGGGAATCTTTTCTCAAGGTTAGTGGGTTTTAGATGGGTTTTAAAAAGGCTATAGCTTTCCTGTAATTCAGGGAGGAGAATTTCAGAAATAGCTCCATAAAGATTCCACCAATGGACGAACCATGAGGGGAGGATGGAAATGCTAATTTTATTGTTCATGAAAAACAACCATGTATGGGTAAATTTTGAATTTTGGATCAGAGGCATATTATACCAAGCCTGTTGATAATCCCAATAATTAAAAGTTTTGCAAAATTTTTGCGAGAGGTTAAGTGGAAGAGATTTTGGTTGGGAGGGGTCTTGGTTCCAATCAGAGGGATTGAGAACCTTGACAATTTTACAAGTAGAATATGAGGGGGTTTTGGAGTCAGCATAAGCAAAATGCTTGAAAGTTGCTGATCCTGTGGATTCAAGAATAAACTGGTAATATTCCTGGGTTTTTGACAAATCCCATGGTTTAAAGAACCAATTTTTTCTGAAAACCTTTTGAACGGTGACGATAGGGTTTGGATCAAAAAATCCTTGTTCAACTGTGACAACATTTTGAAAGACTAGTTTTTCAAGAAATGTTGATCTTTTTGGTAGTTTTTGTTGGGATACAACAATATGGGAGGAGCTTGAGGATTACTCCAAAGGATTTTGTAAAACAGTTTTGGAAAGGGTTTTCGAAGAAGAAGAATCTCCTTTCCTGGTTTCAGAAATAAGTTTTGGAATTTTACCTTCCTCCACTGTTATGGTTGTATTTGCCTCTGCATGTGCTAGCTGATCGAGTTCATTTTTTATTCGAGGTGCTTCCTCGATTTTGGAAATTTCTTCGGTTGGAATTTCCATTTGAGCTTCTCAGTGGTCGAACTAATTCAAGGTGTTTGACAATTGATTGGAGCCATTCATTAACTTTTTTGTCTTCTAGAGACTGGTTTTTTGGTGCAGTTTGTGTTGCTGCTTCATCATCATCCACGATCTGTGATCATGGGACTAACGTTTTGCTTTGTGAAGTTTTTTGTTTTCCTTTGTCCTTTTTGGGAGGCATTTAGGTAGTTTGTTTTGGAGAAATTCTCTGGTTAGAAAGTTTGGTAAAGAGTTGGATTCTCTAGAAATATATTCAATATCAAAATCAAATATAATAAGAATAGCTTGCCATCTAGCAAAAATTTGTTTTGATGCAATATTTTGAACATCTTTTTGCAAAATTTCTTTTGCTGATTTACAATCAATTCTTAATAAAAAATTTTGATTTAATAAATCGCTTTGAAATTTTGTAATGCATAAAACAATAGACAAAATTTCTTTTTTGATAGTAGAATAAGATTTTTGACAATCATTCCAATGTCCTGACGTAAATTGTACAACTACCTCTCTTTGGTTTTGAACTTGTTTTAGAATACCACCAAACCTATGTCACTAGCATCTGTTTCCACAATTTTGGGAAGGTTGGGATTTGCTAAGTGAAGACAGGGTATTCTAGCAATTTGTGTCTTGATTTTTTGGACAAGGTTGGTGTGGTCATCTGTCCAAGGTGAAGGGTTTTTCTTTAATCTATTATGAAGGGGTTTTGTCATTCTACTAATATTTGGGCAAAAATCTAGGACATAATTGAGACTTCCAAGAAAACGTTGTAACTGGGTTTTATCAAGGATTTTGTCTGGGAATTTTGAAGCAAATTCTAAACTTCTTTCAATAGGGGTGATGGTTCCTTGATAAATGTAATGTCCAAAAAACCGAATTTTTGTTTGGAATAGAGAAATCTTTTTGGCTGAGACAACTAAGCCATTTTGTCTGATGACGTAAAAGAAGGTTTTTAGATGTTTTAGATGTTGCTCAATAGAATTAGAGAAGACTAAAACATCATCAATATAAACAATACAGAATTCAAAATAGGGATTGAAAATATCATTCATAATTCTTTGGAATTCTGAAGGAGCATTTTTTAAACCAAAAGGCATGACATTCCATTTATACTGACCAAATGGGACTGTGAAGGCAGTTTTATACCTATGGTTTGGTTCAATTTGGATTTGCCAGAAGCCTGACTTCATATCAAATTTTGAGAATACAAAAGAGGAATGAAGTTTTTGGAGTAAATCCTTTTTGTTTGGAATGGGCTATCGAATCCACTTTAACGCTTGGTTAAAAGGTTTATAATTAATTACTAACCTAGGGGTACCTCGTTCTATCTCAGCAGGTTTGTTGACATAGAAAGCTGCACAACTCCAAGGGGATCGAGATTTGGAAATTAATCCTTTGGAAAGAAGATCCTGTATTTCTATTCTACAGAATTGTTCTAGTTCTCCATTCATTTGGATTGGCCTAGCTTTTGTAGGAATATCCTTTTCATTAAAATTGGGCTCATAAGGAAGGTCAACGGCATGTTGTTTCCTAATCCAAAAAGCATTTGGTAAATCTGAGCAAACTTCATTTTCAAACTGGGTTTTGATTTTTGAAATCTGTTTTTGGAAAGATTATGTTTTAAGTTGGTTCTCAATTTTTTGTAATTGGAGATTTTTTTAAAAAAACAAAATACCGTTTTGTTTACCTTTTATAAGTAAGGCTATTTCATTATTATAAATAGAATTAGCTTTTATAATATTGAGATTCCTCGTTTTAGGTTTTTCCATAAAATCAAAATTTAATTTGACATTTTTTGTTTTGAAAGATATTTCATCATAAGTAACTTTATAGGGAGTAAACAAATTAATAAAAGGTGTCCCTAATATGAGAAAATGATGAATATCATTAACTAAAACAAAAGAGGTTTTGATACAAAATCCATTATTAAAAATACTTGCTTCTGTTTTTCCCTTGATATCCATTTTGGAATTGTTAGCAGAAGTAAGTTTTTCAGAAGTTGTTTGGTGAAAACGTTTTGGTACTAAACCGGTTTTGATACAGTTTAGATCTGCCCCTGTATCAAATAAGGCAACAGTATCTATTTCAAAATCATTTGAGAAAACTAATGAGATTTTGATAATATACTTCCTAGAAGTAATTTCTTTTAAAACAAAGAGAAAATCTTCTGGGACAGTTTCAATATTTTCTTATTTATCTGTTTTAGAATCCTGGTCACTATGTTCACTATCACTGGATTCTAAGTTGGTTTTGGCAAGAAGAGACTGAATGATCTCAGAATCATGCTGCTATTTTTCCCTGAGCTGTTTAACTTCTGTTTTGAGGATTTTGATATCCTTGTAGATATCGTTGATGGAAATGGAAGATGATTTTGAAGGTTTCTTCTTTTCTATGATGGTCTTGAGATCATAAAGATTTGTCGAGGGACCTGGACGGTTGGTTTTATTTTCTGGAATGGCTTCAAGGGATTTTTTAAGCTGTTCAAGAAAATTCTTCTGGATTTTTGGGTCTTTTATATGCTGAACCATATCAAGAAGAAGACTTTGTTCTTTTGAAAGCATATTGAGTGTTTTTGATTCAATAGAAGAATTGGAGTGAGAGGCTATTTCATCTATTTGAGGATCAGAAGTTTCGTCTAAGCTAGTTTCTGAATCAGACGATTCTTGGATAAAAAGAACCTGGATTTTTTCAAGAGTATCTTGATCTATTTGAAGTTGTTAGACTTTTTTGGATAGACGACAATACTTAGAAATGTGGCCCTTTTTGCCACACTTACAACATTTGATATCTCTATTTTTAGAATTGGGCCAAAAAAAAGGTCTTGGGCTTTTTCTGGGTTTTTCTTCGGTGCCTGTTTCCAAAAAGGTTTTTTGTAACTTTGTCTAAAAGAATTTTTGGGCTTTGTGAATGTGGGCTTTTCTGGTCTTTTGCTACATTGGCCATGACATGATTT
The DNA here is from genome assembly GCA_033439115.1 of Firmiana major. Taxonomy (NCBI): domain Eukaryota; kingdom Viridiplantae; phylum Streptophyta; class Magnoliopsida; order Malvales; family Malvaceae; genus Firmiana; species Firmiana major. The sequence goes on along the minus strand of CM065898.1, from coordinate 70,037,654 downwards.
TTCGTGGTCAAAGTAGTCAAACTATTTACAGAAAGAACCTAATTCTTTTTTGGATTGCCTAAGCTCCTTTTTCAGGCGTTTTCTGAGTTTGCGGTCTTGGCAAATCAATTGGCCTTGGTTTTGGGTAAAACTGATTAGTTCCCCGTAGGTAAGTTGATCATATGGGATTGTATGGGTCCCCATAGTTTCTCGAATTTTGGTTCTAACCTTTTCTCCTAAGAGAGTTGGAAGACCTACAAGAAATTTTTCTTTCCAAAAAGGTTGGTTTGAGTCATCTCGAAGCATAACCCTATGTAAGACCCGAAATTAAATCGTACTTTATTATAAAGAATTGAAAATGGTCACAAATTTAAACGAATGAGATTCGGATTGGAAATAAGGATTTAAAATACGAAATGAGTGAGTATTCATGAAGGAAAGTCGGGTTAAATTAATCCCAAACACGTACAAGGGTAAAACGGTCAAAAGATCGAAAACCGATATAATTTCGATAAGAAAATTTAATTAAAAATATGGGATTGAGAAATCTTGATCAATAACGAAGAAATAATTAAATTTCGGGTTAAATTGATCAAGATATGAATTTATGAGAATTAATCGAAATTAATCGAGATTTTCACTTCGAAAAATAATCTCGAAAATAATCGAAAAATATACCGGGAAAGACGAAATAAGACCGATAAATTCAATTACAGATTAAATGAATTAAATAATATTTTTTGGAGATATTTTGAATATTTTAATGAATTTTAATGATTAAAATAAAAAATAAAAAATAAATTAATTAGAAAAAAAAAACTGAAATTGAAAAAAAAAACTAAAATTGAAATCGGGAAAGAACTCAAAAAACTACCCACGTTGCACCCGTGAAAACCGAAACCCACCAACGAACCACCGGCGACCGACGACCCCTGACGAAGAGCCGAGGAGGAAGAGGAGAGGCCGGCGATCTTCAGGACACCAGAGACACGCCGTTTGGAGGCCAGAAGACGCCGATCGGAGGAAGGAAAAATCGAGGGAGAAACAGCCTGATTCCCGGCGATCTACGGCGGTTGGGCTTGAACGGAGGCCACCGATAAGTTCAGGAGGAGGAGCCGCTTCTTTTGAGACTGGTATTGGTCGACGAAAGGTCGAAATCGTCGGCGACGGCTAAGACCAGAAATGGGTACCGACGGTCGAGGGAGAATAGCCGGACCGGCCACTTTCCGGCGGCCTTGGACTAAAACGAGGCAAGATCCGAGAATCGGACAACCCAGCGGAGCTGCTGGGGATGAAAATTGATGAAGAACCGGTCGGCGAGGCATCGAACCGGACTGAACCGACGGTCTGAATCGAGTTGAACCGAACCGAACCGGTTCAGCCAAGAAAGAGAGGAAAAAGGGAGAAAAAGAGAAAAAGGGGAAGAATTTTCAGAGATGCACTGGACTTCGGGTAAGTCGGTAAGCGGTCAAAAGTGACCGATTTGATTTTCGAGAAATTTATTTAAATTATATTCGACCAGAAAATAACCCAAAATTAAATATAAATTGTGCAGTTCGACGATAAATTTCGAACGTGAGCCGATCGAACTTCGATTTGCGCACCATCGCATAATCTCGAGTAAGTAAAGCTCATTTACGATAATTTATATGATTATTCGCGTATTAGAAATGTATTTTACGCATTACGGATTTAATTCTGCATTTAGTGGATAATATTGGAAATTTTGAGTAAACTGTCGTAAATGATATACGGGCTATCCAAAGAGTTTGAAACGAAGCCCAATGGGTATTGAGAGCCCAATAGACCCGATGAAGGGATTAAATAAATGGAAACGAGCTGAAAACGGGCTCGAGGCCCATTAAGACGCAATCAGGCCCAATAAAGTAAAACAAGCCCAGTGTTTTAGATTTGACCAGTATAAGTGAAATACTGACAAAGATAATTGAATTGACCCCAATTATGTGGTTATATGCAGTTCCGTAGACTTGGTTTGGAGCAAATTAGACTGAGAGACCTAGTACGGGCGGAACGGGATAAGCTCGCGCGTGATTCTAGGTAAGGGAATTTTACGGACTGTTAAAGGTAACTTTACGAAATTTTAACTTCATTTGCAGTATTTTAAATGGTCTGAAGGGTCTAGATTTCAGATAAAATTTTTAGTGCCTCGAATGGGCAAATTACCAAAATAGCCTTGTTAAGGGTAAAATTTCCAACTTTAGGAAAAATGTGGAAAGAGCAAGGACAAGAGGTTCCTGTTTGTTTCTTGAGGTGTTTAAACACATGCATGAGTAGGCTGGCTAACTTTTAAATAAAGATACACAACATTACATAATTTCAACAGATGTTTATTTTCTTTGAAAATGATTTGAGAAATGTAGCCGCCTACGTGATTTTATGAAAATGTGATGTGCTAGAGCTCAGCTCGCACGAGTTTTGATTTGTGTGATGCATACCTTAGTGCTGGAGCGAGAGCTCGCACTAGAGTTTTGCATGTATTGGTGTTGGAGTCTAACTTGCACCAGGATTTTTATATGATTTTTGTAACACGGTGCTGAAGTCTAACTCGTACCAGAATTTTATATAATTTTCATAATACGGTGCTGGAGTCCAACTCGCACCAGATTTCCACATGAAATGTGTACAGAGTGCTAGAGCTCAGCTCGTAGTAGTTTTACTTGATTTTTATGAGAGTGCTGGAGCATCGCTCGCACTATTTTTTTGAAATCATACGATGAGCCGTGCTTGGAGCATCGGGTAAACTGTGTGTCACATCGATTAAATAGGCTCACACGTGCGTTTTGAGACAGGGCATGAGTATGGAGATATGATATGGGTCCACGGAGTACGTTGTTTCGTGCAAGTAGCATGGAGTACGTTGTACCGTGTGGTATCTTCGGATACGTGGTATCTTCGGATACGAGTGGCATCTTCGGATGCATGAGATCGGATAAGACTGACAGGTTGGACTGACCCACCTCCTGGGCGGTTCTCGATCAGGGTGAGACCCCACACACAAGGATCCGTGTAGCAAAGGGGCTCACGAGGACACACGGCCATAGTCCTGGTTATTTCCCTGAGATATACATATATTGCCTAGTCTCGCATGTTGATGTTTTGAGAAACTCATTTGTGAATTTTTATGTGAGTCTGGATCACCCGAAGGAGGGGTTGGATCTTGACTGAGACATGGTTTTGATGGAAATTAAACTGGGTTTTAAACGAAAACTTGCATAATGTTATTGTCCATGCTATTTAAACCTATGAATGATGTCAATTGGTTTTACATGACATTCAGTATATCGCACGGTACTGTTGCTTTAAAAAGCATTTGATTTCATGGTTTTGTGTGAGTCAGGAACACCCGAGGGAAGGGTTGAGTCCTAACTGTGTTGTGAAATTTTAACGATGATGAAACGTTTTAAATGGATATGCATGTCGAGTTTTTCATGCTTTTGAATCCATATATGAACTTGTTTTACATGACATCATGACATCACAAATTATAACATTTATTTTGAAATGTGTGGAGAAAGGGTGGTTTATGCATGGCACCACGTTCATGTAGGTAGTATGGTTACCTACTTATTCGTAGGATTGTCTTACTGAGCTTGATGTGCTCACCCCTTTCATTTTCCAACACAGATTCCCTCCAGTAGACATTGAGGCGACTGAGTACTGCATTCCTGTCACGACCCAAACTACCCAAAAATCAGAGTTAATTTTACGCGTTTTATTATTTACTTAAATTCTTACCTGTCCTCGAATCGTGACCAACACTCCACTAATAATTGGGCTGTGCGTCAATGCCAGTCCCACCATTCAATTACCATCTAGCTTATTTATTCTCCAGTCATTTATAATTGTTTATATTATTTATACATCCCCTAAAGTTACTTACAAACATGTTACTGTGCTATGCTTATGTAGATACAATATGTACAAGTGTATATACCTTATGTTGATGGGCAGCAGCGGATATCCGGAATGCAGTACTGAGTCGTCGCAACTTCAACTGGAGTTTATCTGTGGGAGAAAATGAAAGGGGTGAGCACATCAAGCTCAGTAAGGCAATCCTACGAACAAGTAGGTAACCATACTACCTACATGAACGTGGTGCCATGCATAAACCACCCTTTCTCCACACATTTTAAAACAATGCTATGCATTATGATGATATGTAAAACACATTTGCACGGAAAATCAACATGCAATTATTATAAATCATTTCTTTCTCAATTAAGATTTTCACAATAAAGTTAGGACTCGACCCCTCCTGCGGGTGATCCTGACTCACACAAAACCATGAAAACGGTTTACATCACACGTGGGTTTGAAAAGCATGGAAATACCATCATGCAATTTAGTTTTAAAACCCAGTTTAAATCATCATAAAAGTCATCAACATGCGAGACTAGGCAACGTCTGTATATAGGTAAATAACTAGGACTATGGCCATATCTGTCCTCGGGAGTTCCTCAGCTACACGGATCCTAGTGTGCGGGTTCTCACCATGATCGGGAATCGCCCGGGAGGTGGGTCAGTCCATCCCGTTAGTCTTATCCGATCCCCGGCATCCGAAGATGCTGCATCCGGAGATGCCGTATCCGAAGATACCACACGGTACATCGTACTCCATGCTACTTGCACGGTACATCGTACTCCGTGAACCCATATAATATCTCTAGGTACTCCAGCCCAATTGGCCTGCTTCCCACAGAGGTTTGTTTCTCAATACTCATGCCATGTCTCAAAACGCACGTGCGAGCCTATTAAATCGGTGACACACAGTCTACCCGATGCTCCAAGCACGGCTCATCGCATGTTCTCATAAAAGCTGTGCGAGCGATGCTCAGCACTCTCATCAACTCAAATAAAACTGGCAGAGCCCGCTTTACATCCCCACAAGGCCGCCAACCCCATCCCTCACTCTCACCCCACCTAAGAGGTCTCTTGAGCCTGTTGGGCCTTTTGGCTGACTCCAAGGGCAGACAGCGGTACTCCACAAATCCGGTAAAACTAGTGCGAGCTAAGCTCAGCACTCTATATGCAAATCGTATAAAAATCTGGTGCAAGCGAAGCTCTAACACCCTGTCTCAAAATCATATAAAAATATGGTGCGAGTTAGACTCTAGCACCCTGTCACGAAAATCATATATATATGTATACAAATCTGGTGCGAGTTGGACTCCAGCACCTATGCATGTAAAACTCTAGTGTGAGCTCTCGCTCTAGCACTAATGCATGCATCACACAAATCAAACATCGTGCGAGCTAAGCTCTAGCACGTCACATGTAAATAAAAACACGTAGGCGGCTCTGTTTCCTCAAAACAGTTTTCAAAACAATTTCACGTTGAAAGTATGCAATGCTGTGCATTTCCTTTCAAGGTGAGCCAGCCTACTCATGCATGCATCAAAACACCTCCAGAATGAGCAGAAACCTTTTGTTCTTGCTCCTCCCAATTTTTCCTAAATTTTTAGATTTTACCCTTAACAAGGGTATTTTAGTAATTTGCCCATTCGGGGCACTAAAATTATTATTCGACCTCTAGACCCTTCAGATAAATTTTAAAAACTGCATATGAATTTAAAATTTCGTAGAGTTTACCTCTAGCAGTCCGTAGAATTCCCTTACCTTATTTTCCTGTCGAGTCTGACCTTTTCTTTCCCAATGTTGTCTCGTCGCGCAGTCCGTTATGCTCCCAATCAAATGCCCGAAACTGCGTATTAATATTTCTCAGGTCAGATATTATGCAATTTAATCGTATTTAATCTTTTCTGGGCTTAATTTAAATCGTTGGGCCCATTTACCCCTATTGGGCCTGATTGCACCTTAATGGGCCTTAATCGGCCTTAAGCCCGTTTTTCACTAAATTCCCACTTTATCGAGGCCTATTGGGCTCACTGGGCCCACCAATAATTTATCGGGCCTCGTTCTAATTCTTGAATAGCTAAATTTAATATTTACGACAATTTAACTAATTTCCATAATTTAATTCAATTTATGCGGAATTTAAATCAATATCACGCATAACGAGGTAATTGTCGTAAATAGGGGTCACTTACCCGAGATTCCATGCTAATCCGTAAATCGAGGCTGTCTCGAGCCCTCGGTGGATGCCAATCGTCGAGCTACACAATTAATTACATTTTCGGGTAAACTTTTCAGTCGAAATTTAATTAAATAAAATATTCCAAATTTAAATCGGGTCAATTTGACCGCTTGTCGACTTACCCGAAGCTCGATTGCATCACAGAAATTTTCCCCAATTTTTTCTCTTTTTCTTTTTCCCTTTTTCTTCCTTTTTTCCTCCTCTTTTTGGCTGAACCGGTTCAGTCCGGTTCGGACCGGTTCAGACCGCCGGTTCACCCCGATTCGACCGGTTCACCGCCGGTTCACCACCTTGCCGGCCGGTTCTCCGCCGGCTTCCACCGCCAGTAGCTCCGCAAGGCTGTCCGCGTCTCGAATCTGGCCTCGGCTTGGGTCAAGCTCGCCGGAACGCCGCCGGTCCGGCTCTTCTCCCTCGGTCGTCGGACCCGTTTTCTCCTCTTGGTCGTCGCCGGCATTTCCCGCCGTTTCGCCGGCTGATACCGGTGCAGAAAGGACCGCCGTCGCCTGGGCTTTCGGAATCTGGCCTCGGTTTCGCCTGGATCGCCGCCGTTCGCCGCCGGTGGCCACTTCTTTCCCGTGGCCTTTCTCTCCTCCGATCGACTTCCTCCGGCGTCGGTAGGCTGCACCGCCGGTACCATCGTGCTCGCCGGGCGTCGCTCTACGTTTTTCGACCCTTGGCCCGGCCATCGGCCGCCGGACGGTGGTCGGGTCTTCTTCGGTTCTTCTCGGCTCCGTTTGGCTTTCGTTTCCTTCGCGTTTCTGTCTTCTGTTTCGTTTCTTTTTTTATCTTTTTTTTATTATTTTTATTATTATTTATTTTAATTATATTACTATTCATTAAAATACATTAAAATACCCAAAATATCACTTAAAATTATAATTTTATTCTAATTTAATTAATTTAATTTTTATTTAATTTATTTATTATATTTTAACCTCTTTTTCGGGTATAATTTCCCCGTATTTTCGGGATATTGTCCCGGGTGACTTTTCGGTATATTTTTCGATTGTTTTCGGGATTTTTTTTCTGAACTAAAAATTCTAATTAATCCCAATTAATTCCAATAAATTAATATCTTGATCAATTTAACCCAAAATAAATTTATTTCACTTTTATTGATCAAGATTTCTTAAATCCATATTTTTTTTAATTAAATTTTCTTATCGAAAATTATACCGACCTTTGATCTTTTGACCATTTTGCCCTTGCACATATTCGAGATTAATTTAACCCGACCTTCCTTCATACTTCCCCCATCTTTTCTTATTTAATTTTCGTATTTTAATTAAATTCGGGTCTTACAATTCCTGATATCCGCTGCTACCCATCATGTTAAGGTATATACACTTGTACATATTGTATCTAAATAAGTATAGCACAGTAACATGTTTATACGTAACTGTCAGGGATTTATAGATAATGTAAACACTTGTAAATAAATGGAAAAGAATAAATGAAAAACGAATGTGTTTACCTTTTTTCTGTAATAAGAAATTAAGTTATATGATGATTAAATGGTAGGACTGGCATTGACGCACAGCCCAATTATTAGTGGAGTGTGGTCACGATTCGGAGGATAGATAAGTATGAAATAAAAATGAAAAATTTACTCTGATTTTTGAGTAGTTTTGGGTCGTGACACCCTAGTGAGGAAAGTGGATTTATACCATTGGAATTCACTAAGATTTCTACACTTAAGATTTGATAATAAATCAGCATTTTTATCTTTGAGATGCGATGGATCACCTATAAAATGTGTGATAACTGAGAATATAAGAGTTGACACTACATCTTGGATAGGGTTTCCTAGGTGATCTAAGATTGGTTCATCTTCATCACCTGTTTGAATAGCGTTCAAGATCTCTAGTTGATCTGAGGGTTTTAGATGGTAGTCCCACCATCCTTTGAGTTGACCTAAAAATCTTGTTATAAGAAGTTCAGCAACAGTTTTATCAGTTGTATTTTGCTGGGTTTTATATGCATTTGACGCCATCGTCATTTACTGAACGAGATTGAGGATTTGGTATTTGGACATTTCATCTATATTCCATTCATAGATAGAGGACGCGTTATACCTTGGTTGGATTATCGTACTTGGTTGGTTTCCGAGTTCGATTTTTGGGTACCTGGGCTGAATTGCAAGAGGTTTTGAATTGTACCAATGAACTTTATGGATTTTTGGAGATGAGGATTGTTCATCTTCAGAAGAGCTTTGGCCAGATTTTTGGCTTGGTTTTTGTAAAACTGAGACACTTTGTTGGGTTTCTTCAGCCTACTTTGATGTTTGGCTGGAAGAAGGGATAATCAAAGAATCTGATTTTTGTTAGATAATTTGAAGGAACTCAAATTTATTTGAAGAAACTTCAGTTTTTGCAGAGTTTGAGACCTGAAAAGGTTTGAACACAGGGTTAGTTTTTTTGTGTTCTGGCTTTGAAGTAATGGTTTTACTGATTGTTGAGACTGGAGATTTTGTCTGGTCGAGACGAGAAAGCTGTTTGCTAATGGTCTTAAGAGAAACATTAGTAAAATTGTTTTGTAAAATAATATTTTTAATATTAATGGAATCAGAATCCTGTGGAGTTTTGACTGGACAGGCGTCTACCTTTTGATTTGCATGAGAGAAAGAGATATTCCTAAATGAAGGATGATCTGATTCTATAGTTCCAGAGGCAGTTCCCCAGATAGGAGCTTGTTTTTTCCTAAGGGTTACTGGATTGAGTGTTTTGAAAGGATAAGAAATACTATGTTTTTCGGCATATATTTCAAACCAATCGAAGAATAAAATGTGAATTTTGTTTTGTAAAACAAAATCATAATATTCATTTTGAATTTCTTTTCTTGAAGAAATGAAGTTTTTGAAAAACCATAGTCTTTTTTCAGTATTTTCTGCAGAATAAAAATCATTATGCAGATAAGTTGTCAAGAACAAATTGTTTTTCAAGGACGTTTAGCTCATTTGCCATATTTTCTGTTATGACCGAAGCTGGAGGAGACTGGTTTTGTGTTTGTTGGTACACGGGTTGAGGGATATATTTAGAAAAATCAATATTTTCTAGACTAGTAGATGGTAAGTCTAAAGTAGAATATCTGGGTTTAAAAGGAAGATTAATTACTGGAGGAAGATTTGGATGGAAATCCGGAATCTGTTCAGTAAATGGAAGATTTATGACAGATGGGAGTTTTTGGTTTCTTGCTAGATCTACAGACTCTGAAGAAGAAATATCAGAAAATCTAGAACTTGAAGCTCTGTTAAAATTGATTTTTACCTTACCGTCACGGAATTGGGTGATGTTTTTTATAGCAATATTTGGTTCTGGAGAAGGAATGGGATCTTCTTCTGGTTGAACCGCTCCATCAAGGATCCAATCATCAGGAAGTTGGATGTCTCTCCATTGGATGGGTTTTGGAATAATAACATGAGATTTGGATAGATTCGTTTGTAAAAGGAGTGTTTGACCCTTTTCACTTTAAAATTTATGTTTTGTGTTGAAGGCTGTCATCATAGTTTTGTAATGAACTCTAAAAATCAAAGCTACGGGGATTGATCCTTCTAACATGTGATAATTATGAGTTTTAATCTGGAGGATTAAAGACTTTAAAATATTTTTGTCTTTCAAAGAGACAGTGAAATTTGGATAACAATCGAAAGAGACTGGTCCTTTGTAAAGACTTGACTCAACGGTTCCTAGAAGGGAGTCATGAAAATTTTGAATCTTACATCCCTAAGATCTGCTAAGATTGAAGTGTTTAGTCCTTCCTTGGTTAAGACCTATTTGGACAAGTTCTATATGGATATATCTATACCTTTTTTTGGAATGCTTTTCTAAGGATTCCTGAGAAAGTAAAGGAATGGTTTCAAAAGGTTTTGAGAGTTGAATATCTCTGTCATGGGTTCTAATTGCATAATCGAAAAATAGGTTTAACCTATTGGTTTTATAGATTTGGTCTCTATGGACTTTTGGAATTTCCCAATCATCAATTTTTGAAGATATGTTTTCAAAATTAATTGTTTCATCACTATTCACCAGATCGGACTGGGTTTTGCTAGTAACAGATGAAGATGAAGAAGTATTTCTTCTGAGCAAAGACTCCATTTTAAAAGATAAATTTAGTCTTTCCGTTGATATCGAACAAAACAACACCAGCTAAACCAACGGCTTCACTGCCTCTTCGGATCTTACTGCCGGGACCACTGATGGAACGACGGAACGATACCAAAAGAAATAGAAATTTAAGTTTTAAAATGAAAACTAAAATCAGAAAATATACTACCTCCCTTGGCTTTGATACCAACTACGCACCAACTAACCTCCTCCTCGATCTTGGTGCGTGATACCAACTACGCACCAAGATCGAGGAGGAGGTTAGTAGATGAAATAATTAAAAAGAAAACAAGAAAACAGAATAATAAAACAAGAAATAAAAAGTAAGAAATAAAAACAGAAACTAAAACAGAATAATATAAAACATAAATAATATGCAGAAATAAAATAAAATAGGCGGCAGAGCCAGCCATTAAACAAATAAAATAAAGCAATAGGCGGCAAAGCCAGCTATTAAAAGAAATAAAATAAAAAATGAAGAATTCATTTATCTGAATAGTACTTACATAAGTTTTGGAATTGAGATATATATATATATATATATATATATACACACACACACACACTTAAATAATTAGTTTATGTTAGCTAGTGATTAAGGAAAAATTATTACATATTATAAGGTTTAATTTTTGTTGTTGCCAATGCACAACAATGATGAATTGCTGACATCTTCATCTTGATCTTTCTGTCACGTGTTACCGAAAACTCCGCAAGAGAAAGAATGATCAGAGAGACGCAGGAGTTGTTTCCTGCGTTGACACTCCGATACTTAAGTCAGCCAGAGAATTGGACAAAATTTCAGTAGGAAAATTCAAAATTAGGTTAATGAACTGTACCTGACTCCTATTTATAGAGATTTACTCTGTCATTAATTACTTTTTTACATTTTTTATCTTACTCAGGGCTTGTATCATTTATCATATGTTTTTTTTCGTGCGCCACAAGACGCACTTTTATTATTCTTTTATCATGCACAACAATTTTGAAACCAAATAATTTCATTTCCTACCACCAATTATTAAAACAGAAATTAGTTTATGCTAGTTTATACTAAATTTTTAAATTTATTCTTTTTTTTACGTACTTTTATTTTAATTAAATGTTTTTACAAAAAAGTATATTATTTTTGTGTAATAAATTGATATAACCACCGTTTCTTTTTTATTCTTTCATATTTTAAATATATGTAATTGTACAAATAATATTGTTTCATTCGTATTCATAATTTATCCATTTTATCTTAGAAAATAATTTAATGAAAGATGTCATTATGAATTTTATATTCTTAATAATTCTAATATAATTTTTTTCATAAATATAAAAAATTTATATGCAGATCAACTTAGCTAAATGCATGAATAACAAATTATTATTATTATTATTATTATTATTATTATTATTATTATTATTATTATGAAAGTGATGGGTGTAAACAAATTAAATATGGACAAATTTTATTATGTTCGTGTTCGTTCGCTTATCTTTTATCCTATGTTTGATTGAGGGTAGGGAAATGAAAAGAAAGGTAAACTAAGTAAATCAAGAGAAAATTGAAAATATTTTTTTGTTTGGAAAAAAATTTTAATTAATGAAAAGAAAGAGAGGAGGAATAAGAACCCCTTACTTTTTTTTTACTTTATTCGGTTTTTTAATACCTCAATTTTGGGTAAATAAGAAGGAAAAGAAACTTGGAATAAATTTTAACAGATAAAATTTTAAATTTAGCTTTATTGTATTATAACATTTAAATAATTGTTATAATTGAAAAAAAATTATTATAATGAATTTTTTTTTTTACTTTTTACTGCTTAACTAAAAGTTGATTGTTAAGATGTCAAGACCCATCCTGACTTAACCAAAACCACTACAAATTTTTCGTATTTTTTTTTTTTTTTACCTTTTCTCTCATCAATGGTTGGGCTATGATTTGATGTTAGCTTCCTCGCATACCATATCATCCATTATCATACATACATGTCAATATATTGTTACTGACTGTAATTTCTTTTATAATACATATGAGATCTAATACAAATACATTCCCCATAATATATATCGTATACATCACTGTGTTGTTTCTATGTTTAGATACATAACCGCACAAAACATGTATACCTGTCGATCGATAGGAAATAGCAGCGGACACAGGAATACTATCCCTCAAAAGCTCTCACTCTACGGTTGATGCTCTGTAGAGAGATGTAAACAAAGGGGGGGTGAGCATACAACGCGCTCAGTAAGGAAATCAGGCAAGCAAGTAGATATCTACACTATCTACTCAAAATAATGCTATGCCTCAAAAAGTTATTTCCTTAACTCATTTTCAAAGCATGTCTTTAAATATATATATATATATATATATATATATATATACTTGTACAGATTAAATCCCATGTACAGAAATCATGCTTTCTTTCTCAAAACTAGGCATGTAGTGCAAAACAATGCATCTTTATAATATCACAATGCCTTTAGATAAATCATGCCATTTATATTAAATCACAGTAAATATGGCATTTAAATCATTCACAACACAAAATCGGAGTCCGACTCATCCATCAGGTCTATCCGTAATTTAATCAGTAAATCAGGCGATATATCATGTGAGACTCTGTGGTGAAAATTGTAAATAGTATCCTGGACTATGATCATATCCGACAATGTGATCCCAGGCAACACAGATCTTGGTGTGCGAGGCATCACTGCTGCAATGGGAGGGGGGTCAGTCCATCACAACCGCCAGTTATATCCTCCTCAACTCCATAATACCACACGGTACAGTGTACTTCATGCCACATGCACGGTACAACATACTCCGTGGACCCTAAATCACAATCGGGATGCCTGCCATAGGTCTTAGCCCTCAAAACCATGGAATATCATACCACGTCTCTAAATCCTCATGCGAATCCTCTCACAATGTGACACTCAGTCTACACGAGGAAATCAAGCACAGTTTTCAACATGTATCATATATCACATAAAATACAGTGCGCGCCTTTGAGCGCGACTCACAGTCAACCCTCCGCTCAAACACTGTTTCACATCATAAACTCAGACTCTAGTGCGAGTGAACCTCCAGCAACTAGGTCAATGCATAGTTCATGTATCAAATCAAGTATGAGCAATAGCTCCAGTACCATGCTATGCATAATATTATCAAATCAAGTACGAGCAATGGCTCCAGTACTATGTCATGTATAAATAATGAAGAATCGAGTACGAGCAACGCTCCAGGACTCTTTCATGCATCTCATGTAAACTCGAGTAAGAGCTAATCGCTCCAGCACTCTCTCATGCATATATCATATAAAACTGAGTACGAGTAAGAGCTCTAGTACTCTATCATGCACGTAATGAAAATCTAGTCCGAATCACAATCCAGCACTAATATATGTGGAAAATATATGAAATCCAGTGCGAGCTGTGCTCCAGCACGATTTATTCTCACATAATATGATAGATGACTCTTTAAAAAAGGATGATTTACAAAACATCAAAATCAGCACTATAAAGTGTGCTTAATTCACATCAACCTTAAAATCATTAGTCCATTTATTTATTCTTCTGCTAAACAGTAGTAAAACACTCAAAATAGTAATTTTCATGCTTTTTACAACTTTTCACAAAAGTTGACTTTTTGACTAATTAGGGGTAAAATCGTAATTTGCCACTATCGGGTCATAATAATTATTATTCACTTTCTCTGACCCTTAGAGTTTTTAAGTGAATGTAAAAGCAGACGAAAATACGTACATGTATCTCTAACTACTCACAAAAGTCCCTTACCTGCAATCACTCGAGAAATTTCACTTTCTCAATGCGGCTCGATCCAGCAGTCCGATTTTCTTCTCCAATACTCTCTGGAGCTGCATATAACCATTTATCAGGTTAATTACACTTTTCCTATTGTATTTCACATTAAATACAGTCTATTTCCCTTAATGGGCTTTAATAAACCTTAATGGGCCTAACTATACCTTAAGCCTATTTTCATTTTTCTATTCATTTTCGTTGGGCCTATTGGGCTTGTGGGGTCCACCAACTCTTATTGGACTTATCCTAGACCCATTACATCACATTGGGCCTAAAATATTTGGGCTTGGCCCATTGGGCCTCTCGGCCACATGCCATGGCCGAGAGCTATCCATGTCGTCGGTCATGCCATGGCATGCCATCCATGCCTATTTCTTTAGCCAATTCACTTAGGCATTTTCACAAACACTTGGTTGGCAATGTTCTTAAGCATCACATAATTCATATAGGCATTTTATCAAACACCTTGATTGCCAACTTAATACATGTATTAATTAATCAAATTGATTAATTCTTATTATGCCATAATCATTAACACATGTATATTAATCCATTTATGCCTTAAAATCATATGGGCATTCATCAATATTTCACTACTCACTCTCGGCCTCACCATGATCATAGTGATTTCATATGTTTCAATGCTTAAAACATATACCAATATACTTAAAATTATTCATACATTAACATATATGAAATTGAAAACTTAAAAATATACCAATAGTTGTGTTCACACTTGGCCGAAACTTTGGAGGCTCACGGTTTGCACTCTATGGCTCCTTGATAGCCAATTCCAACATATGTCACTCTCCTTTCAATTTGGAACAACTTCCATGAAGAATGCAAGTTCCAAATATGCCTAATTCCTAGTGATTTCTAGTGAGAGAAAGCTTGGATAATATATTTCAATAGTTTCTTCTTCTAGCCGAGAATGGTGTGGTGAAGATGACCATGGTGTGACTGATTTTATAAGCCACTTACTTAGCCATTAAGCCTTACTTTCCAGCCATTAAGATTGACTTCCTAAAGCTTAGTTATGAGTCACCTAATAAGTCACATTATGAGTCATGTTTAGCTTTAACTATGGTTCGATATTTATCTAATGTGCTTTCCATTTGGGCTTCTCGGTTTGGGCTTTTTTAATGGGCTTTCGGGCTGAAAATTTTACTATACCTCGGGCCTTTAATTGTCTAAATATTTCGTTGATCAATCGGTCCAACAATTCGGTCTAAGGGACCTAAGAATTTCGATCTACGTTTAGTATACCTTAATGGGCTTTAAATTTTCACTTTAGGCCCATTACGTTTTTAACCATTAAATTAAATCCGAAATCCTTCTGAATAAATTTTCCTTACTTCCGGGGATAGTTATCTTATATTTTGACTAAGAATATTTTTTTTTCAATTTTTTTCTCCATACTTAGGTTAATTTCTAACCATGGTTAGTCAACTATGGTAAAAGTTTACTTTTCTTAACTATAGTTGACTTTTTCCTTAACCATTGACCAAGTTAACTTTTTCTCAAAATTTTGAAAGTGTCATATCTTATGTCTTACACTCTCGTCTTTACGTTTCAACCGTTCGCGGTAGATAATTACACCCGAAACACCTTAACTAGCTAAAAAGGTTCATTTTACCCTTTTTAGCTTTTTCTCCCGTTCCTTATGTTCGGAACTAAATCAAGCTGACTTTATTTCATGAGCTCTCTATATTTTCTCATTTTAAGTTCTTATTTTCAATCAGAATAATTCAGATACACTTGGTTTAGCCTGTGACTCTTATAGCTCACATTAGGCTTTTTATGTAGTTTTTGCGTGTTAAATCATTTTACTAACACTTTAAATATAGTAATTACTCTTCTTATGATTCAATTATAATAATAGAGTGTTCATACACATAGGAATCATAAGGTACAAGCTACATAAAATATAGGTTTGACATAAGATTACTTTTTTTACTCTTTTCTTCGTTAATTTTAACTATTCAAATAGAAGGTAGATGTATCATTTCTTTGCCCTTCCTTTCCTTTGTTTTACATTCTTTTCTTTTTCTTTATTAATATTTATCTAAACATAGTGTTAATATTATTCATATCTGATTCATGCTCGGTAAATTCGTTTATGAATAAATAAACATGTTCACAGACATAATTTTGTAAATATCAAATAAATATGTTCATAAATACGTATTCATGAACATTAAACGAATATGTTCATGAATATTAAACAAAAAATTTATACAAATAAATTATATTCATCTTATTTTATATAATCCCATTTTTTTTTAAAATTCTACATTAACATGTAATTAATTATGATAATTACATATTAAACTAACCTAGGAATAATATGTGATTTAAATATTTATTGTTATCTAGCAAACTATCACCAAATCATTCCTTATACGAATGAGTTTTAATAAACTTTAAATGAGTTTAAACGAGAATATAAACGAATAAATAATGTTTTTATTCGCATTCTTTTATTAAAATTGATAAATAAATATAAACAAATAAAAATTAAATATAAATAAATAAAAATAAAATATAATCATCAACTATTCCTCCTATGTTATTCTAAAAATATTGTTCCCGACCAAAATACTTCTATTATATTTTATTTTGACGGGAAAATACAGAGACATGGGTAATTTCTGTACGACAAATGTAAAAAAAAAAATCATGATAAAAACCAGAGAGCACACGAAATATTGGAAAAATACGCGAGAAAAAAAAATTTATGCCGCAGAAGGGAGGGACAAGCGGTGGCTTGTTCGCATTGCAGACATGATTTGACGTAGTAGTAGGTGCCTGTCACTGAGGAGGCACGTACTTGACGGGGTTAGGCCCCACGCTCACCGCCTTCTCGCATCGACAGCTCAACAATCCCCCATTCCTTGATTTCTTCTTGCCGCCGTTGCCATGTGCTGCGACGCTCATCTCCTCGGCTTCTGATACGCCAAAAGAGCCCCTCTCCAACCCTTCCGCAGTTGTCACGCTCCACTCTATGCTAGCCTCGCTTGGCTCGTAACACTCCGTCATCATCGGCGAATATGGACAGCCATACCCTGATGAAGCGTTGGCCGCAGCTGCCATCGATCTTCTTGTATTAAAGCTCGAGGCTTCGTCCAACGAATCTCGACGACGGTACATTAGACATGGCGTGGTCTGGCTCTGGGTGGTTGTGGAGAAGCTCTCTATTTCGAACAAGTCTGAGCTGGTATCACTGCCAACATCATCATCAGCTATAGTAATTCTTGACACCAGTTTCTTTGGAACCGACACAGATGATAATTTGTCAGAAGGTCGGAACACCTCCACCGAGTCTCGAGGTGGATCCTCAAGATGCTCAAGAGAATTATAATTTCTATTCACTGCCATTTTAACGTGGGTTGATGCTGATTGTTGATTAAGTATTGGAAACGTGAAGCCAGCAGTGGTAGAACCATCACTTATCATCAGGGGTCTTGTTGTTGCTGAGGCTACCACACTCTGTCCAAAGCTTAAATGAAACTGATTCTCTGCTGAAATTCTATGAGGATTACAGGCTAGTTGTATCTGTTCCCTTTTATCCCCCCAGCTTGAAGTTTTTGTGCCCAAACTTTTCTGATCCTCAGTCTTGAGTTTCTGATTCAAACTTAAGGGTGTCTTGGGCTCAACTTGAACGGATTTCTTGCCCGAGCAAGGGCACCTTCGCCCCCAAAGCCATTTTATTTTTCCAGACCCTCTTCTCTTGTCATCAGTTGTAGAATTTTTCTTGGTCATAGACACCGCAATGGCACCAGGTGGATTCGACAACAAACCAGTGTGGCTATTCCAGCTAGCCTCCGAGGAAGCTGTTGGCGTTGCATGGAAGGAACGAACTCGGTAAGTCCTGCCATAACCATACCCGTCAGCAGCTGATGAAGCAGAAGAGAATCTGGCCAAGGCCGAAATATCACACCTGGGGTTTGATGAAATAGGATCAAGATTGGGCATGTTAAGCGGGGACACTCTTTTGCACACTCTTGCATCGCTGCTGCTTTCATCGAAGTACCTCTGGGCATCAAAAATGCTAATCTCTGTATCCTCATCTGCCGATACGTCGACATTGAGATTGCTTTTCCGTTGGGGAAATGAAATATAATTAGGAAGCAGTTGGGGCGGTTCCGGTTCGGGTTCTACTTCCAGGGAGCGTTCTTGAGAGCCGCCTCCTCGATTAATCGTTTTCATTACTCTTGGTTTTTCCATCATCATTAATTAATCAAAACTCAAAATGAAAAAGGAAAGGCAACAATGGATGTATGGCTGTAGAATTGCCTCTGACATTCCATATTTGCAGGTATATGTAGAGGTTGGGTACGAAGTTTGTCCAAAACATCAATCATACATAAGGCATACTCCAATCCAGCAGTGAAAATTATCCACCAGATAAGGAAACCTACGTTCCTAGATTTTATTTTATTTTTCGTATAGAGTGATTCAAACTTTAATCCACAACCACAAGATTTAAGAGACTGGACCTGCTATACAGTAGAGAATGGACCGCCAGCATATCATTAACATCCATCGGAATTTCCGACATCCCATGGAAAATTATTGAATATATCCCCACAAAAATTTCGGATGCACACATGGGTTTTTTTTTTTTTTTTTATCTTACTATTAAAATTAAGTTAAAATAATAACCCAATTCGATCCTATTAATTTTAAAATAAATTGATTTGATCAGTCATGTGGCCTCCTATCACTTTGGTGTTCCTGTGGAACCCAATTTCCGCAACTGACAAAACCATTAACAGGATAGGAATGTGCAAAGACAAGTTGGTGGCTTTATCCAATCTTTGAGTAGTATAATTGATTTTGGGATCCGTGCCTCTTTTTAATTTTTTTTTTGGGTTATTATATTTTCCCACCAAGTTTGGTTAATGGAATAGACGATAAATAGAATTGATATTACGTGAGAATTGAAAAACAAAAGAATACAAATGAAATAGATCTTTGTTCGGCAGTGGAAGGGGATAATTATTTTAAATTTATTTTTATGTTTAGTTTACAAAAATAGTATCATTGAATAGATTAAAAATTCAATATATCATTAGTAAAATTTTTATATGAGTTAATGCTATAAATTAAAATGTTAAAATATCATTTTAACTTTATTTATTGAGTCTATAAAATTTCACTTAATACTCTTATATTTGAATTTATCAAGTTTTTGTATATTTTTATCTATTTTCAATGTATTTTTTATCTTGCATTTTATGCTATTTTTCATTTTTGTTGTCTAAAAATTCTTTTCCCACCGCTCCCCTCTTTTCCTCCACACTCAACGCTCTCCCCTCCTCTCGTGGAGGCCGTCCTTTCACCTCCTCCCCGGGTATATCTCAATTGTTCTCTTCTTCCATGAAAAAGGAATCTAATCACTGATGATATAAGAAATCTCCTAGCAATGCTATGAAATTGAATTTACAAGTGGTAACTGTATACGCCATAATAGCACTGTAAAGTATAAATAAAATTGCAGTAAAAATGAAGCTGCACCTTCTTTCAATCTTGTTTTTGAGCTTGTTGATAATCTTTCTTAACAACTTCGAGATTTGTAGATATTAAGGCAAAAAAATAATAAGGGTGTCCTGATTTTCACATCGAGTGGCATTCCTACACTCAAGTTTATAATATATTCAAAAAATATAATAAAAAAATATAATAATTATATATAAAAATAAAAATTAAAGTATTTAGGTGGAAGTAATATATGTGTATTAAAATAAAATAATAATGTGAAGGCCTCAACTTTTTTAAACTTGAATTACAAATAAATTTACAGATAAAAATAAATTAAATGTCAAGATGTAAATGTAAATCGAAATTTTCATTATTATGAAATAGTGAAGTTAAGTTATAGAATTAGGGTACTGGATTTGAAGTAATAGAAAATAAATAAGATTAATACGTATATATAGGGGATATATATATTAATTAATTAATTAAAAAAATATGTCAATAATTATACCTTAACTGAAGAAGGAAATAATTATATATATACACGCATGTCAAACCTAATGTGTATGCGCATATATATATATATGTATGTATGTGCGACAAGATAAATAAAGAAAATTAATATAGGAATATTACTATGTACAAATAAAAATATAGTGAAATTACGTCTTAAGTAAAAGAGAGATGTAGTTATACTAAATTAAATATGATGTGTATATATATAAGAATAAAACAAAAGAAATAAAATGTTTAACACTTAAAATATATACATGTATATCTATTATAAATATGTATACATTATACATTACATGTATATGTATTATATACTATTTATATACTAAATAGGAGTAAAGATAAAGCAAACAAATAAATAAACAAATAAATAATTTATTTAACCTAGAGATATACATATATATATATATATATATATCTTACATATAGAATATATATTATATATGTTACTACGTCAATATAGGTTATATTATATATAATATATATGTGTGCGAATATATAAAATAATAATAATAATAATAATAAATTTCAGGAAGTCAATCGGGGTGGGCTAACTACTCCCACCAATTTAGGGAAATCAAAAGCAGAGGTTAGCCTCTGCAAATGGGCATCATGTGACGGAAAAAAAAAACAGAGGACTCCATTTTCCTCTGTGCGTAGACGTGAGGCCAAGAGAGAGCAGGGAAAGAGAGACGCGAGTGAGAACTGGACGAAGCGAGGGAGAAACCGAGTGGGCCGAAAGAAAGGGCTGCGATGGTGTAAGAAAGAAACTGAAGCGGGACAAGTTAAACTCGGAGGGCAACAGGCGTGGCTAAAGCAGAACCGCGAGGCAAAAGAGCCTCATTCATGGCTGATCAGGGCAGGAAAGGCAGCTGGGAGCAACGCTGGTTGGAGCTGTGTTTGAGGCCTGTCTAGGCTGGCCCTGAAGCTGGCTTTAGGAGCGGAGTTTAGTGGCTGTTGTTGGCTGTGTACAGGTCCGAAAACAGGGGACTTCGGGTGTCAAAGCAAGGTTCTTTTAAGGGAAAAACGAGGCTGAAACAGTGGTACCTTGGGCTGAACCGAGGAAGCCAATGGCGGAGAAGGAGGGGGCTCATGCTCGGTTGGGAATACAGTGAAGGCAGGGGCTGTGCAGCGTGAAATGTAGTGGCTGTCTATATATATATATATATATATATATATATATATATATATATATATATAAAGGACCTGCATAGAAGGCAGCGGTGAGAGGCCAAGAGAGAGTGAAGTAAAGGTTTGAAGCGGTGAAGCAAAAAGGGGAAGGAAGGAAAACTGAGGGCTGTACAACGTGGGAGAAAGGGGGGCGTCAGTGTGGGCTGTCTGAAAATGCTGTTAAGGGCTAGGTCTTAAGAGCTGTACACAGTGGCTTGGATGCTGGTGATGGGCTGAAACAATACTAAATTGTGGGATCTTTTTAGAAAAAAAAAACAAAAAAAGGTAAGGAAATCTGAGTAGAAAAGTGTCCATTTCTAAAATTTTTTTATGATAGTATTAAATTAAGTTCTAATTGAATTTATATATGTATTCAAATTGTAGTGATAGCCCAAATGTGATTTGATGGAGACTTGACTAGGCTTGAAATTTTGCTAGAATGCTAGCGTCGGTAAGAGATGTGTGAAATGCCGTTTATTTTTATGAAAATAAATTGGAAGTTTATTGGTACTAAGTCATTTGACGACGTTGAAAATGTAGTGCAACACTAAAACAACAAAGGCAAGTTAGCTAAGCCCGGTATATGCGCCGTTAAGTTTAGAGTCGGTAAGACCTTTATATAAATCGGTGGTAGAATTATATTGTGTAGACTCTATAAAAGTGATGAATGGATTGATTTTTAATATATCGTGGATAAAAAATTAATTATCGAGTTGAATTTCTCATTTAATATCGATACAATTGGAATAATTATGGGTTGAAAACGTAAATGCTGACCTTTTGAGTAGATGATCTTGATCATGACCATGAATAGGATATGTGATGATACTATTTGTATTTGTAATATAAGTAATTAAATATGCTTGGTAATGATACCATATACCTTATGCGGCATTGCAGCTAAAGAGATATTTGGATGAAAATGGTGAAGGCAATAAATATGCATTGCCTAACTTAGCTTGTTGACAAGAGGATAAAGTGCTACTCTGCTAAGTAGGTATGGGGTGTATTTAAAATGTTAATGGTATCTCCATTACCTTAAATTTATTATTGAAATTATTTGAAGCATGAATTGCGTAAGGAGAATTATTTAGAAGATGGGAATTTTATATTTATGAAGAAACACCGGTGTTTTAGATTGTAGAACTAGATTTTAGTGAAATTAGCCTACGTTATTCGGAAACTTAAGTTTTAGGATTCCTTTATCCAAAATGGGATTTTATTAAGCCCATTTAAATGTCTTGGAATTATTTGAAGATTTAAAAAACAAACCTACTTATTTTAAAAGTATATGCAATATGATTTGACTTTGGAAATGCATAATCTCTTGATAATTTATGAAATAGTCCACGCTTATATAAATTGATTATTTTGTGATCTTGAAAGTGTTATAATTCATTATATTTTAAATTTCTTGTGGATGTGGGCTATATTTGAAAATCATATGCATACGCATAAGATCTTTGAAGCATAATTTACAATTGAATTCCTCTATGTTTTAAATATGATGTGATTTCATATTATACTTTGATTTAATTATGCCAATTATTTGAAAGTATTTGAAATACTCCTGTGAAATAAGGTGTGATTATATGTGAAAATGTTTTAAGACTTAGGCATGTCACAAGCATGCCATGCAGTGTCTATGTGGCGAATTTATATCAAATGATCATGTCCAAGCGACCTGTCCAAATCATTACTCGCACGGT
This sequence comes from Firmiana major, assembly GCA_033439115.1. Taxonomy (NCBI): domain Eukaryota; kingdom Viridiplantae; phylum Streptophyta; class Magnoliopsida; order Malvales; family Malvaceae; genus Firmiana; species Firmiana major. The sequence goes on along the minus strand of CM065898.1, from coordinate 70,014,765 downwards.
TAGTGCTACTGGTGCTCGTGCCCTAGTTGTTTGCTAGTTATCTTGAGTGATAGTCAGATACACGTGACATGTTTGGGACATTACCCATACCTTGAGTGCTACTGGTGCCGGTGCCCTAGCTGTATGCTTATTATCATAAGTGATGTTTATGTCCACACGACATGTTCATGTCATTACTCGCACGATGAGTGCTAATGGGGCCCGTACCCTAGTTGTGTGCTAGTTGTGTGATTATGTTTATTGTTGTACGATCTTGATTCAGTTTACAACCTACCATGGCCATCGGTATTATTTCCCTCTGTTGAGGATGATATTTTATTATGTCTCTGCATGATGCTATACAGAACTCTTGCCTAGTCTCCTTCTAATTTATAATGTGAGCATTGTGATAAAAATGTGAACTTCATGTGAATTGTTTCAAAAAACTATGTGAAAATTGTGGTTTGACTTTGGAGTTTAAATTTATCGACAAATGTGAAATTTGACTTCGAATTCATTGTTGATTATGAGTTTTAATATATTTCAAATGTTTTGAAATGCATACTTCGATTTTGCATCATCATTATATTTCTATACTGTTTTGATGTTATTAAGCTTTTAAATTCATTTCTTACTTGGCTTTCCCCAAAGTTCACCCCTTCCACTCTCAGATTTCATGTAGTGATTTCAATGAGGGTTACTTTTGGAGTGGTGGACGCGTAAAGCCTCCCAGGCCACTTTTATACCTTTGTGAGGTATACAACTCTTACGTCTATGTTTATTTTCAGACAGTGCCGCACAAATATATGTATGTATATTATATGTTAGGTGCGAGATGTAATTATTAGATATTGGATGTCAATTATAGTCTATTAACTAAAGTGAGGTCTCAATACCCCGGTTTAATAATGCACAATTTTCGAGGTATGATATCGTTAAATACGATTTTGTGGGATGAAAAATGTTACATGATGAATTGATATTGAGGTTTAAAGGAAATTACAATAATGCATTACTCATTATTTGATTGGAATGAACTAAAGTATTTCATAACAAATTACTAAGACTCGGTAATGAAATTAATTAGTAACCTACACCATACGTAAGGCAACGTTATGTCAGTAAAAGAAAATTTTAGTTCGATTTTTCACACTTTGGGGTGATACAGTTTTTGGTATCAAAGCAAGAGTTGTTTAGAACATGTCACTATAGGCTGGTAAAATTAGAGTTACATCCTATATGTCTGCGCTTGGCTAAATATAAAATTTAAATAGTGCTTAAGAACATTGAAAAATGTTCATTTTTTATCAAGAAACTCGAACTATGAGGAGCGAAGTTGGTAGATCTCCACCACCACACTTCTCTCTATATATTCCTCGGATACAGGCTCCTCAGCAGTCATGAGTGCCTACTTCAATCATGGTCAGGTTGGCCAGCTAATCAAAGATTGTTTACAATAGTGGTAGGAGATTGATAGGAGAAATCATCTAACATAAATTGCAAAGTGAATTTTCCTGATACGCCTTGGAAAATAATTAACGTCTAAGCCTTGAGGATATGTGCTACATGTCAGCAATTCCTTATTAGAATTTCAAAAGACACTTTTAGTACACAAAATATGCAATTTGAAAGTAAGTTAAGAGAATCCAACCTTGTCTCTACCAAATAATATGATATATGTTCTTAGATTCGATTCGATATGTTCTTGAATTTGATATGATGGGTAGCTTTTGAAAGTTAAGAGTTTGAAAGTTTATCTTGCAAGTATACCATTTGATTTGAATGTATAAGTATGTTTTGGAAGTGCATGTTTGATATGAAAGCATAAACGCGTTTGAAGGTATAATTGGAGTATAAGCAGGGTTAAAAGTATAAAATGTGATTTGAATGGTTCGATAACCTATAATGTAATCCGAAAACATGAAGAATGATATTAGAAATGGTTAGGCCAATGTGAAATGTTAATGATATTTGAGACATTCCGAATAATTCCCCGAGTGGTAATCATATAACATCATGTCTATGTGACATGCAATTAAGTATGTCTATGTGGCATTTACGCTTACCCATGATGGCCTCGTGCTATGTGCTATGCGTGATGTAATCTACGTTGTATGACGCTCATCCTGTCATAGCTCATCAGTTATTCACCTGACCAATGAGATTAGGGTCGTGACTATAGCCATAGATTTTGGAGGACTTCACTTATCGCATAGTTATTGTGCTGGGAATTACTTAGTCTCCTTTGAAAGGTTCAGATATATGAGTACGGCTTAAGGATTAATATCTAATTGATAAACTAGTATGGTAATAAGTAAGGTTGGAATCGAGTGATGATGAGGAGTATATTCAAGAATCGAATATGTGATAGAGGTTTGAAATGGATGTTGCTCCTTCTAAGAGTGATGATGGTGGTATAATTACTAACTTGAGGATTGAGCCTGACCTGATGGATCAAATTTGGTTAACTCAGAGGAAGGATTGGTTCCATGTGGATATAGTTGATGTAATATAATAGGAAACAGTCATAGAGGCTAGTCCTGCGGAGAAAGGCCACAGCGACAAAGAAAGGTAAGAAGCCAGTGGCATAGGTCGTGTCTTCAAAATGTACAAGGAGTCTGCCAATACCTCATCGGTGAGAGAATCTTAGAATGACGAACCTAATATATCAGAATTGTAAAATAAAGGTGAGAGATAGGGTGATGTTAGCATATCTAGTTTAGCACAATATATATGGTTTCGATGCCATCTTAAGCATAGATTGGTTTGCTACCAAACTTGTAAGTTTAGATGGCTACACTAAGGTTGTAATCTTCTCCATACCTCATAAGTTTGATGTATGTTTTGCAAGCAAGAAATGAAAGAGTGACGTTTGCATATTGTAAGTCTTAAAATGGTTTATTTAGATGTAAAGGTTATAATTAAAGCCATGAATGATTGTGAGGAATGAATAATTTTGATTTTTGATTTGGAAGTAGTTTAAGGAGTACTAGAAGTAAATTTGCAAGATGTGTGTGTTATATCATAAAGTAATGAGATAATTCGATCGATAGTATGTAATTAAATGAGATGCTTGCCTAATTGAGGATGTTAAAGCGAAAAACCATGTGTGAAGTATGACATTGGAAGCTTTGATAGTTTAAATCAAATGTTTGATGACTTTGAGAATCTATGCATATGAGATAACTAGAAAGCGGATAATGATCTATATTTGATCACAATAATAATATTGATAAATTGATCATGTTTTGAACAACATTGAGTGATAATGAGATTATGAACATATGTTATGATGAAGGTCTTTGGTGTAAACTTTGAGTGGATTATTTGACATTTGAATGAATTTAAGTTTATTGTGAACTTTGAATTGGTGAGCATGAGTGATTAGGGCCTAACAGAAATTTTAGAATTGTAATTGATGAATTATGATGACGATACAAAGATATACCGTTTAAGGATGGGTTTGGATTATGATGTTGTAATAATGAACTCAGGATATACTACGAGATATGTTCTGAAGGAATTTGAGGATGTCAAAATAATTCTTAGTTTTAGGAATTTTTGCCAAATCATTATTTAAATGATCATCCAATGTTAAGGGAACTCACCATGAAGATTAAGGTTTAACATCGATAAGTTGATACAAAAGCTATTGAAATGATATGGTGAGACTGAAGAATGACATTGTTTTATGAATGTACTTTTGAGGATCATGGACAACAAAGGCGGAGAGTCGAAGATTCTAATTTGCATAGATTGAGTACCTGTAATTGGAGAGTTTATAAATTAGTACCTTCACATTTTTCCAATCAGACATGGAAAAATTTGGAGGACCAAATTTCCTAAGGTGGAGAGAATGTGAAGACCCCAAAATTTCTAAACTTTAATTATAAATAAATTTATAGATAAAAATAAATTAAATATCGAGATGTAAACTGAGATTTTGATTATTATAAAGTAGTGGAGTTTAGTTATAGAGTTGGAGTACTTAATTTGAAGTAATAGAAAATAAATAAGATTAATATGTATATATAAGGGATATATTAGTTGATTAATTAGAGAAAAATGTCAATAATTATACTTTAATTGAATAAGGAAATAATTATATACATACACATGTCAAGCCTAATGTGTATGCATATATATATATATATATGTGTGTGTGTGTGTGTGTGTGTGTGTGTGTGTGTGTGTGTGTGAGAGATACAAGATAAATAAAGAAAATTAATATAGTGATATTAATATGTGCAAATGAAAATATAGTGAAAATACGTATTAAGTAAATGAGAGATGTAGTTACACTAAATTAAATATGATGTGTATATATATAAATAAAACAAAAGAAATAAAATATTTAACACTTAAAATATATACATGTATATCTATTATAGATATGTATACATTATACATTACATGTATATGTATTATATACTATTTATATACTAAATAGGAGCAAAGAGTAAGCAAATAAATAAACAAATAAATAATTCATATAACCTAGATATATATATATATATATATATATATATATATATATATATATAAAACAAATGATAAACAAAATAGATAATAATAATAATAATAATAATAATAATAATAATAATAATAACTACTCCCACCAATTTAGAGAAATCAAAAGGAGAGGTTAGCCTCTGCAAATGGGTATCATATGAAGGAAAAAAAAAGAAAAAGAAAACAGAGGACTTTATTTTTGTGAGACCCCGTATATGTATAGCTATGTATATAGGAACATGGGAATGTAAATAAAATCATAAGTAAGATGATGTATTGTAATGTGAAGTATATGCAATGTAAGTTTATAAGATTATGTACGCACTTATAGTAAGAATTGTGATTATACGTACAAGTTGCATTACGAATGAGTAGGAAGAAATGAACTTGAATACGAGAAGAATGTGATCGAAACGGAATATGAGTAGTATAGTAAAATGGAAGGAAAGATGTACATAAGTGTATATTTCCATTCGAGTAATATCGTATATATTTGGTCATACAAAGATTCTACACAAGTTTTAATGTGTATGTAGTGAGGATGGATCCCATTTTCAAGTCTCAAAGATGAATGAATGAGGAAATGATCATGGTAGCAAATTAAGGGTGTTTGGTAAGGGTTATTGCAGAAAAACTGCAGAAAATCTGGAATTTGTGAAGGCTAGATCGATCTCATAGGATGAGAGATCGATCTGGGAGAGCCAGAATGCTCCTATGCGAGAAATGGAAGGGAACAGATCGATCTCCAAAGGAAGCAGATCGATCTCTTTAGCTCTCGGGTTGGAAGCAGATCGATCTCCCCTAAGACCAGATCGATCTCCTTAAGCTTCTGTTTGACAGCAGATCGATCTCCAGTCTCGACAGATCGATCTCCTACCTTTAAAACGTCTTAGAAAAGAGGGATTTTTGAGGAACAGATCGATCTCTACCCAAGGAAGATCGATCTCATCAAGTCAAAACTATAAATGGGAGCAGTTGGATCATCAGAATTTCGGGACAAACATTTCCATTTCACTTCAACTCAAAGAAATCTAGTTTCTCACTCCTAAATCCAGACATTTTCAGTGAGATTTAAGGAGAGGCTATTAGAGACAAAGTTGTTCACATCAAAGAGAAGAACAACATAGTCTAGAGGCATTTCCCCATTTGATGGATTGAAGAAATATAGGGCAATCCTAATTGGAGCAAGAGGAAATCCAATGAGGTAAGTTCTAATGCACAAATCCAAGTACATTGGTTTAGTTAATGCTTATAAAGATATTTGGGTGTGCATATTGTGGATAGAACTACCTAGGATGGTATGAAATGAATATAACTTAGAAATAGTCAAGTGTGAGAAAGTGGAGTGTGGGAGTGTTTATGATGAATGAGATATCTTGAGAGGATGAGTATGTTGTGGAAATGGTTTGGAAATGTTGATGTTGGGATAAAATTGTGAGATTTACCACAAAGGGTAAAATATGTATTTAAGGCATTGGATAAATGATTAGTTGAGCAAGAGTTAGAAACGTTAACTCGAGTGTTTGATGGATGAATTTCAGTTTCGGATGATACGCCGGAGCAAGTCGAGATGAGAACGCGAGAAGCATAAAGGCGGATAGTTGCACACAAGTAAAACGAGGTAAGGGACTGTGTGTTAGCTATAGAGATGTTCGTACGTATTTTACGGCAATTTTGTAGATATATTGCTAGACTAGTACGATATGATAATTCTATGAAATGATATGGAAGTATGCAAAGTACTATGACGTATATATGTATTGAGAAATGGGATAGGGTAAGGAAATAGCATGTAAGACCCGAATTTAATTAAAATACGAAAATTAAATAAGAAAAGATGGGGGACGTATGAAGGAAGTCGGGTTAAATTAATCCCGAATATGTGTAAGGGCAAAATGGTCAAAAGACCAAAGGTTGGTATAATTTCGATAAGAAAAATTTAATTAAAATATGGATTTAAGGAATCTTGGTCAATAAAAGTGAAATAAATTTATTTTGGGTTAAAGTGATCAAGATATTAATTTATGGGAATTAATCGGGATTAATCGGGATTTTTAGTTCGGAAAAATAATCCCAAAAATAATCGAAAAATATATCGAAAAGTCACCCGGGATAATATCCCGAAAATACGGAGAAATTATACCCGAAAAAGAGGTTAAAATATAATAAATAAATTAAATAAAATTAAATTGATAAATTTAGAATTAAATAATAATTTTAATAATAATTTTAAGGGATATTTGGGTATTTTTAGTGTATTTTAATGAATAAAATAAATTGTTAAATAATAATGATAATTCAAAAAAAAAAAAGAGAGAATTGGAAAACGTTATCGGGGAGAGAGAAAGTGAAGCAGTAAAGGAAACGAAAATGGGAGACGCGCGTGGCCGACCGACGAGCCACCACCGGCGACCTTTGACCTCCGACGAAGGGCCGAGCAGCAAGAGGAGAGGCCGGCGAAGCTATTGGCGCCGGCGACGCGCGCTAAGGAGGTCGGAAACAGCCGAACGGAGGGAGAGAAGCCGCGGGGAAAAACGGAGTCGATACCGGCGATCCACGGCAGCTGGGGGCGAACGGCGGGTACCGGCGTGATCAGGAGGAGGAGCCGGTCCTTTTGAGACCGATATTGGCCGACGAAACCGTCGGAATCCACCGGATCGAGAGGTGGCAGCCGCGGGAGAAGAGATGGCCACCGGCGGCATTCCGGCGACGTTGAGGCGAACCGAGGCCAGATTCCGAAAGCCCAGGCGACGGTGATCATTTCTGCACCGGTCTCATGCGACGAAACAGCGGGAATCGCCGGCGATGGCCAAGAGGAGAAATGGGTCCGACGGCGAGAGGGAGAACAGCCGGACCGGCGGCGTTCCGGCGAGCTTGACCCAAGCCAAGGCCAGATTCGTGATGCGGACGACCCAGCGGAGCGTTTGGCGGTGGAAGCCGGCGGAGAACCGACCGACAAGGTGGCGAACCGGCGGTGAACCGGTCGAACCGGGGTGAACCGGCGGTCTGAACCGGTCTGAACCGGACTGAACCGGTTCAGCCAAAAAGAGGAGAAAAAAAGGAGAAAAAGGAAAAAGGAAAAAGGAAAAAGAGAAAAAAATTGGGGAAAATTCCTATGATGCAATCGAGCTTCGGGTAAGTCGGTAAGCGGTCGAATTGACCGATTTAAATTTCGAAATATTTTATTTAATTAATTCCGACTAGAAATTTACCCGAAAATTTATGTAATTGTGTAGCTCGACAAATTGGCATCCAAAGACAGCTCGGGATAGCCTCGATTTGCGGACTAGCATGGAATCTCGGGTAAGTGATCCCTATTTACGACAATTACCTCGTTATGCGTGATATTGATTTAATTTTCGCATAAATTGAATTAAATTATGAAAATTTAGATTAATTGTCGTAAATATTAAATTTAGCTATTCGAGAATTAGAACGAGGCCCGATAAATTATTGGTGGGCCCAATGAGCCCAATAGGCCTCGATAAGGTGGGAATTAAGTGGAAAACGGGCTTAAGGCCGATTAAGGCCCATTAAGGTGCAATCGGGCCCAATAGGGGTAAATGGGCCCAGCGATTTAAATTAAGCCCAGAAAAGATTAAGTACAATTAAATCATATGTTATCTGACCCGAGGAATGTTAATACGCAGTTCCGGGCATTGGATTGGAAGCATATCGGACTGCGCGACGGGACTACATTGGAAAAGAAAAGTTCAGACTCGACGAGAATCGAGGTAAGGGAATTCTGCGGACTGCTAGAGGTAACTTTACGCAATTTTAAATTCATACGCAGTCCTTTAAAATTTATCTGAAGGGTCTAGAGGTCGAATAATAATTTTAGGGCCCCGGATGGACAAATTTACTAAAATACCCTTGCTAAGGGTAAAATTCTAAAAATTTAGGAAAAATTGGGAGGAGCAAGAACAAAAGGTTTCTGCTCATTCTGGAGGTGTTTTGATGCATGCATGAGTAGGCTGGCTCACCTTGAAAGAAAATGCACAGCATTGCATACTTTCAACGTGAAATTGTTTTGAAAACTGTTTTGAGGAAACAGAGCCGCCTACGTGTTTTTATTTACATGTGACGTGCTAGAGCTTAGCTCACACGATGTTTGATTTGTGTGATGCATGCATTAGTGTTAGAGCGAGAGCTCGCACTAGAGTTTTACATGCATAGGTGCTGGAGTCCAACTCGCACCAGATTTGTATACATATATATATGATTTTCGTGACAGGGTGCTAGAGTCTAACTCGCACCATATTTTTATATGATTTTGAGACAGGGTGTTAGAGCTTCGCTCGCACAAGATTTTTATACGATTTGCATACAGAGTGCTGAGCTTAGCTCGCACTAGTTTTACCGGATTTGTGGAGTACCGCTGTCTGCCCTTGAAGTCAGCCAAAAGGCCCAACAGGCTCAAGAGACCTCTTAGGTGGGGTGAGAGTGAGGGATGAGGTTGGCGGCCTTGTGGAGATGTAAAGTGGGCTCTGCCAGCTTTATTTGAGTTGATGAGAGTGCTGAGCATCGCTCGCACAGCTTTTATGAGAACATGCGATGAGCCGTGCTTGGAGCATCGGGTAGACTGTGTGTCACCGATTTAATAGGCTCGCACGTGCATTTTGAGACATGGCATGAGTATTGAGAAACAAACCTCTGTGGGAAGCAGGCCAACTGGGCCGGAGTACCTAGAGATATTATATGGGTTCACGGAGTACGATGTACCGTGCAAGTAGCATGGAGTACGATGTACCGTGTGGTATCTTCGGATACGGCATCTCCGGATGCAGCATCTTCGGATGCCGGGGATCGGATAAGACTGACGGGATGGACTGACCCACCTCCCGGGCGGTTCCCGATCATGGTGAGAACCCGCACACTAGGATCCGTGTAGCTGAGGAACTCACGAGGACAAATGTGGCCATAGTCCTAGTTATTTACCTATATACAGACGTTGCCTAGTCTCGCATGTTGATGACTTTTATGATGATTTAAACTGGGTTTTAAAACTAAATTGCATGATGGTATTTCCATGCTTTTCAAAACCCACGTGTGATGTAAACGTTTTCATGATTTTGTGTGAGTCAGGATCACCCGCAGGAGGGGTCGAGTCCTGACTTTATTGTGAAAATCTTAATTGAGAAAGAAATAATTTATAATAATTGCATGTTGATTTTCCGTACAAATGTGTTTTACATATCATCATAATGCATAGCATTGTTTTAAAATGTGTGGAGAAAGGGTGGTTTATGCATGGCACTACGTTCATGTAGGTAGTATGGTTACCTACTTGTTCGTAGGATTGCCTTACTGAGCTTGATGTGCTCACCCCTTTCATTTTCTCCCACAGATGATCTCCAGTTGAAGTTGCGACGACTCAGTACTGCATTCTGGATATCCGCTGCTGCCCATCAACATAAGGTATATATATACACTTGTACATATTGTATCTACATAAGCATAGCACAGTAACATGTTTGTAAGTAACTTTAGGGGATGTATAAATAATATAACAATTATAAATGACTGGAGAAGAAATAAGTACTAGGGTAGATGTATGGTGGGACTGGCATTGACGCACAGCCCAATTATTAAGTGGAGTGTTGGTCACGATTCGAGGACAGGTGAGAATTTAAGTAAGAAAATAATAAAAACGCGAAAAAATTAACTCTGATTTTTGGGTAGTTTGGGGTCGTGACATAGCATGATATGCATGTTTTCAATGATTTTCTCAATTTTACATTGTTATTTATGATTGAGAAATGTTGATGATAGGTTGGCTAATTTTACATGTTTTAGCATGAAGAGGCATGCTGTATGAATAAACGTGTTTTGAGTTTTAAAAAGAGAAAATAGCCATCTATCAGTTTTGAGATGAGATTTGGTGTTGAAGCGTTAGCTCACACCCGGTTTAAAGCCTTGATGTACCGTGCGGGAGTTTTAACTCGCACGAGGGTTTTGAGAAAGTGCGGGAACCTTGCTCGCACCTGTTTTGTTGAGTTAAGGTAAACCTGGGGGTCTGGGACCCAAGGGGATACCAGCCGACGGCCAATTGAACGGGCTGGGCCTTAACGATAGATCGTACCGCGCTGGAGCTTTGCGTTGACTGTGTGTCACGCTGCTTGCTCGCCTGGTATATGAGACATGGTTTAAGGATAAAAAGTCCATCGGAGTTGGAGTATGGACTTGGGTCCACGGTTGTACGTAGAATAGTGTAGTCACCCGTTGGTATACTATGTACCGTGTTGGGTGCACGTGAGTACGAGTATCGCGTAGATGACACACGACGTATCTTCACCGTGAGTATACGAGGAGATGAGGTGGATTGAAATGAGCCGGAGGGTAGGACTGACCCATCCCCCTTCAGGCGAAGTGATACCCTGTGCACACCCGATCAGTGAGGCCTGGGATCACTGACTGTGGCCATAAGTCGTGGATATTTGATTGCCGAAAATTCCATGCCTGTCTCAGAGAATCGAGAAACAGAGACAATCTCAGAAAAGAAAGAGATTTGAGAGAAAGAATGATTTGAGAAGTGAAAGAGATTTCGTGTTTTTGATAAATCTCTGATTTCACATTTGTGCCATGAGGGCACTATTTATGAGCATGTTTTAAATGGAAGTTTGACATTTGATTTACACGAAAATGCTATTGAGAAATATATGTTTAAATGCATTGTTCGTATGATATTTCCATTTATGACGAAAACATGGTTTTGGTTTATGCATGCATGGGCTATGTAGGTAGTACGATATCTACCTGCTCGCATACATTTCCTTACTGAGCCGTGGTTTGCTCATCCCACTATTTTCCCCCTCCAGGTACTGAGAAGTAAGAGAGCGGTGATCTCTAGATCTTTTGTGTTGAACAGCTCCCACAATCCGCAAAGGTATAAGAATTGTATACACGAGTATTTTGTATCTAATATATCGTATCGCACAGTTATATCTTGGAATTGTAAACAGTATTATGGGGATGATATGTAAGCACATGGTATTTATACAATTAATTTTGTGTATTTACACACACACCTGGGAGTGTGAATTAAAGTTTTAAATATTCCGCTGTAAATGAATAAATTTTTAGTAATTGCATCTTCTCACAGCCCAACCGTAGTAGAGAATGTATGGATAGAAGGGTTCCCAAAAGCGGGGCATGACAGGCTTGGTATCAGAGCTTGGTTGGTCTGATGTGAGTTGATGCTTAGGACTAAGAAAACATACATCCCCAAGTTACTGTGCGATATTTAGATACAAATGTGTATACGGAGCTGGTAGTAAATTAAATGTTTGTTATAACGCAGGAAAGTTATCAGGCTAGTGAGTTATGCCTGAGAGACACCGCAAGAGGGGAGAGAGCTCGAGAGCTCGAGGGCAAAATGACAGGACTGAGAGGCACAGTAGATCATCCTCTAGTCATGAGCCCCAGGAACAGATAGAGGCTTCTGATCCTCGGATAACTCGATTGGAGGAAGACATGCGCACGATGATGACCATGATGGGTCAGATCATGGCTAGGTTTGAGGGTACACCTGGTACAGCGGGACAGGCTGCACCGAATCCCCCAGCAGCTGCACCTGAACCTGAGAATGTTGCACCTGCGCAAGCTGAACCGGCTGGGCAACGGGAACCTCATATTCGATCGGTACCTCCTCCGGTAGCCCCACATCAGCATGATGACGATTTGGGGTATGGATATGATTGTGATATGGAAAGATTGAGGCATTTTATGGACTTTAAGCCTCCTTCGTTTAGCGGGGTAAAGGATCCGACAGTGGCTGAGGACTGGATCAGTCAAATGGAGAAGTTATTTGACTTCTGTAGATGTTCAGCTACGGAGAGAGTAGCGCTTGCGGCCTTTGTATTGAGAGGCGAAGCAGAGCACTGGTGGAAGTCCGTCAGGCCGATGTTGAGAGCTCAAGGAATGGTTATCACTTGGGATATGTTCTTGGACGTTTTCAGAGAGCAATACATCCCAGATACTGCTCGACGGAGACTACAGATGGAATTTCTGAATCTGACTCAAGGGAATCGAACAGTTGATGAGTACGAGTCACGATTCACTTCACTAGATAGATACGATTCGGACTCGATCAGGAGCGAGGCTATTAGAGTCCGTAGATTTGTAGATGGACTGAGGCCTTTGATCCGAGCGAAGTTGGCCCCATTTGATGTCGCTACATATAGAGAGGCCGTGCGACGGGCCCAGTTATGCGAGCAAGATCATGACTTGCAGATTTCTGGGTTTAGTTGGGGTAAGGACAAGGGTCCGAGGAAGATGGGAGATGGCAAGAGTGCCAAATTTGGTCGAAAATTCATGAGTAAACGTCGGAGAGAGGTAGATGAGTTCCAGAAAAAGGTTGCTAGACCTTTTATGCCTCCGACTCAGACACCAGCCAGGGGTATAGTGATTGGTGGACACCGACCGACTACAGATCAGTGTAGGCTATGCGGTCGATACCATGGTGGTAGGCCATGTCATCTTCAGGGTACCCGATGTTTCAGATGTGGTAAATTTGAACATTATGCCAGAGAGTGCCCGGAGATAGTTGAGGCAATTCCACAGAGGGGTAAAGAGCCAGAGAGGGTTCCTACAGTTGCACCTCCTGCAAGAAAGAAAGCCTCTGTCACGACCCAAACTACCCAAAAATCAGAGTTAATTTTTCGCATTTTGTTATTTTCTTTATTAAATTCTTATCTGTCCTCTGATCGTGACCATACTCCACTAACAAATTGGGGTGTGCGTCAATGCCAGTCCCACCATTCAATTTTCATCTAACTTATTTATTCTCCAGTTATTTATAATTGTTTACATTATTTATACATCCCCTAACGTTACTTACAAACATGTTACTGTGCTATGCTTATGTAGATACAATATGTACAAGTGTATATACCTTATGTTGATGGACAGCAGCGGATATCCGGAATGCAGTACTGAGTCGTCGCAACTTCAACTGGAGATTATCTGTGGGAGAAAATGAAAGGGGTGAGCACATCAAGCTCAGTAAGGCAATCCTACGAACAAGTAGGTAACCATACTACCTACATGAACGTGGTGCCATGCATAAACCACCCTTTCTCCACACATTTTAAAACAATGCTATGCATTATGATGAAATGTAAAACACATTGCACGGAAAATCAACATGCAATTATTATAAATCATTTCTTTCTCAATTAAGATTTTCACAATAAAGTCAAGATTCGACCCCTCCTGCGGGTGATCCTGACTCACACAAAATCATGAAAACGTTTACATCACACGTGGGTTTTGAAAAGCATGGAAATACCATCATGCAATTTAGTTTTAAAACCCAGTTTAAATCATCATAAAAGTCATCAACTTGCGAGACTAGGCAACATCTGTATATAGGTAAATAACTAGGACTATGGCCACATTTGTCCTCGTGAGTTCCTCAGCTACACGGATCCTAGTGTGCGGGTTCTCACCATGATCGGGAACCGCCCGGGAGGTGGGTCAGTCCATCCCGTCAGTCTTATCCGATCCCCGGCATCCGAAGATGCTGCATCCGGAGATGCCATATCCGAAGATACCACACGGTACATCGTACTCCATGCTACTTGCACGGTACATCGTACTCCGTGAACCCATATAATATCTCTAGGTACTCCAGCCCAATTGGCCTGCTTCCCACAGAGGTTTGTTTCTCAATACTCATGCCATGTCTCAAAACGCACGTGCGAGCCTATTAAATCGGTGACACACAGTCTACCCGATGCTCCAAGCACGGCTCATCGCATGTTCTCATAAAATCAGTGCGAGCGATGCTCAGCACTCTCATCAACTCAAATAAAACTGGCAGAGCCCGCTTTACATCCCCACAAGGCCGCCAACCTCATCCCTCACTCTCACCCCACCTAAGAGGTCTCTTGAGCCTGTTGGGCCTTTTGGCTGACTCCAAGGGCAGACAGCGGTACTCCACAAATCCGGTAAAACTAGTGCGAGCTAAGCTCAACACTCTGTATGCAAATCGTATAAAAATCTGGTGCGAGCGAAGCTCTAACACCCTGTCTCAAAATCATATAAAAATATGGTGCGAGTTAGACTCTAGCACCCTGTCACGAAAATCATATATATATGTATACAAATCTGGTGCGAGTTGGACTCCAGCACCTATGCATGTAAAACTCTAGTGCGAGCTCTCACTCTAGCACTAATGCATGCATCACACAAATCAAACATCGTGCGAGCTAAGCTCTAGTACGTCACATGTAAATAAAAACACGTAGGCGGCTCTGTTTCCTCAAAACAGTTTTCAAAACAATTTCACGTTGAAAGTATGCAATGCTGTGCATTTTCTTTCAAGGTGAGCCAGCCTACTCATGCATGCATCAAAACACCTCCAGAATGAGCAGAAACCTTTTGTTCTTGCTCCTCCCAATTTTTTCTAAATTTTTAGATTTTACCCTTAACAAGGGTATTTTAGTAATTTGCCCATTCGGGGCACTAAAATTATTATTCGACCTCTAGACCCTTCAGAATATTTTAAATGACCGCCAATGAATTTAAAATTGCGTACTGTTACCTCTAGCAGTCCGCAGAATTCCCTTACCTTATTTTTCCGTCGAGTCTGACCTTTTCTTTTCCAATGTTGTCTCGTCGCGCAGTCCGATATGCTTCCAATCCAATGCCCGGAACTGCGTATTAATATTCCTCAGGTCAGATAACATACAATTTAATTGTATTTAATACTTTCTGGGCTTAATTTAAATCATTGGGCCCGTTTACCCCTATTGGGCCCGATTGCACCTTAATGGGCCTTAATCGGCCTTAAGCCCGTTTTCCACTTAATTCTCACTTTATCGAGGCCTATTGGGCTCACTGGGCCCACCAACAATTTATCGGGCCTCGTTCTAATTCTCGAATAGCTAAATTTAATATTTACGACAATTAATCTAAATTTCCATAATTTAATTCAATTTATGCGGAAATTAAATCAATATCACGCATAACGAGAAAATTGTCGTAAATAGGGGTCACTTACCCGAGATTCCATGCTAGTCCGTAAATCGAGGCTGTCTCGAACCCTCGGTGGATGCCAATCGTCGAGCTACACAATTAATTACATTTTCGGGTAAACTTTTCGGTCGAAATTTAATTAAATAAAATATTCCAAATTTAAATCGGGTCAATTTGACCGCTTATCGACTTACCCGAAACTCGATTGCATCATAGGAATTTTCCCCAATTTTTTTCCTCTTTTTCTTTTTCCCCTTTTCTCCTTTTTTCCTCCTCTTTTTGGGCTGAACCGGTTCAGTCCGGTTCGGACCGGTTCAGACCGCCGGTTTTCTCCGGTTCGACAGGTTCACCGTCGGTTCACTGCCTTGCCGACCGGTTCTCCGTCGGCTCTCACCGCCAGTCGCTCCGCTGGGTCGTCCGCATCTCAGATCTGGGCTCGGCTTCGCCCAAGGCCGCCGGAAAGTCGCCGGTCCGGCCGTTCTCCTCCTCCGTCGGTACCCACTTTCCTCTCTGTTTTCGGCGCCGTCCGCCGGTTTCGGTGGCTGCCACCACCACCAATCTGCTCACCATCGCCTGGGGAAGCTTCGGCTGGGGTCAATCGGAGCCAAGGCGCCGCCGTTCGCCGGGAATCTCTCTCCCCCCCTCGGTTTCGATTTCCGTCGTTTTTGCTCGCTGGTGGCCGCCGTTCGGGTCTCCAAGGGGCCGGTAGTGGGTCGGCCCTCGTCTGGCTGCCCCTCCTCGGCCTTCGTCGGCCGTCGTTTCGCCGGCAGGGGCTCGACCTCTGCTTCCGTTCGGCTTCGTTTCCTTCGCGTTTTCGTTTCTGACTTCTTCTTTTTTTTTTTTTTCATTTTTATTATTTTTATTATTTTTATTTTTTATTTATTTTAATTATTTTACTATTCAATAAAATATATTAAAATACCCAAATATCTACAAAAATTATTATTTAATTCTAAATTCTTTAATTTAATTTTATTTAATTTATTTTAATCCCTTTTTCGGATATAATTTTCTCATATTTTTCGGGATATTGTCCCGGGTGACTTCTCGGTATATTTTTCGATTATTTTCAGGATTATTTTTCCGAACTAAAAATTCCGATTAATCCCGATTAATTCTCATAAATTAATATCTTGATCAATTTAATCCAAAATAAATTTATTTCACTTTTATTGACCAAGATTTCTTAAATCCATATTTTAATTAAATTTTTCTTATCGAAATTATACCGACCTTTGGTCTTTTGACCATTTTGCCCTTACACATATTCGAGATTAATTTAACCCGACTTCCTTCATACTTTCCCCATCTTTTCTTATTTAATTTCCATATTTTAATTAAATTCAGGTCTTACAACTCTCCCCCACTTAAGGAATTTGGTCCTCCAAATTAGAACCAATTCATATGAGTCCATATACAACTCCGGGTACATCGATCGTATCATACTCTGAAATTCTTATGTGACCTTCTCCGGAGTGTATTACTACCAAAAGACTTTAATTAGGGAGATTATCTTAAACCCCAATACTTTCTCTTTCCTGTTTAATGCCCGAATCAATCTTCTTCAATATATTTGTATTTTCCTTAAATTGAACTTTTGGAGTTCATATCCTGTCACCTCTGCTGGATCTGGATAGTATTGCCGAAGCATCAAAAGTGGGACACATTGTGGGTGCCTGTTAATTCAAGTGATTACAACAACCTACAGGTCTTATCTCCCATTTGTCCAATCTCTCAAGGATTCAATCCAGCGTATCTCCATTTACCTTCTTCCAAAAGCTCGCTATGTCCTTATTCTCTTAGGACAAGCTAATTCAACCATATTAATTCACCAAGGGTGAATTCCAATACTTACCTATCTGCTCTGAGGTATTCTTAATCACTCATTCTTAACTAAACATCCTCAGAGACTTATTATCCAAAGTCGAAAATGATTCTATCTGTCACCCACTTTTTCTTATCCAAATTTGGGGAACAACCCCTACAGCCATACACTGTCTCATAACTTGTTATCCCGATACTCAATTGCCAATTGTCGTTATTGGCGACTTCAATTAGAAATCAACTGATCATTCCAGGAGCTTATAAAATTAACGGCACACGCTTTCATCGGATCCTCCAGAACTTGTACAGTCCTCTCTGACTGACCATCTGTCTGAGGATGGAAAGCTGTGCTAATACTCAGTCGGGTTCCCATAGCTTCCTAAAAAAAAATATTCCCTGAAATAGAAAGTGAAGCGGGAATCCCTATATGATACCATGCTCACTGGAACGCTACTTAATGTTCCACAATCTTTTTTACACATAAATCCTCATACACACTCTGAGTATCTGAGGAGTTCATAACCAGAAGGTGGGTGAACTTAGTCATTCTGTCGGCTATCATCCAAATAGCCTCGTAATTCACCTGGGTTCTCTGTAACCCATCATAAAATTCATGGAGACTTGTTCTCATTTTCCGTGCCGTGTCGATATAGGTAGGTGCTGCAATAACCCTGCAGACTTTTAATACTCTACCTTACTCTGCTGACACACTAGGCACTTTTCCACAATCTCCACAAATATCTCTTTCCACATCTGACCACCCATACCCTTTTTGAGTATTTTAATATATATATAATCGTTACTTTCCGTATGCACTGTATATCCCGAAGAGTGAGCTTCTGACAACATTACTATCTCATCAACTGTGGTCTTGGGGAGCACTCATACTGTCTCTGAATCCTCAGTAACTCATCATCACCCACTGTGAACTCTATCACTGTACCCTTCTGAATCAGACCCAAACTATCGACATCCGATCGATCATCACGCTAAGCCTGGCAAATCCGGGCACTCTCATCCGGTTCTAATCATCAGGCTAGCTGTCACACAATCACTGTCATCATCAGAAGGGATCACATCTATACTGAGGCTCACAACTGCATCTAGCAGCTCACGCTCCCTGACCATCATATGCAATACCATCCCGAGGCTCTTTCTGCTCAAAGCATCAGCCTTTCCTTGGGTGGTACAATTTTCATAAATCAAAATCTCTCAGAAGCTCTAACCCAATATGTATTTTCATATTCGCCCCTTTCTGTGAAAACAGATACTCGGGCTCTATGATAAGTGCATATCCATAATTCCTCATCGTGTACCTAATAGTACCATATCCTCGGTACAAATACTGTTGCCAACTTTAAATCATGGGTCAGATAGTTTATTTCATGATCAAGGAGTTGTCTGACTCCAAAATTGACTATCTTCCCATTATACACACTACAACAAATATGACAATTTGTGACGATTGTTCTATGTGACGCATTAAATTTCGTCATGTAAACTATATCATACGTGACGAATAATATAATTCGTCATGATTTTTTATTATTTTAATATTTTCTATGACGATATAAAAAATCATCACATGAAGTGTCACTAAATATTTGGCGCCAAATTTTTTCACTAAACATAAATGGAGGGAAATTTTTTTGTGACGTGTTTTTACTTATGGTGATAATTTAATATATTGTCATAAATGAACACTTTATATGTGACAAATTATATAGCGTCACATTTCTATAAAAACGTCACAAAATATTTGACACCAAATTTTATAATGAAATATAATTTGTGAGAAATTTTTTTATAACGTTTTTTTATTATTGGTGACATTTGTGTTTTCATCATAAAAAAAAAAACACATTTTATGTGACGAATTACTTTTCATGACGTTTTCGTAAAATCGTCACTAAATATTTGGCGTCAAGTTTTATCCCCAAATATACATACTTTAATATTTTCGTGACTTTTTTTTTTTAATTTCGATGATATTTTTGTTTTCATCATAAAATAAGCACTTCAAATGTGAAGAATTACTAAACGTTTCGTTTTTGTAGAAACGTCACTAATTATTTGACTTCAAATTTTATCACCAAATATACATGATTTGAAATTTATCAACAAACCTATTAATTATGCTAAAAATCGGCTATATATATTTATTTTGTAATGAATTGAATCATATCGTATAATACATATGATATCGATAAATATGACTATTATAAACATTAAAATAGAAAATATCTTTATAAATTCGAGTTATATCAATTAAAAAAATTAAAAATATCACTCAATTTAAGTTGAAAAAATGTTATAAGAAAATATGTGTATATATATATATATATTTGTTAAATTGAAAATGCATAAAAAAATAAATATCTATATATGAATGATAAAAATAATTACAATCAATATATATACATGTATTTGTCTAAAATTGAAAATTTAAAATAATAATAATAATAAGAAATAAATATAAAATATATATAAATATAAAATATATATAAAATAAAATAAATAAAAAGAAAAAAAAGAGACAAACGAAAAAAAAAAAGGAGAAACGAAATTGAAATAAAAAAATTAGGATCGCCCGACTAAAGAAAAACCCTCCCCCCCCCCCCCCTCTTTCTTCTTTCCCTCTCCAATCCGTTCCCCAATCATCTCTGTTGATCTCCTTTCTCCGACCGACCGACTGAGACCCCAAGATCGGCAGCCACTCCTCTCCGGACTCCGACCAGCCTCCCTTCTCCCTCCTTCTTCGCTCGCCGAAGGCCGAATCTCTCTCCCTATTTGGTTTCTGCCGACAGAGCCAAGACGCCGGCGACCCAGCAGCAGCCCGACCGACGTCCTCCATGCTTTTAATGTTAGTTTATTTATTTGTTTGTTTGTTTTGCTTGCTTTAGCTCGGATATGAATTGAAAGATTTTTAAAAAAAATAATGCTAAAATGTATCAAATTGAAGAACTCTGTTGGGTTAACTCAAAGAATACCTTAAAAACAAAAAAATCAATTATGGGATTTTTCACATCACGTACTGAGAGAATGTGAATTTTAATAGCAGCGCCATCCCTATCCATGCTTCTTTAATGCAAACTCTTGCACTGTTTATCTTTTAATCTAATGGTACTGAACTCTACTCCTAGGCATGCTATCTTTCATCTATTCAGCATCGGAATCTTGTCACTCTTTTGGGCTACGGCCAAGAAAATAATCAACAATTTCTAATTTATGAATATATACCCAATGGAACCATTTCCATTCACTTGTATGGTAACTCTCTATCCAGTCACAATTTTTGCATTTATTATCTGTCCTATATATTGTATGTGTAATGTTGGGAGAGCACGGTTAGGCCAGTGGTTCAGGCTTTCATAGTGAAAATGAAATAGTATTTTCTGCATTGAAGTTTTTGCTGAAGGAGTTGGTCTAGTGTCACCTCAAAAGATAGAATTCAAGCATAGACTTTCAATAGCCCTAAATGCAGCTAAAGGTGATCCTCTGCAAAATTAGTGAGCATTTGTGGCTTTCCTGGTATCAGTTTTTCTTTTCTTTAGACAAGCTATCCAAATAGCAATAAGGGTCCTACAAAATTCTTTTGTAAGCTTCTGTAACACTTTGAAATTTAGTTTTTCGTCTTCTGTGGTAGTAAATTTTAAAATTTTACTGCCTGATTTGTGTTGCCTCAGTTATTTGTCCCTTTGTAGGCTTGGCCCATCTTCACTCTCTAAGTCCTCGATTGATACAGGAAGATTTCAAAACAACAAACGTTCTTGTGGATGAGAATTTTATAGCTGAGGTTGCAGATGCAGGACTACGTAATTTTCTGGGAAGAGTTGATATTGCTGGACCTTCTTCTCAAGTTAGACTAACATTTGAGCAGGGTAACAAAGTTAGACTCTTATCTATTCAACTAAGCTAGATATCTTGTAGTTGTTCACATTAATGCCACAAGCTCAATCCTATAATCAGCTCCATTGAAGTTTGGTTTGCATATTAGGTCCAGAACGTGATAAAATGGCTTTTCCTGTCTTATTAGGCCAGTGATATACAAATCCATTAATGACTACTACCAGAAGCCATGCAGTTACTTATAATGATGCTTCCATCTATGATGACAATTCTTTGATTTTCCTTTCACTTCCTTTTATTGTCTGTCATCAATTTTCTTTTTCTTTTATATTTATTTTATCTGAACAATTTGATTATCAGTCATAATGAATATGGACTTCCTTAACAGGAATGTCAATGAAGGGTTCAGTGGCGGTGAAAGGAAGCGCAATGAGATTTTGCAGCTTGCGGTAATATGATATAATTTCTTCTTGGTAATTCATTGTCGAACAGTTTTGTGCATTTCATATATTGGTTGATAGAATTTCCTTATGGTTAGTTATGTTAATGCATACAAGCTAAGAAATCAATTTTGTTTCTCATCTCTATATTACTTATAGGTTCTTGGAGCATACTTAGCTATACTGGATGAAATTGACTCTGGCTTAGATGTCAATGCCCTTCAAGATGTAGCAAAAGCAGCGAATGGACTTTTGACTGCAAGGAACTTAGTTTTGATGATCACTCATTATCGACGACTGTTGGAGGTTATAAAACTGACATGCTTCGACATTATGGTGAGTTATTTAAAAAATTTAAAGCAGTGATCATGTGGATATTTTCTGCCTGTTGATTTACTTTTCCATGGGAAAGGCCGTGAAAGTGGCTTCACCCTGGGAAACCCCCAAACTAAATTATAAAGCTCTTCTTTTGGTAAAATGTGGTTGGTCCTTTTTGACATCCTTTAAAGTTTTAGAAAGATAGTAAGCAGAGATTTTGGCTGAATGCCTACATTAGTCCACATTCAATATTCTAATTTTAGTTAATAAAGTGATACCATTATGGATGAGTTGATTTTAAATTCGTATATTTGGTACCATTAGTCATATTTTATACTTTAATTAGGCATTGGAAGCATTTTGAAACAGTATCCAACATATTCAAGTTGGGAGCTTGTTCTGCTTAGCTTAACAGAGTTCCTCGCTTGTTGTCTTAACAAGATTTCTGGATGTCCTAATACCTAATGTCCTTTGTTCTTTTCTTTTTCTTTTTCTATTTACTCACCATTTCTAACTTTTGTATATTCAGAATTAAGCTTGTCTTCTTACTATATGCTATTACCTATCTGTTCGGCACATTACTAAAAGAATATGTTATCCTATTATTGAAAATGTCTCTGTTCCCATCAGAATATGTTTTAATTTAATATTTCCAGGAGAACAGAAGAATCATAAAGACAGGAGATAGCTCCTCGGCCAAAGGTCTCGAGGAGAAAGGCTATACTGCAATTTCTGTTGCATAGCATACAGTTCTTAATTGGTACACTCTCTATTAATATCATCTATTTGATTTTAGTCAAGCTCACTAATGCTGTTGTTAAGCCATTTAGCTTAGTTTTTAGTCTCTGTTCCAGTGTTTTACATGTTGAATTTGGAAGGAATTACTGGTAGAAAGATTTCAACAGTTACCATCATCTCAAGGGAGCATGGAGCCTTAGCCTTTAGGTGTCAACAATGGTGGGTTTCTCTCTATTCCGACTTGGGGACTTGGGAATTAGGGATTTCGAAAAGAAGACCGTCGTCACTATATGATTATTGTTGACAATATCCCCTTCCAATGCTTTACTGAGTCATCCATTTTTGAGCTGATGAAAGTTAGATATTGAACAATAATTTTAATCTGATTACTGAGTCATCCATTTTATAATCCTTTGATAGGTTGTTTTTTCATCATTTTTTACTTTTAATTTCTTATTGTCTTTCATAAATAATAGTTTTAAATTTTATTTATTATTTAATATATTGTATTTATCATTTGTTAATAATTGTTTATTGCAGCTTCAAGTGACTCAAATTCACCATCAACACAAACACCCTCTACACAAGATTTGGATTGAGAGCTATTAGATGAACTTGTACCAATGATTTCCTATATCTGGTATATTTTGTTTCAAAAATTCAGATGTGACCATTGTATTTTATTTGACCTTTCGAATTTAGACAATGTGGATTATATTAGTTTTATTACATTTGGAACAATAGTATTATTGGATTATGATTACTTATTTTATTCAAGGTATTACCTTTTGAGATTCATTGCAAATCTTAGATCAATTATTTACTTTACAATACTAGTTAAACTGGATTTTGCATGAGCAATATTATTTATATTTGATTATTTAATAAAAATATAAACATTATTTAAATTTAAAGAAATTTGTCAATATTATTACAACATTAAATATTTTATGACCTATTATTGTCATAGGTAACAATAACTTATGTCACCTATAGTGTGACAATTTATATTTCGTCACCTAAAATTATATTTTTAACCATCTTTAGTGACATTTAAAAATTTTTATGACGTCACTAATATTGACGTTACTTTACTATCATAGGTGACGATAATATATGTCACCTAAAGTGTGACGTCACTAATATTTATAATTTTATCACATATTCTGTGACGTTATCGGTATTTAGTGACGAATATTTGTATTAATTTATGACTTACTCGGACGTCACAAAAAAGTAATCATAACGTGACGTTGTTTACTATCGTCACGTTAGATTCGTGAATAGGTGACGAAATAATAATATCGTCACATTTGACCTTTAGCGACGAGGCAAAGGTGACGAACGTCGTGACAATATAATTTTCGTCATAGAAATATATTGGTGACGAAAAATTAATATTTTGTGACATTAGTTCATGCGTCACAAATTGTTAAATTTGTTGTAGTGACATCAATACACAGCTCCTTCATAATTTTGAGGTATCCATGCTCACTGAGAACCTCTTGAGCTGTTGGGTATGGTGAAATTAATCACGGTGGTCAGTTCATGCTTCATCACGCCAAATTCACATCACAACAATAATCTTATTTATCATCTCTTTCCAAGACCACGTTTCTTAGTTAAACGTGTCAATAAGGTATATCCTTTTAGAACTCGCAACAACCACCTGCAAAAGCAATTTCTCCATTTTTACTTATAAATCGCCCTAGACTTTAGCTACACCCAATATCACCGATAATGATGATTACAACTCGGTCCAATCCTTGACTTATTCACGCATAAGCGTATAAGATCCTTCTCAACCGCTTACGTTTTCAGGTACTAACCTGCGCCATTTCCTTTCCTTATCTTAACGACTCTTATTAAATTTTACTCTGTTAAACTTTATGATTTGTCGAATTTTTAATATTGTTTTCGTCTTAGTAGAGGTATCCTAATGCTAAAGGTATTTATTACATCGATCGATTTCACGTTATAGGTCATATATATATATATATATATCTAGACGCTGTCAAGTCTTCAGGCGGGGAGGTATTTTGAAATACCTTTATTAGCCTTCAGACTTAACCACAACTACTGGTTATGGTTATACCCATCTTTGTCCTTGGTTATAATTCGTGTTCGCTACTAATTGCCTTAATCCTTATTACTTCGTATACTCACTCTTACTCCAATACATCTTGTATTTATAATCAACATATCTCTTCAGTGTATCAATCATGACAAAACTCTTGTCATTATCATTCCGTGAGTACAATCCTTTACTCCTGTAAATTCAACTGTTGCACCCCTGTTTTTAACTTAAAATCTCAATATCCATATTCCGTTAATTAATCCTCCTCTATTGGGGTACTCATTTATCAGTATTGCCCAATGATGTAGGCATTCATGCCTTTTACTCACTTATATGTGAATGAAGGCAGTATGAATAAATATGTGGCACCAGGATCAATAAACATATGTACTTTATTATTCATAATAAGTGTGGTATCTTACACCACATCCATGAAACATCAATAGTGTCCTGGTCCAAAACATCCTCTCGCCTTCGTCCAACAGCCTACTTTCTTCCTTTCGGCTATGGCTTGCCTTTTCGTTGCAGCTATATTCTCTGTCTCTTTACTTTTCCGTGGGGCGATCTCGCCCAACTCTGTGCGATCAAAATCAATGGTCCGTCTTATCACACTTAACGGCCATTTTCATCAATACAGTGTAGACCCTCCTTCTGTGGTGTCCACCACACATCTTACAGTAATCACACTGCTACTCTACTTCGTAGCAGGTCGGGGTCCTCCAATCACAATGCCCCCAAGAGTGCCAAAATTAGATGCACTGGGGTCTTACCAATTATCTTACTCCATAACTCGTCAAATCTAATCTTTTACCAAATATCATTTCCCCATTTCAACATCTCTATCATTTCTCGATTTTCTTTTCTGTCTCTATTTCAGCCCTTATTAACTTTCCCAATCTCAGAGGCGTGCAATTCATGTTCTTATTTACCCAACTGTAAATCTGCGCACTGCCTCGGTATAGGTAATATCTCACGGGCTAATCGAACTCTAATTGAAAATCTGAGCCCTTCCATAAACTTTTAGACCTCTCGACTGTCACTTGTTCATTTGTCGAGGTAATATCTGCCCAGAATATAATCGAGTCTCCATGCTCGTCAATAAATCAAATCCTCTGGGTCAAAGCAAGGACTTTTATCCTTAATTTCCTTTAAATCATGTCCGGGATATCCTGTCACCGGAATATATCCAAGATATTTCTCATATCAGCTCTTAAGATGGGTTGAGCGGGTTCCCACCAATGCTCCGTTGCGCCCTCTGATCTCATACATAATCTGAGCAATTAGCTCCTCAAAATGATACCCATGCTCCTCTTCAATCTCGCGAAGCGTCTCTCAATACTGTTCGATCACTCTGTCGGACTCTGTGGGGCATACTCAACATTAGCCTCCATTTCAATTTCATCATGATTCTCATAGTCAAACTCAGCACGACTTAGCAGATTCAGGTCTACCTCTACGACCTCTGCCTCGTGCACTATCTCATCTAACGCGACTCATATTAAGCATTCCTGCATTCTCAACCATTTCTTAGTCAAGCCCATCTCAATATACACTATTGTATCTAACTAAGCACAGTAACACGGGGATGTAATTTCCTAATTACTGGCACCGACACACATCAGACCAATTATGCTCTGATACCACCTTTATATGTCACGACCCAAACTACCCAAAAATCAGAGTTAATTTTTCGCATTTTGTTATTTTCTTTATTAAATTCTTATCTGTCCTCTGATCGTGACCATACTCCACTAACAAATTGGGCTGTGCGTCAATGCCAGTCCCACCATTCAATTTTCATCTAACTTATTTATTCTCCAGCTATTTATAATTGTTTACATTATTTATACATCCCCTAACGTTACTTACAAACATGTTACTGTGCTATGCTTATGTAGATACAATATGTACAAGTGTATATACCTTATGTTGATGGGCAGCAGCGGATATCCGGAATGCAGTACTGAGTCGTCGCAACTTCAACTGGAGATTATCTGTGGGAGAAAATGAAAGGGGTGAGCACATCAAGCTCAGTAAGGCAATCCTACGAACAAGTAGGTAACCATACTACCTACATGAACGTGGTGCCATGCATAAACCACCCTTTCTCCACACATTTTAAAACAATGCTATGCATTATGATGAAATGTAAAACACATTGCACGAAAAATCAACATGCAATTATTATAAATCATTTCTTTCTCAATTAAGATTTTCACAATAAAGTCAGGATTCGACCCCTCCTGCGGGTGATCCTGACTCACACAAAATCATGAAAACGTTTACATCACACGTGGGTTTTGAAAAGCATGGAAATACCATCATGCAATTTAGTTTTAAAACCCAGTTTAAATCATCATAAAAGTCATCAACATACGAGACTAGGCAACATCTGTATATAGGTAAATAACTAGGACTATGGCCACATTTGTCCTCGTGAGTTCCTCAGCTACACGGATCCTAGTGTGCGGGTTCTCACCATGATCGGGAATCGCCCGGGAGGTGGGTCAGTCCATCCCGTCAGTCTTATCCGATCCCCGGCATCCGAAGATGCTGCATCCGGAGATGCCATATCTGAAGATACCACACGGTACATCGTACTCCATGCTACTTGCACGGTACATCGTACTCCGTGAACCCATATAATACCTCTAGGTACTCCAGCCCAATTGGCCTGCTTCCCACAGAGGTTTGTTTCTCAATACTCATGCCATGTCTCAAAACGCACGTGCGAGCCTATTAAATCGGTGACACACAGTCTACCCGATGCTCCAAGCACGGCTCATCGCATGTTCTCATAAAATCAGTGCGAGCGATGCTCAGCACTCTCATCAACTCAAATAAAACTGGCAGAGCCCGCTTTACATCCCCACAAGGCCGCCAACCTCATCCCTCACTCTCACCCCACCTAAGAGGTCTCTTGAGCCTGTTGGGCCTTTTGGCTGACTCCAAGGGCAGACAGCGGTACTCCACAAATCCGGTAAAACTAGTGCGAGCTAAGCTCAGCACTCTGTATGCAAATCGTATAAAAATCTGGTGCGAGCGAAGCTCTAACACCCTGTCTCAAAATCATATAAAAATATGATGCGAGTTAGACTCTAGCACCCTGTCACGAAAATCATATATATATGTATACAAATCTGGTGCGAGTTGGACTCCAGCACCTATGCATGTAAAACTCTAGTGCGAGCTCTCACTCTAGCACTAATGCATGCATCACACAAATCAAACATCGTGCGAGCTAAGCTCTAGCACGTCACATGTAAATAAAAACACGTAGGTGGCTCTATTTCCTCAAAACAGTTTTCAAAACAATTTCACGTTGAAAGTATGCAATGCTGTGCATTTTCTTTCAAGGTGAGCCAGCCTACTCATGCATGCATCAAAACACCTCCAGAATGAGCAGAAACCTTTTGTTCTTGCTCCTCCCAATTTTTCCTAAATTTTTAGATTTTACCCTTAACAAGGGTATTTTAGTAATTTGCCCATTCGGGGCACTAAAATTATTATTCGACCTCTAGACCCTTCAGAATATTTTAAATGACCGCCAATGAATTTAAAATTGCGTACTGTTACCTCTAGCAGTCCGCAGAATTCCCTTACCTTATTTTTCCGTCGAGTCTGACCTTTTCTTTTCCAATGGTCTCGTCGCGCAGTCCGATATGCTTCCAATCCAATGCCCGAAACTGCGTATTAATATTCCTCAGGTCAGATAACATACAATTTAATTGTATTTAATACTTTCTGGACTTAATTTAAATCATTGGGCCCGTTTACCCCTATTGGGCCCGATTGCACCTTAATGGGCCTTAATCGGCCTTAAGCCCGTTTTCCACTTAATTCTCACTTTATCGAGGCCTATTGGGCTCACTGGGCCCACCAATAATTTATCGGGCCTCGTTCTAATTCTCGAATAGCTAAATTTAATATTTACGACAATTAATCTAAATTTCCATAATTTAATTCAATTTATGCGGAAATTAAATCAATATCACGCATAACGAGAAAATTGTCGTAAATAGGGGTCACTTACCCGAGATTCCATGCTAGTCCGTAAATCGAGGCTGTCTCGAGCCCTCGGTGGATGCCAATCGTCGAGCTACACAATTAATTACATTTTCGGGTAAACTTTTCGGTCGAAATTTAATTAAATAAAATATTCCAAATTTAAATCGGGTCAATTTGACCGCTTATCGACTTACCCGAAGCTCGATTGCATCATAGGAATTTTCCCCAATTTTTTTCCTCTTTTTCTTTTTCCCTTTTTCTCCTTTTTTCCTCCTCTTTTTGGGCTGAACCGGTTCAGTCCGGTTCGGACCGGTTCAGACCGCCGATTTTCTCCGGTTCGGCCGGTTCACCGCCGGTTCACTGCCTTGCCGGCCGGTTCTCCGTCGGCTCTCACCGCCAGTCGCTCCGCTGGGTCGTCCGCATCTCAGATCTGGGCTCGGCTTCGCCCAAGGCCGCCGGAAAGTCGCCGGTCCGACCGTTCTCCTCCTCCGTCGGTACCCACTTTCCTCTCTTTCTGTTTTCGGCGCCGTCCACCGGTTTCGGTGGCTGCCACCACCACCAATCTGCTCACCATCCCCTGGGGAAGCTTCGGCTGGCGTCAATCGGAGCCAAGGCGCCGCCGTTCACCGGGAATCTCTCTCCCCCCCTCAGTTTCGATTTCCGCCGTTTTTGCTCGCTGGTGGCCGCCGTTCGGGTCGATAGTGGGTCGGCCCTCGTCTGGCTCCCCCTCCTCGGCCTTCGTCGGCCGTCGTTTCGCCGGCAGGGGCTCGGCCCCTGCTTCCGTTCGGCTTCGTTTCCTTCGCGTTTTCGTTTCTGACTTCTTCTTTTTTTTTTTCATTTTTATTATTTTTATTATTTTTATTTTTTATTTATTTTAATTATTTTACTATTCAATAAAATATATTAAAATACCCAAATATCTACAAAAATTATTATTTAATTCTAAATTCTTTAATTTAATTTTATTTAATTTATTTTAATCCTTTTTTCGGATATAATTTTCCCGTATTTTTCGGGATATTGTCCCGGGTGACTTCTCGGTATATTTTTTGATTATTTTTGGGATTATTTTTCCGAACTAAAAATCCCGATTAATCCCGATTAATTCTCATAAATTAATATCTTGATCAATTTAATCCAAAATAAATTTATTTCACTTTTATTGACCAAGATTTCTTAAATCCATATTTTAATTAAATTTTTCTTATCGAAATTATACCGACCTTTGGTCTTTTGACCATTTTGCCCTTACACATATTCGAGATTAATTTAACCTGACTTCCTTCATACTTTCCCCATCTTTTCTTATTTAATTTCTGTATTTTAATTAAATTCGGGTCTTACAGCCTCGGCTGAAGAGAAAGGAAAACAAGTTGTGGGACAAGCCAGGGTGTATGCGATAGACCAGGCATCGGCCGATACCTCTTCTGAAGTGATAAAAGGGACAATCTTGATTTTCAATCTAGAGGTTATAGCTTTGTTTGATTCTGGTGCTACGCATTCCTTCATATCACCTGCATGTGCATCTAAGTTAAAAGGTTTTGTAGAACCCACATACTTGAGTAGGACCTTACTAATAAGTACTCCAATGAGAGTTAGCCAATTAGTTGAACAAGTGTATAAAGATTGTAAAGTAAGGGTGGGAGATAAGTGCATGACAGCCAACTTGATTTTGTTGAATATGTATGACATTGATGTAATTTTGGGAATGGATTGGTTAGCCGCCAATCATGCTGTCATAGACTGTCGTTCTAAGTCCATTAAGTTTGCTTTACCTGAAGAATGTGTTGTAAGATTTTAAGAGAAGAAATGAAATCTTAAATTTTGTATTAAGTAAAGTACTTTGGTATAAATGGATTGAGTGTTGTTTTGAAGGTTTTGTTGCTTATGTGGTGGATTTGAACAAAGTATATCCGGATATGGAGGACATCTCAGTGGTCAGAGAATTTCTTGATGTCTTTCCAGATGATCTACCAGGATTACCACCTGATAGAGAAATGGAATTCGGTATAGACTTGACGCCTGGAACCGAACCAATATCGAAGTCACCATATAGGATGGCTCCAGTTGAATTAGAGGAATTAAGGAAACAGCTGCAAGAGTTGTTAGAGAAGGGGTTCATAAGACCGAGTGTCTCACCATGGAGAGCCCCGGTATTGTTTGTGAAGAAGAGAGATGGGAGCCTCAGGTTGTGCATTGACTATCGGATGTTAAACAAGGCTACCATCAAGAATAAGTACCCCTTGCCACGCATTGACGATTTATTGGATCAGCTTAAGGGAGCACAGATCTTCTCCAAGATAGATCTGAGGTCTGGGTATCATCAATTGAAGATTCGGAAGGAGGATGTGCCCAAGACAGCATTTCGTACTCGCTATGGCCATTACGAATTCTTAGTGATGCCTTTTGGGTTGACCAATGCGCCGGCAGCTTTTATGGCTCTAATGAATGAAGTATTCAAGCCATACCTGGACCAATTCGTAATTATTTTCATTGATGACATATTGGTGTATTCAAGGTCCAGAGAAGAGCATGAGCAGCACTTAAGGATTATTTTGCAAACCCTTCGAGAGAAAAGGTTATATGCCAAGCTTAACAAATGTGACTTTTGGCTAGAACAGATTTCTTTTCTAGGCCATGTTATATCGAAGGATGTGGTGTCAGTAGATCCATCCAAGATTGAGGCAGTTGTTCAATGGGAACAACCTAGGACAGTCACAGAGATCAGAAGTTTTCTGGGATTGGTTGGTTACTACAGAAGATTTGTAGAGGGTTTCTCTAGATTAGCTGCTCCATTGACACGTCTTACGAGGAAAAGTGTGGAGTTTTCATGGGATGAAGCTTGTGAGAGAAGCTTTCAGGAACTTAAGCGCAGATTAACTACCGTGCCAGTTCTTGTCATCCCTAACAGTTCAGGGAATTACTCGGTGTATGCAGATGCATCGCATCAAGGACTAGGCTGTGTTTTGATGCAAGATGGAAGGGTAGTAGCTTATGGATCTAGACAGCTGAAAAATCATGAGAAGAACTACCCCACTCACGATTTGGAGTTAGCGGCCGTAGTGTTTGCGTTGAAGATATGGCGCCACTACTTATATGGTGAGAGATTTCATATCTTTACGGATCATAAGAGTCTGAAATATCTATTCTCACAAAAGGAGTTAAACATGAGACAGAGGAGGTGGTTGGAACTCCTCAAGGACTATGATTGTGAGATCTTGTACCACCCGAGGAAGACAAATGTGGTTGCCGATGCATTGGGTCGGAAGAGTCTCGGGTTGGTATCACATATGATGGTTAGAGAGCACGAGTTGTTGGAACAATTCGCGAACCTTAGTCTGGATATGACCCTACCTGAGATTGGCAGCTATGGGATTATTGCTAGCTTGAGGTTAGAACCGGAGTTGATTGAGAGAATCCGACAAGCTCAGCAAATCGATCAATGGTGTATTGTCATGATTAGCCAAATCCGAAAAGGGAAGGGTGCTGATTTTATATTGAGTCCAGATGGAATACTAAGGTTTAGAGATAGAATATGTGTTCCTAAGGATTTACAGCTGAGAAAGCTGATCTTATCAGAGGCACACTCGTCGAGATACACGATACACCCGGGGAGTAGCAAGATGTATCAAAATCTCCGAAAAGTATATTGGTGGTCTGGAATGAAGAGAGACATAGCTGAGTATGTCGCTAGATGTCTCATTTGTCAGCAAGTAAAAGTCGAACATCAGAAACCAGGAGGATTATTACAACCTCTATCGATACCAACATGGAAGTGAGAGCATGTCACCATGGATTTTGTGATGGGGTTACCGAGAACCCGTAAGAACCATGATGCAATATGGGTGATAGTAGATCGGTTAACGAAATCGGCACATTTCTTAGCCATGAGATCTACTGATACATTGAGTGCACTGGCGAACCTGTATGTGCAAGAAATAGTGAGATTACATGGAGTCCCAGTGAGTGTTGTTTCTGATAGGGATGCCCGCTTCACTTCCCACTTTTGGGGACATTTCCAGGAAGCGATAGGGACCCAGTTGAGTTTTAGCACCGCTTTTCATCCTCAGACAGATGGTCAGTCAGAGAGGACTATACAGACCCTGGAAGATATGTTGAGAGCGTGTGTGCTGGATTTTAGAGGCTCATGGGACGATCACTTGCCATTGATTGAGTTCGCCTATAATAACAGTCATCACTCAAGTATTGGTATGGCCCCATATGAGGCACTATACGGTCGTAGATGCCGATCGCCCATTGGTTGGGAAGAAGTTGGTGACAGACAATTGCTCGCTCCCGATTTGGTTAAGCAAGCCTCCGAGGATGTTCAGATAATATGCGAGAGGCTGCGAACAGCTCAAAGTCGACAAAAGAGCTATGCTGATAGGAGACGGAGACCACTTGAGTTTGATGTTGGCGAGTATGTATTTTTGAAAGTATCTCCTTCTAAGGGAATAATGAGGTTTGGGAAGAAAGGAAAATTAAGTCCTCGTTACATTGGTCCCTTCGAGATTTTGGATAGAGTGGGAGAAGGAGCATATAGGCTAGCCTTACCACCTGAGCTAGCAGAAGTCCACAATGTCTTCCACGTTTCTATGCTTCGGAAGTACTACCCAGATCCGACACATGTAATTAGTTATGAGCCGTTGGAGCTCAAGAAAGATATGTCGTACATCGAGAGACCGATCAGGGTGTTGGACAGGAAAGAGAAGGTGTTACGAAACAAGACGATTTCATTGGTTAAGGTTTTGTGGCAACATCACACTGTGGAAGAGGCCACATGGGAACTGGAAAGTTTGATACGGGAAAAGTATCCCGAGTTATTCACAGATTGAATTGGTTCTAATTTGGAGGACCAAATTCTCTAAGTGGGGGAGAATGTGAGACCCCGTATATGTATAGCTATGTATATAGGAACATGGGAATGTAAATAAAATCATAAGTAAGATGATGTATTGTAATGTGAAGTATATGCAATGTAAGTTTATAAGATTATGTACGCACTTGTAGTAAGAATTGTGATTATACGTACAAGTTGCATTACGAATGAGTAGGAAGAAATGAACTTGAATACGAGAAGAATGTGATCGAAACGGAATATGAGTAGTATAGTAAAATGGAAGGAAAGATGTACATAAGTGTATATTTCCATTCGAGTAATATCGTATATATTTGGTCATACAAAGATTCTACACAAGTTTTAATGTGTATGTAGTGAGGATGGATCCCATTTTCAAGTCTCAAAGATGAATGAATGAGGAAATGATCATGGTAGCAAATTAAGGGTGTTTGGTAAGGGTTATTACAGAAAAACTGCAGGAAATCTGGAATTTGTGAAGGCCAGATCGATCTCATAGCATGAGAGATCGATCTGGGAGAGCCAGAATGCTCCTATGCGAGAAATGGAAGGGAACAGATCGATCTCCAAAGGAAGCAGATCGATCTCTTTAGCTCTCGGGTTGGAAGCAGATCGATCTCCCCTAAGACCAAATCGATCTCCTTAAGCTTTTGTTTGACAGCAGATCGATCTTCAGTCTCGACAGATCGATCTCCTACCTTTAAAACGTCTTAGAAAAGAGGGATTTTTGAGGAACAGATCGATCTCTACCCAAGGAAGATCGATCTCATCAAGTCAAAACTATAAATGGGAGCAGTTGGATCATCAGAATTTCGGGACAAACATTTCCATTTCACTTCAACTCAAAGAAATCTAGTTTCTCACTCCTAAATCCAGCCATTTTCAGTGAGATTTAAGGAGAGGCTATTAGAGACAAAGTTGTTCACATCAAAGAGAAGAACAACATAGTCTAGAGGCATTTCTCCATTTGATGGATTGAAGAAATAGAGGGCAATCCTAATTGGAGCAAGAGGAAATCCAATGAGGTAAGTTCTAATGCACAAATCCAAGTACATTGGTTTAGTTAATGCTTATAAAGATATTTGGGTGTGCATATTGTGGATAGAACTACCTAGGATGGTATGAAATGAATATAACTTAGAAATAGTCAAGTGTGAGAAAGTGGAGTGTGGGAGTGTTTATGATGAATGAGATATCTTGAGTGGATGAGTATGTTGTGGAAATGGTTTGGAAATGTTGATGTTGGGATAAAATTGTGAGATTTACCACAAAGGGTAAAATATGTATTTAAGGCATTGGATAAATGATTAGTTGAGCAAGAGTTAGAAACGTTAACTCGAGTGTTTAATGGATGAATTTCAGTTTCGGATGATACGCCAGAGCAAGTCGAGATGAGAACGCGAGAAGCATAAAGGCGGATAGTTGTACACAAGTAAAACGAGGTAAGGGACTGTGTGTTAGCTATAGAGATGTTCGTACGTATTTTACGGCAATTTCGTAGATATATTGCTAGACTAGTACGATATGATAATTCTATGAAATGATATGGAAGTATGCAAAGTACTATGACGTATATATGTATTGAGAAATGGGATAGGGTAAGGAAATAGCATGATATGCATGTTTTCAATGATTTTCTCAATTTTACATTGTTATTTATGATTGAGAAATGTTGATGATAGGTTAGCTAATTTTACATGTTTTAGCATGAAGAGGCATGCTGTATGAATAAACGTGTTTTGAGTTTTAAAAAGAGAAAATAGCCATCTATCAGTTTTGAGATGAGATTTGGTGTTGAAGCGTTAGCTCACACCCGGTTTAAAGCCTTGATGTATCGTGCGGGAGTTTTAACTCGCACGAGGGTTTTAAGAAAGTGCGGGAACCTTGCTCGCACCTGTTTTGTTGAGTTAAGGTAAACCTGGGGGTCTGGGACCCAAGGGGATACCAGCCGACGGCCAATTGAACGGGCTGGGCCTTAACGATAGATCGTACCGCGCTGGAGCTTTGCGTTGACTGTGTGTCACGCTGCTTGCTCGCCTGGTATATGAGACATGGTTTAAGGATAAAAAGTCCATCGGAGTTGGAGTATGGACTTGGGTCCACGGTTGTACGTAGAATAGTGTAGTCACCCGTTGGTATACTATGTACCGTGCTGGGTGCACGTGAGTACGAGTATCGCGTAGATGACACACGACGTATCTTCACCGTGAGTATACGAGGAGATGAGGTGGATTGAAATGAGCCGGAGGGTAGGACTGACCCATCCCCCTTCAGGCGAAGTGATACCCTGTGCACACCCGATCAGTGAGGCCTGGGATCACTGACTGTGGCCATAAGTCGTGGCTATTTGATTGCCGAAAATTCCATGCCTGTCTCAGAGAATCGAGAAACAGAGACAATCTCAGAAAAGAAAGAGATTTGCGAGAAAGAATGATTTGAGAAGTGAAAGAGATTTCGTGTTTTTGATAAATCTCTGATTTCACATTTGTGCCATGAGGGCACTATTTATGAGCATGTTTTAAATGGAAGTTTGACATTTGATTTACACGAAAATGCTATTGAGAAATATATGTTTAAATGCATTGTTCGTATGATATTTCCATTTATGACGAAAACATGGTTTTGGTTTATGCATGCATGGGCTATGTAGGTAGTACGATATCTACCTGCTAGCATACATTTCCTTACTGAGCCGTGGTTTGCTCATCCCACTATTTTCCCCCTCCAGGTACTGAGAAGTAAGAGAGCGGTGATCTCTAGATCTTTTGTGTTGAACAGCTCCCACAATCCGCAAAGGTATAAGAATTGTATACACGAGTATTTTGTATCTAATATATCGTATCGCACAGTTATATCTTGGAATTGTAAACAGTATTATGGGGATGATATGTAAGCACATGGTATTTATACAATTAATTTTGTGTATTTACACGCACACCTGGGAGTGTGAATTAAAGTTTTAAATATTCCGCTGTAAATGAATAAATTTTTAGTAATTGCATCTTCTCACAGCCCAACCGTAGTAGAGAATGTATGGATAGAAGGGTTCCCAAAAGAGGGGCATGACAATTTTCCTCTGTATGTAGACATGAGGTGAAGAGAGAGCGGGGAAAGAGAGACGGCAGTGAGAACTAGATGAAGTAAGGGAGGACTGAGTGGGCTGAAAGAAAGAGCTGCGACGGTGTAAGAAAGAAATTGAAGCGGGACAAGTGAAACATTCGGAGGGCAACAGGCGTGGCTGAAGCAGAACCGCGAGGCAAGAGAGCGTCGTTAGTGGCTGATCAGGGCAGGAAAGGCAGCTGGGAGCAACGCTGGTTGGAGCTGTCTTTGAGGCCTGTCTAGGCTGGTCTTCAAGCTGGCTTTTATTAGGGGCTGTTGTTGGCTGAGTACAGGTCCGAAAATAGGGGACTTCGGGTGTAAAAGCAAGGTTCTTTATATGGGAAAAACGAGGCTGAAACAGCAGTGCCTTAGGCTGAACCGAGGAAGCCAACGGTGGAGAAAGAGGGGGCTCATGCTCAGTTGGGAATACAGTGAAGGCAGGGGCTGTGTAGCGTGAAATGTAGTGTTTGTCCCGTGATATAAAGGAAAAAAAGAAAGGTGAAAGGAGCTGCATTGAAGGCAGTAGTAAGAGGTCGAGAAAGAGTGAAGTAAAGACTTGAAGCGGTGAAGCAAAAGGGGGAAGGAAGGAAAACTGAAGGTTGTCCGACGTGGGAGAAAAAGGTGGCTCAGTGTGGGATGTTTGAGAAGGATCTTAAGGGCTGATTTTTAAGGCTGTACACAGTGGTTTGGATGCTAATGATGGGGTGAAACAATACTAAATTGTGATATCTTTTTGAGGAAAAAAAGGGTAAGAAAATCTTAGTAGAAAAGTGTCCACTTCAAAAATTTTATTATTTTATTTGATCGTATTAAATTAATTTCTAAGTGAATGTGTATGTATTCAACTTGTAGTGATAGCCCAAATGTGATTTTGGTGGAGACTGACTAGGCTTGGAATTTTGCTAGAACGCTAGCGATGGGATTAGATAAGAGAAGTATGAAATGCCGTTTATTTTTATAAAAATAAATTGGAAGTTTATTTGATTGGTACTAAGTCACTTTGACGACAATGAAAAAGTAGTGCGACAATAAGGTGACAAAGGCGAGTTAGCTAAGCCTGGTATACACGTCACTAAGCTTGGAGTTGGTAAGACTTTTATATAAGTTTATGGTAGAATTATATTGTGTAGGCTTTACAGAAGTGATAAATGAACTGATTTTTAATATATGGATAGAAAAATTAATTATCGAGTTGAATTTGTGATTTAATACAATACAGTCAGAATAATTATGGATTGAATATATGAATGCTGACCTTATAAGTAGATGATCTTGATCATGACTATGAATAGGATATGTGATGATACGATTTGTATTTGTGATATTGGTAATTAAACATGCTTGGTAATGATACCGTATACCTGATATGGCCTTGCAGTTAAAGAGATATTTGAATGAAAGTGGTGAAGGCAATATTTATGCATTGCTTAGCCTAGATTGGTGACAAGAGTATTTAGTGCTGCTCTGTTAAGTAGCTTAGAGGTGTATTTAAAATGTTAATGGTGTCTCAATTACCTTAAATTTATCATTGAAATTATTTGAAGCATGAATTGCATAAGGAGAATTATTTGGGAATTATTTAGAAGTTGGAAATTTTAGATTTATGGAGAAACATCGATGTTTTAGATTCTTGAACTAGATTTTTAGTTAAATTAGCCTATGTTATTCGAAGACTTAAAGTTTTAGGATTCTTTTATCCAAAATGGGATTTTATTAAGCCTATTTAAATGTCTTGGAATTTTTTGAAGATTTCAAAAACACACCTATTTATTTTGAAAGTATCTGCAATATGATTTGATTTGGAAAAAGCATAATCTCTTTGTGATTTGTGAAATACCCCATGCTTTTGTGAATTGATTATTTTATGCTATTGAAAATGTTATATTTCATTATATTTTAAATTCCTCGTGGATGTGGGCTATCTTTAAAAATCATATGCATATGCATAAGATCTTTAAGGCATGATTTACAATTGAATTCCTCTATGTTTTAAATATGATGTGATTTCGTATTATATTTTGATTTAATCATGTCAATTATTTTGAAAGTATTTGAAATACTCGTATGAAATAAGGTGTGATTATATGTGAAAATGTTTTGAGACTTACGCCACCCATAGTGTGTAACGCCCCAGAAGCGCGGTAATTGGGACTAATTTTTTTTTGAACTTAATTTCTTACTTAGGTTGTATTCGTGTACAATGTTGGTTACTTAGTTTCTTCTTTTGCTAAATATTTTAATCGCTTAAATTTCGGTAGCATAACCTCTTATATTTTGACCTATCCTCCGGCAATAACAACAATTTATAATCGCAAACAGTTGTTTTTAATTTCTTAAACGTATCATTTTCCAATTCAACATATTCCATAAAATCAACACATTTCATTTGATTCCAAAATCACTTATTTACAACTCCATAAACTTAGATTACATCCGCAAAGGTACACACCAGTATCTATACAAAATAAGTGTCTGGAAATAAACATTAGATGGTATACCTGAGCGTGTACTAGAGATAGTCTCAGAGGTTCAAAATCCACTAGTCGACTCAAGTACTCCGCAAGTAGCTGAGCAGTCTCACTATAAGTAATCTGAGATAAAGAAAAAGGGGAATGAGCTTCTGAACAGGCTTAGTAAGGAAGACATTTAAAATAATCTTACAACCCCAAAAGTATATAGAAATTCAGGGTTAACATGATTTCAAAAGCTTTTGTACTTACTTTAGTCAAATTACGTAAACTTACTTTGAAAGAAAACATACATACATACATACATACATACTTGCTTGCTTGCTTGCTTGCTTGCTTGCTTGCTTGAATATTTCAATTACCCATTTCCTTGACCTATGTACGCATAAACGTAAAATGTCTTTCAAAATCGCTTTCGTTCAAGCTACTAACTTGCATCATTTCCTTTTTCTTATATTAACGGCTTTTTATAAAATTTTAAATTTTTAAAGTTTCCTGATTAATCGAATTCTATATTTCTTATCGTACCAGTAAAGGTACCCTAATTTTAAATGTATATTATTACGACTGTCGATTTCTATTTATAGGTTACGTGTATACTTTAGACGCTGTCAAGTCTTCAGGCGGGCAGGTATTTTGAAATATCTTTATTAACCCTCAGACTTGACCACAATTACTTTACGTATCGGTCCATGTGGTCACAATTCATATTCGCTACTAATTGCTTTAATCTAAATTACTTCACGTATCAGAGATATTCGTACCTTACATACGCTTCTTATTCCAATAGATTTTGTATTCAGGATTTATCACAAAACTTATCTCTTTTCGTATATCACTTATAACAAAACTCTGTCATTATTCATTTCGTGAGTACCATCATTTACTCCTTTAATTTCAATCGCTACACCCCTTTTATTACTTGTCAAAACTTACTGTATACTTTCCAGTGATGTTTTCACCCCTATTTTCAACTTACAATTTCTTCATAATTATTTCGTTAGTTAACCCTCCTTCGTTGGGGTACTAACTATCAGCATTGTGCCCAAAGGTGTAGGCATTCACGTCTTTCATTAACTTATATACAAATGAAGGCGGTATA
The DNA here is from genome assembly GCA_033439115.1 of Firmiana major. Classification (NCBI taxonomy): domain Eukaryota; kingdom Viridiplantae; phylum Streptophyta; class Magnoliopsida; order Malvales; family Malvaceae; genus Firmiana; species Firmiana major. The sequence continues at coordinate 69,974,513 of CM065898.1, read as the reverse complement.
AATATATACGTGGCACCAGGATCAATTAAAATAATTACTTCTTTATTCATAACTAGTGTGGTATCTTTCACCACATCATATGAAACATCAATAGTGTCCTGGTCCAAGGCATACACTCGCCCTCATCCAACATCCTACTTTCCCTTTCTCTTTGGCTGTGGCCTCCCTTTTTGGTGCAAAGATATCAACAGGGTTTTCTCTGTCTCTTTGCTCTTCTGTAGGGTAGTCTCACCCAACTCTGAGCAATCATTAATTAAGTGGTCCGTCTTACCGCACTTAACGCCTATTTTAGTTAATAAGGTGTAGGTGTAGCCCTTTACTTCTGTGGTATCTACCACACATCCTACACTGTTTACACTGCTAACTCTGTTTACATTGCTATACTGCTTCGTAACAGGTCGGGGTTCTCCAATTACAATACCCCTCATAAGTGTTAAATTGGATGCACTGGGGCCTTACCAATAATCTTACCCCGTGACTCATCAGCTCTAATGTCTTACCAACTGGTCTCTTTCCCGCTCTGACATCTCTGTCATTTTCTATTCTCTTTTGTCTCTATTTCGGCCTTACTACCTTTCTCAATCTTAGAGGCGTGCAACACATGTTATTATTCACACAACTGTATTTTGCACACTGCCTCGACATAAGTAGTGAGCCAATCAGACTCTAATCGATAATTTGAGTCATTCCATGAACTTTTGGGCTTTTTCGACTCTCACTATCCACAATATCGGGTTCATACTTGCCCAGGGATGTAATCTGAGATTCATACTCATCAATCAACCAATGACTATGGGCAGTGTAAGAAATTTTTAATTGTAATTTCCTTTAAGTAGTGTCCAAAATATTCTGTCATTAGAATACATCCAAAAACATTTCTCATGTCGACTCTGGACGTCTAACTCTTCAGATGGGTCGACCGGACTTCCACCAATGTTCCGTCTCACCCTCTAACATAAATGTATTTAAAAGTCACTTTCTCGGTCGACATACACCGAAAGAATCCATACAACTTCGCTATCTCATACACCCAGTCCTCAGTGACTATTGGTTTCTTTACTTCACTAAATACCGGAGGGGTGTAAGAATCTCTATAGTCTGAGGCATCTGTTTAGGCTTTACCCTACCTATCCTCAACTACCTGTATAGACTGAGTAAACAACTCTGAAATATTTTCTATACTTCACTCCATCCTCTTGGAGGGTGTCTCAATACTGTTTGGTCTCTTTATAGGACCCTGTGGAGTATGCTCAACATCAGCCTCCACCTCACTCTAATCTTGAGTCTCATGTTACGACTCATTCGATTCTCAGGCCAATCTCTATGGCCTCGAGCATGTGTACTCGCCCCTCTACCATAGCGGCTATCATTTATAAAAATTATATTCTTGCATTCGAAACTAAATTCTTAGCTGCACTTCTATCTTAATATACATAATTGTATCTAAACAATACACAGTACATGGGGATGTAAATTTACTTAACCACTAACACCGACTCATATCAGGCCAACTCTGCTCTGATACCATCTTTTCTGTCACGACCTAAATTACCTAAAAATCAGAGTAAATTTTTCACTTTTTCATTTCCTTACCCGTCGTGAACAGTTACACTACTAAACAGTTGGGCTATGATTCGGTGTTAGTCACCTCTCACCTATTTACCTTTCCATTTTCATATTTCATTTACATATCAATTTATTTAAACTAAATACATCCCCAATATTACATCTATGTACAGTACGGTGCCTCTATATGTTCAGATACAAAAATTATACAAATGTGTATACCTGGTTTTGATAAGAAGCAGCGGATATGACTACTGTCGTTCTCTTCTACTGAATGTACCCTGTGGGGTGAAAAATGAAAGGGTGAGCATAAACAGCTCAGTAAGGCAATAATGTAAGCAGGTAGATAACAATACTATCTACGTGCTGATAATGTCATGATATAAAATCGTTTACATTTGGAGCATGAGGTATGACTAAAACGATGCCACATGTATGTATATATCATATAAGAGAAATCATGAAATCCATATAGAAAACAAACATAGAAAAATCCTCATGTATGACATCTCATGCTCGTCATATTAAAACTTATTTGTTTTATCATAAACTCATCACGTTAAAACTCATTTGTTTCATCATAAAATAGCTTCATCAAGGTCAAACCCATCTCTCGGGAATACCTTGATTCATTAAATCACATCTCTTTTAAAAACATAAATCGGGACATTACCCTTCCCTCGGGTTCGTCCTGGTCTATTCAAAACGTATGATATCATGTGAGGCATGTAGGTTACTGTATGAAAATCGAGGACTATGGCCATACTTTGTCCCTGTGATCCCAGGCTACACGGATCCCGGTGTGCGAGGTATCACAACTGCAACAGGAGGTGGGGTCAAGTCTTACCCGCCAGAATATCAAGTAACATCATAGAGTCATCATAACTACACGGTACAGCGTACTCCGTGTGACATACACGGTACATCGTAATCCGTGGACCCATATCATAGTCTGGGGGTGCCTGCCGTAGGTCTTATCCACCCCAATACTATGTCGATAACCAACCCATGTCTCAAAGTATATGTGCGAGCATCTCAACTCTCTGTGACACACAGTCTACAGGAGGCTTCCGCACGACTATATGCATGTCAACTCACGTCTAGTGCGAGCGAAGCTCCAGCACCACGCTATGCATATCATGATATCTAAAATCTCGTGCGGGCGAGCTCCATTACGGTTTTGTGCACACACAAATTTCTCGTACGAGCAATGCTCCAGTACGGCTTTTAATGAGTAATAAATTAGTAAACTTGAGTGCGAGAAAGACTCTAGCACTCTTTTTATTCATGTAAATACGATAGGTGGCTCAATCTTGATAAAATATCTTTTAAAATAGTAACCGGTACAAACCGGTATCCTTTCGTATAATTCAAGAAATCAACAGCCAACCTGTGTAAATTTGCTTAAAGCAAAGCAATACATTCATATAAAGCATCAAAACATGAAAATCATGCAATTTATCTGCCTTACTACCCTTTTTGTAAATTTTACTATCAGGGGCAAAATCGTCTTTTTTTTATTCATCTATACCCCCGATTTTTCGTAAAAATTATTATTTCATTTCTAGATATTTACAGAAATTCTAAACCCTGTAAATCCCCTCAATAAATACGTATAGAAATCTCTATACACCTACAAAATTCCCTTACCTCGATTCTCGTCGAGCGCGTATCTAAATTCCACTGTCGGAGGCTCGTCCAATCCGATTTGCTGCTAATCCAGTCTCTGGGGCTGCAGATAATTATGTATCACGTCAATTTAACCCAATAAATATAATTCTCCTATTTACTATAGGAGAATTTAACTTATTGGGCCAATTTACTCTTATTGGGCCCAATCGCACGTTAATGGGCCTCGACCCATTTTCAGCCCGTTTCTACTAATTAAATTCCTTCTTCGGGTTTACTGGGCTCATTCAGGTTACCAATAATCATCGGGTTTCGTTCCAAACTCATTGGATAGCCCATACACTATTTACGATAATTACTGTAAAATTCTGAATAATATTCCTTTTTATACAGAATTAATCCATAAATTCCGTAAAATAAGCGAAACTCTGTATTAAAGGACTCTAATTGTCGGAATTAAAATGTACTTACCCAATATGATGCGGGATACAAAAATCGAAGCTCAATCGGCTCTCGTTCGGGCTTTGTCGTAAAACTGCACAATTATTATATTTAATCCCGGGTTAATTTTTGATTAAATATAATTTAAATAAATTTTCAAAAATTCAAATCGGTCACTTTTGACCTCTTATCGACTTACCCGAAGTCCGGTGTATCCCCGAAAACTCTTTCCCTTTTTCCTTTTTCTCTTTCTCTCCTTTTTTCCCTTCTTTCTTGGCTGAACCGGTTCAGTCCGGTTCAAACTCGGTTCAAACCGATCCGGTTCAACCGGTTCAGTCCGGTTCACCCCTTTGCTGAATCGGTCCATACCGGTTCAGACCTTTTCGCTGCCGTTCACTGCGTTTTCGGCCGGTTCTCGGGCCGTTTTTGGCTCCATTCGACGCGTCATCACCTGGGAGTTCAAAATCGGGCCTCGGTGTGGGTTGAAACGGCACCATCGCCGGCGAATCTTTCCTTCTCCCCCGCGGCTGTCACCTCTCGATCCGACGAATTTCGGCGGTTTCGCCGGCCGGTACCGGTCTCAAAAGAATCGACTTCTCTTCCCGATCACATCGGTACCCGCCGTTCGAGCCCAGCTGCCGTCGATCGCCTGGATCGAGCTCCTTTCTCCCGTCGATTTCTCCTCCTCCGTTCGTCGGATTCGGCTATCCTTGGTGCGCGTCGCCGGTGCCCAAAGCTTCGTCGGCCTCTCCTCTTCCTCCTCGGCCCTTCGTCGAAGCCGTCGGTCGTCGGTGGCCGTGGATCAGTCGGGCCACGCGCGGGTCATCCTCGGTTTCTCTCTTCTTCTCTCTCCCCGACCAATTTTTCTGATTTCTCTTCCTTTTTTTTGAATTAATTTAATTTTATTATTATTTATAAATTAGTTTATTATTATTTTATTCATTAAAATAGTCAAAGATATTCTAAAATATCTACAAAATTAATTTTTTATTCCAAATTCATTTATTTAATTTTATTTAATTTATTTAATTTATTTTAACCATTTTTGGGTATAATTTTTTCGTATTTTCGAGATATTGTCCCTAGTGACTTTTCGGTATTTATAAAAATTTCGGATCTTGATCAATTGGACTCGAAATTTAATTATTTCTTCGTTATTGATCAAGATTTTCAAATCCATTATTTTTAATTAAATTTTCTTATCGAATTTATTCCGGCTTTTGATCTTTTGACAGTTTTGCCCTTACACGTGTTCGGGATAAATTTAACCCGACTTCCCTTAACAAATACTCATTCATTTTGTGTTTTTAATTAAATTCGGGTCTTACAAATTAAATGACTAACATTAGATAAGATGAATGTATGATATTGGATAATGATAAATTGGTATTGATAATAGTAGGAAGCAAAGGAGATTATGATTGAATAAGGTAAACATTGAAAAGTTGAGAAATTAGATGAAGTATCGAAGAGCACTCTTTATCTCATAGGAAACCTTTGAGAAACAATTGTTCTGATGAAGTTTGCAATTGTTTTTATGTTATTGAAGTTTAATTAAATAAGTTGGATAATAATTAGACTTAAATGTGATGGTATGCATATCAACATAATTGGATTTAGGTATTGTATTGATTGAAGATTTTTTAGACAACTCCTTAGCTTTATGAAATTGTATTGACTTATAAAATCGTTTGAACAAACCTATTATAAGGCTTTTAAATAAAAGATTTTCTTAAATGTTTTCCTTAAATATAAATTGCATTTGTTTTATGAAAAACCTATTTATGAAACGTTTTATAATGTCATAAATAAGGAAAGTTTTACTTGATTTGATTTTAATAAAACTTAATTGTTTTCATTAGGGGTTGTCCAACTATTACTTTGAAAACGTGATTAATTGGGATACTCACTCCCACATTATATGTATGATTATTGAAATTATTGATTATGATTTTGAATTGGGAATCATGGATTGTATTGTATCTTATTGAAGTTTTGAATTGTTTTAGAGACCTCAGGCCCCTTGTACATGTTTTTTCCCGGCATTTATGCTTATTATATTTTATTGCATTATTAGTTGTTTAACTTAGACACGTCTGCAACTTCCCAGTACTCATCGGGCCAGTGGGACTGAGGACCCTTAACCATGGCCATAGGTTACATTCTCCCTTCTCGGGATGTTCCTTCATGGAACAATTGTGTCTCTTTGTGAGACAATTATGTTCTTACGTGGAATGATCATGTCTCTTTGTGGGATGAAAGTGTTCCTTTGTGGAACGATTGTATTGTGCATGTTACCATTGGGATATTAGCCTAATATCTTATTTTCTATTGAAAGTATGGTACTGATTATGAATTGATTTGATTTGAAAGTATGAGCTTTTATTGCAAGAATTCATTTGAAAGTATGTATTAACATAAATATGTATATCGATTGAATGTTTTGATTTGAATTGCATTGTTTTTGATACATTTCCCTTCTCATGTAACCTTTACTGGGCATTAGCTCACCTCCTACCTCTCCTCCACAGATTGATTATAGTTTACACTGAGGATGTCCCATTAAGTAGGCTCAAAGAGTGCCTTTCGTCGCCCACTTAATCCATTCCGAAAGGTATATCTTTAGTTTATATTTCAGACAATTATCACACGGTCTATGTATATATACTTAGGATGTAACATTAAGCTTCAAGAGGTATCAATTGGATTCTATAGCCCATATTGAAAGTGTGATGTACGAATCTATGTAAGTATAATCAGGTTCTGATGTAGTGTAGTTAATGGATGACACAATTTGTATATTGAAATGGATAGATAGTGTACATGCATGTTGGAGTTAAGAAGGGAATCACATCACACATTTGAATGGGACCGAGACTAAAGGAAATTAATAACCGGATTGATCAACAAAATGAACGAAAAATATTTGGTGTTACACTAATCGTAGACAAACATAAGTACTAGAAGGAAAATTTTAGTCCAATTTTCTACTGATTTCGAGTTATTACATAAGGTCATTCATGCATTAAATTAATTTTAAGTTGCAGTAGATAATATTTTTGAGGACTTTTTCATGGCATTTTGCAATTTTTTCTTCACTTAGGCATTCTTGACATGTACGCTACCCAAGTTTTTATCTAGCTACTGTTTGATGCATTTTGGGTAATATTTAGGTGCATTAGGCATGAATTTCATGTAGTTAGCCTAGGTTTTTATTTGCTTACTATTAAGTATGTTTTAGGGTTAGTTTAGGTTCATTTGATTAATTGTTAAGTCATTTTTAAGTTAGGTAATTAAATATTAGTGACTAGGATGCAATTAGGTTAGGTTTGATGGCATTTCAGATCAGGTTTAACATGTAATTTTTAATTCTATCTAGGTTTAATGCACAAACTATTTTAACATGTTTAGAAGCTATTTTGAGTTTATTTTAGGTGCATTTAGATTGCATTTGTCACGACCCTAAATCTATCGAAAATCCACTACAATATTTTTTTCATTTTTCATTTCCATTATTTATTGTTTGTTCTTTACCCTTACCTTACTTGATCGTGAAGAGCTACACCACCAACAGTTGGGCTGTGTATCAATGTCAATCTCATCCAACCAAACCATTTCAAATTACAATTCATTTAAACATAAACACTTGTATTTCTAAATCAGAGTTATTGTTTACATGTGTTTACAATTCTTTACATCTCCAAAAGTTACATCCAAAATATTATTGTGCCATGGTATGTCTAGATACAAAAAAAGCTATACAATTGTGTATACCTTGTGTGATGAGATGCAGCGGACACTAAAATCCAATCCTCAGTCGCTCTCTATCTATTGAAAGTGCTCTGTAGAGGGAGAAAAATAAGGGGGTGAGCAAACCACGCGCTCGGTAAGGCAATCATGCAAGCAGGTAGATAACTGTACTATCTACATGATCGTGATGCCATACATAAAACCACACAATTATCAATCATACTCGAAATCATCAGTTCATGCTGTGTTCATGATATATAAACCAGTTCATGCTATTCAAATCAGTGCACAATTCTTAAACAAAGCATGAAAAATCATCATGCACAATTCATAATTAAAGCATGAAAAATCATCATGCGAGATGCACTTAAAACAATTCTTACTTAACACAACTCAACGCAAAATCACCATTCGTCAAAAATCAGCCCCTCCTTTGGACCGTCCTAACCTGCAAAACAATTTAAAACATGGATTCATCATAAAACAAGTGACTTGTGAGATAGGCAATTAATAATAATAAGGGCAATAACTAGGACTATGGCCATATGCATTGTGAACCCAGGCTACATAGATCCAAGTGTGCGAGGTATCATCTCTATCTGCTTCCGCACGGGATGTGGGTCAAGTCTAACCCGTCGATCCATAGCAGAATTATCCATCGTCCCAAGACGGTATATATATATATATATAATATTCATGCATAATACAGCGTACTCCATGCTATATCCATGGTACAACGTACTTCGTGGACCCATATCATCACATCATATCGTGCCAGATCTCAATACGCACGTGCAAGCCTATTTAATCGGTGTGGCACACAGCCTACCCGAAGCTCCTAGCACAGCTCCCAACATGTCATAAAAATCACGTGCGAGCAATCTCTAACACGGTTACAATGTAGAGTAGACATCTAGTGCGAGCAACGCTCCAGCACCATGCCATAAAATTCATGTGAAAACTAGTGCAAGCTAGGTTTCAACACTCATGCATGTAAAAAAACTCTAGTGCGAGCATCGCTCCAGCACTAATGCATGCGTAAACATGTCAAATCTCGTGTGAGCAAACCTTTAGCATGCTTTATTTTCACAAAACTCATGTAGGTGGCTCATTTGTGTGTAAAAAAAGGTTATTAAAACTGAATCAACATATTTTCTTGCAAAACATTTAAATGCTAACCAGCCTACCAATTCACATGCTAAAAAGCAGTAAAAAGACCCAAGAACAACTCGTTCTTGCTTTTCATGAACTTTTCTAAAATTCCTCAATTTCCTTTGCCCTTCAAACATTTATTTCCTTTCCTATAACCCTCAAACGTTCTAAAAATCGTAATGCACCCGAAAACGCATACAAGTATCTCTAAGAGCCAACAAAATTCCCTTACCTCAATTCTTTGTGAAGCAACTCCTCCTTTCATTCCCGCTTTTCATGATTTGGCTCAATTTGCTCCAGATATATCCTCGGGAGCTGCAAACATTTATTTATCACATGAGTTAATTACAAATAACTTATATTCTGACTTGATCCTAGTCAACAAATCTTTTGACCCTAATTCCCTTCTTAAGTTGGTTTCAATTACACCGATCATTTCACCTAGACCTATTGAGCTCCTTACACTCATTTTCACTCGTTGGACCGAATTCTAGGTCCATTTTCCTTATCGAGTCGATTTCATTCAGCTTGCCCTATAATCACATTTCGGCCATGGCATGGTGGTTGGACATCTATCACGCCAATCCTAGTCCAAATTTAGCTAGCAACTCATTTAGTTACTTATCAAGCACTTGGCATAGATGTTTTATCCTTAGTTTCCCATTCATTCATGCATTTTTTACAAACACCATATATACACCTTTCATCACTTTGACCAATCCCATAAATTGATTTCATATATCCATCTCAAAATCATGCATATAACACTACTAACACCTTAGTATAATCCATTTATCATTAAATCCACCATATCTCATTTTCTCACACTAAACTCATTTTAGGTCATACTTGATTCATCATATTCTAGGTAGTTTCAACCAACAATACATACACCAATCAACTCCTAACAACATCTAGATAAATATACTTGGAGTTGGTGTATTGAAAACTCACCAAGCTTGAATTTCCTCTTGTCTGAAATCGGAAGACCATTTTTCTCCTTCAATCCAACAAGTTGAATGTTGGTTCCAAACTATGTTGTTCTCCTCCTCTCAATGAATAACTTTGCTCAAATAGCTTTTTCTCAAATCGTTTTGGAAGGGGGTGTATTCTAGAGTGAGAAAGCTTGCTCTTTTTGGGTAAAAATGGAGAGATGTTTTGATTTGCTGAAGAAGGAGGTTTGATCGTCAGGTTTTTATAGAACAACAGTGGTGAGATCGATCTCCTAGGGTAAGAGATCGATCTTCCCTTAGTTTGAGCTATCGAAATATTAAAGTTTATAAGGGAGAGGTCGATCTGCTCTTTGGGGAGAGATCGATCCTCTCTTGGTTTGAACCATCGAAATATTCAGGCTTGTAAGGGAGAGATCGATCTGTTCTTTGGGGAGAGATCGATCTACTCTTTGGGGAGAGATCGATCTTTGCTAGGTAGAAGCAACTAGAGATCGATTTGCTCATGGGAAGAGATAGATCTGCTCTTTGGGAAGGGATCGATCCTTGCTAGGTAAGAGCAAATGAAGATCGATCTGCTCATGGGGAGAGATCGATCTGCACTTGGCAGAATCAAATGGAGATCGATCTGCACCTAGGAAGGGATCGATATGTTCCTTACATAATCATATGGAGGTCAATTTGCTTGAAGGAGAGATCGATCTGCTTTGAATAAGAGATCGATCTGGCCTTCATCTAGAGCATTCCTGCTGCAGATTTTCCCATATTTTCAAAGGTAAACTCATATTTCATTACTTCAATACTCATTTTGCATTCTAATCCCACTTAGAGCATGGAAAGGTTCATTTTTTTATGATTCACATTCAATGTGTCTTGTGTGTACTCCTTGGAATCGTAAAAGGTACTTAGAATTCGCAGTCCTTGCATTATCATTTTGTGTTTTTAAGTCTTTATATTCGGTCTAATTCTTTGAGTTCCATTTGTTTAGTCTGCGACCACTTTAGCCCTCATTTAACCTTTACATGGATTCATGGATGTTCATTCATTCTCTTTGCAACTTCATTCAGTCCAAAATCTCTTCTTATGATTCAATTTAACATATGAAAATGCATTACATCATATGAATCATAAGGAATACATCACCAAAAGTGAGTTTTACATAATCTCCCCCACTAAGAAAATTTGGTCCTCCAAATTGGAACCAATCAGTTGGTGAATAACTCTGGGTACTTTTCCCGCATCAGATTCTCTAATTCCCATGTAGCTTCTTCCACAATGTGATGTTGCCAAAGAATTTTCACTAAGGGAATCGTCTTCGATCTCAACACCTTCTCTTTCCTATCCAATATCCAAAGCGGCTTCTCAATATACGACATGCTCTCGTTGAGCTCCAATGGTTCATATTTTATCACATGTGCTGGATCCGGATGGTACTTCCATAACATAGATATGTGGAAGACGTTGTGAACGCCCGCTAGCTCAGGTGGCAATGCTAGCTTATTAGCCTTATCTTCCACTCTATCAAGTATTTCAAAGGGTCCAATATAACAAGGACTTAACTTCCCTTTCTTTTCGAACCTCATTATACCCTTAGAAGGAGAAACTCGCAAAAATACTGATTCACCCACTGTAAACTCCAATGGTCTCCGTCTCCTATCAGCATAACTCTTTTTTCTGTTCTGAGCTATCTGTAACCTCTCACAAATCAATTGGACGTCCTCAGAGGCCTGTCTCACTAAATCAGGAGCAAATATCTATCGGTCTCCTACTTCTTTCCATCCAATAGGGGAATGGCATCTACGGCTATACAAAACCTCATACTGTGTCATCCCAATACTCGAATAATAACTGTTATTATAGGCGAACTCTGCGAGTGGTAAATGGTCATCCCAGGAGCCTCCAAAATCCAATGCACATGCTCTAAACATGTCCTCCAGGGTCTGTATAGTACTCTCTAACTGACCATCTGTCTGAGGATGGAACGTTGTGCTAAAACTCAGTTGGGTCACTATTGCTTCCTGAAAGTGTTCCTAAAAGTGGGAAGTAAAGCAAGAATCCCTATCTGACACTATGCTCATTGAAATACCATGCAACCTCACTATCTCGCGTACATGCAATTTCGCCAGAGTACTCAGAGTATCGGTGGCTCTCATAGTTAGGAAGTGTGCCGACTTAGTTAATCTGTCCACTATCACCCAAATCGCATCGTGATTCCTATGGGTCATGGGTAAACCCATCATGAAGTCCATAGTGACATGCTCTCATTTCCAATTATGTATAGATAGAGGTTGTAATAGCCTTACAGGCTTCTGATGCTCTACCTTCACCTGTTGACAGATAAGACACTTTGCTACATACTTCGCTACATCTCTCTTCATCCCTGACCACCAATACACTCTCCGGAGGTTCTAATACATCTTGTTACTTCCTGGATGCAGTGTATACTTCGTTGAGTGAGCCTCTGATAAAATCAACCTTCTGATCTCTGGATCCTTGGGGACACATATCCTATTCTTGAACCTCAGCAACTCATCTAAACTCAACTCAAAATCAGTCTCTGTACCCCTTTGTATCTGCCCGATAATATCACTGCACTACTGATCAATCTACTAAGTCTGCCGGATACGATCTACCAGATCTGATTCCAACCGCAGGCTAGCTACCACAAAGCCACTATCAATATCAGGCGAGGTCACATCCAAACTAAGGCTCGCGAACTGTTTCAACAGCTCGTATTCCTTTATCATCATATACGATACCAACTCAAGATGCTTCCTACTCAGTGCATCAGCTACTACATTTACCTTACCCGGGTGGTACAAAACCTCGCAATCGTAGTCTTTTAGAAGCTTGAGCCATCTTCTCTGCCTCATGTTCAACTCCTTCTGTGAGAACAGATATTTGAGACTCTTATGGTCTGTAAATACTTGAAATTTCTCACCGTAGAGATAGTGGCGTCATATTTTCAAAGTGAATACCACGGCCGCCAACTCTAGATCATGGGTCGGGTAGTTCCTCTCATGATCCATCATTTGTCTAGATCCATATACGACTACCTTCCCATCCTACATCAATACACAGCCCAATCCTTGGTACGAAGCATCTGTATAAACAGAAAAACCTCCTAAGCTAGTAGGAATGGTGAGAATCGTAGCGATGGTTAATCTCCTCTTCAACTTCTGAAAACTCTTCTCACATTTATCGTCTCACACGAATTTAACATTTTTTCTCGTGCGACGTGTCAAGGGAGCAGCTAATCTCGAGAATTCCTCCACAAACCGTCGATAATACCTAGCTAAACCCAGGAAACTCTTTATCTCCGTAACTGTCTGGGCTCTCTGCCATTGATCCACTACTTCAATCTTGGATGGGTCCACTGACACTCCATCCATCGATATAATATGACCTAGAAAAGATATTTGTTCTAGCCAAAAGTCACACTTACTGAGTTTAGCGTATAGCTTCGTCTCTCGGAGGGTCTGTAGCACTATCTTTAGGTGCTGCTCATGCTCTTCCCTTGATCTCGAGTACACCAGGATGTCATCAATAAACATGATAACAAATCGATCCAAATACTGGTGAAACACCTCATTCATCAACGACATAAAAGCTGAGGAAGCATTCGTCAACCCGAATGGCATAACCATAAACTCAAAATGACCATATCGGGTGTGAAAAGCTGTCTTGGGTATATCTCCATCCCGAATTCTCAACTAATAATAGTCAAATCTCAGATCTATCTTAGAAAAGACCTGTGCTCCTCGAAGTTGATCTAACAAGTCATCGATGCGTGGAACGGGGTACCTATTCTTGATGGTCGCCTTATTCAACAACCTGTAGTTAATACATAATCGGATGCTCTCATCCTTCTTCTTTACAAACAAAACTGGTACTCCTCAAGACGATACACTCGGTCTGATAAATCCCTTATCCAACAACTCCTGTAACTTCTTCTTCAGTTCCTCCAACTCAATCGGAGCCATTCTGTACGGTGGCTTGGATATCGGCTCTATACCAGGTGCCAAATCTATACAAAACTCCATCTATGTATCTGGCGGTGACCCTGGTAAATCATTCGAAAAGATGTCTGAAAGTTTCCTAACCATTGAGATGTCTCTCAATTCCAGACATGCCTTTTTCGCCTCAACCATGTACGCAATATAACCTTTCAAAATATTAATCATTTAGTCAGAATAGAAATGCATCTATTTTGCTTAAAACAATTACTGTTTTCATTACTTTTCACGGAAACTTTACATTACATTTTTTGGGGAAACTTACGGTAACGCTATCTACCCCTGAAAAAGTTACCGTCTTAGAAAAAAAATCTACCACAGCACGGTTTGCAGCCAACCAATCCATTTCTAGGATTACATCAAAGTCTTTCATATACATCAAAATGAGGTCGACTGACATTTCCTTTTCCCCTACTTTCAACTTACAATCCTTAAAAACATATTCCACTAGCTGACTATTGTTCATGGGAGTGCTTATCAGCATCCTCCTACTTAACGGGGTAAGCTTCACAAATTTAAACAATTTATATGCAAATGCAGGCGATACAGATGAATGTGTGGCACCAATATCTATCAAAACATAAGTTTCAAGATCAAAGATCAAGATGGTACCTTTCACCACATTTAATGACTGATCCGTAGTATCCTGGTCCAGTGCGTGTACTCGCCCTCTGCCAACTACTTTCTTCCTCTTCTCTTCAGCTGTCGCCCTTCATCTCGGAGTAGGAGTATCAGCAAGAGCTTTCTCCGGCTCCTTGCCCTTCTGTGGGGCACTTTCAGTCATTTCTGTAGTAGGTCGTGGCCCTCCAATCATTATACCCTTTGTTGGAGCTATGGCCGGATACACGGGAGGCTTAACTCTCTTCTCCCGGATCTCCTCAATCTTCAGCCTCTTCCCAGAAAATCTCCTGCTTCCTCTATAACTGAAGCCTTTATCCACTGTCGATCTCTTCCTATCTCTGTCCCTCACTCTACCAACCTTCTCAAACTCTAAGGAAACTCGTTCAATATCTTGTTCACACAATTGCGCCCTATGCATTGCCTCCTCATAGGTCGGTATGTCAAAGGGAACCAATCGGGACTTGATGGTTGGTCTCATTCCATCCACAAACTTTCAGACCTTCTTGAACTCATTGTTCATCGTATTAGGATCATACCTGTCCAAGGAGATAAATGTTGTCTCATACTCATCCACCGATCTACTCCCTTGGGTCAATCCCAAAAATTTCATCTGCAGCTTCTGCTGCGTAGTATCCGAAACATATTACCTCTGGAAGGCCTCCAAAAATATATCTCATGTGATCTCTGTATGTCGGGATCTCAGAACGGGTCTGGTAGACTTCCACCAATGCTCTACCGATCCTGTCAGCATGAATGCAGTAAAAGCAACCATCTCTGTAGCAATGCACTCAAAAAACCCATATAATTTCTCAGTCTCATTCACCTTGTCCTCTGCAGCTACTGGGTCTTTAATCCCACTGAAAGACGATGGTTTAAATTTTTGGAACTGTCGTAACCTATCCAGGTCACATCCATAACCCAAATCTCTACTACCCTGTGGTGGAGCAACAGTAGAAAGGATATCATGTACTGGTGGGGGTGTGGGAGTATCTGTAGTCTGAGGTCTTTGGGCTGGCTGTTTAGGCATATCAGGAGCAGCCGCCTATTCAGCACCACCTTGCTCGCCCCCAGCTCCAAGCAATGACTAGGCAATCAACTCCAAAATCGTCTCTAAGCTTCACTTTATCATTATGAAGCGTGCCTCAGTACTCTCTGATCTCTCTATCGAACCCTATGGAACATGCTCAACATCAACCTCCACCTCTACCTCCTCTTGAGTCTCATGTGGTAACGACTCAGCACGGCTCCCAAGCCTACCCCTACGGCCTCTAGCTCGTGCTCTCACCCCTCTACCGCGACTGGTGTTAGGCATAATGCCAAGATTCCTACATTCACAACCATTTCTTAATCAAACTCATCTCAATATACACGTTGTACCTAGACAAGCACAGTAACATGAGGATGTAATTTTCTTAAATTTTTGAAATCGACACACATCATATTAACTCAGCTCTGATACCACCTCTGTCACGACCCTAAATCCACTGAAAATCCACTACAAATTTTTTTCTCATTTTTCATTTCCATTATTTATTGTTTATTTTTTACCCTTACCTTACTTGATCGTGAACAACTATACCACCAATAGTTGGGTTGTGTATCGGTGTCAATCTCATCCAACCAAACCATTTCAAATTACAATTCATTTAAACGTAAACACTTATATTTCTAAATCAGAGTTGTTATTTACATGTGTTTACAATTCTTTACATCCTCAAAATTTACATCTAAAATATTACTATGCTATGGTATGTCTAGATACAAAAAAAGTTATACAATTGCGTATACCTTGTGTGATGGGATGTAGCGGACACTAAAATTCAATCCTTAGTCGCTCTCTATCTACTGAAAGTGCTCTATAGAGAGGGGAAATAAGGGTGGGTGAGCAAACCGCGCTCTCAGTAAAGCCATCATGCGAGCAGGTAGATAACTGTACTATCTACGTGATCGTGATGCAATGCGTAAAACCACACAATTATCAGTCATACTCGAAATCATCAGTTCATGCACGTGTTCATGATATATAAAGTAACTTATGCTATTCAAATCAGTGCACAATTCTTAAACAAAACATGAAAAATCATCATGCACAATTCATAATTAAAGCATGAAAAATCATCGTGCGAGGTGCACTTAAAACAATTCTTACTCAACACAACTCAACGTAAAATCACCATTCGTTAAAACTTAGCCCCTCCCTTAGACTGTCCTGACCCGCAAAATAATTTAAAACATGGATTCATCATAAAACAAGTGACATGTAAGATAGGCAATTAATAATAATAAGGGCAATAACTAGGACTATGGCCATATCCACTGTGATCTCAGGCTACACGGATCCTAGTGTGTGGGGTATCACCTCTATCTGCTTCCACACGGGAGGTGGCTCAAGTCCAACCCGTCAATCCATAGCAGAATTATCCATCGTCTGAAGACAATATATATATAATATCCATGCACGGTACAGCGTACTCCATACTATATGCACGGTACAACATACTCCGTGAACCCATATCATCACATCATATCGTGTCACATCTCAATACGCACGTGCTAACCTATTTAATCGGCGTGGCACACAGCCTACCCGAAGCTCCTAGCACAGCTCCCAACATGTCATAAAAATCACGTGCGAGTAATCTCTAGCATGGCTGCAATGTAGAGTAGACATCTAGTGCGAGCAACACTCCAGCACCATGCCATAAAATTCATGTGAAAACTAGTGCGAGCTAAGCTCCAGCACTCATGCATGTAAAAAAACTCTACTGCGAGCATCGCTCCAGCACTAATGCATGCGTAAACATGTCAAATATCGTGCGAGTAACGCTCTAGTATGCTTTATTTCCATAAAACTCATGTAGGTGGCTCATTTTTGTGCAAAACATTTAAATGCTAGCCAGCCTACCAATTCACATGCTTAAAAGCAGTAAAAAGACCCAAGAACAACTCGTTCTTGCTTTTCATGAACTTTTCTAAAATTTCCCAATTTCTTTTGCCCATCAAACATTTCTTTCCTTTCCTATAACCCTCAAACATTCTAAAAATCGTAATGCGCTTGAAAACGCATACAGGTATCTTTAAGAGCCAACAAAATTCCCTTACCTCAATTCTCTGTGAAGCAACTCCTTCTTCCTTTCCCGCTTTTCGTGATTGGGCTCAATTTGCTCCAAATATATCCTCGGGAGTTGCAAACATTCATTTATCACATGAGTTAATTACAAATAACTCATATTCTGACTTGATCCTAGTCAATATATCTTTTGAGCCTAATTCCCTTCTTAAGTCGGTTTCAATTACACCGATCATTTTACCTAGACCTATTGAGCTCCTTACACTCATTTTCACTCGTTGGACCAAATTCTAGGTCCATTATCCTTATCGAGTCAATTCATTCAGCTTGGCCTATAATCACATTTCGGCCATGGCATGGTGGTTGGACATCCATCACGCCATTCCTAGTCCAAATTTAGCTAGCAACTCATTTAGTTACTTATCAAGCACTTGGCATAGATGTTTTATCTTTAGTTTCTCATTCATTCATGTATTTTTACAAACACCATATATGCACATTTCATCACTTTGACCAATCTCATAAATTGATTTCATCTATCCATCTCAAAATCATGTATATAACACTACTAACACCTTAGTATAATCCAGTTATCATTAAATCCATCATATCTCATTTTCTCACACTAAACTCATTTTAGGTCATACTTGATTCATCATATTCTAGGTAGTTTCAACCAACAATACATACACCAATCAACTCCTAACAATATCTAGATAAACATACTTAGAGTTGGTGTATTGAAAACTCACCTAACTTGACTTTCCTCTTATCCGAAATTGAAAGACCCTTTTGCTCCTTCAATCCAACAAGTTGA
Source organism: Firmiana major (assembly GCA_033439115.1). Lineage (NCBI taxonomy): Eukaryota > Viridiplantae > Streptophyta > Magnoliopsida > Malvales > Malvaceae > Firmiana > Firmiana major. The sequence goes on along the minus strand of CM065898.1, from coordinate 69,956,501 downwards.
ATGTTGGTTCCAAACTATGTTGTTCTCCTCCTCTCAATGAACAACTTTGCTCAAATAGCATTTTCTCAAATCTTTTTAGAAGGGGGTGTATTCTAGAGTGAGAAAGCTTGCTCTTTTGTGTAAAAATGGAGGGATGTTTTGATTTGCTGAAGAAAGAGGCTTGACCGTCGGGTTTTTATAGGACATGGGTGGTGAGATCGATCTCCTAAGGTAAGAGATCGATCTTCCCTTGGTTTGAGCTATCGAAATATTCAGGTTTGTAAGAGAGAGATTGATCTACTGTTTGGGGAGAGATCGATCTTCTCTTGGTTGAACCATCGAAATATTCAGGTTTGTAAGGGAGAGATCGATCTGCTCTTTGGGGAGAGATCGATCTTTTCTAGGCAGAAGCAACTGGAGATCGATCTACTCATAGGGAGAGATCGATCTGCTCTTTGGGAAGGGATCGATCCTTGCTAGGCAGGAGCAAATGGAGATCGATCTATTCATGGGGAGAGATCGATCTGCACTTGGCAAAATCAAATGGAGATCGATCTGCACCTAGGAAGGGATCGATATGTTCCTTACAGAATCATATGGGGGTCGATTTGCTTGACTGAGAGATTGATCTGCTTTGAATAAGAGATCGATCTGGCCTTCATCTAGAGCATTCTTACTGCAGATTTTCTTAGATTTTCAAAAGTATACTCATATTTCATTACTTCAATACTCATTTTGCATTCTAATCCCACTTAGAGCATGGAAAGATTCATTTCTTATTATTCACATTCAATGTGACTTGAGTGTACTACTTAAAATCGTAAAAGGTACTTAAAATTCGTAGTCCTTGCATTATCATTTCATATTTTTAAGTCTTTATATTGGTCTGATTGTTTGAGTTCCATTCGTTTAGTCTATGGCCACTTCAGCCCTCATTTAACCTTTACATGGATTCATGGATGTTCATTCATTCTCTTTGCAACTTCATTCAGTCCCAAATCTCTTCTTATGATTCAATTTAACATATGAAAATGCATTACATTATATGAATCATAAGGAATACATCACCAAAAGTGGGTCTTACAGCATTAGCTTAGGGTTAAGTTAGGTTAAAATTAGATTTAGTTTATGTTTAATTTAAGGTTAGTATGCTCATGCATTAATTAGTATTAGTTTAGAATTTAATTCATTTATTTGAGGTTAATTTAGGCTTAGGATCCATTTCATGTTTTTTTTTAATTTGTTTTTATTTTAATTTCCAAAATCCGAAAAAATAATTTAACTTTTATGCATCATTTAGAATAGAATTTATTATTTATTTATGCATTTTATTAGATTAGTAGTCATTTAAATTAGGATTAATTTTTAAGGTTTACCACTTGGTACATTTAAGGTTAATGATTTTGTAATTAGGGATTTTAGGGTTTTAGTTAGTGTTTTAGTTTAGCATGCATCAGTTTAAGTTATTTTACAAGTTTATTTCATTTTATTAAATTAAGTACATGTATTTTTATTTCATACTAGGATTTTCTAGATTTATTTTTATTATTTGCATTCTAGGCCTATATTTTATGTTATTTGCCTTTTTGACCCATTTTACTCTAGTGATTTTGATTTTATTATTTTTCTTTTGCAGTTGCTTATATTTTCTATTTGGGCTTTGTAAGTATATCTACTTTCATTTTATTTTCAATTTATTATTTTATTTTCTTATTTTTATTTTATTCTTCATGTAATTAGCCTTAGTAGATCACTCACATTCATAATATGCTAAAATATACCTAAAATGTAATTAACTGGTAATTAATTAAGCTAACTTAGTCTTTATAGGATGATATTCTAGGACTTCAATTCTTCTATTACTTGTACGACTTGTGCACTTGCAGTAGAGACCTCTAGGAGTCGCAACAATAGTTATGAACTAACTTCTTTACCCAGCCCAGTCCATTATGATTTAGGAACCTTGGCCTATTTAACCCGACATCCAAGCATCAATGTGGCGCGTCGCTTTTGGCTGACGACCTAGCAACCCTTGCATATTTTTCACTACACCCAAGCTCCGATGTAGTGCGTCAATGAGTAGGGGACGCCCCAACAGATTTCATATAATTATCCATCTCTTAAAATTTGGATGAGTTTTAAATGGTTGGTTGTCTAAATCACAAGTATGCTTGAATTTAGATGGGGAGATGATTTTGCAAAATATTCAAAGAATTATATCATTTTGAGAGAACAAAGAAAAGTTAAATTAATTTACTTATGTTTTGTCATATTAAAAAATAGGGAGATTATTAACTTTAAAATACTATGGTTTTGATAAGATCTTAAAGAACTTAGGTGGAATAATTTCAATTATGAAGCATGATTGCATTGATTGTTAATTATTATATGACCATGCTTAATACATGTAAAAAGCCAAATATGTATGGCTTTACATAAGATTCATATATGCATATTTAGACTTAAGAGTATCTTGCATCTTTAAGCCAATTACCTGTGTTTTGTGTAATAGTATTGATACCAATTAAATGTGTATCGATATCTATTGAGTTTGAATATTTGTGGGACTAAAGAAGTATCGATACGCTATTATGACATTGAAACAGGAGCTCATGCTCTGTTCCACATACCAATACAACTAAAGAGAGTAGTAATACTACTTACTTTGTTTGTGCAGGATTTCACTCAGGAATATCAATACATCGAAGGAAGAATCGATACACTTCAAGCTTGGCAAGCTCCAACGATCAAATTTTTAAATCTACCAATAGGAAGATTCATTCTACAACTAAGTCCTTGAAGTAAAGCTATAAAAGCTGAGAGCTTGAAACAAGTTAAAGAAGAAAGCCAAAATTACAGATCAAAAGTTATATTTATATCCCAAAAGCTTCAAGATAGAAAAAGAAGAAACAAAGTTCAAGTTCTTCACATCTATTATCTTGATGACATTCCTTCAAGTGCGAAAGAGTTTATACTTTGCCTTAGTAGAGGCATATCTTGTACCCACTTATTAACCCATACTTAAATTTGTAAGGGAGAGTTCACTTGAGAGCATATCTCAAAGTGAGGTTCGGTAGATATGGTTTACTCTTAAGCCAAAAAAAGAGCTATTGTAAAGGTTACTCTTAATCCTGTAAAAGGAGCAATGTAATGATTTTTCCCTCAGCCTGTAAAAAGCAAGTGCAAGTTATCCTTACGCCTGTGAAAAAGAAAGGTTATCTTTAAACTTGCAAAAGGGGAAGTTTTCTCCTTGACCCTGAAGGGAGAGATTATACCATTGTCAAATTAGTGAATTTGGTAAAAAAAAAAATCCTTGTGAGAGTCTCAAGTTAAAGGAAGTAGGCAAGAGTGTCGAACCTCTATAAACTTGTTTGTAAAGCTTCTCTTCCCTCCGCTCTTCACTTTGTTATTTATTTTGTTACTTAACTATTTTACTTGTTATTATATTGTGTATGAGTTTGATTAATGCAGGTTACACTCTAGGCAGAAACGTTCTTTAAGTTAAGAAAATTTGGCTTAATAGTCAAATATACCCTCAACCTTTTGTATAAAATAGATATAAACCCTCAACGTTTTACCGCGTGTATATCAATCCATAAATTTTTATTTTATTGTTAATAAGCCTTCAACCTTTCAAAATCATGTAATTAAGTTAAAATTTTTTAAATGACACTAACTGCCATTTGGACATCCTACGTGGGAACTGGCTTGGATAGCTTAGTTGGTTGCCACATGGCTTGCCACATGTGCAATACTAACAGAAGTCAGTATCATTTAACAGCTTTGGACTTAATTGCATGATTTTGAAAGGTTTAAGGTTTATTTATGGTAAAATAAAAGCTTATGGACTAATTTCCATGTAATAAAATGTTAAGTGTTTATATCCATTTTATAAAAAAAGGTTATGGGTATATTTGGCTACTAAACCAAGAAAAATTTTTGAAACCAATTCATCCCTTTTGGTTTAGAATTGAGCCAACATCCTAGAATAGAAAGCCTAGTAAAAACCAAAGATATTCACTTGAACAAAAGGAAAGTCAAATGTGACTATCAAAACTTGAGACGTGGCCTCAACGTGAATAACAACCACGTGCCCACCATCAAGCATGCCCAAAGCATGCATAACCAACAAAGCAAGAGTGGTTTCATTCTTGCAAATAAATCACCCACTTAGCAATGGGTTTCATGCACAATGAAGGTTTACTAACAAACTAGACCTCTTGGTAAGGAAAAAAAAAAACTATGCATAATTTTCTAAAGAAAAAGCATTATCCTGTGTTCTTTAACAATATTACTCATAACCCTTATTGACTTAAGTTTTGGAGCAAGTCTTACTAGAAAAAAATCCTTGTGGACCTTTTTGTTTTGTAGGTTGATTAAGGAAGAGAAAGCAAAAGCTTGTCCAAAAGCTTGCCACCTCTTTTTGAATATCCACGTTTTGGCATTGTTTGTGGGAAGCTTGAAACAGAAACAGTCATGCCAAGTTATCTCACTAATTGAGGAGCTTTAACTTTAAGAGAAGCTCATGTGTAACACTTTTACCTCTACTATAATGGTGAACACCACACTCCTAACACTCGCCTATTCTAATCTAAGAATCTAGTCCCTACAATCAGGTTAACACACACGTGTTCCATAATCCTTTCACCTACAAAATAATAAACTTTAGCACCACTGACCTAGTAACAACCATGCCATCATATATCTCATCTATGTCATCAAAACCTTCCACCTTATTCCCTCATCTAATAGTGTCCTCAAGGATACCCAAACCGTATTTGGCCTTATCCCAATCCATAAACTATCGATATAGCAATAAAATATATTGCTCACTCAATATCAAGCTTTGACTATCAACATGGGCAATTATGTTCAAATGGTAAACACGTTAACCCAACAACAAAATCAAATTACTAGTCTATAAACCAAGTGGTCCCCTTAACCATTTCCCTACCTCATAGAAAACCTAGTCATCCCTTCAAGCCATAGAACAAATAGTGCAATCCCAGAGGAATGAGGAAATTGGAGGAAGGAAGTGTTAACTCATCGATAGTTGACCAGACGAAGAGGAATAATGTCGCTTGAGGAAACTTTGATATCTCTATACACCAACGCATGGACACCATATACAAGGAGATAAGGAAATGAAGAAAAGCAAGAAAGAATCTTTTTATTATGTGGAGTAAGGTGGCAACCCCTACCTAAAAATTCAAAAGGAAATGGTCCCTCGTAACATTAAGATTCCATAGGAGAAACACAATGGAACTAGAAACCCTAAGACCATGTGGTATGCTTACAAACAACTTTATATTTATATTGTATAATTGATGCAGTGAAATGAAGTTCATATGTCATATGTCATTCAAGTATAGATAGTTCACCATGAAAGGACGTTAATTGTTTGAAGAAGGGATAGGTTTCAAACCAGAAGAAAAATATAAGTAGAATCTCACACACTTTATTCATTTGAAACTTATATTATGTTTGTTATTTTTCAAATATGTGAATGTTTTACTTCTGATCTTTGCTATATGAAAATAAGGTGAAGCTTGTGGTTACTTTGAATTTTTCTATATGAATGATGGATCATGATTTACAAATAGAATGAGAAATTATTTTAAAGTTTTAAGGAACGATTTCATGAAAACTACGTGTGAATTCCCAAGTAGAATAATCTACATCAAAACTAGTTGTATAGCCCTCACTAATAGGTTATAGTAGTTAGCATATAGCCCTGCTAATGGATTATTATAGTTAGTGATGATCATACTACCCCGTTAACTGGTTATAGAAACTAGCATATAATAAATAAGCATGATCATACACCCTGCTAACGAGTTGTAACAATTGGCCATGACCATACAACCCCTGCTAACAAGTTATAGTAGTTAGTGTAAACTCTGCTAATGGGTTAAAATAGTAAGCAATTGTTTTGTGGATGATATTGTTGATACGACTTCAGCCACGGGTTATAGTAGTGATCGTAGTGAATGATGAACAAATAGTTCATGAATATGAAATGATTTATGATGGTGAGGCTTATGAAGATGATTCATGATTTTAAAGAGTGATCCATAATTTGTGAAATGATGTTTATATGATCGTGATTTACGAAAGGATTTATTCATGATTTACGGAACGATATAGTTTAATATGATAATGAATTTTTATTAAATGTGTTTTAAGAAATGATGTTCAGAAATGTCTTGAGAACATGATTTGAACAAATTATATTTATAAATGATGATTGTGAAATGAAATATGTGATACGTAAAAAAAACAATGCTTGATCCAGTAAGGTGTGAGACTATACTTACTGAATTATTGTTTGCTCATTCCTTTCTTTTTCCTTTGTCTCTACATATGAAATATATGATACGAAAAAAAAACGATACTTGATCCAATAAAGTGTGAGACTATACTTACTGAATTATTGTTTGCTCATTCCTTTCTTTTTCCTTTTTCTCTACATATGAATAAACAATAGGTTGCTTAGTCTTGTGATTAAGTTCGAATATCAAACTAAGAATATTCTTGGATTTTAAAGACGTTAGTAAGATTTTACTTGTTGTATTGACAATTTTGCATTTTATTTAGTTTTTATTGAGATTTTCGAGATTTAATGTTTAGTTGGATTAGATTTATGAATTTTACTTTAAGATATTATTTCATTCAAAATTTTTACCATGATTGATAAAAAAAAAATTGTATTACTTTGGAGTTTTACTTCAAGGTAATATGACCGTATTATATCTGAATTTCGAGACGTGACAAACGCACTATTCATTATCATAAAGCATTATTGGTCTTACAACTATCCTATATAAAACTTACCTCCAAGCATATAAGAATTATTTTATCACACAATATAGCAATAGCATTTTCACTTGCTTCAACCAGCTTAAATCTCGAGTCATATCACTATGAGTCTCTCCACATATCAAAAAAATTCGACCCTAAATATTTGAAATAATCTCACTTAGAGATCACCATCTATTTAGCATCACTATATTTCAATTCTCATCTTTGTTTAAATTAAATTTAAATTTCATGTATTCAATTTTTACTTTGTTTAATTTGAATTCTCTTGATACTAACATCTATCTCCATAGTTCTAACTTCACATTAATCTCTATTCTAGTCTCAACACATATGACGACATATGCAAACATCATACACCGAATCTTATGATCTTTGATGAATTTTGTCTCTTTAGCTATTAATGTAGTAAACAGGAATAGACCTAATGCCGACACTTGATGTAATTCTATTGTGATAAAAAGTTCACTTATTTACCCTCTACATGTACTTACATATATCTTTACATCTCCATACATTTTTTTAATTATTTTAATATATTTATTTCTTTATTAATGACAATTATTTCTTTAATAACCACCACCAAAACACCTCTCTATAGACTTTATCATATGTTTTCTCTAAATTTATAAAGGACATATAAAGATCTTTACTTACCCACTGTTAGTTAAAAAAGAAAAAAGAATTACATAAGCACAACCAGACTACAGAAAAAGCTGCCCTTTTAATTCAGTAGTCTATTAATGAATCCAATATTTGAAACAGAGAAAAAGGGGAAATGTGAAGAAACTACATACGTTCCCACCACAAGTAAATATTTAGTTATGATAACTGAGCCAATTGCATTTCTACCAACTCAAGCAAAAACTCTCTATCACAACAAAACAATGCCGCATTTCACAACATTATCACATACACAAACTCAATCTGCCCTCCCTAACTTTCTACTCCATTGTTTGGCTATGCCTGGTCAAGAGCCTTAGTTTTAGGGTTCAATAACAAACAGAGGCTGTAAAGATAACAAGCAACAAAGTCAGAGTTACGAAAAGGAAAAATGCATATACTACAAATCTACAATTCAATATACGACATATATGTATCATTTGAAATCAAGGTTGCTAAAATACTCACCATGTCAACGCTGACTGCTTTGCCATCTTCTGCAAGGATCTCAACTACAGTTCCCGATTGATCAGCCTAAAGAAATAATTACTTTTCAGCTATAGTCAATCACATAAGAGACAGTTTGGTAATTTCATAAACTGTGGATGAGACAAAAGAGTCTTGATTAAGGGCTGTATAACATATTACAGTCTGCTAGTGCTGTAGTTACGGGCTGTAATCACTCATTGCCCAAGCAAATCAAAATGCAGCTTTCAGGTTGTTTATTGAAAGTGCTCCTAGAAAAAAACTAAACTGGACGCTATGCCTTTAACTGGTTGAATCTCAAACATATTGCCTACATTTTTCTGGATCATCTTCATTTAACCAACTAATTTAACCAATAGGCAATAGATTCATATATTTCCCAATAACTGAGATCAAAAGAGAAAAAGAAAATGCAAGCGATGAACCGATTTAAGCACCGCCATCCATTATAAAAACTGTAAAATATTCATAAATATGGCTAGGAATATTTTACCTTTGATAGGAAAGTAAGTATCAACTCTCATTTAAAGTTAAGAAAAATTATAAATGCAACCTTATTTTGTTCTTTGTAACCAAAATTTTTATTTTTATTTTTTTTAAGTACAAAAATATTCCTAACCAAATTCGTTAAAGCATCCTTCTCCCAGTTTATATAAGATTGGTCAACTTTAAATTTAACAATAATAATAATAATAATAAGGCATTGTCCTTCATTTTATTTTATTTTTGGTGCGTTTACATACTACACCCATTTCAATATTTCCATTTTGGATCACACAATTCGTATGCCCAATTTCTCCATCTACACTAAACTTCGTACCATAAAGCATTACTAAAGGACATAAAAAAGTTCTAAAAATATTAATTCCAAGCTAAAGTTCTAAAAATATTAATTCCAAGCTATCTTACAATATTTCAGTCACTTGAATATTTCATCACCCAGTTACTGTGAAAAGGCTTTCTTGTTATCGTTTTTCTACATTTTATCAAGGTCTTCATATACCAAAACTGATTGCTCTTATGAATTTCTTGACCATCAATTTTCAATCTATATTCATGTCTAGGTTTATTATACTTCGTTCCACATACACCATCTTAGCTATTTTGGAAATTTTCCAAGGTCAGATATTTTGTGATTATTGAGGGTGAAAACCCAGCCCTCGTGCAGATAACTCAATTAAGTCATAATTCCAGATTCATTGGGGTAGGCTACATGAAACCATTTCCTTGATTCTGTTTGGTTAAGGGCTATATCATGTACAACTTCGTATAGGCACTCTGAGACCGGATCAAATGCAGGCTAGGGGAAACCAAAGTGATAGGCTGGCCACTTAGTTAAACAGGAAGGCAAAAGACAGGAGGGGACAGGTATTGCAATTCAACCTCACATGATTTTAAACCAAAAAGCACAAAATCAATTGCCAAAAGCCCAAAACGTGGAGATCTGACATCAATATTAGGTCAAGATGGAATCCATGCCTTCTAAGATTGTAGTATATACAGTTAAATAATGACAACTTGAGCCTGAAAGAAACTTTACATATCCTCAATATATCTAAATGGGTAGTATTCGATTATAAGGTCAGTTTTATTATTAATAAACCTATATGTTGATGAATATTTCAAAAAGTCAATTCTCTAGGAGCCGAAGGTTGAGAAGGCAATTCCATTCTCAAAAAAATGATGGTTATAAATATATTACTAAGGCTTCTTTCCTAGACAGTATCTTTTGACAAAATGCATAAGCACGGAGAAGAACTAGATTCTATTATCCATGGAATCTAGTTGATAAACTCTGCTCATTCTCCCTGCTTACAGCACTAGAAACGTTCCACTGCCACAGCCACCTAATTTGTTAGCTAGTAAGCCACAGTTAATACTAATCAAAAGAAAGTACTAAATCAAATAATTTTCTATAACAAATGCATAGATGAGCTCCGATTCCTTACTCCTCACCTTCACAATGCTCCAAGCAGAGAAGCATTTTTACAAATGGGACTGTCCTAACAACTTATATGCCAGATCATAGGCCATAACCCTCATAACTACATTGTTAATCTAATTGCTGTCCACATTCCTGCAAAAACTTGATATGTAAATTAAAGACATTTCAAGTCTCCATGAGCTTCCAGGTTTATCTCAGACTTTCTTTAGCTTCATGGTTTTGATTTCAGACTTAAATTAATCAACTTTACTCTATATTTCAAATATAAAGTTTTATGATGACCACTGATGGGAAAAATGTCAAGAGATAGTAAAATTTATTTGACTAAAACAATTATATCTTTTCTAGGCAGAAAGACTGAGAACTTACTTCAATTTCATTCATCAACTTCATTGCTTCAATAATGCATAAGACCTGACCCTTCTGCACTTTGTCTCCAACCTACAGAGAAAGCCTTTTGTGTAAGTTCAACGAGAATCAACCGCAGGAGATATGATATCGACATATAGCAGCACCAATAAAATCCAATAAAACCAACATGAATGGAATATTCACCTTCACAAATGGTGGTTCACCAGGAACCGGACTTCTGTAGAATGTGCCAGCCATCGGACATTTAAGAGGTGGAAGTGATGATTTTGTCGGCTTCGGAGGAGATGGAGAAGGTGCTGGAGTTGGGGCAGAAGGTGCTGGAGCAGGGGTAGTTGGGATTAGAGGCATTACAGGTTGCAGAGAGGGTGACTGCATCATAACAACCGGAGGTGCAGATGGTGGTTGAGGCAAGGCCTCCTTTTTCCGGATTATCAGTTCACAGTCAAGTTGTTTTAACTGCAACTCCACAATATCTCTTGAGTCAACTAGCCTAGAAGAAAACAGATAAAAACCATCAAATTAAACATATTTCCCTAGAAATGAAAAACACAGGAAACCTATCAAGGAACAGCATACTTGACTAGACTTGAAACTTGATCAAGGAACTCTGAGATTGATTCTTCTGTGGCCAAAGCAGGAGGAGATGCCTCACTTGATGGCTTCACATCCTTAGCTTCTGCTGTTGATGCCCCTGATTTGACTGGAGGTGCAGCAGAAGCATTTGATGATTCATCTGCGGCAACCTTGAAGGCAACAGATGATCCCGAAAGCGTGTCTAGGAAGGAACGGAAATTTGAAAACAGATCCTCTAACCAAAACCATTTAAAGAAGCTTACCTCATTCAGTTGGGCTTTCACCACAGCAGAACAGTTCTCACCAGGCTGCAAATTCTACAGCGTAGAGACCAGTAAAATTTTCAATCCAACACCGAAGAACAGGAGTTAAAATTCACTTGACTGAAAAAAGATAAAGTTTCAGCGAGTTTTTTAAATATCTCTGCATGAATAGGTGAATTCAGCAAGAAAGCAAAATGTTTTAGGTCTACCAAAAGAAATATGTCAAGTTCCACCATTGAGAGACCCTCACTTCCAATATTATATTTGCATGTATGACCTCCATAATTCAAAATGTGTCTAGAAAAAACTAACTGCTAATTTCCAAATAAATCCATTAATTTAGAGCGAGAAACAGGAGAGAAGATCATCTTTTAGACTTAATGAATACCTCAGCCAAATCTTATTTTGCATGCAATTAAGAATCTGGCAACCACATATGTCAATCATAACCTGCCCAACTCCATGCTTTTCCTTCCCATAATTCAGGTGACCAATGCGTTCTTGAAAGCATTAATCCTAAAGCATTTCATTTAACTTTGCACCATAATGTATGATGCTTCCACCATGTAAACGAGGTGAAGGTGATAGGTTATTCTAAATGTTACACGCTATTCATTAGCAAAATATTATCCTCTGAAGATTTATCCCTGATAATTCAAATAATATCAGCTCCATGCAGTTTAAATTGCAGTTTTCCTTGTTTCTTCTTTCTTAAGTATGACAGTCATATTAAAAATGAACCATACATTATGTGTTTCATCTAGTAATAACTATAACTACACTAAACTATAATTTATAACCATCCCCAGTGTCCTTTTGGCTCCACCTATATCATTCCCGCTCATTTTTATTTCCAAAAAATATTATTAAAAAAAAAAAAACTACTCAATGCACAAGACTTCCACATTACGTGATTCTTGAAGAATAAGAATATATAGTTTTATACTTGCTTTGCAAAGGAGCTACTTTTATAACTTGAATCCATGATGTCCAATGTCTGACTGGAGCAGCCTTGTTGTTTGCACCAGGGCAGAAATATAGTTATTTTTTAATTTAATAATGTATGGTAAACAATTTTACTAATAAACCTAGTTTAGGATTTGCACAAGGGTTTTCTGAAAATCTCGACTTCCATGCCTTTTTTTATTATTATTATTTTTTTTGAAAATTTCTACTGCCACACATTTATATTCAAAGAGAGAATGATATCCTTATATTAATCTATTGAAGAAAAAATAAACAACCTTTTTCCTTTCTGAGTGATAAACGCGTTTTCATTAGTTTGGCCAAGTAGATGGGCAGAGATTGAGACAGAATGAAGATTAATCCTTTATCATTGGGTAACAATGTAGAAAGGTGTTACATTCCAAAGTAAGGTCAGGCAAAAGATTGGAGGCAGGGAATGACTATTCCAATCCCAGAACTGCCTTTTCACCATACCTAACTCTTGGCTTAAATTTTTTTAAAAGTCAAATTAAAATGTCCAAAAGGATATATACTGGTGGAACAATTAAGTATTTCACCGTGGAGCAACTTGAACAATGTGTTGTACATTTATAACTAAAAGGAGCAACTGGAGGATTCCACACATTATGTCAGCAAAGGAATGAAGTAGGTAGACCTTCCCAATTAAAGATGGATAATACACCTAAGATTAGAAGGAAAGGGTTTCTAAATCACACGGATGCTTCAAGAATTTCATTTTAAGTTTGACTCTGTAATAGTGATGGAAATGGTTATACAAAGATTTATCTTTATTTGTTTAACATTCAAACAATGGTGGGCTATGTTTTTTAGCCTTAACTGCACATGTCAGATGCATACGCATGTATAATAGAGACATGCTCAACATTTTGTAAGTGCTTCCTTATTTAGATGTTTATACACAAATGTGCATGTTCAATCAAGGAATATGATATATTTCCAATGTAGATAAGTTAAATGATCAGTTGGAGTATCATATAGACATTACAGTCAATATCACACAATAAGGATAGCAAATTCTAGCTCAAGAATACCAAATGGCATCAACACAAGTTTTAATTCAGATTTCAAACTTTTTTATCCTTATATATTTACATTCTTAACTCTTAGTAATGTTTGTCTTAGTAAACCATAATTATTCCTTGAACCCTATGTTAAGTAGTCGAGTTATATCTTTGATATTAGTATTAAACATAACTTCATCACTCCCAAATGACAACATTATAACTTTTATTCAATTTTATTTTTTTGCTGCTATTAACTTTTTTAAATAAATGTCTCTTTTCCAATTTCAATTTGAAAATTAATTTTCAAGTATCTCATGCTCAAAATATATTAAAACATATAACAGGTAAACAATTTACTGTACTTTTTTTTAATGAATTTGACCTCCTGTATCTAGTGCATCATATTTTGAGTGTTAATTCTCATGCACAACACAGATTTTCAGACGTATATTTTATACCACAAAATATAAGGAAAATACATTAGTGGAGTCTCATTCGGAAAAAGACCAGCTCAAGTTTAATCAAGTAAGCTAATGGAATTGTTGATGCAAAAGTCAACTACTTTCTTAAATAGAAATCATATGCGTAACCCATTTTGACTTATAGAACTTACAAAGAGCAGCAATTAGTGTACTAGTTGATTTCTGTGCATCATATAAGATAAATAAAAGCACAAATTATCAGGTGCAATACTTATTAGTATGAATTCTATGATGAAACTGATCAAATGGGTCTTAAATAAATAAAAAGGGTTAGAAATTTATTAGATTTAGATATCCATAATTTTTTACATAGCAATAGCTTTACATGAACTATTTCTAACTGTATTAATGAATTTGGGCTTGTACTGCTAAAAAACCAATGAATGACACGTTGAACCTAGAGTGCAGTTCCATTCCAACAACAAGTTGCATAATTGTTTTTGATTGTCAATCACACCTAAAGAACATTATACTCTTTATCTATAATTTCTATTAGTGCATGGTATTCTATAATAGTTGATCAAGCATTTTAACTTGTAATGAGATTTAGCAGGAAACATATTACGCAGATTTGGTCAAACTTCCAAGAATGAAAACATTAAAAATGCTTTTTAAATTAGTATTAGCTATAACTAACATGACGACATAGCTGGTTTCCTGGCAGGTAGAACATATTTTTCTCTCAACATTCTTGATCCTACAAAACCAATAATGCTCCAACGCTTTAGAATAAATTTTTGCTTAGAAAAGCTTTGGTTTTAGTCCTTTGGAATTTCAACACAAAATACCTTAATGCTTCCAGTGAAGTTACATACTAAGCTTCATTTGTAAAATGTCAGTGTACCTAAAGCATCAAACCCAGTTGTATATCTGTAAATGGTCATTTCCCTAGCATGTACACTTCCTTTCCAGTCTGTACTTAGTTTCATATAGACTCTAACAAAGTGTATTCGGCTTAATTTACAAATACTATGACAGAAACCAACAAGTTCATATTTGTAAATATAATATATGAGAGGAAACTAAGAAATACTTAGGTTTATGGTTGCAATCGCAGACATTCATTCTAAAATGAAATCAGTAAAATACTAACCCTTCACTGCTGCACTTATTCATTAAATTCTTCTGTTACACAAAGATACACAGTCGACCCTTAGTGGAGAAAACTACAATTGTAGCACTTAGAAACACAAAGTTTCACCAAGCAAGCTGCTTCAAGATTCATAGAAAAGAAAGCACAGGCATCAAACACTCATTTCCCAGCATAATGACAGAAAGGTCAGACCATGCTGTGACAAGGCATGCAATTACTTATTGTGGTAGAACATTTTCGAAACCAGAAAAGAGAACTGATTATTTGGCTTTCCTCCCCTACATTCATATCTATTCTTAGATTATTGGATAAACTTCTTTTGGACTTCTAACACATAACAATCAAAGAGAAATGGTCAAGCAAATATATCTATCTATCTATCTATCTATCTATATATATATCATCTATACAATTACAAACTCAAAGAGAAACAAGTATCCCATATTTTCAAAGAGAAACAAGTATTCCATATTTTTCTTTTTATTTTTTCCGTCTGACACTTGATTTTACTTTTCCAGAAGCTGCTGAAAGAAAATTCATATTTGGTTAAACCAAGGAGATAGCTAAAATGCCACACACATTTAAACAATTTTCAATTTCGAAAATGTTAAAATATCCAATTTTAATTCATAAAAATTATTTTCATATCCAATAATTACAAACAAGGCCTAAAATATGAGACCTGTATACAAATAAAACAGCATTAAACACATTTCTAAAAGCGAGAAAAACTAAATACAAAGAGAAAAGGAAATTTCTTTTCTCCTCTTCTCTTTGCTACTAATTATATCAGAAAAAGCACATTGATTAAAGCCCAAGATTGATCAAACAGTGGAGATCACAAATTTACGCTCTACTAAAACATAGAAACAAAACAGAAAAATTCTAATCAAAGATTCCGATAATGAATCTATAGTCTTTTCCTACTCTCACATTTGGTATTAACAGATACTAAGCAGCTAAAATTAACATTAAAAAAATGAGAAAAAGAGAAAATTTAGAGTAATTTTGTTACCTTCGAGAAGAATCGGAGGTTTGACTTCAGAGAGAAGGAAAAGGAGATCCTGGAGAGCGGAAGGTTAGTAGAATGAGGCAAGGTAGCGGTGGTTTTAGCGACGGAAGAGAAGGAAGCAGAGGCTGTTGTTGAGAGAGAAGATGCCATATATTTTTCAAGAGAGAGAGGAGAAGAAATGTGTTTGGACCTGCAGGAGAGAAAGGAAAAGAAAAGGAAAAGAATACGAGGATTTAAAAGAGAGAGAGAGGAATGGAAAGGGTTTTGGGAAACCCGTCGAGAAGAGTGAGGGAAGGAGGAAAATGGATGAGTTGAGTGTTTAGGGGTCGATGAAATCGAAGAGAGAAAGTGGGAGGAGGGAAGAAAGGAGATCGAGAGATTGGAGCATACGCGCTTTGGGTCCGTCTCGCCGGCAGGTGTTTTTTTTTTTTTTTTGGGAGTTTAGCTAAGTGGAAGAATTCGTTGTTTAAAATCCGTTTTCCTTTTGACCCCTGTATATTTTCTGGATCAGGGTTTTTTTTTTTATTTAGTTTTCCTTTCTTCCATAGGAGGTTATTCATCCGGGCTTGTGTCGGAGGATCGCTAGCCGTTGGATGGGGTTAGATTTTATAATTTATATATACACAATGTAAAATTATATTCGTATAATATAATATAAAATATAAAAATGGTATTAAATTACATGATGATATATTATATTCATAAAAATTGTTAATTTATTATATTTATATCTAATTTTTATGAAATTTTAGTAGTATCATTTTTATTTTTTATATTATTTAGGTATCGTGTTTAATATTACAAGATGTAATTTAACATTTTGAAAAAAAAATTATCTCATAAATTCATTTATTATTAAAATTTTAATTTTATTTTTTAAGTAATTTATACTCACACGAAGGATGCAGAAGTTTGAAGGCAAAAAAAATAGTTTCATATTCAGTCATTTCAAATTTGGGTCAATTTAGTAATAATTCAGATTTGGGTGTTGAGGGGTCAAAGAAATCAAAGAGAGAAAGTGGGAGGAGGGAAGAAGGGAAAATGAGAGATTGGAGCATACGTGCTTTTGGTTGTTAACTAAAGGAATTCATTGTTTAAGATGCGTTTCCCTTTTGACACCTAAATATTTTCTGGATCAGTTTTTTTATTTTGTCTTCCTTTCCTTTCTTCCTCGGGAGCTTTTTCATTGGGGGCTTGTGTTCGAGGATTGCTAGCTGTTGGATGGATGGGACTAGATCTGATAATTTATGCTTGCATTATATAAAGTCATATTCATATCACATAATATAAAACAAAAAATTTGTAGCAAATTATGTGGTGAAACATTGTACACACAAAAATTGTTAGCTTTATTTATTTATATATAATTTTTATCAAATTTTAATAGTATCATTTTCGTAATTTTTATTGATATCATTTTTATATCATGTTTAGAATTACTAAATATAAAATTGACATGTGAAAAAAAAAATAGCCTACAATCTCATTTATTATTAAATTTTTAATTTTATCTTTTAAGTAATTTATACTCACATGAATAATCCAAAAGTTTGATGGCAAAAAAATGGTTTCATGTTCGGCCATTTCAAATTTGGATTAATTTAGGATCAATTTGGAAATGTTTAAAGCTCCAGCGAGGTGTGGTTGGATTAGTAAAAGATAAAAATTAGAAGGGTGAAATTATCCTTCTGTCCTTTATTTTTAATTTTTTTATTATTTTATTATAAAATATATTTTTAATAATCATTTTACTCTTTTTTAATCACATCTAAATCAATCGTACTACTCATCAAAATTAATCTTTAATTTCAAGATGGGTTTGGATGAATAGGGCGATTGATTTCAGTAAGATTAAGAACAATTGTTGTAGTGAGATTGATGTCAAACGGTAATGTGTTTGGATTCAATCGTAACGATGATAGTGAGATTAATAATGAAATGACTATTAAATATATTAAAATTTTAAAATTAAAAAATAAGGGCAAAATTATAAATGCAATACAAAGAGATTTCTCACTATACCTTATTGGCTCCAACCACTGAGCCAAACTCAACCTCAAACTAGTTAAGTTTTTTTTTTTTGGGTGGGGGGGGGGGGGGGGGGGGGGGTCATAGGGAGGTACAAAGGGAAAGGAAAATTTGAACATTTAACGTAATCTCTCTTAAGTAAAGGTATAAATCAAGTCGAGTCGAGATGATCCAATACTAGGCTTGAGCACTCAATTCAAAAACTCAAGTCTTGAAACTCGACTCGAGCTTGGCTTTTGAAGTGTAAGTTTGACTCAACAAAATATTCGAGCCGCTCAAACTCAACCTTATAGGCTCGAACTCGACTCATTAGACTCAATTTGTCAATTTTCAACCATATAATATAAAATAAAATGGTAAATTAATAATAAAATATTAAAAATATATATTAAAAAAGAAAACTTGATTAAACTCATAAGCCGCTCGAATCAGGTATTAAAGTACTCGAATCATTTACTTATACTTATGGCACATGTAATCATTAAACATTATTAGATTACTATTTTAAGACTGAAGCCTACTTGTATGATACTAATTGTATCTTTAAAATCAACTCACCCCGTATACTATATATACTGTAGCAGGTGTGATTTACATATCAAGAACATTTTGATTTTTAGAATAGGCAACTCATTGCCAAAAGTTTTACACACTACAAGAGTTTCGAGTTTCAAATTCCTATAATATCGCACAATTCACTTAGAATTAATATCAGATCATATTAAAGCTTACTTATTCCACCATGACACTGTACTTTCACTTTATCACTTTGTTACTCCACCATGACACTATACTTTCACTTACTTTATCGCTTTGTTACTGAGTTCACATTTCCTTACTTTTTCGATCATTTGATCACTCTTATCACATTGTCACTTGTCTATCACTAACATCATATTGAAATTACACCTTAATTATGAAATTACCATATTACCTTTCATTTGGCCGGTTGCATATTCATGTCATATCATTAATTTTATTCCACAATATCATTGTTTTTATGCTTTATTGTATGAATTACACAACACATATCAAAAGTCCCTGGAATAACTCATGAATTAACTTGAACCCATGATTGTTGAACACTATAGGCACAAGATTCATGCATTTTCAATCCAATTTAACACTATATATTATCTAAACATGATGAATTATCCAACAAATCTAAATCTTACAGTTTGAAAACAAGTTTACCATGTAGTTCTCCATTATGATCGAATTTGGTTAACCACCATTGGAGCCTTTTGATTCAATCTAGAACCATAGAAATACTTCATATCAACCCCAAAACATCGTATATAAAATTGGGAAATTAAATCAAAGCCTAACCTTCTAGATCTAGCCTTGATCAAATGTTACTTACCTTTGAATGCCTTGGCTTTTGCTTGATCAAACTAGGGAATTAGGCTACCAATTTAAGATATGTTATAGAGGGAACTTAGTAGAACATTTTTGTAAAGTTTTCAAAGGCTGAAATGGTCTAGAAAATGGTGGTGGAGGTCATGGTTTTGGGAGGGTTCATGGGTTATTCATGTTTTTCTCACACAATCTTTTTACATGAATTTTTATGGTTTTTTAATGGTGATTTTTGTAAGACCCAATTTTATTTAAAACAAGAAATGAGTGAGTGTTCGTGAAAGGAAATTGAAATGGTATTCACGAACACGTTGAAGGGTAAAACGATCAAAAGACTGAAACTCGATATTAATTGGACAAGAAAATTTCATTAAAAATAATGGATTTGAGAATCTTGATCAATAACGAAGAAATAATTAAATTTCGGGTTAAATTGATCAAGATATGAATTTACAGGAATAAATCGAAAATTTCACATTGAAAAATTATCCCGAAATTATTGGAAAAATATACCGAAAAGACGAAATAAGATCGATAAATTCATTTATGGATTAAATGAATAAAATAATAATTTTTTTAGATATTTTGGATTTTAATTGAATATAATAATGATTAAAATAATATTAAAATAAATTATAAAAAAATAAATAAATAAAATGAAACAGAATCGCGAGTCGTGATTCTGGAAACATCCTCGTGCGAACCTCGCCTCTGCCTCACCGACGACCTCACCGACGGACGACCATCGGGAAGAGACGCCGAGGAAGCCAGACGAGAGCCGAGCCACCACCAGCCTAATGGACCGACGAACGGCGACGAACGACGAGAAAGAGAGAAAACCGAGAGATGGAGAGGAATCCGGTGACTGACGCCGATCTAGGCCCGACCACCGCCAACCGAAGGAAGCCCACATGAAGACCGACCGATCAGCGGCTGAACGGTCGGTGGGATGGCGGCTAGAGCCAGAAAACGATGAGAAAAGAAAAGGCACCAACGTCGGAAGGGAGAAGAGCCGGACCGGTCACTTTTCGATCACCTCGGGCTAAACTGACCCCAGATCCGTGCACCGGACGGTCCCGCGGAACTGCTGGAGACTGAAGCTGATGGAGAACCGGTCGACGAAGCCCTGAATCGATTGAACCGAACTGAACCGACTGAACCGAACCGATCTGAACTGGGTTGAACCGAACCGAACCAATTCAACTAGAAAAGAAGGAAAAGAAAGAGAAAAAGGGAAAAAGAAAAAGAGGAAAAATTGGAGAAAAATCTCAGTGATGCAATCGAGCTACGAGTAAGTTGGTAAGCGGTCGAAATTGACCTATTTAAATTTCAGAATATTTAATTGGATTAATATTCGACTCAAAGTTTACCCGAAAAAATATTTAATTGTGTAGCTCGACAATTGACGTCAAACGAGAGCTCGAGTCAGCCTCGATTTGCATACTATCATGGAATCTCGAGTAAGTAACCTTTATTTACACTAATTTGTATCGTTATACGTGTTAGAATTTACCGCATAAATTATAGATTTAAATTTCGAATTAAATGAATTATATTTTGAAATTAGAAATAAATTGTCGTAAATAATTAATTGAGCTATTCGAGAGTTTAGAACGAGGCTCAATAAATACTGATGGGCCTAATGAGCCCAATAGGCCTCGATAATGTGAATAGTAAGTGAAAAACGGGTTTAAGGTCGATTAAGGCCCATTATGGTACAATCAGGCCCAATATGGGTAAACGAGCCCAATGATTTAAATTAAACCTAGAAAATATGAAATACAATTAATTGTATTGAATTTGACCTAATGTATATTTATACGCAGTTCTGGAGATTTGATTGACAGCAAATCGGACTGCATGACGAGACATCAGTGGAAAGGTCAGACTGTATAGAAAATGAGGTAAGAGAATTGTGTGAGTAGCTAGAGGTAGCTATGCATATTTTAATAGCTTTTGTATACACTGAATATGTATGTATACACAAAATATGTATAAAGGTTCTAGAAATAGATTAAAGATTTTAAGAACTCGAAATAGGTAAAAATGTTATTTTACCCATATTGAGGAAAATTCACCTAAGGATGGTGAAAGCATGACATGTGTGAAATGCATGATTTAAGGAATTTTCTGATTTAAGGAATTCTCGTGGATTTTAAGCAAAGCAAATCGATAGATTGGCCAGTAACTGCATAAATTTCACAATATAACACTACGTAAGTGTTATTAAGATTTAATTGAAAATTTTTAGGAAAACGGGCCAACTATAAAGTTTAAATGGAAACAGATAGTGCTGATGCATAGCTCGCACTATATCTGTGTTTGTGAGTGTGCATAAAATATGCTTGAGCAGTTGCTCGCACTGACTTGTGTGACATCATATGCATGAAATGTGCTAGAGTTGTTGCTCGCACTGATTTTTATTATTGTGAAATGCATGAGAGGTGCTGGAGCCTAGCTCGCACTCTGTTTTGATTTGTTTTGACTTGATTTGCATAAAAAGGTGCTGGAGCGATTGCTCGCACTAGTTTTTATGACTTGATATGCATAAAAATGCCTTGGAGCTTAGCTCGCATCCTATTTTGATATGATAATTGCATAAAAATCGTCCTGGAGTGTAACTCGCACGAGATTTGATGTATTTATGCATAAAGTCGAAATAGAGCATTGCTCGTACGAAGTTTTAAATTACTTAAGCATTCATTCGTGTTGGAGTGTAACTCGCACGAGATTTGATTTTATTTATGCATGAAACCATGCTGAAGCATTACTCGCACGAAGTTTTGAATGATTTATGATTTTATATAGATTTATAACTCTTTTATAATTCTTTTAAAGTCGTACTGGAGTGCTACTCGTACGCAGATGTTACTGATTTTTATGAAACCGTGCTAGAACTTCGCTCACACGAGATTTTTAGATATCATGAATATGCATGGAGCTGTGCTAGAGCTTCGCTCGCACAGGGATTTATATGGCATGCATATAGCCGTGTTGGAACCTCCTGTAGACTGTGTGTCACAGTGAGATGATATATCTACACGTGCATACCGAGACATAATTGGTATGGGTGGATAAGACCTATTGCAGGCACCCCCTGACTGAGATTGGATTCACGGAGTACGATGTACTGTGTATATCACATGGAGTACGATGTACCGTGGGGATTGTTGGAACGGAGTGGCATTAGCCACGAGGCAGCAAGTCTTGTCATCGCAATCCTGATGTTATGTTGTTCTGGCGGCAAGATTGACCCACCTCCGTTTCAGGTGAGATACCCCGCACACTAGGTACCGTGTAGCCAGGGATCACTAGGTTATGGCTATAGTCCTCGTTGTTACTGATATAGTCACCTACTTATCTCACATGATATAACTTGTGGTCTCAATAGACCAGGGTAGACCCGAGGGAGGGGTCAGGCCCCCGATTTTATGATTTTCTACTATGTTGATAGATGTTTTTAGAGGATTTTATGATACGTGACCTTGAAAGAAGGGTGATTTTATAACCGAAGTTTTTAATGAATTTTAATGAGTTTGATTTATGAGATGCTTAACCCCTTCGGGTTATTTTATACTGCAGTTTTAATAAAGTGATTTAAATGCAGTAGCATGATGAGTTTTTCATGCGTTAATGATAAATTCATGAAAAGAATTGTTTCTCATGATTTGTTTTACATGGCATGGTCTTGATTTACCTCATGCTAAGTATGATTTAATGATGTCACATAAAATGCATTTGATGCATGAATTACATGATTTCTATATGCACAAATAGTTTTGATAAACTATGACATTGAAATATGCATGATTTTATGTGTAAGCTTTTAACGAAAAGAAATGGATTTTAAGGGCATGGCATTATGAGCATGTAGATAGTGGAGCTATCTATTTACTTGCATAATTGCCTTAGTGAGCGTGTGGTTGCTCACCCCCTTATTTTTTCATCTTTTCAGAGCACTTGCAGTAGTTAGTGAGCGGCTAAGGACTTGTAATCTTGGTATCTGCTGCTTCCCATCGAGAGTCAGGTATACACATTTGTATAGTTTTGTATCTGAACATGTAATGCACAGTACTGTAAACATATATGATATCGGGGATGTAGAGTTATGTAAATATCATTGTGTATGTATTTAGTTAAAGTCAAAAGATAGTAAACTCTTATATGTGAATGTGATTATGGAAATGGAATGGTAAATAGGTGAGAGGTGACTAACACCGAATCATAGCCCAACTATTTGGTAAGATGGTCATGATGAGAGAAAGGTAAGAATTAAATAATAATCGAAAAGCGAAAAATTTATAGTGATTTTAGGTAATTTGGGTCGTGACAGTTTTTGGTATCAGAGTTTAAGTTGGCCTGATATGAATCGGTGTTAGTGGTTAAGGAAGTTTATATCCTCATATACTGTGTATCGTTTAGATACAATTGTGTATATCGAGATGGAATTGCAACTAATAATTTAGTTTCAAATGCAAGAATAGACTCATTAACCGATAGCTGCTATGGTAAAGGGGCGAGTACACGAGCTCGAGGTCGTAGAGGTAGGCCCGAGAGTCGTATTGAGTCGCCACATGAGAGTCAATATGAAATTGAAGTGGAGGCTGATGTTGAGCATGTCTCACAAAGTCCGATAGAGAGATCGGACAGTATTGAGATACGCTTCGAGAGGTTGGAGTGGAGTGTGGAGATTATTATGGAGCTATTTACTCAAGGTATGAATGAGATTTGAGGGCGAGTCGAAGCATTGGTGGAAGTCCGCTTGACCCATCTTAAAAGTTAGATTTTGAGTTTCAATGAAATTTATTAATTCAGTAAGTAGACCAGAAAAATAATTTAGGATTTCAATGGAGGCAAATCTATCAATGAATGCAGAAAAGATGTTGCGTGCTCTGAGAATCTATTTTTTCCTTTCATTTGCTGCTTCTCTTGTTAATTTTCTGAAATTAGAGGTGGCAAAGGGCCTATTTGGGCGGGTTGGGTCTAGGCTATTTTCGGGTTCATTTTTTTGAGGTTCGAATTTTTTTGAGTTCACTCTTTTTTTGGTTCGGTCTTTTTCATATTATGATTTTTTCAGGTTTAAGCTTTTTCAGGTTTAAATTTTTTCAGGTTTGGTTCGATTTTTAGTTTAGTGTCAGTTCAAGTCAGATAGATTTAACGAGCCGATTTCAAATTATTTTAAAATTTTATAAGTTATGAACTTTTTAAAAAAAAATTGTGAATGTAATAATTAATTTAATTTTTATATATTTTTAAATTTTGATAAATATTTATATAAATATAAATTTTTGCATTTTAATATTTAATATTTGACAAAAAATATTTACTTTTTTTAGTTTCCTACAATATTTGTTATAAAACAGTAGATATAATTATATTCATCAATTAAAAAATAGATATTATGAAAAAAGTGCTAATTATTTTTTTATGAAAAATGTTTAATATGAATAATTGGTTAACTAATTAGTTCAATTTTATTTCTAGTTTGTTTTTGGTTTGTACATAAATCATAATATTAACATTATTGCATTAAATATAATCGTATACATTAATTAATCAAATGTTTCATTAAAAATTTAGAATTAAAAAAGTTATATACTCCAATTGATCGCATACCCAATTCGAAGGTTTAAGATACGCAAAACATGTTGAGATTGTGGATGTTTGAATCTTATCTTTTTAACTTCCATACAAAGCTCTTAACATATGAACAATATTTTGTGTTTAATATAATAGCTAAAAAAAATTTATACAATAAAACTTTATGAGTTTAAAAAATTAATAAAACATAATAAAAATAATTATGAAATTAAATTAGTTAATTATGTTTAAGATAATAAACTTTTAAATTTTAAGCATAGGTCACTGAAATTAAATTAATAAAAATTTCATAATTAGTTGAGATGCAATTCTTACACATTGACCATTTACATATATGATACTATAGTATATGCATATAAATATGATCCAAATTGTAATTAAAATTGTAATTATCAAATTTAATAAAATATTATTGAGTCAAAAATATTAATGAAACATAATAATAAAATAATTATGAAATTAAATTAGTTAATTATACTTAAGATAATATATTTCTAAAATTTAAACATAAGATATTAAATAAATTAATAAAAAATTTATAATTAGTTAAGATGCAATTCTTATGATACAAATTGTATTTAAAATTGTAATTATCAATTTTAATAAAATATTATTGAGTCAAAAATATAAATGAAAAACACAATGATAAAATAATTATGAAATTAAACTAATTAATTATGCTTAAAATAATATGTTTTTAAATTTTAAATATAAGGTATTGAATCAAATTAATAAAAGTTTCATAATTAGTTAAGATGTAATTCTTACTCATTTACTAGTTACATATATGATATTATAGTATATATATGTATATGATATGAATATGATACAAATTGTATTTAAAATTGTAATTATCAATTTTAAAAAAATGTTGTTGACTCAAAACATAATAATAAAATAATTATGAAATTAAATTAGTTAATTATGCTTCAGATAACATATTTTAAAATTTCAAACATAATATACTAAAAATTAAATTAATAAAATTTTTATAATAATTAATAAATTAAGAAACAATTAATAAAGTTTAAGATACAATTCTTACACATTCACGACTTACACATACACTGGCACACACATGTATGTGCGATGTATAATTGTATATATATATATATATATATATATATATATATATATATATATATATATATATATATATATATATATATATATATATTGATAATTTTATCTAACTTAACTTACATTGAATATTACTCATTCGTACAAGAAATAAGTATGTGCATATATATGTGTAGTTTTTTGGAATTAAAAATTTTTTTCATATTAATTTTACGAATCGAAGAACATTTTTATTTTATTTTATTATATTATATTATATATATTTTGGACATTGTAGTTGTGTAACTGTATTATTTGATTTAGTTATTCAACTTTTTTTTTTAAAATTTAAAAAAAATATATTTTAATTTTAAGATTATTTTTTTATTTTCAAATAAATTTGATAGTTTTATACTTTTGAAAATCTAAGAAAATATAATTTAAATTTAATTTTGTTAATACTGTTCTTAATTTTTTGCACAAAATATCAAATTCAAGCAAATGTTACAATTATATAATGATTTATATATTTAATTTATTATTATATTAAAATTAAAATTTTAATATGAAGTAATTATAATAAAATAAAAATATTATATTTAATAATGTACTTATTATTTATTATTATAAATACAATAAGTGTGATGTGAAAAATTATTTGATATTATATATATATATATATAAATATCTCATGTTTTAAAATAATTTTATTTAATAATTAAATTTAAATACTTAATATTTATTCTGTTGATAATACGATATAATTGTATAATAAATAATAATTATTTGTAAAATTAAATTTTAATTAGAAAAAATTATATAATTATTTATTTATTTTATTTGATTTTTAATAAAATAATCATAAATTATAATTCAAACATTTTTAGATTATAAATTCGTTTTTTGGTGCTCAAGCTTGATAGGGTCTTGAGTTCAAATTGCATCAAGCTCAAATTATATCTGGTTCGAGTCGTATTGAATTTAAATTTTTTCGAATTTGATTTTTTTGAACTTGGGTTTTCTAGTACAAAATTTTTTCGAATTTGGACTTTTGACTTCTTTAGATAATTCAAACCGGTCCAAGGTTCGATCTCGACAGATTCGAGCAGATTTTCAAGCTCAGATCAGCTTTTGCCCGCACTATCTAAAATAAGGCCAGGGACACCATTTTTTCACCTACATTTCGCGAAGAATTATTCACTCATTAGTGGGCAATACTTCAAAAGGAAAAGCTCAAGAGAATCTGCTACAAAAATTAACAGTAAAAGAAAAACAGGTACATAACACAATCTTTGGCCAAAAAACAAGTATATTAACACAGTCTAAACTTTCCTTTGTTATCAAAGACGGGGCAGACAATTTCATCAGATACATCACAGAGAAACAACCCATAATACAATTTAAACATAAGCAACCTATAATACAATTTAAACATATGCGAATAAAATTCAAATCTCACAAGGAAATACCTCTACTGCCTCGTACTGAATTACTCCAGTTGTCAATGCTTGTGTTTATTCTTCCTTTGTTTAGAAGAAATCATTCCATACGCTTTGCGCCTTGATTCTGATATGTTAAATGCCTGAGAACGTTTTTTCTTGCCTTGCTTATATAAATTCGTCTTGTCATTGTTAAACCCATAATACAAAATTTAGACATGAGCGAATAAAATTCAAATCTCACAAGGAAATACCTCTACTGCCTCGTACTGAATTACTCTAGTTGTCAATGCTTGTGTTTATTCTTCTTTGGTTTAGAAGAAACCATTCCATATGCTTTGCGCCTTGATTCTGATATGTTAGATGCCTGAGAACGTTTTTTCTTGCCCTGCTTAGATAAATCCGTCATGTCACTTTCTGAATCCTCCAATTTTGCTTTCTTATCTTCCTTGTCACCACCAAGTCTTGAAGTCAATTGCTCAGCAGCATCTCTTGACCTCTTCCTACCAGCCTTTTTACCATTTCGCTTCTCCTTGAGAAGCTCCTTAATCCTCAATTTCTGCTGGTACCTCTTACTATTGGGTACCTTCCATTCCTTATCTGTATATGGAGCAAGCTTCTTCAAGGAAACATACTGATTCAACTCTTTGTCATCCAATGCTAATAGCTCTTTAGGCTTCAACCCATATCTATTAGGTTTGATCTTGACATATTTAAATCTCGTTTTTAAGTCTCCAATTGTACCCTCATAGTCCAAATTATAAAATTCCTCCCACATTTCCTGTAAAGCTTTCTGAACAACAGACATTTTACGCTTCCTCTTCCGCTTACCTTCCACAGTCTCCTCTTCCTTCCTTTCCTCATCATCTTCTTCATCTTCATTTGTGTGTCCTTTGCCCTCATCATCAACATCGTCATCATCACCATCATCTTCTTCGTTTTTGTGTTCACCCTCCTCCTCTTCTCCCTTTTCTTCTTCTTCTTCTCCAGTATCATTACTCCCGCCACTCTGTAACTTGTGCTTATTCCTTTCCCTCGCAGCCATGAACCCATCATGAGACTCAAGCACATCCCATCCTTTAGGGAGTCCAAGCAACTCATCCTCCTTATCAAAGTCTGGTTTCTCAGTTCCATCGCTATCACTATTGAACTCCATATCTTCATCATCATAATACTTATCATCAAATACAGCTTTCATCATCTTATCATACTCCTCAGGATCAAATTCCTCCTCTAAATCCTTCGCACTAAATGGACACTCCTCATCTTTCTTAATGCCGGCAATCTCCATAACCTTCTTCATTCTCTCCTTAATTTCTTCCTTCTTCAAGTTCTTCAAATGCTTCAACTCCTCCTTCCTTTCCAGCTCTGCAACCCTCATTCTCTCCTCCTTCCTCTCCCTCTGTGCCTTCCTCTTGCTCTCCTTCTTCCTCACTGATCCCTCTATTTTCCTAGAGTACCCTATCACTCTATCCTCTGCATTTTCCTCGTGCCTGAAGTTATACTCCAACTCATACCCCTCTTGTCTCTCAATCTCCTCTTCATCCCTCAACAACTCATCCACTACCTCATTATCGATCAGAAGATCTCCACCTTTCTTCTCCTTATCTATCCACATCTTATTCTTAAAAAACTCCTTCAAAAACTTCGTGTTCTCATCCATTTTTGCATCTTCCCCAAAATATTCTTCCAACTTCTCCGAAAATTCTCCATCACCAAAGTCTTCTTTTTCTTCGTCATCCTTACCCTTTTTTTCCTTTACTCTCAAGAAATCCCCTTCATCCTCACCGTCAACTTCTTGTGTTGCATCAAAAAGAGCCTTCTTTATCTCTTCTTGTTCTTCATCATAAGTCTTTACCTTCTTTTTCTGCTCAACAACAGCATCCTCTTCCTGAAAATTTGGCCCTTCTTCTATCAAGTGCTTTGCAACCACATCTTTCAAATACAATGCTTTCTTATCTTTCTTTCCTTTCAGCTCACTTTCTTCCTTTTGTTTGCTGCTTTCATCATCATCATCATCGGACTCAAAAAGCTTGACATCTTTTTCCTTCAATCTGGGGTCACGGCTTCTCACCTAGGTTAGAACATCGAAATTTTCAAAAATGATAGATCATCATAAATTGGCAAAGCTTCAGTTTTCACACCAATGTGGTAAAGACAATAGTTATCTCAGGGTATTAACATGTCCTCAATTCAAAAGAAGTGAATCCAAACGGAAGAAATTAGACAATTACTCAGGGACATTTAGCTCCTATAACAATTAATGTCATTAATAAACACACATCCTGTTCCCAATCTAAATATCCATAAACAAACACCTAAATCAATGTTCAATAAGATTAAGTCATACCACTAAAGCCACATTATTAAGCTTTTACCAACATGCAAGTGTCCAGGCAGAACCTTTTTTGAAGTGGGTTGTACGCATGTAGCATAGATTACAATAGGAAAGTTTATTTTTTGCATGTATGCGTCTAAAGGTTTGATATGAGGTGCTAATATTCAAAAGATACTAATTAATAGAGATTAAAAATAAATTTAAAAAATAATAAAAAAATCGATACTTAATTCGGTCATGCTTTTTCTGCTTTTGCCTTATTATGCCAAGGTGCCAAAAACACACGTGACCAATCAAAGGCACGTAGCCTAAAAGGGTGCTCGGCGCTTTACTTGCAATGCGCCAATGTGTTTAGGCCTGCACCTAAGAGCACTGCTCCACCATCCAAACCCATTTCTGGAGTTTCAACAGCTCATTTCAGTAGCTGAGAATTGATTAGACTCATTCAGAGTATATGATAAAAATAGAAATTTTTCTAAGCAAAGCCTCACACTTATTTAAATTATCAATATACTAACCACTAAAATTAATCCCAATGCATTTATCTGTTTGGTTATCGTTTCTTTCATCCTAAAAAAGATTCTACAAATCCAAATATGATCCTAAAGAAAAATCATAATCAATCAGAAATAGACAAAAAAAAACTAATAAACAACACCAATTAGGGGTTCAAAATAACTAAAAAGGTGGATTTGAAAAGAAATTCTCACCCTAATTAGAGCTTTAAAGAAATCTTCATCTTTCTTTCTGAGGGTAATTTGGTCAGAAAAATCCTCAAAATCATCATCTTCTTCTTCATCATCATTAGAAGATTCTTCATCAGATTCTTCCACGTGTCCTTTCTTCTTCAGCTCCTCGTACCTCTGGAGATCCTCTCGTTTCTTGTTGTGCTCGAATCTTCGAGCGTACTCTTTGTTGATTTCGATCTTCGATATGTCATCGTTCTGGAGATCTTCATCCTCGTTGAATAGTTTCATACCCATCTTTTTTGGCTTCTTTTGTCTTTCACCTCTACTTCCACTGATTGCACGCGTTAGGGTTTTGTGGCAGTGACAAACTGTATAAGGGTTTTCAAAGGACGCGGGTTGACCCGCTTTAATATCGGGTCTTGGATGGTCCAACTTTGGCTTTTTCATTAGCACTGCACCTCTGTACGAAATTTTTTTTTAAAAAAATCTTCTATTTGCAGTTCATTTTTCCATTTCATAGTTTAAGATTTTTTAATACAAAAAATCCTCTGTAGTAAAAGACAATTATACCCATATAAAAATTTTTTCATATCAACTCATATCTTTTTTTTCTCTTTAATTTTTTTCTCTAAAACCCTAAATTTTCTATCTACCCTCAAACTAAAAAAATTAAAAGTTTGAGTAAAAGTATTTTTTATAATAAAATTAAAGAATATGAAAATGAAATCTAAAGAAAAAGAAGAACAGATAAGCTTAAGGGGAGTTTGATTCGGAGAAAATAAATTTTTTTGAGAAAAAATTACCTTTTATTATTTTACCTGATAAATTTAAGAGAATATTGAATTTCTGTGTTTTGTTGTATTGAGAGAATATTTGATTATTACATTTGGTTCAAGGGAATTTAAGATTACTAAATGGTGTATTTTACTATGTTACCATTCTGTATTTAATTAAATAAATAATTGATTTAAGATGAATAACACTTTGATAAAAATGATATTTAACATATTTATTTATATATTTATTTATTATTATTTAAATTTATTCATTTAACAAATGTTGATTAATTTATTTAACCAAAGTTAATCAATTTATTTAATATGTGAATTATTTTGATTTATTTAATTAATTAAGTTATTTAATTGTAAAATGTCAATTAAGCTATTTATATGCAATATTTATTATCATCATTTAATCTTGGTATATTTGATACAAAAATTTAATTATATAAAGGCTTAATACCCCAATTTACCCTCAACGTTTATCAAAAAATGAAATTAAGCCCTCAATGTTTAATTGCATGGAAATAAGTCCCTTAAGTTTTATTTTGAGTAATTTAAACCTTAACATTTCAAACAAAAATAATCAAACCCTTTTTCCGTTAAATCTCAGAAATGACCATTAATAGGGTATATGTGGCATGCTGACGTGGCATATTTATGCCACGTAGATTGTTAACGTGGAAATTTTTTTTTTCACGTGTACACATATAACTCAGCTTCAATGTTTTTTTTCTTTTCAAATTTCCTTTTTCCTTTTTCTTGACTGATAAAAGCTTAAGGTAAAAGTTTAATTCTTTCCTTCAACAGAGGTTAATTCGAAGGTTTAGGGTAGGACGAAAGAATCAGGATAAGGGATTTCAGAAACATTTCAGGGATTGCTTAAAGGAAACTGCGGTTTAGGGTGCGAATCGATTTAGGGTTTTCTAATTGGGGATTGGGTTTTCTGAAATAAAAGGAGTGAATCGATTTAGGGTTTTCTAAATATTGAGATTTAGGGCTTTCTGAAGTTAAGGTACCGAATCGATTTAGGGTCGAATTTACGGTTTTCTGAAGTGAGGG
The DNA here is from genome assembly GCA_033439115.1 of Firmiana major. Classification (NCBI taxonomy): domain Eukaryota; kingdom Viridiplantae; phylum Streptophyta; class Magnoliopsida; order Malvales; family Malvaceae; genus Firmiana; species Firmiana major. The sequence continues at coordinate 69,924,472 of CM065898.1, read as the reverse complement.
TTTAGGGCTCGTTTTAGGGTTTTCGAATTGAAGATTTTTTGTTTAGGATTTCGAATCGATGAAGGGTCATGAAGGTGGGCATTTTTAGTTTTTTTTTTCAATAAGGGTTTAGGGTGCGATTTAGGGTGCTGCGATTGGGTTTCGACACTTGCTAAAGTAAGGGTTACGAATAGGGTGTTCAATTTGGGTTTCGATACTTTGCTTTCTGGAGCAAGGTGTCTCAACCTCATTCTGTGACTTATCAAAAACCACTACATATTTTTCACTTTTTTCTTTACTTACATTTCTCTCATCGATAGTTGGGCTGTGATTCGATATTAGTCATCCACTCACATTCTTTCACAATATACATAGAATTTAGTATTCTTTTCGATAACATAAATTGTTATACAGTATTTGTACATATACATCCCGACCGTACAATAGTTTACATAATTGTGCTTATACATTGTTCAGTACAAAATGTTCGAGTGTGTATATCTCTCGTAAGATGGATAGGCAGTGGATACAATGAATGCTATACCTCAGCCGAACTCAATCTACTACAGATGATCTGTAGAGAGTGAAAAAAAAAGAGGATGAGCAAACAACGCGCTCAGTAAGGAAATTAGGCAAGCAAGTAGACAACCGCACTATTTACTGAAAATAAGGCTTTGCCTTTCCTTCTCTCATCTCAAAGCATGTATCAAAATGTTATAATAATAGTACAGAATAAATTTCATGTACTTAAAATCATGCTGAGTTATCAAATATAGGCATTCATGCAAAACAATGCATAATTATAATTTCGGAATGCCTTTATAGAAATCATTGCCATTTACACATAAATCATAGTAAATATGGCAGTTCACAACACAACACAACCGGTTTTCGACCTATCTCTCTCAGGTCTAACCGTATCACGAAAACAAGTGATATATCATGCGAGACTCAGTGGCTAAATGCAATACTCTCTTGAACTATGACCATATCCTATAATGTGAAATCCCAGGCAACACAGATCTCAGTGTGCAGGTGTCACTGCTGTAACGGGAGGGGGGTCATTCCATCACAACCGTCAACTATAAACTCCTCAACTCCACAACTCCACATAACACACGGTACAGTGTACTCCATGCCACTCGCACGGTACAACGTACACCCGTGGACCCTCTCCTCATGGTCGGGATGCCTGCCATAGGTCTTAGTCCTCACACCATGGAAATACATCATAGTCGGGGTGCTTGCCATAAGTCTTAGCCCTCATACTGTGGAAATAATGCCACGTCTCTAAACCCACGTGCGAACATCTCAACAGTGTGACACTCAGTCTACACGGAGGAAATCGTCACGGTTTTTCTTAAACATGTATTATATATCACGTAAAAACTACAGTGTGCGTCTTGAGTGTGACTCACAATCAACACTCTGCCTCTTAAACACTGTGTATGCATATCAAAATATCAAACACTAGTGCGAGTAACCTCTAACACTAGATTAATGCATAATTCTCTTTTCAAATCAAGTACGAGTTATCACTCTAGTACGATATCATGTATAATTCATGAAAAGTCGAGGACGAGCAATGCTCTTAATACTCTATCATGTAAAACTGAGTATGAGCAAAGCTCTCAATACTCTATATGCATCAATCACAAACTGAGTACGAGCTATGCTCCCAATACTCTAACATGCATAAATCGCATTAAAATATAGTACGAGTATATCCTCCAGTACTATATGATGTATATCTAAAAATATAGTGCGAGTATTCTCTAGCACTTATGGTTTTCACATAAAACCTGATAGATGGCTTTTCAAATCACATTTCACACAAGTAGATCAAATAAGCACTCAAATGTGCCGTTTTTGCAAAATTAGGAAAACATTAGCCATTCGATCATGCAACTCATGCATTTTTGGGCTACAACATGCTTCTAAGGCTTTTTTATCATATGTTGGATAAAATCACACTTTATCTCATTAATACTCATCACAATAACATGCCTATTTCAGGGAATTCATATAGAGTATAATATCGAAACTCTATTTTAAAGTACGTGTAGCCATCTCTAGCTACTCACAAAATTTTCTTACCTCGGATCACGTCAAGTGACCTCTCTTCCTCATTTCTGTTCACTCTTGCAGTCCGACCAGCTTCCAAGGTAATTTTCGAAGCTGTTATAATTATTGGCTTTAGTATATCACTATATACTCATTTCATTTGCCAAATCTCAATTTAATACATAATTTTCATCACTCTCTCCAAATATGGTATAAATCCACATTTTCACATAGCTATTTTCATTTCTCCTTATTTTCAATTTATGTATTTCATAAGATTAACTCAAAATCTCCCATACATGCATATTCTATCATTAAATCAATGTTAATACCATTTCCTCATCACTTTCTCACTTTCTCACCAATATCTAGGTCATGGTTATTTTTCATTCTCCTTTAATCTCCAACAAATCATATATACACCAATAATCTCCTCAATACATCTAGTTTAACATATATCAATTTGGTCCATTAAATCTTATCTAGTTGAGATTTCTTTCCTTTTTCACCAAAATGGTAAAATCCTTCTTGCTCCTTCAACTCTTGATTTCAATCTCTTGTTTTCAAGTATGTCGTTCTCCTCTTTGCTAAGAACAACTTTGCTCACTTATATCTCACTCAAAACTGATCACAAACTGAAGTTTTCTAGTGTTTCTTAGCTAGGTTACACTTTGGTTATTGAATGAAATAGTAACTCTCGAGAAAATGAAGTGCAGAAGCCTAGTATTTATAGAATTGTCTTGATGAGATCCATCTGCTTTCCAATGAGATCGATCTGCCCTGCACTCTTTCCTCTTGAAATCGACCTTTCAGACTACATGAGATCGATCTGCTCTTTCATGAGATCAATCTGCACAACACAGAATCTTAAGGAGATCGATCTGCTCTTGCATGAGATCGATCTATTGCAAGTCAGTAGCTTAAAGAAATCGATCTGACCCTTAAGAGATCGATTCCTTCAACACATAATGTTTAGCAGATCGATCTGGCTCCTTTGGAGATCGATCTAACCTGTTCCATCGCTTAATTAAGAGCATTTTTGGCTCTTTCAGATCGATCTCTCATCCCATGAGATCGATCTTTCATTCATATTTTTCAGATTTTACTGCAGTTTTCTGCAGTAAACACATACCTACTTCACTTATTTTGCTGTTATAGTCATTTTCTTATCCAACCTCCTTCAAGGCTTGAAAATGACATCCATTCATACTTCATATACATTAAAACTTGCGTGCCTTCATTGTATAACGAAAGGTATACAATTTACAACCAAATGGAGTATAACCATTTATGCAACTTCATTCCATTTGCTGCACTACTCAAAACTCAATATAGTTACTTTTCACTCATGAAAATATCCCTCTTACACTTGCTATACACTTTAAAACTTGCATGTATTCATTCCATACACATTTACAAACTTCACTTATCCATTCCTCATGATTTTCATTATTTGTGATTTATATACACATCACAAGTCATAAAAGTTACAATTAAAATTTCGGGTCTTACAATCCTCCCCTCCTTAAAAGAATTTAGTCATCTAAATTAGAACCAAGTTACTCTACAAACAAATGGGGGTATTAGTCTCGTATTAGACTCTAGTTCCCAAGTAGCTTCCTCTGAAGTATGGTGTTGCCAGAGAATCTTCACTAACCCGATAGTCTTATTTCTCAAGACTTTCTCATTTCTATCCAAGATCCGGATCGGTTTCTCTACGTATGTCAAAACATCCATGAGCTTCAATGGCTCATACCGAATCACATGACTTGGATCTGGATGATACTTCCTTAACATCGAAATGTGGAAGACATTATGAACTCCCGATAAATCCAGTGGCAAAGCCAATCTATATGCCTTATCTCCCACTCTGTCCAGTATCTCAAAGAGTCCAATGTAGCGAGGACTCAACTTACCTCTCTTTCCAAATCTAGTTATACCCTTCGAAGGAGAAACCTTCAGAAATACAGACTCACCAACTGTAAACTCAAGTGGCCTACGTCTTCTGTCAGCATAACTCTTTTGTCTACTCTGAGCTGTCCTCAATCTCTCAACAATCAACTGGACATCCTCAGAGGCTTGTGTAACCAAATCAGGAGCAAATATATTTCTGTCACCCACTTCTTTCTATCCGATAGGAGAGCGACATCTACGGTCATACAAAGCCTCATACGGTGCCATCCCGATATTTGCATGATAACTGTTGTTGTAGGCGAACTCGGCTAGTGGCAAATGATCATCCCAGGAGCCTCTAAAATCCAGCACACACGCTCTCAACATATCCTTCAAGGTTTGTACAGTCCTCTCTGATTGACCATCTGTCTGAGGATGATAAGCGGTGCTCAAACTCAACTGGGTTCCCATGGCTTCCTGAAAATGTTCTCAAAAGTGGGAAGTGAAGCGGGAATCCCTATCTAAAACAATGCTCACTGGAATACCATGTAACCTCATTACCTCACGTACATACAATTCTGCTAATGCACTCAAAGTATTGGTAGCTCTCATAGCTAGAAAGCGGGCTGACTTCGTCACCCATATAGCATCGTGATTCCTTTGGGTCCTCGTTAAACCCATCACGAAATCCATGGTGATATGCTCTCATTTCCATGTTGGTATAGGTAGAGGCTGTAATAACCCTGCAGGTTTCTAATGCTCTACCTTCACTTGCTGACATACAAGACATTTTTTCATAAAATCCGCAACATCCTTCTTCATACCTGACCACCAGTACACTTTCCGAAGATTCTGATACATCTTGTTACTCCCCGGATGTAGAGTGTATCTCAATGAATGAGCTTCCGACAATATCAATATCTTGAGCTCTGGGTCCTCGGGAACACATAATCTGCTTCTAAACCTTAGGAGTCCATCTGAACTTATCTCAAAGTCAGTCACTGTGCCTTTCTGTATCTGACCTCTCATGTCAATGTAATATGGACCAGTCTACTGAGCCACTCTGATCCTCTCTAATAGATCCGGCTCCAAGCGTAGACTTGCAATCACATAGTCCGTATCTATGTCAGAATGCACAACTCCCAAACTGAGGCTAGCAAACTACTTTAGCAACTCATGTTCCCTGACCATCATATACAATATCATCCCAAGGCTCTTCCTGCTCAAAGCATCAGCTACAGCGTTAGCCTTACCCGGATGATAAAGTATCTCATAATCATAATCCTTTAGAAGCTCTAGCCATTTTCTCTGTCTCATGTTCAATTCCTTCTGTGAGAACAGATACTTGAGGTTTTTGTGATCGGTAAATATCTGAAATTTCTCTCCATACAAGTAGTGGCGTCATACCTTCAACGCAAACACTACTGCTGCTAACTCCAAATCGTGGGTCGGATAGTTCTTCTCATAATCCTTCAGCTGTCTGGATCCATAAGCAACTATCGTCCCATCCTGCATCAATACACAGCCCAATCCCTGATGTGAAGTATCGGTATATACGGAAAATCCTCCTGAGCTGGTAGGGATAGTGAGAATCGGAGCGGTGGTCAATCGACTCTTCAACTCCTGAAAACTCTTCTCACAATCCTCGTTCCACACAAAAGCTACACCCTTCCTGGTGAGACGTGTCAACGGAGCAGCTAACTTCAAAAATCCTTCTACAAATCTTCGATATTATCCTGCTAAACCCAAGAAACTCCTGATCTCGATAACTGTCTTCGGCTATTCCCACTGAACTACAACCTCAATCTTGGATGGATCCACTAATACACCATCCTTTGACACTACATGTCTCAAAAATGAGATCTGTGATAACCAAAAATCACACTTACTGAGTTTAGCATATAACTTCTGCTCTCGTAACATCTGCAATACAATCCTGAGGTGCCTCTCATGCTCCTCCTCAGATCTCGAGTATACTAATATGTCATCGATGAAGACGATAACAAATTGATCCAAATATGGCTTGAACACATTGTTCATCAAAGCCATGAAAGCTGTGAGAGCATTCGTCAATCCGAATGGCATAACCAAGAACTCATAATGGCCATATCGGTTCCTAAATGCTGTCTTAGGCACATCTCCACTCTTTACTCTTAGCTGATGATACCCAGACCTCAAATCAATCTTAAAAAAGACTTGCGCTCCCCGGACCTGATCTAACAAATCATCAATCCGTGTGAGGGGATATCTATTCTTGATGGTTGCCTTATTCAACAATCTGTAATCTATACACAATCGGAGGCTCCCATCCTTTTTCCTTACAAACAAAACCAGTGCTCCCCACAGTGAAACACTCGATCGGATAAAACCTCTGTCCAACAGCTCTTGTAACTGTTTCTTGAGCTCCTCTAGTTCAACTAAGGCCATACGATACGATGGTTTCGAAATAGGCTCAGTACCAGGTACCAAATCTATACAGAATTCCATTTCTTTATTTGGTGGCAACCCTGGCAATTCATCCAGAAAGATATTTGGGAACTCATTAACCATAGAAATATCTGTCAACTCCGGATGTACCTTATCCGTATCAACCACGTACGCAATAAAATCTTCAACATATTCATTTCTCAATCAATATAGTACTTTAAAAATCACATATCATAACTATTACTTTTATTTCTTTGCATCAAACTTTACAACATAACTTTCAGGGTTAGGAAACATAATTGTCTTAGCATAACAATCTAAAACAACATGGTTTGACGATAACCAATCCATTCCTAAGATTACATCAAAGTCACTCATATTTAACAATATCAGATTGGCTGTCATATCTTTTTCCCTTACTCTTAATATACAATCATTTAACACATACTCCACTAGTTGACTATTATTCATAGGCATACTAATCAACATCATCTTACTCAAAGGTGTACGTTCTATATGCTTTGCTAGTTTACATGCAAATGAAGGTGATACAAATGAATGCGTGGCACCAGGATCAATTAATACATGTGCTTCTAAATCATAAATCAGAATGTTACCTCTAATCACATCCGATGAAGCATCAGCTGTCCCCTAGTCCAAGACATGCACTCGCCCTCATCCTATAACTTGTTTCCCTTTCTCCTTTGCCGTCGCTCTCCTCCTCTGAGCAGACGTATCAACTGAAGCTCTCTCTGGCTCCCTACCCTTCTGTGGGGCAGTCTCAACCATCTCTGGGCAAACTCTAGCAATATGCCCTGGTTTCCCACATCGAAAACACACAATAGGGCTCATCGGACAAGGTCTACCACCATGGTATCTTCCACATCTACTGCACTGATCAGTAGTAGGCCTCGGTCCTCCAATCATAATGTCCTTCGTCGGAGCTATAGCTGGGTATGTAGGAGGTCTAACTGGTCTCTCTTGCACCTCCTCTATCTGTGGTCTCTTACCGAAGAGTCTCTTCCCTCCTCGATAACTGAAACCTCTGTCTCTAACCGACCTCTTTCTATTTTTCTCTTTGCTTTGACTGATCTTCTCGAACTTAGAGGCATTCCTCTCGTAGTCCTACTCACATAATTGTGCCCTGTGTACTACCTGATCATATGTACCAATATCAAATGGTACTAATCTAGACCGTAGCACCGATCTCAATCCATCTATGAATCTGCAGACCTTCCTAGTCTCGCTGTATATGGTATCAGGGTCATACCTTCCTAGGGCTAAAAATCTAGTCTTGTACTATGACGCCCTGAAAGTGCCGAAAATAGGGCGAATTTAAAACTTTTTCACATCCATTCACAATTAAGGGTGTATTCATGTGCAGTGTCATACATCATGATACATATCCTACCTCAGGATCTCATCATCTCATAATTATACATCATACCATATGCATTACTCAATTCAAGGTTAATTAATTCTAATACATCTCATACATCGTTGTACATCAAGTGTCTGTAGATACAGCTTTAGTCTGGGTACCTGAAACATTAAAATATACCTCAAGCACAATACGTGACCTGGAGCTCAAGTCCTTCACTAGCCATTACTCCGTATGTCGCAGGAAAATTCTCTTCACTTGAAGAAATCTGGAGGGGAGATAAAACAGGGTGAGCTTCTAAATCGCTCAGTAAGGGGGTAAGGGATTTATTAATAAGAAAATGATTTGCACAGCACAATCATTTTGTTTTACGTGTTAAACTCAATAAACTCAATGAAAAATGTAGCATGAATAATTAAAATATTATCTCAACTCATTTCTCAAAGCTTATGTAAAAACATGATAATAAATGGGTCAAACCATGGTTACAAGCAAGTAGAAAAACAGGATGTGGTATGGCTTTTCTCATAAAACGTGATAAAGATCACCTCAATAGTAATGCACGTGGCACAGCCACCAAACACAATCTCATGTGTAAAACGAGACTAGGCAAATAAAACTCATATAAAAATTCATCATGGCACATCAAAATAATCTCCTCTAGGTGCGCATCCTAGGCATCCTTAAAAGAAGGAACGTCGACTATATGGTCGTGTACATGGTATATTGGACTTACACGCTACCAAAACAAGGCCCGACCTTACATGCTACCAAAGCAATGCCTCTCCTCATACACACTATCGGTCTTACATGCTACCAAAGCAAGGCCCGAGCTTACATGCTACCAAAGCAAGGCCTCCCAGCTCTGCCAAAGCGGAAAAAATATTGGTCTTACATGCTACCAAAGTAATGCCTCCCAGCGCTACCAAAGCGGGAAAAAATATCGGCCTTACATGCTACCAAAGCAATGCCTGGTGTGTATTAACATGACACGCCTAAGTCTCAGTAATAGCCATTATCATATAAAACCGTTTTGCCTTCACGTAAAGCTCATAATGGTTTTTCTCATAAAATTCATCTCAAAAATCGTTTTGTACTCAACACAAAACATATAAAAACCGAGCTCAAACCGACAAAACCATGCACATATTTCTCAAATCTCAGTACGCCTTAACGTAGAGCCCAAATCGCTTTTCATTTTTTAAACTTAACACAGTTGTAAAACATGTTCATATTTAGTTTACAGCTCATAAAAATTGGGCCCTAACCGGCTATAAAATCGTATGCAATAACTCATTCACAACTCATAAAACATGCTTGTTTCCTCAAATCACATTTCATGCTACTATTATCATCACAAATCACATACACAATGAGTTTAAGTTTTCCCTTACCTCGTTGCACCTCGTATAGTGAAATCGTTCCCCCAAACGACGGACTAGCCTCGCATTCCACTCTAAAACTCCCGGACTGTCCAAACGATATTAAAACATCAATAATTTATCTCATTGCCTCAATTCCAACTTATAGTTATAAATCCCTAAAATTACCACAATTGCATAATATCATCTTTACTCCAACAAAATTATGATTTCATCAATCTCTAATCCTTTCCTAGCTATTTCATCACAATGCCTACAGCCATAATAAAAAAAAAATCACTTTAAAATCCAAGATCGAAGTTTAGAAATTTACCCAAAACTTATAGAGTGCTCAACTCAGACCTTGGCTCGATTCCTTCTTCGATTTCCAAGTATGTTGTTCTCCTTTTGATGATGATCAACTTTCCTTCTTACCACAACCTTTGATTCGAACGAAAATGGGGGCTTTAGAAGAGAGAGAAAGCTAGGGCTTGACTAAAATGGAGGTTAGAGAGAGAGAGAGAGAAAAGATGAAATGTAGGAAAACACAGGGGTCTTTATATAGGCTGTCAGACCCGGATTTTATGTAGCTTGTTCCTTATGATTCCTATGTGTATGAACACTCTATTATTATAGTTGAATCATAAGAAGAGTATTTACTAGATTTAAAGTGTTAGTAAAATGATTTAACACGCAAAAGCTACATAAAAAGCCTAATGTGAGCTATAAGAGTCACAGGCTAAACCAAATAGATCTAAATCATTCTGACTGAAAATAAGAACTTAAAATGAGAAAGTATAGAGAGCTCATGAAGGAAAGTCAGCTTGATTTAGTCCCGAACACAGAAAACGAAAGTAAAAGCTAAAAAGGGTAAAATGGACCTTTTTGGCGAGTTAATGTAATTAAGATGTTTCGGGTGTAATTATCCACCGGGAACGGTTGAAACATAAAGACGAGAGTGTAAGACATAAGATATGACACTTTCAGAATTTTGAGAAAAAGTCAACTTGGTCAATGGTTAAGGAAAAAATCAACTATAGTTAAGAAAGTGGACTTTTACCATAGTTGACTAATTATGGTTAAAAATTAACCCAAGTATGGAGAAAAAATTGAAAAAAAAAATTCTTGGTCAGAATACAAGATAATCATCCCCGAAAGTAAAAAAAATTTATTCGGAAGGATTCCGGATTAAATTTAATGGTTAAAAACGTAATGGGCCTAAGGTGAAAATTTTAAAGCCCATTAAGGTATGCTAAATGTATATCGAAATTCTTAGGTCCCTTAGACCAAATTGTTGGACCAATTGATTGGCCAAATATTGAGACAATTAAAGGCCCGAGGTATAGTAAAAATTTCAGCCAGAAAGCCCATTAAGAAAGCCCAAATCGAGAAGCCCAAATGAAAAGCCCATGAGATAAATATCTAACCATAGTTAAAGCTAACCATGACTCATAAGGTGACTCATGGCTAAGGCTTAGAAAGTCAAGCTTAATGGCTGGAAAGTAAAGCTTAATGGCTAAGTAAGTGGCTTATAAAATCAGCCACACCATTGTCATCTTCATCACACCAAATTCGGCTAGAAGAAGAAACCATTGAAACAAATTATCCAAGCTTTCTCTCACTAGAAATCACTAGGAATTAGGCATATTTGAAACTTGCATTGTTCATGGAAGTTGTTCCAAATTGAAACGAGAGTGACATATGTTGGAATTGGCTATCAAGGAGCCATAGAGTGCAAACCGTGAGCCTCCAAAGTATTCGGCTAAGTGTGAACACAACAATTAGTATATTTTCAAGTTTTCAATTTCATATATGTTAATGTATGAATGATTTTAAGTATATTGGTATATGTTTTAAGCATTGAAACATATGAAATCACTATGATGTTGGTTAGGCCGAGAGTGAGTAGTGAGATATTGATTTTTGTCCATATGATCTTAAGGCATAAATGTATTAATGTAAATGTGTTAATGATTATGGTGTAATTAGAATTAATCAATTTGATTAATTAATACATGTAATTGGTTAGCAATCAAGGTGTTTGATAAAATGCCTAAATGAACTATATGATGTTTAAGAATGTTGCCAACCAAGTGTTTGTGAAAATGCCTAAGTGAATTGGCTAAACAAATAAGCATGGATGGCATGCCATGGTGTAACCGATGGCATGGATGGCATGCCATGGTCGAGAGGCCCAATGGGCCAAGCCCAAATATTTTAGGCTCAATATGATGTAATGGGTCTAGGACAAGCCCAATAAGAGTTGGTAGGCCCCACAAGCCCAATAGGCCCAACGAAAATGAATAGTAAAATGAAAATGGGCTTAAAGCATAGTTAGGCCCATTAAGGATTATTAAAGCCCATTAAGGGAAATAAACTGTATTTAATGTGAAATACAGTAGAAAAAGTGTAATCAACCTGATAAATGGTTATATGCAGCTCTAGAGATTATTGGAGGAGCAAATCGGACTGCTGAAACGAGTAGCGCAGAGAAAGTGAAATTTCTCGAGTGATTGCAGGTAAGGGACTTTTGTGAGTAGTTAGAGATACCTGCATGTATTTTCGCCTGCTTTTACATTCACTTAAAAACTCTGAGGGTTAGAGAAAGTGAATAATAATTATTGTGACCCGATAGTGGCAAATTACGATTTTACCCCTAGTTAGTCAAAAAGTCAACTTTTGTGAAAAGTTGTAAAAAGCATGGAAACCACTATTTTGAGTGTTTAACTGCTGTTTAGCAGAAGAATAAATAGATGAGCTAATGATTTTAAGGTTGATGTGAATTAAGCACACTTTATAGTGCTGATTTTGATATTTTGTAAATCATCCATTTTTAAAGAGCCATCTATCATATTATGTGAGAATGAATCGTGTTGGAGCACAGCTCACACTGGATTTCATATATTTTTCACATACATTAGTTCTGGATTATGATTCGCACTAGATTTCCATGACATGCATGATAGAGTACTGGAGTTCTTACTCGTACTCAGTTTTATATGATATATGCATAAGAGAGTACTTGAGCGATTAGCTCGTACTCGAGTTTTACATGAGATGCATGACAAAGTGCTGGAGCGTTGCTCGTACTCGATTCTTCATGATTTATACATGACATAGTACTGGAGCTATTGCTCGTACTTGATTTTATGATATTGTCCATAGCATGGTACTGGAGCTATTGCTCGTACTTGATTTAATACATGAACTATGCATTGACCTAGTTGCTGGAGGTTTACTCGCACTAGAGTTGAGTTTGTGATGTGAAATAGTGTTTGAGCGGAATGTCGACTGTGAGTCGTGCTCAAAGGCGCGTACTGTATGTGATATATAATACGTGTTGAAATCCATGCTTGATTCCTTGTGTAGACTGAGTGTCACACTATGTGAAAGGATATCCGCATGAGGATACTAGAGACGTGGTATGATATTCCATGGTTTGAGGGCTAAAACCTATGGCAGGCACCCCGACTGTGATGTAGGGTCCACGGAGTACGTTGTACTGTGCGAGTGGCATGGAGTACACTGTACCGTGTGGTGTTGTGGAGTTGAGGAGGATATAGCTGGCGGTTGTGATGGACTGACCCCCCTCCCGTTGCAGCAGTGATGCCCCGCACACCGAGATCTGTGTTGCTTGGGATCACATGTCGGATATGATCATAGTCCAGGATACTATTTACATTTTCACCACAGAGTCTCACATGATATATCACTTGATTGCCTGATTTAAATTGCGGACAGACTTGAGGGATGTGTCTGACTCCGATTTTGTGTTGTGAATGATGTAAATGCCATATTTATTGTGATTTAAATATACATGGCATGATTTATATAAAGATGCATTGTTTTGCACTACATGCCTACATTTGAGAAAGAAAGCATGATTTCTGTACATTGGATTTAATCTGTACAAGTATACATATATATATATATATTTAAAGACATGCTTTTAAAGTGAGTAAAGGAAATAATGTTTTCAAGGCATAACATTATTTTGAGTAGATAGTATAGATATCTACTTGCTTGCTAGATTTCCTTACTGAGCGCTTTATATGCTCACCCCTCTTTCTTTACATCTCTCTACAGAGCATTAGCAGTAGAGCGAGAGCTATTGAGGGATAGTGTTCCTGAGTCCACCGCTATTTCCTATCGATCGCCAGGTATACATGTTTTGTATGGTTATGTATCTAAACATAAAAACAGCATAGTGATGTATACGATATATATTATGGGGAATGTATTTGTATTAGCTTTTATATATAATCGCATATGTATTATAAAAGCAGTTACAGTCAGTAACAGTATAATTGACATAAATGTATGATAATGGATAATGTGGTAAGCGAGGATTCTGTCATCGAATCACAGCCCAACCATTGAAGAGAGGAAAGGTAAGTTAAAAGTGCGAAAAATTTGTAGTGGTTTTTGGTTAAGTCATGGATTGAGAACGAGTCCTGACATAGGCGGAGGGTAGGAGATTGATCTGGTCCCTACTGAGATCGATCTGCATTTGAATTTGGGAACGTTTTGGGGCAATTTTATGCCTAGGAGATCGATCTGTCGTGGGGTGAGATCGATCTCATTATGGCTTCATGAGATCGATCTACTCCTTAAGGAGATCGATCTTCTGTTTACAAAATACTTCATGAGATCGATATGCTCTTGTAGGAGATCGATATGCATTTTACAGAATCGTTTTGGAGATCGATCTGTTCCCTTATAAGATCGATCTGCCGATCAGTTGTTGCACATTTCCTGCATTCTGGAGCCATGAGATCGATCTCTCATCCTTGAAGATTGATTTGGCCTTCACAGATTGCACTGTTGCTGCACTAGATTGCAGAAAACTCAAAGTATAACTTCCCATAATCTACCCCATAGTCCATATTTCAATCCATACACATTCAAGACTTAAAAACCTCATCTTCTTATACTTCATCACATTTAAAACTTGTGTGTACATTAACATATCATAATTACATACACCAAATTAGAATTCTCATAACTGGGGTATATAAAATTCTCAGTTCTCACATCCTCCCCACCTTTAAAGAATTTGGCCCTCCAAATTCAACTCGACTCATCAACCAGATGGGGGTACTTCTCCTTCATGAGGCTCTCCAATTCCCAAGTTGCTTCTTCCATTGAGTGATGTTTCCACACGACTTTCACCAATGGAATGCTTTTGGTCCGAAGTACCTTTCTTTTCTATCGAGAATCCGGACAGGTTCTTCAGTGTAGCTCATGTCCTCTTGTATGTCCATCTCTTCATACTCTATGACATGAGAATGGTTCGGGTGGTACTTCCTCAACATAGATACATGAAAGACATTGTGTATTTCGAACATCTGTGGGGGTAATGCCAACTTGTAGGCTACCTCTCCCACTCTCTCAAGAATCTCGAATGGTCCTATGTATCGAGGACTCAATTTCTCTTTCTTTCCAAATCTCATGATACCCTTACTCGGTGATATCTTCAGGAATACTGCATCACCAACATCAAACTCGAGTGGCCGTCAACGCACATCCGCGTAGCTTTTTTGTCTACTCTGTGCAGCTCGTAATCTCTCACATAAGAGTTTCACACTCTGTATAGCATGTTCAACAAGTTCAGGAGTATTTATCTTTCTGTCACCCACTTCTTCCCATGCTACAGGGGATCTACACCTCCTACCATATAGAGCCTCAAAAGGTGTCATTCCAATACTCGCATGATAGCTATTATTGTACGCAAACTCTACTAGGGGCAGGTGATCATCCCATGATCCCTTAAAATCCATCGTACACGCTCTCAACATATCCTCCAGGGTCTGAATAGTCTTCTCTGACTGACCATCTGTTTGAGGATGATAGGCGGTACTAAAACTCAATCGAGCTCTCATAGACTCCTGAAATTGGGTCCAAAATTTGGAGGTAAATCGGGAATCTCTGTCAGAAGTAATACTCACTGGAGCCTCATGTAATCTAGTTATCTCATTGACATATAACTCAGCTAAGGTGATAATTCTATATTTTTAGAATTATTTGTGTTTAATTTCCTAATTAATTTTTTAAATCCCCAATTTATTTTGTTAATTATCACCTTTATTTAATTAAAATTCTCATGTTTGCAGATAAATTAAATCCGGATGAGTTTCGAATATTTCGATAAAAAATGGACCAGAATTGGGCTAAAATCGAGATTGAGCCACGCAGACAACACGAGTCATGCCACCTAGCACATCCAATTGGACAAGAAGACCGATGACATGGAAATATCTTTTTAAGGAGCCAATGGTGTGAAGACAAGTGGCCAAAAAAATGCCAACTCATCTAAGATGTAGAAATTACCTTTTTACCCCTAGTGTGTTTATAAATAGGAAAGGATGACAATTGAAAATGTTATGTAATTTTTAGGAGTAGGAGTAGTGTAATGTAGTTAGGAGTAGTGTTAGAACAGTTTGAATTTTTTTCCAAGCTTCTCTTTCCGGTTTAACTCCCATTTATTTTTAATGTTCACAAACAATGTCCATTGCTATTTTTTCAAGCTTTTCATTATAGTTTTTCATTCTCTTCGCAGCCACCATTTGTCAATGTTCTTCTCGGTTCCAATAGGTTTAACTGCAGAATTTATTTAACTTTTTCTATTTGAATGATTAAGTTTCAGTATGGAGTAGCTGTTTTATGCAAATTTGCGGTTTTATGCAACCCGATTCTGCTAATTTCTTCTGTTTTATGCTTAGTTTTTATTTTTCGTTTAGCCAAGATCTCTGTCAGTCTCACAACTTTGAGAATACATGTTGCAACGAGAAGGCTTGGAGGTTGCGGTAGGAGGACAAGCATAAGGCGTTTGCTGCGGTGTGCTTCCAGTCAGGTGTTGCAGAGCATGTCTCTGTCGAGGAGTAGCTGACCTGTGCAGATGAACCGTACGTGGCCACTGCATGAAGGTGAGCTCTGGACCCCTGTTGCTGTACGTGGGATGAGGATGGATGCAGCAATGCAATACTGAACAGTGAAGGCAGCAGCATGGCTGGCGGAGACGGTACCATAGCAGCAAACAGGGACCAATTCATCCTCTGTTCTGCTCTGTTTGTAGTTATTGACACTGTTCATTTTAGTTTATTTTTCCAGGCTACTTTGTTCCACTGATTATTGGTGTTTCGGACTTGACTAGTATTCTGTTCATATGGTTATCATCTGCTGATAGATGTTAGGCAATAAGATGCAAAGTTCTTTAAATGTTTATTTTTCTAGGCTGCATTGTTCCAGTAAGTTTTTGCTTTTCAACAGCAACTGGCTAGCTTCCTTAAACTTTTCTGCTTTAGCTTTAAGTTCCATTCTCGCTTTGTTTGAGTCAGCTTAGCTATTACCTTGCAACGTTAGGTGCTGTTAACTACTCTTGTCTTCAGAACTGTATTTCATTTTTTTTTGGTTTATAGGAACGGTGCACAGCTGCTGTCTCGGTAGCGGCGGAGGCCGCCACCGTTTTCTGAAATATAACGGGTGTGAAAACAATTCACACCCGTAACGGCCAGAAAAAATCGTGAAAACGGTGATAACGGAGGATAGCGGCGATAACGGTCCGTTACCGCCGCTATCCTCCGTTACTACCAAATCCCGTTCTGTTGAGTCTGTTTCTATAAAAACAGACTCAACTCAACAACAAATCTCACAACCCAATTTACAAAAAAATTACCAAACACAGCCATTGCCACTGCCACTGCCACTGCCACTGCCACTGCCCCAGCCACACAAAACCACACAGACCTACAGAAGCCACAAACACAGCAATCAGACAGGAACAAACAACGGCAACAACCACGGGCACACACACACAATATAACAGAACAGACAAACAGAGGTAAACAACGCCACATCTAACAACTGAAAATAAATTAACACAAATTTTTAGGCTAATCTGAGGAGTGAGGAGAGGACAGATCGGGATCTAGGTAGACCCGATCTGTTCAAAACAGGGGAGGGGGGAGCAGATCCGGGCTTTGAAGAGGCCCTGTTGTTCAGCGCCGGCAGTGAGCTTTCTGGTCTGGTCTGGTGCTGTGCTGAGGGAGAGAGGGCCGAGAGGGGCTCTGGTCTGGTCTGGTGTCTCTGTGAGGGTGAGTGAGAGGACGATTGGTGGGTCAGGGAGTCGGGGACGGGACGGGAAACAGGCCGGTGGGGAGTCGGTGCTGACAGTGACACAGAGGACGAACGATGAAGGGAGGGAGGGCCGCTGTTGAGTGAGCCGATCGATTTGGGTTGGGTGAGCCTGAGTAAGACAGGATCTGGGGCTGTCTGGGTTGGGGTGGGTTGGCCGGCGGCCGGTTGGGTGGCCAGGAGCCTGGCTCAGGCGGGTTCTGCTGGTGCTGGCTACTGGGTCTGGGTCCGGGTCCGGGAACTGGGAGGGAAAACAGGGAGAAGAAAACCAGAGAATGAATAATCAGATCAGAAGAAGATGGAACCGAGAGTTCTGAAAGGGGGGTAGAAGGTGACTGGGGTGGGTTAGGTGACTAGGGTGGGTTAGGTGACTGGGTAGTTAGGTTTAAACTTTAAAATAATTAATTAATATAAATTTTTTTAATTATTATAAATTTTTAGTAAATAATTTGTAATTAATAATTTTTATATTAAATATTTAATAATTATTTAAAAATGTTTAGTAATTAGTTTAAATTAGTATAATTTGTTAGTAGTTAACTTTTTAATTAGTATCATTTTTAAATTAGTATAATTAATACAAATTTGTAAAGAATTAGTATTAATTAATAAATTTTAAAGTCAATATTTAATAATTAGCTTAAATTAGTATAGTTTTTTAGTAGTTAATTTTTTAATTAGTATAATTTTTTAATTAGTATAAAGTAATACAAATTTTTAAGGAGTTAGTTATAATTAATAAATTTTTGAGTAAATATTTAATAATTATAACCAAAATGTTTTGTAATTAGCTTAAATTACAATAATTTTTTAGCAGTTCACTTTTTAATTAGTCTAATTTTTTAATTAGTATAATTAACACAAATTTTTTAAAGAATTAGTATTAATTAACAATTTTTAAAGTCTGTATTTAAAAATTAATTAAAAAATGTTTAATAATTAGCTTAAATTTGTATAGTTTTTTAGTAGTTAATTTTTTAATTAGTATAATTTTTTAATTAGTATAATTAATACAATTTTTTAAATAATTAGTATTAATTAATAATTTTTAAAGTCAATATTTAATAAATAATTAAAAAATGTTTAATAATTAGCTTAAATTAGTATAGTTTTTTAGTAATTAATTTTTTAATTAGTATAATTTTTTAATTAGTATAAAGTAATACAAATTTTTTAGGAGTTAGTTATAATTAATAAATTTTTAAGCAAATATTTAATAATTATAACCAAAATGTTTTTTAATTAGCTTAAATTAGTATAATTTTTTAGAAGTTAACTTTTTAATTAGTATAATTAATACAAATTTTTAAGGAGTTAGTTTTAATTAATAAATTTTTAAGTAAATATTTAATAATTTTAACCAAAATGTTATGTAATTAGCTTAATTAAATGTTTAGTAATTATCTCAATTTGGATAAAATTAACATTGTGAATATAAATTTTTCAGTAGATTTTTTAATTGTAAAATTTAAGTTATTAATGTTTAAAAATATAGCACTAAATATTATTATAACTTAAGAGAAAAATAATACTTATATTGAATTTTGATAGTGAGCAATTAATATTAAATTTTTAATGTAATACAATATTATAGTAAAATATAAAAAATTAATGGTTCAAATTCAATTATTTTTTGATAAATTGAATTTAGTTTTTATTTATATATGAAGAATATAATTTTTTTTTATTCATGTTTATAATTACTTATTTTATAGAAAAAATCAAGCATGCCGCCACGTGAGGAGTTTCCAAGTAAAGGAGTAGAAGGCGCGCCGAGTGATGATATCGGTTGGCATTTCGGAATACCTGTACCAAATGCAAAAGGAATTGTGTCGTGTAAACTTTGTGGAAAAGTTGTAAAAGGAGGAATAACACGCTTCAAGGAGCATATTGCTCATAAGACTGGCAATGTCGCACCTTGCCCCAATGTTACCGGTTAGTTATAAATATTATTATTAATTTCTCAATTAAGATTATAAAATTACATCAACATGTACAACTAATTTTTTCTTTTTCTTAACTATATTATTAATAGGCACTGTTAGAGAAAGTATGATGAAACTCCTTCAACAAAGTAAATCAAAGAAATTTGATAACAAAAGGAGAAAAGATGAATTCTTATCACAATTAAGAGGAGAGGATTATGATTATGAAGGGTTCATGGACGAAGAGAATGCTACAAGACAAGCTATGCGAGATAGTGTCCAATCACAACGTGAATGGCATATGAGGCAAGAATTTAGGCAAAGAATTGGTGGTTTCAGTAATACTTATGAAGAGGGACGGAGCTCTCACGGTTCAGTTAGTGACTATTTTGATAAAAAAAATAAAGAAATCCATTCCAACTGACTCGGAATTTTCATTAAGGGGAGCCATACCTGAATTGGTTAGAAGCAAGAGTGCAAAGCAACCAAAAGTAAATGATTCTTTTTTAAAGACATTGAGAAAGAAATTAGGTGAATCAGATCGACTCCCTTTTCAGTTAGCAAACTCTCCATGGTTGCACAATTTAGTTTCTGTAGCAGCAGAAATTGGGCAACATGTCAAACTCCCAACACCTTATGAGGTTTCTGATGTGTATTTGGAGTCAGAGTATAGACAAGTGAAAGAATGGGTTAATGGATTAAAGGTTCATTGGAGTGAATTAGGTGCTACATTGATGTGTGATGGTTGGACAAACAATTTGAACCAAATGCATATAATTAATTTTCTCGTTTATTGTAGTAAAGGGACCATTTTTTGGAAATCTGTGGATGTCTCTAGTGCTCGTACTAGAGATACTAAATTTTACTATAAGTTATTGGATCATGCTGTAGAAGAGATTGGAGAAGAATACATTGTCCAAATAGTCACTGACAATGAGGCAGCACTTAAGGCTGCTGGAAAAAAATTAATGGAAAAAAGGAAACATCTGTACTGGACGGCCTGTTCAGCTCATTGCTTAGATTTATGTCTTGAAGATATTGGCAAAAAGTCAAGTGTGGAAAAAGTTTTGGACGAGGCGAAGAAAGTGACGTGTTTCATATATAATCACATATGGACAGTTGATTTAATGAAAAAATATACTCAAGGAAGACAAATACTTCGTCCTGGTCTTACCCGATTTGCCACCCATTTCATCCAACTACAGGAGATAATAAAACACAAACAAGGTTTAAGAGAAATGTTCAGTTCAAAGGTTAGTACTTAGTAATTATTTTTTAGTTTTTAAATCTAACAATTTTTTTGTGATATCTTATTTATATTACCTTAAAAATTTATTCATGAATATATAGGAGTTCAAAGAGTCAAAATGGGGACAACAAAAGTCGGGGCCTGCCTATGAAGCCAAAAAAATTATTTTAGGAAAAGAATTTTGGCGAAGAGCACGTGATATAACAAAAGTTTATGAGCCTTTGGTAAAGGTATTGCGGCTTGTGGATAGTGATGAGAAACCAACCATGGGCTTTATTTATGAGGCTGTGGATAGAGCTAAACGGGCAATTCATGCAGATTGTCGATACTCTGCTGATTATGAAAAGATTATTGACAACAGATGGATCTTCATGCATTCTGACTTGCATTCAGCTGGTAAGTAGACTAAAAATGTTGATGATAATTAAAAACATTTTTATGTTTTATCATTATGTTTAAATTAGTTATATATTTATTTTTATTACTTTTAGATAATATTGTTCTGAATTATTTTTAGGTTACTATCTTAATCCTCAATTTCAATTTGGTGTGGAGCATTCTGAAAGTGTGTTAAGAGAAACATTACAAGGGACAAAAGCAGTAATAGAAAGATTAGAACCTTCTATGGATACTCAAATCAGGATGATTAACCAGGTTAGTGTTTAATACTGTTTTATACTCTAAAATTTACTTTGTGTATTAGAAATAGAATTACTTTTTGTATTTATTTATTTGATAAATTATATTTTTTATTAATATAGTTGATATTATTTCGACAAAAAAATGAAACGTTCGGTACACCTCAGGCACAGAGAGCTTGGAAGCAAATGAATCCAGGTAAACAGTTAATTTATTAAAATTTATTTAATATTATTTAATTATTTTGGATGTTAAATTTATTTTAAATAATTTTATACAGCTGAATGGTGGATGATATATGGCACATGTGTTCCTGAATTACAAAAATTGGCAATTAAAGTGCTTAGTCAAACAACTTCTGCATCAAATTGTGAAAGAAATTGGAGCACATTTAGCTATATACACACTAAGGCCAGAAATAGTTTGAAATATGAAAGACTTCAGAAGTTAGTATATACTTATTATAATATGAGGCTAAGGATGAGACATCAAAAAAGAATGAGTCCTGATGAGATAAACGATAGTTTCAATCCTATTAGCCTTGATCATATATTTGAAGACGAAGATCCACTTTCAGAATGGTTGCAAGAGAGAGAAAGACCTTTGTTAGATGGTCAAAATTCTGATTGGTTGCCTGCAGATAATTCTGATGATGAAATGAACTAGGAACAGTCACATCAATCGGAAGAAAACGTACATCAGTCAAGTACAAATCCGACAGCATCTCAGAATGATGATGACAAGGGTTCAACTCCATCTGATGCTGGTGATGGTGGTGGTGATAGTGGTGGTGATGGTGATAGTGGTGGTGATGGTGGTGATCATGGTAGTAGTGCTGATTATAGTGGTGGTGCAAGAGAAAATAGACCTTTCAGTCCACTTGGAGGAGAATATGGGCTTGCTGCAACTGGTGGATTATTCATTGATATGTCAGATTATGGAGTAAATCCATCTTTTAGATCTAGTGGGGATGGAAGTCAAGATAGAGCTCGATCAAAGGGAAAAGGCAAGAAGCACCAACATGATACTTCTGGAGGCTCTTCGTCTAGAAGGTCAAGTTCTACTAATGAATCATTTGGTACTCAAGATCATTATCCATCGAGACCATCTTTACATTTTCAACCTCCTTACGGTTATTATCCCCCACCACAAAGTTATTATCCACCTCAACCATTTCCTAATTATCCTATGCCTTATTATCCTCAAATGTATCCACCGCCACAAATGTATCCACCTCAACAAATGTATCCACCTCAACAAATGTATCCACCTCAAATGTATCCACCCTCGCAAATGTATCAAGAACAAGGATATGGTTTGACTTTGGAACAGAGATCACAAAGACCAAATCAACGTGGCTCTGAAAGTGAAGAGGGAGAACATGATCTTCCTCGTCATTCGACTATGTGGTAATATGTAAGATTTGAAATATATATAATTTTTATAGCGGATTGAATTTAATATGTTTTTATTTTGTTGATTATTAATTTTTGTAGAAATTCATATAGAAGAGAAAAAAAAAGAGAAATGTTGATTTAATTAATTTATATTAAAAAAATGACAAAAATTTGGTGAAAGAATTCTTTAATATTTTAGATGAAAAATAGTTATATTAATAAGAATTAATTTAGTAATTATTGATCTCCATTTTCTACTTTTGTTATTTTTCAATTATTATAAGTAATTTTATTAAATTATAATGTTTTATTCTAATCAAAAAATTATGACTAAATTTTTCACAAAAATATTAGATTTAAGATATCATAAATTACTTTAAAAATTATAAAATAAGACTAATTATTATTATAATTGCAAATATTGCATTTTGGGATAAGTTGTGCGAAAAAAAAAAATCACGACCGCGATAGCCGTTATGACCGCGATGGTCTCCGTTATATCCGTAACCGCGACAAACGCAACGCAACCGAAAACGAGGCCGCGACCGCGTTTTAAATCCCTGCTGAGCATGGAACCGAGCAGAGTTGGTGAGGGGACAAACCGAGAAAGCCTGGAGCAGCACCTCGTGTAGCAGAAACAGCAGAGGACACAACCAGAATAGCAGCAGTTGCAGAACCGAGAATGGAAGCATGGACACGCCTGGGCAGCAGTAGCAGGTGGCAGAGGACAAAATCGTGAAAACCTGGAGCAGTGTCTAACCCTGAACCGAGAACAGACTAAGCAGAGTGCAGCAACCTGTGAGCATGCAGTGGACACAGTTGGCCGAACCAGCAGCAGCGGACCAGAAGATAACAGCAAACAGCAGCGGACCACAGGGCAAAGCCGAGCAATAACCGAGCCTTACCTGGAAAACAAAAGGAAAAATGATGGATGAACAGTAAATGGAGGGAAGGATTTAAATTGTTAAGGCTTGTTTGGCTAATGCACCCTAGTAATTAATCCATTTCATGCATGTGTTAGTTGTTAGGTTAGTTTAAATATTTTTTGTATGTTAATTTAATTTGTAGTGTTAATGTTTAGTTAGTAGTTAATTAAATATTTTAGGATTTTAATTTAGTTTAGTGCTTTATAAGTGGCATTTAGAATTAATCTAGATTAAATGTTTTTCACGCATTTTTAATTAGATTTTAGGTTAGTTCAATTTGCAATTTTTATTAGTTTAATTACATGCACTTTTAGGTTGGTTTAATTTTAGTTTAATTAATCTTGCTTTGTTTTTTCATAATTGTGTTTTATTTTAATTGCGTTAATTAGTTTTAACTGTTTTAATTTCTTTTACAGGTTTTCGATTTTAATTGCGTTGAGTACTGTTTTCGATTTTAATTGCGTTGAGTACTGTAAGTAATTTTGCTCAGTTTTATTTTCTTTATTTTATTGCTTTCGGTATTTTCAATTCTAGATTAATAGATCACCCACCTTAATTTTATAATTTGCTAGAATATACTTAGGGTAAGATTAACCGGTAGTTAATTAGGCTAGTCAACTTCTCTGTGGGACGATAACTCGGGACTCAAATCCCATTATTACTTGTACGACCCGTGCACTTGCGGACATATACCTTTAAGGCCCATCAAGATTTTGGCGCCGTTGCTGGGGAGGGCTTAATTAGCCATTAGTTAATATTGGTGAAATTATGCTTAGGTGTAATTTTAGCTTGTAAATATTTAGAAGTCCAATCTAGATTAGTTAATTGAAAAATTAAAATAAAAAAAATTTAAAAATTTAAAAATTCAAAAAAAAATTTCTAAGGACTTTTCGATGATTACAAGCGTAGAGCCATAAGTTTTGATTGCTTTCCTCTAGATCCTAAAATCGAACACACTCTTAGAAAAATTCGAAAGGACTTTAGAAAATTATTAGCTCCGCTACAATTCTCAATGGCAGAAAATAAGAAAATTAGAACTGTTGGAGATTATGCGATGCCGACAATTGAAGGATATTATTCCGGCATTAGGCCACCAGTTGTCCCTGCAAATAACTTTGAAATTAAGCCCGCAATCATCCAGATGATCCAAACTTCTCTACAGTTCAGTGGGCTTCCACACGATGACCCACATGCTCACTTTGGGCAATTCTTGGACTTGTGCAACACGTTTAAACACAATGGATTATCTGATGATGCACTTAGGCTTAGATTATTCCGCTTCTCGCTTAGGGATAGGGCACGACACTGGTTAACCTCCTTGCCCCTAGGATCCATTTCTACATGGGACGAGTTAGTCCATCAACTTCTAGCTAAGTTTTTCCCTCCCTCTAAAATGGCCCAACTCCGTAGTAATATATCCTCCTTTGCCCAGTGCGACTCTGAATCTTTTTATGAAGCATGGGAACGATATAAAGAGCTTCTTAGGAAGTGCCCTCACCATGGCCTACCTTTGTGGTTGCAAGTCCAGACCTTCTACCATGGATTTACAAGCCCAAATAGGACCATTGTTGATGCTGCAGCAGGTGGAGCCCTGATGTGCAAAACAGAGGAGGAAGCTTACGAGCTTTTAGACAAGATGGCGGCTAGCAACTATTTATAGTCCTCAGAGAGGCAAATGCCAAAGAAGCCAGCGGGTATTTATGAGCTCGACACACTGTCTACCTTGACCTCTAAAATCGCTAATCTTACGAAGAAGGTAGAGTCGCTCAGTACCCAACATAATCCTCCCACCAGTCCTAATTTGATTTATTCTGTCCAAAGTCCTTTTCTTTCCTGCGAGCTGTGTAGTGATACCCACTCTGTAGATAGGTATCCGCTCAACTTAGAATCGGTTCAGTATGTTGCCCCTTCTCAAACGTAACAGAACAACCCTTTTTCAAACACCTACAATCCATGGTGGAGGAACCATCCTAACTTCTCTTGGAGCCAAAACCAAGGGTAAACTTTTAACTCTAGATCTGTAGAACCCCATAGTTTTCAAGCTCCACAGGTTCAGGTACCACCACAGCCGCAATTTCCATTTCATCCGCCTCATCAACCATCCCCACCTCATTTTCAACATCATCCACCTCAATATCATCCACCACCACCACCACCACCACCACCACCACCACCACCACAACTTATGCAGCCCCAATTCTACCATGCACCAACAGCTGAGAAGAAGCCTACATTAGAGGAGATGTTTTCAACGATCCTACAAAATCAAGCTGCTTCACTTAAAAACTTGGAGGTTCATATGGGACAAATAGCAAATGCTCTTAGCCAACGTCCTCAAGGAACCCTTCCCGGTAACACTAAAGTTAATCCTGTTAAGCAAAGGGAAGGTAAAGAATATGTCAAATCCATCATCCTTAGGAGCGACAAAGAGTTAGATGAGCCACCAGTTAAGTATAAACCTGAACAACACATAGTTGAAGAATCCATAAGTTCTAACGAAGCAGCTCAGAAAGAACAGGAACCTAAAGATCGGGCTGCCAAGGAAACAAAGCTAAGCGCTTCTTCATCTATACCTTCTTCTTATTCATTGCCTTCCTCGCCCTTTGATTCTACACAAGTTATTGATATGCAAAATGGGGAGTTAACGATGAGAGTCCAAGATCAGAAAGTAAAGTTTAATGTTTTCAAACCTTTGAACCTCCCTGATGACTCTCAAGAGTTTTTTAAGATGGAGATTAATGAGGATATAAGGCTTGAGCATAAGAAATCCGAAAGAAGAAAGGAAGTAGATAGGGTTCAGGAGGAGTTAACTGTCAGCACCTTGTCACCACTTTGGATGACCCTCCTACTCTTCGCCCTGCTGCTGAGTGTTGTCTTCTTCAGCTGCATTTGAAGTGGCTGTGTTTTTATTTTCACTTTGTATATAGTTCGTTTTTCTTTTTCTTTTCTATTGTGTCTTTCTTTGTTTGTGTTGCATGTTTATTTTCTAGTTTTATGCTTTCAATCAAGTTTCAGTTGTTCATCATCATCAGATAGGGGAGTATTCTGTTCTTGAGCTTAAATTCTTATATTATTTGCACACTGAGGATACTGTGCATGTAAGACCCGATATTTTCAAGTGCATTTAAAAATGCAAAAGGACTTAAATGACATTCCCGAATACGTGCAAGGGCAAAATGGTCAAAAGATCAAAATTCGGTATTAATCGGGACAAGAAAATTTAATTAAAAATATGAGAATGAGAAATCTTGATCAATGATGAAGAAATAATTAAATTTCGGGTTAAATTGATCAAGATATGAATTTCTTGGGATAAATCGGGATTTTCGCATCGAAAAATAATCCCGAAAATAATCGAAAAATATACCGAAAAGGTAAAATCGGACTGAGAAAATTATTTACAGATTAAATGAATAAAATATAAATTTTTAAAAGATATTTGTGTATTTTAATATTATTTTATTGATTAAAATAATATTAAAAAAAAATTAAATTATAAATAAATAAATAAAATCTGAAAAAAAAAAAAAAAAAAAGAAAAAGAAAATTCGCGAAAACGCGAAGAGAAACAGGAAACGGAAGCTGAAACAGAGGGAGCCCCCTCTGCCTCACCGATCACCGGCGATCGGCGGAGGCCCAAACCAGAGGCGAGGCCAGCCGAGCCACCAGCAACTCGAACAGGCTGACGAACGGCGACAAACGGCGGCCGAATGGGGAAGAAAGGAAGCCGAGACCGAGAAAGAGGAGAACGTCCGATTCGACGCAACCACCGGCGGACGACGCGAGGAGGCGACTGGCGAAGGTCGATCGGCACCCGAGGAAGCCGACCCGCACACCCACGCGCCCTGAAGTCGCCGGAAAAAGCCAGATCGACGGAGGAGAGCCGCGGGGAAGAAAACCCCGATTCGCCGGCGATGGCGCCGATTCGACCCAGGCCGAGGCCTGATTTGAGAAGCCCAGTCCATGGCGCGTTGAATGGCACCGGAATCGGCCAGAGAACCGGCCGGACGGCGCCGGCACGACCAAAGGGAGCCTGGACCGGCCGAACCGGACAGAACCGGCCGAACCGGACCAGACCGGACCGGCGGTCCGAACCGGGTTGAACCGGACCGGACCGGTTCAGCCAAAAAGAGAGGGAAAAAAGGAAGAAAAAGGGAAAAAGAAAAAGAGAAAAAATTGGAAAAAATTCCAGTGATGCAATCGAGCTTCGGGTAAGTCGGTAAGCGGTCAAATTGACCGATTTAAATTTTATAATATTTAATTTAATTAATTCCGACTGGAAATTTACCCGAAAAAATATATTTAATTGTGTAGCTCGACAATTGGCATCCACTGAGAGCTCGAGACAGCCTCGATTTGTGTACGATCATGGAATAACGGGTATGTAACCCTTATTTACGACAATTTTGCATCGTTATGCGTGATTGATATTTAACGCATGAATTACGAATTTAATTTACGTATAAATGAATTAAATTCTAGAAATTGGGATAAATTGTCGTAAATAATTCATAAGCTATCAGAGAATTTAGAACGAGGCTAAATAAATTACTGATGGGCCCAATGAGCCCCATTGGCCTCGATAAAGTGTGGTAAAACGGGCTTAAGGCCGATTAAGGCCCATTAAGGTGCAATCGGGCCCAATATGGGAAAACAGGCCCAATGATTTAAATTAAGCCCAGAAAATTGTGAATACAATTAATTGTATTGTAATTGACCTGATGAATATGTATCCGCAGTGCCGGAGATTTGAATTGGATTCAGAGCAAATCGGACTGCGTGACGAGTCATCAGAGGAAAGGTCAGACTGTACAGATAAATGAGGTAAGGGAATTGTGTGAGTAGCTAGAGGTAGCTACGCATATTTTAATAGATTTTGTATACACTGATTATGTATGTATACACGATTATTGTAAAATGATCCTAAAAGTGGTTTAAATAATTTTTAAGGATCGAAATAGGTGAAATGTCTATTTTACCCCTATTGAGGGAAGTTCACCTAAGGATGGTGAAAGCATGACATGCATGAAATGCATGATTTAAGGAATTTTCCGAATTTAAGATTTGATTGGTTTTAATCAAAGTAAATCGATAGATTGGCCAATAATTGCATAAGTTTCCCAAATTAACACTACGTAGGTGTTATTAATATTTAAATGAAATTTCTTTGGAAAAGAGGCCAACTATCAAGTTTATATGGAAACAGGTAGTGCCGACACGTAGTTCGCACTATATCTGCGTTTGTGAATGTGCATAAATGTGCTTGAGCAGTTGCTCGCACCGACTTGTGTGACATCATATGCATGAAATGTGCTAGAGCATGGTGCTCGCACTGATTTTTATTATTGTGAAATGAGAGCTGCTGGAGCCTAGCTCGCACTCTGTTTTGACATGTTTTGATTTGTTTTAACGTGGTATGCATAAAATAGTGCTGGAGCGATTGCTCGCACTAGTTTTAATGATTTGACATGCATGAGAGATGCTGGAGCTTAGCTCGCATCCTGTTTTGATTTGATATTGCATAAAGCCGTGCTGGAGTGAATCTCGCACGAGATTTGATTTAATTATGCATAAAGCCGTGCTGGAGTGTAACTCGCACGAGATTTGATTTACTTGAGCATTCATTTGTGCTGGAGCATTGCTCGCACAAAGTTTTACATGGTTTTCATAATTCATTTGAATGTCGTACTGGAGTTTTTCTCGTACGAGGTTTTCACTGAATTTATATACATATCCGTACTAGAGCGTTGCTCG
This sequence comes from Firmiana major, assembly GCA_033439115.1. Classification (NCBI taxonomy): domain Eukaryota; kingdom Viridiplantae; phylum Streptophyta; class Magnoliopsida; order Malvales; family Malvaceae; genus Firmiana; species Firmiana major. The sequence continues at coordinate 69,895,344 of CM065898.1, read as the reverse complement.
TACGTGGAATTTACATGAAATTATAATCAGTTTAAGTCGTACTGGAGCGCTGCTCGTACGCAGATTTCACTGATTTTTATGAAACCGTGCTAGAGCTTCCCTCGCACGAGATTTTCAGATATCATGAATATGCATGGAGCCGTGCTTGAGCTTCGCTCGCACAGGGATTTATATTACATGCATATAGCCGTGTTGGAGCCTCCTGTAGACTGTGTGTCACAGTGAGATGATATGCTCACACGTGCACTCTGAGACAGATATGATATGGGTGGATAAGACCTATTACAGGCACCCCTGATTGAGCTTGGGTTCACGGAGTACGTTGTACCGTGTATGTCACGCGGAGTACGCTGTACCGTGGGGATTGTTGGAGTGGAGTGGCATTAGCCACGAGGCAGCAAGCCTTGCCCTCGCAATCCTGGTGTTATGCTGTTCTGGCGGGTAGGACGACCCACCTCCCGTTTCAGGTGTGATACCCCGCACACTAGGTACCGTGTTGCCAGGGATCACTAGGATATGGCCATAGTCCTCGATGTTACTGTTAATTACCTTATTGTCTCACATGATATAACTTATGGTCTGTTAGACCAGGGTAGACCCGAAGGAGGGGTCAGGCCCCCGATTTGATGATTTGATGATTTCAGATGATTTTATGATATGTGACCCTGAAAGAAGGGTGGTTTTATAACTCAAGTTTTATAATGAAATATAACAAATTGTTTTATGAGTTTTGAGATGATTGACCCAGAGGGGTTATTTTATACTGCGTTTTAAATGAATTGATTTAAATGCAGTGGCATGATGTGTTTTCCATGCTTTCATTTGAAAACCTTGAATTGTCTTACATGACATGAAAGACTGCATGATCTTGATTAAATTCATGCTTAATATGATTTAATGATGTCACATAAAATGCTTTGAATGCATGAGTTACATGATTTATATATGCACAAATAGTTTTGGATAAACTATGGCATTGAATATGCATGACTTTGTGCGTGTAATTTTAAATGAAAAGAAATGGATTTAAGGGCATGGCATTATGAGCATATAGATAGTGGAGCTATCTACTTACTTGCATAATTGCCTTACTGAGCGTGTGGTTTGCTCACCCCCCTTATTTTCCCATCTTTTCAGAGCACTTGTAATAATTATTGAGCGGCTGAGGACTTGCATGCTTAATATCCGCTGCTTGCTGCTACCCATCGAGAGACAGGTATACACATTTGTATGGTTTTGTATCTAAATATGTAATGCACAGTACTGTGAATGGATATGATGTCGGGGATGTAGAGTCATGTAAATACCATTGGGTATGTATTTATTTAAAGTCAAAAGGATAGTAGACTCTGATATATGATTATGGGAATGAAATGTTAAATAGTGTGAGGTGACTAACACCGAATCATAGCCCAACTGTGTTGTAGGATGGTCACGACGAGAGAAAGTTAAGAATTAAATAATAAATGAAAAAAAAACGAAAAATTTACTCTGATTTTTAGGTAATTCGGGTCGTGACAGTGTTTTGGGATCAGAGCTTGAGTTGGCCTGATATGAGTCGGTGTTAGTGGTTAAGGAAGTTTACATCCCCATGTACTGTGCATTATTTAGATACAATTGTGTATATCGAGATGGAAGTGCAGCTAAGAATTTAGTTTTAAATGCAAGAATAGACTCATTGACTGATAGCCGCTATGGTTGAGAGGCGAGTACACGAGCTCAAGGCCGTTGAGGTAGGCCCATGAGTTGTACTGAGTCGCCCCATGAGACTTGAGATGAGATTGACGTGGAGGCTGGTTGATCATGCCCCACAGAGTCCGATAGAGAGATCGGATAGAGTCTGACAGAGAGATCGGACAGTATTGAGATACGCTTCGCAAGGTTGGAGCGAAGGGGGAGAATATTTTGAGAGCTAATTACTCAGAATATGTATGATATTTGAGGGCGAGTTGGAGCATTAATTGAAGTTCGCTCGACCCATTTGAAGAGTTAGACGTCCAGAATGGACATGGAAAAAAATTATATATGTATTCCGATGACAAAATATCCCGGACACTGTTTAAAGGAAATTACAGATGATATTATTTACTCTGACCCAGAGGAATTGGTTAATTAATGAGTATGAAACTCAGATTATATTCCTGGGCAGATATGACTCGGACACTGAACTGTGAGAGTCGAGATAGCTGAAAGTTCATGGAAGGGCTCAGATTGTCAATTAGAGTCCGATTAGCCCGTTTGATATCACTACCTATGCCGAGGCAGTGCGCAGACTATAGTTGTATGAATAAGATCACGAGTTGCATGCCTCTGAGATTGAGAAAGGTAGTGAGGGTCGAAATTTAGACAAAAAGAGAATAGAGAATGACAAAGATGTCAGAACAAGAAAAGGTAATTGGTAAAAAGCTTAGAGCTGATAAATCACGGGGTAAGTTGATTGATAAACCCCAGTATATCTAATTTTAACACTATTGAGGGGTATTATGATTTGAGGACCGCAACCTGCTACGGAGCATTGTAAACAGTATAACAGAGTAGCAGTGTGAACAGTGTAAGATGTGTGGTAGTTATCACGAAAATAAGATGTTGGACGAGGGCGAGTGTATGCCTTGGACCAGGACACTACTGATATTTCATAGGATGTGGTGGAAGATACCACATTGGTTGTAAAAAAAAAAAAAAAAATGAAATAATTATTTTAATTGATCCTGGTGCCACGCATTTATTCATACCGCCTTCAGTTGCTTATAAGTTAGTGAAAAAATGTGAAGCCTATACCTTTAAGCCTGAAGAGGATGATAGTTAGTTGATTTTCACTAACTGAATATGGGTATAGAGATTGTAAGTTGAAAATAGGGGTGAAAATATCACTGAAAAGTGTATTGTAACTTGACAAGTAAGGAAAGAGTTTGTCACAAGTGATATATAAAAGGAGATATATTGGAATAAGAGACGTATGCAAGGTAAGGATATCCTTGATATGCAAAGTAAATTGGATTAAGCGGTATGTAGTCAAGTCTGAGGGATAATAAAGGTATTTTAAAATATCTCCCTGCCTGAAGATTTGACAGCGTCTAGAAGCGCACGCATAATCTATAAATTGAAATCGACAATTGTGAAATATATACATTAAAATTTGGGTACCTTTATTGGTATGATAAAAAGATATAGAAATTCATTAATCATGAAAGTTTAAAAATTAAAATTTTATAAAAGCCGTCAATATAAGAGGAAAGAAATGACGTGAGCTAGTATCTTGAACGAAAGCTATTTCGAAATGACATTGTACGTTTATGCGTACATAGGTCAAGTATATGAAAAATTGAAATATTGAGTGGAACTCAACTACGTTAAGGTATTTGAACCTTACCTGGACCGATAGGGTTATCGTTTTTAATGATGATATTATGATGTATTCGCAGTCCAGGGAAGAGTATGAGTAGCAACAGGAAACTGCATTACAGACAAGGTGTTATGAGTTTCTTGAAATGGGCTACTCAGTTGACACGTCTCGTTTGGAAAAAGATTTCATACGAGTGTTATGATATATATGAAAATAGCTTCGGTGAGTTTTGGTATATTGGAGTAATGAACTGACCACCGTAAGTATTCTCACCATGACTAACAGCTCAAGAGGTTTCAGTGTGAATGGATACCAAAATAAGGATTGGGCTGTGTATTGATGTAAAATGGGAAGATAGTCGTTTATGGATCCAGATATGTTCAAGGACCATAAGAGAAACTATCCGACCCATGATTTAGAGTTGGCAGTCATAGCGATTACACTGAAAGTATGGCGCCACCACTTATATGGTAAGAAATTTCGAGTATGCACTGATCGTAAAAGCCCCAAGTATCTGTTTTAACAGAAAGAGTAGAAAATGAGATAACCATGAGGGTTAGAGCTTCTAAGGATTATGATTGTGAATATTGTACCACCCAAGAAAGGCTAATGTAATGGCTGATGCCTTGAACAGAAAGAGTCTCGGGATGGTATCACATATGATGGTCAGGGAGCGTGAGCTGCTAGAGCAGTTGTGAACCTCAGTAGTGATGTGATTCCTTCTGATGATGACGGTGATTGTGTGACAGCTAGCCTGAGGTTAGAACCAGATTGTGTGACCGGATTTGCCAGGCTTAGCGTGATGATCGGCATGGTGTCGATAGTGTGGGTCAGATTCAGAAGGGTATAGTGACAGAGTTCACAGTGAGTGATGATGACTCACAGAGGTTCAGAGACAGTATAAGTGCTCCTCAGGACCATAGTTGATAAGAAAGTGCTATTGTCAGAGGCTCACTCTTCGGGATATACAGTGCATTCGAGAAGTAATAAATATATCAGAATCTCTGAAAAGGGTATTGGTGGTCAGGTATGAAAAAGAGATATTGTAGAGAATTGCGAAAAAGTGTCTCGTATGTCAGCAGAGTAAGGTAGAGTAAAAGAAGTTGCAGGGTTATTGCAGCCTCTACCTATATTGACACGGAAATGGGAACAAGTTACCATGGATTTCGTGATGGGTTACAGAGGACCCGAATGAATCTCGAGGATATCTAGGTGATAGTTGATAGATTGATTTAGTTACCCACCTTCTGGTTATGAAAATCCCTAGATACTCTAAGTGTATAGGCGGATTTATGTGTGTGGAATATTGTGAAACATTGTGTAGCGTTCCAGTGAGCATGGTATCAGATAGGGATTCCCGCTTCACTTCCCACTTCTGGGAATATTGTTTTTGAAAGTTATGGGAACCCGATTATGTGTTAGCACAGCTTCCACCCTCAGACAGATGGTCAGTCAGAGAGGACTGTACAGGTTCTGGAGGATGTGATGAGAGCGTGTGCCATTGATTTTATGAGCTCCTGGGATGATTAGTTGCTACTAATCAAATTCGCCAGTGATGACAGTTGTCACTTGAGTATCAGGATGAGATTATATGAGGCATTTTATGGCCATAGGGATTGTTTCCCTGACTTGGATAAGGGAAGTGGGTGACAGATAGAAAATTGTTCCCGAATTGGTAAGACAAACCTCTGAGGATGTTCAGTTGATTTGTGAGAGATTAAGAACACCTCAGAGCAGACAGAAAATTCATGCTGACAAGAGACAGAAAATCATTGGAATTCACCGAGGGTGAATCATTATTGTTGATAGTTACTTGTCCTAAGAGCATAAGGACGTAACGACATTCGGATAGAGATATTGGACAAGTGGGAGATAAGACCTGTAGATTGGCGTTACCACTTGGGTAAACAGGCATCCACTATGTGTCCTATCTTATGATGTTTCGAAAATATTATCCGAACCCGATATATGTGCAGATATGAGCTTCAACGGGTTAGCTCAATGAAAGTATAACGTATGATTGGAGAACTGATTCGGGTATTAGACGAAAGGAAAAAGTGTTGAGGTTTGAGATGATCTCCCTAGTTAAGTATGATGATAGTATTACACTCCGGAGAAAGTCACTTGAGGATGACTGTATATGATATGATAGATGTAACCGGAGTTGTTATGGACTCATATTACTTTGTTCTAATTTGGAGGACCAAATTTCTTAAGTGGGGGAGATTGTAAGACCCGATATTTTCAAGTGCATTTAAAAATGCAAAAGGACTTAAATGACATTCCCGAATACGTGCAAGGGCAAAATGGTCAAAAGATCAAAATTCGGTATTAATCGGGACAAGAAAATTTAATTAAAAATATGAGAATGAGAAATCTTGATCAATGATGAAGAAATAATTAAATTTCGGGTTAAATTGATCAAGATATGAATTTCTTGGGATAAATCGGGATTTTCGCATCGAAAAATAATCCCGAAAATAATCGAAAAATATACCGAAAAGGTAAAATCGGACTGAGAAAATTATTTACAGATTAAATGAATAAAATATAAATTTTTAAAAGATATTTGTGTATTTTAATATTATTTTATTGATTAAAATAATATTAAAAAAAAATTAAATTATAAATAAATAAATAAAATCTGAAAAAAAAAAAAAAAAAAAAAAAAAAAAAAGAAAATTCGCGAAAACGCGAAGAGAAACAGGAAACGGAAGCTGAAACAGAGGGAGCCCCCTCTGCCTCACCGATCACCGGCGATCGGCGGAGGCCCAAACCAGAGGCGAGGCCAGCCGAGCCACCAGCAACTCGAACAGGCTGACGAACGGCGACAAACGGCGGCCGAATGGGGAAGAAAGGAAGCCGAGACCGAGAAAGAGGAGAACGTCCGATTCGACGCAACCACCGGCGGACGACGCGAGGAGGCGACTGGCGAAGGTCGATCGGCACCCGAGGAAGCCGACCCGCACACCCACGCGCCCTGAAGTCGCCGGAAAAAGCCAGATCGACGGAGGAGAGCCGCGGGGAAGAAAACCCCGATTCGCCGGCGATGGCGCCGATTCGACCCAGGCCGAGGCCTGATTTGAGAAGCCCAGTCCATGGCGCGTTGAATGGCACCGGAATCGGCCAGAGAACCGGCCGGACGGCGCCGGCACGACCAAAGGGAGCCTGGACCGGCCGAACCGGACAGAACCGGCCGAACCGGACCAGACCGGACCGGCGGTCCGAACCGGGTTGAACCGGACCGGACCGGTTCAGCCAAAAAGAGAGGGAAAAAAGGAAGAAAAAGGGAAAAAGAAAAAGAGAAAAAATTGGAAAAAATTCCAGTGATGCAATCGAGCTTCGGGTAAGTCGGTAAGCGGTCAAATTGACCGATTTAAATTTTATAATATTTAATTTAATTAATTCCGACTGGAAATTTACCCGAAAAAATATATTTAATTGTGTAGCTCGACAATTGGCATCCACTGAGAGCTCGAGACAGCCTCGATTTGTGTACGATCATGGAATAACGGGTATGTAACCCTTATTTACGACAATTTTGCATCGTTATGCGTGATTGATATTTAACGCATGAATTACGAATTTAATTTACGTATAAATGAATTAAATTCTAGAAATTGGGATAAATTGTCGTAAATAATTCATAAGCTATCAGAGAATTTAGAACGAGGCTAAATAAATTACTGATGGGCCCAATGAGCCCCATTGGCCTCGATAAAGTGTGGTAAAACGGGCTTAAGGCCGATTAAGGCCCATTAAGGTGCAATCGGGCCCAATATGGGAAAACAGGCCCAATGATTTAAATTAAGCCCAGAAAATTGTGAATACAATTAATTGTATTGTAATTGACCTGATGAATATGTATCCGCAGTGCCGGAGATTTGAATTGGATTCAGAGCAAATCGGACTGCGTGACGAGTCATCAGAGGAAAGGTCAGACTGTACAGATAAATGAGGTAAGGGAATTGTGTGAGTAGCTAGAGGTAGCTACGCATATTTTAATAGATTTTGTATACACTGATTATGTATGTATACACGATTATTGTAAAATGATCCTAAAAGTGGTTTAAATAATTTTTAAGGATCGAAATAGGTGAAATGTCTATTTTACCCCTATTGAGGGAAGTTCACCTAAGGATGGTGAAAGCATGACATGCATGAAATGCATGATTTAAGGAATTTTCCGAATTTAAGATTTGATTGGTTTTAATCAAAGTAAATCGATAGATTGGCCAATAATTGCATAAGTTTCCCAAATTAACACTACGTAGGTGTTATTAATATTTAAATGAAATTTCTTTGGAAAAGAGGCCAACTATCAAGTTTATATGGAAACAGGTAGTGCCGACACGTAGTTCGCACTATATCTGCGTTTGTGAATGTGCATAAATGTGCTTGAGCAGTTGCTCGCACCGACTTGTGTGACATCATATGCATGAAATGTGCTAGAGCATGGTGCTCGCACTGATTTTTATTATTGTGAAATGAGAGCTGCTGGAGCCTAGCTCGCACTCTGTTTTGACATGTTTTGATTTGTTTTAACGTGGTATGCATAAAATAGTGCTGGAGCGATTGCTCACACTAGTTTTAATGATTTGACATGCATGAGAGATGCTGGAGCTTAGCTCGCATCCTGTTTTGATTTGATATTGCATAAAGCCGTGCTGGAGTGAATCTCGCACGAGATTTGATTTAATTATGCATAAAGCCGTGCTGGAGTGTAACTCGCACGAGATTTGATTTACTTGAGCATTCATTTGTGCTGGAGCATTGCTCGCACAAAGTTTTACATGGTTTTCATAATTCATTTGAATGTCGTACTGGAGTTTTTCTCGTACGAGGTTTTCACTGAATTTATATACATATCCGTACTAGAGCGTTGCTCGTACGTGGAATTTACATGAAATTATAATCAGTTTAAGTCGTACTGGAGCGCTGCTCGTACGCAGATTTCACTGATTTTTATGAAACCGTGCTAGAGCTTCCCTCGCACGAGATTTTCAGATATCATGAATATGCATGGAGCCGTGCTTGAGCTTCGCTCGCACAGGGATTTATATTACATGCATATAGCCGTGTTGGAGCCTCCTGTAGACTGTGTGTCACAGTGAGATGATATGCTCACACGTGCACTCTGAGACAGATATGATATGGGTGGATAAGACCTATTACAGGCACCCCTGATTGAGCTTGGGTTCACGGAGTACGTTGTACCGTGTATGTCACGCGGAGTACGCTGTACCGTGGGGATTGTTGGAGTGGAGTGGCATTAGCCACGAGGCAGCAAGCCTTGCCCTCGCAATCCTGGTGTTATGCTGTTCTGGCGGGTAGGACGACCCACCTCCCGTTTCAGGTGTGATACCCCGCACACTAGGTACCGTGTTGCCAGGGATCACTAGGATATGGCCATAGTCCTCGATGTTACTGTTAATTACCTTATTGTCTCACATGATATAACTTATGGTCTGTTAGACCAGGGTAGACCCGAAGGAGGGGTCAGGCCCCCGATTTGATGATTTGATGATTTCAGATGATTTTATGATATGTGACCCTGAAAGAAGGGTGGTTTTATAACTCAAGTTTTATAATGAAATATAACAAATTGTTTTATGAGTTTTGAGATGATTGACCCAGAGGGGTTATTTTATACTGCGTTTTAAATGAATTGATTTAAATGCAGTGGCATGATGTGTTTTCCATGCTTTCATTTGAAAACCTTGAATTGTCTTACATGACATGAAAGACTGCATGATCTTGATTAAATTCATGCTTAATATGATTTAATGATGTCACATAAAATGCTTTGAATGCATGAGTTACATGATTTATATATGCACAAATAGTTTTGGATAAACTATGGCATTGAATATGCATGACTTTGTGCGTGTAATTTTAAATGAAAAGAAATGGATTTAAGGGCATGGCATTATGAGCATATAGATAGTGGAGCTATCTACTTACTTGCATAATTGCCTTACTGAGCGTGTGGTTTGCTCACCCCCCTTATTTTCCCATCTTTTCAGAGCACTTGTAATAATTATTGAGCGGCTGAGGACTTGCATGCTTAATATCCGCTGCTTGCTGCTACCCATCGAGAGACAGGTATACACATTTGTATGGTTTTGTATGTAAATATGTAATGCACAGTACTGTGAATGGATATGATGTCGGGGATGTAGAGTCATGTAAATACCATTGGGTATGTATTTATTTAAAGTCAAAAGGATAGTAGACTCTGATATATGATTATGGGAATGAAATGTTAAATAGTGTGAGGTGACTAACACCGAATCATAGCCCAACTGTGTTGTAGGATGGTCACGACGAGAGAAAGTTAAGAATTAAATAATAAATGAAAAAAAAACGAAAAATTTACTCTGATTTTTAGGTAATTCGGGTCGTGACAGTGCACTTTAAGTGTGGGGGAGGGGATATCACTTGAGCAATTTTGTGAAAAATTGAAAAAATTTTCAAAATTTTTTCAAAAATCTGAAAAAGAATTTTCAAAATTTTTTCGATAACATGAGCTTAAATTGTTTGATTTTGGGATGATTTAGTACTTAGCATGTAGTTTTCCCATATTCCGATGATATGACCCCAAGATTAAGTATGATTTTGATTGACAGAGAAGCATGATTATAGGAAAAGCATGAAGTTGAGTTCTTGAATTTGTCTTGATTCTGATTGCGATTGCCTCATCTTATGCACATGTCATGTCATGAATTGATATATTTATTTAGAGAAAGCTTATGTGTACATAGGACTGCATTTGTTCAGTTGATTTTGTGCATCATATTCTAGAATTTGTTTGATCTGATCTCGAGGTGAAATATTAGATCACACTTGATTATGGAGATGATTTAGGCCATCTTTGGATCGTTTGAGCTTTTCTAGCCTTCCTTGTACATATTCTACCCCTAGTCACCCATCTGGACCAAATAAGCTTTTCTTTGTAAATACACCTGCTTATTTTTTGTTTCCTTAGCTTAAATACTTTTACCTATCCCTTACCCCGAAAGCATGAAAAGTCATTGAGATATATTGTAAGCTATATGGGTATTAAGTGATAGTGAAAAAAGTATGTAAAAAAAAATGATGAAAAAGAAAGAAAAAGAAAAGAAGAAAGAAGAAAAATTCAAAAAAAGAAAAAAGAAAAAAAATGTTTAGCAAAAGAAATAAGTTTGGGGGAAATGATTAGAGCTCTTACATTGAAGATCCTAGAAGTAATGCATGTTAAGGGGTAATTAAACCTAAATCAACTTTATCATACCTTAACCCCAGCCTTACATTACAAGCTTAATGAAGTCCTATTGATCTTTAGTTAAGTGTGACTACATTAGTGGAGAGAGAAGTGAAAAGCAAACTTATGGGAATGATCACATGTCATTAACTTTGCATTCACTGTGTTGCATAATCTGATCCGGGTAATGTACTGTGAAGTGACTTAGACATTTTTCACACACTCACGAGGAGTCCAATTTGGGTTAAGACTTATGATTGAATAATTCTAAGTGCTGGACTTGTAATTGTGAGTCTTTAATTTCATAGTCTATACTTTTTCGTTGAGGATGATATTGGGAAAATTATTATGTTTTGTACTTGTCATTCTTACAATCATTTTGTTTTGCTTGAGGATAAGCAAAAGCTTAAGTTTGAGATGTGATAATTCTATATTTTTAAAATTATTTGTTAATTATTTTGTTAATTATCCCCTTTATTTAATTAAAATTCTCATGTTTGCAGATAAATTAAATTCAGATGAGTTTTGAATATTTCGGTAAAAAATAGACCGGAATTGGGCTAAAATCGAGATTGAGCCATGCGGACAACACGAGTTATGCCCCCTAGCACATCCAATTGGACAAGAAGACCGATGACATGGAAATATCTTTTCAAGGAGCCAATGGTGTGAAGACAAGTGGCAAAAAAAATGCCAACTCATCAAGGATGTGAAAATTATCATTTTACCCCTAGTGTGTTTATAAATAGGAAAGGATGACAATTGAAAATGTTATGTAATTTTTAGGAGTAGGAGTAGTGTAATGTAGTTAGGAGTAGTATTAGAATAGTTTGAATTTTTTTCCAAGCTTCTCTTTCCCGTTTAACTCCCATTTATTTTTAATGTTCACAAACAATTTCCGATGCTATTTTTTCAAGCTTTTCATTATAGTTTTTCATTCTCTTGGCAGCCACCATTTGTCAATGTTCTTCTCGGTTCCAATAGGTTTAACTGCAGAATTTATTTAACTTTTTCTATTTGAATGATTAAGTTTCAGTATGGAGTAGCTGTTTTATGCAAATTTGCGGTTTTATGCAACCCGATTCTGCTAATTTCTTCTGTTTTATGCTTAGTTTTTATTTTCCGTTTAGCCAAGATCTCTGTCAGTCTCACAACTTTGAGAATACATGTTGCAACGAGAAGGCTTGGAGGTTGCGGTAGGAGGACAAGCATAAGGCGTTTGCTGCGGTGTGCTTCCAGTCAGGTGTTGCAGAGCATGTCTCTGTCGAGGAGCAGCTGACCTGTGCAGATGAACCGTACGTGGCCACTGCATGAAGGTGAGCTCTGGACCCCTGTTGCTGTACGTGGGATGAGGATGGATGCAGCAATGCAATACTGAACAGTGAAGGCAGCAGCATGGCTGGCGGAGACGGCACCGTAGCAGCAAACAGGGACCAATTCATTCTCTGTTCTGCTTTGTTTGTAGTTATTGACACTGTTCATTTTAGTTTATTTTTCCAGGCTACTCTGTTCCACTGATTATTGGTGTTTCGGACTTGACTAGTATTCTGTTCATATGGTTATCATCTGCTGATAGATGTTAGGCAATAAGATGCAAAGTTCTTTAAATGTTTATTTTTCTAGGCTGCATTGTTCCATTAAGTTTTTGCTTTTCAACAGCAACTTGCTAGCTTCCTTAAACTTTTCTGCTTTAGCTTTAAGTTCCATTCTCGCTTTGTTTGAGTCAGCTTAGCTATTACCTTGCAACGTTAGGTGCTGTTAACTACTCTTGTCTTCAGAACTGTATATCATTTTTTTTGGATTTTAGGAATGGTGCACAGCTGCTGTGCTGGTCTGTTGAGAATGGCAGCAGGTGGAAATTTGCAGGACTGGAGCTGAGCATGGAACCGAGCAGAGTTGGTGAGGGGACAAACCGAGAAAGCCTGGAGCAGCACCCCGTGTAGCAGAAACAGCAGAGGACACAACCAGAACAGCAGCAGTTGCAGAACCGAGAATGGAAGCATGGACACGCCTGGGCAACAGTAGCAGGTGGCAGAGGACAAAATCGTGAAAACCTGGACCAGTGTCTAGCCCTGAACCGAGAACAGACTAAGCAGAGTGCAGCAACCCGTGAGCATGCAGTGGACACAGCTGGCCGAACCAGCAGCAGCGGACCAGAAGATAACAGCAAACAGCAGCGGACCAGAGGGCAAAGCCGAGCAATAATCGAGCCTTACCTGGAAAACAAAAGGAAAAATGATGGATGAACAGTAGATGGAGGGAAGGATTTAAATTGATAAGGCTTGTTTGGCTAATGCACCCTAGTAATTAATCCATTTCATGCATGTGTTAGTTGTTAGGTTAGTTTAAATATTTTTTGTATGTTAATTTAATTTGTAGTGTTAATGGTTAGTTAGTAGTTAATTAAATATTTTAGGATTTTAATTTAGTTTAGTGCTTTATAAGTGGCATTTAGAATTAATCTAGATTAAATGTTTTTCATGCATTTTTAATTAGATTTTAGGTTAGTTCAATTTGCAATTTTTATTAGTTTAATTACATGCATTTTTAGGTTAGTTTAATTTTAGTTTAATTAATCTTGCTTTGTTATTTTCATAATTGCGTTTTATTTTAATTGCGTTAATTAGTTTTAACTGTTTTAATTTCTTTTACAGGTTTTCGATTTTAATTGCGTTGAGTACTGTTTTCGATTTTAATTGCATTGAGTACTGTAAGTAATTTTGCTCAGTTTTATTTTCTTTATTTTATTGCTTTCGGTATTTTCAATTCTAGATTAGTAGATCACCCACCTTAATTTTATACTTTGCTAGAATATATTTAGGGTAAGATTAACCGGTAGTTAATTAGGCTAGTCAACTTCTCTGTGGGACGATAACTCGCGACTCAAATCCCATTATTACTTGTACGACCCGTGCACTTGCGGACATATTGTAAGACCCGATTTTATCGTAAGAGCAAAAAGGGAATGAATAGAAATTTACGAGTGCATTTAAAAAATGCAAAAGGACTTAAATGGTATTCCCGAAAATGTGTAAGGGCAAAATGGTCAAAAGACCAAAATTCGATATTAATCGAGACAAGAAAATTTAATTAAAAATAATGGTTTGAGAAATCTTGATCAATAACGAAGAAATAATTAAATTTTGGGTTAAATTGATCAAGATATGAATTTATTGGAATAAACCGAAATTTTCGTATCGAAGAATAATCCCGAAAATAATCGAAAAATATACCGAAAAGGTAAAATCGGACTGAGAAATTCATTTACGGATTAAATGAATAAAATAATAAATTTTCTTAGATATTTTGGATTTTAATAATATTTTAATTGATTAAAATATTATAAAAATAAAATAATAATAAAAATAATAATAAATAAATAAAAGTAAGTAAAAAAAAAAACAGAAAATCGTGTTTTGCGATTTTCTGAACAGGAAACAGAAACGAAACGGAAACAAGAAGAAACGCGAAACGAAGCAGGAAGCCGAGACCGAGGAAGAGGGTCAGCCGACGGCCACCGGCGACCAGGGACCCAGGCGAGGGCCGACGAAGGAGGCCCGAAACCCGTGCAACCCACAAGCGGCCGCGACGCGAGGCGAAGTGACCGAAAAACGCCGAAAACGGAGGAGGAAGCCGCGGGAGAGAAGCTTCGATTCGCCGGCGATGGCGTCGATTTGGTCCAAGCCGAGGCCCGATTTAGGAAGCCCAGGTGCAGCCGAGCCGAACGACGGTGGAATCACGCCGGGAACCGACCGGACGGCGTCGAAACGACCAAAGGAGGACTGAACCAGCCGAACCGAACCGGACCGGACCGAACCGGGTTGAACCAGACCGGACCTTTTCAACCAAAAAAAGAAAAGGAAAAAAGGAAGAAAAAGGGAAAAAGAAAAAAGAGGAAAAATTAAAGAAAATTTCAGTGATGCAATTGAGCTTCGGGTAAGTCGGTAAGTGGTCGAATTGACCGATTTAATTTTTGAAATATTTAAATTGATAAATAATCGACTAAAAGTTTACTCGAAAATATATTTAATTGTGCAGCTCGACAATTGGCATCAGCCGAGAGCTCGAGACAGCCTCGATTGGTGTACGATCATGGAATAACGGGTAAGTAACCCTTATTTACGACAATTTACATCGTTATGCGTGTTGATGAATTTCGGATTTAGATTTTGCATTTAATGAATTTAATTCTAGAAATTGGATAAATTGTCGTAAATTTTAAATTGAGATATCCGAGAATTTAGAACGAGGCTAAATAAATATTGATGGGCCTAATGAGCCCAATAGGCCTCGATAAAGTGTGGTAAACGGGCTTAAGGCCGATTAAGGCCTATTAAGGTGCAATCGGGCCCAATATGGGTAAACGGGCCCAATGATTTAAATTAAGCCCAGAAAAATATGAAATACATTAAATTGTATTGTATTTGACCTGATGAATGTGTATCTGCAGTTCCAGAGATTGGATTCGGAGCAAATCAGACTGCGTGACGAATCATCAGTGGAAAGGTCAGACTGTACAGAACAATGAGATAAGGGAATTGTGTGAGTAGCTAGAGGTAGCTACGCGTATTTTAATAGTTTTTCTGTACACTGAATATGTATGTATACCTTGATTATGTATAATGATCCTAAAAGTGGTTTAAATGATTTTAAGGATCGAAATAGGGGAAAAGTCTATTTTACCCCTATTGAGGGAAGTTCACCTAAGGATGGTGAAAGCATGACATGCATGATTTAAGAAAATTTATGGTTTAAGGATTTTATTGGTTTTAATCAAAGCAAATCGATAGATTGGCCAGTAATTGCATGAATTTCACATGATAACACTACGTAAGTGTTATTTGTATTTAAATGGAAATTTCTTTGGAAAATAGGCCAACTATCAAGTTTATATGGAAACAGATAGTGCCGACACGTAGTTCGCACTATATCTGCGTTTGTGAATGTGCATAAATGTGCTTGAGTGGTTGCTCGCACCGACTTGTGACATCATATGCATGACATGTGCTAGAGCGGTTGCTCGCACTGATTTTTATTCCTATGAAATGCATGAGAAGTGCTGGAGCCTAGCTCGCACTCTGTTTTGACATGTTTTGATTTGTTTTGACGTGGTATGCATAAAGAGGTGCTGGAGCGATTACTCGCACTAGTTTTAATGATTTGACATGCATGAGAGATGCTGTAGCTTAGCTCGCATCCTGTCTTTATTTAATTATGCATGAAGCCGTGCTGGAGTGTAACTCACACGAGATTTGATTTAATTATGCATAAAGTCGTGTTGGAGTGTAACTCGCACGAGATTTGATTTACTTGAGCATTCATTTGTGCTGGAGCGTTGCTCGCACAAAGTTTTATATGGTTTTCATTATTCATTTGAATGTCGTACTGGAGTTTTTCTCGTATGAGGTTTTCATTAAGTTTTTATACATATTCGTACTAGAGCATTGCTCGTACGTGGATTTTACTTGAATTTATAATCAGTTTAAGTCATACTAGAGCGCTGCTCGTACGCAGATTTCGTTGATTTCTATGACACCATGCTAGAGCTTCGCTCGCATGAGGTTTTCTGATATCATGAATATGCATGGAGCCGTGCTTGAGCTTTGCTTGCACAGGGAATTGTATTACATGCATATAGCCGTGTTGGAGCCTCCTATAGACTGTGTGTCACAGTGAGATTGCTCACACGTGCATTCTGAGACAGAGATGATATGGGTGGATAAGACCTATTACAGGCACCCCTAATTGAGATTGGGTTCACGGAGTACGTTGTACCGTGTATGTCACGCGGAGTACGCTGTACCGTGGGGATTGTTGGAGTGGAGTGGCATTAGTCACGAGGCAGCAAGCCTTGCCCTCGCAATCCTGGTGTTATGCTGTTCTGGCGGGTAGGACGACCCACCTCCCGTTTCAGGTGTGATACCCCGCACACTAGGTACCGTGTTGCCAGGGATCACTAGGATATGGCCATAGTCCTCGATGTTACTGATAATTACCTGATTGTCTCACATGATTAACTTGTGGTCTGTTAGACCAGGGTAGACCCGAAGGAGGGGTCAGGCCCCCGATTTGACGATTTTATGATTTCACGATTTTATGATTTGTGACCGTGAAAGAATGGTGGTTTTGTAATCGAAGTTTTATATTGAATTTTAAATGACTTGTTTTATGAGATGATTGACCCGGAAGGGTTAGTTTTTACTACAGTTTTAATGAATTGATTTAAATGTAGTAGCATGATGATGTTTTCCATGCTTTCATTTGAAATCCTTGATTTGTCTTACATGACATGAAAGACTGCATGATCTTGATTAAATTCATGCTTATTATGATTTAATGATGTCACATAAAATGCTTTGATGCATAAGTAGTACGATTTATATATGCACGAACAGTTTTGATAAACTAAGTCATTGATGTTTGCATGACTTTGTGCTTGATGATTTTAATGAAAAGAAATGGATTTAAGGGCATGGCATTATGAGCATGTAGATAGTGGAGCTATCTACTTACTTGCATAATTGCCTTACTGAGCGTGTGGTTTGCTCACCCCCTTATTTTCCCATCTTTTCATAGCACTTGCAATAGCTATTGAGCGGCTGAGGACTTGCATGCATTGGTATCCGCTGCTTCCCATCGAGAGATAGGTATACACATTTGTATAGTTTTGTATCTAAATATGTAATGCACAGTACTGTAAACGTATATTATGTCGGGGATGTAGAGTCATGTAAATACCATTGAGTTTGTATTTATTTAAAGTCAAAAGGATAGTAAATTCTGATATATGATTATGAAAATGGAATGGTAAATGGTGTGAGGTGACTAACACCGAATCATAGCCCAACTGTTTGTAGGATGGTCACGACGAGAAAAAGGTAAGAATTAAATAATAAATGAAAAAACGATAAAAAATTTACTCTGATTTTTAGGTAATTTGGGTCGTGACAGGTAAAATGGTATCAGAGCTTGAGTTGGCCTGATATGAGTCGGTGTTAGTGGTTAAGGAAGTTTACATCCCCATGTACTTTGCATTGTTTAGATACAATTGTGTATATCGAGATGGAAGTGCAGCTAAGAATTTGATTTTTAAATGCAAGAATAGACTCATTAACTGATAGCCGCTATGGTAGAGAGGCAAGTACACGAGCTCGAGGTCGAGAGGTAGGTCCGAGAGTCGTACTAAGTAGCCACATGAGACTCAAGATGAGATTGACGTGGAGGCTGGTATTAAGCATGCCCCACAGAGTCCGACAGAGAGATCGGACAGTATTGAGATACGCTTCGCGAGGTTGGAGCGGAGTGTGGAGAATATTATAGAGCTAATTGCTCAGAGTATGTAAAAGATTTGAGGGCGAGTCGGAGCATTGGTGGAAGTCCGCTCGACCCACCTTAAGAGTTAGACATCCATAATGTATATGGAAAGTAATTCTAGAGGTATTCCGGAGACAGAATATCCCGGACATTGTTTAAAGGAAATTAAAGATTAAATTCTTTACTCTGACCCAGAGGGACATGTAGATTGACGAGTATGAAACTCAGTTTATATTCCTGGGCAGATGTGACTCGGACACAATGAATAGTGAGAGTCGAGATGTCTGAAAGTTCATGGAAGGACTCAGATTATCAATTAGAGTCCGATTGGCCTGTTAGATATCACTACCTATGCCAAGGCAGTGCGTAGACTACAGTTGTGTGAATAAGATTATGAGTTGCACGCCTCTGAGATTGGGAAAGGTAGTAAGGGCCGAAATTGAGACAAAAGAGAATAGAGAATGACAGAGATGTCAGAACGGTAAAAAGGTAGTTTGGTAAAAACTTAGAGCTGATGAGTCATGGGGTAATTTGATTGATAAACCCCAGTGTATTTAATTTCAATACTTTTGAGGGGTATTGTGATTTGAGGACCCCGACCTGCTACGGAACAGAGTAGCAGTGTGAATAGTGTAAGATGTGTGGTAGTTACCACGGATATAAAATATTGGACGAGGGCGAGTGTATGCCTTGGACCAGGACACTTTTGATGTTTCATTTGAAGTGGTGAATATACCACACGGGTTAAGAATAATGAAATAATTATTTTAATTGATCCTTGTGCCACGCATTTATTTATACTGCCTTCAGTTGCTTATAAGCTAGTGAAAGATGTGAAGCCTGTACCCTTAAGCAAGATAATGATGGTTAGCTGATTATCACTAACTGAATATGGGTATAGAGATTGTAAGTTTGACAAATAATGAAAGAGTTTGTTATAAGTGATATATTAAAGGAGATATATTGGAATAAGAGACGTATGCAAGGTAAGGATATCATTGATATGCAAAGTAATTTGGATTAAGCAATATGTAGTGTATATGGATTGCGACCAAGATAAGGGGTAGATATATCTACACCCAGTCGATGTGGTCAAATCTGAGGGTTAATAAAGGTATTTTAAAATACTTCCCCACTTGAAGATTTGACAGCGTCTGGAAGCGCACGTATAACCTATAAATTGAAATCGACAATTGTGATATATATGCATTTAAAATTTGGGTACCTTTACTTGTAGATAAAGAGATACAAAATTTGATTAACCATGAAGTTTTAAAAATTTAAAATTTTATAAAAATCGTTAATATAAGAAAAAGGAAACGACGCGAATTAGTATCCCGAACGAAAGCGATTTCGAAATGACTTTATACGTTTATGCGTACATAGGTCAAGGATATGAGTGATTGAAATATTGAGTGGAACTCAACTATGATAAGGTATTTAAGCCTGACCTGGACCGATTGGTTGTCATCTTTAGTGATGATATTTTGATGTATTCGAAGTCCAGGGAAGAGCTTGAGTAGCAACAGGAAACTGTTTTACAGACAAGGTGTTATGAGTTTCTTGAAATGGGCTACTCAGTTGACACGTCTCATTTAGAAAAAGATTTCATATGAGTGGTATGATAAGTATGTAAATGGCTTCGGTAAGTTTTGGTATATTGAAGTAATGAACTGACCACCGTAAGTATTATCACCATGACTAACAGCTCAAGAGGTTTCAGTGAGTATGGATACCTCAAAATAAGGATTGGGCTGTGTATTGATGTAAAATGGGAAGATAATCGTTTATGGATTCAGATATGTTCAAGGACCATAAGAGAAACTATTCGACCCATGATTTAGAGTTGGCAGCCGTAGCGTTTACATTAAAAGTATGGCGCCGCCACTTAAATGGTAAGAAATTTCGGGTATGCACTGATCGTAAAAGCCCCGAGTATCTATTTTAACAGAAAGAGTGGGATATGCTAACCAAGAGGGTTAGAGCTTCTGAAGGATTATGATTGTGAATATTGTACCACCTAGGAAAGGCTAATGTAATGGCTGATGCCTTAAATAGAATTAGCCTCGGGATGGTATCACATATGATGGTCAGGGAGCGAGAGCTGTTAGAGCAGTTGTGAACCTCAGTAGTGATGTGATCCCTTCTGATGATGACAGTGATTTTGTGACTGCTAGCCTGAGATTAGAACTGGATTTGTGTGACCGGATTTTCCAGGCTTAGCGTGATGATCGATATGATGTCGATAGTGTGGGTCAAATTCAGAAGGGTATAGTGACAGAGTTCACAATGTATGATGATGACTTACAAAGGTTTAGAGACACTATAAGTGCTCCCCAGGACCACAGTGATAAGATAGTATTATTGTCAGAAGCTCACTCTTCGGGATATACAATGCATCCGAGAAATAATAAATATGTCGAAATCTCTGAAAAATGTATTGGTGGTCAGGTATGAAAAGTGATATTATAGAGATTGTGTACAAGTGTCTCGTATGTCAGCAGAGTAAGGTAGAGTAAAAGAAGTTGCAAGGTTATTGCAGCCTCTACCTATATTGACACGAAAATGGGAACAAGTTACCATAAATATTGTGATGGGTTATAGAGGACCCAGATGAATCACGAGGCTATTTGGGTGATAGTCGATAGATTGATTAAGTTTACCCACCTTCTGGCTATGGAAATCCCCAGATACACTGAGTGTGTAGGCGGATTCATGTGTATGGAAAATTGTGAAACATTGTGTAGCGTTCTAGGGAGCATGATACCAGATAGGGATTCCCGCTTCACTTCCCGCTTTTGGGAATATTTGTTAGGAAGCTATGGGAACCCGATTGGGTGTTAGCACAGCTTTCCGTCCTCGGACCGATGGTCAATCAGAGAGGACTGTACAGGTTCTGGAGGATGTGATGAGAGCGTGTGCCATTGATTTTATGAGCTCCTGGGATGATCAGTTGCTACTAATCAAATTCGTCGATGATGACAGTTGTCACTCGAGTATCGAGATGAGATTATATAAGGCATTGTATGGCCGTAGGGAGTTGTTTCCCGACTTGGATAGGAAGAAGTGGGTGACAGATAGAGAATTATTCCCGAATTGGTAAGACGAATCTCTGAGGATGTTCAGTTGATTTGTGAGAGATTAAGAACATCTCAGAGCAGACAGAAAGCTATGCTGACAAGAGACAGAAACTATTGGGATTCACCGAGGGTGAATTAGTATTGTTGGCAGTTACTTGTCGTAAGAGCATAAGGACGTAACGAGATTCGGAGAGATATTGGACAAGTGGGAGATAAGACCTGTAGGTTGACATTACCACTTGAATTAGCAGGCATCCACAATATGTCCCATCTTTTGATACTTCAGAAATATTATCCAAACCCGACATGTGTGATCGGATATGAGCTTCAACAGTTTAGCTCAATAAAGTGTAACGTATTTTTGGAAAATCTATTCGGGTATTAGACGGAAGGAGAAAGTGTTGAGGTTTAAGATAATCTCCCTAGTTAAGTATGATGGTAGTATTACACTCCGGAGAAAGCACTTGAGGATGACAGTATATGATACGATAGATGTACCCGGAGCTGTTATGGACTTATATGACTTGGTTCTAATTTGGAGGACCAAATTTCCTAAGTGGGGAAAATTGTAAGACCCGATTTTATCGTAAGAGCAAAAAGGGAATGAATAGAAATTTACGAGTGCATTTAAAAAATGCAAAAGGACTTAAATGGTATTCTCGAAAACGTGCAAGGGCAAAATGGTCAAAATACCAAAATTTGATATTAATCGGGACAAGAAAATTTAATAAAAAATAATGGTTTGAGAAATCTTGATCAATAACGAAGAAATAATTAAATTTCGGGTTAAATTGATCAAGATATGAATTTATTGGAATAAACCGAAATTTTCGTATCGAAAAATAATCCCGAAAATAATCGAAAAATATACCGAAAAGGTAAAATCGGACTGAGAAATTCATTTACGGATTAAATGAATAAAATAATAAATTTTCTTAGATATTTTTGGATTTTAATAATATTTTAATTGATTAAAATATTATAAAAATAAAATAATAATAAAAATAAAAATAAATAAAAAATAAGTAAATAAAAAAAACAGAAAATAGCGTTTTGCGATTTTCTGAAGAGGAAACAGAAACGAAACGGAGAGAAGAAGAAACGCGAAATGAAGCAGGAAGCCGAGACCGAGGAAGAGGGTCAGCCGACGGCCATCGGCCACCAGGGACCCAGGCGAGGGCCGGCGAAGGAGGCCCGAAACCAGTGCAACCCATAGGCGGCCGCGACGCGCGGCGAAGTGACCGAAAAACGTCGAAAACGGAGGAGGAAGCTGTGGGAGAGAAGCTTTGATTCGCCGACGATGATGTCGATTTGGTCCAAGCCGAGGCCCGATTTAGGAAGCCCAGGTGCAGCCGAGCCGAACGGCGGTGGATTCACGCCGAGAACTGGCCGGACGGCATCGAAACGACCAGAGGAGGACTGAACCGACCGAACCGAACAGGGCCAAACCAGCGGTCCGAACCGGGTTGAATCGGACCGGACCGGTTCAGCCAAAAAAAGAAAAGGAAAAAAGGAAGAAAAAGGGAAAAAGAAAAAAGAGGAAAATTTGGAGAAAATTCCAGTGATGCAATCGAGCTTCGGGTAAGTCGGTAAGCGGTTGAATTGACCGATTTAATTTTTGAAATATTTAAATTGATAAATAATCGACTAAAAGTTTATCCGAAAATATATTTAATTGTGTAGCTTGACAATTGACATCAACCGAGAGCTCGAGATAGCCTTGATTTTGTACGATCATGAAATAACGGGTAAGTAACCCTTATTTACGACAATTTACATCGTTATGCGTGTTGATGAAATTCGGATTTAAATTTCGCATTTAATGAATTTAATTCTAGAAATTGGATAAATTGTCGTAAATATTAAATTGAGATATCCGAGAATTTAGAACGAGACTAAATAAATATTGATGGGCCCAATGAGCCCAATAGGCCTCGATAAAGTGTGAAAACAGGCTTAAGGCCGATTAAGGCCCATTATGGTGCAATCGGGCTCAATATGGGTAAACGGGCCCAATAATTTAAATTAAACCCAAAAAATATGAAATACATTAAATTGTATTATATTTGACCTGATGAATGTGTATCCGCAGTTCCGGAGATTGGATTCGGAGCAAATCGGACTGCGTGACGAATCATTAGTGGAAAGGTCAGATTGTACAGAAAAATGAGGTAAGGGAATTGTGTGAGTAGCTAGAGGTAGCTACGCGTATTTTAATAGTTTTTCTGTACACTGAATATGTATGTATACCATGATTATGTATAATGATCCTAAAAGTGGTTTAAATGATTTTAAGGATCGAAATAGGTGAAAAGTCTATTTTACCCCTATTGAGGGAAGTTCACCTAAGGATGGTGAAAGCATGACATGCATGAAATGCATGATTTAAGGAAATTTATGGTTTAAGGATTTTATTGGTTTTAATCAAAGTAAATCGATAGATTGGCCAGTAATTGCATGAATTTCACATGATAACACTACGTAAGTGTTATTTGTATTTAAATGGAAATTTCTTTGGAAAATATGCTAACTATCAAGTTTATATGGAAACAGATAGTACCGACACGTAGTTCACACTATATCTACATTTGTGAAAGTGCATAAATGTGCTTGAGTGGTTGCTCGCACCGACTTGTGACATCATATGCATGACATGTGCTAGAGCGGTTGCTCGCACTGATTTTTATTCCTATGAAATGCATGAGAAGTGCTGGAGCCTAGCTCGCACTCTGTTTTGACATGTTTTGATTTGTTTTGACGTGGTATGCATAAAGAGGTGCTGGAGCGATTGCTCGTACTAGTTTTAATGATTTGACATGCATGAGAGATGCTGGAGCTTAGCTCGCATCCTGTCTTTATTTAATTATGCATGAAGCCGTGCTGGAGTGTAAGTCACACGAGATTTGATTTAATTATGCATAAAGCCGTGCTGGAGTGTAACTCGCACGAGATTTGATTTACTTGAGCATTCATTTGTGCTGGAGCGTTGCTCGTACAAAGTTTTATATGGTTTTCATTATTCATTTGAATGTCGTACTGGAGTTTTTCTCGTACGAGGTTTTCATTGAGTTTTTATTCATATCAGTACTAGAGCATTGCTCGTACGTGGATTTTACTTGAATTTATAATCAGTTTAAGTCATACTAGAGCGCTGCTCCTACGCAGATTTCATTGATTTCTATGACACCATGCTAGAGCTTCGCTCACACGAGGTTTTCTGATATCATGAATATGCATGGAGCCGTGCTTGAGCTTTGCTCGCACAGGAATTGTATTACATGCATATAGCCGTGTTGGAGCCTCCTGTAAACTGTGTGTCATAGTGAGATGATATGCTCACATGTGCATTCTGAGACAGAGATGATATGGGTGGATAAGACCTATTACAGGCACCCCTGATTGAGCTTGGGTTCACGGAGTACGTTGTACCGTGTATGTCACGCGGAGTACGCTGTACCGTGGGGATTGTTGGAGTGGAGTGGCATTAGCCACGAGGCAGCAAGCCTTGCCCTTGCAATCCTGGTGTTATGCTGTTCTGGCGGGTAGGACGACCCACCTCCTGTTTCAGGTGTGATACCCCGCACACTAGGTACCGTGTTGCCAGGGATCACTAGGATATGGCCATAGTCCTCGATGTTACTGATAATTACCTGATTGTCTCACATGATATAACTTGTGCTCTGTTAGACTAGGGTAGACCCGAAGGAGGGGTCAGGCCCCCGATTTGACGATTTTATGATTTCACGATTTTATGATTTGTGACCCTGAAAGAAGGGTGGTTTTATAATTGAAGTTTTATAATGAATTTTAAATGAATTGTTTTATGTGATGATTGACCCGGAAGGGTTAGTTTTTACTGCAGTTTTAATGAATTGATTTAAATGCAGTAGCATGATGATGTTTTCCATGCTTTCATTTGAAATCCTTGATTTGTCTTACATGACATGAAAGACTGCATGATCTTGATTAAATTCATGCTTATTATGATTTAATGATGTCACATAAAATGCTTTGATGCATAAGTAGTACGATTTATATATGCACGAACAGTTTTGATAAACTAAGTCATTGATGTTTGCATGACTTTGTGCTTGATGATTTTAATGAAAAGAAATGGATTTAAGGGCATGACGTTATGAGCATGTAGATAGTGGAGCTATCTACTTACTTGCATAATTGCCTTACTGAGCGTGTGGTTTGCTCACCCCCCTTATTTTCCCATCTTTTCAGAGCACTTGCAATAGTTATTGAGCGGCTGAGTACTTGCATGCATTGGTATCCGCTGCTTCCCATCGAGAGATAGGTATATACATTTGTATAGTTTTGTATCTAAATATGTAATGCACAGTACTGTAAACGTATATTATGTCAGGGATGTAGAGTCATGTAAATACCATTGAGCATGTATTTATTTAAAGTCAAAAGGATAGTAAACTCTGATATATGATTATGAAAATGGAATGGTAAATGGTGTGAGGTGACTAACACCGAATCATAGCCCAACTGTTTGTAGGATGGTCACGACGAGAAAAAGGTAAGAATTAAATAATAAATGAAAAAGCGATAAAAAATTTACTCTGATTTTTAGGTAATTTGGGTCGTGACACATATACCCTTAGGGCCCATCATAAGGCATCCACAATATCTGTGCTCTTGATGGCAAGGAAGTGGACAATTTTTGTTAGTCTATGCACTATGACCTATATCGCATCATGACCCCTTCGGGTCCTCGGTAAACCCATAATAAAGTCCATGGTGACATGCTCTCATTTCCCTGTAGGCACAGGTAAAGGCTGCAATAATCCTCTGGGTTTTCGATGCTCAGCTTTCACGTGTTGGCACACTAAACATGTGGCCACATAATCTGCCACGTCTTGTTTCATGCCATTCCACCAGTACACCTTCTTCAAATCTCGGTACATCTTAGTACTTCCTAGGTGCATGGTGTATCGCGAGTAGTGGGATTCTCTTAGTATTTATCTCTTCAGGGTATCATTGTCCGGTACACAAATTCGTCCTCTGAATCTCAACAATCCATCCTCACTGACTATGAGATCCGACTGCGAAGTTTGCTCAGCCTGGCTAACCATATCAATCAACCTTAGATCATCACGCTGCCCAGTTCTAATCTGATCCATGATCCTAGGCTCTATTCGTAGGCTAGTCAAAAATTCAGTCTCTGCCTCTTTGACTTTGATCTGGAGTTCGGCGAACTGCTCCAACAAATCCCATTCCCTAACCATCATAGCAGATATCATACTCTTCCTGCTCAGGGCATCAGTAACTATGTTCGCCTTTCCCAGATGATACAGAATCTCACAGTTATAATCCTTAAGGAGTTCTATCAATCTCCTTTGTCTCATGTTTAACTCTTTTTGATCAAACAAATATCTCAAACTCTTATGGTCAGTAAAGATCTGGAATCTTTCTCCACATAAATAGTGCCGCCAGATCTTCAAGGAAAACACCACAGCAGATAACTCTAAATTATGCGTGGGGTAATTCCGTTCATGATCCTTCAACTGTCGCGATCCATAAATGATCGCTCTTCCATGCTGCATGAGCACACACCCCAATCCTTGATGGGAAGCATCACTATACACTGAAAATCCTCCTAATCCCTCAGGAATAGTCAACACAGGTGCCGCTGTCAAACTACTCTTTAATTCCTGAAAATTGAGCTCACATTGTTCAGTCCATATGAATAAAGTCTCCTTATGCGTGAGCTTGGTCAAAGGAGTGACAATCCTGGAAAATCCCTCCACAAATCTTTTATAATACCCTGTCAAACCAAGAAAACTTCGTACCTCGGTAATTGTCTTCGGTCTTTCCCAATTAAGCACAGCCTCTACTTTAGTTGGATCAACTGATACTCCTTCCTCTGAAACTATGTGACTAAGGAAAGCTATTTGATCCAGCCAAAACTCACACTTACTAAGCTTTCCATATAATTGCTTATCTCGGAGTATTTGAAGTACTAACCACAAGTGCTGTGAGTGCTCCTCATAAGACCGAGAGTACACCAAGATATCATCAATAAAAACTATCAGAAACTTATCTAGATAGTCTCTAAACATCTCGTTCATTAACCTCATAAAGGCTCCCCACAGTGAGACACTGGGTCTAATAAACCCTTGATCCAATAACTCTTATAGTTGTTTCTTCAATTTCTCAAGTTCCACTAAGGCCATCCTATATGGAGGTCTAGAGATAGGCTGAGTATCTGGTACCAATTCAATGGTAAACTCCAACTCTCTCTCTGGTGGTAAACCTGGAAACTCATTGGGGAAGACATCCGAAAATTCACACACCACAGGTATATCCTCAATCCTCGAATGTTCCTGATTTTCATCTGAGGAGAGTGTTTCATAACCTTCACATGAATACTCAAATTTAGTACTCTCAAAAGCAACATCAAAATTTCAATTTGCTTACTAAAATTCCACATATTTGCTTACTCAATATTTCAAACGTACACTGTAAGGTTCAGGTAGGGAGAAGGTTATAATCTTAGTGTAGCAGTCTAAACTCACTCGATTGGTTGTCAGCTAATCCATTCCCAAAATTACATCAAACCCATGCATATTTAACATTATTAGATCTGCTAACATTACTCTATCTCCCACCTTTACTTCACATCCTCTACAGATCAACTCGGTTCTTTGGGATTCCCGCATGGGGGTATTTACATGTAGTATATACTCTAGATGTTCAAACTTCAAAATTATTCTATATGCAAAATGCTCAGAAATAAACAAATACGTGGACCTCGGGTCAATCAACTCATGAGCCTTATAATTACAGACAGAGAGTGTACCTCTTATAGTTTCTGCAGAAGTGTCTGTTGTGTCTTTGTCCAGAGCAAACACACGTCCCATTGTAACGGGCTTCTGCAGCAGTGGCCCGTCTCGAGGGATTCACTCTCTGAGGCTATTGTCTGGTAAGCTCCAAAGCATGTGGTCTCCGAGGTTAAGGGCAATCTTTTAGCCTGTGACCCATGTCTCCACATCTGAAACATCCACGGATCAACCCAGTACAACTTCCGTCATGCGATCGACCACAGTCTCTACAAACTCTTATCTCAGGCCTGACATCTTGAGGGGTCTCTCTGATGATGTGATAAGCTCTGGGTCTCTCAAGTCTACCCTTCTGTACTTCAATCCTTCCTCTTCTGAAGGAACATCTCTGAACATCTGTCTGGGAAATCGCTGGCCTCTTGCTTTTATCCCTGGTCATAGCACCGAACTCATTCTGAGTTTGTACAATTTCGATTCCCCTCTCAATCTCTTGTGCTCGTCTCAGAGCATCTCCAAACTCAGTTATACATAGCCTTATTAATCGATCTCTAATGATTGGCTTTAATCCATACACAAATCTCTCAGTGCGGAGCTCTTGATTTTTGAAGGTCTCTGGATCATACCTCAATAGAGCGATAAATCGACATTCATAATCATCCAAAGACATATCGCCCTGTACCAAATTCAAAAACTCTGCTTGTTTCCTTCTCTGAGCAGCTCATGGTATAAATTGGGCTCTAAAGGCCGCCTGAAATTCTTCCCAGCTAATCACATCCTGGCTGGACATCATAATACCCTGGGTAGTACCCCACCAATCTCGAGCTCTCCCTTTCAACATATAGGCACCCATACTGACCCTTCTAGCATCAATGCATCCCAAATAGTTAAATATGACTCTCAACTCAATCATCCACTCCTCAACCTCTACAGGATCCTTTTTCCCTCTGAATGCGGGCGAGTTCATCTTTAAAAAGTCTTTCAGTCGGACCATACTCCTATCATCGGGCTGAGTTACGGGAAGCATTGGGTCCATTTGTACTGGAGGTATGGGAGGTCCTTGTGGTGGTGTAGGAGTAGTACCCGAGGTATTAACTCCAAAATGTTACGCGAATAGCGTTGCCATTTGCTCAAAACCTTGTCTCATATCATGCTCAATCCAATTAAATCGAGAGTTAGGACTCTCCGGTTATGGGGCAGGTGGTGGAGGTGGCTCTGCCTGTCTCCTCGAACGACCTCGTTGTCCACTCATTCTCAATCTCTATACGTTTCCTTCACGTACACATTAAATTCGATTGAAGTTTCAATCCTCAATTTCAGTTCATGACCAGACTTATACAGATAGTTGGGATGTATTCTATTCCACTTGACCGACACTGGCAGTACTAAATACCTTAAGCTCTGATACCAAGAAAACTCTGTGACGCCCCGAAAGCGTCGAAAACAGGGTGAATTTAAAACTTTTTCACATCCATTCACAATTAAGGGTGCATTTCTGTGCAGTGTCATACATCATGATACATATCCTACCTCAGGATCTCATCATCTCATAATTATACATCATACCATATGCATTACTCAATTCAAGGTTAATTAATCCTAATACATCCCATACATCGTTGTACATAAAGTGTATGTAGATACAACTTTATTCTGGGTACCTGAAACGTTAAAATATACCTCAAGCACAATACGTGACTTGGAGCTCAAGTCCTCCACTAGCCACTACTCCGTATGTCGCAGGAAATTCTCTTCACTTGAAGAAATCTGGGGGGAGATAAAATAGGGTGAACTTCTAAATTGCTCAGTAAGGGGGTAAGGGATTCATTAATAAGAAAATGATTTACACAGCATAATCATTTTGTTTTACGTGTTAAACTCAATAAACTCAGTGAAAAATGTAGCATGAATAATTAAAACATTATCTCAACTCATTTCTTAAAGCTCATGTAAAAACATGATAATAAATGGGTCAAACCATGGTTACAAGCATGTAGAAAAATAGGATGTGATAATGGCTTTTCTCATAAAACGTGATAAAGATCACCTCAATAGTAATGCATGTGGCGCAACCACCAAACACAATCTCATGTGTAAAATGAGACTAGGCAAATAAAACTCATATAAAAATTCGTCACGGCACATCAAAATAATCTCCTTTGGGTGAGCATCCCAGGCATCCTCAAAAAAGGGAACGTCGACTATATGGTCATGTACATGGTATATTGGACTTACGCGTTACCAAAACAAGGCTCGACCTTACATGCTACCAAAGCAATGCCTCTCCTCATGCACACTATCGATCTTACATGCTACTAAAGCAAGGCTCGGACTTACATGTTACCAAAGCAAGGCCTCCCAACACTGCCAAAGCGGAGAAAAATATCAGTCTTACATGCTACCAAAGTAATGCCTCCCAGCGCTACTAAAGCGAGGAAAAAATATCGGCCTTACATGCTACCAAAGCAATGCATGATGTGTATTCAACATGACACGCCTAAGTCTCAGTAATAGCCATTATCATATAAAACCGTTTTGCCTTCATGTAAAACTCATAATGGTTTTTCTCATAAAATTCATCTCAAAAATCGTTTTGTACTAACACAAAACATGTAAAAACCAAGCTCAAACCGGCAAAACCACGCACACATTTCTCAAATCTCAGTACGCCTCAACATAGAGCTCAAATCACTTTTCATTTTTTAAACTCAACACAGTTGTAAAACATGTTCATACTTAGTTTACAGCTCATAAAAATTGGGCCTCGACCGACTATAAAATCGTGTGCAATAACTCATTCATAACTCATAAAACATGCTTGTTTCCTCAAATCACATTTCATGCTACTATTATCATCATAAATCACATACACAAATGAGTTTAAGTTTTCCCTTACCTTGTTGCACCTCGTATAGTGTAATCATTCCCCCAAATGACGGACTAGCCTCACATTCCACTCTGGAACTCTCGGACTGTCCAAACAATGTTAAAACATCAATAATTTATCTCATTACCTCAATTCCAACTTATAGTCATAAATCCCCAAAATTACCAAAATTGCATAATATCATCTTTACTCCAACAAAATTATGATTTCATCAATCTCTAATCCTTTCCTAGCTATTTCATCACAATGCCTACAACCATAATAAAAAAAAATCACTTTAAAATCCAAGATCAAAGTTTAGAAATTTACCCAAAACTTGTGGAGTGCTTAACTCACACCTTAGCTCGATTCCCTCTTCGATTTTCAAGTATGTTGTTCTCCTTTTGATGAGGAACAACTTTTCTTCTTACCACAACCTTTGATTCGAATGGAAATAGGGGCTTTAGAAAAGAGAGAAAGCTAGGGCTCGACTAAAATGAAGGTTGGAGAGAGAGAGAGAGAAGATGAAATGCAAGAAAACACAGGGGTCTTTATATAGGCGGAGGGTAGGAGATCGATCTGGTCCTTACTGAGATCGATCTGCATTTGAATTTGGGAACGTTTTGGAGTAATTTTATGCCTAGGAGATCGATCTGTCATGGGGTGAGATCGATCTCATTATGGCTTCATAAGGTCGATCTGCTCCTTAAGGAGATCGATCTTCTATTTATAGAATACTTCATGAGATCGATCTGCTCTTGTAGGAGATCGATCTGCATTTTACAGAATCATTTTAGAGATCGATCTGTTCCCTTATAAGATCGATCTGCCGATCAGTTCTTGCACATTTCCTGCATTCTGGAGCCATGAGATCGATCTCTCATCCTTGAAGATCGATCTGGCCTTCACAGATTGCACTGCTGCTGAATTAGATTGTAAAAAACTCAAAGTATAACTTCCCATAATCTACCCTATAGTCCATATTTCAATCCATACATATTGAAGACTTAAAAACCTCATCTTCTTATACTTCATCACATTTAAAACTTGCGTGTACATTAATATATCATAATTACATACACCAAATTACAATTCTCATAACTGGGGTATATAAAATTCTCAGTTCTCACATGTACTCATCCACTGAAAGACTCCCCTGGCTCAACCCCAAGAACTCGGCCTGCAGCCTTTTTTGTGCCGTATCTGGAACAAACTGCCTCCTGAAGGCATCCAGAAATATCTTTCAACTAATCTCAGCATCTCGGGCTCTCAACTTAGGCTGGTGGACTTCCACCAATGCTCTGCCGTTCCTTTCAGTAAGAACGCAACAAATACGACCCTCTTTGCAGTCGTACACTCAAAGAATCCGTACAACTTCTCCATCTCTCCAATCCACTCCTCAGCAGCAACTGGGTCCTTGACCCCTCTAAAAGATGGAGGTCCAAGCTTATGGAATTGTCGCAATCTATCTAAATCGCACCCATATCCCAATCCACTACGCTCCTGAACTAGTGGGGGTGTAGGAGTATCTACAGCTTGTGGCATCTCAGGTGCAGGGTGTGCAGGTGTGTCAGGTGCAACTGCCTCTCCTGTCGCAGTCTCTGCATCCTGTCCCTGTCTTCCTGGCCTAGTCTGTGCCAGTATCTCGACTATCATCTCTAAGCTACGTTCAATCCTTGTAAAGCGTGCCTCAGTAGTCTTTGGTACCTCATTAGTACCTACATTCTCATCTCGGGTCTCTGGCCTACCTTTACGGCCTCGAGCCCTACCTCTCGCCCCTCTACCTCGGCTGGTATTAGTCATATAAACTAACTTCCAACATTCATAATCATTAATTAGTTTGATATCTATCTTGTATACACAATTGTAACTGAATAAAGCACAGTACTATGGGGATGTACACTTTCCTAATTATTAATATCGATTTACATCAGACCAACTATGCTCTGATACCATTCTGTCATGATCTCATTCCGTGACTTACCAAAAACCACTACAAATTTTTCACTTTTTTCTTTACTTACCTTTCTCTCCTCGACAGTTGGGCTGTGATTCGATATTAGTCACCCACTCACATTCATTCACAATATACATAGAATTTAGTATTCTTTTCGATAACATAAATTGTTATACAGTATTTGTACATATACATTCCGACCGTATAATAGTTTATATAATTATGCTTATACATTGTTCAGTATAAAATGTTTGAGTGTGTATACCTCTCGTAAGATGGATAGGTAGCGGATACAATGAATGCTATACCTCAGCCAGACTCAATCTACTGCGGATGATCTGCAGAGAGTGAGAAGAAAAAGGATAAGCAAACAACACGCTCAGTAAGGAAATTAGACAAGCAAGTAGACAACCGCACTATCTACTAAAAATAAGGCTTTGCCTTTCCTTCTCTCATCTTAAAGCATGTATCAAAATGTTATAATAATAGTACAGAATAAATTTCATGTACTTAAAATCATTCTGAGTTATCAAATATAGGAATTCATGCAAAACAGTGCATATTTATAATTTCGAAATGCCTTTATAGAAATCATTGCCATTTACACATAAATCATAGTAAATATGGTAGTTCACAACACAACACAAATTGGTTTTCGACCTATCTCTCTCAGGTCTAACCGTATCATGAAAATTAGTGATATATCATGTGAGACTCAATGGCTAAATACAATACTCTCCTGGACTATGACCATATCCTATAATGTGAAATCTCAGGGAACACAGATCTCGGTGTGCGGGTAGCACTGCTGTAACGGGAGGGGGGTCAGTCCATCACAACCGCCAGCTATAAACTCCTCAACTTCACACAACACACGGTACAGTGTACTCCATGCCACTCGCACGGTACAACGTACACCCGTAGACCCTCTCCTCATGGTCGGGATGCCTGCTATAGGTCTTAGTCCTCACACCATGGAAATACATCATAGTCGGAGTGCTTGCCATAAGTCTTAGCCCTCATACTATGAAAATAATGCCACGTCTCTAAATCCACGTGCAAACATCTCAAAGTGTGACACTAGTCTACACAGAGGAAATCGTCATGGTTTTTCTTAAACATGTATTATATATCACGTAAAAACTATAATCCGCGTCTTGAGTGTGACTCACAATCAACACTCTGCCTCTTAAACACTGTGTATGCATCTCAAAATATCAAACACTAGTGTGAGTAACCTCTAGCACTAGATTAATGCATAATTCTCTTTTCAAATCAAGTACGAGCTATCGCTCTAGTACGATATCCTGTATAACTTATGAAAATTCGATTACGAGCCATGCTCCCAGTACTCTATCATGTAAAACTGAGTATGAGCAAAGCTTCCAATACTCTATATGCATCAATCACAAACTGAGTACGAGCTATGCTCCCAGTACTCTAACATGCATAAATCACATTAAAATATAGTACGAGTATATCCTCCAGTAGTATGTGATGCATATCTAAAAATATAGTGCGAGTATTCTCTAGCACTTATGGTTTTCACACAAAACCTGATAGATGGCTTTTCAAATCACATTTCACACAAGTAGATCAAATCAGCTCTCAAATGTGCCGTTTTCACAAAATTAGGAAAACATTAGCCATTCTATCATGCAACTCATGCATTTTTGGGCTACAACATGCTTCTAAGGCTTTTTTATCCTATTTTTGGATAAAATCACACTTTATCTCATTAATACTCATCACAACAACATGCTTATTTCTGGGAATTCATATAGAGTATAATATTGAAACTCTATTTTAAAATACGTGTAGCCATCTCTAGCTACTCATGAAATTTCTTTACCTCGGATCACGTCAAGTAACCTCTCTTCCTCGTTTCTGTTCACTCTTCTAGTCCGATCAGCTTCCAAGGTAATTTTTGAAGCTGTTATAATTATTGGCATTAGTATATCACTATATACTCATTTCATTTGCCAAATCTCAATTTAATACATAGTTTTCATCACTCTTTCCAAATATGGTATAAATCCACATTTTCACATAGCTACTTTCATTTCTCCTTATTTCCAATTTATGTATTTCATAAGATTAACTCTAAATCTCTCATACATGCATATTCTATCATTAAATAAGTGTTAATACCATTTCCTCATCACTTTCTCACTTTCTCACTAATATCTAGGTCATGGTGATTTTTCATTCTCCTTTCATCTTCAACAAATCATATATACACCAATAATCTCCTCAATACATCTAGTTTAACATATATCAATTTGGTGCATTAAATCTTACCTAATTGAGATTTCCTTCATTTTTTACCAAAATGGTAAAATCCTTCTTGCTCCTTCAACTCTTGATTTCAATCCCTTGTTTTCAAGTATGTTGTTCTCTTCTTTGCTAAGAACAACTTTGCTCACTTATATCTCACTCAAAACTGATCATAAACTGAAGTTTTTTAGTGTTTCTTGGCTAGGTTACACTTTGGTTATTGAATGAAATAATAACTCTCGGGAAAATGAAGTGCAGAAGGCCAGTATTTATAGAATTGTCTTGATGAGATCGATCTGCTTTCCAATGAGATCGATCTACCCTGCACTTTTTCCTCTTGAAACTGACCTTTCAGACCATATGAGATCGATCTGCTCTTTCATGATATCGATCTGCACAACACAGAACCTTAAGGAGATTGATTTGCCTTTGCATGAGATCGATCTGTTGCAAGTCAGTAGCTTAAGGAAATCGATCTGACCCTTCAGAGATTGATTCCTTCAACACAGAATGTTTAGCAGATCGATCTGGCCCCTTTGGAGATCGATTTGACCTGTTCCATCGCTTAGTTAAGAGCATTTTTGGCTCTTTCAGATCGATCTCTCATCCCATGAGATCGATCTCTCATTCATATTTTCTAGATTTTACTGCAGTTTTCTACAGTAAACACACACCTACTTCACTTATTTTGTTGTCATAGTCATTTTCTCATCCAACCTCCTTCAAGGCTTGAAAATGACATCAATTCATACTTCATATACATTAAAACTTATGTGCCTTCATTGTATAACCAAAGGTATACAATTTACAACCAAATGGAGTATAACCATTTATGCAACTTCATTCCATTTGCTGCATTACTCAAAACTCAATATAGTTACTTTCCACTCATGGAAATATCTCTCTTACACTTGCTATACACTTTATAACTTGCATGTATTCATTCCATACACATTTACAAACTTCACATATTCATTCCTCATGATTTTCATTATTTGTGACTTATATACACATCACAAGTCATAAAAGTTACAATTAAAATTTTGGGTCTTACACAAGGAGGTCTCGATTCATAGTTTGTTGGGTTCACTGAGGCTTATCGAAGGGGATAGAGGGAAAGGGATTTGAAGTATCAAAGCTTAGGGATTGTAATCTGGGAAAGGGATTTGTCAGTTCAGTGTTTTGGTGGTTTTTGAAGAATGCCATAAAAAGAAGATTGTTGTAGAGAGACAGAGGTATAATGAGGAAGGAGAGAAGCTTATTGAAGAGTTGAAGCTAGGTAAAGGTCAATTTTTATATTGTGCAACTTGTTAATTTAGAATATTTTTGTGGTTGATTTCTGTGTAACTGGTCCCATTTGCTGTTAGATTCATGAATTTCTTTTCAGAATACAAGAATTGGTCCTATATGGTGTTAGATTCTTCCATGTTTTTAGGGTCCCACATGCATTTTCTTAACTTATCTATTTTGTCTGGTGTGGTTTGTAGCCTACTTAGGATGCATTTTTACCTGAAAAATATTTAATTTATATAGTTTATTTAAGGCTTAATATACTAATATTTTATTTTACTGTTTAACAGCATGTGGAACATTGTGACTTTAAGATTCCACCATGGAGGGAATTTTGTGCGTCAACTTGAGCTGAAGTACATCAACTATAAGGTAGATGAGGTGGATTATGATCCGGATTTAATTTCCTATCCTCACTTGATCAAGCTGATTAAGATAGGAAATTATGCTAATGTGGGTAAGATTTTATTTAATGCCCCTAATGAAAATATTAGTGAGTTAAGGTTATTATGTGATGATACTTCTACAATTGATTTAATTGTTGTCTGTATTCATTGGGGTAAGTGTGATATTTATGTGGATCATGGGGTAGATGAACCTATCTTAATAGAGACACCTTTATTAATAGGACCTGAACCAAGTACAACAAAGGAAGGGGTAAGTGTGGCAGAGTCAAGTAGTGGGGTAGGCACAAGGGCAGGGATTAGTGAGCCCAACACTGGGTTAGGGGAAGGGAGTGTTAAGCCTAACAGTAAGGCAAGGACAGAGGTAGGGACTGGTGAGGCCTACACTGGGGTAGGGGAAATGAGTGGTGAGCCCAACAGTGGGGCAAGGATTAGAGGTAGGGACTGGTGAGCCTAATAGTGGGGCAGGGGAAGGAAGTGGTGAGCCCAACAGTGGGGCAGGGGAAGGGAGTGATGAGCCCAACAATGGGGTAAGGGAAGGGATTGGTGAGCCCAACAGTGGGGCAGAGACAAGATTTGAAGAGGATAGTGGTGATGATGCTGATGGTGATAGTGACATGTTGTATGATGCAACTTTTTTATCAGATGATGATGATGAGGTTAGAGAGGCAAGGAAGAATATTAGGCAATGGTATGGTAAAGAGAATGAAATGAGAGGAGAAAATGATAATGATGCAGGGCCAAGTACTGAGCATCAAACAGATGAGGCAGTACCTATTACTGAAACGTTAGGTGAAAAAAGTCATGACAGAAAATTTAAAAAGAGGCCACTTCCACCTTCTACAATTGAAAGTGATCATAGTCATGGTGGATTGTCGAAGGGGTGTGCGGATTCTTTTAAACCTCTTAGCTATGAATCTGATACTGATGATGATGGTGAGGAGGTTGAAACAGTGAGAAAAAGGGAAAGTAGTTTTCCATCTTATTATCTGAATTCCTTTTTCCCGGATTTTATGTTAGGTTTGTTATTTGAAGATGGGGCTCAGTTTAAGGATGCCATGGTGGACTATGCTGTGCACACCATGAGGGACATTTGGTTCACTAAGAATGAGCCTAAGAGAGTGAGGGTTTTGTGTGGTGATACATGCCCTTTTCAGTGCACTGCTTGTTATGATGAGGAGTTGAAATGTTTTAAGGTGAAGACTTTATGCAATTTACATAAATGTAATTGTAAGTATAAGTTACAATTACTTAGTGCAAAATTGTTAGCGAGAAAATTTGAAGAGAAGATTTGAAAAGAACCGTACTTGAAGCAAAATGAATTGCAAGCTTATATTGAGTCAGAGCTGAAGGTGTTTGCCTCTCTTGATAAAGTGAGAAGGGCAAAGCTGATGATATTAGCGGGTATGCAATATGCCTTCACCGTAGAGTTCTCTAAACTAATGGATTATGCTGATCAGTGCCTCAATCAAAATCCTGGTATCACTATTGTGATCAAGACAGAGAGGACAGTCCCTACAAGCTCGCCATATTTTCAGAGAATCTATTTATGCTTTGCTGCCATAAAGGAAGGATTCAAAGCAAGGTGTAGGAAAGTTATAGGATTAGATTACTGTTTCTTGAAGGGCTCGATTAAGGGTGAAATTTTAAGTGTTGTTGCTAGGGTTGCAAACAATCAAATGTATCCCGTTGCTTGGGCTGTTGTAGAAAATGAGAATATTGATTCATGGATGTGGTTTCTCAATATTCTCAAAATTGATCTTGATATTACCAATAGTACAACTTGGACATTCATTAGTGACCAACAGAAGGTATGATTTCTTTTTTTAATTTAATTTATTTGGTTTAGGGTCTATTACATATGATTGATGTGTAATATATCTTCTTATTGTTGTTTTGTAGGGACTAATTAATGTTATGGAGGAATTGTTCCCTAATGCTGAGCACAGAAGGTGTGTTAGACATATACATGCAAATTGGAGCAAGAAGCATCGGGGAAAGCTACTAAAGAAACATTTTTGGATGTGTGCTACTGTAACTACCGAGAGGCAATTTGAAGATATGTTGGAGTTGTTACACCAGAAAGACAACTTTGGGTTAGGAGGACTTGTTTAAATATCCCCTACGCTATTGGTGTAAGGCTTTCTTCAGAACAGACATCAAATCTGATGTCTGCCACAATAACTTGTGTGAGACATTCAACGACACTCTAGTCAAAGCTAGACATCATCCTATCATCACCATGCTTGAGGAGATTAGAGTGGCTGTGATGATAAGGATAGCTGAAAAAAGAAAGAATGTGGGGAAATGAGTGGGGAATCATAGTCCACAAGTGATTGAAAAATTAAACAAGAATTTGAGAGAAGCAACTCAGTGGCAAGTTGTTTTTAATGGCAGTGATGGATACGAGGTTAAATGTGGTAAGAGGCAGTTTAGAGTCAATCATATCAGGAGAACGTGTGCTTGTCGATTATGGGATCTAAAAGGTATCCCATGCTGCCTTGCAATTTGTGCCATTTTTTATGATGGTGGTCAACCAGAAGAGTACATTCATGAGTGCTATTCAAAGGAGACATACTTACGGACGTATGAGCACACATTACAGCCTATCAATGGTGAAAACGAATGGCCAAAAAATGGATTAGAAGCAATATTGCCTCCTTGGATAAGAAGAATGCCTGACAAGCCCAAAAGAAATAGAGTTCGAGAGCATGATGAGAGTAAGAATAAATATAAGCTGCCTAGAAAGGGACATGTGCAACATTGTGGGCTTTGTAAAAAATCTGGACACAACAAAGTTAGTTGCCCTCAAAAAAGCAACTTTGTGGGTAATTCTAGCTATGTAAGTTATCGTACTGTTATAAATTTGACTTTTTTTCTTTTGACTAATTTTTTATCTAATCTTTCATTTCTTATTACTTATTTTACTAGGTTCAACAAGAGACTGTTGATTCAAGTAAATCAACAAGGGGGAAAGGAAGAGGCAGAAGGGGGGAGGGGGGAGAGGAAGAGGAATTGAGATTGCTAGAGAAACTGCCACTTTTGGTACTCCTAGTACAAAAACAGCCACTTCTGGTGTTGTTGGAAGAGGAAGGGGAAGGGGAAGCAGAGGAGGAAGAAGGACAGAAACTACCATTGCTGGTTCAACGAAAGATTCTGCAAATCTTGTTTCAGGAGAGGTAAAATTGAACTTTGTCATAGATGTTGGGATGAATTTATTCTATATTGTAAAATTAAATTAAGACTTTGGTGTTTGATGTATGCTTTGCTGGGATTTGTTGCTTTACCCCTGTATGTTTTATTTCTTGTTCTATATATGTTTTCCACCAGGAAAATTAGCTGACATATTTAGCTTGGCTGGTGTAATGATATGTTGCAAGTTCTGCTACTTTGGTGCTTTTCATCATAATTGACCCTTAAGTTTTTTACCTAGTTGTCAAGTGATATTCCATTCCCTTCTGCTTATATGTGTTTTCGTTGTTTTTTTTTTTTTTTTTTTTTTTAATGAAGATTGGTACTTGACTTCTTACAACTAAGCTAATATATATTTTTTACTTTTTTTCTTATACAACATAACTGTTGAGCGAGTCAGAACTAGAATGCTTTTGGTTGAAGTTGTGACTACAAGTTGAAGTCGATACTATCACAATCAGCTTGTTTTTATGTTGAATTTATTATTTGGATTTGTAATTATTATTAAATGTAGGCTTGATTTTGCTCTAAATATGTTGCTATTATAGCTTAATTTTGTTGCAATGAATATGTTAGTTGTCTTTTACTTTTATTGTTGTATTTACGATTAATTATTTTGTATAGTTATATATTTTTTTCTCTCAACTTAATTTTTGTATTAATTTTTGGGTGTTTTCAGCAGAAAACTTGTAATTTTGGAAAAAAAATGCAACTTTGAACAAAAAAGCGGTGTCTAAACAAATTGTAATTTTTCCATTGTAATTTTGGAAAAATGAAATTTTAAAATACATTGAGAGAAAATGTAATTTTTTGAAAAAAAAATATATTTGGAGGAAAAAGTGTAATTTTATAAAATAAAATTTGTGCAAAAAAAAATTAAAATTAAAAAAATGTAATTATGAGAAAAAGGAAATAAAAAAAAAACATTTTGGACTCAATATTTCACGTCAGCGACATGTGTACACGTGAAAAAAAAAATTCAAGTCAATAATCCACGTGGCACAAATAGGCCACGTCAGCATGCCACATATACCCTATTAACGGTTGTTTATGAGATTTAGCGAAAAATAGTTTAATTATTTTTTTGAAACGTTAAGGTTTAAATTGCTCAAAATAAAACTTAAGGGACTTATTTCCATGCAATTAAATGTAGAGGGCTTAATTTCATTTTTTGGTAAACGTTGAGGGTAAATTTGGGTATTAAGCCTAATATAAAAACATATAAAAAAGAAAAGAAAAAAGTAACACTTGCATTTATTTGATTTCCCATCTAATTTTTATATCATATAAAGGATATAATAAAATTATAAATATCTATATGACTTCATTTATTTTTA
The DNA here is from genome assembly GCA_033439115.1 of Firmiana major. Classification (NCBI taxonomy): domain Eukaryota; kingdom Viridiplantae; phylum Streptophyta; class Magnoliopsida; order Malvales; family Malvaceae; genus Firmiana; species Firmiana major. Next base: position 69,854,247 of record CM065898.1, on the reverse strand, counting down.
AAAAATATATACACACAATAATAATAGTAATAATACTATTGGTTTAGTTGTAATATTGATAGATTTAGAGGTAAATTGGTCAAAATATCAAGTAAATTGATGGTAAATTAGGAAAAAAATTCTGGTTGGGGGAATTTAAAAATACCTCAGAATTCAGAGGTAATAGTTTTATTTCGAATTTTCTTCAAATCTGGTACTATAGATAAAATAAAATGACTGATGGAGGAAAATAACTAAACCAAAAGCCAGAATCAAATAACGAAAAAAAAAATTACGAGAAGAATCTAAAATTTTCTCCAACCAAACGACCCTAAAAGGAAAATCAAAACTAAAAAAATAGTAGGGTCGTTTCAAAGCTTACTGCAAGGATCGTCGGGAATGCCTTCCTAGCGCAAGATGACTTGAAATGAAATTTAAAAAAAAAAAAAATTATAAATGCAAACAATAAATAACAACTAAGAAAGAAAATAAATAAAATTATAAAAAAATTGTCAACGAAAATAAAAAAATTTAAAAAATAATTATACAAATTATAAAAAAAATAATCCAAGAAAATAGCTATATTTAAATATTAATAATGATAAAAATTAATAAAAAAAAAAATACAAGCTTGCAGCATAGGCTCGCGTAAGGTAGCCACGCGAAGGCCACCTTCCTCACACCCACAGGTCCCACATCCACTCCGTCCAAACCCACCAGCAACAGCAAGCAAAACCAATCCCCCAAGACCATCGGTAATCAAAACAGTAAAATCTAATTCAATAGCAATCAAAGAACAAAACTATAACAATACCTAAATAATTGTCGATTGAATCAGTTGATGGAGGTCAAGAACGACGGTGGCGATAGAGATGAAGGAAGGCCGGAGATGATGAAGCAGTGAACCAACGGAATGAGGGGATGGAATTAGTAAGGATAGGTTATAATTTTGTTAATTTTATTTGGTAATTTTTGTGGTGCATAAATAAATGTAGGTGTAAAGATAAAAAACTGTAGTGTGTTTAAAATTTCTCCATACGAATTTGCGATACATCACATACGAATACCCTAGCATTAGCATAGAATTAAAGGTAGAGTAATAGAATCAGAAGATCAAATAGTGGACGAAAAGTGAAAAGAAATGGCATTGATGAGGGGAAAGCCTTTGGTGATGAAGCTGGCAACTTTTGCCAAGTACGTGGTGCTGCTGACCTCCATGGTTGCTGCTCTGATTTGTTCTCCTCCCAACTTTGCTGCTTCCAACAAGAACAAATCCCCTAAATAAAATTCTCTTTCGCTTCCCTTTTTTTTTTTTTTTTATTAAAAAACTCAATCGATATTTTCCGGCTTCGTGTTATACTCCTTTGTTTTCCTCTCATTTTTTTTCCTATGGGGATTGCGTATGACTGCTTGCGTTTTGGCTATTAATTCTACTAGTATTTTTGGATAATGTCCTCTTTACCTTTTAATTAGTCAGAAACAGATCTGATTCTAATTTTATAGGATTATTATTCTGCTTACTGCTGCATTTCAATTTGCATATGCCCTTTCCTTGATCTTTTTGCCTTTCAAGAGGTTGGATTGGATTTGGTTAGGTAGGGAAACCAAAGTCAAATTTGGCACATTTTTGTGAACAGCCACTCCTAAAATTTTCTTTGGTACCAAAAGGACAATACTAAAATTTTCTTTTTCTAAGAAAAAAAAGAGTTAACAAAAAGGAAACGAAAATAAAGTCCTACCACTGACATGGATCAATCTCGGAGAAGTAACTCATCCAGAATGAGAAATAAATAAATAAAAACAGAAAATTGAATAAGTTTTTTAATTTAAGAAAATGGTATATAAATAAAATTATAAAATATTTTTTTTTATTTAGATAGTGTTGTACTAAATTTATACAGTAAATGCATGAGTCGTGACAAATAATAAAGTAATAAAGTAATAAAATAATAAAGTAGAGTAGCATTCCCATTAAGATTATTTAAGTTATTTAGTTAAATACTAAAATTACTAAAATTAATCACTCTATATTTATCCAAAATAAAGAAATTTTCTTAAGCTTAAGTAACTACTAAAATAATTAAAACAAAACATAAAAATAAATTTACACAAATAAAATTAAAAAGCATAAAAATTAAAACGGCAAAGTGAATTAAAGAACATAAAATTAAAAAGGCAAAATACATTCAAAGAGAAAAAATGTCAAATAAATTAAAAGTGTGTTGGATCAAAGTTAGGATCAATAGAATATCATATGTATATTTTCACTTGACAAAATTAAAGAAGACGTTAAATGAAAATCTAAAATAATCAAAACTAGAGGTGTTCATGAGTTAAATTGGGTTGAGTTTGAGCCAAGCTAAATATTAAAGGATTGAAAATGAGTTCAAGACATATTCGGGCCCAATTTTTGGGATCCACTTTTTTATTTTAAAAGCTCAAACTCCATCCAAATTCACCAAAATACCATTATTTTTTAAAAAAAAAATTATAAACAAAAAATGAAAAAAAATTCAAACACATAATAGATAATAAGTATAACATAATAAGTTCAAAAAAATTCTTACAAAAAGACTACAAATATATGAAAATTTAAATTAATTTTTTCAAGAAAAAATGCAAGTTCAAATTAAATTATATAAAAAAATCAAAAGTAAATAGAAAATGCATTAATAAAAAATAGTAAAAAAACTATAATTATCGGGAGTAGTTTAATTATAAAAAAATAGTAAAAAAACTACTATAATAATAAACTAATAGAATAAACTAATATATTAATATATTTAAACTATTGTAAACTAATAAACTATTATAAACATAAAGGAAAAATTTCATCTAGGTTCTTTTGTTTTGACCATAATTCAAGACTAGTCCATTAGTTTGATAAATTGACATTTTGGTCCAAAATTATCAAATTGACAATAAAAAAAATATCATTATATTAAACATTTGTTACTCATGAATTTGACAATACATAATGCTCTTTTTTGGTATTAAAAGTAAAAATTTTACATCAAATAATTTTTTTAAAAATATTTTAAAAACCTAAATAGTAATAAAATTCATTGTTGATTTTATTAATTCTAGTTTAATAATTGATTCATATATATTAACATCATTTATTATTTTAAGTGAAGTGTCCATTTTCAAAACTAATGGATTAGAGTTGAATTATGATAAAACCTCAAAAACCACAATGGAATTTACCTTAAATATAACACTTTTAAAGGGTAAATTCCATTTACCTCCCCAAAATTTGACCTTAATCTAACTTTATTCCATTAGTTTTAAAAATAGATACTTAAGTCTAAATAATTTAACACCGCTAAAAATAACTAACAAAAAAAATGTGAAATGACAAAAATATCCAACCTGAAATATTTCAGACTTATCATTCTTCATCTTCATTCACCCTAAACTATTGTTTGAAGAAGACATGATAATATTCTTTAAATTTTTTCAAACTCCTAGATCATAATTTTTGCCAATAAATAAAAATAATAAATAAAAATGATAAACGATAAATAATAAACTATCAATAATAAACAATAAATAAACAAAAAATAAATTATAAAGAAAAAAATTAACCTTTCAAAACATTAGTAGTTGTTATTAGTATTTCCAATGTTGATTGGAGTATTTAAAGAACTCTAAGGGGTAAAACAATCTCAAAATTAAGTTTTTAATTATTGACTTAACAGTTGACTAACTGAATGACTAACTTATCCTATGAAATAGAAAAGTTTGGGATGAGATGTCAATTTTTGGAACTTTCAACTATTGATTTAACGGTAGACTAACGAAAGGATAACTTGTCATGTGAAATAGAAAAGTTTGGGGCAACATGTCCATTTTTGAAACTAATGGACTAAAGTTAGATTAAGATCAAACTTTAGGGAGGTAGATTGAATTTACCCAACTTTTAAAACAAAACTTAAACAAACCTGTTGAAAGCTATTTCTCCCCAAAATGTGCCATGCCACAATTTCGTACGCCTTACATCGACAAATCCCATGTAGAATTAATTACAGCTTATGAAATTTGAGAAGTTGTGAAAACCCACATTTCTATGTAGTTTACTTGGACTCCATAAGTGTAATAAGACAAGTTTAGTGCATTAATGAATGAAAATGCAATTGTTATGACCAAGTGTTCACTTTAGGTGTTTGGATTGCATATTATGGTTAAATACGGTTATAAAAATGGTTAATAAATGGAAAATGGGTGAAATGAATGATGATAAGAGATCAATCCAAGCAAGTGTAAATGGGTATGTTCGATGTGTTAGAAAGGTTGAAAATCTTGGATGATTTCTTGCAGTGAAATTACTGTGATTTAGGGTACGTTTTCAAAGTGAAAAATATGTAGAAAATGCAGTTTTGGTATGAAGGATCAATCCATCCCCTAAAGGATTCATCACATATGAAGGAAATTGGCCAAAATTGCATTCTGCCATAAAGGGATTGATCCCTTAGCCTAGAGGATCGATCCCTTACCCTTAAAACAATGTAAATTTACATTCTGCCAAGAAGGGATCGATCCCCTACCCTCAAGGATCGATCCCTTACTTGCCGAAAGTTCCTAAGAGTACAAATTTGCTTTAAGGGACCAATCACTCAAGCAAGGGATCGATCCCTTATGGCTTACCCGCTCGCACTAAGACCTGAAATACCTTAAAATCCTTACCCAATTCGTTCTTTCTCTGTACACTTTCTTGAAAACCAAAGGAAAGGAAATTAAAAGAAAAGGAAAGAAAAGGGAGAAAAAAAAGAAAGGAAAAGAACCCGACCCAAGAAACTCAAGCCATTTCTTCTACCACCCTCTTTTAAAGCTTTTGAAAGAGGATTGAAGACAAGATTCTAGAGAGAAGTTAAAGCTTCTCAATGTAAGTTAGAGAGACAAAACTCTAACCTTCAAGTTATGAATTTATGATGATATTATGATGGAGCTAAGGTTATTGTGGTGTTTCCTTGTAGTAAAAAAGCTTGGAAAGGTGTCTTTAGGCTTAGTTAAACCTAAGGTTTGGAGATAAGGTATTTTATTAATTGTGAATTTAATATACGTGATGCTTGGTGTAAATGGTATCTACGCGCAAGTATATACGGTTATACAAGTAATACGGAGGTCAGTCCGAAATATCGTCCCACAAAGATTAGCAGTTTAATTAATCACCAGATAATTACATCACAAGTATATTCTAACCAATTATGAATGTGTGTAATCTACAAGTCTACTGAAGCATAATAAAATGAAAATATAAACATAAGTAAATAAAATAATAAGCTGAAAAGAAAATGAAAATATAAATACTTACAAAACCCAAATAAGAAATGTAAAGCAACTGCAAGAAAAAAAATCAATAATGAAAATGGGCTAAAAATGCAAATAATGAAAAATATGGGTATAAAATGCAAATAATGAAAATAAAACTAGAAATTCCTAATATGAAAATAAAAATGCATGAATCTAATCTAATTAAATTAAATAAACATGAAAAATAACTTAAACTAATGCATGTTGAAATTAAATCCTAATTAAAAATCCTAAAAATCCCAAATGGAAATCCTAACCTTAAAATGCTCTAAAATGGAAACCCTAAACCTTTGTAAGACCCAAAACCTATTACTTTTCTTTAAGAGACATGTTAACAGTATACTTTTAATCGAATAAGTAAGTTTGAATTGTGATTTGCAGGGAACCTCTGGAAGTTGGAAACTTAAATTTGAGTATGGCAAGTGGCTATAGAGTCCACGGTACAGTTGAGGTAAGGATCCATCCTTTAATTTTCCTCGCGATTTAAGTTAATTAGAGTTTTGATGAATAATTAGGAAAATGTGGTTAAGGAATTAGCTCGGATCGAATTAGATGGAATGAGACTAATCTAACTGACATTAATGATTAAAAACAACAAAATATGGGTAGGTTATAAAGGAAAGTTAACTTGGATAGGTCCCGACAATGTGGGAATCACCAAAATGCTAAAAAAGGCCTAAACCAGTTCAAAATCAATCGTTTAAGCTGATTTTAGCAATTTGAGCCTTAAAGGGTAGTCAAACTCCAAAAAATGGGAAACTTTTTGTTGGTTCTATCGAGAGGGGGGTGAATCGGTTTTCTAAGGTTAATGACAAATTTAAACTAAATTAAGTCTAATTGCAAATAATGAATAATTAATAAAATGTAATACAATGAATTGAAAGAAGATAAGGGAAGGAAATATCAAACTCAATAGTTTATAGAGGTTCGGCCAATCTCTTGCCTACGTCCTCTCTTATTGACCTCCTTGTCAAGAGCTTTCTTTCACTCTTTCAATGAATGTTACACACTCCCTTTTACAGGTTAAGGAATAACCTCTCTACCCTTTTTACATAAAGATATATTCACCCTTTTACAAAGTTTATCTCACTGAGGAACACTCCTCTTCTCTCTTGAATACAAGATCAAGCTTTTCTTATGTGGGTAGGATAGATATAGTTTTTACACAGAGGCTTATACAACAATATCAATAAATGAAGATTGAAGACAAATGGAATGTTGGAATGAAATTCTTGAGAATATACAGAATTTACAGCAATAGTCTCTCTCTTTCCAGTGTCTTTAATGCTTGATTTTATACTGGAGGATTGGTAGTTGGAGCATTTAATGCTGTTTTTCCCGTTCAAGGTTTTGCAGAAAAAGCCGTTGGGAACCTCCAGTAGAGTGCCAGATCGATCTCACATTTTGACCAGATCGATCTCTTAGTTAAATTTCCTGCAATTACAAAGCAAATTGAAGCATGGAGATCGATCTCATATATGTAGAGATCGATCTTACAATTTGAAAATGTTAGTGAAGATCGATCTGTCGAACCAGCAGATCGATCTTCCAATCTCTCTGTTTGAGGCAAGATCGATCTCCAAATCGATCTAGCAAGTATTCTCGTAGAGAGGAGATCGATCTCTAATCAACCCAAATCGATCTCCTTAGCTCTCTGACTTTGAGGAGATTGATCTCTTCCTATACCAGATCGATCTCATGAACTCTCTGTTTGAGCATAGATCGATCTACAGATCGATCTACTGCCTTTACCCTTTGTTTTAGGGGAGATCGATCTCTTCATAGACCAGATCGATCTCATAAACATCCTGTAATAGACAAATCGTTCTTATAACCCTTATAGATCGATCTCTGCTTCCTCAACACCTTGTACAGATCCTTTGAGAATTCAATCCTTTAGCAGATCGATCTCATATCCTCATGAGATCGATCTCTCGTACTAGAAAACCCAGGTGATCGATCTCTCATCTCACCAGATCGATCTCTCATCCTTAAAGACTTAGTTTCTGGTACTGATAACCTCTAAACATGTTTTTAAATCATTTCTATATTATTGAATTTACTTATTTTGTCATTTCAAAATATATTAACTCAATAATCTCCCCCTTTTTGATATGACAAAACTTATTTAATAAACATGTTTAGTTACCCATTTGCATTATGCACAAAATATGTTTTGCTTTTCACAAACTCCCCCTTACGGTAAGCTCCCCCTTCCTTTTATCCCTTAACTCCCCCTTAATTTAAGCTTTCCTTTAAGACATTTAAACATGTTTTCTTAACAGATTCTTCTCCCCCTTTTTGTCATATCAATGGCAATAAAGGTAAAAAGACAATTAACTTTCAAAAGACATGTCATTTCAAAATAGTAACTCATTATAACACATTTCAAAGGAACTATCATGTCATTTCAGAAAGTAAGCATTCAAGCAAATGATGTGTTAAACAACAGACAGTAAACATGAAAAACTATCTAGAACATCCCTAACAATCATGTCCTAAGGCTGAGGAGGTAAGCGCTCCATGAGTTCCTCGACTCGAGTGCGAGTAACCTGCAGCTCATCGAACATAGCCTGCTGTGTGGCATGAAGGTTTACAAAACCTTCAACCATCTTTCGGTTAAGCTCCATGATCATCGTCACAATCGATTCCATCCCATCGGATGATGGTGCAGGTGCAGTGGGCTGAGCAATCGATGAAGATGGACCCTCAGTAGGTACAGCAGGTGGATCAGTAGGCTCTGTTGATGGGTCTTCTTCCATGGCTACCTCAGACTGCTGTTCTCGCTTCTTCCTCTATTCCCCTCGAAAGTCCTTATAGTATCCCATGTGGTGAAGTGTGCCAATGTTTACGCTCTTTGGGGAAGGCACTTCACCAGTCTCACAGGTGCAATTGATCCCAAGTTGTTGTAATAAGTACGCCAGCGATTGTGGAAAAACTATCGTAGAGGCTTGGCCGCGTACGATCTTCAGCCAGTCTTCATAAATGAAGTGGACCAGATTGGGTTTTTGACTTGAGGAGTGGAGGTGTTGGAGCCAGAATTGATCTAATCTCCTAACCGTGGAGTGACGGGTACCAAATGGTCTAAGATTCCATGAGATGATAAGGTGGAGTAACCTCGGGTGCATCAGTAGGTCACTCGCCTTATCCCCGAGAAGGTCAAATTCTAAATGGACTTCTTCCTCTTCATCGGTCAACCCCTCATCTTGTATGTCAAATACTCGGGCTAGTATGGATGTGTCTATAAATAGTGTTTTAGACATGATAAAAGTTTTAAACCCTAGTATTTTGCAGGTATCATCAGGGTCGTAAATGAGTTCAACATTAGAAAAGAATGCCCTAACAATATTTGGAGGTACCAGGGTGTTAATTTTACGAAATGGAAGCCAACCGAATGCTTCCATTTTTGACAGATACGAAAAATCAATACGATTTAAGAAAGAAAAGTCAATTGTTCGCCAATGTTTAATTGGCATAGTGGAGAAATACTCTTCATATCTTTTCCTTTTTGCAGGTGTTTGGAAACACCTGTTAAAGGTAGTGACAGAAGAGGCAATGGGTTGTTGTGAGGAAGATGGTCTAGATTCTCTGTTGGCTGCTCTCTTAATACGAGGCATGGTTGTATACTTAGAAGTAACCTAGACACACACAAGGATTGTTCTAAAAACACCTAAGCACTAGTTTGAGGAGTTCTCTAAACTTTAGCCAATGAAACAGTGCTAGAATTGTCCTAATGAAGATTTCAGCACAAAAATAAGAAATGTTTGAAGAAAATTCAGTAATGTAGGTTACTAGAACACTAAACGATGAAGAGATTTGACAAAAACCTTACCGAGATCGATCTGGAAGGGAGAATCGAAGGTTGAGGCGCGACACGGGGTTAGGGATTTGAAAATTTGGATATTTGAAATTTGGGGATTTTGAAGCCGTTTTTATAGTTCAGGGCTCAGGAGATCGATCTGTCGTGGAACCAGATCGATCTGTTATTTACAGAGACTTCAAGAGATCGATCTGTTGAATCAAATGATCAATCTTCAAAATACAGAAGCTCAAGGAGATCGATATGCCAAATGCATAGATCGATCTGCTGTTTTACAGAGGCTTAATGAGATCGATATGCCAAATGCATAGATCGATCTGCTATTTTACAGAGGCTTAAGGAGATCGATTTTATAGTAAAGAAGATCGATTTGTCTAGCTTAACCTTTATGCTTTAGGCCAATTTGGTGCATCAAGATCGATCTATGGTGATAAGAGATCGATCTCTCATACTTTTTACCCAGAAAAATCATTGAAAAATTCGGTTAAAATCATTTTGAAATCAAGGTTTTGAAGCAGATAAATCTTAAGGAACATTCATGAGTCCTAATTCACCTCTAAGAACACAAAACCTATCTCTATCAAGAGGTTTGGTGAAGATATCAGCTATTTGATGTAAAGTATCGATATACTCTAGAATTATCTCTTTTTTGTACATGGTCTCTAAGAAAATGGTGCCTAATCTCAATATGCTTAGTTCTAGAGTGTTGAATAGGATTCTTAGATAGATTAATGGCACTGGTATTATCACATTTGATTGAGACTTGCTTCATGTCAATACCATAGTCTTTCATTTATTGTTTAATCCACAACACTTGAGCACTACAACTACCTGTTGCTATATATTCAGCCTCTGTTGTGGATTGTGCTACACTATTTTGTTTCTTAGAGAACCATGAGATTAATCTATTCCCTAAGAATTGACATGTACCTGAAGTGCTCTTTCTATCTATTTTACAGCCCCCAAAATCTGCATCAGAAAATGCATGAAGAGCAAAAGTGGAGTCATTGGGGTACCAAAGTCCTAAAGAGGAAGTGTCCTTAAGATATCTAAATATTCTTTTAGTAGCTAATAAGTGTGATTCCCTAGGAGAGGATTGAAATCTAGCACAAAGGCATACACTAAACAAAATATCTGGTCTACTTGCAGTTAGATAAAGTAATGAACCAATCATAGACCTATATAGTTTTGTGTCTACGCACTTACCACTTTCATCTTTATCAAGCTTGATGTTGGTGCCCATTGAAGTTGCTTGAGGTTTGCAATTACCCATTCCAAATCTTTTGAGCAAATCCTTGGTATATTTTGCTTGATTGATGAAGGTTCCATCTTTAGTTTGCTTTACTTGAAGTCCCAAGAAGTAGGTGAGCTCTCCCATCATGCTCATTTCAATTTCACCTTGCATGATCTTAGCAAACTCTTGGCATAAGGATTCATTAGTTGATCCAAAAATAATGTCATCTATATACACTTGAACAACTAGTAAATCTTTATTTTTATTTTTGATAAACAAGGTAGTGTCTACTTTTCCTCTTGAAAATCATTTTTCTATTAAGAATTTTGACAGCCTTTCATACCATGCCCTAGGAGCTTGTTTCAAACCATAAAGTGCTTTAGAGAGTTTGAATACATGTTCAGGAAATTCATGACTTTCAAAACCGGGAGGTTGCTCAACATAAACTTCTTCATTAATGAAACCATTTAAGAATGCACTCTTCACATCCATTTGATATAATTTGAAGTTTTTATAACATGCAAAGGCAAGTAACATTCTTATTGCTTCTAGTCTAGCTACATGTGCGTAAGTTTCATCATAGTCTATTCCTTCTTCTTGCGTATATCCTTGTGCAACTATCCTAGCTTTGTTTCTTATGATCACACTATTTTCATTCATCTTGTTCTTGAAGATCCATTTAGTTCCAATTATAGAGTGATCACTAGGTATAGGAACTAGTTTCCATACTTTGCTTCTCTCAAATTGATTTAATTCTTCTTGTATGGCTAAAAACCAATTATTGTCATCTAAGGCTTCATTGACATTTCTAGGTTCAATTTGAGATACAAAGGCTATATATTGACACACATTCCTTAGAGATGATCTAGTTCTAACTCCAAGAGTTGGATCTCCTACTATTTCACAATCTTTTACATATCCTAATTCTTTTGGTGCTCTAGACTCTCTTTCTAATATTTCTATTTCTTCTTCATATTCTTTATTAATGTCAAGTTTCTCTAATAGATCATTTTCTAAGTTTGTGATTTCTTTCAAGTTTTCATCAAATATTTCAATATCCTCATCATTGGTTGAATTTTTAGATAAATCATTTGACTCATCAAATATTACATGAATTGATTCTTCAACCATCAATGTTCTTTTATTATATACTCTATATGCCTTTAAATTCAAAAAATACCCTAAAAAGATTCCCTCATCACTCTTGGCATCAAATTTTCCTAAATTGTCTTTTCCATTATTTAAGACAAAGCATTTACAACCAAAGGGGTGAAAATAGCTAATATTAGGCTTCTTACCATTGTAAAGCTCATAAGGGGTTTTCTTTAAAATTGGTCTAATCATAGCTCTATTAATGATATAGCAAGATGTATTAATAGCTTCAGCCCAAAAATATTTAGGTAAATTATTTTCACACAACATGATTCTAGCAATTTCTTCCAATGTTCTATTTCTTCTCTCAAGTACCCCATTTTGTTATGGTGTCCTAGGGGCTGAAAAATTATGACTAATTCCTTGATCATTGCAATATTCATCAAATCCAATATTTTCAAACTCTTTGCCATGATCACTTCTAATACTAGTTATAGTGTAACCTTTTTCATTTTGAGCCACTTTTGTATAGGCAATGAATTTTTCTAAGGCTTCATTTTTTACTCTAAAAAAGAACACCCAAGTGAACCTAGTGTAATCATTTACAATTACAAACCCATAATGTTTCCCACCTAGGCTTGTTGTTCTAGTTGGTCCAAATAGATCTAGATGAAGTAATTGAAGAGGCCTAGTGGTTGATACACTATGTTTAGGTTTAAATGTTGTTCTTTTATGTTTTCCTTTAACACAAGCTTCACATATTTTGTCATGGTCAAAGGACAACTTAGGTAATCCTATAACAAGATCTTTTCTAGCCAACTTAGATAACACATGCATGCTAGCATGACCTAGTCTTCTATGCCACAACCAAAGTTCTTTTTCCTTATCTACCATTAGGCATATGTTTTCATTTTTAAGTTCATTTAGATAGACAATGTATATATTACCTTGCCTATGACCTAGGAAAAGAACTTTATTAGATTTAGGATCTATAACATGACATTTCAAGCAATCAAAAGTTACCTTGTAACCTTTGTCACAAAGTTGACTAATACTTAGTAAGTTATGTTTTAGACCCCTAACAAGCAACACTTTTTCTAAAGAAAAGTAGTCATTACCTATTGAACCACTTCCTTCAACTTGGCCTTTAGAGTTGTCCCCAAATGTGACTTATCCACCAACTTTTGATTTAAATGAGTTGAAGTGGCTTCTATCACCGGTCATGTGTCTTAAGCATCCATTGTCCAAGTACCAAGCCTCCTTTGTTTTAGCTTTGTGGCAATGCTCAATCACCTATAATCAAAATTCAAACTCATGTCTTCGGTACCCAAATTCTCTTGGGTCCTTTGGGGTTAGTGAATACAATTTTTGATCCCTTTGGGATCCATTTTACTAAAGCATTAATATCTTTTGAATTAACTACTTCTTTTGGAACCCAAATTCTTTTTACTATTTTTCCTCTAAGAGTGGTCATCTTCATATTGCAATTATATGATGTATGCCCCTTCTTATTACAATGTGAACAAATAGTTGAGGGCATGTTCTTTCTAGCTATGAAACTTTTGAGATGGGTCTCTCTACTTTTTCCATCATATCCTAATCCATTTTTATCAAAGAAGGCCCTTTGAGTTTCTAGCATGTTATCTAACTTTTGTTGACCCATATAAAATCTATTAAAAGAATTATGTAAGTTACCATTTTTTTCTTTTAGGTCACAAATTTCAAGATTTGTAATTTATAGTTTCTTTTCACATTCTAACTTATCCTTTAGTATTAACTCATTTTCTTTCTTCAATTTAGATATTAATTTTTTGTACTTCATACTCCTGCATTCATATTCCAATGCAAGATCATCAAAAGCATGTTGTAATTCATCAAAAGAATATTCATTGAGGTCTGAAGTTACCTTTTCATCCTCAATAGCCATGAAGCATAGGTTGGCATTATCCTCATTCGAATCATCATCGGAGCTATCACTGTCGCTCTATGTTGCCATCATTGCCTTCTTTTTATGGAACCTATCATTGGATCTTTTAAGAAGAGGGCAGTTAAATTTAATATGTCCAGGTTTTTTACATTCATAGCACACAATGGTATCTTTTCTACCTAACTCTTCTTGATCTTTCTTGTGGTTTCTCCTACCACTACCACTTGCTTTCATTCTCATGAATTTGTTAAATCTCTTGGCAAACATTGCCATCTCAAGATCTTTTTCACTACCACTCTCATTTTTACTCTCCTCTTGAGTAGTGGATTTTAGAGCTACTCCCACTTTCTTGGGTGGTTCTTCATTTCTTCTTAACTTCATCTCATACGTGACTAGTGATCCTATTAGTTCATCTAGTGACAGTGTGTGGGGATCTTTAGACTCCTCTATTGCAGTTACTTTAGCTTCCCATGATTTTGGTAGGCTATTCAATATTTGCTTGACCATTTCTATATTTGAATAAATTTTTCCTAAGGACTTTAACCCATTTATTACATTAGTGAATCTAGTGAACATGTCACTAATTGACTCTCCTTCTTTCATCCTAAACAGCTCATAATCATGTGTGAGCATTCCTACCTTAGTCTCCTTTACTTGAGTTGTCCCTTCATGAGTTATTGCCAATTTGTCCCATATTTGTTTGGCATTATCACAACCATAGATTCTATTATATTCATTTGGCCTTAAAGCACAAAATAGGGTATGCATGGCCTTAGCATTTAGTTGAGCACATTTTGCATCATTTGAATCCCACTCATCTTCTTCTTTAGAGATGTCTCTTCCCTCTATTCCTTTAGTTAGGATTTGAGGTCCTTAAGTTATAATCCTTCATACCTCATAATCATTTGCTTGAATGAAAAGCATCATCCTAGTTTTTCAATAAGCATAATTTCACCATTGAACATAGGAGGCCTAACTGTAGAATGCCCCTCTCCTACTAGATTGGTTGCTACATTGTTGTGAGCCATTAGATCGTTTCTAACTCTTAGGAAGTTATTCCTATATGATCAAAGAGTCCTCGCTCTGATACCAATTGTTGGCTCTATCGAGAGGGGGTGAATCGGTTTTCTAAGGTTAATGACAAATTTAAACTAAATTAAGTCTAATTGCAAATAATGAATAATCAATAAAATGTAATACAATGAATTGAAAGAAGATAAGGGAAGGAAATATCAAACTCAGTAGTTTATAGAGGTTCGGCCAATCTCTTGCCTACGTCCTCTCTTCTTGACCTCCTTGTCAAGAGCTTTCTTTCACTCTTTTAATGAATGTTACACACTACCTTTTACAGGTTAAGGAATAACCTCTCTACCCTTTTTACACAAAGATATATTCACCCTTTTACAAAGTTTATCTCACTGAGGAACACTCCTCTTCTCTCTTGAATACAAGATCAAGCTTTTCTTATGTGGGTAGGATAGATATAGCTTTTACACAGAGGCTTATACAACAATATCAATAAATGAAGATTGAAGACAAATGGAATGTTGGAATGAAATTCTTGAGAATATACAGAATTTACAGCAATAGTCTCTTTCTTTCCAGTGTCTTTAATGCTTGATTTTATACTGGAGGATTGGTAGTTGGAGCATTTAATGCTGTTTTTCCCGTTCAAGGTTTTGCAGAAAAAGCCGTTGGGAACCTCCAGTAGAGTGCCAGATCGATCTCACATTTTGACCAGATCGATCTCTTAGTTAAATTTCCTGCGATTACAAAGCAAATTGAAGCATGGAGATCGATCTTACAATTTGAAAATGTTAGTGAAGATCGATCTGTCGAACCAGCAGATCGATCTTCCAATCTCTCTGTTTGAGGCAAGATCGATCTCCAGATCGATCTAGCAAGTATTCTCGTAGAGAAGAGATCGATCTCTAATTAACCCAAATCGATCTCCTTAGCTCTCTGACTTTGAGGAGATCGATCTCTTCCTATACCAGATCGATCTCATGAACTCTCTGTTTGAGCATAGATCGATCTACAGATCGATCTACTGCCTTTACCCTTTGTTTTAGGGAAGATCGATCTCTTCATAGACCAGATCGATCTCATAAACATCCTGTAATAGACAGATCGTTCTTATAACCCTTATAGATCGATCTCTGCTTCCTCAACACCTTGTACAGATCCTTTGAGAATTCAATCCTTTAGCAGATCGATCTCATATCCTCATGAGATCGATCTCTCGTACTAGAAAACCCAGGTGATCGATCTCTCATCTCACCAGATCGATCTCTCATCCTTAAAGACTTAGTTTCTGGTACTGATAACCTCTAAACATGTTTTTAAATCATTTCTATATTATTGAATTTACTTGTTTTGTCATTTCAAAATATATTAACTCAATAATCTCACCCTTTTTGATATGACAAAACTTATTTAATAAACATGTTTAGTTACCCATTTGCATTATGCACAAAATATGTTTTGCTTTTCACAAACTCCCCCTTACGGTAAGCTCCCCCTTCCTTTTATCCCTTAACTCCCCCTTAATTTAAGCTTTCCTTTAAGACATTTAAACATGTTTTCTTAACAGATTCTTCTCCCCCTTTTTGTCATATCAATGGCAATAAAGGTAAAAAGACAATTAACTTTCAAAAGACATGTCATTTCAAAATAGTAACTCATTATAACACTTTTCAAAGGAACTATCATGTCATTTCAGAAAGTAAGCATTCAAGCAAATGATGTGTTAAACAACAGACAGTAAACATGAAAAACTATCTAGAACATCCCTAACAATCATGTCCTAAGGCTGAGGAGGGAAGCGCTCCATGAGTTCCTCGACTCGAGTGCGAGTAACCTACAGCTCATCGAACATAGCCTGCTGTGTGGCATGAAGGTTTACAAAACCTTCATCCATCTTTCGGTTAAGCTCCATGATCATCGTCACAATCGATTCCATCCCATCGGATGATGGTGCAGGTGCAGTGGGCTGAGCAGTCGATGAAGATGGACCCTCAGTAGGTACAGCAGGTGGATCAGTAGGCTCTGTTGATGGGTCTTCTTCCATGGCTACCTCAGACTGCTGTTCTCGCTTCTTCCTCTATTCCCCTCGAAAGTCCTTATAGTATCCCATGCGGTGAAGTGTGCCAATGTTTACGCTCTTTGGGGAAGGCACTTCACCAGTCTCACAGGTGCAATTGATCCCAAGTTGTTGTAATAAGTACGCCAGCGATTGTGGAAAAACTATCGTAGAGGCTTGGCCACGTACGATCTTCAGTCAGTCTTCATAAATGAAGTGGACCAGATTGGGTTTTTGACTTAAGGAGTGGAGGTGTTGGAGCCAGAATTGATCTAATCTCCTAACCGTGGAGTGACGGGTACCAAATGGTCTAAGATTCCACGAGATGATAAGGTGGAGTAACCTCGGGTGCATCAGTAGGTCACTCGCCTTATTCCTGAGAAGGTCAAATTCTAAATGGACTTCTTCCTCTTCATCGGTCAACCCCTCATCTTGTATGTCAAATACTCGGGCTAGTATGGATGTGTCTATAAATAGTGTTTTTGTCATACCCCGCTTTTGTGAACCCTTCTATCCATACATTCTCTACTACGGTTGGTGTAAGACCCGATATTTTCGAGTAAATTTAAAAATGCAAAAGGACTAAAATGGTATTCCCGAAAATTTGCAAGGGCAAAATGGTCGAAAGACTAATATTCGGTATTAATCGGGACAAGAAAATTTAATTAAAAATAAGAGAATGAGAAATCTTGATCAATGACGAAGAAATAATTAAATTTCGGATTAAATTGATCAAGATATGAATTTATTGGAATAAACCGGGATTTTCGTATCGAAAAATAATCCCGAAAATAATCGAAAAATATACCGAAAAGGTAAAATCGGACTGAGAAAATTATTTACAGATTAAATGAATAAAATATAAATTTTTTTAAGGATATTTATGCATTTTAATATTATTTTATTGAATAAAATAATATTAAAAGTTAATTATAAAAAAAAAAAAAAAACGAAATTCTGAAACAGAAAGAAAAGAAACAGAGGCGAAAAACGAAGCGAGACCGAGGGAAGAAGAGAGACTCACCGGCGAGCCACCACCGGCGAGGCTGAGGGGCCGGTGAGGGTCGGCGAAGGTCGACCGACCTCGGGCGAACCTCCAGCAGCCCAGACGCGCGGCGAGGTGGCCGGAAAACGTCGGAAACGGAGGAGAAGACCGCGGGGGAGAGAACCCCGATTCGCCGGCGATGGGGCTGATTCGACCCCAGCCGAGGCCCGATTTAGGGAGCCCAGACGATTGCGCGCCGATTGGCACCGGAATCATGCCGGGAACCGGCCGGACGGCGCCGGCACGACCAAAGGGAGATTGGACCGGCCGAACCGGACAGAACCGGCCGAACCGGACCAGACCGAACCGGCGGTCCGAACCGGGTTGAACCGGACCAGACCGGTTCAACCAAAAAGAGAGGGAAAAAAAGGAAGAAAAAGGGAAAAAGAAAAAGAGAAAAAATTGGGAAAAATTCCTGTGATGCAATCGAGCTTCGGGTAAGTCGGTAAGCGGTCAAATTGACCGATTTAATTTTCTGAATATTTAATTTAATTAATTCCGACTGAAAATTTACCCGGAAAATATATTTAATTGTGTAGCTCGACAATTGGCATCCACTGAGAGCTCGAGACAGCCTCGATTTGTGTACGATCAGGGAATAACGGGTAAGTGACCCTTATTTACGACAATTTTATATCGTTATGCGTGATTGATATTTAACGCATAAATTACGGATTTAATTTCCGCATAAATGAATTAAATTCTGGAAAATTAGATAAATTGTCGTAAATATTAAATTGAAATATCAGAGAATTTAGAACGAGGCTAAATAAATTACTGATGGGCCCAGAGAGCCCAATAGGCCTCGATAAAGTGTGGTAAACAGGCTTAAGGCCGATTAAGACCCATTGGTACAATCGGGCCCAATATGGGTAAACGGGCCCAATGATTTAAATTAAGCCCAGAAAATTGTGAAATACAATTAATTGTATTGTATTTGACCTGATGAATGTGTATCCGCAGTGCCGGAGATTTGATTTGGATTCAGAGCAAATCGGACTGCGTGACGAGACATCAGTGGAAAAGGTCAGACTGTACAGAAAATGAGGTAAGGGAATTGTGTGAGTAGCTAGAGGTAGCTACGCATATTTTAATAGATTTTGTATACACTGATTATGTATGTATACACGATTATTGTAAAATGATCCTAAAAGTGGTATAAATAATTTTTAAGGATCGAAATAGGTGAAATGTCTATTTTACCCCTATTGAGGGAAATTCACCTAAGGATGGTGAAAGCATGACATGCATGGAATGCATGATTTAAGGATTTTTATGATTAAGGAATTTTCTTGATTTTAATCAAAGTAAAGCGATAGATTGGCCAGTAAATGGATGAATTTCACAAAATAACACTACGTAGGTGTTATTAATATTTAAATAGAAATTTCTTTGGAAAACGGCCAACTATCAGTTTATATGGAAACAGATAGTGCCGACACGTAGTTCGCACTATATCTGCGTTTGTGAATGTGCATAAATGTGCTTGAGCAATTGCTCGCACCGACTTGTGACATCATATGCATGAAATGTGCTAGAGCATGGTGCTCGCACTGATTTTTAATATTGTGAAATGAGAGCTGCTGGAGCCTAGCTCGCACTCTGTTTTGACATGTTTTGACATGTTTTGATTTGTTTTGACGTGGTATGCATAAAATAGTGCTGGAGCGATTACTCGCACTACTTTTAATGATTTGACATGCATGAGAGATGCTGGAGCTTAGCTCGCATCCTGTTTTGATTTAATTATGCATAAAAGCCGTGCTGGAGTGAAACTCGCACGAGATTTGATTTAGTTATGCATAAAGCCGTGCTGGAGTATAACTCGCACGAGATTTGATTTACTTGAGCATTCATTTGTGCTGGAGCGTTGCTCGCACAAAGTTTTATATGGTTTTCATAATTCATTTGAATGTCGTACTGGAGTTTTTCTCGTACGAGGTTTTCACTGAATTTATATACATATCCGTACTAGAGCGTTGCTCGTACGTGGAATTTACATGAAATTATAATCAGTTTAAGTCGTACTGGAGCGCTGCTCGTACGCAGATTTCACTGATTTTTATGAAACCGTGCTAGAGCTTCCCTCGCACGAGATTTTCAGATATCATGAATATGCATGGAGCCGTGCTTGAGCTTCGCTCGCACAGGGATTTATATTACATGCATATAGCCGTGTTGGAGCCTCCTGTAGACTGTGTGTCACAGTGAGATGATATGCTCACACGTGCATTCTGAGACAGAGATGATATGGGTGGATAAGACCTATTACAGGCACCCCTGACTGAGCTTGGGTTCACGGAGTACTTTGTACCGTGTATGTCACGCGGAGTACGCTGTACCGTGGGGATTGTTGGAGTGGAGTGGCATTAGCCACGAGGCAGCAAGCCTTGCCCTCGCAATCCTGGTGTTATGCTGTTCTGGCGGGTAGGACGACCCACCTCCCGTTTCAGGTGTGATACCCCGCACACTAGGTACCGTGTTGCCAGGGATCACTAGGATATGGCCATAGTCCTCGATGTTACTGTTAATTACCTGATTGTCTCACATGATATAACTTGTGGTCTGTTAGACCAGGGTAGACCCGAAGGAGGGGTCAGGCCCCCGATTTGATGATTTGATGATTTCAGATGATTTTATGATATGCGACCCTGAAAGAAGGGTGGTTTTATAACTCAAGTTTTATAATGAAATATAACAAATTGTTTTATGAGTTTTGAGATGATTGACCCAGAGGGGTTATTTTATACTGCGTTTTAAATGAATTGATTTAAATGCAGTGGCATGATGTGTTTTTCCATGCTTTCATTTGAAAACCTTGAATTGTCTTACATGACATGAAAGACTGCATGATCTTGATTAAATTCATGCTTAATATGATTTAATGATGTCACATAAAATGCTTTGAATGCATGAGTTACATGATTTATATATGCACAAATAGTTTTGGATAAACTATGGCATTGAATATGCATGACTTTGTGCGTGTAAATTTTAAATGAAAAGAAATGGATTTAAGGGCATGGCATTATGAGCATGTAGATAGTGGAGCTATCTACTTACTTGCATAATTGCCTTACTGAGCGTGTGGTTTGCTCACCCCCCTTATTTTTCCATCTTTTCAGAGCACTTGTAATAATTATTGAGCGGCTGAGGACTTGCATGCTTAATATCCGCTGCTTGCTGCTTCCCATCGAGAGACAGGTATACACATTTGTATGGTTTTGTATCTAAATATGTAATGCACAGTACTGTAAATGGATATGATGTCGGGGATGTAGAGTCATGTAAATACCATTGGGTATGTATTTATTTAAAGTCAAAAGGATAGTAGACTCTGATATATGATTATGGGAATGAAATGTTAAATAGTGTGAGGTGACTAACACCGAATCATAGCCCAACTGTGTTGTAGGATGGTCACGACGAGAGAAAGGTAAGAATTAAATAATAAATGAAAAAAAAAAACGAAAAATTTACTCTGATTTTTAGGTAATTCGGGTCGTGACAGGTTTAATGGTATCAGAGCTTGAGTTGGCCTGATATGAGTCGGTGTTAGTGGTTAAGGATGTTTACATCCCCATGTACTGTGCATTATTTAGATACAATTGTGTATATCGAGATGGAAGTGCAGCTAAGAATTTGGTTTTAAATGCAAGAATAGACTCATTGACTGATAGCCGCTATGGTTGGGAGGCGAGTACACGAGCTCAAGGCCGTAGAGGTAGGCCCGGGAGTTGTACTGAGTCGCCACATGAGACTTGAGATGAGATTGACGTGGCGGCTAATGTTGAGCATGCCCCACAGAGTCCGACAGAAAGATCGGACAGAGTCTGACAGAGAGATCAGACAGTATTGAGATACGCTTCACGAGGTTGGAGCGGAGTGTGGGGAATATTATGAGCTAATTGCTCAGGGTATATATGAGGGCGAGTCGGAACATTGATGAAAGTTCGCTCGACCCATTTGAAGATTTCGACATCCAGATTGGACATGAAAAGTAATTCAATATGTATTCCAGTGACAGAATATCTCGGATATTATTTTAAAGAAAATTACAGATGACATTCTTTACTCTGACCCAGAGGAACATGTTGATTAACGAGTATGATACTCAGTTTATATTCCTGGGCAGATGTGACTCGAACATGATGAACAGTGAGAGTCAAGATGTCTGAAAGTTTATGGAAGGACTCAGATTGTCAATTAGAGTCCGATTTGCCCGTTAGACATCACTACCTATGCCGAGGCAGTGCGCAGACTACAGCTGTGTAAATAAAATCAAGAGTTGCACGCCTCTGAGATTGAGAAAGGTAGTGAGGGCCGAAATTGAGACAAAAGAGAATAGAGAATGACAGAGATGTCAGAACGGAAAAAAAAGGTAATTGGTAAAAGCTTAGAGTTGATAAATCACGGGGTAAGTTGATTGATAAACCCCAGTATATCTAATTTTAACACTATTGAGGGGTATTATGATTTGAGGATCGCAACCTACTACGGAGCATTGTAAACAGTATAACAGAGTAGCAGTGTAAGATGTGTGGTAGTTATCACGAAAATCAGATGTTGGATGAAGGCGAGTGTATGCCTTGGACCAGGACACTATTGATGTTTCATTGGAAGTGGTGGAAGATACCACACTGGTTGTGAATAATGAAATAATTATTTTAATTGATCCTAGTGCCACGCATTTATTCATACCGCCTTCAGTTGCTTATAAGTTAGTGAAAAATGTGAAGCCTATACCTTTAAGCATGAAGAGGATGATAGTTAGTTGATTTTCACTAACTGAATATGGGTATAGGGATTGTAAGTTGACAATAGGGGTGAAAATATCACTGAAAAGTGTATTGTAACTTGACAAGTAAGGAAAGAGTTTGCCATAAGTGATATATGAAAGGAGATAAGATTGGAGATGTGATAGATCCTACATACGAGGTATATTGGAATAAAAGGCATATGCAAGGTAAGGATATCATTGATATGCAAAGTAAATTGGATTAAGCGGTATGTAGTCAAGTCTGAGGGATAATAAAGGTATTTTAAAATACTTCCCTGCCTGAAGATTTGACAGCGTCTAGAAGCGCACGCATAATCTATAGATTGAATTCGACGGTCATAATATATACATTAAAATTTGGGTACCTTTGCTGGTACAATAAAGAAATATAGAAATTCATTAATCATGAAAGTTTAAAAATTAAAATTTTATAAAAAAAGCCGTCAATATAAGAGGAAAGAAATGACGCGAGTTAGTAGCTTGACCAGAAGCTATTTCAAAATGACGTTTTACGTTGATGCGTACATAGGTCAAGGATATGAGTGAATGAAGTATTGAGTGGAACTCAACTACGTTAAGGTATTTGAACCTTACCTGGACTGATTGGTTGTCATCTTTAGTGATGATATTTTGATGTATTCGAAGTCCAGGGAAGAGAATGAGTAGTAATAGGAAACTGTCTTATAGACGAGGTGTTGAGAGTTTCTCCAAAATGGGCTACTCAGTTGACACGTCTCATTCGGGAAAAGATTTCATACGAGTGTTATGATAAGTATGAAAATAGCTTACGTGAGTTTTGGTTATATTGGAGTAATGAACTGACCACCGTAAGTATTCTTACTATAACTAACAGCTCAAGAGGTTTCAGTGTGTATGGATACCTCCAAATAAGAATTGGGCTGTGTATTGATGTAAAATGGGAAGATAGTCGTTTATAGATCCAAATAACTCAAAGAACGTGAGACAAACTATCCGACCCATGATTTAGAGTTGGCAGCCGTAGCGTTTAAATTAAAAGTATGGCTTCACCACTTATATGGTAAGAAATTTCGGGTATGCACTGATCGTAAAAGCCCCGAATATCTGTTTTCACAGAAAGAGTAGAATATGAGATAACCAAGAGGGTTAGAGCTTCTAAGGATTATGATTGTGAATATTGTACCACCCAAGAAAGGCTAATGTAAAGGCTGATGCTTTAAACAGAAAGAGCCTCGGGATGGTATCACATAAGATGGTCAGGGAGCGTGAGCTGCTAGAGCAGTTGTGAACCTCAGTAGTGATGTGATCCCTTCTGATGATGACAGTGATTTTATGACAGTTAGCCTGAGGATAGAACCGGATTTGTGTGACCGGATTTGCCAGGCTTAGCGTGATAATCGGCATGGTGTCGATAGTGTGGGTTAGATTCAGAAGGGTGTAGTGACAGAGTTCACAGTGTATGATGATGACTTACAGAGGTTCAGAGAAAGTATAAGTGCTCCCCATGACCACAGTTGATGAGATAGTAGTATTGTCAGAAGCTCACTCTTCGGGATATACAGTGCATCCGAGAAATAATAAATATATCAGAACCTCTGAAAAGGGTATTGGTGGTCAGATATGAAAAGAGATATTGTAGAGAATTGCGGAAAAGTGTCTCGTATGTCAGCAGAGTAAGGTAGAGCAATAGATGTATGCAGAGTCATTACAGTCTCTACCTATATTGACACGGAAATGGGAACAAGTTACCATGAATTTCGTGATGGGTTACAGAGGACCCGAATAATCATGAGGCTATCTGGGTGATAGTCAATGGATCGATTAAATCTACCCACATTCTGTTTATGAAAATCCCTAGATACTCTAAGTGTATAGGCGGATTTATGTATGTGGAATATTGTGAAACATTGTGTAGCGTTCCAGTGAGCATGGTATCAGATAGGGATTCCCGCTTCACTTTCCACTTCTGGGAATATGTTTTTGGAAGCTATGGGACCCTGATTGTGTGTTAGCACAGCTTCCACCCTCAGACAGATGGTCAGTCAGAGAGGACTGTACAGGTTCTGGAGGATGTGATGAGAGCGTGTGCCATTGATTTTATGAGCTCCTGGAATGATCAGTTGCTACTAATCAAATTCGCCAGTGATGACAGTTGTCACTTGAGTATCGGGATGAGATTATATGTGGCATTGTATGACAGTAGGGAGTTGTTCCCTGACTTGGATAAGAAAAGTGGGTGACAAATAGAGAATTGTTCCCGAATTGGTAAGACAAACCTCTGAGGATATTCAGTTGATTTGTGAGAGATTAAGAACACCTCAGAGCAGATAGGAAACTATGCTGACAAGAGACAGAAACTATTGGAATTCACCGAGGGTGAATTAGTATTATTGGCAGTTACTTGTCTTAAGGACATGACATTCGGATAGAGATTGGACAAAGTGGAAGGTAAGACCTGTAGGTTGGTATTACCACTTGAATAAACAGGCATCCACAATGTGTCCTATCTTTTGATGCTTAAGAAATAATATCCGGATCCGATATATGTGATCGGATATGAACTCCAACGGTTTAGCTCAATGAAAGTGTAACGTATGTTGGAAAATTGATTCGGGTATTATATGGAAGGAGAAAGTGTTGAGATTTGAGACGATCTCCCTATTTAAGTATGATGGTAGTATTACACTCCGGAGAAAGTCACTTGAGGATGACAGTATATGATACGATAGATATACCTGGAGTAAATTATGGACTCATTTACTTGGTTCTAATTTGGAGGACCAAATTTTTTAAGTGGGGGAGATTGTAAGACCCGATATTTTCGAGTAAATTTAAAAATGCAAAAGGACTAAAATGGTATTCCCGAAAATTTGCAAGGGCAAAATGGTCGAAAGACTAATATTCGGTATTAATCGGGATAAGAAAATTTAATTAAAAATAAGAGAATGAGAAATCTTGATCAATGACGAAGAAATAATTAAATTTCGGATTAAATTGATCAAGATATGAATTTATTGGAATAAACCGGGATTTTCGTATCGAAAAATAATCCCGAAAATAATCGAAAAATATACCGAAAAGGTAAAATCGGACTGAGAAAATTATTTACAGATTAAATGAATAAAATATAAATTTTTTTAAGGATATTTATGCATTTTAATATTATTTTATTGAATAAAATAATATTAAAAGTTAATTATAAATAAAAAAAAAAAAAAAAAAAAAAACGAAATTCTGAAACAGAAAGAAAAGAAACAGAGGCGAAAAACGAAGCGAGACCGAGGGAAGAAGAGAGACTCACCGGCGAGCCACCACCGGCGAGGCTGAGGGGCCGGTGAGGGTCGGCGAAGGTCGACCGACCTCGGGCGAACCTCCAGCAGCCCAGACGCGCGGCGAGGTGGCCGGAAAACGTCAGAAACGGAGGAGAAGACCGCGGGGGAGAGAACCCCGATTCGCCGGCGATGGGGCTGATTCGACCCCAGCCGAGGCCCGATTTAGGGAGCCCAGACGATTGCGCGCCGATTGGCACCGGAATCATGCCGGGAACCGGCCGGACGGCGCCGGCACGACCAAAGGGAGATTGGACCGGCCGAACCGGACAGAACCGGCCGAACCGGACCAGACCGAACCGGCGGTCCGAACCGGGTTGAACCGGACCAGACCGGTTCAACCAAAAAGAGAGGGAAAAAAAGGAAGAAAAAGGGAAAAAGAAAAAGAGAAAAAATTGGGAAAAATTCCTGTGATGCAATCGAGCTTCGGGTAAGTCGGTAAGCGGTCAAATTGACCGATTTAATTTTCTGAATATTTAATTTAATTAATTCCGACTGGAAATTTACCCGGAAAAATATATTTAATTGTGTAGCTCGACAATTGGCATCCACTGAGAGCTCGAGACAGCCTCGATTTGTGTACGATCAGGGAATAACGGGTAAGTGACCCTTATTTACGACAATTTTATATCGTTATGCGTGATTGATATTTAACGCATAAATTACGGATTTAATTTCCGCATAAATGAATTAAATTCTGGAAAATTAGATAAATTGTCGTAAATATTAAATTGAAATATCAGAGAATTTAGAACGAGGCTAAATAAATTACTGATGGGCCCAGAGAGCCCAATAGGCCTCGATAAAGTGTGGTAAACAGGCTTAAGGCCGATTAAGACCCATTGGTACAATCGGGCCCAATATGGGTAAACGGGCCCAATGATTTAAATTAAGCCCAGAAAATTGTGAAATACAATTAATTGTATTGTATTTGACCTGATGAATGTGTATCCGCAGTGCCGGAGATTTGATTTGGATTCAGAGCAAATCGGACTGCGTGACGAGACATCAGTGGAAAAGGTCAGACTGTACAGAAAATGAGGTAAGGGAATTGTGTGAGTAGCTAGAGGTAGCTACGCATATTTTAATAGATTTTGTATACACTGATTATGTATGTATACACGATTATTGTAAAATGATCCTAAAAGTGGTATAAATAATTTTTAAGGATCGAAATAGGTGAAATGTCTATTTTACCCCTATTGAGGGAAATTCACCTAAGGATGGTGAAAGCATGACATGCATGGAATGCATGATTTAAGGATTTTTATGATTAAGGAATTTTCTTGATTTTAATCAAAGTAAAGCGATAGATTGGCCAGTAAATGGATGAATTTCACAAAATAACACTACGTAGGTGTTATTAATATTTAAATAGAAATTTCTTTGGAAAACGGCCAACTATCAGTTTATATGGAAACAGATAGTGCCGACACGTAGTTCGCACTATATCTGCGTTTGTGAATGTGCATAAATGTGCTTGAGCAATTGCTCGCACCGACTTGTGACATCATATGCATGAAATGTGCTAGAGCATGGTGCTCGCACTGATTTTTAATATTGTGAAATGAGAGCTGCTGGAGCCTAGCTCGCACTCTGTTTTGACATGTTTTGACATGTTTTGATTTGTTTTGACGTGGTATGCATAAAATAGTGCTGGAGCGATTACTCGCACTACTTTTAATGATTTGACATGCATGAGAGATGCTGGAGCTTAGCTCGCATCCTGTTTTGATTTAATTATGCATAAAAGCCGTGCTGGAGTGAAACTCGCACGAGATTTGATTTAGTTATGCATAAAGCCGTGCTGGAGTATAACTCGCACGAGATTTGATTTACTTGAGCATTCATTTGTGCTGGAGCGTTGCTCGCACAAAGTTTTATATGGTTTTCATAATTCATTTGAATGTCGTACTGGAGTTTTTCTCGTACGAGGTTTTCACTGAATTTATATACATATCCGTACTAGAGCGTTGCTCGTACGTGGAATTTACATGAAATTATAATCAGTTTAAGTCGTACTGGAGCGCTGCTCGTACGCAGATTTCACTGATTTTTATGAAACCGTGCTAGAGCTTCCCTCGCACGAGATTTTCAGATATCATGAATATGCATGGAGCCGTGCTTGAGCTTCGCTCGCACAGGGATTTATATTACATGCATATAGCCGTGTTGGAGCCTCCTGTAGACTGTGTGTCACAGTGAGATGATATGCTCACACGTGCATTCTGAGACAGAGATGATATGGGTGGATAAGACCTATTACAGGCACCCCTGACTGAGCTTGGGTTCACGGAGTACTTTGTACCGTGTATGTCACGCGGAGTACGCTGTACCGTGGGGATTGTTGGAGTGGAGTGGCATTAGCCACGAGGCAGCAAGCCTTGCCCTCGCAATCCTGGTGTTATGCTGTTCTGGCGGGTAGGACGACCCACCTCCCGTTTCAGGTGTGATACCCCGCACACTAGGTACCGTGTTGCCAGGGATCACTAGGATATGGCCATAGTCCTCGATGTTACTGTTAATTACCTGATTGTCTCACATGATATAACTTGTGGTCTGTTAGACCAGGGTAGACCCGAAGGAGGGGTCAGGCCCCCGATTTGATGATTTGATGATTTCAGATGATTTTATGATATGCGACCCTGAAAGAAGGGTGGTTTTATAACTCAAGTTTTATAATGAAATATAACAAATTGTTTTATGAGTTTTGAGATGATTGACCCAGAGGGGTTATTTTATACTGCGTTTTAAATGAATTGATTTAAATGCAGTGGCATGATGTGTTTTTCCATGCTTTCATTTGAAAACCTTGAATTGTCTTACATGACATGAAAGACTGCATGATCTTGATTAAATTCATGCTTAATATGATTTAATGATGTCACATAAAATGCTTTGAATGCATGAGTTACATGATTTATATATGCACAAATAGTTTTGGATAAACTATGGCATTGAATATGCATGACTTTGTGCGTGTAAATTTTAAATGAAAAGAAATGGATTTAAGGGCATGGCATTATGAGCATGTAGATAGTGGAGCTATCTACTTACTTGCATAATTGCCTTACTGAGCATGTGGTTTGCTCACCCCCCTTATTTTTCCATCTTTTCAGAGCACTTGTAATAATTATTGAGCGGCTGAGGACTTGCATGCTTAATATCCGCTGCTTGCTGCTTCCCATCGAGAGACAGGTATACACATTTGTATGGTTTTGTATCTAAATATGTAATGCACAGTACTGTAAATGGATATGATGTCGGGGATGTAGAGTCATGTAAATACCATTGGGTATGTATTTATTTAAAGTCAAAAGGATAGTAGACTCTGATATATGATTATGGGAATGAAATGTTAAATAGTGTGAGGTGACTAACACCGAATCATAGCCCAACTGTGTTGTAGGATGGTCACGACGAGAGAAAGGTAAGAATTAAATAATAAATGAAAAAAAAAAACGAAAAATTTACTCTGATTTTTAGGTAATTCGGGTCGTGACAGTTGGGCTGTGAGAAGATGCAATTACTAAAAATTCATTCATTTACAGCGGAATATTTAAAGCTTTAATTCACACTCCTAGGTGTGTGCGTAGATACACAAAATTAATTGTATAAATACCATGTGGTTACATATCATCCCCATCATACTGTTTACAATTCCAAGATATAACTGTGCGATACAATATATTAGATACAAAATACTCGTGTATACGAATCTTATACCTTTGCGGATTGTGGGAGCTGTTTAACACAAAAGATCTAGAGACCACCGCTCTCTTACTTCTCGGTACCTGGAGGGGGAAAATAGTGGGATGAGCAAACCACAGCTCAGTAAGGAAATGTATGCTAGCAGGTAGATATCTTACTACCTACATAGCCCATGCATGCATAAACCAAAACCATGTTTTTTGTTATAAATGGAAATATCATACAAAAAATGCATTTAAACATATATTTCTCAATAGCATTTTCGTGTAAAATGAGTATCAAGCTTCCATTTAAAACATGCTCATAAATAGTGCCCTCACGGCACGAATGTGAAATCAGAGGTTTATCAAAAACATGAAATCTCTTTCACTTCTCAAATCATTCTTTCCGCAATTCTCTTTCTTTTCTGAGATTATCTCTGTTTCTCAAATCCCTGAGACAGGCATGGAATTTTCGGCAATCAAATATCCACGACATATGGCCATAGTCAGTGATCCCAGGCCTCACTGATCAGGTGTGCATAGGGTATCACTTCGCCTGAAGGGGGATGGGTCAGTCCTACCCTCCGGCTCATCTCAATCCACCTCATCTCCTCGTATACTCACAGTGAAGATACGTCGTGTGTCATCTACGCGATACTCGTACTCACGTGCACCCAGCACGGTACATAGTATACCAACAGGTGACTACACTATTCCACGTACGACCGTGGACCCAAGTCCATACTCCAACTTCGATGGACTTTTTATCCTAAACCATGTCTCATATATCAGGCGAGCAAGCAGCGTGACACATAGTCAACGCAATGCTCCAGCGCGGTACGATCTATCGTTAAGGCCCAGCCCGTTCAAATGGCCGTCGGCTGGTATCCCCTTGGGTCCCAGACCCCCAGGTTTACCTTAACTCAATAAAACAGGTGCGAGCAAAGTTCCCGCACTTTCTCAAAACCCTCGTGCGAGTTAAAACTCCAACACGGTACATCAAGGCATTAAAACGGGTGTAAGCTAGCGCTTCAACACCAAATCACATCTCAAAACTGATAGATGGCTATTTTCTCTTTTTAAAATTCAAAACATGTTTATTCATACAGCATGCCTCTTCATGCTAAAACATGTAAAATTAGCCAACCTATCATCAACGTTTCTCAATCCTCAAGATTAATGTATAATAGAGAAAGACATTGAAAACATGCATATCATGCTATTTCCTTACCCTATCCCATTTCTCAATACATATATACATCCTAGTACTTTTCAGGCTTCCATATCATTTCATAGAATTATAATATCGTACTAGTTCTAGCAATATATCTACGAAATTGCCGTAAAATACGTACGAACATCTCTATAGCTAACACACAGTCCCTTACCTCGTTTTACTTGTGTGTAACTATCCGCTTTTATGCTTCTTGCATTCTCATCTCGACTTGCTCCGGCGTATCATCCGAAACTGAAATTCATTCATTAAACACTCGAGTTAACGTTTCTAACTCTTACTCAACTAATCATTTATCCAATGCCTTAAATACATATTTTACCCTTTGTGGTAAATCTCACAATTTTATCCCAATATCAACATGTCCAAACCATTCCCATAACATAATCATCCACTCAAGATATCTCATTCATCGTTAACACCTCTACATTCCACTTTCTCACACTTGACTATTTCTAAGTCATATTCATTTCATACCATTCTAGGTAGTTCTATCCACAATATGCACACCCCAAATATCTTTATAATCATTAACTAAACCAATGTACTTAGATTTGTGCATTAGAACTTACCTCATTGGATTTCCTCTTGCTCTAATTAGGATTGCCCTTTATTTCTTCAATCCATCAAATGGGGAAATGCCTCTAGACTATGTTGTTCTTCTTTTTGTTGTGAACAACTTTGTCTCTAATAGACTCTCCTTAAATCTCACTGAAAATGGCTGGATTTAGGAGTGAGAAAGCTAGTTTTCTTTGAGTTGAAGTGAGAGAAAATGGTTTATCCCGAAGTTCTGCAGATCCAACTGCTCCTATTTATAGTTTTGACTTGATGAGATCGATCTCCCTTGGGTGGAGATCGATCTGGTCCTCTAAAATCCCTCTTTTCTAAGACATTTTAAAGGCAGGAGATCGATCTGTCGAGGCTAGAGATCGATCTGCTGTCGAACAGAAGCTTAAGGAGATCGATCTGGTCTTAGGGGAGATCGATCTGCTTCTAACCCGAGAGCTAAAGAGATCGATCTGCTTCCTTTGGAAATCGATCTGTTCCCTTCCATTACTCACATAAGAGCATTCTGGCTCTCCCAGATCGATCTCTCATCCTATGAGATCGATCTGGCCTTCACAAATTCTAGATTTCCTGCAGTCTTTCTACAACAACTCCCTTCAAGACTTCCTCAATTTACCTTCATAGTCCTTTCCTCATTCATCGCTCCTTGAGACTTAAAAATGTCATCCCATCCCACTTAATGTGTTTTAAAACTTGTGGAAAAATCTTTGTATAACCAAATATACACGATATTACTCGAATGGAAATATACACTTATGTAAATCTTTCCTTTCATTTTACTATACTACTCATATTCCATCTCGATCACATTCTTCTCGTGTTCAAGTTTATTTCCTCCTACTCATGCGTAATGCAACTTGTACGTATAATCACAATTCTTATTACAAGTGCGTACATAATCTTATGAACTTACATTGCATATACTTCTCATTACAATGTATCATCATACTTATGATTTTATTTACATTCCCATGTTCCTATATACCTACCTATACATATACGGGGTCTCACATTCTCCCCCACTTAGAGAATTTGGTCCTCCAAATTAGAACCAATTTAATCCGTGAATAACTCGAGATACTTTTCCCGCATCAAACTTTCCAGTTCCCATGTGGCCTCTTCCTCAGTGTGATGTTGCCACAAAACCTTAACCAATGTAATCGTCTTGTTCCGCAACACCTTCTCTTTCCTGTCCAACACCCTGATCGGTCTCTCGACATACGACATATCTTTCTTGAGCTTCAACGGCTCATAACTAATTACATGTGTCGGATCCGGGTAGTACTTCCGAAGCATAGAAACATGGAAGACATTGTGGACTTCTGCTAGCTCAGGTGGTAAGGCTAGCCTATATGCTCCATCTCCCACTCTATCCAAAATCTCGAAGGGACCAATGTAACGAGGACTTAATTTTCCTTTCTTCCCAAACCTCGTTATTCCCTTAGAAGGAGATACTTTCAAAAATACAGACTCACCAACATCAAACTCAAGTGGTCTCCGTCTCCTGTCAGCATAGCTCTTTTGTCGACTTTGCGCTGTTCGCAGCCTCTCGCATATTATCTGAACATCCTCGGAGGCTTGCTTAACCAAATCGGGAGCGAGCAATTGTCTGTCACCAACTTCTTCCCAACCAATGGGCGATTGGCATCTACGACCGTATAGTGCCTCATAAGGGGCCATACCAATACTTGAGTGATGACTGTTATTGTAGGCGAACTCAATCAATGGCAAGTGATCATCCCATGAGCCTCTAAAATCCAGCACACACGCTCTCAACATATCCTCCAGGGTCTATATAGTCCTCTCTGACTGACCATCTGTCTGAGGATGAAAAGCGGTGCTAAAACTCAATTGGGTCCCCATCGCTTCCTGGAAATGTCCCCAAAAGTAGGAAGTGAAGCGGGCATCCCGATCAGAAACAACACTCACTGGGACTCCATGCAATCTCACTATTTCTCGCACATGCAGGTTCGCCAGTGCACTCAATGTATCTGTAGATCTCATGGCTAAGAAATGTGTCGATTTCGTTAACCGATCTACTATCACCCATATCGCATCATGGTTCTTACGGGTTCTCGATAACCCCATCACAAAATCCATGATGACATGCTCCCACTTCCATGTTGGTATCGATAGAGGTTGTAATAATCCTCCTGGTTTCTGATGTTCGACTTTTACTTGCTGACAAATGAGACATCTAGCGACATACTCAGCTATGTCTCTCTTCATTCCAGACCACCAATATGCTTTTCGGAGATTTTGATACATCTTACTACTCCTCGGGTGTATCGTGTATCTCGACGAGTGTGCCTCTGATAAGATCAGCTTTCTCAGCTCTAAATCCTTAGGGACACATATTCTATCTCTAAACCTTAGTATTCCATCTGGACTTAATATAAAATCGGCACCCTTCCCTTTTCGGATTTGGCTAATCATGACAATACACCATTGATCAATTTGCTGAGCTTGTCGGATTCTCTCAATCAACTCCGG
The DNA here is from genome assembly GCA_033439115.1 of Firmiana major. Taxonomy (NCBI): domain Eukaryota; kingdom Viridiplantae; phylum Streptophyta; class Magnoliopsida; order Malvales; family Malvaceae; genus Firmiana; species Firmiana major. Next base: position 69,820,681 of record CM065898.1, on the reverse strand, counting down.
TTCTAATCTCAAGCTAGCAATAATCCCATAGCTGCCAATCTCAGGTAGGGTCATATCCAGACTAAGGTTCATGAATTGTTCCAACAACTCGTGCTCTCTAACCATCATATGAGATACCAACCCGAGACTCTTCCAACTCAACGCATCGGCAACCACATTTGCCTTCCCCGGGTGGTATAAGATCTCACAATCATAGTCCTTGAGGAGTTCCAACCACCTCCTCTGTCTCATGTTTAACTCCTTTTGTGAGAATAGATATTTCAAACTCTTATGATCCGTAAAGATCTGAAATCTCTCACCATATAAGTAGTGGCGCCATATCTTCAACGCAAACACTACGGCCGCTAACTCCAAATCGTGAGTGGGGTAGTTCTTCTCATGATCTTTCAGCTGTCTAGATCCATAAGCTACTACCCTTCCATCTTGCATCAAAACACAGCCTAGTCCTTGATGCGAAGCATCTGTATACACCGAGTAATTCCCTGAACTGTTAGGGATGACAAGAACTGGCACTGTAGTTAATCTGCGCTTAAGTTCCTGAAAACTCCTCTCACAAGCTTCATCCCATGAAAACTCCACACTCTTCCTCGTAAGACGTGTCAATGGAGCAGCTAATCTAGAGAAACCTTCTACAAATCTCCTGTAGTAACCAGCCAAACCCAGAAAACTTCTGATCTCTGTGACTGTCCTAGGTTGTTCCCACTGAACAACTGCTTCAATCTTGGATGGATCTACTGACACCCCATCCTTCGATATAACATGGCCTAGAAAAGAAACATGTTCTAGCCAAAAGTCACATTTGTTAAGCTTGGCATATAACCTTTTCTCTCGGAGGGTCTGCAAAATAATCCTTAAGTGCTGCTCATGCTTTTCTCTGGACCTTGAATACACCAATATATCATCAATGAAAATAATTACGAATTGGTCCAGGTATGGCTTGAACACTTCGTTCATTAGAGCCATAAAAGCTGCCGGCGCATTCGTCAACCCAAAAGGCATCACTAAGAATTCGTAATGGCCATAGCGGGTACGAAATGCTGTCTTGGGCACATCCTCCTTCCGAATCTTCAATTGATGATACCCAGACCTCAGATCTATCTTGGAGAAGATCTGTGCTCCCCGAAGCTGATCCAATAAATCGTCAATGCGTGGCAAGGGGTACTTATTCTTGATGGTAGCCTTGTTTAACATCCGATAGTCAATGCACAACCTGAGGCTCCCATCTCTCTTCTTCACAAACAATATCGGGGCTCCCCATGGTGAGACGCTCGGTCTTATGAACCCCTTCTCTAACAACTCTTGCAGCTGTTTCCTTAATTCCTCTAACTCAACTGGAGCCATCCTATATGGTGACTTTGATATTGGTTCGGTTCCAGGCGTCAAGTCTATACCGAATTCCGTTTCTCTATCAGGTGGCAATCCTGGTAGATCGTCTGGAAAGACATCAGGGAATTCTCTGACCACTGAGATGTCCTCCATATCCGGATGTACTTTGTTCAAATCCACCACATAAGCAACAAAACCTTCAAAACAACACTCAAGTCATTTATACCAAAGTACTTTACTTAACACAAAATTTAAGATTTCATTTCTTCTCTTAAAATCTTACAACACATTCTTCAGGTAGAGAAAACTTAATAGTCTTAGAACGACAGTCTATGACAGCATGATTGGCAGCTAACCAATCCATTCCCAAAATTACATCAATGTCATACATATTCAACAAAATCAAGTTGGCTGTCATGCACTTATCTCCCACCTTCACTTTACAATCTTTATACACTTGCTCAACTAATTGGCTCACTCTCATGGGAGTACTTATTAGTAAAGTCCTACTCAAGTATGTGGGCTCTACAAAACCTTTTAACTTAGATGCACATGCAGGTGATATGAAGGAATGCGTAGCGCCAGAATCAAACAAAGCAATAACCTCCAAATTGAAAATCAAGATTGTACCTTTTATCACTTCAGAAGAGGTATCAGCCGATGCCTGGTCTATCGCATACACCCTGCCTTGACCCACAACTTGTTTTCCTTTTTCTTCAGCCGAGGCTTTCTTTCTTGCAGGAGGTGCAACTGTAGGAACCCTCTCTGGCTCTTTACCCCTCTGTGGAACTGCCTCAACTATCTCTGGGCACTCTCTGGCATAATGTCCAAATTTACCACATCTGAAGCATCGGGTACCCTGAAGATGACATGGCCTACCACCATGGTATCGACCGCATAACCTACACTGATCTGTAGTCGGTCGGGGTCCACCAATCACTATACCCCTGGCTGGTGTCTGAGTCAGAGGCATAAAAGGTCTGACAACCTTTTTTCTGGAACTCATCTACCTTTCTCCGACGTTTACTCATGAATTTTCAACCAAGTTTGGCACTCTTGCCATCTCCCAGCTTCCTCGATCCCTTGTCCTTACCCCAACTAAACTCAAAAATCTGCAAGTCATAATCTTGCTCACATAACTGGGCCCGTCGCACAGCCTCTCTATATGTAGCGACATCAAATGGGGCCAACTTCGCTCGGATCGAAGGCCTCAGTCCATCTACAAATCTACGGACTCTAATAGCCTCGCTCCTGATCGAGTCCGAATCGTATCTACCCAGTGAAGTGAATCGTGACTCGTACTCATCAACTGTTCGATTCCCTTGAGTCAGATTCAGAAATTCCATCTGTAGCCTCCGTCGAGCAGTATCTGGGATGTATTGCTCTCTGAAAACGTCCAAGAACATATCCCAAGTGATAACCATTCCTTGAGCTCTTAACATCGGCCTAGTGGACTTCCACCAGTGCTCTGCTTCGCCTCTCAATACAAAGGCCGCAAGCGCTACTCTCTCCGTAGCTGAACATCTACAGAAGTCGAATAACTTCTCTATTTGACTGATCCAGTCCTCAGCCACTATCGGATCCTTTACCCCGCTAAACGAAGGAGGCTTAAAGTCCATAAAATGCCTCAATCTTTCCATATCACAATCATATCCATACCCCAAATCATCATCATGCTGATGTGGGGCTACCAGAGGAGGTACCGATCAAATATGAGGTTCCCGTGGCCTAGCCGATTCATCTTGCGCAGGTGCAACATTCTCAGGTTCAGGTGCAGCTGCTGGGGGATTCGATGCAGCCTGTCCCGCTGTACCAGGTGTACCCTCAAACCTAGCCATGATCTGACCCATCATGGTCATCATCGTGCGCATGTCTTCCTCCAATCGAGTTATTCGAGGATCAGAAGCCTCTATCTGTTCCCGGGGCTCATGACTAGAGGATGATCTACTGTGCCTCTCAGTCCTGTCATTTCGCCCTTGAGCTCTCGAGCTCTCTCCCCTCTTGCGGTGTCTCTCAGGCATAACTCACTAGCCTGATAACTTTCCTGCGTTATAACAAACATTTAATTCACTACCAGCTCCGTACACACATTTGTATCTAAATATCGCACAGTAACTTGAGGATGTATGTTCTCTTAGTCCTAAACATCAACTCACATCAGACCAACCAGGCTCTGATACCAAACCTGTCATACCCCGCTTTTGTGAACCCTTCTATCCATACATTCTCTACTACGGTTGGGCTGTGAGAAGATGCAATTACTAAAAATTCATTCATTTACAGCGGAATATTTAAAGCTTTAATTCACACTCCCAGGTGTGTGCGTAGATACACAAAATTAATTGTATAAATACCATGTGGTTACATATCATCCCCATCATACTGTTTACAATTCCAAGATATAACTGTGCGATACAATATATTAGATACAAAATACTCGTGTATACGAATCTTATACCTTTGCGGATTGTGGGAGTTGTTTAACACAAAAGATCTAGAGACCACCGCTCTCTTACTTCTCGGTACCTGGAGGGGGAAAATAGTGGGATGAGCAAACCACAGCTCAGTAAGGAAATGTATGCTAGCAGGTAGATATTGTACTACCTACATAGCCCATGCATGCATAAACCAAAACCATGTTTTTTGATATAAATGGAAATATCATACGAAAAATGCATTTAAACATATATTTCTCAATAGCATTTTCGTGTAAAATGAGTATCAAGCTTCCATTTAAAACATGCTCATAAATAGTGCCCTCACGGCACGAATGTGAAATGAGAGGTTTATCAAAAACACGAAATCTCTTTCACTTCTCAAATCATTCTTTCCACAATTCTCTTTCTTTTTTGAGATTATCTTTGTTTCTCAAATCCCTGAGACAGGCATGGAATTTTCGGCAATCAAATATCCACGACATATGGCCATAGTCAATGATCCCAGGCCTCACTGATCAGGTATGCATAGGGTATCACTTCGCCTGAAGGGGGATGGGTCAGTCCTACCCTTCGGCTCATCTCAATCCACCTCATCTCCTCGTATACTCACGGTGAAGATACGTCGTGTGTCATCTACGCGATACTCGTACTCACGTGCACCCAGCACGGTACATAGTATACTAACGGGTGACTACACTATTACACGTACGACCGTGGACCTAAGTCCATACTCCAACTCCGATGGACTTTTTATCCTAAACCATGTCTCATATACCAGGCGAGCAAGCAGCGTGACACACAGTCAACGCAAAGCTCCAGCGCGGTACGATCTATCGTTAAGGCTCAGCCCGTTCAAATGGCCGTCGACTGGTATCCCCTTGGGTCCTAGACCCCCAGGTTTACCTTAACTCAATAAAACAGGTGCGAGCAAAGTTCCCGCACTTTCTCAAAACCCTCGTGCAAGTTAAAACTCCAACACGGTACATCAAGGCATTAAAACGGGTGTAAGCTAGCGCTTCAACACCAAATCACATCTCAAAACTGATAGATGGCTATTTTCTCTTTTTAAAATTCAAAACATGTTTATTCATACAGCATGCCTCTTCATGCTAAAACATGTAAAATTAGCCAACCTATCATCAACGTTTCTCAATCCTCAAGATTAATGTATAATAGAGAAAGACATTGCAAACATGCATATCATGCTATTTCCTTACCCTATCCCATTTCTCAATACATATATACATCCTAGTACTTTTCATGCTTCCATATCATTTCATAGAATTATAATATCGTACTAGTTCTAGCAATATATCTACGAAATTGCCGTAAAATACGTACGAACATCTCTATAGCTAACACACAGTCCCTTACCTCGTTTTACTTGTGTGCAACTATCCGCCTTTATGCTTCTTGCGTTCTCATCTTGACTTGCTCCGACGTATCATCCGAAACTGAAATTCATCCATCAAACACTCGAGTTAACGTTTCTAACTCTTACTCAACTAATCATTTATCCAATGCCTTAAATACATATTTTACCCTTTGTGGTAAATCTCACAATTTTATCCCAATATCAACATGTCCAAACCATTCCCACAACATAATCATCCACTCAAGATATCTCATTCATCGTTAACACCTCTCATTCCACTTTCTCACACTTGACTATTTCTAAGTCATATTCATTTCATACCATTCTAGGTAGTTCTATCCACAATATGCACACCCCAAATATCTTTATAATCATTAACTAAACCAATGTACTTGGATTTGTGCATTAAAACTTACCTCATTGGATTTCCTCTTGCTCCAATTAGGATTGCCCTTTATTTCTTCAATCCATCAAATCGGGAAATGCCTCTAGACTATGTTGTTCTTCTTTTTGTTGTGAACAACTTTGTCTCTAATAGACTCTCCTTAAATCTCACTGAAAATGGCTGGATTTAGGAGTGAGAAAGCTAGTTTTCTTTGAGTTGAAGTGAGAGGAAATGGTTTATCCCGAAGTTCTGCAGATCCAACTGCTCCTATTTATAGTTTTGACTTGATGAGATCGATCTCCCTTGGGTGGAGATCGATCTGGTCCTCTAAAATCCCTCTTTTCTAAGACATTTTAAAGGCAGGAGATCGATCTGTCAAGGCTAGAGATCGATCTGCTGTCGAACAGAAGCTTAAGGAGATCGATCTGGTCTTAGGGGAGATCGATCTGCTTCCAACCCGAGAGCTAAAGAGATCGATCTGCTTCCTTTGGAGATCGATCGGTTCCCTTCCATTACTCACATAAGAGCATTCTGGCTCTCCCAGATCGATCTCTCATCCGATGAGATCGATCTGGCCTTCACAAATTCCAGATTTCCTGCAGTTTTTCTGCAACAACTCCCTTCAAGACTTCCTCAATTTACCTTCATAGTCCTTTCCTCATTCATTGCTCCTTGAGACTTAAAAATGTCATCCCATCCCACTTAATGTATTTTAAAACTTGTGGAAAAATCTTTGTATAACCAAATATACACGATATTACTCGAATGGAAATATACACTTATGTAAATCTTTCCTTCCATTTTACTATACTACTCATATTCCATATCGATCACATTCTTCTCGTGTTCAAGTTTATTTCCTCCTACTCATGCGTAATGCAACTTGTACGTATAATCACAATTCTTATTACAAGTGCGTACATAATCTTATGAACTTACATTGCATATACTTCTCATTACAATGTATCATCATACTTATGATTTTATTTACATTCCCATGTTCCTATATACCTAGCCATACATATACGGGGTCTCACAGTTTTAGACATGACAAATATTTTAAACCCTAGTATTTTGCAGGTATCATCAGGGTCGTAAATGAGTTCAACATTAGAAAAGAATGCCCTAACAATATTTGGAGGTACCAGGGTGTTAATTTTAAGAAATGGAAGCCAACCGAATGCTTCCATTTTTGACAGATACGAAAAATCAATACGATTTAAGAAAGAAAAGTCAATTGTTCGCCAATGTTTAATTGGCATAGTGGAGAAATACTCTTCATATCTTTTCCTTTTTGCAGGTGTTTGGAAACACCTGTTAAAGGTAGTGACAGAAGAGGCAATGGGTTGTTGTGAGGAAGATGGTCTAGATTCTCTGTTGGCTGCTCTCTTAATACGAGGCATGGTTGTATACTTAGAAGTAACCTAGACACACACAAGGATTGTTCTAAAAACACCTAAGCACTAGTTTGAGGAGTTCTCTAAACTTTAGCCAATGAAACAGTGCTAGAATTGTCCTAATGAAGATTTCAGCACAAAAATAAGAAATTTTTGAAGAAAATTCAGTAATGTAGGTTACTAGAACACTAAACGATGAAGAGATTTGACAAAAACCTTACCGAGATCGATCTGGGAGGGAGAATCAAAGGTTGAGGCGCGACACGGGGTTAGGGATTTGAAAATTTAGATATTTGAAATTTGGGGATTTTGAAGCCGTTTTTATAGTTCAGGGCTCAGGAGATCGATCTGTCGTGGAACCAGATCGATCTGTTATTTCCAGAGACTTCAAGAGATCGATCTATTGAATCAAATGATCTATCTTCAAAATACAGAAGCTCAAGGAGATCGATATGCCAAATGCATAGATCGATCTGCTGTTTTACAGAGGCTTAATGAGATCGATCTGCCAAATGTATAGATCGATCTGCTATTTTATAGAGGCTTAAGGAGATCGATTTTATAGTAAAGAAGATCGATTTGCCTAGCTTAACCTTTCTGCTTTAGGCCAATTTGGTGCATGAAGATCGATCTATGGTGATAAGAGATCGATCTCTCATACTTTTTACCCAGAAAAATCATTGAAAAATTCGGTTAAAATCATTTTGAAATCAAGGTTTTGAAGCAGATAAATCTTAAGGAACATTCATGAGTCCTAATTCACCTCTAAGAACACAAAACCTATCTCTATCAAGAGGTTTGGTGAAGATATCAGCTATTTGATGTAAAGTAGCGATATACTCTAGAATTATCTCTTTTTTGTACATGGTCTCTAAGAAAATGGTGCCTAATCTCAATATGCTTAGTTCTAGAGTGTTGAATAGGATTCTTAGATAGATTAATGGCACTGGTATTATCACATTTGATTGAGACTTGCTTCATGTCAATACCATAGTCTTTCATTTGTTGTTTAATCCACAACACTTGAGCACTACAACTACCTGTTGCTATATATTCAGCCTCTGTTGTGGATTGTGCTACACTATTTTGTTTCTTAGAGAACCATGAGATTAATCTATTCCCTAAGAATTGACATGTACCTGAAGTGCTCTTTCTATCTATTTTACAGCCCTCAAAATCTGCATCAGAAAATGCATGAAGAGCAAAAGTGGAGTCATTGGGGTACCAAAGTCCTAGAGAGGGAGTGTCCTTAAGATATCTAAATATTATTTTAGTAGCTAATAAGTGTGATTCCCTAGGAGAGGATTGAAATCTAGCACAAAGGCATACACTAAACAAAATATCTGGTCTACTTGCAGTTAGATAAAGTAATGAACCAATCATAGACCTATATAGTTTTGTGTCTACGCACTTACCACTTTCATCTTTATCAAGCTTGATGTTGGTGCCCATTGAAGTTGCTTGAGGTTTGCAATTATCCATTCCAAATCTTTTGAGCAAATCCTTGGTATATTTTGCTTGATTGATGAAGGTTCCATCTTTAGTTTGCTTTACTTGAAGTCCCAAGAAGTAGGTGAGCTCTCCCATCATGCTCATTTCAATTTCACCTTGCATGATCTTAGCAAACTCTTGGCATAAGGATTCATTAGTTGATCCAAAAATAATGTCATCTACATACACTTGAACAACTAGTAAATCTTTATTTTTATTTTTGATAAACAAGGTAGTGTCTACTTTTCCTCTTGAAAATCATTTTTCTATTAAGAATTTTGACAGCCTTTCATACCATGCCCTAGGAGCTTGTTTCAAACCATAAAGTGCTTTAGAGAGTTTGAATACATGTTCAGGAAATTCATGACTTTCAAAACCGGGAGGTTGCTCAACATAAACTTCTTCATTAATGAAACCATTTAAGAATGCACTCTTCACATCCATTTGATATAATTTGAAGTTTTTATAACATGCAAAGGCAAGTAACATTCTTATTACTTCTAGTCTAGCTACATGTGCGTAAGTTTCATCATAGTCTATTCCTTCTTCTTGCCTATATCCTTGTGCAACTATCCTAGCTTTGTTTCTTATGATCACACTATTTTCATTCATCTTGTTCTTGAAGATCCATTTAGTTCCAATTATAGAGTGATCACTAGGTATAGGAACTAGTTTCATACTTTGCTTCTCTCAAATTGATTTAATTCTTCTTGTATGGCTAAAAACCAATTATTGTCATCTAAGGCTTCATTGACATTTCTAGGTTCAATTTGAGATACAAAGGCTATATATTGACACACATTCCTTAGAGATGATCTAGTTCTAACTCCAAGAGTTGGATCTCCTACTATTTCACAATCTTTTACATATCCTAATTCTTTTGGTGCTCTAGACTCTCTTTCTAATATTTCTATTTCTTCTTCATATTCTTTATTAATGTCAAGGTTCTCTAATAGATCATTTTCTAAGTTTGTGATTTCTTTCAAGTTTTCATCAAATATTTCAATATCCTCATCATTGGTTGAATTTTTAGATAAATCATTTGACTCATCAAATATTACATGAATTGATTCTTCAACCATCAATGTTCTTTTATTATATACTCTATATGCCTTTAAATTCAAAAAAATACCCTAAAAAGATTCCCTCATCACTCTTGGCATCAAATTTTCCTAAATTGTCTTTTCCATTATTTAAGACAAAGCATTTACAACCAAAGGGGTGAAAATAGCTAATATTAGGCTTCTTACCCTTGTAAAGCTCATAAGGGGTTTTCTTTAAAATTGGTCTAATCATAGCTCTATTAATGATATAGCAAGATGTATTAATAGCTCCAGCCCAAAAATATTTAGGTAAATTATTTTCACATAACATGATTCTAGCAATTTCTTCCAATGTTCTATTTCTTCTCTCAAGTACCCCATTTTGTTGTGGTGTCCTAGGGGCTGAAAAATTATGACTAATTCCTTGATCATTGCAATATTCATCAAATCCAATATTTTCAAACTCTTTGCCATGATCACTTCTAATACTAGTTATAGTGTAACCTTTTTCATTTTGAGCCACTTTTGTATAGGCAATGAATTTTTCTAAGGCTTCATTTTTTACTCTAAGAAAGAACACCCAAGTGAACCTAGTGTAATCATTTACAATTACAAACCCATAATGTTTCCCACCTAGGCTTGTTGTTCTAGTTGGTCCAAATAGATCTAGATGAAGTAATTGAAGAGGCCTAGTGGTTGATACACTATGTTTAGGTTTAAATGTTGTTCTTTTATGTTTTCCTTTAACACAAGCTTCATATATTTTGTCATGGTCAAAGGACAACTTAGGTAATCCTATAACAAGATCTTTTCTAGCCAACTTAGATAACACATGCATGCTAGCATGACCTAGTCTTCTATGCCACAACCAAAGTTCTTTTTCCTTATCTACCATTAGGCATATGTTTTCATTTTTAAGTTCATTTAGATAGACAATGTATATATTACCTTGCCTATGACCTAGGAAAAGAACTTTATTAGATTTATGATCTATAACATGACATTTCAAGCAATCAAAAGTTACCTTGTAACCTTTGTCACAAAGTTGACTAATACTTAGTAAGTTATGTTTTAGACCCCTAACAAGCAACACTTTTTCTAAAGAAAAGTAGTCATTACCTATTGAACCACTTCCTTCAACTTGGCCTTTAGAGTTGTCCCCAAATGTGACTTCTCCACCAACTTTTGATTTAAATGAGTTGAAGTGGCTTCTATCACCGGTCATGTGTCTTAAGCATCCATTGTCTAAGTACCAAGCCTCCTTTGTTTTAGCTTTGTGGCAATGCTCAACCACCTATAATCAAAATTCAAACTCATGTCTTAGGTACCCAAATTCTCTTGGGTCCTTTGGGGTTAGTGAATACAATTTTTGATCCCTTTGGGATCCATTTTACTAAAGCATTAATATCTTTTGAATTAACTATTTCTTTTGGAACCCAAATTCTTTTTACTATTTTTCCTCTAAGAGTGGTCATCTTCATATTGCAATTATATGATGTATGCCCCTTCTTATTACAATGTGAACAAATAGTTGAGGGCATGTTCTTTCTAGCTATGAAACTTTTGAGATGGGTCTATCTACTTTTTCCATCATATCCTAATCCATTTTTATCAAAGAAGGCCCTTTGAGTTTCTAGCATGTTATCTAACTTTTGTTGACCCATATAAAATCTATTAAAAGAATTATGTAAGTTACCATTTTTTTCTTTTAGGTCACAAATTTCAAGATTTGTAATTTATAGTTTCTTTTCACATTCTAACTTATCCTTTAATATTAACTCATTTTCTTTCTTCAATTTAGATATTAATTTTTTGTACTTCATACTCATGCATTCATATTCCAATGCAAGATCATCAAAAGCATGTTGTAATTCATCAAAAGAATATTCATTGAGGTCTGAAGTTACCTTTTCATCCTCAATAGCCATGAAGCATAGGTTGGCATTATCCTCATTCGAATCATCATCGGAGCTATCACTGTCGCTCTATGTTGCCATCATTGCCTTCTTTTTATGGAACCTATCATTGGATCTTTTAAGAAGAGGGCAGTTAAATTTAATATGTCCAGGTTTTTTACATTCATAGCACATAATGGTATCTTTTCTACCTAACTCTTCTTGATCTTTCTTGTGGTTTCTCCTACCACTACCACTTGCTTTCATTCTCATGAATTTGTTAAATCTCTTGGCAAACATTGCCATCTCAAGATCTTTTTCACTACCACTCTCATTTTTACTCTCCTCTTGAGTAGTGGATTTTAGAGCTACTCGCACTTTCTTGGGTGGTTCTTCATTTCTTCTTAACTTCATCTCATACGTGAGTAGTGATCCTATTAGTTCATCTAGTGACAGTGTGTGGGGATCTTTAGACTCCTCTATTGCAGTTACTTTAGCTTCCCATGATTTTGGTAGGCTATTCAATATTTGCTTGACCATTTCTATATTTGAATAAATTTTTCCTAAGGACTTTAACCCATTTATTACATTAGTGAATCTAGTGAACATGTCACTAATTGACTCTCCTTCTTTCATCCTAAACAGCTCATAATCATGTGTGAGCATTCCTACCTTAGTCTCCTTTACTTTAGTTGTCCCTTCATGAGTTATTGCCAATTTGTCCCATATTTGTTTGGCATTATCACAACCATAGATTCTATTATATTCATTTGGCCCTAAAGCACAAAATAGGGTGTGCATGGCCTTAGCATTTAGTTGAGCACATTTTACATCATTTGAATCCCACTCATCTTCTTCTTTAGAGATGTCTCTTCCCTCTATTCCTTTAGTTGGGATTTGAGGTCCTTAAGTTATAATCCTTCATACCTCATAATCATTTGCTTGAATGAAAAGCATCATCCTAGTTTTTCAATAAGCATAATGTTCACCATTGAACATAGGAGGCCTAACTGTAGAATGCCCCTCTCCTACTAGATTGGTTGCTACATTGTTGTGAGCCATTAGATCGTTTCTAACTCTTAGGAAGTTATTCCTATATGATCAAAGAGTCCTCGCTCTGATACCAATTGTTGGCTCTATCGAGAGGGGGTGAATCGGTTTTCTAAGGTTAATGACAAATTTAAACTAAATTAAGTCTAATAGCAAATAATGAATAATCAATAAAATGTAATACAATGAATTGAAAGAAGATAAGGGAAGGAAATATCAAACTCAGTAGTTTATAGAGGTTCGGCCAATCTCTTGCCTACGTCCTCTCTTCTTGACCTCCTTGTCAAGAGCTTTCTTTCACTCTTTTAATGAATGTTACACACTCCCTTTTACAGGTTAAGGAATAACCTCTCTACCCTTTTTACACAAAGATATATTCACCCTTTTACAAAGTTTATCTCACTGAGGAACACTCCTCTTCTCTCTTGAATACAAGATCAAGCTTTTCTTATGTGGGTAGGATAGATATAGCTTTTACACAGAGGCTTATACAACAATATCAATAAATGAAGATTGAAGACAAATGGAATGTTGGAATGAAATTCTTGAGAATATACAGAATTTACAGCAATAGTCTCTCTCTTTCCAGTGTCTTTAATGCTTGATTTTATACTGGAGGATTGATAGTTGGAGCATTTAATGCTGTTTTTTCCGTTCAAAGTTTTGCAGAAAGAGCTGTTGGGAACCTCCAGTAGAGTGCCAGATCGATCTCACATTTTGATCAGATCGATCTCTTAGTTAAATTTCCTGCGATTACAAAGCAAATTGAAGCATGCAGATCGATCTCATATATGTAGAGATCGATCTTACAATTTGAAAATGTTAGTGAAGATCGATCTGTCGAACCAGCAGATCGATCTTCCAATCTCTCTGTTTGAGGCAGGATCGATCTCCAGATCGATCTAGCAAGTATTCTCGTAGAGAGGAGATCGATCTCTAATCAACCCAAATCGATCTCCTTAGCTCTCTGACTTTGAGGAGATCAATCTCTTCCTATACCAGATTGATCTCATGAACTCTCTGTTTGAGCATAGATCGATCTACAGATCGATCTACTGCCTTTACCCTTTGTTTTAGGGGAGATCGATCTCTTCCTAGACCAGATCGATCTCATAAACATCCTGTAATAGACAGATCGTTCTTATAACCCTTATAGATCGATCTCTGCTTCCTCAACACCTTGTACAGATCCTTTGAGAATTCAATCCTTTAGCAGATCGATCTCATATCCTCATGAGATCGATCTCTCGTACTAGAAAACCCAGGTGATCGATCTCTCATCTCACCAGATCGGTCTCTCATCCTTAAAGACTTAGTTTCTGGTACTGATAACCTCTAAACATGTTTTTAAATCATTTCTATATTATTGAATTTACTTGTTTTGTCATTTCAAAATATATTTACTCAACACTTTTACATGGGAAACCCTATATGAAGGTTAGTCAAACATGGTCAAATGTGGTCTAAGGTCAAACTCAGAGTCAAAGTCAACAAGTGGCTTTGACCAAAAGACCTAACCCTAGTTAAAGTAACCCAACCATGGTTAATGCATGAGAAATTAATCTTAAGATTAATAAATTCTTATTTTCAAAATATTGATTTATTAAATAAGATAAAATAAATTAAAAGCAATGTATGGGCTGAATATATATTGGTAATTGGGCTTTATGGAGAATCATATGGTGGCCCAATATGGAAAAAGGAAAGGATGGGCTAACTTTACATGGGACCTTGATATAAATATATATATATATGTAAGACCCGAAATTAAATCGTAAATTTTATGAGGTAGAAAAATGTTCACAAATTTAAAGGAATGAGATTCGGACTGAAATAAGGATTCAAATCATAAAATGAATGAGTGTTCGTGAAGGAAAGTTTGACTGAATTAATCCCGAACAAGTACAAGGGTAAAACGGTCAAAAGATCGAAAGCCGGTATAATTTAACAAGAAATAATTATTAAAAATAATGGATTGAGGAAGTTCGATCAATAACGAAGAATTACATATGTTTTGGGTTAAAATTGATTAAAATATTAATTTTAAAAATTAACCGAAATTTTTGCTGCGAAAAACAATCCCGAAAAATAATCGAAAAAAATACCGAAAAGTCATTCGGGACAATATCCAAAAAATACAGGGAAATTATACCCGAAAAAGGGTTAAAATATAATAAATAAATTAAATAAAATTAAATTAATTAATTTAGAATAAAATAATAATTTTTGGTAGATATTTTGGGTATTTTAATGTATTTTAATGATTAAAATAATAATAAAAATAATTAATAAAATAAATGAAAAAAAAAGAAGAGAGAAAAAAAGAAAAAAAAGGAAACTGAAACGAAAACGAAATGACGCGAGGAAATGAAACAGACGAAACAGAAGCCGAGCAACCGAGGAAGGCCGACGTGCCACCGGCGACCGACGACCCCCGACGAAGTGCCGAGAAGGAAGAGGAGAGGTCGGCGAGCTTCAGGACACCGGAGACTCGCCGTAAGGAGGTCGGAGGACGCCGAAAAATGGAGGACGAGGCCGCGGGAAAGAAATGGTCACCGGCGGCGAACGGCGGCGATTCGGTCGGAACTAAGGTCCGATTCTGAAAGCCCAGGCGACGGCGGTTCTTTCTGCACCAGTAGCAGCCAACGAAACGGCGGGAATCGTCGGCGACGGCCAAGGGAAGAAATGGGTTCCGACGGCCGAGGGAGAAGAGCCAGACCGACGACCTTCCGACGACCTCGACCGAAGCTGAGGCCAGATTCGAACTGCGGACGACCTTGCGGAGCCACTGGCGACGAAAGCCGGCAGAGAACCTACCGGCAAGGCGGTGAACCGAAGTGAACCGCGGTGAACCAGCGGTCCGAACCGTTCTGAACCGGACTGAACCGGTTCAGCCAAGAAAGAGAGGAAAAAAAAGGAGAAAAAGGGAAAAAGAAAAAGATGAAAAATTGGGAAAAATTTCAGTGATGCAATCGAGTTTCGGGTAAGTCGGTAAGCGGTCGAATTGACCGATTTAAATTTCAAAATATTTAATTTGATAAATAATCGACTGAAAGTTTACCCGAAAATATATTTAATTGTGTAGCTCAACGATTGGCATCGACCGAGAGCTCAAGACAGCCTCAAATTTTGTACTATCATGGAATCTCGGGTAAGTGACCCTTATTTATGACAATTTACATCGTTATACGTGATATGAATTTAAATTCCGCATAAATTGAATTAGATTTTGGAAATTTAGATAAATTATCGTAAATAATAAATTTAGCTATTCGAAAGTTAGAATGAGGCCCGAGGAATCGTTAGTGGGCCCAATGAGCCCAATAGGCCTCGATAATGTGAAAATTAAGTGAAAAACGGGCTTGAGGCCGATTAAGGCCCATTAAGGTGCAATCGGACCCAATAGGGATAAATGGGCCCAATGATTTAAATTAAGCCCAGAAAATGGGAAATACAATTAAATTGTATGATATCTGACCTGAGGAATAATTATACGCAGTTCCGAGCATTTGATGGGGGAGCAGATCGGACTGCGCGACGTGACATCAGTGGAAAGGTCAGACTCGACAGGAAAATAAGGTAAGGGAATTTTGTAGGTATATAGAGATACCTATACGTATTTTTGAGGGGATTTACAGGGTCTAGAATCTCTTAAACTATCTAGAAACGAAATAATAATTTTGTGAAAATCGGGGCATAGGCGAATAAAGAAAAATGACGATTTTGCCCCTGGGAGTAAAATTTACAAAAAGGGTAGTAAGGCAGATAAATTGTATGATTATCATGTTTTTAATGTTTTATATGATTATATTGCTTTGATTTAAGCAAATATGCACATAGGTTGGCTATTGATTTCGTGAAATATATGAAAGGGTACCGTTTTGTACCGGTTACTATTTTAAAAGATGTTTTGTCAAGATTTAGCCACCTATCATATTTATACAAGTAAAAAGAGTGCTAGAGTCTTTCTCGCACTCAAGTTTACTGATTTATTTCTCATGAAAAGCCGTACTGGAGCATTGCTCGTACGAAGAATTTGTGTGTGCATAAAACCATGCTGGAGCTTCGCTCGCACGAAATTTTAGATATCATGATATGCATAGCGTGGTGCTGGAGCTTCGCTCACACTAGACGTGAGTTGACATGCATATAGTCGTGCGGAAGCCTCCTGTAGACTGTGTGTCACAGAGAGTTGAGATGCTCGCACGTATACTTTGAGACATTGGTTGGTTATCGACATAGTATTGGGGTGGATAAGACCTACGGCAGGCACCCCCAAACTATGATATGGGTCCATGGAGTACGATGTACCGTGTATGTCACACGGAGTACGCTGTACCGTGCAGTCATGATGACTCTATGATGTTACTTGATATTCTGGCGGGTAGGACTTGACCCCACCTCCCGTTGCAGTTGTGATACCCCGCACACCGGGATCCGTGTAGCCTGGGATCACAGGGACAAAGTATGGCCATAGTCCTCGATTTTTCATACAGTAACCTACGTGCCTCACATGATATCATACGGTCTGGATAGACCAGGACAAACCCGATGGAGGGGTAGTCCCGATTTATGTTTTTAAAAGAGATGTGATTTAATGAATCAAGGTATTCCCGAGAGATGGGTTTGACCTTGATGAAGTTGTTTTATGATGAAACAAATGAGTTTTAAAGTGATGAGTTTTGTGATTAAATGAATAAGTTTTAAAGTAAAGAGTATATGATGAAACTAATAAGTTTTTAATGTGACGAGCATGAGATGTCATACATGATGATTTTTCCATGTTGATTTATATGTCGATTTCTTGATTGCTCTTATATGATATATACATACATGTGGCATTGTTTTAGTCATTCCTCGTGCTCAAAATATAAAGGATTTTATTTCATGACATTATCAGCACGCAGATAGTATAGTTATCTACCTGCTTACATTATTGCCTTACTGAGCACGTTTCGTTCACCCTTTCATTTTCCACCCCATAGGGTACATTCAGTAGAAAAGAGCGACAATAGTCTCGCATCTCAGTTATCCGCTGCTTCTTATCAAGACCAGGTATACACATTTGTATAATTTTGTATCTGAACATATAGATGCACAGTACTGTATATGGATGTAATATTGGGGATGTATTTAGTTCAGATAAATTGATATGTAAATGAAATATGAAAATGGAATGGTAAATAGGTGAGAGGTATTAACACCGAATCATAGCCCAACTGTTTAGTAGTATAACTGTTCACGACGGGTAAGGAAATGAAAAAGCAAAAAATTTGTAGGGATTTTTAGGTAATTTGGGTCGTGACAATTTAATGGTATCAGAGCAGAGTTGGCCTGATATGAGTCGGTGTTAGTGGTTAAGAAAATTTACATCCCCATGTACTGTGCATTGTTTAGATATAATTGTGTTTATCACGATGGAACTGCAGCTAAGAACTTAGTTTCGAATGCAAGAATATAATTTTTATAACTGATAGCCGCTATGGTAGAGTGGCGAGTACACATGCTCGAGGCCATAGAGATCAGCCTGAGAGTCGAATGAGTCGTCATATGAGACTCAAGATGAGAGTGAGATGGAGGCTGATGTTGAGCATACTCCACAGGGTCCTACAAAGAGACCAAACAGTATTGAGACACGCTCCGAGAGGATGGAGTGGAGTGTAGAAAATATTTCAAAATTATTTACTCAGTCTATGCTGGTAGTTGAGGATAGGCAGGGTAAAGCCTAAACAGATGCCTCAGACTATAGAGATTTTCACACCCATCCAATATATAGCAAAGTAAAGAAACCAATAATTACCGAGGACTGGGTGTATGAGATAGCGAAGTTGTATGAATTTTTTGGTGTATGTCGACTAAGAAAGTGGCTTTTAAAATACATTTATGTTAGAGAGTCGAGGTAGAACATTGGTGGAAGTCCGCTCGACCCATCTAAAGAGTTAGATGTCCAGAGCTGACATGAGAATATAATTCTAGATGTATTCTGGTGACAGAATATCCCGGACATTTAAAGGAAATTTCAGATGAAATTATTTACTCTGACCTAGAGGAACTAGCTGATTAACGAGTATGAAACTCAGATTACATCCCTGGGCAAGTATGAACCCGATATTGTGGACAGTGAGAGTTGGGAAGCCCAAAAGTTTATGAAATGACTCAAATTGTCGATTAGAGTCCGATTGGCTCATTACCTATGTCGAGGTAGTGCGCAGAATATAGTTGTGTGAATAATATCATGTGTTGCACGCCTCTGAGATTGGGAAAGGTAGTAAGGGCCGAAATAGAGACATAAGAGAATAGAGAATGACGGGGATGTCAGAGCAGGAAAAAGACTAGTTGATAAGAGATTAGAGTTGATGAGTCATGGGGTAAGATAATTGGTAAGGCCCCAATATATCCAATTTAACACTTATGAGGGGTATTGTGATTTGAGGACCCTGACCTACTACGAAGCAGTGTAAGCAATGAAGCAGTGTAGCAGTGTAACAGTGTAAGAAGTGTAGGATGTGTGGTGGATACCACGGAAGGAGGGTCTATACCTACACTGTATTGATGAAAATGGCCGTTAAGTGTGGTAAGACGGACCATTGATTTTGATTGCACAGAGTTGGGCAAGATCGCCCCACAGAAAAGTAAAGAGACAGAAAAAAACTTCGTTGGTATAGCTGCAACGTAAAAGGAGGCCATAGCCGAAAAGAAAAAGGAAAGTAGGCCGTTGGACGAAGGCGAGAGGATGTCTCGGACCAAGACACTATTGATGTTTCATGGATGTGGTGTATGATACCACACTTGTTATGAATAATGCAGTACATATGTTCATTGATCCTGGTGCCACACATTTATTCATACCGCCTTCATTCGCATATAAGTGAGTAAAAGGCATGAATGCCTACATCATTGGGCACAATACCGATAAATGAGTACCCCAATAGAGGAGGATTAATTAACGAAATATGGATATAGAGATTTTAAGTGATAAAAAGGGGTGCAACAGTTGAAATTAAAGGAGTAAAGGATTGTACTCACGAAATGAATAATGACAAGAGTTTCGTTATAATTGATATACGAAAGGAGATAATCTTTGAGATATGCTTGATTTTGAATACAAGATGTATTGGAGTAAGAGTGCGTATGCGAAGTAATTGGGATTAAGTGATAAGTAGGGAATATAAATTATAACCAAGGATAAAGATGGATATAACCATTACCAGTCTATGTGTTTACGTTTGAGGCTAATAAAGGCATTTCAAAATACCTCCCCGCCTGAAGACTTGACAGCGTCTAAAAGTATGTATATATAACCTATAACGTGAAATCGATCGTCGTAAGAAATACCTTCAGCATTAGGATACATTTACTAAGATGATAAGAATATTAAAATTTGGCAAATCATAAAGGTTAACATAGTAAAATTTAATAAGAGCCGTTAAGATAAGAAAAGGAAATGACGCAGGTTAGTACCTGAAAACGTAAGCGATTTTGAAGGATCTTATACGCTTATGCGTAAATAAGTCAAGGATATGGAGATTGAAATAAGTAGTGGAGCTCAACTACAATGAGTTATTTAAACTTTACCTGGACCGATTTGTCATCATCCTTATTGATGATATGTTGGGTGTAGTTGAAGTCCAGGGCAAATTGTAAGCAATAATTGACAGTGGCTTTTACAAATGGGTTGTTGCGAGTTCTCAATATGGTCTACTTGGTTGACACGTTTAACTAAGAAAAACGTGATCTTTGAATGAGATGATAAATAAGATGATAGATGTGACATGAATTTCGGTGTAGTGAAGTATGAACTGACCACTGTGATTAATTTCACCATACCCAACAGCTCAAGAGGTTCTCAGTGAGTATGGATACCTCAAAGTTATGAAAGAGTTGTGTATTGATGTATAATGGGAAGATAGTCAATTATGGAGTCAGACAACTCCTTGATCATGAAATAAACTATCTGACTCATGATTTTAAGTTGGCAACGGTAGTATTTGTACCGAGGATATGGTACTATTATGTACAGGGTGAGAAATTTTGGATATGCACTGATCATAAAGCCCCGAGTATCTGTTTTTCACAGAAAGAGGCGAATATGAGAATACATAGTGGGTTAGAGCTTCTGAGAGATTTTGATTGTGAAAATTGTACCACCCAGGAAAGGCTAAGGTGATGATTGATGCTTTGAGTAGAAATGGTCAGGGAGCGTGAGCTGCTAGAGCA
The DNA here is from genome assembly GCA_033439115.1 of Firmiana major. Taxonomy (NCBI): domain Eukaryota; kingdom Viridiplantae; phylum Streptophyta; class Magnoliopsida; order Malvales; family Malvaceae; genus Firmiana; species Firmiana major. Next base: position 69,800,064 of record CM065898.1, on the reverse strand, counting down.
GTTGTGAGCCTCAGTATTGATGTGATCCCTTCTGATGATGACAGTGATTGTGTGACAGCTAGCCTGAGACTAGAACCGGATAAGAGTGCCCGGATTTGACAGGCTTAGCGTGATGATCGGCATGGTGTCGATAGTTTGGGTTGGATTCAGAAGGGTATAGTGACAGAGTTCACAGAGAGTGTCGATGATTTACAGAGAGGTTTAGAGACAGTATAAGTGCTCCCCATGACCACCGTTGATGAGATAGTGATACTATCAGAAGCTCACTCTTTGGGATATACAGTGCATACGGAAAGTAATAAAAATATATCGAAATCTCTAAAAAGGATATTGGTGGTCAGATGTGAAAGGAGACATTGTAGAGATTGTTGAAAAGTGCCTAGTATGTCAACAGAATAAGGTAGAATATTAAAAGTCTGCAGGGTTATTGCAGCCTCTACCTATATCGACACGGCACGGAAATGGGAGCAAGTCTCCATGAACTTCGTGATGGGTTATAGAGGACTCAGATGAATCACGAGACTATTTTATTTAGATGATAGTCGATAGAGTGACTAAGTCTACCCACCTTCTGGTTATGAAATCCCCAAATACTCAGAGTGTATAAGAGGATTTATGTGTAAGGAAGATTGTGGAACATTAAGTAGCGTTCCAGTGAGCATGGTATCATATAGGGATTCCCGCTTCACTGCCCACCTCTGAGGATATTTTTAGGAAGCTACGGGAACCCGATTCAGTATTTGCACAGCTTTTCATCCTCAAACAGATGGTCAGTCAGAGAGGACTGTACAGGTTCTGGAGGATCCGATGAAAGCGTGTGCCCTTGATTTTTATGCTCATGAGATGATCAGTTATTACAAACCGAATTCGCCAATAGTGACAGTTGCCACTTGAGTATCGGGATAACAAGATAGGAGGCAATGTATGGCTGTAGGGGTTGTTCCCCAAATTGGATAAGAAAAAGTGGGTGACAGATAGAATTATTTTCGACTTTGGATAATAAGTCTCTGAGGATGTTTAGTTAAGGATGAGAGATTAAGAACACCTCAGAGCAGATAGAAAAGTATTGAAATTCACCGAGGGTGAATTAGTATGGTTGAAATGTTTCTTGTCCTAAGAGAATAAGGACATAGCGAACTTTTGGAAGAAGGTAAATTGAGTTTCGCTGGATTGAATCTTTTGAGAGATTGGACAAGTGGGAGATAAGACCTGTAGGTTGGTGTTATCACCTGAATTAACAGGCACCCACAATGTGTCTCAACTTTTGATGCTTCGGCAATACTATCCAGATCCAGCATAGGTGATCGAATATGAACTCCAAAAGTTCAGTTTAATGAAAATATAAGTATATTGATAAGTTGATTCGGGCATTAAACAGGAAAGAGAAAGTATTGAGGTTTAAGATGATCTCCCTAATTAAAGTCCTTTGGTAGTAATACACTCCGGAGAAGGTCACATAAGAATTTAGGAGTATGATACGATCGATGTACCCAGAGTTGTATATGGACTCATATGACTTGGTTCTAATTTGGAGGACCAAATTCCATAAGTGGGGGAGATTTGTAAGACCCGAAATTAAATCGTAAATTTTATGAGGTAGAAAAATGTTCACAAATTTAAAGGAATGGGATTCGGACTGAAAATAAGGATTCAAATCATGAAATGAATGAGTGTTCGTGAAGGAAAGTTTGACTGAATTAATCCCGAACACGTACAAGGGCAAAACGACCAAAAGATCGAAAGTCGGTATAATTTAACAAGAAATAATTATTAAAAATAATGATTGAGGAAGTTCGATCAATAACGAAGAATTACATATGTTTTGGGTTAAAATTGATTAAAATATTAATTTTTAAAATTAACCGAAATTTTTGCTGCGAAAAACAATCCCGAAAAATAATCAAAAAAATATACCGAAAAGTCATTCGGGGTAATATCCGAAAAATACAGAGAAATTATACCCGAAAAAGGGTTAAAATATAATAAATAAATTAAATTAAATTAAATTAATTAATTTAGAATAAAATAATAATTTTTGGTAGATATTTTGGGTATTTTAATGTATTTTAATGATTAAAATAATAATAAAAATAATAAATAAAATAAATGAAAAAAAAGAAGAGAGAAAAAAAAGAAAAAAAAGAAAAAAAAAGGAAACTGAAACGAAAACGAAATGACGCGAGGAAATGAAACAGACGAAACAGAAGCCGAGCAACCGAGGAAGGCTGACATGCCACCGGCGACCGACGACCCCCGACGAAGTACCGAGAAGGAAGAGGAGAGGTCGGCAAGCTTCAGGACACCGGAGACTGGCCGTAAGGAGGTCGGAGGACGCCGAAAAACGGAGGAGAAGGCCGCGGGAAAGAAATGGTCACCGGCGGCGAATGGCGGCGATTCGGGCGGAACTAAGGCCCGATTCTGAAAGCCCAGGCGACAGCGGTTCTTTCTACACCAGTAGCAGCCAACGAAACGACGGGAATCGTCGGCGACGACCAAGGGAAGAAATGGGTTCCGACGGCCGAGGGAGAAAAGCCGGACCGGCGACCTTCCGACGACCTCGACCGAAGCTGAGGCCGGATTCGAGCTGCGGACGACCTTACGGAGCCACTGGCGACGGAAGCCGACAGAGAATCGACCGGCAAGGCGGTGAACCGGAGTGAACCGGGTGAACCGACAGTCCGAACTGGTCTGAACCGGACTAAACCGGTTCAGCCAAGACAGAGAGGAAAAAAAAGGAGAAAAAGGGAAAAAGAAAAAGAGGAAAAATTGGGGAAAATTTCAATGATGCAATCGAGCTTCGGGTAAGTCGGTAAGCGGTCGAATTGACCGATTTAAATTTTGAAATATTTAATTTGATAAATAATCGACTGAAAGTTTACTCGAAAATATATTTAATTGTGTAGCTCGACGATTGGCATCGACCGAGAGCTCGAGACAGCCTCGAATTTCATACTATCATGGAATCTCGGGTAAGTGACCCTTATTTACGACAATTTACATCGTTATGCGTGATATGAATTTAAATTCCGCATAAATTGAATTAGATTTTGGAAATTTAGATAAATTGTCGTAAATAATAAATTTAGCTATTCGAGAGTTAGAATGAGGCCCGAGGAATTGTTAGTGGGCCCACTGAGCCCAATAGGCCTCGATAATGTGAAAATTAAGTGAATAACGGGCTTAAGGCCGATTAAGGCCCATTAAGGTGCAATCGGGCCCAATAGGGATAAATGGGCCCAATGATTTAAATTAAGCCCAGAAAATGGGAAATACAATTAAATTGTATGATATCTGAGCTGAGGAATAATTATACGCAGTTTCGGGCATTTGATGGGGGAGCAGATCAGACTGCGCGACGTGACATCAGTGGAAAGGTCAGACTCGATAGGAAAATAAGGTAAGGAAATTTTGTAGGTATATAGAGATACCTATACATATTTTGGAGGGGATTTACATGGTCTAGAATCTCTTAAACTATCTAGAAACGAAATAATAATTTTGCGAAAATCGGGGCATAGGTGAATAAAGAAAAATGATGATTTTGCCCCTGGGAGTAAAATTTACAAAAAGGGTAGTAAGGCAGATAAATTGCATGATTATCATGTTTTTAATGTTTTATATGATTATATTGCTTTGATTTAAGCAAATATGCACATAGGTTGGCTATTGATTTCGTGAAATATACGAAAGGGTACCGTTTTGTACCGGTTACTATTTTAAAAGATGTTTTGTCAAGATTTAGCCACCTATCGTATTTATACAAGTAAAAAGAGTGCTAGAGTCTTTCTCGCACTCAAGTTTACTGATTTATTTCTCATGAAAAGCCGTACTGGAGCATTGCTTGTACGAGAAATTTGTGTGTGCATAAAACCGTGCTGGAGCTTCGCTCGTACAAAATTTTAGATATCATGATATGCATAGCGTGGTGCTGGAGCTTCGCTCACACTAGACGTGAGTTGACATGCATATAGTCGTGCGGAAGCCTCCTATAGACTGTGTGTCACAGAGAGTTGAGATGCTCGCACGTATACTTTGAGACATGGGTTGGTTATCGACATAGTATTGGGGTGGATAAGACCTACGGCAGGCACCCCCAGACTATGATATGGGTCCACGGAGTACGATGTACCGTGTATGTCACACGGAGTACGCTGTACCATGCAGTCATGATGACTCTATGATGTTACTTGATATTCTGGCGGGTAGGACTTGACCCCACCTCCCGTTGCAGTTGTGATACCCCGCACACTGGGATCCGTGTAGCCTGGGATCACAGGGACAAAGTATGGCCATAGTCCTCGATTTTTCATACAGTAACCTACGTGCCTCACATGATATCATACGGTCTGGATAGACCAGGACAAACCCGATGGAGGGGTAGTCCCGATTTATGTTTTTAAAAGAGATGTGATTTAATGAATCAAGGTATTCCTGAGAGATGGGTTTGACCTTGATGAAGTTGTTTTATGATGAAACAAATGAGTTTTAAAGTGATGAGTTTTGTGATTAAATGAATAAGTTTTAAAGTAAAGAGCATATGATGAAACTAATAAGTTTTTAATGTGACGAGCATGAGATGTCATACATGATGATTTTTCCATGTTGATTTATATGTCGATTTCATGATTGCTCTTATATGATATATACATACATGTGGCATCGTTTTAGTCATTCCTCATGCTCAAAATATAAAGGATTTTATATCATGACATTATCAGCACGTAGATAGTATAGTTATCTACCTGCTTACATTATTGCCTTACTGAGCACGTTTCGCTCACCCTTTCATTTTCCACCCCACAGGGTACATTCAGTAGAAAAGAGCGACAATAGTCTCGCATCTCAGTTATCTGCTGCTTCTTATCAAGACCAGGTATACACATTTGTATAATTTTGTATCTGAACATATAGATGCACAGTACTGTATATGGATGTAATATTGGGGATGTATTTAGTTCAAATAAATTGATATGTAAATGAAATATGAAAATGGAATGGTAAATAGGTGAGAGGTACTAACACTGAATCATAGCCCAACTGTTTAGTAGTATAACTGTTCACGACGGGTAAGGAAATGAAAAAGCGAAAAATTTGTTGGGATTTTTAGGTAATTTGGGTCGTGACAATATATATATATATATATATCCATTTTGGTTAAGTTTTAAAGCTTTCTTCACAATAGCCAAACATCCCTTTCCATTCAAAATTTCAGCAAACTTCCTTAATGAAAACTGTTCCCTATTACTTGAACTTCAACATATATAAATTTGGGTGTTGGAAGGAGTTGAATTGAAGGAAGATAAACTCCCCTCATTTTCAACCACAATTTGAAAACTAGAGCTAGGTGAATTCTTTTCCTCCCTAATTAATATATGTTTACTTATGGAATTTATGAAGCATAACTATATAAAATCTAGTATGGAAAACAACCAATATGGCATGAACCAATGCTTGGCCGAATGGGTATGGGTAGTTACAAAAAAACATGGTTTGTGATTTAATTAGTTTATATGTAGATTATTGAATTGAGATGATGATGAGAATAATATGAGGGATCAAATTTAAGGAATAATTAAATTAGGATGTATGAGATTTTCATGCACATGAGATGTTTGTAAAAATCCCTCAATGAACTAAAAACAAGTATTGTTGATGGGCTTAAAAGGTGTAAATCAAGTGATTGTAGAAATGCCACAATGAGATAATAATAGGCTTTAAATATGTAATGAGCTTTAGATTATTAATGAGCCTTTAAGAAGATAAGATGAATAGCCCAAGATAGATTCATGGGTTAGTGGGCCACGACCCAAGGGAAGACTTATGGAATAATGGGCTTTATGAAATAATAAGGAAAATGTAATAATGGGCTTAAATGAATGCCTAGCCCATTAAGATGTGAATTTAACCCACCTAGATAAATTGGGCCCAAAACTTAAGTTTAGCTATATAAGGCATCTACGAGCTTATAATAATTAATAAAAATGGTTGGTAATTTATTGCAGCTCTGGGAGACGTGAACGACGTAGAGTGGACCAACTGACATACAGTGCTGGGTGTCACGCCCCGGATACATGGAAATATAGGCTAAATTTTCTTTTCTTAATTCCTTATTTAAGTTGAATTCCTATCAGTGCCGATTACTTACCCTTTCATTTTACGAAAATTCGCTGGCATAATGACTTATTTATGAACTTACCTCCATGCAATGTTTAAAACACAATTTGTATCCTTAACTAGTTGGTTTTAACCTCTTTTCATAATCAACAGTGATTCTCATAACCATTACGTTTTATTATACAAACTGTGAGTTGATAACTTCACATACAAACTTGCCTAGATTACACCCCAAAATATTCTTTACAATCCAGTATATATGCTATACAGGATGTCTGGCAATAAATACAAGAGTATATCTTTTCGTGTACTAGAGGTAGCCTAGGGAGAGTATCGCGTCCACCAGCCTACGTCAACCACACAACAGACACTGAACTGATCACTGGAGGTAATCTGTAAGGGTAAGGGAATGAGTGACCTCTTCAAGCCCAGTAAGAAATGCGTTTAAAGCAATCTTAGTATTAAAACATAAGAAAATTAGATGTTTCTAAAATGTATCTCATATTATAATTTAAACTCGGATGTTCTTATACAAAACTTGTCAAACAAACATATATATGTACGTATACTACAAACTTACTTAATTCTAGAAACTAGGTCAAAACACATTCAGATATTATAAATCTAATATCACAAAGCTCATCACTTATCTTTCGAAGTCATACAGAATCTATTAAGGAGACCAGGCAGGCACACATAGCAAGCATAAGTCATGATCATACAAACTCAACCTTCGAAGAGGGAGATAAACAAACAGAGTACCAATGACCATGGTAAGGGGACTGTAAACTGGACCAGGGTCGTACAACGCCCTACGCCACTAAGAACCAAAACAAACAATGCACGAAGTGACAAAAGATAAGGCACCAAGTGGACAATACATGCACAACATGGTTAAACATGCAGCACAAAGGATTAAACATGCACGATGTGGCTTAAGCCATGCACCATGAAGGACCAAACTCCACAAGGGCCATGCATGACAGATATCATGGACTACATGTTGCCTTAGCCTCAAAACAGAATTTACAAACTCTTTTTCGAGCTTATTAACCCGTATTCAAAATTTCGTATACATAAAAATTAATTTATAAAATTCCATTTCCATATCACAATTTGATTTTCAAAACATTTTACATAAGCCAAAAAAAAAAAACACTCGGAGAGCTTGTAAGGTTGATTTTTTTTGTTTTTTTTTCGGTTTAAGCATGAATAGTACCTTTCAGGTATTGAAAACACATTTCCTAAGTACGAACACACTTCAAACACGTTTGTATATTAAAAGTGAGGTATCGAGATACTAATACCACTTTAAATTACATTCTTTACCTAACGAATCTTGAGGCAGCATAAAATCGTCGGGTGTCGAGCTTGCCTCGATTTGCATGCCAGTACCTCGAGTTGCCCAAGACAGTTTCAAACCATCAGGTGACGCTCAATTTCATCTTAGTATGCTTAAACATACATCCACTTTCATAAATTTTACTAAATTTGACTGTTTTGTCAACTTTCTCTATTTTATCGATTATACCGATAAAAAGGTCGGTTTAAGCAATTTCGATAGTTTCTTTTCTTTTAACTTTCAACTTACCAACTCAATGATTAAAACACTTATCCAAGCCTAAAATCAACACATTACAACTTGTCAATTTATCAAACTTTCACAATTTTACAGTTCTCCCTTAAACTGAACTATAAACCGAACTTTTCAGTATTAAACAACCATTCTACAACATTTAATTTGTCACGCCCCGTGACTTCTACAACTAATCCAACCACGCATAACTAACAAAAAAGTGTGTTAATTGATCTATCATTAGTTAAGGTTGTTATTAATTCGCTAAGGATCTTTGTCACGACCCTTTTTATCCATTTCGTCTAAAAATCACAATAAATTTTTCGCTTTATTCGTTAACTTACCCGGTCGGGAACAACTCTCACAAATACAGTTGGCCTGTGAGTCAGTAATAATCCTCATTTACCATCCATTTTTCAATAAATCAAAAACAATTTCATACATTTGAAAGTTAAGTCACATACTTATACATGACATGTTTGCTAACATTTACATCCCACATATTACAATTCAGAATGATTACTGTGCTATTACATATTTAGATATAAAAAGAATTCTTGTGTGTATAGCTCTCGGCGATAGAGAGCAGCGGTTATCCAAAATATAACGCCTCAATCCTTCTCTAGGCTACTATGCTTGCTCTATAGAGGGGGAAAATGAAGGGATGAGCAACCACATGCTCAGTAAGGCAATAATGCAAGTTTGGTAAATAACTACTCTATCGACATGCTTATAATGTCATGGCATAAATCATTTATATTCAGAGCATGAGGAAGTAATAAAACTATGCCACATGTATATACATATATCATGTACTGAAAACATGGAAATAGACATGTAAACATGGTAAATCATCATGTGAAAACCTCTCATGCTCAATATAATAAATATTTATTGATTTTACCTCAATTCACAAGGTTCATCATAAATCATTCCCTCAAAACGTAACACCTTGTCAAAACATTAGCAAAACCCATCAAAACAATGCATCATTCCTTTAAAATATACCATAAGGTTCGATCCCTCCCTCGGGTCTACCCTGGACAACATAAATCATCATCGGTATCTAAGACCATGTGATATCATGTGAGACAGGCGGTCACGATAAACCAAGGACTTTGTTGGCCAACTATCTCATAATCATCCTAGACCATACGGATCCCGGTGTGCGGGGCATCATGCTGGAATGAAGGTGGGTTAGTCTTACGTCAGACTTTTAAATCAACATCACAACCACGCGGTATAGCGTACTCCATGTGATCTACACGATACAACGTACTCTGCTGACCCATATCATGGTTGGGGGTGCCTGCCGTAGGTCTTATCTACCCCATGCCATGCATAACCTACTCAGTCTCAAGTGCACGTGCGAGCATCTCATCCGTGTGACTAGCAGTCTACACGAGGCATCCAGCATGCTCGTGTGAGCATCTCATCCGTGTGACACAAAGTCTACACGAGGCATCCAGCACGATTCATTACATATCACAGTGTGAAAACTCAGTGCGAGCAACGTTCTAGCACAATTTCATGCATCATCAGCAAATACCCTCATCGAGCAATGCTCTAGTACGACTTTGTACATAACAAATAATGAAGAAATCACATACGAGCATAGCTCCAGTACGGTTATATGCATAAGTAAGTCAAGGAAAATCCACGTATGAGCTATCAGCTCCAGTACAACTTATAAAACATCATTGACTCAAAATATGGTGCGAGCTAGGCTCCAACACGTTTCTTACATATTGAAAACATCAAAATCCAATGTGAGCAAGGCTCTAGCATGATTTAACTCATATAAGTACGATAGACGATTTCAACAAAACACTCTCAAAACAAAAGTTAGCACCTCACTTGTGCTATTTCACAAATCATGAAATCACTAGCCAGCTTATCCGTTAATTTTGCTTAAACCAAAGCAATGAACTTCATAAAAACATCAAAACATGTGATTTATGCAATTATTAGCCTTACTATCCCCTTTGTAAGATTCACTTCAAAACCAAATCATACATATATATATACTCGTAGCCATTCACATATACCATCAACCACTTTTCTAGATAACCATGCATTTACTGTGAGACCCCATATATGTATAATGGTATATATGTACATAAAAATGTAAATAGAGTTGTACTATGAATTCATAAGTGAAGTATATGTGATGTAAGTCCATAAGTTAATGTACACACTTGTAATAAGAGTTGTGATTGTACATACAAGTTACATTATGTGTGAATGTAAAGAAATGGACTTAAACATGTGGAGAATGTGAGTGGAATGGATTATGAATAGTGTGGTAAAATGGAAGTAGAATTGCATAAGTTGTGCACTTCCATTTGGTTTATATCGTATACTTTTGGTTATACAAGGATTCCACACAAGTTTCAATAGGAATAAGGTATGTATGGATGTCATTGTCAAGCCTCAAAGATGAATGAATGAGAAAAGGATCATGGTAGCAAATTAAGGATGTTTGGTAAGTGTTGCTGCAGAAGAATTGCAGAAAATCTGGAAACTATAAAGGGCAGATCGATCTCATGGGATGAGAGATTGATCTGGAAGAGCCAGAATGCTCTTATTTGGGCAATGGAATAGAGCAGATCGATCTCCAATGGAGCCAGATCGATCTCCTAAGCATTCTGTAGTAAAAAGATCGATCCTCAAGCACCAGATCGATCTCCTTAGCTCTCTGTTTGGGAGCAGATCGATTTCATGCTTCGACAGATCGATCTTATGCTTAAAATGCCGTGAAAAAGAGGGATTTAAGGGGACCAGATAGATCTCCTCTTGGACCAGATCGATCTCCTCAAGCTATTTCTATATAAGGAGTGCTGAAAATCAGAAAATTTTGGGAAAAACACTAACCTTCCACTTTCAACCCAAAAACCTAACTTTCTCTCTCTAAAATCAGCCATTTTTAGTGAGGTTTGAAGAGAGACCATTAGAGGCAAAGTTGTTCCTATCAAAGAGAAGAACAACATAGTTGGAAGGCATTTTCCCATTGTTGGTATTGAAGGAGTTAAGGGCATTGCCATTTGGAGCAGGAAGAGAAATCAAATTAGGTAAGATTTTAACACTCCAACTATGGTACATTGTCTAGATAATTGATTTTGGAGTTGTTTGGCATGAGTATGGATGGTTAGAAACTATCTAAATACATTGGAATGATTATGACCTAGAAATGGTCTAGAGTGAGAAAGTGAAATGTATGGAGATTAATGATGAATGAGATATGTAGAAGTTATTAATAGTGTTGTGGTATGATTTTAAGATGTGGTTGTGGATAAATTGTGTGATTTACCTAAAAGAGGTAAAATGTGGATTAAGGCATTTGTAAAATGCATAAGTGAATAATATTGACTAGTGAGGTCAATTATGGGTTAAATACATTAACTCAATTGATTTAATGAATGAATCGCAGCTTCCGAGGATACGCCGAGGCGAGTTGAGCCAAGAGCATGAGAAGCTAAAAGGAAAGGAGTCACACCAAGTAAATCGAGGTAAGGGAATTGTGTGAACTCTTAGAGATATCTGTGCGCAATTTGGACGCATTAAATGCTTTGTTAGAATGCATGAGGCATTAGGAAATGATGTTGGGTGATTGAAGGGCAAAAGTTGGGAGATTGATAAAATGTGCATGAAAACAAAAGCATATTGCTTTGAAAATCATGTTTTATTGCTTTTTAGCAAATGATTGGTAGGTTGGCTGACATTGAAATGATTTGCAAAAGAAATGAGTGTGTTTTGGTTTTGTTAACCATACTTTGCAAAGTTTTGAGCCACCTACATGATTTCGTGAGTATGAAAGCGTGCTAGAGTATGACTCGCACGAGATTTGACGTGTTTTATACACATGAGTGCAAGAGGCACTAGTTTTCACATGGATTTCATAATTGTTTTGGCATTGTGCTTTGAGTTTGTCTCACACTGGATGCCCACCTTGCATGTTGCCGTGTTTGGAGCTTCGAGTAGGCTGGGTGTCACATCGATTAAATAGGCTCACACGTGCATTATTTTGACATGATTAATTAGCCGTGTTAGGAGCTTCGGGTAGACAAGAGGTCGTACCGATTAAATAGGCTCACACGTGCGTTTGAGATGTGGCGTGATATGATGTGTTGATTGGGTCCACAGAATACGTTGTACCGTGTATGTAGCATGGAGTACATTGTACCGTGTTGAGATGTGATGTGTCGTCTTCGGACGAGATCTGCTATGGACCGGCGGGTAGGATTTGACCCACCTCCCGTGTGGAAGCAGATAGTGGTGATATCCCGCACACCTGATCCGTGTAGCCGGTATCACAGGTTATGTACATAGGCCTTGAGGTTATTACCTATTGTTGAACTGCCTATCTCACATGTCTACTGCTATTTGAGAATAAATCCATGTTTGAAATGATTTGTGGGTCAGGAAGGTCTGAGGGATGGGCTGAGACCTGACCAGTGTTGAATTGATTTGTTAATGGTTTTTAAAGTGCACGGATGCATGAGGTTTAATGCCATGCTTTATTGTAAAAATGCATGATGGGTAATGCCATGCTTTTATTGTGAATTATGCATGATGATTTATGCCATGCTTTGAGTTGAAATGTGCACTGAATTTTAATAGCATGAATGCTTTACATACCATTAACACAATCATACACTCATGTTGTGAGATAAATAATGAATTAAATGCTTTTGAGCATGGCATCACGATCACGTAGATAGTACAGTATCTACCTGTTCGCATGATTGCCTTACTGAGCGTGTGGTTTGCTCACCCCCCTTATTTTCCCCCTCTCTACAGAGAATTGAGTATAAAGTGAGCGTGACTGGAGGCGTTTCCCTTTTGGTAATCCGCTGCATCCCATCGCTAAAGGTATACACACCTGGATTATTTTGTATCTAAATTAAACATAGCACAGTAGCATTTTGTATGTAACTACTGGGGATGTAAAACAATGTAAACAGATGTAACAACTCTGATATATATACAATTATACAAGTGTTTACTCATAAATAATGTTTCAAATTGAATTGGTATGGTGGAGTGAGTTAGACGTCGACACACAGTCCAACTGTTGAGAGTGTGGTTGTTCACGATCAAGGAAGGATGATTAATAATTGATGTATGAAAAAACGAAAATTTACACGTATTTTGGTAAGTTGAGGGTCGTGACATTTACAAAGCCTTATATTCACCCATAAAATACGAGCAGTTTGCCTCAAGTACTTACAGAATTCCCTTACCTGGAATTGCGTCGAGTGATTCCACCTCTTCAGAGCTGCTCGTTTGTGCAGTTCGATTCTCCTTTAACGAAATCTCCGGGACTATACGAAATCATATTTCACATCAATTCGATCCAATATAACACAATTCTTGCGTTTACTATAGTCGATTCGACCTATAGTTTTCATTAACACTTATAAGGCCTCACTTCCTCTTAAGTCCGTTTTGATCGCTTTATTGATTTCTCGAGAGTTTATTGAACTCTTTTAGGCCTATTGATTCACACTAAATCGATATTAAGCTCATAGTGTCTCTAGTCCATCATTTACTTCACTATGGTAATTTATCAAACACCTCATATACTTATTTTCAAAACTTGACTAATCTCACAATGTAGCTTCATTCAATTATCTCAAAATCTTGCATATTACTTCACTAACACCTTAGCATAATCCATTTATCATCAACTCACCCATATCACATTTTCTCACACTAGACTTATTCTAGGTTATACTTGTTCCCTTACATTCTAGGTAGTTTCTATCATCAATACATATACCCATCTACTCACAACAATAACTAGATAAATGTACTTTGAGTTGGTGTATTAGAAACTCACCTAGCTTGATTTTCTTCTTACTCCAAATAAGAACACTCATTTGCTCCTTCAATCCAACCAATGAGGTGTTGATTCCAAACTATGTTGTTCTTCTCTTTACAATGAACAACTTTTCTCTAATAGTTTTTTCTCAAATCTTTGTCGAAATGGGATGGTTTTGGAGAGAGAAAGCTTAGTTTAATGTTGAAAATGGAAGAAATGGATTTGTTCCCGTGAAATGCAGATCCAACTGCCCTGTTTATAGGAAATACCTTAAGAGATCGATCTGCATAGGGTGGAGATCGATCTGACCTTATTCGAATCCTTCAGTTTTTTGACATTTTGTAGGTAGGGGATCAGTCTGTTGAATGTATGAGATCGATCTGCCATGTTGCATTAGACCGATTTGCTCAATGGAATAGGATCGATTTGTTTCAGGCAGAGAGCTTATGAAACTGATCTGGCCAGTAAGAGGAGATCGATTTGGCCATTAAGATGAGATCAATCGGCTTGAGTGAGGGATCGATCTCTCTCTCTTGCAGAATGCTTGGAATTGTGTTCTCCAGGCTATGAGATTGATCTCTCCTTGCATGGGATCGATCTGGCCTTCATCCTGCATCATTTTTACTGTAATTTTCCCTGTTAAACTCATTTTCAATGACTTCAACACTCATTTATCAATCCATTCACACTTAGAACTTAAAAACGTTTATTTCTCGTAATTCATATGTAATGTAACTTGTTTGTACATCAAATAATCATATTCATTACGTAGAAATTTACGGGTCTTACTTTCCTCCCCTCATTCAAGAAATTTGGTCCTCCAAATTAGAACCAAGTTAATTTGAAAATAAATCTGGGTACTTCTCTTACATCATACTTTCTATCTCCAATATAGCTTCCTCCGGAGTATGATATTGCCACAGAACTTTCACCCAAGGAATAGTCTTTGACCTCAGCACCTTCTCCTTCCTATCCAGTATTTGAACTGACTTTTCAACATATGTCATACTCTCATTGAGCTCTAATGGCTCATATCTTATCACATGTGTAAGGTCCGGGTGATACTTCCGAAGCATAGAGATGTGGAAGACATTATGAACACTTGCTAAATCTGGTGGCAATGCCAACCTATAAGCCTTATCTCCCACTCTCTCCAAAATCTCGAAGGGTTCGATATACCGAGGGCTTAACTTTCTTTTCTTACCAAACCTCATAATCTCTTTCGAGGGAGAAACTTTTAAGAATACAAACTCACCCACAGTAAACTCCAGTGGTCTTCGTCTCCTGTCAGCATAACTCTTTTGTCGACTTTGAGTTGTTCGTAATCTCTCACATATCAACTGGACATCCTCAGAGGCCTACTGCACTAAATCGAGAGCAAAAATCTGTCTGTCACCAACCTCTTCCCATCCAATAAGGGATCGACATCTGCGTCTATACAGTGCCTCATATGGTGCCATCCTGATACTCGCATAATAGTTGTTATTATAGATGAACTCGGCTAACGGTAGGTGATCATCCCAGGAGCTTTCGAAATCCAGTACACACGCTCTCAACATATCCTTCAAGGTCTATATAGTCTTCTCTGACTGACCATTTGTCTGAGGATGAAAAGCGGTACTAAAACTCAAGTGGGTCCCCATCGCTTCCTGAAAGTGTTCCAAAAAATGGGAAGTGAAGTGGGCATCCCGATCAGAAACAACGCTCACTGGAACACCATGTAACCAAACTATCTCTCAAACACACAGGTACGCCAACTGACTCAGGGTATCAGTAGCTCTCATAGCTAAGAAATGGGCTGACTTCGTCAACCGATCCATAATAACCCAAATGGCATTATGACCTCTGCGAGTCCTAGGTAAACCCATCACAAAATCCATGGTGACGTTCTCCATTTCCATGTCGGTATCGGTAGAGGCTGCAATAACCCTGCAGGCTTTTCATGCTCTACCTTCACCTGCTGATAGACGAGACATCTAGCGACATATTCAGTAATATCTCTTTTCATTCCAGACCACCAATAAACTTTTTGAAGGTTTTGATACATCTTAGTACTCCCCAAATGTATCGTGTACTTCGATGAGTGAGCCTCTGATAAAATCAACCTCATGATCTTTGAATCCTCGGGAACACATACTTTGCCATTGAACCTCAATAATCCATCTGTATTTAGTTCAAAATCAGTACCCACACCTACCTGTATCAAACTCAACCAATCGATACACTGTCGATTGCTCTGTTGAGCCTGTCAAATTCGACAAATCAACTCTGGCTCCAATCTCAAACCAGCCATAATATCAAATCTCTCTAAACCAGGTGGGGTTACATCCAAACCGAGGTTCACAAATTGCCCCAACAACTCGTGTTCTCGAACCATCATATAAGACACCAACCCGAGGTTCTTCCTGCTCAAGGCATCGGTAACTACATTCGCCTTACCCGGGTGGTACATGATCTCATAATCATAATCTTTCAGGAGTTTGAGCCATCTTCTCTGTCTCATATTTAACTCTTTCTATGAGAACAAATACTTAAGGCTTTTGTGATCCGTATATACCTGAAATTTCTCACCATAAAGATAGTGGCGCCATATCTTCAATGCAAACACTACGACCGCCAACTTTAAATCGTGAGTCGGATAGTTCCTCTTGTGATCCTTTAATTATCTGGACCCATAGGCAACTGCCTTCCCATCCTGCATAAGTACACAACCTAGTCTTTGATGTGATGCATCCGTATACATAGAGAAACCTTCTGAGCTAGTTGAAATGGTGAGAATCGAAGCAGTGGTCAACCGATGCTTAAGCTCCTAAAAACTCCTCTCACATGTCTCATCCCACACAAACTTAACATCTTTCTGCGTGAGGCATGTCAACAGAGCAGTTAGTCTAGAGAAACCCTCAACAAATCTTCGATAATAACCTGTCAATCCCAGAAAACTTTTGATCTCAGTAACTGTCTTGGGCTATTCCCACTGTACAATTGCCTCAATCTTGGATGGATCCACTAATACCCCATCCTTCGACACAACATGACCCAAAAATGAGATCTGCTCTAACCAAAAGTTATACTTACTGAGTTTGGCATATAATTCCTTCTCTCAGAGGGTTTGCGGAACTAACCTTAAATGCTGCTAATGGTATTCCCTAGACTTGGAATAAACCAAAATATCATCGATGAATACTATCACAAACTAGTCCAGGTATGACTTAAATACATCATTCATCAGAACTATAAATACTGCGGGGGCATTCGTCAATCCGAATGGCATAACTAAAAACTCATAGTGGCCATAACGGGTGCGAAATGCTATCTTGAGTACATCTCCACTCCGTATCCTTAACTGATGGTACCCAGATCGTAGATCTATCTTAGAAAAGACCTGTGCTCCCTGAAGCTGATCCAATAGATCATCAATACGTGGAAAGGGGTACTTGTTCTTAATGGTGACCTTATTCAACAACTGGTAACCTATACACAGTCAGAGGTTACCATCCTTCTTCCTTACAAACAGAACTGGAGCTCCCCAAGGTGAGACGTTCGGTCTAATGAACCCCTTCTCTAGCAACTCCTGCAATTGCTTCCTTAACTCCTCCAACTCTATCTGAGCCATTCTATACGATGGGTTAGATATCGGTTCTGTACCAGGTACCAACTCTATACAAAACTCCATTTCCCTATCAGGTGGTAGCCCTGGTAATTCATCCGGAAAGACATCAGGAAATTTCACAACTACTGGAATGTCTCTCAATTTCGGGTGTGCCTTATCTGTGTCAACCACGCAGGCAATGAACCCTTCACATTATCCTTTCCACCGTTAGCAACATAAGACATCACTTTAACATTCATAATTATAAATAAATTCATCTCTAAAATATGATGGATTAAAATTATACTCTTTTCATTTACAATAATCATGTTCTTCATTTCTTTTCAACGAAGCTTACAATAAGATTATCTATTTCTGGAAACATCAATGTCTTAGCATGACAATCCATAACAACACGACTTGCAGCCAACCAATCCATTCCTAGGATTACATCAAAATCACTCATACTCAGTAAAATTAAATCGGCTGCCATTTCCTTCCCCCTATCTTCAACTTACAATTCTTATATACTTACTCAGTCAATTGACTATCATTCATAGGTGTGGAAATCATCAACATCCTATCTAACAATGTGGGTTTTACATGCTTCAACAATTTATGTGCAAAGGAAGGCGATATGAAGGAATGTGTGGCACCAGGATCAAACAATACAAATGCTTTTAAATAAAAAAATTAGGATGGCACCTTCAATCACATCCGTCGAAGTGTCTGCAGTGTCCTGGTCCAGTGCATGTACTCGTCCTCTGCCCACTGCCTGTTTCCCTTTTTCCTCAACTGTAGCTCTCCTCCTTGGAGCAACTGTCTCAACTGGAGCTCTCTCTAACTCTTTACTCTTCTGTGGGGCTGTCTCAATCACCTCTGGGTAATGCCTCACGACATGTCCTGGTCTCCCACATCTATAATACACTACAGGGGTCATCAGACAAGGCCTAGTTCTATGAAATCTGCCACATCTCCTACACTGCTAAGTAGTAGGCCGGGGTTCTCCAATGGTCATACCCCTTAGTGGAGCTAAAGCTGAATACACAGTAGGTCTATCAACTCTATCCTGCACCTCCTCAATCTTTGGCCTCTTCTCAAACAATCTTTGGCCTCCTGAATAGACCACTCTATCAACTCTGGATCTCTTCTGGTCTCTGTCCTTTCGACCACTAACCTTCCCAAGCTCCGAGGCATTCCGCTTAAAGTCTTGCTCGCACAACTGTGCCCTGTGCCCTGTGCACTGCCTCCTTGTAAGTGTGAATGTCAAATGGAGCTAATTTAGTCTGGATGGCTAATCTCAATCCGTCCATAAACTTCTGAACCTTTCGAGTCTCACTGCTCATGGTATCCGGGTCGTATCTCCCCAAAGACATGAACCTTGACTCATACTCATCCACAAAACGATTTCCCTGAACCAAGTTCATAAACTCCATCCGTAATTTCCTCTGTGCGGTGGTCGAAATATATTACCTCCTAAAGGCCTCCAAGAATATCTCGCATGTGATCTCGGAGTGTCGGGCCCTCGAAATAGATTTGGTGGATCTCCACCAGTACTCTGCCTCACCTTTTAGCATAAATATGGCAAAGGCCACTTTCTCAGCCGATGTACATCTGAAGAACCTATACAATTTCTCTATCTCATAAACACAATCCTCAGTAATAACCGGGTCCTTCACTCCTCTAAATACTGGAGGTTTCAACTCCTAGAACTGCCTTAACCTACTCAACTCGCAGTCATAACCCAGGTCACTCTCGCTCGGCTGTGGAGCGATGGGAGAAGTGGTATCCTGAACTGGGGGTGTAACAGTAACAGTCTCTACAGTATGAGGTCTCTCTGCCTCTGCAGCTGCCTATCCAGTAGTAGTAGGCTGCGCTGTGAGACCTCGTCTATCATCGACACCCAATGCTTGTGTGACTATCTCAACGAGGCTCTTGATGCTTTGCTCTATCCTAGCGAAGCATGCTTCTATATCCCCTGGTCTCTCAGTAGGGTCCTGTGGAGCCTGGTCAGACTGTGGCTCCACACGGCCTTCGGGCCTACCCCTACGGCCTCTAGAATGTGCACCCGTCACTCTACCTTGGCATGTAACAGGCATAATGGCTAACTTCCTGTATTCCTAACCATTTATTAGTCTCATTCTCTCGGTATACCTAGTTTTATCTAAACAAAAGCACAGTAATATGAGAATGTAATTTTCCTATTTATTATTACTGACTCATATCAGGCCAACTCAGCTCTGATACCAATATCTGTCATGACCTTTTTTTATCCATTTCGTCTAATAATCACCATAAATTTTTTGCTTTATTCGTTAACTTACCTGGTCGTGAACAACTCTCACAAATACAGTTGGGCTGTGAGTCAGTAATAATCCTCATTTACCATCCATTTTTCAATAAATCAAAAGCAATTTCATACATTTGAAAGTTAAGTCACATACTTATACATGACATGTTTGCTAACATTTACATCCCCCATATTACAATTCAGAATGATTACTATGCTATTACATGTTTGGATACAAAAAGAATTCTTGTGTGTATACCTCTTGGCGATGGAGAGCAGCGGTTATCCAAAATATAACGCCTCAATCCTTCTCTAGGCTACTATGTGCACTCTATAGAGGGGGAAAATGAAGGGATGAGCAACCACACGCTCAGTAAGGCAATAATGCAAGTATGATAGATAACTATACTATCTACATGCTTATAATGTCATGACATAAATCATTTATATTCAAAGCATGAGGAAGTAATAAAACTATGCCACATGTATATACATATATCATGTACTGAAAACATGGAAATAGACATGTAAACATGGTAAATCATCATGTGAAAACCTCTCATGCTCAATATAATAAATATTTATCGATTTCATCTCAATTCACAAGGTTCATCATAAATCATTCCCTCAAAATGTAACACCTTGTCAAAACATTAGCAAAACCCATCAAAACAATGCATCATTCCTTTAAAACATACCACAAGGTTCGACCCTTCCCTCGGGTCTACCCTGGACAACATAAATCATCATCGGTATCTAAAACCATGTGATATCATGTGAGACAGGCGGTCACGGTAAACCAAGGACTCTGTTGGTCAACTATGTCATAATTATCCCAGACCACACTGATCCTGGTGTGCGGGGCATCATGCTGGAACGAAAATGGGTTAGTCCTACGCCAGACTTTTAAATCAACATCACAACCACGCAGTACAACGTACTCCATGTGATCTACACAGTACAATGTACTTTGCGGACCCATATCATGGTTAGGGGTGCCTGCTGTAGGTCTTATCTACCCTATGCTATGCATAACCTACTCAGTCTCAAGTGCACGTGTGAGCATCTCATCCATGTGACTAGCAGTCTACATGAGACATCCAGTACAGCTCGTGCGAGCATCTCATCCGTGTGACGCAAAGTCTACACGAGGCATGCAGCACGACTCATTACATATCACAGTGTGAAAACTCAATGCGAACAACGCTCTCGCACGGTTTCATGCATCATCAACAAATAGCCTCGCATGAGCAACGCTCTAGTACGACTTTATGCATAACAAATAATGAAGAAATCACGTACGAGCATAGCTCCAGTACGGTTATATGCATAAGTAAGTCAAGGAAAATCCACGTATGAGCTATCAGCTCCAGTACAACTTATAAAACATCATTGACTCAAAATATGGTGCGAGCTAGGCTCCAGCACGTTTCTTACATATTTAAAACATCGAATTCCAGTGTAAGCAAGGTTCTAACACGATTTAACTCATATAAGTACGATAGGCGGCTCTATTTCAACAAAACACTCTCAAAACCAAAGTTAGCACCTCACTTGTGCTATTTCACAAATCATGAAATCACTAGCCAGCCTATCTATCAATTTTGCTTAAACCAAAGCAATGTACTTCGTAAAAACATCCAAACATGTGATTTATGTAATTATTAGCCTTACTATCCCCTTTGTAAGATTCACTTTAAAACCAAATTATATATATATATACTTGTAGTCATTCACATATACCATCAATCACTTTTCTAGATAACCATGCATTTACAAAGCCCTATATTCACCCATAAAAGACGAGCAGTTTACCTCTAAGTACTTACAAAATTCCCTTACCTGGAATCGCATCGACTGATTCCACCTCCTCAGAGCTGCTCGTTTGTGCAATTCGATTCGCTTCTAACGAAATCTTCGAGACTGCATGAAATCATATTTCACATCAATTCGGTCCAATATAACACAATTCTTACGTTTTCTATAGTCGATTCGGTCCCACTAATTAAATTATATAGTGTTAAGATTATTAATGCCATATCATGTTATAATCTATTATACTATATGGTAATATTACTTTAGTCTTGTCTAATGATTTAAATAGCAAAATCTGTTCCATTAACTAAGCCAACCCGAAAAGCATTATAATTATTATTGGTGATGATGCCTCGATAGAAAAGGAAAGTGGAAATGAATGGAAGAAGATGGTGTTCGGACAACATGAGGAAAATGATGGAAGGAATGATAGAAGTTGTGTTATCACCATTGGTAGCACACATAAAAAAAAGAAGAAGATAGGAAATAATAGTGATGAATGCCATGCAACTAACGAAATGGGAGATAATAAAAATGTGTTGTCCCATCAGTTACAACAATCCAATTGTTTAAGGGAACGAGTAGTGCTCAATAAAGAGAAAACCAAGGAAAATGTATATATATATAATATGAGGGTGGTTACGGTAGGAAAGGGAGTCAAGGAACAGAGTATTAAGCAGGTATGGTGCCTGTTGAAAATTTACAGCAATTAGTGAAACAAAGCACGATGGGAGCAGTTTGATGGTTACTCAAAACATGAAAGGACAACATGGGAGTGTGTGGCTAGAGTTAAAGAAGGAATAGGTAGACAAAAAATTAGCAGTGAAAGGAATATATATAGAGCAGGAAATTGGTGAAAACGAGAGTGAATAGAGTGAATGCAGTAACAGTGAGTGGAAGAAATGAGTTTAGAGGAAACAGAAGACTTCCTTTCCTCTGAAATAAGTATGAATGGTGAGTAAAGAGAGACGCAAGCAAGAGAGAAGAGGGCACACCATTCCCTATGAATTTGGAGAGATGATAGAATCAGTGCAGTAAATATGAGAGTCAAAATAAGGTTCGATAAAACTTATGAAGGCTGATTGTGAGGAATTAACCATGGCCATTGGAGGCTGAGAAAGGAAACTGAGAGTGAAGCTTTGCGGCCAGGCTCGGTGAAGGAAAAGAGAAAAGAAAAGAAAAGAAAAGAAAAGAAAAGAAACTGAAACTGAAAACACAAAACAGAGGGAGGAATCGAGAAACCCGATCCTTCCCTGGTTTTCTTCACCGACAAGGACATGAAGGGAGATGAAGCGCGAGACGGCTAGCGAAGGGAAGACCAGCACTGTGGGAGTGCCCGAGCACCACAACACGCTTGGTTTTACCGACGATAAGGAGATCGGTGGGAAGAAGCCCAATGGGAGAAGGGGAGAAACTGGCGAGCTCGACGTCAATCTGCCTAGCCCCAGGCTAACCGAACACTCCCCAAGTTAAGCTGAACCACGTGGTAGAGGCATCGACCTGAGAACCGGTTGATAGCACTGGGAACGATGAAAGAGAAGGTTGAACCAGTACGAATCGATTTAGTAAAATGGATATGGGCTGAACCGGTCCGAACTGTTTCAGCCAAAAAAAGGGGAAAAATTTAGTAATGCATTGGGCTAACGATAAGTCTGTAAGCGGTCGAAATTGACCATTTTAATTTTTAGAAATTTTATTTATTTTTATATTTGACTGAAATTGACCTGGTTTAAATATATAAATGTGTAGTTGATCAAGCCTTAATTTATGTGCGATCATGGATGTAAGACCCTTAAATTCATAAGTATATACATGTACATGCTATGTGAAGCATAAGTGATGTAAAGTCCATAAAATCCAATGTACACACTGGTAATATGAGTTTATGACGTACATAGAAGTTTCATTATGTATGGATATGCAGAAATGGACTTTTGTATGTGATGAATGTGAGTGGAATGAAAAATGAGTAGCATGGTAAAATGGAATGAAGTTCGCATAAGTTGTGTAAATCTTTATACTTCTATTTAGTCTGTATTGTATAACTTTGGCTATACAATGAACGCACATAAGTTTTAATGTGTATAAAGTATGAATGGATGTCATTTTCAAGTCTTAAAGGTGATTGAATGAGAAAATGACTATGATAGCAAAATTTATAAAGTTTGGTGTGAGTTACTACAGAAAACTGTAGTAAAATTTGGAAAATATGAATGAAAGATCGATCTCATTGAAAGGAAGATCGATCTGGAAGAGCCAAAAATACTCTTATTCGAGCGATGGAACAAGCCAGATCGATCTTCAATGGGGCCAGATCAATCTGGTAAACATTCTGTCTTGAAGGAATCGATCTCCAAATGCTACTGACTTGAAGAAGATCTATCTCACCCTTGGAGCAGATCGATCTCCTTAAGTTACTGCCTGAAACATATCAACCTCATGCTAAGAGGCGGATCGATCTCATTAGGCCTGAAAGGTCGATTTCGAGAGAAAAAATTCAGGGCAGATCGATCTTATTGGAGAGCAGATCGATCTCATAGAGACAGTCTATAAATACTGGACTTCTGCACTTCAGTTTTCACGAGCTTCACTATCCCATTCAAGAGCAAAAGTGTAACCTAACATTTCTAGGCTAGAAAACTTCAGTTTGTGATCAGTTTTGAGTGGGATTTAGTTGAGTAAAGTTATTCTTGGCAAAGAGGAGAACAACATACTTGGAAATAATAGATTGAAATCAAGGATTTCAAGATTTGTACCAATTTGGTGAAAAAGGAAGGAAATCTTAGCTAGGTAAGATTTAATGCACCAAGTTGATATATGTTAAACTAGGTGTATTGATGAGTTTATTGGTATATGTATGAATTGTTGGAAATGAAAGAATCATGAAAAATGAGCATGACCTAGTATTGGTGTGAAAATGGGAAAATGATGTGCTAAATGGAGATTTGGCAAATGAGATGAGTATAATACGATATACTAACGTAAATATATATAACAGCTTCGGAGAATCACATTGAAGCTGATCAGATTGTAAGAGTGAGCAAAATCGAGGAAGAGAGGTCACTTGATGTGATCCAAGGTAAGAAAATTTTGTGAGTAGCTAGAGATGGCTACACGTATTTTGAATAACATTTTGATATTATATGCTATATGAATTCCCATGAATAGACATGATGTTGTGATAGAGATAATGAGGATAAGTGAGTTTTATCCAAAACTAGGGTGAAAATACCTTAGAAGCCTATTGTGACTAAGATTCATGAGTTGCATGATAGAATGACTAATGTTTTCATGTATATCCGAAAACATGCACATTTGAGTGCTTATTTGATTTCATTAGGTGAATTATGATTCGAATAGCCATCTATCAGGTTTTGTGTGAAAACCATAAGTGCTAGAGATTACTCGCACTATATTTTAAGATATGCATCACATAGTACTTGAGTGGTTACTCGTACTAGATTTTAATGGATTTATGCATGTTAGAGTACTGAGAGCATTGCTCGTACTTAGATTGTGATTGATGCATTATGGAGTACTGAGAGCTATGCTCATACTCAATTTTACATGATAGAGTACTGAGAGCTTAACTCGTACTCAGTTTTCATATATTATACATCATAGAGTATTGGGAGCTTTGCTCATACTCGAGTGTTATATGACATAGTGCTGGGAGCATTGCTCGCACTAAAGTTGTATCATTATTTGATATGGTCGTGTTAAGAGTTTTACTCACACGTACCAGATTTGAAAAGAGCATGAAACAACCATGTTGGGAGCCTTTGCTGACTATGCGTTGCACTGATATTATATGCTCACACATGTAATATTTTGAGATATGGCTGAGGGCTATCGAAATTACCCATAGTATGAGGCATAAGACTCATAGCGAGAATCCTGACTATGAGGTATATCCAAGGTTTGAGGACTAAGACTCATAACGAGCATCCTACCTTGAGATAGGGTCTATGGAGTATTGTGTATCGTGTATGTCACAAGGGTACGTTGTACCGTGAGTACTTGATGTACTTGGATAGGACTGGTTAGCACTGGGAGCAGGATCCAGTGGGATCTGGTGTACTCCGGGATCAGGTCCTCAGTTGAGTTGAGAACTGACGGTAGAGATTTAACCCACCTCCCGTTACAACAATTGTGATACCCCGCACACCGAAACTGTGTAGCTTGAGATCACGAAAAATGAGTTATGATTATACACTCGGAACATGTAGTCGCATATCTTCGTTTTCTTTTCATGGTATGTATAATTGAATTTCTTGAATGAATTGCCACATGGTTTTATGATATAAACATGTGAGTTTGTGAATTGTGAAAAGGGTAACCCGAGGGATGGGTGAGGCCCAGATTTCCATGTTTTTAAACATGATGAATGCCATATGATTTTGATTTAAATGAATGGCATGGTAAATATGAGATTTATGAAATTACATGAGAAATGCAGTATTTATGCATATAATGCTGAGATTTGATAAACCAGCATAATTCCAATTTTATAACTGATGTTTTGTATCTATTTATATATATTACATAATGATTTGAGAGAAATGCATACTTTAGATACAATTGGGTAAGGAAAAGATTTCAAGGCATAAGCATTGTATTTTATAGATAGTGCAGTTATCTACTTGCTTGCCTAATTTCCTTACTGAGCTGTGAGCTCACCCCCTTATTATTTCTTCTTTTCAGGGCATCCATGGTAGGTGGACACTGTTGAGGATTGACATTCCCTGATTCTACTGCATATCCATCTTACCAGAGGTATACACATTAGAACATTTTGTACTGAACATTGTATAAGCACAGCTATGTAAATTAATGTACAGTCGGGATGTATATGTACAAATAATGATATGATGTATAAGAGTTTATATTATAGAAAAGAATATTAAATTCTATATGTGTTGTGAATGAGTGTGAATGGGTGACTAATATCGAATCACAGCCCAACTAAATAGTGTGGAGTGATGGCAGAAGAAGAGGTAAGTGAAATGTGAAAAATTTATGGTGATTTTGGTAGGTCGCGTATGGGAGAAGGGCGTGACAATGGAATCTTAGCTCCGGAGAAAATAATTAGAGCTATACGGACCGAGTGATTGACAACAAAAAGGTTAGAAGAAAAATCGACCGTCAAAGAAGTAAGGGAATTCTGTGAGCTGTTAGAGATAGCTATGCGTACACGTTTTGACTTCCAGTATGAAAATAAATACTATGGATATAATAGCTATCGAAATATATAGGTATGGACCTAGTGATAAAATAAAATTCCCTACCGCACCCAAATTCTGTCTGATTTGTATTGTAAATGCACTGTCACTGCACTACTACATGAATTGCATATTTTTTGAAGGTTTTTTGTCTGCTACTGTTTCTAACGGACACTGATAGATTGGCTCACGTTTTTACTGTCTGCATAAAACTGCAAATTTTCTAAAGTTAAGCGTGCTTGAGTAGGAAAAATTCTACGATGTGTGACCTCTTGGGAAGTCTCCACTCATGCTTCATTTACCCACTGTTTTCTATTCTGAACTCTGATTTTGATACCGTTTTTGAGGAAACTGAGCCATCTATTGATTTTTCTGATGTAAATCTGGAAACCGTGCTTAAGCCGAGTGCTGACTGTGTGTTGCACTGATATGCTCGCATGTGATTTTAAGACAAAGGCATCAAGTGATTTCTGATATTGGGGTGGTAAATCCCTAGCTAAGCCAGGCACTCTTTGCTATTCTGTATCTGTATTGGGTTCCACGTAGTACGTTGTACCATGTGACCAACAGGGAGTATGCTGTACCGTGTGTTTTAGTCTTCGAAGTTCTGAACTGTTTTGTCTGGCCGACGGGTTGGATTGACCCATCCCTCTAAGGCGTGTGACACTCGCTCACACTTGGCCCGTGAGGCATGGGGTCACTGACTATAGCTATATGTCATCTGATTTTTTGAATGCTCTGCCTAGTCTCTCTGACTGACCTGATTTTCTATTCTGTTCTGAACTCTGAATTGATTCTGATTTCTGTACTGAATTGGTTTCTGTATGATCTGAATTCTGAACCAAACTGGTTTCTGATATGTTTCTGAACTCTGAATCTGATTATGAATTCTGAACTGGTTTCTATTTTCTGATCTATTTTTTGACTGATTTTGTATACTATTTTCGATCTGATTTCTGGACTAATTTTGTCTGCTATTTTTGAACTGTTTTCTGGAATGATTCTGTTTTCTGATTCTGATCTGGTTTCCGAAATGATTCTGTTTACTGATTTCGAATCTGATTTTTTGAAATGTTTCTGAACCGTATCAAATTGCATATTTCTGAAATGATTTCTATCTGATTCCTGAATAGATTTCTGAATTAACATCTGAACTGGTTCTGAACCGTACGAGATTGTATGTTTTAATACATGACATGACATTATCAACATGTAGATAGTATAGTTATCTCTCTACTCTTGTGATTACCTTGTTGAGCGTGTTATGCTCACTCCCTACTTTCTTTCCTACAAATTTTTGATAATAGAAAGTGACGCTGCGATTGTCCTGCTTCATATTGCTATTGCTTCCCATCAACGCAACGGTATATATATATATATATATATATATATATATATGAAAGTTTTTGTATCTGAACATGTATATGCACAGTAATATAATTTGTAAACATGAGGGATGTGAATTATTGCAAATACAATCATGTATACATTTATGATTTAAGAAGGAAAAAAATTTATCTGCTTATTTTTATATCAGTATGAAATGAATGAATGTGCAAGGATATAGTGGCTAACATTGACTCAGGTCCCAACCATATCGAGTGTAAAATGAATTAGACACGCAACAAAAGTATTAAGGAATTAAGTGAAATTAGGTTGTTATAGAAGTTGGTATCAGAGTCAGGTTTGGTTGAATTGAGTCAGTGTTAATAGTTAGGAAAGTGTAGATCCCCATGTTACTGTGCATTGTTTAGATACAATTATTTATACCGAGCTGTGTAATGGTATAAAAAAATTAATTATATATGCAAGATATGTCTGATAGATGTCTCAGTAGTAAGGTAGAAAGTTCACGCTCTCGAGGTCGTAGAGATGAGCCTGAGAGACGTAGTGAGTCGACCTCTGACAGAAACTTATTGTGTCCCACAGAGACCACTAAGGCACATGTAAGACCCAAAAATTCGGTGTCATTTTTAAGAAATTTTCATTGTAAACTTGGGATTTATGCAATCATGATCAATAATTAAATTCCAGGTACAATCGATTGAGATATCAATTTACTGCGATAGACCCAAAAATTTTCCATCTCGAGAATTATTGTGAAAATATGGAAAAATATTTTCAGAGAAATAAAAATAAAATATGATGTACATATATAATTGTCGAGATAAATTAAATAATTTTATATGTACATGTATGTGGAAATTAAAGTATAAAATACTTTGTTTTGGTATTAATATTATTACAATAATATTATAAAATATAAGATATTTTCTTATACATAAGTGTATTTTATTAGAAGATATTTCAATAAATAGTATATTATATTAGAAATAATATATATATAATAAAATAAAATAGAAAAAAAAAGTGAAGGCATTGAAAAAAGAAGAAGAAAAGAAGTAGAAAATAGAACAGGAGGAAAACCGAGTCCTCCTTCGATTTTCCTAACCGGCGGCGAACCAGAGGCGGACGACGCTAGGGGTGCTGGGCAAAGGGACGACCAGCACCACGGGAATGCTCGACAGCCACCACGCGCCATGAATTGCTGGCGACGAGGAGATCAGAGAGGTTGAAGCCGCAGGAGAGAATGGGAGATTCGTCGACGTTGGCGCCGATTTGCCCTGCACCACCGCCAATCTAACACTCCCCAAGCCAAGTCGAGTCGATTGGTGGCCGAGGCTGCCAGAGAATCGGTCGAAAATGCCGACAATAGCCAAATTACCATTGAACCAGTTTAGACCGATTCAGTGTGAAAAGGGGCTGAATCGGTCTGAACCGGTTCAGTAGGAGAGAGAAAAAGGAGAGAGAAAAAATTTTTAGAAAAAAAATTGGTGATGCCCCGAGTTTATGGATATGCCAGTAAGCGATCGAAATTAACTGATTTAACTTTCAAAAAATTTATTTGAAATTATATTTGATCGAAATTGACCCGGGTTAAATATATAAATGTGTAGTGCGACAATGGGCGACAAATGTGAATTCGATCGAGCCTCAAATTTTGAGCCATCACGAAAACTCGGTTAAGTGAATCTTACTTATTATAACTTGTATAGTTATACGAGTTAGAGATTAATTGAATAAGTTACATATTAATTCCGTATAAATTATTTTAGGTTTTAAATTGAAAAAACGATTAGCATAAATAATTGTGTGGCTATCTAAAGAGACTGGAAAAGGCTTATGATAGCCCAATAAGAGTTCATGGGCTTGGTAGGCCCAAGGGACTCTAGAGAATAAATAGTAAAGTCAAAATGGGCTTAAAATAGAGTTGAACTCAATAAGAGGCAACGAGGCCCAGTAGGAGCAATTATGCCCATTTGATGAAATAGACTGCATAGAAAAAGGATAAATGAGTTATCCGACTTAATTAATGTGATCGATAACTATCTGCAACTCTAGGAGATATATTCGGAGCTGGATAGACTGATTTACGAAAAGTGGAAAAAAAGTAAAAAAATACATTCGACTGGATTTCAAGTAAGGGATCTATGCGAGCTCTTAGAGATAGCTGTACGTATTTTCATCGTCTTTTACATTCACCTAAATTTCGTATAGAGTATGGATATGAAATTTTTAGATAGTACCCAAATATGAGAAAATTATGAAAATACCCTTAGACTCGAGAATTTTTGGAAATGCATAAAGTGCATGAAATCCATATTTTTCTCTGTGAAAAAGAGATTTTGTGAAGTTGAAATGATATACTGGCTCATGATTTGACTATATGCATTAAATTGCACATTTTTCTAAAGTGTGATTTAATTGACGAGTGATTTGATGAGATGTTACCCTCTCACTCTGTTTTGTACCGTTTTGCATATCGCACTCGGTTTTGAGTACCACTGTGGTGGGAAATAGAGCCAGTTGTTTATTTTGTGTGTGTGAAATCGTGCTAGAGCTATGATGAGATCTGTGGATTTATGCAGATCCGCTCGCACTTGATTTTAGTATTGCATACGAACAGATCGTGCTGGAGCACTGCTCGCACTGGATTCTGTTGTGATTTGTGATTGAGATCGTGCTAGAGCCTTTGTGTTGACTGTGTGTCACACTGACTTACTCACACTAGATCTGAGATGACAGGCTATGGTTGATAATTTATTTGGTTGAGGTGGTGAGCTTGTGACTCAGGCACCTGCAACTGTGTGGTAATTGTATTGTGGTTCACGGAGTACATTGTACCATGTAGATAACATGGAGTACATTGTACCGTGTAGCTATGGGATGTGAGGATTGCGTCTTTGGACTCGAGCATGCAATGTCATTACTCTGATTTGTGATAGTCCTTAGATAGGAGCCAATGGATAGACTAATCCCCTCATCGGACTCAGAGACACCCTGGCACACCTGATCCATGATAGCTTGTGGGTCTCGGACTTTGGCCAATTGTCCATTGGATTTGTGTGGAAATCCCTGCCTAGTCTCACATGTTTTATTGGTTTCGGTGATGAAACAAATTGTGATTTGATTTCTGTGATGAAACCATTTGAAATGAGAATATGATTTAAATGTGAGTTTCAATACTGAACACAAAAATATTTTACTCTGAATGAGTTTTGATATTCGATTTTTTTGCAGTAAATTGCTATGTGTTTTACTATATTGGTTTTGTGAATGCCATGGGTTTTTCGGCATAAACCATGCATTATGAGCATCGTAGATAGTGTGGTTATCTACTTGCTTTCATATATTAATGCAAGTGTTTTGAAAAGTAAATGCATTTGTTTTACGAGATGATAAAACATGCATTATAAGCATCTTAGATAGTGTGGTTATCTACCTGCTTTCATATATTTCTTACTGAGAGTGTTGTGCTCATCCCTTTATTTTTTCCCCATCTACAGAGTATTTCAGTAGAGTGTATAAGCTACGTCCGTCTTGCGATCTTTTACACACAGCTATCTGACAGCATCGAGGTATACACACATGTACTTTTTGTATCTGAATAATAGTGTACAGTGATGTAGTCATGTTATATGAGGGATGTATATTTAAGGCAATGTAAACGACTTTCTAATTATGAAATGATAACTTTATAAGCTTCCATGAATGTTAGTGCCTGGGATGAAAGCATTGCTTGATATGTATAAATATAACATATGAAACTGAGTGATGAATATTGACTCATAGCCCAACAAGTGAAGTGTGGTAAGTTTGCGAAAACAATTGTAGTGATTTTTGGGAATTTGGGTTGCGACAGGAGTGTTATCAAAGCAGTGTTGGTCTGATATGAGTTAGTGTCAATAGTTACAAAGTATACATCCCCATGTCACTATACATTATTAGATACAATTGTGTATACCGAGATGTGGTTAAACTGAGAAATTGACTGTGTATGCGGGACGATCGGGATGTCTGATAGATATCGCAGCAGAGGGGAGAGTTTACGTTTTTGGGGCCATAGAGAGAGGTCCGAGAGACGCAGTGATAGGGCTGAGAGGCTTTGTGAATTGTCACTTGATCATGTCCCATCAAGTCCACTAAGGCTACTGATGCCCGTGTTACGAGATTAGAGTGGAGTTTGGACAGTTTTATGGAGTTGTTCACTCAGGCTATGGCTAGGTTAGAGAGTAGGCAAGGTTCGGCTGCTCAGACGACTCCTACTGAGCTGACAACTGCTTCTGACACACCTGCGCCTACACAGCCTGCACCTATGCCACGTACTATTGAGACCCCTATACCACCACCTGTAGTTCCACAGTAAACTGGTGAGGATTTGGGGTATGATTGTGAGCTTGACCGATTGAGACTGTTTCAGAAGCAGAAGCCTCCATTGTTCAGTGGGGTCACTAACCCTGTAGTAGCTAAGGATTAGATCAACCGGTTAAAGAAGTTAGATGACTTTTTTCGATGTTCGACCACTAAGAAAGTGGCCTTTGCTACATTCATGATTGAGGGTGAGGTAGAGCATTGGTGAAAATTCGCCCGACCCATCCTGAGAACAAAAAAAAATAGGCAATTGGCTGGGACATCTTTTTGGATGGCTTTAGGAGGCAGTATATCCCAGCCACTACTCAGAGGAGATTACAAATGAAACTTCTTGGTCTGATCCAAGGGAATAAGTCGGTAGACAAGTATGAGTCTCGATTTACATCCTTGGGAAGGTATGACCCAGATACCATGAGCAGTGAGATTCGAAAGGTCCGCAAGTTTATGGATGGATTGAGGCCTTCCATCTGAGTCAAATTTACCCCATTTGACATCACGACTTACGAGGAGGCCGTGCATAGAGCTTAGTTGTGTGAGTAAGACTATGAGATGCACGTCTCCGAGTTTGGTAAGGTCATGAAGGGAAAAGGTAGAGATCAACATAGCACCGTAGTGTTCGAGTGGGGAAGAGGCTATTTGTTAGACGATCGAGGGTCGATGAGTCACATGGTATGATGACTAAGCCCTCGATGTATCAGGTCTCGACTCCAACTAGGGGTATAGTGATTGGAGGACCCCGACCGACTACAGATCAATGTAGAGCATGTGGTAGATACTACGGTAGTAGGTCATGTCACGTATTAACTGGAACATGTTCTAGATGTGATGAGACGGGCATATGATAAGATATTGCCCAAAGTTGGTCGAGATAGCCCCACAGAAGGGCAAAGAGTCAGAGAAGGATATAGTTGGTACTTCTACCCTAGGGCCACAGCTGAAGAGAATGGGAAGCAAGTTGTAGGATGCTGTGAGTGTTTGCCTTAGACCAAGCAGCTGCAGATGCTTCAGTCGATGTGATTAAAGTAATGTTAGGAATATATATCGTATATGTGGTTGATACAGATAAGGCACACCCGAAATTGACAAATATTTCAGTAGTCAGGGAGTTTCCTGATATCTTTTCGGATGATCTACCAAGGTTTTCACTAGATAGGAAGATGGAATTTTGCAGTGATTTGGTGCCTGGTGCTGAGCTAATATCCAAACCACCATATCGTATGGCTCCAGCTGAATTGGAGAAGCTAAAGAAATAATTGCTGAAATTGTTGAATGAGGGGCTCATTAGACCGTGTGTTTCACCTTGAGGAGCATCGGTTTTGTTCGTTAAGAAGAAGAAGGATGGAAGTCTCCGACTGTGTATTGATCTCAGGTTGTTGAATAAGGCTACCATTAAGAACAAGTACCCTCTTCCACGTATTGATAATCTATTGGATCAATTTCGGGGAGCACAGATCTTTTCCAATATAGATATGAGATTTAGGTACCATTAGTTGAGAATCCGGAGTGGAGATGTACCCAAGACAGTTTTTCGTACCGTTATGGTCATTATGAGTTCTTGGTTATGCCTTTTGGGTTAACGAATGTTTCTACAGCTTTTATGGCATTGATGAATGGAGTGTTCAAGCCATTCCTGGACTGGTTTGTCCTAGTGTTCATTGATGACATTTTGGTGTATTCGAAGTCCAGGGAAGAGCATGAGCAGCACTTAAGCATTGTGCTACTAACCTTAAGAGAGAGGAAGCTATATGCAAAGCTTAGTAAGTGTGATTTTTGGTTGGAATAGATATCATTTCTGGGTCATGTAGTATCGAAGGACGAGGTATCTGTTGATCCGTCCAAGATTGAAGTGGTAGTTCAGTGGGACAGGCCCAAGACTGTTAAAGAGATTCGCAGTTTTCTGAGTTTGGCTGGATATTACCATCGATTTGTAGAGGATTTCTCAAAATTGGCTGCTTCATTGACACATCTCACTCGAAAGAATGTTGCATTTGAGTGAGACAGTGCATGTGAGAAGAGTTTTCAGGAATTAAAGCAGCGATTGACCACCGCACTTATTCTCACCATATCGAACAACTCAGGAGGTTAATCTGTATACAGAGACGCCTCGGGACAGGGACTGGGCTATTCATTAATGTAGAATAGGAAGATAGTTGCTTATGGATCCAGACAACTTAAGGACCATAAGAAGAACTATCCGACCCATGATTGAGAGTTGGCAGCCGTAGTGCTTGCATTGGAGATATGGCGCCACTATTGTATGGTGAGAAATTTTAGGTATTTACTGATCCTAAGAGCCTCAAGTATCTATTTTCACAGAAAGAACTGAATATAAGGTAGAGACGATAAGTAGAGCTTCTGAAAGACGATGATTGTGAGATACTTTATCATCCGGGTAAAGCGAATGTAGACGCTGATACCTTGAACAGAAAGAGCCTCGTGATGGTATCGTACATGATGGTCAAGGAACATGAACTGTTAAACCAGTTTACTAGCCTTAGTCTGGATATAGACCCTTCTGACACTAAGCATATTGTGTGATAGCTAGTCTGAGATTGAAAATCGGATTTGATAGACTGGACCAAACAAGCTCAGTGTATTAATTGCTTTTGTGTTGATATGCATAGTCAGATACAAATGGGTAGAGTGACTGAGTGCACAGTTAGTGATGATGGCCTGCTGAGATTCAAAGGTTGAAATTGCGTTCCCGATGACCTACAACTGAAGAGATTGATTTTGACAGAAGCTTATTCATCGAGTTATACAGTGCATCCG
This sequence comes from Firmiana major, assembly GCA_033439115.1. NCBI lineage: Eukaryota > Viridiplantae > Streptophyta > Magnoliopsida > Malvales > Malvaceae > Firmiana > Firmiana major. Next base: position 69,765,150 of record CM065898.1, on the reverse strand, counting down.
AGGAGTAATAAGATGTATAAGAATCTCTGGAGAATGTAATGGTGGTCAGACATGAAGAAAAATACTGCAGAGTTTATGGCTAAGTGCCTTACATGTCAATAGGTTAAGGTAGAGCATCAGAAACCTACAGGGTTATTGCAGCCTCTACCTATACCGACATGGAAATAGAAGCATATCACTATGGATTTCATCATGGGTTTACTGAGGACCCGACAGAACCATAATGCCATTTAAGTGATTGTGGAACGATTGACGAAGTCAGCTCACTTCTTAGCCATGCAGGCTACAAATACTCTGAGTGTGTTGGCGAATCTGTAGGTACAAAAAATTGTGAGGCTACATGGCGTTCCAGTGAGTATTATATCTGACAGGGATTCTCGCTTCACTTTCCACTTTTGGGAACATTTCCAGGAAGCTATGGGAACCCGATTAAGTTTCAGTACAACTTTCCATTCTCAGTCTGATGGTCAGTGAGAGAGAACCATTCAGACTTTGGAGGATATGTTGAGAGCTTGTGTGATGGGTTTTAGAGGCTCTTGGGATAACCATTTGCCATTAGCCGAATTCGCCTATAATAATAGTTATCACTTGAGTATTGAGATGACATCGTATGAATCATTGTATAGTCGTAGGTATCGATCTCCGATTGGATGGAAAGAAGTGGGTGATTGAAAGATGTTTGCTCTCGATTCAGTAAAGCAAGCCTCTGAGGATGTCCAGTTGATATGTGATAGATTGATGACAACTTAGAGTAGGCAGAAATGCTACGCTGAGATGAGGCTAAAGCCTTTGGAATTCACTGTAAGGTGAATTAGTATTCTTGAAAGTTTCTCCCTCGAAAGGGATAATGAGATACTAAAGCGAGTAAGAGATAAGGCTTATAGGCTAGCCTTGACACCTGAGCTAGCAAGCATTCATAACGTCTTCCACATATCGATACTTCGGAAGTATCATCCAGATTCGACACATGTGATTTAGTATGAGCCATGGAAGCTCACAGAGGGTATGTCATATGTAGAAAAGCCGATTTGGATTTTGGACAAGAAGGAGAAGGTCTTACAGTCCAAGACGATCTCTCTGGTTAAGGTTCTCTGGCAGTACCACACTTCAAAGGAAGTTGTGTGGGAATTGGAGAGCCTGATGTGAGAAAAATATCCGTACCCATTCGAGAATTGACTTGGTTCTAATTTAGAGGACCAAATTTCTTAAGGTGGGGAGGAATGTAAGACCCAAAAATTCGGTGTCATTTTTAAGAAACTTTCATTGTAAACTTGGGATTTATGCAATCTTGATCAATAATTAAATTCCAGGTCCAATCGATCGATATATCAATTTATTGCGATAGACTCGAAAATTTTCCATCTCGGGAATTATTGTGAAAATATGGAAAAATATTTTCAGAGAAATAAAAATAAAATATGATGTACATATATAATTGTCGAGATAAATTAAATAATTTTATATGTACATGTATGTGGAAATTAAGGTATAAAATACTTTGTTTTGGTATTAATATTATTACAGTAATATTATAAAATATAAGATATTTTCTTATATATAAGTGTATTTTATTAGAAGATATTTTAGTATATAGTATATTATATTAGACATAATATATATAATAAAATAAAATAGAAAAAAAAAGTGAAGGCATTGAAAAAAAAAAGAAAAGAAGCAGAAAACAGAACTGGAACCCGCGAACAGGAGGAAAATCGAGTCCTCCTTCGATTTTCCTAACCAACGGATAACCAGAGGCGGACGGCATGAGGGGTGCTGGGCGAAGGGACGACCAGTACCGGGGGAATGCTCGACAGCCACCACGCGCCGTGAATCACCTGCGACGATGAGATCTGAGAGGTTGAAGCCGCGGGAGAGAATGGGAGATTTACCAGCGTTGGTGCCGATTTGCCCTGTCCCACCGCCAATCGAACACTCCCCAGGCCAACACAAGTCGTTTGGTGGCTGAGGCTGCCAGAGAATAGACCAAAAACGCCGACAACGACCAAATCGCAATTGAACCGGTCGGACCGGTTCAGTGTGAAAAGGGGATGAACCGGTCCGAACCGATTCAGTAGGAGAGAGAAAGAAAAGAGAGAAATAAAATTTGGAAAAAAATTCGGTGATGCCCAGGGTTTACGGATAAGCCGGTAAGCAGTCAAAATTGACCGATTTAACTTTCAAAAAATTTATTTGAAATTATATTTAACTGAAATTGACCCGGGTTAAATATATAAATGTGTAGCGTGACAATGGTGACAAATGTGAATTCGATCGAGCCTTGAATTTTGAGCCATCACAAAAACTCGGGTAAGTGAATCGAGCCTTGAATTTTGAGCCATCACAAAAACTCGGGTAAGTGAATCTTACTTATTATAACTTGTATAGTTATACGAGTTAGAGATTAATTGAATAAGTTACAGATTAATTTCGTATAAATTATTTTAGGTTTGAAATTGAAAAAACGATTAGCGTAAATAATCGTGTGAGCTATCCAAAGAGATTGGAAAAGGCTTATGACAGCTTAATAAGAGTTAATGGGCTTGGTGGGCCCAAGTGACTCTAGAGAATAAATAGTAAAGTCGAAATGGGCTTAAAATAAAGTTGAACTCAATAAGAGGTAACGAGGCCCAATAGGAGCAATTGTGCCCATTTGATGAAATAGACTGTATAGAAAAGGATAAATGAGTTATCCAACTTAATTAATGTGATTGATAACTATATGTAGCTCCAGGAGATATATTCGGAGATGGATAGACTGATTTATGGAAAGTGGAAAAAAGGTGAAAAAGTACATTCGACTGGATTCCAGGTAAGGGATTTATGCGAGCTCTTAGAGATAGCTGTACATATTTTCATCTTCTTTTACATTCACTTAAATTTCGTATAGAGTATGGATATGAAATTTCCGGATAGTACCCAAATATGAAAAAATTACGAAAATACCCTTAGACTTGAGAATTTTTGTAAATGCATAAAGTGCATGAAATCCATGTTTTTCTTTGTGAAAAAGAGATTTTGTGAAGTTGAAATGATAGAATGGCTCATGATTTGACTGTATGCATTAAATTGTATGTTTTTCTAAAGTGTGATTTGATTGACGAGTGATTTGATGGGATGTTATCCTCTCACTCTGTTTTGTACCATTTTCGCACTCGATTTTGAGTACCACTGTGATGGGAAATAGAGCCAGCTGTCTATTTTATGTGTGTGAAATCGTGCTAGAGCTATGATGAGATCTGTGGATTTATCCAGATCCGCTCGCACTTGATTTTGGTATTACACCGTGCTAGAGCATTGCTCGCACTAGATTCTGTTATGACTTGTGATTGAGATCGTGCTGGAGCCCTCGTGTTGACTGTGTGTCACACTGACTTGCTCGCACTAGATCTGAGACAACAGGTTATGGTTGATAATTTATTTGGTTGGGGTGGTGATCTTGTGACTCAGGCACCTATAACTGTGTGGTAATTGTACTGTGGTTCACAGAGTACATTGTACCGTGTAGATAACATGGAGTACATTGTACCGTGTAGCTATGAGATGTGAGGATTGCGTCTTTGGACTCGGGCATGTTGTGTCATTACTTTGATTTGTGATAGTCCTTAGATAGGAGCCGATGGATAGACTAATCCCCTCCTCGGACTCAGAGACACCCTGGAACACCTGATCCGTGATAGCTTGTGGGTCTTGAACTTTGGCTAATTATCCATTGGATTTGTGTGGAAATCCGTGCCTAGTCTCAATGTTTTATTGGTTTCGGTGATGAAACAAATTGTGATTTGATTTCTATGATGAAACCATTTGAAATGAGAATATGATTTAAATGTGAGTTTCAATACTGAACACAGAAATATTTTACTCTGAATGAGTTTTGATATTCGATTTTTGGCAGTAAATTGCTATGTGTTTTACTATAATGGTTTTGTGAATGTCATGGGTTTTTCGGTATAAACCATGCATTATGAGCATCGTAGATAGTGTGGTTATCTATCTGCTTTCATATATTAATGAAAGTGTTTTGAAAAGTAAATGTATTTGTTTTACGAGATGATAAAACATTCTTTATAAGCATCGTAGATAGTGTGGTTATCTACCTGCTTTCATATATTTCTTACTGAGAGTGTTGTGCTCATCCCTTTATTTTTTCCCCCTCTACAAAGCATTTCATTAGAGTGTATAAGCTGCGTCCGTCCTGCGATCTTTTACACACAGCTATCCAGCAGCATCGAGGTATACACACATGTACTTTTTGTATCTGAATAATAGTGTATAGTGATTTAGTCACGTTATATGGGGATGTATATGTAAGGCAATGTAAACGACTTTCTAATTATGAAATGATAACTTTATAAGATTTCGTGAATGTTAGTGCTTGGGACGAAAGCATTACTTGATATGTATATATATAACATATGAAACTGAGTGATGGATATTGACTCACAGCCCAACAAGTGAAGTGTGGTAAGTTCGCGATAAAAATTGTAGTGATTTTTGGAAATTTGGGTCGCGATAGCACGTGTTGTGAGGTTAGAGAGGAGTATGGACACCATTATGGAACTGTTTGCTCAGACTATGTCTAGGTTTGAGGGTAGACATGGCCCTGCTACACAGACTACTGCTACTAGACAGGCAGCTGCTCCTGATACGCCTACACAGCCTGCACTTATGCCTTAGACTATAGAAACCTCTATACCTCCTCCTATAGCTCCATAGCAGGTTGGTGATGATTCTAGTTATGATTGTGACTTTGATTGAATAAGGCAGTTTTGGAGGATAGCCCACAATCACTTACTAAGATCAAGAATTTGGTCATGGTGGAAACTTGATAAATGAATTGGAAAAGTTGTGTGGATCCTTAAGGTGTACAACTATAAAAGGTAGGTTTTGTAGCATTGATATTGAAATGGAAAGTCGAACCTTGATAGTAGTTCCCCCCAATCTAATGTGAGGGCCCAACAATAAAGGGTTATATGGGATATGTTTTGGGATGTCTTCAGATGGCAACACATCCCGGACGAAGCACAATAGAAATTATAGATGAAATGCTCGAATCGGATACAAGGTAACAAGTCCGAGAATAAATATAAAACTAAATTTACAGTTTTGGAGAGTTATAATATGGATATGTTAAGTTACAAACTGAAGAAAGATCGAAAGATTATGGAAGGACTGAGACCCTTAATCCGAGCTAGGTTACCTTCATTAAATATGGCTACTCATAAGGAGACAACACGTAAGGTACAACTGTATGATTATGAGATGTATGTCTCTAAAATTACAAAAAAAAAAGGGAAAGGTAAGGAGCATGACAGAAATGGATCTATGATAGAAAGAGAGGTAATGAAAGAGTAAAGTTATTGTGACTGGAAGAATGAATTTTTGAATGAATTGTATAAATGAAACTTGAAGATTTCACTGCTTACGTGATTGATAAGGATAAGGCGTGTTCGGAGTAAAGAGAAATCCATAGATAGGGAGTTTTTTTCTAACATATATCCGGATGATCTACCTGAGTCACCACTAGATAGAAAAGATGAAGTTTTGAATTGATTTAGTACCTGATATCAAAGTAATATTCAAAACCACCATACCGAATGACTTCGATTGAACTAGAAGAGCAGAAGAAGCAATTACAAGAATTGTATGATAAGGGGACTATCAGATTGAGTGATTCACTTTGGGGTGTACTGGCGTTACTTGTTAAAGAGATCAAGGGTTTTCTACGTTATAAAGGAAGTTTGGAATATGAAAGATGTTTCAAATATAAGGATCATAATTTACATGTAATTATATTTTGAATGTGAGATTTTGAAGTGAGATAAATTCTGAATACAAATTATATTTGGAAGGAGAGATGTACACAATGTATGAATAATTCTGGTATGTGAAATGATTCGGATTAAGTGATTTGAATTGAGAATGAATTGTGTCCAAAGGATAAATGAAAATTACGATAAACTTTGGTATCCTACTTTCAATTAGGACTGAATCTTGAACCCCTATGGCTATAAGTAGTTTATGTGGTCAAGTTTGATGACCAATAAAGGTATTTCAAAATACCTCTTCACCTGAAAAACTTAACAAAGTCTAGAAATGTCTTACTCCATGACCCATAATTTACAGCCGTAATATTTACTTTGAAGTTAAGGCACCACTACTTGTGTGGTGAGGGATTATAAATTTTTATTGATTATGAAAGTTTTAGACATTAAATTTTACAAAAATAATTAAACATAAGATAAAGAAATGGTTAGAGCTAGTACCTCAAGCGAGAAGAAATTCAAGAGGGTATCGTATAAAATGGTCAGGGAACCCAAACTATTGGAACATTCTATGAACCTCAATTGGATGCAGTTCTTCTGATATTGATAGTTATTGTACAGTAGATAACCCAAGATTTAAAATCTAGACTGGATTGATCGAATATGATAGGCTCAACGTAATGATAAGTACCGTATTGATGTAGCTAATCAAATCCAGATGGGTACTACAATAGATTTCGACATTGATACTGATGGTTTATTGTGGTTCAGAGATAGAATATGTGTACTCGGTGATGCACAGTAAAAGAAACTGATATTGATAGAAGCTCATTCCTCAAGGTATACCTTATAGCTGGGAGTAATAAGATGTATCAAAATTTATGGAAAGTTTATTGGTGGTCAGGGATGAAAAAGAATGTGCCTGAATTTGTGGCCCGATGTCTTGTGTGTCAGCAAATTATGGTAGAGCATCGAAAACCTGCAGGATTGTTACAGCCTCTACCAATGCCGACATGGAAATGAGAGCATGTCACCATAGATTTCATTAGGACATTGCCAAGAACCCATAGAAACCATGATGCAATTTAGGTAGTAGTTAATAGATTAACGAAGTCCACCCACTTCCTAACTGTGAAGTCTACAGATACTTTGAGTGCTCTAGAGGATCTATACGTGTGAGAGATTATAAGACTACATGGCGTACCAGTGAGCATTGTATCTGACAGGGATTCCGAGTTCACTTCGCACTTCTGGGAACATTTCCAAGAAGCCATGAGAACCCAACTGAATTTTAACACAACTTTTTCTATCCTCAAACTAATAGGCAATCATAGAGAACCATACGGACATTGGAGGATATGTTGAGAGCATGTGCTTAAGATTTTAAAGGCTCATGGGATGACCATTTGCCATTAGCAGAATTCATATATAATAATAGTTATTACTCAAGTATCAGGATGGCTCCGTATGAAGCATTGTATGGTCGAAGGTGTCACTCTCCGATCGGATGGGAAGAAGTGGGTGAAAGAAAGATATGTGCTCCTGATCTGGGTATGCAAGCCTTTGAGGATGTTCAACTAATTTGTGAGAGACAGTTCAGAGCAGGCGAAAAAGTTATGCTGACAAAAAAAGAAGACATTTGGAATTTTCAGTAGGAGATTCGGTATTTTTGAAAGTTTCTCCCTCTAAAGGCATAATGAGGTTTGGAAGAAGGGAAAGTTTAATCCTTGTTATATTGGGCCTATCGAGATCTTAGACCGAGTGGGAGATAAAGCTTACAGATTGGCATTACCATTAGAATTATCAAGTATTCATAATGACTTCCATATTTCGATGCTACGCAAATACCATATGGACCTCACGCATGTGATTAAGTATGAACTACTGGAGTTAAAGGAGGATATGATGTATGTAGAGATACCGATTCAGATCTTGGATAGGAAAGAGAAGGCATTGCGGTCTAAAACAATTCCTCTGGTCAAGGTTTTGTGGTTGTACCACACATCAAAAGATGCCACATGGGAATTGGAAAGCTTAATATAGAAGAAATACCCAACTTGTTGGAGAATTGATGTAATTATAAATTTGGGGACCAAATTTCCTAAGGTGGGGAGAATGTAAACACTGTGAATTTTCATGTACTTGATTTTATCAATGAATGACAATTAAACCATTAAGATTTAAAATATGTTTTTGGCGGATGATAAATTCAATCATAATATGGTATTAAGAGCCTATAAATTCAAGCAAATAAATATTTACTTTGAAGTAATAATGGATATAAAGCCATGCATGATACCAAATGGAATATACTGTGAAAGTTATATTCCCATTAATTAAATTATATAGTTTTAAGATTATTAATGCTATATCATGTTATAATCTATTATATTATATGGTAATATTACTTTAGTTTTGTCTAATGATTTAAAGAGCAAAATCTGCTCCATTCACTAAGTCAACCTGAAAACTATTATAATTGTTATTGATGATGATGCCTTGGTGGAAAAAGAAAATGGAAATGAATAGAAGAAGATAGTGTTCGGACAACATGAGGAAAATAATGGAAGGAATGGTAGAAGTTGTGTTGTCACCATTGGCAGCACACATAAAAAAGAAGAAGAAGAAGAAGATAGGAAATAATAGTGATGAATGCCGTGCAACAAACGAACTGAGAGATAATAAAAATGTGTTGTCCCATTAGTTACAACAATCCAATTGTTTAAGGTAAGGAGTAGTGCTCAGCAAAGAGAAAACCAAGGAAAATGTATAAAAATATATAATATGAGGGTGGTTACAGTAGGAAAGGGAGTCAGGAAACAGGGTATTAAGCAGGTATGATGCCTACTAAAAATTTACAGCGATCAGTAGAACAAAGCACGATGGGAGCAATTTGATGGTTGCTCAAAACATGAAAGGAAAACGTGAGAGTGTGTGGCTGGAGTAAAAGAAGGAATAGGTAGACTGAAAAACTAGCAGTGAAAGGAATATATATGAGCAGGAAATTGGTGAAAACGAGAGTGAATATAGTGAATGCAGTAACAATGAGTGGAAGAAAAGAGTTTAGAGGAAACAGAGGACTCTGTTTCCTCTAAAATAAATATGAATGGCGAACAAAGAGAGACGCAAGCAAGAAAGAATACGGCATGCCATTCCCTATGAATTTGGAGAGATGATAGAATTGGTACAGTGAAGATGGGAGTCAAAACAAGGCTCAACAAAACTTATGAAGGCTGATTGTAAGGAATTAACCATCGCCATTGGAGGCTGAGAAAGGAAACTGAGAGTGAAGCTTTGCAGGTAGGATCAGTGAAGGAAAAGAGAAAAGAAAAGAAACTGAAAACACAAAATAGAGGGAGAAATCGGGAAACACGATCCTCCCCTGATTTTCTTCACTGACGAGGACATGAAGGGAGACGAAGCGTGAGACGATTGGTAAAGGGAAGACCGGCATTGTGGGAGTGCCTGAGCACCACCAAGCACCTGGCTTCACTGGCGACGAGGAGATCGAAGGGGGAGAAGCTGAAAGGGAGAAGGGGAGAAACCAGCGAGCTCGCCGTCAATCTGCCCAGCCCCAGGCCAATCGAAGACTCCCCAAGCGAGGTCGAACCACGTGGTGGAGGAATCGACTGGAGAATTGACCGGAGCTGTTGGGAACGATGAAAGAGAAGGCTGAATCGATACAGACCGATTTAGTACAATGAATATGGGCTGAACTGGTCCTAACTGGTGTAGCTAGAAAAAAAGAGAAAAATTCGGTGATGCATCGGGCTAAGTATAAGTCGGTAGGCAGTCAGAATAGACCGTTTTAATTTTTAAAAAATTTATTTGAATTTATATTTGAACGAAATTGATCCGATTTAAATATATAATTGTGTAACATGATAATAGGCGACGAACGTGAGTTTGATTAAGTCTCGATTTGTGTACCATCACAGAATCTTAGCTCCGGATAATATTATTTGAGCTATATGGATCGGGTGATCAACTGTGAAAAAAATAGAAGCGAAATCGACCGTCAAAGAGGTAAGGGAATTCTGTGAGCTGTTAGAGATAGCTATACATACACGTTTTAACTTCTAGAATGAAAATAAATCCTGTGGATATAATAGCTATAAAAATATATAGGTATGAACCTAATGATAAAAAAAAATTCCCTACCACACCCAAATTCTATTTGATTTGTACTGTAAATGTACTGTCACTGCACTGTTGCATGAATTGCATATTTTTTGAAGGTTTTTTGTCTGCTACTGTTTCTGACTGGACACTGATAGACTGGATCACGTTTTTACTCTCTGCATAAAACTACACGTTTTCTAAAGTTATTCGTGCTTGAGTGGGAGAAATTCCATGATGGGAGACCTCCAGGGAAGTCTCCACTCATGCTTCATTTACCTTCTATTTTTTTGTTCTGAACTCTGATTTTGATATCGTTTTTTAGGAAACTGAGCTATCTATTGATTTTTCTGATGTCAATCTGGAAACCGTGCTTGAGTCGAGTGCTGACTGTCTGTTGCACTAATATGCTCGCACGTGATTTTGAGACAAAGGCATCGAGTGAATTCTGATATTGGGGTGGTAAATCCCTGGCTAACCCAAGCAGTTTCAACTATTCTGTATATTTACTGGGGTCCATGAAGTATGTTGTACCATGTGACAAACATGGAGTATGCCGTACCGAGTGTTTTAGTCTTCGGACTTTTGAATTGTTTTGTCTGGCCGATGGGTTAGATTGACCCATCCCCCCTGAGGCGTGTGACACTCGCGCACACCTGGCCCGTGAGACGCGGGGTCATTGACTATGGCCATATGTCATCTGATTTTTTGAATGTTCTGCCTAGTCTCTCTGACTAACATGATTTTCTGTTTTGTTCTAAACTCTGAACCGATTCTGATTTCTATACTGAATTGGTTTCTGTATGATCTGAATTTTGAACCAAACTGGTTTCTGTTCTATTTCTGAACTCTGAACTAGTTTCTGTTTTCTGACTGATTTTGTATACTGTTTTCGATCTAATTTCTAGACTAGTTCTGTTGGTATTTCTAAACTGTTTTCTGGAATGATTCTATTTTCTGATTCTGATCTGGTTTTTCGAAATGATTCTGTTTACTGATTCTGAATCTGATTTTCTGAACCGTTTCTGAACCGTACCGAACTGCATATTTATGAACTGATTTCTATATGATTCCTAAACAGATTTTTGAATTAACATCTGAACTGATTTTGAATGGTATGAGATTGCATGTTTTAATACATGACATGATATTTTCAGCATGTAGATAGTATAGTTATCTATCTGCTTGCATGATTACCTTACTAAGCGTGTTATGCTCACTCCCTACTTTCTTTCCTACAGATTTTTTATAATAGAAAGTGACGCTGCGATTTTCCTGCTTCATATTCTACCGCTTCCCATCAACGCAACGATATACACATGAAAGTTTTTGTATCTGAAGATGTATATGCATAGTAATATAATTTATAAACATAGGGGATGTGAATTATTGTAAATACAATCATATATACATTGATGATTTAAGGAAGAAAAAAAATTTTATTTGCCCATTTTTATATCAGTATGAAATGAAAGAATGTGCAAGGATAGAGTGGCTAACATTGACTCAGTGCCCAACCATATCGAGTGTAAAATGAATTGGACATGCGACAAAAGTAGTAAGGAATTAAGTGAAATCGGGTCATTACACAACCATAAGAGACCAATATTGACTGTATAATAACCGAAAAGAAGAAACCTAAGCACACTCTCTGAGTGTTCCTACTACAACAAGAACAATATGTCTAATACATCCTAAAGTAGACATAAATGAGTCAGTGCATACAAAAGGACTGAAACAGATGCATTAAACTCGTTTACGTATACCTTAGTTACGATACCCCGTACTTAACTAGATAAGTCAACAGGTTCGAGTTGTTCACCCATGAGTCAATCTGAAATGTTTTAAAAGAAGGGTGAGCAACCACATGCTTAATAAGGAAAATATACAACTGGAAACTAATAAAATACCAACTAAGTGGTCTCTTATAGTTATCCGTTTAATATTGCATGCACTTTGTAAAAATAGTGCATAAACTTAGGTTTTAAACTTAAAACGTGTAAATACATTATGCATAGACAAGTGTGATAAATTATATCAAATAAGCTTTCTAAAATAAACAATTTCATAAGGCATGCTAACAATCCATGGTTTATAAATCATTAGTATAAAATCAAACCACAGAAAACTATGAAATCTTGATACAAAGAGTCCTCACTGAAATCTTGTAAAATCCAGCAATGCAAACATGGGCTCATTTTAAATTTAGCTAGTCGAGTAGGTGAGACGTGGCACCATCCCTAATGTCATCATGAACTTATACATGCAATCTTTGGGAAATACTTGAACTTAAAACCTTACCTCAATTTTCATACCCTTGAGCTTCATGCCATTAACCCGAGTGCTCGATTGTTCCGGGCCTGCATAATATTATTCCGAGTATCTTAATTTCATTCTAGTTTCCAAATAAGTAATGAAACGAAAAATTTTGGGTTTCACACTGGGATATTAGCACTACCGTCTACCACTGAGGTAAGGGAAATTTGTAAGTTGCTAGAGATAGCTGTACGTACACGTTTTACTTATTTAAAAGTAGATACAAACTGTAGGTCAGTTATATACAGTAATATATAGAAGTTATGCTTATTAGCAAAATGACCCCAACCTTGCTTTATATAACTGTTTGAACTATACCAGAATTCTGTCAGACCCAGATTTTTGTAGCATATTCCTTATGATTCCTATGTGTATGAACACTATGTAATTATAGTTGAATCATAAGAAGAGTATTTACTAGACTTAAAGTGTTAGTGAAATGATTTAACACGCAAAAGCTACATAAAGAGCCTAATGTGAACTATAAGTGTCACAGGCTAAACCGAGTAAATCTAAATCATTCTGACTGAAAATAAGAACTTAAAATGAGAGAGCATAGAGAGCTCATGAAGGAAAGTCAGCTTGATTTAGTCCCGAACATAGAAAACGAGAGTAAAAGCTAAAAAGGGTAAAATGGACCTTTTTGGCGAGAAAAGGTGTTTCGGGTGAAATTATCCACCGGGAACGGTTGAAACATAAAGACGAGAGTGTAAGACATAAGATATGACACTTTCAGAATTTTAAGAAAAAGTCAACTTGGTCAATGATTAAGGAAAAAGTCAACTATAGTTAAGAAAGTGGACTTTTACCATAGTTGACTAATCATGGTTAAAAATTAACCTAAGTGTGGAGAAAAAAATTGGGGAAAAATATTCTTGGCCAGAATACAAGATAATCATCTCTGGAAGTAAGGAAAATTTATTCGAAAGGATTCCGGATTAAATTTAATGGTTAAAAACGTAATGGGCCTAAGGTGAAAATTTTAAAGCCCATTAAGGTATACTAAACATATATCGAAATTCTTAGGTCCTTTAGACAGAATTGTTGGACCAATTGATTGGCCAAATTTTGAGACAATTAAAGGCCCGAGACATAGTAAAAATTTCAGCTCGAAAGCCCATTAAGAAAGCCCAAACCGAGAAGCCCAAATGGAAAGCCCATGAGATAAATATCTAACCATAGTTAAAGCTAACCATGACTCATAAGGTGACTCATTAGGTGACTCATGGCTAAGGCTTGGAAAGTGAAGCTTAATGGCTGAAAAGTAAAGCTTAATGGCTAAGTATGTGGCTTATAAATTCAGCCACACCATTGTCATCTTCATCACACCAAATTCGGCTAGAAGAAGAAACCATTGAAACATATTATCCAAGCTTTCTCTCACTAGAAATCACTAGGAATTAGGCATAATTGGAACTTGCATCCTTCATGGAAGTTGTTCCAAATTGAAAGGAGAGTGACATATGTTGGAATTGGCTATCAAGGAGCCATAGAGTACAAACCGAGAGCCTCCAAAGTTTCGGCCAAAGGGTGAACACAACAATTGGTATATTTTCTAATTTCCAATTTCATATATGTTAATGTATGAATGATTTTAAGTATGTTGATATATGTTTAAAGCATTGAAACATATTAAATCACCATGAAGTTGGTTAGGCCGAGAGTGAGTAATGGGATATTGATTTATGTCAATATGATTTTAAGACATAAATGGATTAATGTACATGTGTTAATAATTATGGTGTAATTAGAATTAATCAATTTGATTAATTAATACATGTAATTAGTTGGCAATCAAGGTGTTTGATAAAACGCCTAAATGAACTATATGATGGTTAGCAATGTTGCTTACCAAGTGTTTGTGAAAATGCCTAAGTGAATTGGCTAGATAAATAGGCATGGATGGCATGCCATGGTGAAACCGAGGCATGGATAGCTCTCGGCCATGGCATGTGGCCGAGAGGCCCAATGGGCCAAGCCCAAATATTTTAGGCTCAATATGGTGTAATGAGCCTAGAACAAGCCCAATAAGAGTTGGTGGGCCCTACAAGCCCAATAGACCCAACGAAAATGAATAGTAAAATGAAAATGGGCTTAAGGCATAGTTAGGCCCATTAAGGATTATTAAGGCCTATTAAGGAAAATGGACTGTATTTAATGTGAAATACAGTAGGAAAAGTGTAATTAACCTGATAAATGGTTATATGCAGCTCCAGAGAGTATTGGAGGAGCAAACCAGACTGCTGAAACGAGCAGCGCAGAGAAAGTGAAATTTCTCGAGTGATTGCAGGTAAGAGACTTTTGTGAGTAGTTAGAGATACCTGCACGTATTTTCATCTGCTTTTACATTCACTTAAAAAGTCTGAGGGTCAGAGAAAGTGAATAATAATTATTGCGACCCGATAGTGGCAGATTACAATTTTTCCCCTAGTTAGTCAAAAAGTCAACTTTTGTGAAAAGTTGTAAAAAGCATGGAAACTACTATTGTGAGTGTTTAACTGCTGTTTAGCATGAAAATAAATAGATGGGCTAATGATTTTAAGGTTGATGTGAATTAAGCACACTTTATAGTGCTGATTTTGATGTTTTGTAAACTATCCCATTTTAAAGAGCCATCTATCATATTATGTGAGAATGAACCGTGCTAGAGCACAGCTCGCATTGGATTTCATATATTTTCCACATACATTAGTGTTGGATTTTGATTCGCACTAGATTTCCATGACATGCACGATAGAGTACTGGAGTTCTTACTCGTACTCAGTTTTATATGATATATGCATGACAGAGTGCTGGAGCTATTAGCTCGTACTCGAGTTTTACATGAGATACATGACAGAGTACTGGAGCATTGCTCGTACTCGATTCTTCATGATTTATACATGACATAGTACTGGATTGCTCGTACTTGATTTGATGATATTGTGCATAGCATGGTACTGGAGCTATTGCTCGTACTTGATTTAATACATGAACTATGCATTGACCTAGTTGCTGGAGGTTTACTTGCACTAGAGTTGAGTTTGTGATGTGAAACAGTATTCGAGCGTAGTGTCGACTGTGTGTCGCACTCAAAGACGCGCACTGTATGTGATATAATTTACATGTTACCAACCCATGCCGCATTCTTGTGTGACTGAGTGTCACATCATGAGAGGATGGCCAGCATGAGGGTATTAGAGATGTGGTATGATATTTCATGGTTTGAGGGCTAAGACCTATGGCAGGCACCCTGACTGTGATGTAGGGTCCACGGGTGTACTTTGTACCGTGCCCGGGGCATGAGGAGTACGTTGTACCGTGTGTTGTGTATAGCTGACGATTGTAATGGACTGACCATCCTCCCGTTGCAGCAGTGATACCCCGCGCACCGAGATCTATGTGGCTTGGGTTCACATGTTGGATATGATCATAGTCCAGGATACTATTTGCATTTCACCACAGAGTCTCACATGATATATCACATTGATTGACTGATTTAAATTGCGGACAGACCTGAGGGATGGGTCGGACTCCGATTTTGTGATGTGTATGATTTAAATGCCATATTTATTGTGATTTAAATATACATGGCATGATTTACATAAAGGCATGATTTATATAAAGATGCATTGTTTGCACTACATGTCTACATTTGAGAAAGAAAGCATGATTTCTGTACGTGGGATTTAATCTGTACAAGTATATATATTATATTTAAAGACATGCTTTTAAAGTGAGTAAAGGAAATAATGTTTTCAAGGCATAGCATTATTTTGAGTAGATAGTGTAGATATCTACTTGCTTGCTTGATTTCCTTACTGAGCGCGTTGTATGCTCACCCCCATTTTCTTTACATCTCTCTACAGAGCATCAGTAGAGCGAGAGCTATCGAGGGATAGTATTCCTGAGTCCACTGCTAGTTCCTATCGATCGCCAGGTATACAGATTTTGTACGGTTATATATCTAATCATAGAAACAGCACAATGATGTATACGATATATATTATGGGGAATGTATTTGTATTAGATTTTATATAATCTTACATGTATGATAAAAGCAGTTACAGTCAATAATAGTATATTGACATGTATGTATGATATTGGATGATGTGGTAAGCGAGGACTCTGCATTGAATCACAGCCCAACCATTGAAGAGAGGAAAGGTAAGTTAAAAATGCGAAAAATTTGTAGTGGTTTTTGGTTAAGTCATGGATTGAGAATGAGGTCCTGACAGAATGGTATCAGAGCAGAGGTTGGTCTGATGTGAGTCAGTGTTAGAAAATAGAAAAGCATACATCCCCATATGTACTGTGATGTGTTTAGATATAACTGTGTATACCAGATAGGAGATAGACTAATTCATTATTATGAATGCAGGAACTTTGCCTATATGGGAAATACGCGTAGTGGTAGAGTTACGAGAGGTAGGGTTCGAGGTCGGGGAGATAGACCCGAAGGATGAGCTGCTGCCGAACCATTACCTACGTATGAGACTCCAGGTGCTACTGAGGCACCCGAGTGTATTGAGATGCGTTTTACGAGATTAGAGCGTCGTCTTGAGATGATTGTCGAGATATTGGCATAGACGATGCCAGGTAGGCATGGACAGGAGGCAGGAGCTACGACAGGAGAGGCAGTTGCCCCTAATATACCTACGCAGACAGCCGATGCATAGAGGACTGTAGATACTCCTACACCCCCACCGATTTCGGGTGGTATTGGATTAGGGTATGGATGTGATCTGCATCGGTTGAGAGAATTTCAGAAGTTTAGACCTCCATCCTTTAGTGGGGTTAAGGACCCGGTAGCTGCCGAGGAGTGGTTAGCGGAGATGGAGAAGCTCTATGGATTTTTCGAGTGTATGACCTCGAAGATGGTCGCATTTGCTGCGTTCCTATTGAAGGGAACTGCAGAGCATTGGTGGAAGTCCACCCGACCTATATTGAGATCCCGACACACAGATATCAGTTGGGAGATATTTTGGAAGGCCTTTAGGAGGCAGTTTGTTCCCAATACCACACAGCGAAAACTACAGGCAAAGTTTTTGGGACTAAACCAGGGGAGTTTATCTGTGGATGAGTATGAGACTCGATTCCTATCCCTAGGAAGATATGACCCAGATACCATGTATAGTGAGGCCAGGAAGGTCCACAGGTTTATCGACGGGTTGAGACTGGTTCTGCAATCCAGGTTGGTTCCATTAGACATAGTGACCTATGAGGAAGCAGTGCGCAGGGCGCAACTATGTGAGCAAGATTACGAGAGGAATGCTTTCGAGTTTGGGAAGTTTAGCCGTAGCCGAGATATACAGAAGAAGAGACCGGCTAGAGATTTTGATTATCGATAAGGGAAGAAACTCTTTGGTAAGAGATCGCGGGTAGAGGAGGCACGAGAGAGGTATGCTAGACCTCCTGCTTATCTGACTGTAGCCCCAGCGAAGGGCATTGTCATGGGAGGACAAAGGCCTATTGCCGATCAGTGCAAAAGATGCGGTAGATCACATGGAGATAGACCGTGTCCATGGAGTACTATAGTATGTTTCCGATGTGGGAAACAGGGGCATATGGCTAAAGAGTGCCCGGAGACATTTTAAAGAGCCATCTATCATATTATGTGAGAATGAATCGTGCTAGAGCACAGCTCGCACTGGATTGCATATATTTTCCACATACATTAGTGTTGGATTTTGATTCGCACTAGATTTCCATGACATGCATGATAGAGTACTAGAGTTCTTACTCGTACTCAGTTTTATATGATATATGCAAGACAGAGTGCTGGAGCGATTAGCTCGTTCTCGAGTTTTACATGAGATACATGACAGAGTACTGGAGCGTTGCTCGTACTCGATTCTTCATGATTTATACATGACATAGTACTAGAGCTATTGCTCGTACTTGATTTGATGATATTATGCATAGCATGGTACTGGAGCTATTGCTCGTACTTGATTTAATACATGAACTATGCATTGACCTAGTTGCTGGAGGTTTACTCGCACTAGAGTTGAGTTTGTGATGTGAAACAGTGTTTGAGCGTAGTGTCGACTATGTGTCACACTCAAAGGCGCGCACTAGAGATGTGGTATGATATTCCATGGTTTGAGGGCTAAGACCTATGGCAGGCACCCTGATTGTGATGTAGGGTCCATGGGTGTACTTTGTATCATGCCCGGGGCATGAGGAGTACGCTGTACCGTGTGTTGTGTATAGCTGACGGTTGTAATGGACTGACCATCCTCCCGTTGCAGCAGTGATACCCCACGGACCGAGATCTGTGTGGCTTGGGTTCACATGTCAGATATGATCATAGTCTAGGATACTATTTACATTTCACCACAGAGTCTCACATGATATATCACATTGATTGACTGATTTAAATTGAGGACAGACCTGAGGGATGGGTCGAACTGCGATATTGTGATGTGTATGATTTAAATGCCATATTTATTGTGATTTAAATATACATGGCATGATTTACATAAAGGCATGATTTATATAAAGATGCATTGTTTACACTACATGCCTACATTTGAGAAAGAAAGCATGATTTCTGTACATGGGATTTAATCTGTACTAGTATATATATTATATTTAAAGACATGCTTTTAAAGTGAGTAAAGGAAATAATGTTTTCAAGGCATAGCATTATTTTGAGTAGATAGTATAGATATCTACTTGCTTGCCTGATTTCCTTACTGAGCGCGTTGAATGCTCACCCCCTTTTCTTTACATCTCTCTACAGAGCATCAGTAGAATGAGAGCTATCGAGGGATAGTATTCCTCAGTCCACTGCTAGTTCCTATCGATCGCCAGGTATACAGATTTTGTACGGTTATGTATCTAAACATAGAAACAGCACAGTGATGTATACGATATATATTATGGGGAATGTATTTGTATTAGATTTTATATAATCTTACATGTATGATAAAAGCAATTACAGTTAGTAATAGTATATTGACATGTATGTATGATATTGGATGATGTGGTAAGCGAGGACTCTGACATCAAATCACAGCCCAACCATTGAAGAGAGGAAAGGTAAGTTAAAAATGAAAAAAATTTGTATTGGTTTTTGGTTAAGTCATGGATTGAGAATGGGGTCCTGACAAATTCACACTAGCACTACACTACAATATGAAACCCCATATTTTTTGAAATACACGACATGCTGATGTTTTAACTGAAAAACGATAAGCCAACTCATTTTTATATTTTACAAAATTACACGAGTTTCAAAGTTAAGCATGCTTGGGTGGAGGGGATATTCCATGGATGGGTGACCATTCAGGAAGTTTCCACCCAAACACTTTTTATACCTCGTTTTATGTATCGAATATTATTTATCACTGATTCTAATTAAATAGAGCTGTTTATCAATTTTACAGGAAAAACCATGCTTTGTATGGAGTGTTGACTGTGTGTTGCACTGTCAAGCTTTGCACTTGTTTTGAGACAAGGGCCTTGGATATTCATGCTAAACTGGGGTGGCAAATACTTGGCCTACCCAGGCATTCCTAGTTTTCCCCCTTGGTCTACGGAGTACATTATTCCGTGTAATTTACATGAGTACATTGTATCGTGTTCAGTCTTCAGACTTTTGCAGGGTCGATGGGTTTTTGACCACTTCCCACGACAATTTATATCCTTGTTGCTTGGAATCACTGATTATGGCCATATGTCACTCTCTCATTTGGGATCTATAATAGCATGTTCTGCCTAGTATCGTTTATATAAATTACTTAATAAACTGTTTATTTTAAAATACTGACTGAACTGAATGATTAAAATGTCTTTTGTATGTATGATGTTTGTAAACTTTATATATATTGTTTTTTGTTTCCTAAGTTAATGATATTGACATAATCACCGTCACTGTTTTACTGTATGACATTTCATTACAAGCATATAGTTAGTATAGTTATCTGCATGCTTATTTATTTTCCTTACTGAGCATGTTAGACTCACCCTTTCATTTTATCTCCATAGACTACCTCCAGTAGCGAGTATCTAACATTTGTTGCGTAATAATGTATATAGACATGTATTTAGGGGATGTAAACATGTATAAATACCGATTATAGGATAGATGAATAGTGGAATGTATTGAATATGATTTTGATTTTGTATAAAGAAATTCTAAAATTTTCGTTTTTGTAAGATCCGTATTTCATGTGAAACTTTATGAAATCATGAGTATGGTGATGTATTTACAATGTAAAGCATAAATGATGTAAGTCCATGGATTCAATGTACATACTTGTAAATGGGTTTGTAATTTACATACAAGTTTCATTGTATATGAATATGAAGAAATGAGCTTTTATAAGTGATGAATGTGATTGGAACTCAAAATGAGTAGTGTGGTAAAATGAAATGAAGTTATACTTCCACTTAGCTTGGTGTGGTATACATTTGGCTATACAATGAATACACACAAGTTCTAATATGTATAAGGTATGAATGGATGTCATTTTCAAGTCTTAAAGGTAACTGGATGAGAAAATGACCATGGCAACAAATTAAGGATGTTTGGGTGTGAGCTGCTGTAGAAAAACTGCAGAAAATCTAGAAAATATGAAGGCCAGATCGATCTCATAGGATTAGAGATCGATCTGGAAGAGCAAAAAATGCTCTTATTTGAGTTATGGAACAAGACAGATCGATCTCCAATGGAGGCAGATCGATCTGGTAAACATTCTGTAAAATGAGGATCGATTCTTAAGGCAAACATATCGATTTCCTTAGCTCTCGGGTTGAAGCAGATCGATCTCCCCTAGATGTAGATCGATCTCCTTAAGCTACTGCCTGAGACAGATCGATCTCAAGCTTTCGACAGATCGATCTCATCAAGTGATTTCTATAAATAGAAGCAGTGAAATCTGCAAGTCATGGGAACAAACCATCCTTTCCATTTCAACCTTCAAAACCTAGATTTTATCTCTCTAAAATCAGCTATTTTCAGTAAGAATTGAAGGGGAGCTATTAGATACAAAGTTATTCATCTTAAAGAAGAGAACAACATAGTTTGGAATCGAAACCTCATTGTTGCTATTGAAGGGGAAAGGAACATTTCCCTTTCGAGCAAGAAGAGAAACTAGATTGGTAAGTTTCTAACACTCCAGCCCAAGTACATTTGTTTATTTATTGATTTTGGAGTTGATTGGTATGTATATTAATGGTTGAAACTACCTAGGATGAAATGGAACTAATGTAACCTAGAAAATGGAATGAGTCTAGTGTGAGAAAGTGTGATTTGGGTGTGTTGATGATTTATGGATTATGTAAAGTTGTTATTAGAGTAATGTGGATGATTTAAGATAGTTAAATGGACTTGCATTGTGAGTTTGGGGAAATTATGGAAAATGAGTATGTAAATGCTTGATAAATGCCATAGTGAAGAAATCAATGAAATATGAACACTAAGGGCTTAATATCGACTTGGAATGAGTTAATAGGCCTAAAAGGATCCATAGACTCGAGTTATGGGTCGAGTAATGAAACGAGGCCTCATAAGCGTTAATAGAGACTATAGGTCGAATCGGCTATAGTAAACGCAAGTGTTGGATTATAATGGGCTAAAATGTTGTGAAATACGTTTATGTACAGTTTCAGAGAGATTGTTGGAGACAAATCGAACCGCACGAGTACGCAGCTTTAAGTAAGTGGAATTACGGGTCGCGATTCCAGGTAAGGGAATTCTGTAAGTATATAGAGGTAGCCGCTCGTATTTTGTGGGAGTATAGGGCTTTGGAAATGTGCATGAGTTTATAGAAATATGTTTGACGATATATGGAAGTAACTATGAGTATTTGTATGAGATTTGATTGTTGAAATGGTATTATAAAGAAATGGGATAGTAAGGCTAATAATTGCATAAATCAAATGTTTTGAATGTTTTCACAAAACATATTACTTTGTTTTAAGCAAATTGATGGATATGCCGGCTAGTGTTTGAATGATGTTGTGTAATAGCACATGTGAGGTGCTAAATGTGTTTTGAGATTGGTTCTTGACTGCTTAGGAGCCGCCTACCATATTTATGTGAATTAAACTGTGCTAGAGCCTAACTCGCACTGGATATTGATGTTTTCACATTTTGAAATGTGTTGGAGCTTAGCTCACACCTTGAATTGATACTATGATGATGTTTTATAAACCGTGCTGGAGCTTATGCTCGTACATGGTTTTCTTCATGTTTTATGCATAGATACCGTACTAGACAAATGTAAAAGCACAGTGATCATTTGAATTTGTAATATGGGGGATGTAAATGTCATAACACTTAGTATGTATGAACATACCACTTAATATTTGGATATATAACAATACTTTTGATTTATTTGGAAAGTTAATGGTAAAGAATGATTATTACTTCCTCACAGCCCAACTATGTAGTGGTGAGTTCGTTCACGACCGGGCAAGGAAAGGAAAAATGCGAAAAATTTATAATGATTTTTGGTTAAAAAGGATAAAAAGGGTCGTGACAGTTTTGTTTATAAATAAATGTTAATAAGAATTACTACATGACTGACACTGACTCATAGCCCAACCAAAAGTAAAACGGGTTTATAAGTAAAACGGGTGTGACAACCTTAAACCCTAAAATTAAGCCTAACTCTAAATGGATTCTAAACTAATGAAATGCATAATTAATTACTAATGAATAACTAAAATGATGCATGAGAATTATTTTTTTTTAGAATTTTGGAAATTTAAATAAAAACTAACCTAAAAATGCATGGAATGTAACTTAAACATTTCTAACCCAAAATGCAATAAACCAAACCCTAAACTAATGCAAATGAATGCTTAAAACCATAATTATCATGCACCTAAAACAACCCCTAAAACTAAAAATGATGTAAATGCAATAACATCTAACTAATGCATGTTAACCCTAAATAACCTAAAAACTTAACCAAACATTACTTAACCCTGACCCTATATTTATACTACCTTAAGACCCCTAAAAATAACCCAAAACAATAGCTAAATAACCCTAAACAGATCTGATTTAAACCCTGGACAGAATTGAAAATTGGTGTAAAATCTAACCTAAAATGTCATATAAACTAATTTAATTGCATCCTAACTATTAACCACTAATTACTAACTTTAAAATGAATTAATACTAATCTAAATGCACTTAAAATAGGCCTTATACAACTTATAACAGAACTGAAAAAAATACTTGGATAGTAACAGCTTTCAAGGACGCCTAACATGGGGTTTAATGCTAAAAAAAGGCTAAAAGGTTAATAAACATTACCTAACTAAGTCTAAAATTAACTTAATGAATGCTTCACTTAATTAACCTCTAAATGCATATAAATAACCCTAAATAAATGCCAAATAATCATCTAAACTAAACCTATACAGTAGCTATGTGAATCACGCCTAAAGAGGAAGTAAAATGCAAAATGCAATAAAAAATGCTAATGAAAAATGCTAATGAAAATTAATCTAAGGCATCCTAAATTTAGTTTAATGTATGAATGACCTTCGAAACTTTTAAAATAACCTAAATGACCCTAGAAACTAACCCAACTAGTTGTTATAAGCAAACTTGGACAAAATGTAAAAACGGTGATGAAAATGCAACTAAATGCAACTAAAATGCCATGAAAGCCTAATTTTGCATGCCTAAAAAATTAACTAATATTACTATAAATTTAATATGAACATAAACTACCTAAATGAACATAAAAAATGCATGAAATAGTGACTTAAATGGACCCTAAAGTAACTTCTACAACAGCTGAAACTAAATAAAAAAATGCAATAAAATGCATGTAAGAAATGCCATGAAAATGCAAGCCAACCTATCCTAATTTATAACCCATAAATATCTAACTCTAAATTGTATTTAAACAAAAAAAATTACGCATTAAAACACTTGAAACAACAACAAATAAAACTTGGAAAAAAAAATCCTAAAGTAACGCCGAAGAGAAGAAAAATAAAGAAAACAATATCAAATAAGTATTTAACCTAACATTTATGATCCTTAACCTTGGAAGACAATTGCTAACTACTTTAAAACTAAAAAAATAAAGCTTAAAACAATAAATAAACTTCCTAAACAACTAAGAAAAAAAATTATAAAGTAGCTAAAACAATAAAAAAATGAATATAGATCAAGCTTAATTAAGAAAAGCTATAGAGGTAATTTTTCAACCTCCGAAGCTTCCATGAACTTAAAACTCAATCAAAAAAAAAGTGGAAGATAAGAAATAGAGAGGAAGAAGAAGAAGAACAATGATAGAATTTAAATACATAATGAAAAGAACAATAAAACTTGTATTGAAATTACTTAAAGTAAATAAAATACAATAAGAACTTAAGGACAGTGCATTGAGAATATAAAGAAAGCTTGTAAATAAAAATGGTGGGTACAAAATACTAATAAAAAAAACATTAAAGAAAACAAAAATAAAGCATAAAAACCTATAGTAGCCTAAGGTAAAATGATAATTTAAGTGAGTTGACAATTAATGCCACTTGTCTTAATTCTATTGGGTCATTAAGAAAAATATTTCCACATCACTAAAGCTCCATAACCAACATTTGTCTTCTTATCCATGTGTCAGTCTAGGTGGCCAACCCATGTGAAGTCCATGTGAAGTCCATGTGAAAACTTGTCATCATCTTTCAAAGAGTGAATAAAATAAAGCCTTGTGGCATGCTAGGTGGCAATGAGTGAGTTGTACTAAAAGATAAATTTTGTTGTTATAGAAGATGCTGTCTAGTATACTCAATCTCATTTTACATGGGTAAGCTCAAATGTCATTAAATTAACCCAATTTCTTCTAAAATTTATTTATTTGCACAATTAGAGAAAATTAATCAAACTAGGGGGAAATTAAAATTTTACAAAAGAATTAAGCAATAATCAAGGAAAATAGCACATACATAACACTATAAAATATAGTTATCACATGGATGAATGATCTATGAATTGGCTAAAGTAGATTTTTAAGAAAAATAGGAGAAGTTGATTTAGGGTTTTACCATGAGAAACTTTTAGGGTTTGACTATAATATAAAGTGTTTTATGGAAAGAATGAAAGCTTAAAGGGTAGTTATAATGCTTTTGGATAGTGTATGGTAGTAGAAAGCATTTATAGTATCAAGAGTTATAAATGCACAAAAGCATGATTCTTTTTGGTTGTTAATGAAATACAACATAAGGAATAAATGACTAAGCATGTTTATGGATAAGTAATTAATGCATCGAATTCACTTGGTAGCTAAGCTAATTGAGAAGGCATCCAGATAAATGAGTGGTGCTAAAGCCTTAGTTTGATCTTATGGTGAATTTAAGGTAAGAGATATACCAACTAAAATTGATTTCAATGTATGCTTTGTAATGGAAATTGAATTGGATGAAATTTAGGATCCCAAGCCTTAAAACGTATATTTAGACTATAGGTTAGCTTAGGTCATATTTCAATCAAGGTAAAAGCATTTTATCATGATTCAAGAGTTTTCTAAACGTCTTGAAACTATTTTTCTAATGGTTTTTCGGATGGTTTTGGGGTTGAAAACCCAGAAAAATGCATATTGGTGTATAAAGGATAAATCCCCTAAGGTATGAGTCTGATCCCCTAGCTCTAAAGGATCGATCCCCACTTCATCGGCCCATTACTATTACGGATGGTTTCTAAAGATTATGTACAATGTTTTAGAAATCGATTTTTGAATAAGAGATGAGTGGGCAATTTTATGAGGCATAATATATGATTTTATTTTAAATTACCTATGTTTTTAGATATGCTTTTGGAATTAAGTTTTGAGACCTAACACCTGTACTTGATGCTTATGTGGTAGTTATACGGGTGAGCTCTCTACAAGACATGCAACATTCCCACGGTTAGTTTTTTCGCATGGTAAGTGCCGAATGGTGCCCATGTTCATACTAGACAAATGTTTTGTGCTTGGTTCTATATATGCGACTAGAAATGGTAACTATGATTTTACTAACTATGATTTTAGGTGCTGTATGACTTTGACCTAGTCTACAATAAGACCATGGCCATTGGTGCACTTCTCCCTCTAATAGGGACTTATGATTTTAAAGCATTATCACTATAGGGATTATTGCCTAGTTTTCATCTATGTTTTTAGACTATGATTTCAGATATGTTTTTTTTTACTATGTTTCAGCTATGATTTCAATCTATCATTTATGGTTTTGATTTATGTTTTTGGACATGTTTATGATCTATGCTTTGGAATGTATTATGACTAGGATTCCAGATTCGATTTGCTATATATGTTTTAGCAATGAATGTTTTCCATCATAAGCGTCATGTTCTCGCTATCCTGCTCTTGCATGTATCTCTTACGAGGCTTTTTCCAAAACTTACCCCCTTCTAGATTTCTTACAGTGAGTCATGCGAAGTACACCATTTAGGCTGACAGATAGGGAATCTTCCCATGCTAGCTATTGTACTTAGTACGATATGTATGGTGTACTCTCTAGACACTGTAAGCACAACTATGTATTCTTTTTGGCCATTGGATGCTTAGGCAAAATTTTATATAAATTTTAAGTGTAATCTCTTTTATGTTAGCGATATCAACTACAAAGTGTTTGTAAATATCATGTGGATTGGAATAAATGCAATGAATGATAGTATGAGTAATAGTAGGACATCACTGATCTTTGACTGGGACCATGGACTAAAAAGGAACTCACTAATGAGATTAGTAATGGATGGCTAATTAGGTTAATCGAATTCTATACTAAGTGCAGACAACTAAGAGAATAAGAGGAAAAAGTTAGTCTAAATTTTTGCTTTTGAGATGGTATAGATTTTTTGTATCAGAGCTTGAATTATTTAGTACGGATCAATGTAGATAGGCTAAAATTAGAGTCGCATCCTATGTGTTTGTGCTTGTTTGGTCTTAAACTATGCTTAATTGTTGAAAAATGTACTTAATTATCTGTTTAGGGTACAGGTGAACAAGCATTCAATGTGAGTGGGAGACGTGGTATGCCAGGGAGGCAAGCTCAGCTACCTCCACCGTAGCCCAAGAGTCCTAACTCTCGTATCTCAAGGCTTGACCAACGACTTGAGCAAAAGTTTAAGGCGTTGAATTCCATGTTTTCCTATCACTTCAAGGTAACAAGTTAGATACTAATGGTCAGCAGACACCACCATAGCCACCACAACTACCACAGCTTCAGCCACTGGTACCACTTTCTCCACCACCTCAAGCGTCTCCACCTTTTCCTACACCGCAACCACCTCTACCCGAGCCATAGATGCCAACACCTCAGCTAGCAGCTCCACCACAGCCTAGGGCCGAGGGTAGGGTGGCAAAAAATGAGTCTACTAAAGGATTTCCTAAAGATGAACCCTTTAGTACTCATGAGGTCAAAGACCTGTTCAAGACAAAGAGCTAGAAATTGGACATAAAGAAATCCTTAACTATATAGGGTTTTCCACCATAGAGAGGGTCTCTTTGGCTACCTACATGCTCAAGGAGGAAGCTAAGTAATGGTGAAAGTCCACCAAAATGGTACTAAGCGTAGACATCCAGAGATTACGAGGGAAATCTTCCTCATAGTCGTTGACAATCAGTATATCGCACAGACTACTCAAAAAAAGATGTAGAGCAAGTTCTTGAATCCGGTACAAAGGAGTCTATCATTGGATGCCTACGAGTCTCGCTTCACTGCACTTAGTTGATTCGACCTAAAAACACTCAAGGATAACAAGAGGAAGACATAAAGGTTTTTAGCGAGGTTATGTCCTGCCATCAGAGATAAACTATTGGCATTTGATTTAACCACATTTGATGAAGCTATTTCGAGGGCTTAGTTGGTTGAGCGGGGCCTTAGGTTACCTAACAGAGTATGGAGCTAAGGGTAATGGCACAGACAAGGGTAAGAGGCTAG
This sequence comes from Firmiana major, assembly GCA_033439115.1. Lineage (NCBI taxonomy): Eukaryota > Viridiplantae > Streptophyta > Magnoliopsida > Malvales > Malvaceae > Firmiana > Firmiana major. The sequence continues at coordinate 69,737,059 of CM065898.1, read as the reverse complement.
TAGAGTATAGATATGCCCAAAATAAAGGTCAGTCCAGGAAACAAAAGAGTGATGAGTATCAAACCAAGGCTATTAAGCCTTCGACTCCTTCTACCACTTGAGCCACTACACTTAGTACTTTAATCATCATGGCACATCGCAGCAGGACTTAGTGTATAAGTAATGTGGCTGAAATCATGGGTATCGACCTTGTTATTGGTGCACTGGGGATTGCTTTAACTATGGACAACTCAGGCACAAGGTCAGGGATTGCCCTATATTTAAGACCACACAGCCACAACCTTTGAGATCAGCCTCATCAAATAAGGCTATCACAGCAGATGAGGGAAAGAAACCAATGACCCAGGGGCTTTTTTTTCTTTGGACAAGGAGTCATTTGATGCTTCCACAGAGTTTATCTGTGTCATGCCCTTCTCCCACACATGACCTACCGAAATCACCACGAATTTTTTTTTCGCATTTCACTTACCTCTTATTCTGTCATCTCTCACATCAAACATTGGGCTGTAATTCGATATTAGTCACTCATTCACACTCATTCATAACATGTATAGAATTTGATATTCCCTTATACATTAGTACAATTATTTGTACATATATATCATGATCGTACATTAATTTACATAGTTGTGCTTATACAATGTTCAGTACAAAATGTTCGAATGTGTATACCTCTAGCAAGATGGATATACAGCGGATCAGGGAATATCAGTCCTCAGCCGTGTCCACCTACTGTGGATGCTCTAAAAAGAGGGAAACAATAAGGGGGTCAGCTCGCAACTCAATAAGGAAATCAAGCAAGCAAGTAGATAACCACACTATCTACAAAATACCATGCTTATGCCTCGAAATTGTTTCCTTACCCTATTTGTATCTAAAGCCTGCATCTCTCTCAAAGCTTTATGCAATATATATATATAGATACAAAACATCAGTTATAAAACTGGTAATATGCTGGTTTAATAACCTCAGCATTTTATGTATAGTACTGCATTTCTCATGTAATTTCACACAAATCACATTTATCATGCCATTTAGTTAAATCAAAATCATATGGCATTCATCATGTTTCAAAACATGGAAATCAGGCCTCACCCATCCCTCGGGTTACCCTTTTCACAATTCACAAACTCACATGTTTATATCATAAAACCATGTGGTAATTCATTCAAGAAATTTCAATATGCATAACATGAAAAGAAAACCGAGATAGGCGACTACATGTTCCGAGTGTATGATCATGACTCATTTTTTGTGATCCCAGGCTACACAGTACTCGGTGTGCGGGGTCTCACAATGTCAAACCCGTGTTTTCGATTATGTATGTAGCTTATTCCTTATGATTCCTATGTGTACAAACACTTTATTTCCATAGTTGAATTATAAGAAGAGTATTTACTATCATGCAATCGACCATTATAGAATAAAAAATGCATGTAAGCTACATAACAGCACATAAAGGTTAAATTGGTTCCGAACAAGTGCAGGGGTAAAACAGTCAAAAGATTGAAATTCGATATAAATTCAATAAGAAAATTACATTAAAAATATGGAATTGAGAAATCTTGATAAAAAACGACGAAAATATTGAATTTCGAGTCCAATTGATCAAGATATGAATTTATTAGAATTATCAAAATTTTCACCTTGGAAAACTGTCCCGAAAATATTAGAAAAATATACCGAAAACAAAAATCGGGTTGATAAATTCATTTACGAATTAAATGAATTTAATATGATTTTTTGGGATATTTTGGGATATTTATTATTATTTTAATGATTAAAATAATAATAAAAATCTATTATGAAAAAAAGAAAAAAAAAGAAAAAGAAATCAGAAACTGGAAAAACGCGAAGAGATAAAACGAAGAGAAGCAGACATAGGCGAATCGAGGCAATTTCCATCACCGGACGAGCCACCATCGGCGACCCAGCGGCCAGGCAAGGGCCAGCGAAGGAAGCCAGTGTTACGACCCATTTTTCCTAAAAACCCCTACAAATTTTTCGCTTTTTCATTTCCTTACCCGTCGTGAACAATTTCACTACTAACAGTTGGGCTATGAGTTGATGTTAGTCCCTCATGTCATATTACTTACCTTAACATCTATTTTCCATATTTCATTTACATATCAATTCATTTTAACTAAATACATCCCCAATATTACATCCGTGTATAGTACTGTGCCTCTATATGTTCAGATACAAAATTATACGAATGTGTATACCTGGTCTTGATAGGAAGCAGCGGATAACCGAAATGCAAGACTACTGTCGCTCTCTTCTACTGAATGTACCCTGTAGGGTGGAAAATGAAAGGGTGAGCGCAACTTGCTCAGTAAGGCAATAATGCAAGCAGGTAGATAACTACAATATCTACATGCTGGTAAAGGCATGACATGTAAAACATTTATATCTCGAGCATGAGGCAATTAAAACCATGCCATGTATGAGTATATCATATATCGTAAAACATGAATCGGCATGTAAAACATGAGAAACATCTTATGTAAAACCTCTCATGCTCGGTACAATAAAACTCTTCAAAACAATCCCAGAGGGATTCAACACATCTTTAAAATCATTAATATCCTCATAAAAACCCATCAATTTCTCATTTAATATCACATTTCATGAAAATCGTCACAAATCGGGGCTCGACCCCTCCCTCAGGTCTACCCTGGTCTAACAAGACCAATAAAATATATATCATGTGAGACATGCAAGTTACTGTATGGAAACAATCAAGGACTATGTCCCTGTTCTCCTAGGTTACACGGACCTCAGTGTGCGGGGTATCACAACTATAACGGGAGGTGGGGTCAAATCCTACCCGCCAGAATTTCAAGCAACGTGAATACAGTAGTCATGACTACATGGTACAACGTACTCTGTGTGACATACACGATACAACGTACTCCATGAACCCAATATCACAGTCTGGGGATGCTTGCCATAGTTCTTATCCCACTCCAAACCATGTCGATAACCAACCTATGTCTCAATCTACACGTGCGAGCATATCTTCTCACTGTGACACACAGTCTACAGGTGGCTCTAGCACGGTCATATGCATGTCATAAAATTCCTATGCGAGCGAAGCTCCAGCATGACTCCATGCATATTTATGATATCAGAAAAACCCTCGTGCTAGCGAAGCTCCAGCACGGTTTCATAAAAATCAATGAAATATGCGTACGAGCAGCCTCCAGTACAACTTAAAATAATTATAAATCTAATTTAAATTCACATATGAGAAATGCTCTAGTACGGATGCATAAAACCAAGTAAAATCCATGTACGAGCTCAGCTCTAGTACGGTAATCATGTAAAACAAGTTTGTAAAACTTTGTGCGAGTAGTGCTCCGGCACTCTGTATATGAGTTAAAATATAAAATCCAGTGTGAGCAGTGCACCAGCATTTAAAACTCATAAAAACATGATAGGCTGCTCAATTTCACTAAAACAAGTAAAAAATCATAACTGGCACCTAATTCGTGCCCTTTCATGTAAAAACATGAAATAAACAGCCAACCTATCCATAATTTTCTTAAATTAAAGCAATATAATCATAGGAATATCAAAAACATTAAAATCATGCAATTTCATAGCCGTACTACCCTTTTTGAAATTTTTCTAACTAGGGGCAAAATCGTAATTTTCACATATACCTCGATTTTTGTAAAAATTATTATTCTATTTTTAGATACCTTATGAAATTCTATGTAATGTAAATAACCCCAAAAATACGCGCAGATATCTCTAAGCGCTTATAAAATTCTCTTACCTCATTTTTCTGTACGGTCTAACTTTCCCAACTCTACTGATCACCTGATCCATTTAGCTCCCAATATGTACTTCGGAGTTGTAGATAATCATTTATCGGGTTAAATCCAAGCATAATTATTCATATTTCACTTTTACTAGGCTTAATTTAAATCATTGGGCCCGTTTTACTTTATTGGGCCCGATTTCATCTTAATGGGCCTCGACCCATTCCCAGTCTGTTTCCACTTATTAAATCCTTTCTTCAGGTCTATTGGACTCTCAATACCTATTGGGCTTCGATCCAAACTCTTTGGATAGCCCGTATATCATTTACGACAATTAATTCAAAAATACGAATATAATTTATTTTTATGCAGAAATTAATCCGAAATCTGCAAAATAAATTCCAATTGCGTAATAATCATATTGTTTGTCGTAAATGAGCTATACTTACTCGAAATTATGCGATGGAGTGTAAATCGAAGTTCGATCATCTCACGTATACGATTTATCATCGAACTGCACAATTTTATATTTAATTCCGGGTTAATTTTTGATCAATTATAATTTAAATAAATTTCTTAAAAATCAAATCGGTCACTTTTGACCTCTTACCGACTTACCCGAAGTCTGATGTATCCTCAAAAATTCTTCCCCTTTTTCCTTTTTCTCTTTTTCTCTTTTTTCCTCTCTTTCTTGGCTGAACCAGTTTGATCCGGTTCAACCCGGTTCAAACCGGTAGGTTCAGCCCAGTTCACTTCTTGCTGAACCGGTCCATACCGATTCAGGCTTCCCCGTCGCTGTTCACAGTGTTTTCGGCCTGTTCCCGACTCGTTTCTGGCGCCAATCGGTGCACCTGCACTGGGGGAGTGTTTGACTGGGGCCGGGGTTGGCCGAATCACGCCGATGGCCGCCGATTTCTTTTCTCTTCTCCGTGGCACTCTCTCTCTCGATTCGTCGGATTCTGAGGGTTTCACCGGCCGCTATCAATCTCAAAAGGACCGCCTCCTCCTCCTGATCACGCCGGTGCCCACCGTTCGAGCCCAGCTTCTGCGGATCGTCGGGAATCGGGCCGTTTTCCTCGCGATTCTCTCTTCCTCCGTTCGTCGATTTTCTGGCGTCTAGACTGCCCGTCTCCGATGCCGTGGAGTTCGTTGGCCTCTCCTCTTCCTCCTCCGGTCTTTGCCTGAGGTTGTCGATCATCGGTGGCTGTGGGTCGCTCGATCACGCGCGGGTCTCCATTTTTTCGATTTTCCAGCTTTTGTTTTTTCTCTCTCCCCAACCAATTTTCGATTTCTAGATTTTTTATTTCTTTATTATTGTTATTATTATTTATAATTTATTTTATTATTATTATAATCATTAAAATACTATTAAAACTCTAAAAATATCTAATAAATTATATATTTTATTATATAATGAATTTATTCAATTTATTTATTTTATTTAATTTATTTTAACCCTTTTTCGATATATTTTCTCTGTATTTTCGGGATATTGTCCCGAGTGAATATTTCGATTAATTCCAGTAAATTCATATCTTGATTAATTTAACCCGAAATTTAATTATTTCTTCGTTATTGTTCAAGATTTCTTGATCCCATATTTTTAATTAAATTTTCTTGTCGAATTTATACCAGCTTTCGATTTTTGACCGTTTTACCCTTCAACGTGTTCGAAAATTCTATTTAAATCCTTCCTTTCACGAACATACTCATTTCGTGTTTTAACTAAAATTGGGTCTTACAGCCAGCGACCCCGCGACCCACTAGACATCGACGATACGCTCCACCGACGTCGAAAAGAGCAGATCGGTGAAGTTGATCCCGAAAAGAGGAGAAGCAAATCCGACGGCCACCGACGAGCATTTGACCCTGATCGAGGCCAACCGAGAGGTCCCATGCCCGAGATGAACTGAACGGCGGCAACGACACCCTGGGAACCGGTCGGACGACGCCAGAACGACCAAAAAGAGCTGAACCGATCAGTGGTTCAATGAGGAGGTTTCTACGCTGAACTGGACCAGACCGGTTCAGCCAAGGAGGATAGAAAAAAAGGAGAAAAATGGGAAAAAGAAAAAAAAAAGAAAATTTTTCGGGATTACACTGGACTTCGGGTAAGTCGATACGAGGTCAAAAGTGACCGATTTGATTTTCGAGAAATTTATTTAAATTATATTTAATCGAAAATTGACCCGGAATGAAATATACAAAATTATGCAGTTCGACGATAAATTTCGAACGTGAGCCCCATCGAACTTCGAATTTTGCACCATCGCATAAACTCGGGTAAGTAAAGCTCATTTACGACAATTTATGTGATTATCGCTTATTAGAGATTTATTTTACGCATTACGGATTTAATTCCGCATTTAGTGGATAATATTGAGAATTTTGAGTAAACTGTCGTAAATGATATACGGGCTATCCAAAGAGTTTGGAATAAAGCCCAATGGGTATTGATAGGCCCAATGAGCCAATAGACCTCGATGAAGGGAATTAATAAGTGGAAAACAGGCTTAAGACAGAGTTAGGCCCAATTAAAGTGTTTAAGGCCCAATAACTGTAAACGGGCCCATTAAGGGATATTAATGGTATTAAATGTGTAATACAGTAGGAAAAGTATAATTAACCCAGTGAATGGTTAAATGCAGCTCCAGAGTAATCTTGGGAGTTGACCAGACTGCGAGATTTGAGCAGCACAGAGGAAGTAAGGTCACACGATGGATCCGAGGTAAGGGAGTTTTGCAAGTAGTTAGAGATATCTGTGCGTATTTTCATCTACTTTTGCATTCACTGAAATTGTTTGAGGGTCAGAGAAAATGGATAATATTTATAGGGACCTAATATGGGTAAATTACGATTTTGCCCCTAGTTAGGCAAAAAGTCAAATCTTGGGAAAAGTTGTAAAAAACATGGAAATGATGTTTTTGAATGTTTTACTGGTGTATAGCAGAAGACTAGGTGGATGGGCTAATATTTTAAGGTTGATGCAGATTAAGCACACTTTATAGTGCTGATTTTAAATGTTTGAAACATCCGTGTTTTTAAAGAGCCATATACCGAATTATGTGGAAACAATTGTGCTGGAGCACACCTCGCACTTGATTTCAGATGTTTTTCACATACATTAGTGCTGGAGGTTTACTCACACTACATTTATTTGATATGCATGATAGAGTACTGGAGCATTGCTCGTACTCAGTTTTATGTGATTTGTGCATGACAGAGTGCTGGAGCGATTCGTACTCGAGTTTTACATGAGATTCATGATAGAGTACTAGAGCGTTGCTCGTACTTGATTCTTCATGATTTGTACATGACATAGTACTTGAGCGATTTTCTCGTACTTGATTTGTAATGAGAACTATGCAAAACCTAGTGCTAGAGGTTTACTCGTACTAGTGTTGATATTTTGACATGCATATACAGTGTTTTGAGGCAGAGCGTTGACTATGAGTCACACTCAAGACGCACATTGTAGTTTTACGTGATATATAGATATGTTAGAAAAACCATGACGATTTTCTCGTGTAGACTGAGTGTCACACTGGAGATGTTCTCACGTGGATTTAGAGACATGGCATTTATTTCATAGTAAGAGGGCTAAGACCTATGGCAGGCACCCCAACTATGATGTATTTCCATGGTATGAGAGGCTAAGACCTATGGAAGGCACCCCGACCATGATGGAGGGTCCACAGGTGTACGTTGTACCGTGCGTGTGGCATGGAGTACACTATACCGTGTGTTATTGTGGAGTTGTGGAGGAGAGTTGTTGATAGCTGATGGTTGTGATGGACTGACCCCCCTCCCGTTACAGCAGTGATAACCCACACACTGAGTATTGTGTTGCCTGAGATTTCACCATGTTAGGATATGACCATAGTCCGGAGAGATTGCATTTAGCCACTGAGTCTCGCATGATATATCACATGTGTTTTATGATACGGGTAGACCTGAGGGATGGGTCGGAACCCGATTTGTTTGTGTTGTGATGAGAAATGCCATATTTATTGTGTTTTGAATGTAAATGGCATATTTTATATAAAGGCATTCTTAAATGATTAAATATGCACTGTTTTGCATGAATGCCTCTGATTTATAACCTAGCATGTGTTTAGTACATGGGATTTTAAATCTGTACTATTATTATATATATTTTGAAACATGCTTTTGAATTGAGAGAAGCATAGGCAAAACACTATTTTCAGTAGATAGTATGGATGTCTACTTGCTTGTCTGATTTCCTTACTGAACGCGTTGATAGCTCATCCCTTTCATTTTCCCCCCTCTCTACAGATCATCGTCAGTAGATCGAGTCGGCTAGGGTATTGCATTCCTTTGGACCGTTGCCACTCCCCATCTAGCGAAAGGTATACACATGCGAACTCTATCTGAACAATGTATACACACAGTGATGTACACGTTTTTAATATTGGGGATGTAATTATATTAAGTATATGAATTTACTTATGAGAAAGTGTACGTACGGTCGATAAATATTTAGAATGACATGTATGTATGTGTGGATGGGGAGACCATGCCTAATCATAGCCCAACTGTTGAGGAGAGAAAGGTAAGTAAAAAGCGAAAAAATTTGTTGTGGTTTTTGGTAAGTCACGTGTGGGAGGAGGGCGTAACACACAATTGCTGTAACGGGAGGTGGGTCAAATCTCTACCGTCAGCTCTCTACTCAACTGAGGACCTGATCTCGAAGCACACCAAATCCCACTGGATCCCGCTCCTACTGCTAACCAGTCCTATCCAAGTACATCAAGTACTCACGGTACAACGTACCCCATATGACATACACAGTACACAGTACTTATACCTTGGATATACCTCATAGTTGGGATGCTTGCCATGAGTCTTGGTCCTCATACCTTGGATATACCTCATAGTCGGGATGTTCACCATGAGTCTTAGGCTTCATACTATGGGTAAAAATTTCGATAGCCCTCGACCTTATCTCAAAATATTGCACGTGTGAGCATATATATATCGGTACGACACATAATCAGCACAGGTTCCCAACACGGCTGTTTCATGCTCTTTTCAAATCCGGTACATGCGAGTAAAACTCCCAACACGACTATATCACAATGATACAACTCTAGTGTGATCAATACTCCCAACACTATGTCATATAAAAACATGAGTATGAGCAGAGCTCCTAATACTCTATGATGTATAATATATGAAATCGGAGTACGAGCTAAGCTCCCAGTACTCTATCATGTAAAACTGAGTATGAGCATAGCTCCCAATACTCTATAATGCATCAATCACAATCTGAGTACGAGCAATGCTCCTAGTACTCTAACATACATAAATCGCATTTAAATCTAGTACGAGTAAACACTCAAGTACTATGTGATGCATATCTCAAAATATAGTGCGAGTAATCTCTAGCATTTATGATTTTCACTCAAAACCAGATAGATGGCATATTCAAATCACAATTCATCCAAGTAAATCAAATTCTCACTAACATGAGCTGTTTTCGCATATTCATGAAAACAATTGCCATTCTATCATGAAACCATGCATTTTAGTCACAACATGCTTCTAAGGTATTTTCACCCTAATTTTGGATAAAACACACTTATCCTCATTATTCTTAATCATCATAATATGCCTATTCAAGGGATTTCTTATAGCATATAATATCAAAATGCTATTCAAAATACGTGGAGCCATCTCTAGCTACTCACGAAATTCCCTTACCTCGGATCACGTCAAGTGACCTCACTTTTTCGGTTCTGCTCACTCTTGCAGTCCGATCAGTTTCCACTGTGATTTTCGAAGCTGTTACAATTATCTGCAATAGTATACCATAATATACTCGTTTCATCTGCCAAATCTCAACTCCATGCATCAATCTCATTATTTTCTCCCAATATGGTATTATACCACATTTTCCATATAGCTATATTTATTTCTCCTTATTTCCAATTTATGCATTTCATAAGATTAATTTATCATCTTCCCTACATGCATATTCCATCATCAAATTCATGTTAACACCATTTCCTCATCATTTTCCCATTTTCACACCAATAGCTAGGTCATGCTCATTTTTCATGATTCTTTCATTTCCAACAATTCATACATATACCAATAAACTCATCAATACACCTAGTTTAACATATATCAACTTGGTGCATTAAATCTTACCTAGCTGAGATTTCTTTCCTTTTTCACCAAATTGGTACAATTCCTCCTTGTGCTTGAAGTCATTGATTTCAAACTCTTGTTTCCAAGTATGTTGTTCTCCTCTTTGCCAAGAACAACTTTACTCAACTATATCTCACTCAAAATTAATTGCAAACTGAATTTTTCTAGCTTAGAAATGTTAGGTTTAGCTTTTGGTATTAAATGAAATAGTAAATCCCGTGAAAACTGAAATACAGAACCCAATATTTATAAAATTATCTCTATGAGATCGATATGTTCCCTTAATGAGATCGATCTGTCCTGCATTTTTCCACTCGAAACTGACCTTTCAGACCTAATGAGATCGATCCGCCTCTAAGCATGAGATCGATCTGTTCCAGGCAGTAACTTAAGGAGATCGATCTGTTCCAAGGGTGAGATCGATCTTCCCCAAGTCAGTAGCATTTGGAGATCGATCTGACCCTTCAAGGGATCGATTCCTTCTTCACAGAATGCTTAGCAAATCAATCTAGCCCCATTAGAGATCGATCTGACCTGTTCAATCGCTCAAATAAGAGCATTTTTTGCTCTTCTAGATCGATCTTTCCTTCAATGAGATCGATCTGGCATTCATATTTTCCAAATTTTGCTATAGTTTTCTGCAGTAACTCACACCAAACCTCCAAAATTTTGCTGTCATAGTTGTTTTCTTATCCAATCAACTTTAAGGCTTAAAAATGACATCTATTCATACTTTATATACATTAAAACTTGTGTGCATTCATTGTATAACCAAAGGTATACAATTCAAAACCAAATGGAAGTACAAAGATTTATACAACTCATGCAACTTCATTCTATTTTACCACACCACTTCAAAACTCAAGATATTCACATTCCACCTATGGAAATATCCTTCTTACACTCGCTATACACTTTAAAATTTGTGTGTATTCATTTCACAATCCAATCTACACCGTACATAATTAAATGGGAATTTACAAAAATATCAAGGGTATTACCTATGAATTTAAGGGTCTTACAATCCTCCCCACCTTAAGAAATTTGGTCCTCCAAATTAGAACCAAGTTACTCTCTAAACAAATGGGGGTATTTCTCTCGCATCAGACTCTCTAGCTCCCAAGTAGCTTCCTCTGAAGTGTTATGCTGCCAGAGAATCTTCACTAACCTAATAGTCTTATTCCTCAAGACTTTCTCCTTTCTATCCAGTATCTGAATCGGTTTCTCTACATATATCAAATCATCTCTGAGTTTCAATGGCTCATACTGAATCACATGATTTGGATCTGGATGATACTTCCTTAACATCGAAATGTGGAAGACATTGTGCACTCCCGATAAATCAGGTGGCAATGCCAATCTATATGCCTTATCTCCCACTCTATCCAGTATCTCAAAGGGTCCAATGTAGCGAAGACTCAACTTAGCTCTCTTCCAAAATCTCGTTATACCTTTGGATAGGGAAACCTTTAGAAAAACTGATTCACTAACTGCGAATTCAATTGTTCTTCGTCTCTTATCAGCATAACTTTTTTGTCTACTCTGAGCTATCCTCAATATCTCAACAATCAACCGGACATCCTTAGAGGCTTGTGTAACCAAGTCAGGAGCAAAACTCTTTCTGTCACCCATTTCTTTTCATCCGATTGGGGAATGACATATACGGCCATACAAAGCCTCATATGGTGCCATCCCATACTCGTATGATAACTATTATTGTACGCGAATTCGGCTAGTGGCAAATGATCATCCCAGGAGCCTGTAAAATCCAGTACACACGCTCTCAACATATCCTCCAGTCTTTATAGTCGTCTCTGATTGACCATCTGTCTGAGGATGATAAGTGGTGCTCAAACTCAACTGGGTTCCCATGGCTTCCTGAAAATGTTCCCAAAAGTGGGAAGTGAAGCGAGAATCCCTATTCGAAACAATGCTCACTAGAATACCATGTAACCTCACTACCTTGTGAACATACAACTCTGCCAATGAACTCAGAGTATCGGTAGCTCTCATAGCTAGAAAGTAAGCTGACTTCGTCAGTCTATCAACTATCACCCATATAGCATCGTGATTCCTTCGGGTCCTGGGTAATCCCATCACGAACTCCATGGTGATATGCTCCCATTTCCATGTCGGTATAGGCAGAGGATGCAATAACCCTGCAGGTTTTTGATGCTCTACCTTCACTTGTTGACATACGAGACATCTCACCACAAAATCTGCCACATCTCTCTTCATACCTGACCACTAGTACACCTTCCAGAGATTCTGATACATCTTGTTACTCCTCGGATGTAGCGTGTACCTCAACGAATGAGCTTCCATCAATATCAGTCTCCTGAGCTCTAGGTCCTCGGGAACACGCAATCTGCCTCTAAACCGTAGAAGTCCATCAGAACTCAACTCAAAATCTGTCTCTGTACCCTTCTATATTTGACTACTCACATCAATGATATACGGATCAGTCTGTTGAGCATGTTTGATCCTGTCCAACAGATCAGGCTCCAAGCGTAGACTAGCAATCACACAGTCCGTATCCATGTTAGAAGGCATAACTCCCAAACTGAGGCTAGCAAACTGCTCTAGCAACTCATGTACCCTGACTATCATATACGATACCATCCCAAGGCTTTTTCTGCTCAAAGCATCATCTACAACGTTAGCCTTACCCGGATGATAAAGTGTCTCACAATTATAGTCCTTCAGAAGCTCTAGCCATCTTCTCTATCTCATATCATCTACAATGTTAGCCTTACCCGGATGATAAAGTGTCTCACAATTATAGTCCTTCAGAAGCTCTAGCCATCTTCTCTATCTCATATTCAGTTCTTTCTGTGAGAACAGATACTTAAGGCTCATTGGTCGGTAAATATCTGAAATTTCTCTCCATACAAGTAGCGACGCCATACCTTTAACGTAAACACTACTGCTGCTAACTCCAAATTATGGGTCGGATAGTTCTTCTCATGATCCTTTAGCTGTTTGGATCCATAAGCAACTACCTTCCTATCCTGCATCAATATAAAGCCTAGTCCCTGATTTGATGCATCCGTATACACTGAAAATCCTCCTGAGCTGGTAGGGATAGTAAGAATCGGAGCAGTGGTCAATCGACTCTTCAACTCCTGAAAACTCTTCTCATAATCCTCATTCCATACAAATGCTACACCTTTTCGAGTGAGACGTGTCAATGGAGAAGCTATCTTCAAAAATCCTTCCATAAATCTCCGATAATATTCTACTAAACCCAAGAAACTCCAGATCTCGATGACTTTCCTCGGCTATTCCCACTAAACTACAACCTCAATCTTGGATGGATCCACTGATACACCATCGTCAGACACAACGTGTCCCAAAAATGAGATCTGTGACAACCAAAATTCACACTTGTTGAGTTTAGCATACAGCTTCTGCTCTCATAGGGTATGCAATACAATCCTAAAGTGCTTCTCATACTCTTCCTTAGATTTTGAATATACCAAGATATCATATATAAAGACGATAACAAATTGATCCAAATATGGCTTGAACACATCGTTCATCAAAGCCATGAAAGCTATGGGAGCATTCATCAATCCGAATGGCATAACCGAAAACTCATAATGGCCATATCGGGTCTTAAATGCTGTCTTGGGTATATCTCCACTCCTTAGTCTCAGCTGATGATACCCAGACCTCAGATCAATCTTAGAAAAGACCTGCGCTCTCCGGAGCTGATCCAACAAATCATCAATGCGTGGAAAAGGATACTTATTCTTGATGGTTGCCCTATTCAACAATCGATAATCTATACACAATTGGAGGCTTCCATCCTTATTCCTTACAAATAAAATTGGTGCTCCCCAAGGTGACACACTCAGTCTGATGAAACCCCTGTCCAACAGCTCCTGTAATTGTTTCTTGAGCTCCTCCAGCTCAACTAAGGCCATGTGATACGGTGGTTTCGATATAGGTTCAGTACCAGGCACCAAGTCTATACAGAACTCCATCTCTCTGTCTGGTGGCAACCCTGGCAATTCATCTGGAAAGATATCTGGGAATTCACTAACCATAGGAATATCTGCCAACTCCGAATGTACCTTATCCGTATCAACCACGTACGTAATAAAAACTTCAATATATTCATTTCTCAGTCAGCATAGTACATTATCACTCACAATCATAACTAATACTTTTATTTCTTTTCATCAAGCTTTACAACATATTTTTCAGGGTTAGGAAACATAATTGTCTTAGCATAACAATCTAAAACAGTATGGTTTGATGATAACCAATCCATTCCTAAGATTACATCAAAGTCACTCATGCTTAACAGTATTAGATTGGCTATCATGTCCTTTTCCCCCACTCTTAGCTTACAATCATTTAACACATATTCCACTAGCTGACTATTGTCCATGGGTGTACTAATTAACATCATCTTCTCAAATGTGTACGCTTTACATGCTTTTCTAACTTACATGCAAATGAAGGCGATACAAATGAATGAGTGGCACCAGGATCAATCAAAACATGTGCTTCTAAATCATATATCAGGATGTTACCTCTAATCATATTTGATGAAGCATCTGAGGTTCCTTGGTTCAAGGCATGAACTCGCCCTCATCCCATGACCTGCTTCCCTTTCTCTTCTGTCGTCGTTCTCTTCCTCAGAGCAAACGTATCAGTTGGAGCTCTCTCAGGCTCCTTACCCTTTTGTGGGGTAATATTTATGACCTCTTGGCAAACTCTGGCCATGTGTCCTGACTTCCCACATCTGAAGCATATACCATTAGAAATAGCACAAGGTCTACCTCTATGGAATCTACCACATCTACTGCACTGCTCTGTGGTAGGCCTTGATCCTCTAATTACAACTCCTCTAGCTGGAGTTATAGCCGGGTATGCAAGAGATCTTACAATCTTCTCTTGTACTTCCTCAATCCTTGGTCTCTTACCAAAGAGTCTCATCCCTCCTCGATATCCGAAACCTCCAGTACTGTCACTCATTGACCTCTTTCTATCTTTGTCTCTACCTTTTCCAACTATTTTGAAGTGTGAGACATTCCTCTCATAATCTTGCTCACAAACTTGTGCCCTGCGCACTGCCTCATCATATGTAGAAATATTGAATAGAACTAGCTTAGACCGCAATACTGGTCTCAGTCTATCGATAAACCTGCAGACCTTCCTAGTCTCGCTACTCATGGTGTCAGGGTCATATCTCCCCAGAGATAAAAATATGATCTCATACTCATCCACTGAATGACTCCCCTAACTCAATCTCAAAAATTTGGCCTGCAACCTCTGCTGAGCCGTATCTGGAACAAATTGCCTCCTAAATGCATCCAAAAATATCTCCCAACTAATCTCTATATGTCAGGCTCTCAATATGGGTCGGGTGGACTTCCACTAATGCTCTGTAGTCCCCTTCAGTAGGAACGCAACAAATGCGACCATCTCTGAAGTCGTACACTCAAAGAATCCGTACAACTTCTCCATCTCTCCTATCCATTCCTCCACTAACACTAGGTCTTTAATCCCTCGAAAAGTTGGAGGTCCAAGTTTTTGGAATTGTCGGAGTCTATCCAAATCACAACCGTACCCCAATCCACTACTAACCGAAACTGGTTGAGGTGTAGGTGTATTAGGTGCAGCTGCCTCTCCAGGCACAGTTTCTGCATCTTGTCCCTGTCCTCCTGGCAATGTCTATGCCAATATCTCTACTATGGTCTCAAGACGACGTTCTAGTCTCTCGAAACGTGCCTCGGTACTCTCTAGTACCTCAATGGGACCAATAGTCTCATCTCGAGTCTCTGGCCTACCTCTGCGGCCTCGAGCCCTATCTCTAGCCACTCTACCATGGCGAGTATTAACCATAATAGCTAAATCCCTGCATTTATAACCATTAATTAGTCTGAATTCCATCTCGTATACACAATTGTAACTGAACAAAGCACAGTACTATGAGGATGTATATTTTCCTAATTACTAATATCGATTCACATCAGACCAACACTGCTCTGATACCATTTATGTCACGCCCTTCTCCCTCACATGATCTACCAAAATCACCACAATTATTTTTTTCGCATTTCACTTACCTCTTCTTCTGTCATCTCTCACATCAAACGTTAGGTTGTAATTCGATATTAGTCACCTATTCACACTCATTCATAACATGTATAGAATTTAATATTCCTTTATACATTAATACAATTATTTATACATATACATCCAGATAGTACATTAATTTACATAGCTGTGCTTATACAATGTTCAGTACAAAATGTTCGAATGTGTATACCTCTAACAAGATGGATATGCAACGGATCAGGGAATATCAGTCCTCAGCCGTGTCCACTTACTGTGGATGCTCTGAAAAGAGGGAAATAATAAGGGGGTGAGCTCACAGCTCAGTAAGGAAATCATGCAAGCAAGTAGATAACCACACTATCTACAAAATACCATGCTTATGCCTCAAAATCGTTTCCTTACCCTATCTGTATCTAAAGCTTGCATCTCTCTTAAATCTTTATGCAATATATATAGATACAAAACATCAGTTATAAAACTAGTAATATGCTGGTTTAATAACCTCAGCATTTTATGCATAACACTGCATTTCTCATGTAATTTCACACAAATCACATTTATCATGCCATTTAGTTAAATCAAAATCATATGGCATTCATCATGTTTCAAAACATGGAAATCTGGCCTCACCCATCCCTCAGGTTACCCTTTTCACAATTCACAAACTCACATGTTTATATCATAAAACCATGTGGTAATTCATTCAAGAAATCTCAATATACATAGCATGAAAAGAAAACTGAGATAGGCGACTACATGTTCCGAGTGTATGATCATAACTCATTTTTCGTGATCCTAAGTACACAGTACTCGGTGTACGGGGTCTCACAATTGTTGTAATGGGAGGTGGGTCAAATATCTACCGTCAGCTCTCTACTCAACTGAGGACTTGATCCCGAAGCACACCAGATCCCATTGGATCCCACTCCCACTGCTAACCAGTCCTATCCAAGTACGTCAAGTACTCGCGATACAACATACCCCATGTGACATTCACGGTACATAGTACTTTATGGACCCTATCTCAAGGTGGAATGCTCGCCATGAGTCTTAGTCCTCGTACCTTGGTTATACCTTATAGTCGGGATGTTCGCCATGAGTCTTAGGCCTCATACTATGGGTAAAAATTTCGATAGCCCTCAGCCTTATCTCAAAATATTTCACGTGTGAGCATATATATATATATCGGTGCAACACAAAGTCAGCACAGGCTCCCAACACGGTTGTTTCATGCTCTTTTCAAATTTGGTACGTGCGAGTAAAACTCCCAACAGGACCATATCACAATGATACAACTCTAGTGTGAGTAATGCTCCCTGTCACGACCCAAATTACCTAAAAATTAGAGTAAATTTTTTTCTCTTTTCATTTAGTATTTAATTCTTACCTTTCTCGCATCGTGACCATCCTACAAACAGTTGGGCTATGATTCGGTGTTAATCATCTCACACTATTACCAATTCCATTTTCATAATCACATTCACATATCAGAGTTTACTATTCTTTGACTTTAAATAAATACATACCCAATGGTATTTATAACTCTACATCCCCGACATCATATCCGTTTACAGTACTGTGTATTACATATTTAGATACAAAACTATACAAATGTGTATACCTGTCTCTCGATGGGAAGCAGCGGATACCAAGCATACAAGTCCTCAGCCGCTTACTAATTACTGTGAGTGCTCTGAAAAGATGGGAAAATAAGGGGGGTGAACAAACCACACGCTCAGTAAGGCAATTATGCAAGTAAGTAGATAGCTCCACTATCTACATGCTCATAATGCCATGTCCTTAAATCCATTTCTTTTCATTTAAAATTTCACGCACAAAGTCATGCATATACAATGCCATAGTTTATCCAAAACTATTTGTGCATATATAAATCATGTAATTCATGCATTCAAAGCATTTTATGTGACATCATTAAATCATACTAAGCATGAATTTAATCAAGATCATGCAATCTTTCATGTCTTGTAAGACAAATCATGAATTTGAATTAAAAGCATGGAAAACAACATCATGCTTCTGCATTTAATTCAATTCATTAAAACTGCAGTAAAACTAACCCTTCCGGGTTAATCATCCAATAAAACAATTCATTTAAAATTCATTATAAAACTTCGGTTATAAAACCACCCTTATTTCAGGGTCACAAATCATAAAATCATTTAATCATAAAATCGTCAAATCGGGGGCCTGACCCCTCATTCGGGTCTACCCTGGTCTAACAGACCACAAGTTATATCATGTGAGACAAACAGCTGATTATATCAGTAACATCGAGGACTATGACCATATCCTAGTGATCCCTGGCAACACGGTACCTAGTGTGCGGGGTATCACACCTAAAACGGGAGGTGGGTCGTCCTACCCGCCAGAACAGCATAACACCAGGATTGCGAGGGCAAGACTTGCTGCCTCGTGGCTAATGCCACTC
Source organism: Firmiana major (assembly GCA_033439115.1). Lineage (NCBI taxonomy): Eukaryota > Viridiplantae > Streptophyta > Magnoliopsida > Malvales > Malvaceae > Firmiana > Firmiana major. Next base: position 69,718,591 of record CM065898.1, on the reverse strand, counting down.
CACTCCAACAATCCCCACGGTACAACGTACTCCGCGTGACATACACGGTACAACGTACTCCATGAACCCAAGCTCAATCAGGGGTGCCTGTAATAGGTCTTATCCACCCTTATCATCTCTGTCTCAGAATGCACGTGTGAGCATATCATCTCACTGTGACACACAGTCTACAGGAGGCTCCAACACGGCTATATGCATGTCATATAAATCTCTGTGCGAGCGAAGCTTAAGCACGGCTCCATGCATATTCATGATATCAGAAAACCTCGTGCGAGCGAAGCTCTAGCACAGTTTCATAAAAATCAGTAAAATCTGCGTACGAGCAGCGCTCCAGTACGACTTAAACTGATTATAAATTAAAGTAAAATCCACGTACGAGTAATGCTCTAGTACGGATATGTATAGAAATTCAGTGGAAACCTCGTACGAGAAAAACTCCAATACGACATTCAAATGAATTATAAAAACCAAATAAAACTTTGTGCGAGCAAGCTCCAGCACAAATGAATGCTCAAGTAAATCAAATCTCGTGCGAATTACACTCCAGCGCGACTTTATGCATAATTAAATCAAATCTCGTGCGAGTTACACTCCAGCACGGCTTTATGCAATATCAAATCAAAACAGGATGTGAGCTAAGCTCTAGCACCTCTCATGCATATCAAATCAGTAAAACTAGTGCGAGCAATCGCTCCAGCACCTTTTTATGCATATCAAGTCAAAACCAGTCAAAACATGTCAAAACGGAGTGCGAGCTAGGCTCCAGCAGCTCTTATGCATATCAAATCATAAAATCAGTGCGAGCAACCGCTCTAGCACATTTCATGCATATGATGTCACACAAATCAGTGCGAGCAACATGCTCTAGCACATTTATTCACATTCACAAATGCAGAATAGTGCGAACTATGTCTCAGCACTATCTGTTTCCATATAAACTTGATAGTTGACCTATTTTCTAAAGAATTTTCCATTTAAATATAAATAACACCTACGTAGTGTTATCTTGTGAAATTAAACAATTTATGGCCAATCTACCGATTTGCTTTGATTAAAACCAATAAAATTCTTAAACCATAAAAGTCCTTAAATCATGCATTTCATGCATGTCATGCTTTCACCATCCTTAGGTGAACTTCCCTTAATAGGGGTAAAATAGACATTTCACCTATTTCGATCCTTAAAAATCATTTAAACCACTTTTAGGATCATTATACAATAATCGCGTATACATATATAATCAATGTATACAAAATCTATTAAAATATGCGTAGCTACCTCTAGCTACTCACACAATTCCCTTACCTCATTTATCTGTACAGTCTGACCTTTCCTCTGATGACTCGTCACGCAGTCCGATTTGCTCTCAATCCAAATCAAATCTCTGGAACTGTGGATACACATTCATCAGGTCATATACAATACAATTTAATTGTATTTCATATTTTCTGGGCTTAATTTAAATCATTGGGCCCGTTTACCCATATTGGACCCGATTGCACCTTAATGGGCCTTATCAGCCTTAAGCCCGTTTACCACACTTTATCGAGGCCTATTGGGCTCATTGGGCCCAACAGTATTTATTTAGCCTCGTTCTAAACTCTCAGACAGCTTATGAATTATTTACGACAATTTATCCCAATTTTCCAGAATTTAATTCATTTATGCGAAAATTTAATCCATAATTCATCAACACGCATAACGATGCAAAATTGTCGTAAATAAGGGTTACTTACCCGAGATTCCATGATAGTATGTGAATCGAGGCTATCTCGAGCTCTCGGTTGATGCCAATTGTCGAGCTACACAATTTAATATATTTTCGGGTAAACTTTCAGTCAATTATTTATCAAATTAAATATTTTGAAAATTAAATCGGTCAATTCGACCTCTTACCGACTTACCCGAAGCTCGATTGCATCACTGGAATTTTTCTCAATTTTTCTTCTTTTTTTCCCTTTTTCTTCCTTTTTTTCCTCTCTTTTTGGCTGAACCGGTCCGGTCCGGTTCAACCCGGTTCAGACAGTCGGTTCAGCTCGGTCCGATTCGGCTTGTTCAGTCCGGTTCAGCCGGTTCAGTCAGCCTCTGGTCGTTTCGGCGCCGTCTGGTCGGTTCTCCGACCGATTCCACCGCCGTTCGGTTCGGCTGCACCTGGGCTTCCTAAATCGAGCCTCCTTGTAGCTCGAATCGGCGCCATCGTCGACGAATCGAGGTTTCTTCCCCGCGGCTTCCTCCTCCGTTTTCAGTGTTTTTCGGCCACCTCGCCGCGCGTCGGGGCCGCCTGTAGGTTGCACGGGTTTCGGGCCTCCTTCGCCGGCCCTCGCCTGGGTCCCTGGTCGCCGGTGGCCGTCGACTGAAGGGAAATCTCCTCGAGTTCGGCTTCCTGCTTCTTTTCGCATTTCTTCTTCTCTGTTTCAGATTTCATTTCTGTTTTTTTTAACTTTTTATTTATTTATTTATAATTTATTTTTAATATTATTTTATTCATTAAAATAATATTAAAATTCACAAATATCTTAAAAAAATTATATTTTATTCATTTAATCTGTAAATAAATTTCTCAGTCCAATTTTACCTTTTCGGTATATTTTTCGATTACTTTCGGGATTATTTTTCGATACGAAAATTCTGATTTTATTCCAATAAATTCATATCTTGATCAATTTAATCCGAAATTTAATTATTTCTTCGTTATTGATCAAGATTTCTCAATCCCATATTTTTAATTAAATTTTCTTGTCCCGATTAATACCGAATTTTGGTCTTTTGACCATTTTACCCTCGTACGTATTCGAAATTACCATTTTAATCCTTTTGCATTTTTAAATGCACTAGAAAATTTCTATTTATTCCCTTTTTGCTCTTACGATAAAATCAGGTGTTACAATCTCCCCCACTTAAGAAATTTGGTCCTTCAAATTAGAACCAAGTCAGATGGATCCATAAACAACTCCGTGTACATCTATCATATCATATACAGTCATCCTCAAGTGATTTTCTTCGGAGTGTAATACTACCATCATACTTAACTAGGGAGATCATCTTAAACCTTAACACTTTCTCCTTTCGTCTAATGCCCAACTCAACTTCCAATCATATGTTATACTTTCATTGAGCTAAGCCGTTGAAGCTCATATCTGATTACATATACCGGGTCCGGATAGTATTTCTGAAGCATCATAAGATAGGACACATAGTGGATGCCTACTAATTCAAGTGGTAATGTCAACCTACAGGTCTTATCTCCCACTTGTCCAATATCTCTATCCGAATCTTGTTACATCCTTAAGACAAGTAGCTGCCAACAATAATGATTCACCCTCGGTGAATTCCAATGGTTTTCTGTCTCTTGTCAGCATAGTTTTTTTTTTATATCTGCCCTGAGGTGTTCTTAATCTCTCACAAATCAACTGAACATCCTCAGAGGTTCGTCTTACAAATTTGGGAACAATTCCTCTATCTGTCACCCACTTTTTTCTTATCCAAGTCAGGGAACAATCCCTTCAGCCATACAATGCCTTATAAAAATCATCCCGATACTCAAGTGACAACTATCATCATTGGCGAATTCGATTACTAGCAACTGATCATCCCAGGAGCTCATAAAATCAATGGCACACGCTCTCATCACATCCTCCAAAACCTGTACAGTCCTCTCTGATTGACCATCTGTCTGAGGACGGAGCTGTGCTAACACACAATCAGGGTCCCATAGCTTCCAAAAACATATTCCCAGAAGTGGGAAGTGAAGCGGGAATCCCTATCCGATACCATGCTCCCTGGAACGCTACATATTGTTCAACAATTTCCATACATATAAATCCGCCTACACACTCAGAGTATCTGGGGATTTCATAACCAGAAAGTGGGTAAACTAAATTAATATATCGACTATCACCCAGATAGCCTCGTGATTTATTCGGGTCCTCTGTAACCCATCACGCAATTCATGGTAACTTATTCCCATTTTCATTTTAATATAGGTAGAGGTTGCAATAACTCTGCAACTTCTTTTACTCTACCTTAATCCGCTGACATACGAGACACTTTTCCACAATTCTCTACACTATCTCTTTTCAAACCTGACCACCAATACCCTTTTTCAGAGATTCTGATATATTTATTATTTCACGGATGCACTGTATATCCCGAAGAGTGAGCTTCTAACAATAACACTATCAAATCAACTGTGGTCCTGGGGAGCACTTATACTATCTCTGAACCTCTGTAAGTCATCATCACTCACTATAAACTCTGTCACTATACCCTTCTGAATTTGACCCACACTATCGACACCATGTCGATCATCACGCTAAGCCTGGCAAATCTGGTCACACAAATCTGGTTCTAACCTCAGGCTAGCTGACACAAAATCACCGTCATCATCAAAGGGTTCACATCACTACTGAGGTTCACAACTGCTCTAGCAGCTCTTGCTCCCTAACCATCATATGTGATACCATCCCGAGGCTCTTTCTATTCAAGGCATCAGCCTTTACATTAGCCTTTCCTGGGTGGTATAATGTTCACAATCATAATCCTTAGAAGCTCTAACCCTCTTGGTTATCTCATATTCTAATCTTTCTGTGAAAACGATTACTCGAGGCTTTTACGATCAGTGCATATCCGAAATTTCTTACCATTTAAGTGGTGGCACCATACTTTTAGTGTAATCGCTACGGTTGCCAACTCTAAATCATGGGTCAGATAGTTTCTCTTATGGTCCTTAAATTATCTGGATCCATAAATGACTATCTTCCCATTTTACATCAATACTCAGCTCAATCCTTATTTTGAGGTATCCATACTCACTAAAACCTCTTGAGCTGTTAGTCATGGTGAGAATACTTACGGTGGTCAGTTCATTGCTTCAATATACTAAAACTCACCGAAGCCATTTACATTCTTATCATAACACTTATATGAAATCTTTTTCCAAACGAGACGTGTCAACTGAACAACCAATTTCAGGAAAATCACATCTGTAAGACAGTTTCCTGTTGCTACTCATACTCTTCCCTGGACTTCGAATACATCATAATATCATCACTAAAGATGACAACCAATTGGTCCAGTAAGGTTTAAATACCTTTTCGTATTTGAGTTCCACTACATAATTCAATCACTTATAGCCTTGACCTATGTACGCATAAACGTATCATGTCATTTCAAAATCGCTTCCGTTCGGGATACTAACTCACGTCATTTCCTTTTTCTTATATTGACAGCTTTTATAAAATTTTAAATTTTTAAACCTTCATGATTAATCAAATTTTATCTCTTTATCGTACCAGTAAAGGTACCCAAATTTTAAATGTATATATTACGACTGTCAATTTCAATTTATAGATTATACGTGCGCTTCCAGACGCTGTCAAATCTTCAAGCGGGGAAGTATTTTAAAATACCTTTATTATCCATCAGACTTGACCACAATTATTGGGTGTAGATATATCTACCCCTTATCTTGTTCGCAATCCATATACACTACATATTGCAATTATTTTAGGAAACTTATGCAATTATTGGCCAATCTATCGATTTGCTTTGCTTAAAAACCCATAAAATTCCTTAATTTAGAAAATTCCTTAAATCATGCATTTCGTGCGTGTCATGCTTTCACCATCCTTAGGTGAACTTCTCTCAATAGGGGTAAAATAGTCTTTTACTATTTCGAGTCTTTAAAATATTTTAACCATTTTTAGGACCTTTGTACAATATCAATGTATACATACATATTTAGTGTATACAAAATCTATTAAAATACGTAGCTACCTCTAGCTACTCACACAATTCCCTTACCTCATTTTTCTGTACAGTCTGACCTTTCCATTGATGTCTCGTTACGCAGTCCGATTTGCTCCCAATCCAATCTCTGGAACTGCAGATAAATGTTCATCAGGTCAAATACAATACAATTAATTGTATTTTATATTTTCTGGGCTTAATTTAAATCATTGGACTCGTTTGCCCATATTGGGCTCGATTGCACCATAATGGGCCTTAATCGACTTTAAGCCCATTTTCCCCTATTGGGCTCATTGGGCCCATCAATATTTATTGGACCTCGTTCTAAACTTTTGGATAGCTTAATGAATTATTTACGACAATTTATCTCAATTTCCAGAATATAATTCATTTAATATGAAAATTAAATTCATAATTGATGTGGTAATTTTTAACACGCATAACGATGCAAATTATCGCAAATAAAGGTTACTTACCTGAGATTCCATGATAGTATGCAAATCGAAACTGTCTCGAGCTCTCGTTTGAGGCCAAATGTCGAGCTACACAATTTAATATTTTTTCAGGTAAAGTTTCAGTCGGATATTAATCAAATTAAATATTTCAAAATTTAAATCGGTCAATTCGACTGCTTACCGACTTACCCGTAGCTCGATTGCATTACTGAGATTTTTCTCCAATTTTTCCTCTTTCTCTTTTTCCCTTTTTTCACTTTCTTTTCTTTTCTTTTTGGCTGAACCGGTTCGATCCAGTTCAACCCGGTTCAGACCATCGGTTTAGTTTGGTTCGGTCGGTTCAGTTCCTTGCCGATTGGTTCTCCATCGATTTTCGCCGCAAGCAGCACTGTGGGGTCGTCCGCAGCTCAGATCTGGTCTGGGTTTCATCCGAGGTCACCGAAAAGTGGCCGGTCCGGCCTGTTCTCTCCTCACCGTTGGTACCGTTTCTATTTGGCCGCAGTTGAGGGCGTTGCCAGTCGTTTCACCGGCTGTGGCCACCTCCGATCGCGTCGTCTACGCCTGGGGAACCCTCGGCTATGGCAGGTTGGGGTTAGATCGGCCCCGATTGGTGCCGATTTCCTTTTTCTCCCTGGGTTCGCTTTCTTCCCCATTCGGTCGCCGATTGCCGTAGTTCGTCAACCCGTTCGGGTTGCTGGTGGCCCGGCTGCCTTCCCCCTCCTCGGCCGCTCCTCTAGGTTAGTCGCCGATGGTCGGCGTTGGGTGAGGCAGCCTCGGCCTTCTACTTCGTTTTCCCAAAAAAATCACATTTTGCAATTCACTTTTTTTATTTTATTTTTATTTATTATTTATTTTAATTATTATTTTAATCAATATTATATTATTATTTTTGCCAAAATATCTAAAAAAATTATATTTAATTCATTTAATCAATAAAAGAATTTCTTGGTCTTATTTCGGCTTTTCGATATATTTTTCGATTATTTTCGGGATTAGTTTTCAATGTGAAATTTTCGATTAATTTCAATAAATTCGTATCTTGACCAATTTAACCCGAAATTTAATTATTTCTTCGTTATTTATTAAGATTTCTCAATCCCATATTTTTAATTAAATTTTCTTGTCACGATAAATATCGAATTTTGATCTTTTGACCATTTTACCCTTCACGAGTTAGGGAATACCATTTTAATCCTTTTTGCATTTTTCATTTCGTGTTTTAAAACAAATCGGGTTTTACACAACCTCTTTCGTTTCAGTCTACACCATATTTCATTCATTGCATATAAATATTTATGTGTTGTCCTCTTGTCACGACCCAAACTACCCAAAAATCAGAGTTAATTTTTCGCGTTTTATTATTTTCTTACTTAAATTCTTACCTGTCCTCGAATCGTGACCACACTCCACTAATAATTGGGCTGTGCGTCAATGCCAGTCCCACCATTCAATTACCATCTAACTTATTTCTTCTCCAGTCATTTATAATTGTTTACATTATTTATACATCCCCTAAAGTTGCTTACAAACATGTTACTGTGCTATGCTTATGTAGATACAATATGTACAAGTGTATATACCTTATGTTGATGGGCAGCAGCGGATATCCGGAATGCAGTACTGAGTCGTCGCAACTTCAACTAGAGATTATCTGTGGGAGAAAATGAAAGGGGTGAGCACATCAAGCTCAGTAAGGCAATCCTACGAACAAGTAGGTAACCATACTACCTACATGAACGTGGTGCCATGCATAAACCACCCTTTCTCCACACATTTTAAAACAGATGATATGAATTATGATGTTATGTAAAACACATTTGCACGGAAAATTCGACATGCAATAATATTCAAAATCATATATTTCTCATATAAAAATTTCACAATAAAGTCAGGACTCGACCCCTCCTTCGGGTGATCCTGACTCACACGAAACCATAAAAATCAATTTACATTCACACATGGGTTTGAAAAGCATGGAAATACCATCATGCAACTTTAATTTAAAACCCAGTTAAATCATCGAAATCGTCGACATGCGAGACGAGGCAATATCTGTATAACGGCAATAACTAGGACTATGGCCATATCTATCCTCGGGAGTTCCTCAGCTACATGGATCCTAGTGTGCGGGTTCTCACCATGATCGGGAACTGCCCGGGAGGTGGGTCAGTCCATCCCGTCAGTCTTATCCGATCCCCGGCATCTGAAGATGCTGCATCCGGAGATGCCGTATCCGAAGATACCACACGGTACATCGTACTCCATGCTACTTGCACGGTACATCGTACTCCGTGAACCCATATAATATCTCTAGGTACTCCAGCCCAATTGGCCTGCTTCCCACAGAGGTTTTGTTTCTCAATACTCATGCCATGTCTCAAAACGCACGTGCGAGCCTATTTAATCGGTGACACACAGTCTACCCGATGCTCCAAGCACGGCTCATCGCATGTTCTCATAAAAATCAGTGCGAGCAATGCTCAGCACTCTCATCAAATCAAGTAAATCTAGTGCGAGCTAAGCTCTAGCACTCTGTATGCAAATCGTATAAAAATCTGGTGCGAGCGAAGCTCTAACACCCTGTCTCAAAATCATATAAAAATATGGTGCGAGTTAGACTCTAGCACCCTGTCACGAAAATCATATATATATAAGAATCTGGTGCGAGTTGGACTCCAGCACCTATGCATGTAAAACTCTAGTGCGAGCTCTCGCTCCCGCACTAATGCATGCATCACACAAATCAAACATCGTGCGAGCTGAGCTCTAGCACGTCACATGTAAATGAAAACACGTAGGCAGCTCAGTTATCTCCAAATAGTTTTCACAGAAATCACATCGTTTAAGACATGCAATGCTATGCATTTTTCTTTAAAAGTGAGCCAGCCTACTCATGCATGTGTTGAAATACCTCCAGAACGAGCAGGAACCTCTTGTCCTTGCTCCTCCCAATTTTTCCTAAATTTTTAGATTTTACCCTTAACAAGGGTATTTTTGGTAATTTGCCCATCCGGGGCCCTAAAATTATTAGTTGACCTCTAGACCCTTCAGGTAATTTTTAAAGACTGCAAATGAACTTAAAATTGCGTAAAGTTACCTCTAGCAGTCCGTAGAATTCCCTTACCTTATTTTTCCGTAGAGTCTGACCTTTTTCTTTCCCACTGTTGTCTCGTCGCGCAGTCCGTTATGCTCCCAATCAAATGTCCGGAACTGCGTATTAATATTCCTCAGGTCAGATATCATGCAATTTAATTGTATTTAATACTTTCTGGGCTTAATTTAAATCGTTGGGCCCATTTACCCCTATTGGGCCCGATTGCACCTTAATGGGCCTTAATCGGTCTTAAGCCCATTTTCCACTTAATTCTCACATTATCGAGGCCTATTGGGCTCATTGGGCCCACCAATAATTTATTGGGCCTCGTTCTAATTCTCGAATAGCTAAATTTAATATTTACGACAATTTAACTAATTTTCCATAATTTAATTCAATTTATGCGGAAATTAAATCAATATCACGCATAACGAGATAATTGTCGTAAATAGGGGTCACTTACCCGAGATTCCATGCTAGTCTGTAAATCGAGGCTATCTCGAGCCCTCGGTGGATGCCAATCGTCGAGCTACACAATTAAATATATTTTCGGGTAAACTTTTTGGTCGAAATTTAATTAAATAAAATATTCCAAATTTAAATCGGGTCAATTTGACCGCTTATCGACTTACCCGAAGCTCGATTGCATCACCGAAATTTTCCCCAATTTTTTCTCTTTTTTTTTTCCCTTTTTTCTCCTTTTTTTTCCTCCTCTTTTTGGCTGAACCGGTTCAGTCCGGTTCGGACCGGTTCAGACCGCCGGTTCTCTCTGGTTTGGCCGGTTCACCGTCGGTTCACTATCTTGTCGGCCGGTTCTCCGTCGGCTTCCACCGCCAATCGCTCCGCTGGGTCGTCCGCAGCCCGAATCTGGCCTCGGCTTGGGTCAAGCTCGCCGGAACGCCGCCGGTTCGGCTCTTCTCCCTCTCGGCCGTCGGACCCGTTTTCTCCTCTTGGCCGTCGCCGACGATTCTCGTCGTTTCGTCGCATGAGACCGGTGCAGAAATGATCACCGTCGCCTGGGCTTCCAAAATCGAGCCTTGGTGGGGCTCGAATCGCCGCCGTTCGTCGCCGATCGGAGAATCCTTCTCGCGGCTTCTCCTCCCGTTTTCGGCCTCTTCCGGCGTCGGTTGGTCTTGCTGCCGGTACCAGGGAGGTCGCCGGCCTCTCCTCTCCATTTCCCGGTGGTCGTCGGCGATCGAGGATCGCCGGTGGTGGTTCGGCCTTCCCCCCGTTTTCGGCTGCTTTGTTTTCATCTTTTTCGCGTTTTTCGCGATTTCGCCCTTTTTTTTATTTTATTTAACAATTTATTTTAATATTATTTAATTGATTAAATTAGTCTAGAATATTCAAAATATCTTAAAAAAATTATATTTTATTCATTTAGTCTATAAATTAATTTCTCGATATTATTTTGGCTTCCCGGTATAATTTCTGATTATTTTTCGGGATTATTTTTCGAATTAAAAATTCCGATTAATCCCGATTAATTCTCATAAATTCATATCTTGATCAATTTAACCCGAAATAAATTTATTTCACCTTTATTGACCAAGATTTCTTAAATCCATATTTTTAATTAAATTTTTCTTATCGAAAGTATACCGACCTTTAGTCTTTTGATCGTTTTGTCCTTACACGTGTTCGGGATTAATTTAACCCGACTTTCTTCATACTTTCCCCATCTTTTCTTATTTAATTTCCGTATTTTAATTAAATTCGGGTCTTACAACTCTCCCCCACTTAAGGAATTTGGTCCTCCAAATTAGAACCAAGTCATATGAGTCCATATACAACTCCGGGTACATCGATCGTATCATACTCTTAAATTCTTGTGTGACCTTCTCCGGAGTGTATTACTACCAAAGGACTTTAATTAGGGAGATCGTCTTAAACCTCAATACTGTCTCTTTCCTGTTTAATGCCCGAATCAACTTATCAATATTCTTGTATTTTTCATTAAACTGAACTTTTGGAATTCATATTCAATCACCTATGCTGGATCCGGATAGTATTTTCGAAGCATCAAAAGCTGGGACACATTGTGGGTGCCTGTTAATTCACGTGATAACATCAACCTACAGGTCTTATCTCCCACTTGTCCGATCTCTCAAAATATTCCATCCAGCGCAACTCAATTTACCTTCTTCTAAAAATTCGCTATGCCCTTATTCTCTTAGGACAAGAATTATTTCAACCATACTAATTCACCAAGGGTGAATTCCAACACTTGTCTATCTGCTCTGAGGTGTTCTTAATCTCTCACTCTTAACTAAACATCCTCAGAGACTTATTATCCAAAGTCGAAAATGATTCTATCTATCACCCACTTTTTCTTATCCAATTTGGGGAGCAACCCCTACAGCCATACACTGCCTCATATCTTGTTATCCCGATACTCAACTGCCAACTGTCGTTATTGGCGACTTTAATTAGAAATCAACTGATCATTTCCAGGAGCTTATAAAATCAATGGCACACGCTTTCATCGGATCCTCCAGAACCTGTATAGTCCTCTCTGACTGACCATCTGTCTGAGGACGAAAAGCTGTGCTAATACTCAGTCGGGTTCCCATAGCTTCCTAAAAATATCCTCAGAGGTGGGAAGTGAAGCGGGAATCCCTATATAATATCATGCTCACTGGAACGCTACTTAATGTTCCACAATCTTCCTTACACATAAATCCTGATACACACTCCGAGTATCTAGGGATTTCATAACCAGAAGGTGGGTAGACTTAGTCAATTTGGCGACTATCATCCAAATAGCCTCGTAATTCACCTGGGTCCTCTGTAACCCATCACGACATTCATGGAGACTTGCTCTCATTTTCGTGCCGTGTCGATGTAGGTAGGGGCTGCAATAACTCTGCAGACTTTTAATACTCTACCTTATCCTGCTGACATACTAGGCACTTTTTCACAACCTCTATAATATTTCCTTTCACATCTGACCACCAATACCCTTTTCAGATATTTTAATATATTTTTATTACTTTTCCGTATGCACTGTATATCCTGAAGAGTGAGCTTCTGACAAAATTACTATCTCATCAACTGTGGCCCTGGGGAGCACTTATACTGTCTCTGAACCTCTCTGTAATTCATTATCATACTCTGTGAACTCTATCACTGTACCCTTCTGAATCCGACCCAAACTATCGAAATCCTGCCGATCATCATGCTAAGCCTGGCAAATTCGGGCACTCTCATCCGATTCTAATCATCAGGCTAGCTGTCACACAATCACTGTCATCATCAGAAGGGATCACATCAATACTGAGGTCCACAACTGCTCTAGCAGCTCACGCTCCCTGACCATCATATGTGGTACCATCCCGAGGCTCTTTCTACTCAAGACATCAGTCATCACATTAGCCTTTCTTGGGTGGTACAATTTTCACAAATCAAAATTTCTCAGAAGCTTTAGCCCACTATGTAATCTCATATTTGTCTCTTTCTGTGAAAACAGATACTCGGGCTTTATGATCAGTGCATATTCACAATTCCTCATCATGTATATAGTAGTACCATATCCTCGGTACAAACACTTTCGCTGTCAACTTTAAATCGTGGGTCAGATAGTTTATTTAATGATCAAAGAGTTGTTTGTCTCCAAAATTGACTATCTTCCCATTATACATCAATACACAGCTCCATCATAATTTTGAGGTATCCATACTCACGGAGAACCTCTTGAGCTGTTGGGTATGGTGAAATTAATCTCGGTGGTCAGTTCATACTTTACTACATCGAAATTTATATCACATCCATTATCTTATTTATCATCTCATTCCAAGATCACGTTTTCTTAATTAAACGTGTCAACCAAGTATATCCTTTTTGAACTCGCCGCAACCCATTTGTAAAAGCCATTTCCTAATTGTTGCGTATAATTTGCCCTTGACTTTAACTACACCCAATATATCATCGATAATGATGATTACAATTCGGTCCAATCCTTGACTTATTTACGCATAAGCGTATAAGATCCTTCAAAATCGCTTACGTTTTCAGGTACTAACCTGCGCCATTTCCTTTTCTTATATTGACGGCTCCTATTAAATTTTTTTACTATGATAACCTTTATAATTTGCCGAATTTTAATATTCTTATCGTCTTAGTAAAGGTATCCTAATGCTAAAGATATTTATTACGACGATTGGTTTCACGTTATAGGATATATATATACTTTTAGACGCTGTCAAGTCTTCAGGCGGGGAGGTATTTTGAAATACCTTTATTAACCTTCAGACTTAACCACAACTACGTTATATCTCAGTCTATGTGGTCACAATTTATATTCGCTACTAATTGCTTTAATCCTAATGACTTCGCATACGTACTCTTACTCCAATACATCTGGTATTCAGAATTAAGCATATCTCATCTTAAAGATTATCTCCTTAGTGTATCTATCATGGCAAAACTCTTTCATTATTCATTCCGTGAGTACAATCCTTTACTCCTTTAATTTCAACTGTTGCACCCCTTTTTTCAACTTAAAATCTCTATAGCCATATTCCGTTAATTAATCCTCCTCTATTGGGGTACTCATTTATCAGAATTGTCCCCAATGATGTAGGCATTCATGCCTTTTTACTCACTTATATGCGAATGAAGGCGGTATAAATAAATATGTGGCACCAGGATCAATGAACATACGTACTTCGTTATTCATAACAAGTGTGGTATCTCACACCACATCCATGAAACATCAATAGTGTCCTGGTCCAAGACATCCTCTCGCCTTCGTCCAACAACCTACTTTCCTTTTTCTTTTCGGCTAGGGCCTCTCTTTTCGTTGCAGCTATACCAACGAATTTTTTTTTTCTCTCTGTCTCTTTACTTTCCTGTGGGAAAATCTCGCTCAACTCTGAGCAATCAAATCAATGGTCCGTCTTATCACACTTAACGGCCATTTTCATCTATACCGTGTAGGTATAAACCTTCCTTCCGTGGTATCCACCACACATCTCACACTGCTTACAGTGCTCACACTGCTACACTGCTTCGTAGCAGGTCGGGGTCCGCCAATCAAAATGCCCCTCAACACTGCCAAAATTGGATGCACTAGGGCCTTACCAATTATCTTATTCCATAACTCATCAAATTTAATCTTTTACCAATTACCATTCTCATTTTAACATTTCTGACATTTCTCGATTCTCTGTTCTGTCTCTATTTCAGCCCTCGCTACCTTTCCCAATCTCAGAGGCATGCAATTCGTGTTCTTATTTACCCAACTGTAAATCTGCGCACTGCCTCGGTATAAGTAATATCTCACGGGCTAATCAGACTCTAACTGAAAAGTCGAGCCATTTCATGAACTTTTATACATCTCTACTGTCACTTGTTCATAATGTCGAGGTAATATCTACCAAAGAATATAACTGAGTTTCATACTCATAATCAATTCCTTTTTACACAGTGTCCGGAATATTCTATCACCGGAATATATCCAAGATATTTCTCATATCAGCTCTTAAGATGAGTCGAGCGGGTTTCCACCAATGCTCCGCTGCGCCCTCTGATCTCATACATAATCTGAGCAATTTGCTCCTCAAAATAATCTCCACACTCCGCTCCAATCTCGCGAAGTGTGTCTCAATACTGTCCGATCTCTCTGTCGGACTCTGTGAGGCATTCTCAACATTAGCCTCTATCTCAATCTCATACAGATTCTCATAAGTCAAACTCAGCACGACTTAGCAGACTCAGGTCTACCACTACGACCTCTGCCTCGTGCACTATCTCATCTAACGCGACTCATATTAAGCATTCCTGCATTCTCAACCATTTCTTAGTCAAGCCCATCTCGATATACACTATTGTATCTAACTAAGCACAGTAACACGGGGATGTAATTTCCTAATTACTGACACTGACACACATCAGACCAATTGTGCTCTGATACCATAATAATTGTCACGTACCAAACTACCCAAAAATCAGAGTTAATTTTTCGCGTTTTATTATTTTCTTACTTAAATTCTTACCTGTCCTCGAATCGTGACCACACTCCACTAATAATTGGGCTGTGCGTCAATGCCAGTCCCACCATTCAAT
The DNA here is from genome assembly GCA_033439115.1 of Firmiana major. Taxonomy (NCBI): domain Eukaryota; kingdom Viridiplantae; phylum Streptophyta; class Magnoliopsida; order Malvales; family Malvaceae; genus Firmiana; species Firmiana major. The sequence continues at coordinate 69,703,228 of CM065898.1, read as the reverse complement.
TACCATCTAACTTATTTCTTCTCCAGTCATTTATAATTGTTTACATTATTTATACATCCCCTAAAGTTGCTTACAAACATGTTACTGTGCTATGCTTATGTAGATACAATATGTACAAGTGTATATACCTTATGTTGATGGGCAGCAGCGGATATCCGGAATGCAGTACTGAGTCGTCGCAACTTCAACTGGAGATTATCTGTGGGAGAAAATGAAAGGGGTGAGCACATCAAGCTCAGTAAGGCAATCCTACGAACAAGTAGGTAACCATACTACCTACATGAACGTGGTGCCATGCATAAACCACCCTTTCTCCACACATTTTAAAACAGATGATATGAATTATGATGTTATGTAAAACACATTTGCACGGAAAATTCAACATGCAATAATATTCAAAATCATATATTTCTCATATAAAAATTTCACAATAAAGTCAGGACTCGACCCCTCCTTCGGGTGATCCTGACTCACACGAAACCATAAAAATCAATTTACATTCACACATGGGTTTGAAAAGCATGGAAATACCATCATGCAACTTTAATTTAAAACCCAGTTAAATCATCGAAATCGTCGACATGCGAGACGAGGCAATATCTGTATAACGGCAATAACTAGGACTATGGCCATATCTATCCTCGGGAGTTCCTCAGCTACACGGATCCTAGTGTGCGGGTTCTCACCATGATCGGGAACTGCCCGGGAGGTGGGTCAGTCCATCCCGTCAGTCTTATCCGATCCCCGGCATCTGAAGATGCTGCATCCGGAGATGCCGTATCCGAAGATACCACACGGTACATCGTACTCCATGCTACTTGCACGGTACATCGTACTCCGTGAACCCATATAATATCTCTAGGTACTCCAGCCCAATTGGCCTGCTTCCCACAGAGGTTTTGTTTCTCAATACTCATGCCATGTCTCAAAACGCACGTGCGAGCCTATTTAATCGGTGACACACAGTCTACCCGATGCTCCAAGCACGGCTCATCGCATGTTCTCATAAAAATCAGTGCGAGCAATGCTCAGCACTCTCATCAAATCAAGTAAATCTAGTGCGAGCTAAGCTCTAGCACTCTGTATGCAAATCGTATAAAAATCTGGTGCGAGCGAAGCTCTAACACCCTGTCTCAAAATCATATAAAAATATGGTGCGAGTTAGACTCTAGCACCCTGTCACGAAAATCATATATATATAAGAATCTGGTGCGAGTTGGACTCCAGCACCTATGCATGTAAAACTCTAGTGCGAGCTCTCGCTCCCGCACTAATGCATGCATCACACAAATCAAACATCGTGCGAGCTGAGCTCTAGCACGTCACATGTAAATGAAAACACGTAGGCAGCTCAGTTATCTCCAAATAGTTTTCACAGAAATCACATCGTTTAAGACAAGCAATGCTATGCATTTTTCTTTAAAAGTGAGCCAGCCTACTCATGCATGTGTTGAAATACCTCCAGAACGAGCAGGAACCTCTTGTCCTTGCTCCTCCCAATTTTTCCTAAATTTTTAGATTTTACCCTTAACAAGGGTATTTTTGGTAATTTGCCCATCCGGGGCCCTAAAATTATTAGTTGACCTCTAGACCCTTCAGGTAATTTTTAAAGACTGCAAATGAACTTAAAATTGCGTAAAGTTACCTCTAGCAGTCCGTAGAATTCCCTTACCTTATTTTTCCGTAGAGTCTAACCTTTTTCTTTCCCACTGTTGTCTCGTCGCGCAGTCCGTTATGCTCCCAATCAAATGTCCGGAACTGCGTATTAATATTCCTCAGGTCAGATATCATGCAATTTAATTGTATTTAATACTTTCTGGGCTTAATTTAAATCGTTGGGCCCATTTACCCCTATTGGGCCCGATTGCACCTTAATGGGCCTTAATCGGTCTTAAGCCCATTTTCCACTTAATTCTCACATTATCGAGGCCTATTGGGCTCACCAATAATTTATTGGGCCTCGTTCTAATTCTCGAATAGCTAAATTTAATATTTACGACAATTTAACTAATTTTCCATAATTTAATTCAATTTATGCGGAAATTAAATCAATATCACGCATAACGAGATAATTGTCGTAAATAGGGGTCACTTACCCAAGATTCCATGCTAGTCTGTAAATCGAGGCTGTCTCGAGCCCTCGGTGGATGCCAATCGTCGAGCTACACAATTAAATATATTTTTGGGTAAACTTTTCGGTCGAAATTTAATTAAATAAAATATTCCAAATTTAAATCGGGTCAATTTGACCGCTTATCGACTTACCCGAAGCTCGATTGCATCACCGAAATTTTCCCCAATTTTTTCTCTTTTTCTTTTTCCCTTTTTTCTCCTTTTTTTCCTCCTCTTTTTGGCTGAACCGGTTCAGTCCGGTTCGGACCGGTTCAGACCGCCGGTTCTCTCTGGTTTGGCCGGTTCACCGTCGGTTCACTATCTTGTCGGTCGGTTCTTCGTCGGCTTCCACCGCCAATCGCTCCGCTGGGTCGTCCGCAGCCCGAATCTGGCCTCGGCTTGGGTCAAGCTCGCCGGAACGCCGCCGGTTCGGCTCTTCTCCCTCTCGGCCGTCGGACCCGTTTTCTCCTCTTGGCCGTCGCCGGCGATTCCCGCCGTTTCGTCGCATGAGACCGGTGCAGAAATGATCACCGTCGCCTGGGCTTCCAAAATCGAGCCTTGGTGGGGCTCGAATCGCCGCCGTTCGTCGCCGATCGGAGAATCCTTCCCGCGGCTTCTCCTCCCGTTTTCGGCCTCTTCCGGCGTCGGTTGGTCTTGCTGCCGGTACCAGGGAGGTCGCCGGCCTCTCCTCTCCATTTCCCGGTGGTCGTCGGCGATCGAGGATCGCCGGTGGTGGTTCGGCCTTCCCCCCGTTTTCGGCTGCTTTGTTTTCATCTTTTTCGCGTTTTTCGCGATTTCGCCCTTTTTTTATTTTATTTAACAATTTATTTTAATATTATTTAATTGATTAAATTAGTCTAGAATATTCAAAATATCTTAAAAAAATTATATTTTATTCATTTAGTCTATAAATTAATTTCTCGATATTATTTTGGCTTCCCGGTATAATTTCTGATTATTTTTCGGGATTATTTTTCGAATTAAAAATTCCGATTAATCCCGATTAATTCTCATAAATTCATATCTTGATCAATTTAACCCGAAATAAATTTATTTCACCTTTATTGACTAAGATTTCTTAAATCCATATTTTTAATTAAATTTTTCTTATCGAAAGTATACCGACCTTTAGTCTTTTGATCGTTTTGTCCTTACACGTGTTCGGGATTAATTTAACCCGACTTTCTTCATACTTTCCCCATCTTTTCTTATTTAATTTTCGTATTTTAATTAAATTCGGGTCTTACACCTCTACCGAACACCATCACTCACTCACACTTATTTACACTATTCCACTTGTATTCCCTAGGCTACTCAGCATTATCAACTTTCACTTCATCTTTCTTTTTGTTCTTTACCGACTAGCCATCACTTTCTCACTGACAATTCCTTTAAGTATCCAATATATACTTTATATATATATATATATCCTTTGCAATAGTCTTTGTTCAGCTATCAGCCCTTTAAGTATCCAATATATATTTTATATGTAACGACCCTTGACCTTGAAAATTCAGAGGAAATTTTTTTTTTTAAGTTTTAAATTTCTTCTTATTCCTTCATTCACTTAAACTTCATTCCTGCTCAGTGTTGTTTCTTTTATCTTACCTATTCACCGATAATTATACTTAAATTAAATTTTACATCTAAATGGCCGATAGAAATTTCAGCAGCATAATGGCTTATATATAAGCCTACCCACCTGCAAATCAAACGCTCTAACAATCCTAGATATCCACAACTATCAAACATGCTCCCCAAATTCGCATCATCAAGCTAACATGTATCCGTTCCCACTAAAATTAGTACTCTACGATTAATTCTCAAAAGAGATATTCTTTACGTTTGTTTTCTTACAAATTACATCCCAATAAAATATTTTCACTATATGTCTGTGCTTACAAAATGTCTGGTAAGAGAATGCAATTGTATACCTCTGCGTGTACAAGAAGTAGCCTAAAGTAGCTCTTTCCACCAGCCTACGTCGTGTACACGACAGGTAGCGTCTGTAGATCACTGCAAACAATCTGAAAGGTAGAGGGGTGAGCTTTCGGGAAAAAGCCCAATAAGAAATGCATTTAAAATGATCATAGCGTTTAAAATATACATAGTACATAATTATACAAAAAGGAGGAATTTCTTTACAAATATAACATCCCTTTCAAAACACATATCATGGAAACACATTTAATAGAAACATGGTTTCGAAAATAAGAGAACCTTAGCAAACCCATCAGAATCTTTCATGATATACAGAACTTCAAAGGCATTGTTGAGTATAAAACATGTTTCGAAACACCAACATCTTAAAACAAAGCTCACGTCAGATGGAAATCAGATCCTTTCAAATCATACAAAACTTTAAAAGCATTGTTAAGTAAATTACATATCAAATAATCAAATCTTAAAACAGAATTCGTTTTGGATGGAGACTAGGCTAGCTCATGTAATTGTCATGCAGGAATAACATATTCATCCTCCGTAGAGGGAAAATCATGAACATGACCATTTTCGCTACCTCACCCCACTTAAGAGGTCTTTCTGGCTAGCAGAGTCTTTTGGCTACCTCACCCCACATAAGAGGTCTTTCCGGTTAGCAGAGTCGTTTCGCTACCTCACCCCACTTAAGAGGTCTTTCCGGTTAGCAGAGTCTTTTCGCTACGTCACCCCACTTAAGAGGTCTTTCCGGTTAGCAGAGTCTTTTTGCTACCTCACTCCACTTAAGAGGTCTTTCCGATTAGCAGAGTCTTTTCTCTACCTCACCCCACTTAAGAGATCTTTCCGGTTAGCAGAGTCTTTTTGCTACCTCACCCCACTTAAGAGGCCTTTCTGATTAGCTGAGCCTTTTCGCTACCTCACCCCACTTAAGAGGTCTTTCTGGTTAGTTGGCCCTTTCAGCTACCTCACCCCACTTTAGAGGTGAGGTCTTTCTGGCTAGCCTCATCTCAGGTGGCAATCATATACACCTGGGCCTTTTGGCTACCTCACCCCACTCAAGAGGTCTTTCTGGCTAGCCTCATCCCAAGTGAGCCTCATTCACATATTTAAAATTCATAAATTGAGTTTCAAATAAACCCTCTTTTGCGGTTGAAAACTCTTTCATAAGAACAGAGAAACTGTACTCGTATAACAGATTTCATTTCTCGCAACATTTGTAACAAATTCATGCATGAGTCAAAGTCATATCATTTCGTTCGAGAAACAAAATCAGAAACATGCTCACAGATTTGAAGACATGCTCAAAACTCATGTATTTAAATTCATAAACATTTCTTACAATTTCAGAAACATGGTAAGATAAAGCTAGGGCTCAATAAAAATTGGGCTTGGTTTTGTTTAAACGTTAACTCGGACTAAAGAACGAACGTTTGGTATAAATTCTAATCATTTACTGAAATGTTGCGTAACTCAAATATTTTCATAAATCCAAGTTTGAGGGAAATGGGGGACTATTACCATTTTAAATTACACCCCTTACCTCGATTTATCGGGAGCTCAAGGTTCGAGTAGTGACACCTCCAAGTGTCTCCCTCTTTTCCTTCTACGATTTTCCTACACCAAATTTGGTATTCTTAGTATCCTTATTTAAATCGAATAGCTTATAGTGCTTCAAAATCAAAATCTTATTAGCCTAAGGAAAATACTTCTGGAATTTAAATTCTAGCTCCTTAAGTTCGTATTAAATTATACATATTCAACCTTTGGAGCTCATCAATTTCCTCTTTTCTTCCAGTTCCATCATACATTCGGAAATTTAATCCTGCTACAAAGTCTTTAGCTACATTCCTAATTAAATTGTCCTTTTTCTCCTATCATCTTATACGTTTTCTACCTGCTCCTGCTTGTGTGTTCATATTATTGTCGACACGCACTAATACTAACACGCACGTTACTATATATATATAAGTATATATATATTATTTATTTATTATTTCTTTATTTCTTTACTACTACTATTATTATTATTCTTATTATCTACTTCTCATTTATTCTCTGGTTTTGTCAATTCATGATTTGTTTTAAGCTACCCGTAAGAATTTCTTTTCTCTAATTTCCTCTTCATCATCAAAATGACCCAAATCTATCATCCACAAAATAACCAAATAAAATTTTATCATGTTCAATCTTCATTTCAATTCTTGATAATTTAACTTCTAATGTCTAATTTCTTGCCTAATTTTTAAAATCCCCAAATCTGTCAAATTAATCCCTAGTTCCAAAATTTCTTCACAATCAAATTTCAATTAATTCATACAACATCATGCTTCCATAATACAATTTATACATACATTAAACTAAAGAAAGCTTGGGTTTTTACCTAGGGATCCACTGGTACAAAAATGAGGAAATAGAAATTGGGTAATTTATCTGTAAATTTTTTTGAACACTGTAGCATCTGGAATAGGGGTGGCCGAACAGGGAAGAACAGGCCAGGGAGGTTGCCGGGCTCGGGTTCGGTGGTGGTCGGCTCCGGATCTCTTCCGGGTTGCTGCAGTCCGTGAAACAGAGGAAAACTCCTCTATTTTGTTTCTGTTTTTCAGGCGAGGGGAGAGGGAGAAGGCAAGGAACGGGTCACCGGTGGTCAGAGGGGTAATGCTCAGTCTCGATCCTCCTGGGTTCGGTCGCTGATCCGATGAAACAAAGGGAGAGGGAGGGGTTTGGGTTTCGGCAAACAGTAGCCGAAAAGAAGAGAAAAGGGGGGAGGCCGCTGGATCGTCGCTGGCTTGGGGAAGGTTTAGTCGTCGGCGGTGAAGACGTGGACGGTAGGAAAATGAATGGAAGAGAAGGGCTTTGGCCAGCGATTGCAGAGGAAGGGAACTGGGGGGAAAATGGGTTTTTCTTTGTTTTTCTTTAGGATCACATTTTTTTTCGTTTAGTTTTTTTTATATATTTATTTTTTTATTATATATAATATATATATATATATCTATATTTATTTATATTTCTATATATATATATATTTTATATTTATATATATATTTTATATATTATTGTTATATATGTAATATTTGTATTTATATATATTTTTTTAATTATATTTTCATTCTTGGAACAATTACATGTATATATATTTATTGTAATTGTTTTTATCCTTCATTTCATTTCATTTTTTAACTTAAATACAGAAAATTTGCAGTGTTTACATTCTCCCCACCTTTAAAGAATTTGGTCCTCCAAATTCATTATGGTCTTTTAGAACAGTTGAGAGTACTTCTAGACGCTGTCAAGTCTCTCGAGCGGTGAGGTATTTTAAAATACCTTTATTGGCTATCAGACTTGACCACGTAGACCGATTATAGATATAAATATTCAAGGTTCAATTTCAATAAGAAAATAGGACACCAAACTTATCACAATTTCACATTTATCCTTAATGAGAACTTATTCTTAATTCATATCACTTCATCCGAATCACTTCACATACCAGAGATATTCGTACCTTGCATACATCTCTTATTCCAATATGACTCGTATATCCAAGATTTATCTCATTTCAAAGCTTGTCTCATTTCGTACATCAACTATAGCAAAACTCTTTCCTTATTCCAATTAAGTCTCACATTCAAAACATAAGAATATATAAAAAGAAAATTACAATCCTTAGATTCAATAAGTAATTCATATTCTAAAGTTTCCTCATATCTTAAAACTTTGAATCTTCATAATAGTTCGGATCTTTCCCATTAATATATAACCTATGTTTGGGAAATCCTACTTACACCCATTCTTAATACACTGTGACCCAAGAGACTCCGGGTCTTCTTAAAAATTAACATCAGACACTCCAAAGTGGGTCACTCAGTCTGAAAATCTCCCCTTCATATAGTTCTTATAATTGCTCTCTCAACATTTCTAATCCAAGCAAAGTCACTCAGTACAGTAGTTTGAGTAATTAATTCAATACCACATGCTAAATCAATTTTAGAACTTCTCCTTTTAGTTTAGGGGTAACTTTGATAAATCATTTGATCATGTGTCAGAAAACTTTTCCTGTTTACAGGGATGTTTTTATACTCCGAACACGCTATATCTTTATCAATCATGTAAGCAGTGCAACCTTTAGAGTCTTATTTATACCGTTAGTTCCCTGATTCATTCTTTCAGCATAGTGACTGTGCTCTTTCATTGTTACTATTTCCTTTGTAGATCTCTTTTCCGTCATTCTCTTTATCCTTCTCTTTTCTTAGTGACTTTAAAAACATACAATTCATATCATCGTAATTGTGCCTTGTTCACTGCTTCTTCAGAATAATTTCAAAGGGAGATCTTAGCTTGACTAAAGATCCCAATATCTCCTATCTTAATTTCACAATTCCTACACACCATATCAGTCCTTTGAGATGCATACAGGGTTATGGTAACGTGTAACATGAAATCTAGAGGCTCAGGTTTCACAGACAATTTACATGCAAAATGGGGTGATATGAAAGAGTGCGTAGAGCCTGAATCAAATAATACATGTGCCTCATGATTACAAATTAAAAGCTTACCCCGAATAGTCTCAGTGGATGCATCAGTAGTCTCTCTATCCCAGGCAAAGACTCTCCTATGAGTGACAGGCTTCTTGCCCTTCTCTGCTGCGGTAGCCTGTCTCTGGGGAGCTTGCCTCTCAGGTTGTCGTGGTTGCTCTAGGGGCTGTAGAGTATTGCTCTGTGGGTAATCCCTACTCATGTGTCCCTTCTGTCCACTCCCATAACATACCATTGTGGCCATATAACAAACACCTCAATGGGGTTTTCTGTAATCTTTACACAACTTCCAATACTGTTGTGGGTCTCTGGCAATCTGGGGACCAAGTACAGGAACTGTAGGTCTATCAACCCTAGTTTGAAACTCATCTGTCATCTGCCTCTTGGGTTGGCCCCTCCAATAATCCTGTCTCACAAACTTCGTCCTCTTACTCTCATCCTTGCTCTTTTCCTTAGAGTCATACTCTGTCTATGTAACATTTAGACCCCTCTCAATCATCTGTGCTCTACCCAGGGCATCCTTGAACTCGGTAATCCATAACCCCAATAGTCGATCTCTAATGGCTGGCCTTAACCCGACTAGAAACCTCTCAGTACAACGCTCTTCATTCAAGAACATCTCAGGGTCATACCACATCAGCTTAGTAAACTTACTCTCATACTCATCCACGGTCATATTGCCCTATACCAAATTCAAAAAGTTCGTTCGTAACTTCTGCTGGGCAGCTCATGGAACATACTGATCTCGAAAGGCTGTTAAGAATGCATCCCAACTAATCACTGGATGCTGAGTAGTCAGAAAGACCTTGGTGGATCCCCACTAATATTTTGCTTGGCCCTTCAGCATGTACGTGGCCATAGAGACCTTCTCTACATCAGAACACCCCAGAAAATCAAAGATCTTTTCGAGGTCTACTAGCCACTCTTCAGCCTCTACTGGATTCTTAACTCCCTTGAATGATGGAGGCTTCATCTTTAGGAAATCCCTCATTCTACCCATATTCCTCTCCTTAGTCCGAATCTGTATGGGCGACTGAGGTGCCAAATGTACCGGGGGAACTTGTGGAGGAGGAGGTGGTGCTTGTGAAGGAGTTGACATCAGAGTAACGATCGGTGCTATGCTAGCTAAATCAGAAGCATTTGCCCCTAAGTATTGGGCAACCATGGCAGCAATCGATTCCAATCCACATTCGAGATGTTCCTCCAACCGCTGTTCAAATTGAGCCATACGAGTATTGGGGCTCTCTGGTTGCGGTGGAAGAGGTGGAGGTGGCTGAGCTTGCCTCCATGGGCGTCCTCGTTTTCCTCTCATGATACACGTGATCTACTACCTGTGCGTAAACCAAGATCAAATCTTAACTTCTTTAGGTATACATTGCCTACAACCAGACAAGCACAGATATTTGGGATGTAATTTTAACCTTAATAACGACACTAACAGTACTAGACAACTTTTGCTCTGATACCACTTAAACTGTAATGACCCTTGACCTTGAAAATTCGAAGAAATTTTTTTTTTTGAAGTTTTAAATTTCTTCTTATTCCTTCATTCACTTAGACTGCATTCCTGCTCAGTGTCGTTTCTTTTATCTTATGTATTCACCGATAATTATAGTTAAATTAAATTTTACATCTAAATGGCCGATAGAAATTTCGGCAGCATAACGGCTTATAAATAAGCCTACCCACCTGCAAATCAAACGCTCTAACAATCCTAGATATCCACAACTATCAAACATGCTCCCCAAATTCGCATCATCAAGCCAACATGTATCCGTTCCCACTAAAATTAGTACTCTACGATTAATTCTCAAAAGAGATATTCCTTACGTTTGTTTTCTTATAAATTACATCCCAATAAAATATTTCCACTATATGTCTGTGCTTACAAAATGTTTGGTAAGAGAATGCAATTGTATACCTTTGCGTGTACAAGAAGTAGCCAAAGGTAGCTCTTTCCACCAGCCTACATCGTGTACACGGCAGGTAATGTCTGTAGATCACTGCAAACAATCTGAAAAGTGGAGGGGTGAGCTTTCGAAAAAAAGCCCAGTAAGAAACGTATTTAAAATGATCATAGCGTTTAAAATATACATAGTATATAATTATACAAAAAGGAGGCATTTCTTTACAAATATAACATCCCTTTCAAAACACATATCACGGAAACACATTTAACAGAAACATGGTTTCGAAAATAAGAGAACCTTAGCAAACCCATCAGAATCTTTCATGATATAAAGAACTTCAAAGGCATTGTTGAGTATAAAACATGTTTCGAAACATCAACATCTTAAAACAAAGATCACGTCAGATGGAAATCAGATCCTTTCAAATCATACAGAACTTCAAAAGCATTGTTGGGTAAATTACATATCAAATAATCAAATCTTAAAACATAATTCGTTTTAGATGGAGACTAAGCTAGCTCATGTAATTGTCATGCGGGAATAACATATTCATCCTCCGTAGAGGAAAAATCATGAACATGACCATTTTCGCTACCTCACCCCACTTAAGAGGTCTTTCTGGTTAGCAGAGTCTTTTGGCTACCTCACCCCACATAAGAGGTCTTTTCGGTTAGCAGAGTCGTTTCGCTACCTCACCCCACTTAAGAGGTCTTTCCAGTTAGCAGAGTCTTTTCGCTACCTCACCCCACTTAAGAGGTCTTTCTGGTTAGCTGAGCCTTTTCGCTACCTCACCCCACTTAAGAGGTCTTTCTGGCTAGCCTCATCTCAGGTGGCAATTATATACACCTGGGTCTTTTGGCTACCTCACCCCACTCAAGAGGTCTTTCTGGCTAGCCTCATCCCAAGTGAGCCTCACTCACATATTTAAAATTCATAAACTGAGTTTCAAATAAACCTTCTTTTGCGCTAGAAAACACTTTCATAAAAACAGAGAAACTGTACTCGTATAACAGATTTCATTTCTCGCAACATTTGTAACAAATTCATGCATGAGTCAAAGTCATATCATTTCGTTCGAGAAACAAAATCAGAAACATGCTCACAGATTTGAAGACATGCTCAAAACTTATGTATTTAAATTCATAAACATTTCTTACATTTTCAGAAACTTGGCAAGATAAAGCTGGGGCTCAATAAAAATTGGGCTTAGTTTTGTTTAAACGTTAACTTGGACTAAAGAACGAACGCTTGGTATAAATTTTAATCATTTACTGAAATGTTGTGTAACTCAAATATTTTCATAAATCCAAGTTTGAGGGAAATGGGGGACTATTACCATTTTAAATTACACCCCTTACCTCGATTTATCGAGAGCTCAAAGTTCGAGTAGTGACGCCTCCAAGTGTCTCCCTCTTTTCCTTCTACGATTTTTCTACACCGAATTTGGTATTTTTAGTATCCTTATTTAAATCGAATAGCTTACAATGCTTCAAAATTGAAATCTTATTAGCCTAAGGAACATACTTCCGAAATTTAAATTCTAGCTCCTTAAGTTCGTATTAAACTATACATACTCAACCTTTGGAGCTCATCAATTGCCTCTTTTCTTCCAGTTCCATCATACATTCGGAAATTTAATCCTGCTACAAAGTCTTTAGCTGCATTCCTAATTAAATTGTCATTTTTCTCCTCTCATCTTATACGTTTTCTACCTGCTCTTGCTTGTGTGTTCATATTATTGTCGACACGCACTTATACTAACACGCACGTTTACTATATATATTTATATATAAGTATATATATATTATTTATTTATTATTTCTTTATTTCTTTACTATTATTATTATTATTATTATTATTATTATTATTATTATTACTTCTCATTTATTCTCTGGTTTTGTTGATTCATGATTCGTTTTAAGCTACCTGTAAGAATTTCTTTTCTCTAATTTCCTCTTCATCTTCAGAATGACCCAAATCTATCATCCACAAAATAACCGAATAAAATTTTATCATCTTCAATCTTCATTTCAATTCTTGATAATTTAACTTCTAATGTCTAATTTCTTGCCTAATTTTCAAAATCCCCAAATCTGTCAAATTAATACCTAGTTCCAAAATTTCTTCACAATCAAATTTCAATTAATTCATACAACATCATGCTTCCATAATACAATTTATACATACATTAAACTAAAGAAAGCTTGAGTTTTTACCTAGGGATCCACTGGTACAAAAATGAGGAAACATAAATTGGGTAATTTATCTGTAAGTTTTTTTGAACACTGTAGCATCGGGAATATGGGCGGTCGGACAGGGAAGGACAGGCCAGGGAGGTTGCCAGGCTCGGGTTTGGTAGTGGCCGGCGTCGGATCTCTTCTGTGTTGCTGCAGTCCGCAAAGCAGAGGAAAACTCCTCTGTTTCATTTTTGTTTTTCAGGCGAGGGGAGTGGGAGAAGGCAAGGAACGGGTTGCCAGTGGTCAGAGGGGGAATGCTCGGTCTCGGTCCTCTTGGGTTCGGTCGCTTGTCCGACGAAAGAAAGGGACATGGAGGGGTTCGGGTTTCGACAAACAGTAGCGGGAAAGAAGAGAAAATGGGGGAGGCCGCTGGATCGTCGCTGGCTTGGGGAAGGTTTAGTCACCGGCGGTGAAGACGTGGACGGCAGGCAAACGAACTGGAGAGAAGGGCTTTGGTCGGCGATTGCAGAGGAAAGGAACGGGGGGGGGGGGGGGGGGGGGGGAATGGGTTTTTCTTTAGGATCATGCTTTTTTTTTCGTTTAGTTTTTTTTTATATATTTATTTTTTTATTATATATAATATATATCTATATTTATTTATATTTCTATATATATATATATATATTTTTTATATTTATATATATATTTTATATATTATTATATATGTTATATTTGTATTTATATATATATATATATATATTTAATTATATTTTCATTCTTGGAACAATTACATGTATATATATTTATTGTAATTGTTTTTATCCTTCATTTCATTTCTTTTTTTTAACTTAAGTACAGAAAATTTACGGTGTTTACATTATATATATATATATATAAATACCCTTTGCAATAATCTTTGTTTAGCTATCGGGATTGGCTTCATTGGAAGCCAATCCATGGTTCCTGTAGGTGCACACTTATACATCCTCATATACATATTTGTATATTTGTATATTCTTTACTTGAAAATGATAAAATATTACACCTACACATGTGTGTACATATATATATATATATACTTAGTAAGTCTGTAAGACTCGGTTGTTATTGTATTTCCTTATGATTCACATATTGTATGGATATGATTATATGTTAATGAAATCAAAAGACGGATGATTGGATTATATAAATCTGAATAAAGTAGTCGAACGTACGATTAATAAAAAAATAGACAATTAAGGAATTTCAAATTAAATTTATGAGATTTAAATTGTCCAGACAGAGATACAAATTTTAAATGAGAGATTATAGTGGGTCTAAGAAGGAAAGTCGGGTTAAATTGGTTTCGAAACAAGTGCAGGGGTAAAACGATCAAAAGATCAAAATTCGATATAAATTCGATAAGAAAATTTCATTAAAAATATGGAATGGAGAAATCTTGATCAATAACGAAGAAATAATTAAATTTCGAGTCCAATTGATCAAGATTCGGAATTACTTAGAATTACCAAAAATTCACTCGGGACAATATCCCGAAAATATAGAGAAAATATACCGAAAAAGGTTTAAAATATAATAAATTAAATAAATTAATTAATTTGAATAAAATATAATTTTTTTAGGATATTTTGGAATTTTTTGAGTATTTTACTGATTAAAATATTAATAAAATAAATTATAAATAATAATAATAAAAAATGGAAATCGCGAACGATTTCTGGAAAACGAACAGGCAAGATCGAGGTAGTCGGTCTCCATCACCGACAACCTCCGGTGACCCGGACGCCAGACGAGAGGGGTAGCCGAGCTCGTCGACACCGACCGCTAAGGGAAAAATGGCGATCGGCAAGGGAAGGGGAGAGAAAGAGAGAAAAACCGAGAGGGAGGAGAGAAAAGGAAGAGATAGAGGCGATCGACGGTCGGAGGAAGGAGAACCGACTCGCCACCGGCCAAAAGGAGTGACCATGGCGTCGATCTAGGGGCGGATCGACAAGAAACGGCGTCAATGACGGCAAAAAAGAAATGGGTACCGACGTCGGGGGAGAAGAGGCCGGACCGACCACTTTCTGACCACCTCGGACGAAACTGTAAGACCCGATTTTATTCAAAACATGAAATGAAAAATGCAAAAGAATTGACATGGTAGTCCCGAACACGTGCAAGGGTAAAACGATCAAAAAACTAAAATTCGGTCTTAATCGGGACAAGAAAATTTAATTAAAAATATGGGATTGAGAAATCTTGATCAATAATGAAGAAATAATTAAATTTTGGGTTAAATTGATCAAGATATGAATTTATTGAAATTAATCAGAATTTTCACATCGGTAAATTATCCCGAAAGTATTCGAAAAATTATCCTGAAAGACGAAATAATACCGATAAATTTATTTATAGATTAAATGAATAAAATAATAATTTTTTTAAGATATTTTGGATTTTTAATATTTTTTAATGGATTAAAATAATAATAAAAATAAATTATAAATAAAATAAAGTAAATGAAAGAAAAAACAAGATGAAATTGGAAAATCGCGAAACAGAAAAGGGAAATGGCGAAAGCGAGGAAGCCGAGAATCGAGGGAGTCGGTTCCCTCCGTCCGACAAGCCACCGGCAAGGGAGAGGGGCGGGAAAAGACCGGGAGAGGAGCCCGACCACTAGGAGACCCATCGACGGTTGCAACGTTCGGTGAGGAGGCCGAAAAGAGGAGATCGACGGAGGGAGGTCGAAAGAGAGAAGAGGCGATTGGAGGCCATCAGCGCCGTTTTGGCTCCAACCGAGGCCCAATAATAAAAGCCCAAGCCGTGGCGCGCCGATTGGTGCCGAAATCACTCCGGGAACCGACCAGACGGCATCGAAACGATGAAATGATGCCTGAACCAATACGGCCGGTTCAGCGTAGTGAGAGTATACTGAACCGGACCGGACCGGTTCAGCCAAAAAGAAAAGGAAAAAAGAAAAAAAGAAAGAAAAAGAGGAAAAATTGGAGAAAATTTTCAGTGATGCAATCGAGCTACGGGTAAGTCGGTAAGCAATCGAAATTGATCGATTTGAATTTCAGAATATTTAATTTGCTTATTAATCGACTGAAAGTTTACTCGAAAAAATATTTAATTGTGTAACTCGACAATTAACGTCAAACGAGAGCTCGAGATAGCTTCGATTTACGTACTATCATGGAATCTCGAGTAAGTAACCTTTATTTAAGATAATTTGCATCGTTATACGTGTTAGATAAATTACGGATTTAATTTTCGCATTAAATGAATTAAATTCTGAAAATTTAGATAAATTGTCGTAAATAATTCATTGAGATATCTGAGAATTTAGAACGAGGTCCAATATATACTGATGGGCCCAATGAGCCCAATAGGCCTCGATAATGCAAATAGTAAGTGGAAAATGGGCTTAAGGTCGATTAAGGCCCATTATGGTATAATCAAGCCCAATATGGGTAAGCGGGCCCAATGATTTAAATTAAGCCCAGAAAATATGAAATACAATAAATTGTATTGAAATTTGACCTGATGTATATTTATACGCAGTTCCAGAGATTGGATTGGGAGCAAATCAGACTGCGTGACGAGTCATCAGTGGAAAGGTCAGACTGTACAGAAAAATAAGGTAAGGGAATTGTGTGAGTAGCTAGAGGTAGCTACGCGTATTTTAATAGCTTTTGTATACACTGAATATGTATGTATACACTGATTATGTACAAAGGTTTTAGAAAATGGTTTAAAGATTTTAAGGACCCCAAAATAGGTAAAAGACTATTTTACCCCTATTGAGGGAAGTTCACCTAAGGATGGTGAAAGCATGACATGCATGAAATGCATGATTTAAGGAATTTTCAGATTTAAGGAATTTTCTTGGTTTTAATCAAAGCAAATCGATAGATTTGCCAATAATTGCATAAATTTCACAAGATAACACTACGTAGGTGTTACTTATATTTAAAAGAAATTTCTTTGGAAAATTGGCCAACTATCAAGTTTATATGAAAACAGATAGTGCTGGCGCATAGCTCACACTATATCTGAGTTTGTGAGTGTGCATAAAACGTGCTTGAGCGGTTGCTCGCATCGACTTGTGTGACATCATATGCATGAAATGTGTTAGAGCTGTTGCTCGCACTGATTTTTATTCTTGTGAAATGCATGAGAAGTGCTGGAGCCTAGCTCGCACTCTGTTTTGACATGTTTTGACAGGTTTTGACTTGATATGCATTAAAAGGTGCTGGAGCGATTGCTCGCACTAGTTTCTATTATTTGACATGCATGAGAGGTGTTAGAGCTTAGCTCGCATCCTGTTTTGATATTATATTGCATATAAGCCGTACTGGAGTATGACTCACACGAGATTTAATGTATTTATGCATAAAGCCGTACTGGAGCGTTGCTCGTACGAAGTTTTGATTTACTTGAGCATTCATTCATGCTTGAGCATTGCTCACACATGATTTTATATGGATTTATAACTCATTTTAAAGTCGTATTGGAGTGCTACTCGTACGCAGATTTTACTGATTTTTATAACACCGTGCTAGAGCTTTGCTCGCACAAGATTTTCTGATATCATGAATATGCATGGAGCTGTGCTAGAGCTTCGCTCGCACAGGGATTTATATGACTTGCATATAGTCCTGTTGGAGCCTCATGTAGACTGTGTGTCACAGTAAGATGATATGCTCACACGTGCATACTGAGATATAGATGGTATGGGTGGATAAGACCTATTACAAGCACCCCTGACTGAGCTTGGGTTCACGGAGTACGTTGTACAGTGTATGTCACGCGGAGTATGCTGTACCGTGGGGATTATTGGAGTGGAGTGGCATTAGCCACGATACAGCAAGCCTTGCCCTCGCAATCCTGATGTTATGCTATTCTGGTGGGTAGGACCGACCCACCTCCCGTTTCAAGTGTGATACCCCGCACACTAGGTGTAAATATTGTGAATTTTCATTATGCTCGGTGTAGCTATAAATGACAATGTAGACAATTAAGTTAAATTATGTTTTGGAATATAAGAAAACTTGGATAAGCCAATCACCTAAATCAAATTTATAAATAAATAACTAATAATAATAATGTGATTAAATACATGGAGGAGCGTATACACGTATTTATATACCTACGTTTGTATGATCCACTAAGAGTAGTCTATAGAGTGAAAGTATATACACATATAAATATATGTGTTAAGCATATAGGAATGTACATATATATATATATATGTATATGTATATATATATATATATATATATATGTATATGTATATATATATGTATATGTATATATACTAACGTGGGAGCAGTAAAGTGTACAAAGGTACATAAAAATATATTAGATATATTTATATTGTACACAACTCTAGGATGACAGTAGAGAAGGGAGGAAACGTGCACGGTATGTAAACCAACCTTGAGATTGTGTGTGTGCAGTAGGGAGATAACTGAAGCACGAAAGAGGGCATGGGAGTATGGCTAAAATGTCTGCTGGGTGGTCTGACAGAGAGAAGGAAGCAGCTACCAAACCCAGCTCTGCCTGATTCTGTACATGCATAAAAATAGAAGAAGATTGAAGCAGAAAAGAGAGATGTCAAAGAGTAGAAAACAAAAGAGAAGAGAGGAGAAACAAGGGAGGAAATGAGCAGTTGAGGGGTGGCACAAACCGAAGGAGACAAAAATGCAAACCGAAGCAGAAGAAGATGCGAATAGAGGCGGACAGGGGAAGATGGCAGTGTGTGGTGCATGGGAGCTGGACTGAAAATCGAAGCCTGGAGCAGGCAAGAAGTAACCGAAAAAGAGATGACCCGTGTGGAGAAGGCAAGTTTCAGCAGCTGAAGTGGGTGAGAAAGAGATCAAGGGAGTGAAGGAAACACTCTCGGTTCCTGGGTAAACAAGTGAGAAGGTGGATAGCAAAGGATTGAGGGTGTAAAACTAGAGTGAAAGAACTGACAGAGGGAGAAATAGAGACGAACAAGGGGATGGTGGCGAGGCCGACGGGTTGAAGCTACTGCGTGCTGAAGCAGGGAACTGAAACGGGAGTGAGGGCCGAAACAGAGGACGTCAGACGTCGGGCAGTGGTGAATAATGAAGCTGGAAGCAAGTAGTCGGAAAAGGATGTGACCGGAGGGACTCAACTCTAGACAGAATCATCGTGGAAGGAAGGAAACGACAGCACTAGGGGATGAAGATGATAAATAGTGACCGACTGTGAAGAAGAAAAGAAATGAAGAAAATGGAGGGAAGATTTAAAAAGAAGAATAGTGAACAGTAAAAAAAAAAAGAGTAAAGAAAAGAAAAGTATATATATTTATATATATATAATTATATATATATATATATAAATATAAAAATATTTGGAGATAGGAGAGAAGGCACAGAGAAATTTGAAAACCTCAGGAAAAAGGGCTCCGACCGAAATAACCCGAGTGGACCGGATTCATCGACTCGCTACGTCGGACAACTGAGGATCGTGGACAGACACCGAGGTAAGGAAAATTCTCGTCGCTGCTAGAGATAAATATGCGTAATTTTAGTATATTTGTAGATATAAAATTTAGGTTGAATATCGCAGTATCAAAATTATCGAAAAGACTAGGTTGAACTTTATGACTGAAAAATTAGAGATTTTAGCTTAGTTGAACAATCAAATTTTACGGATTTAATTTAAATGATTTGTAGAAATTACGGTATGACTTGAATTCTGTTTAATTATTGAAAATCTTGAATTTTGAATTTTTATAGATTATTTTTTGATATTTTTCGAAAAAGGGCTAGTTAGCCTGTTTTGAACGATTTCATCAAACAAATGAATTTATATGTGATTTAAGGAAAAACGATCTGTTATAAAATTATTCTGATGAAATGTGCTTGAGCGCGTACTGACTGTGTGTCGTACGGTCCGTCTCACACTGATTTTGAGACAAAGGTGTTGGTGAGATCATGTTGCACTTCTGTTCTGTATCTGTATCTGTATCTGTATCTGGGGTCCACGAGTACAATGTACCGTGTTTCTAATTCTGTTTTTGGTCTTCGGACATTCTGATCTGTGAGCCGTTTTGGTAGTTGACCACTCCCACGACAATTGACATCTCGACACACCTGACCCGTGAATTGCCCGGAGTCACCGACATTGGCCAATAGTCATTTCTGATATCTGATATAGCATGCATACCTTGTCTCGTCTATTTGAAAATATTTAATTGAATTTGTCTGCTTGAACTGAAATATCTGCAAATCTGTTTTGCTTTGCTACTGAAAACTCTGAACTTTCTGGATTTACAACAGTAGTTAAATGTATTACTGTTTCATATTCTATTTCTGAAGAATTTGTTTCTGGTATTTGTGCTTTAGCCGAGACTAAATCTGTTTTCCGAATATTTCAAATCTGATATCTGAGAAAATCATCTGTGAAACTTTTCGGGATTTAGCAAATATAAAAATATATATTTTATAGGTAGTGTATTTATCTACCTGCTATAGGATTTTTCTTACTGAGCATGTTGAGCTCACCCCCTTACTCTCCTCCACAGATTTGCATCAGTAGTGGAATTCGGCTCTATAAGTCGAGGTATTTTGCACAGCTACACTTCGGAAAGAAATCACCTAAGCTAGAGGTATACCCAGTAAGGATAATTGTTTTTGTATTTGTAAGTACAGCAATGTATGCAAGCATATGTCTGGGGAAATGTGATTGATACTATTTTGTATGAGAACAAAATGTTGAATTTTTCAAATGGCAATGTTACTGTTTTGTGTTCTTAAACTTTTACTAAGTGAAATTAAATTCAATAGGCGACTTGTAGCCCAACCGAAATATTAGTAAATTCGGGTCGTTACACTAGGT
This sequence comes from Firmiana major, assembly GCA_033439115.1. NCBI lineage: Eukaryota > Viridiplantae > Streptophyta > Magnoliopsida > Malvales > Malvaceae > Firmiana > Firmiana major. Next base: position 69,682,705 of record CM065898.1, on the reverse strand, counting down.
ACAGTGTTGCCAGGGATCACTAGGTTATGGCCATAGTCCTATGTTGTTACTGATAGTCACCTACATGTCTCACATGATATAACTTGTGGTCTCGATAGGCCAGGGTAGACCCGAGGGAGGGGTCAGGCCCCCGATTTTATGATTTTATTATATGTGACCTTGAAAGAAGGGTGATTTTATAACCGAAGTTTTATAATGAATTTTAATGAATTGTTTTATGAGTTTGGAATTGAATTATGAGATGCTTAACCCTTTTGGGTTATTTTATACTGCGTTTTAAATGAAATGATTTAAATGCAGTAGCATGATGAGTTTTCCATGCTTTAATGATAAATTCATAAAATGATTGTATCTCATGATTTGTTTTATATCGCATGAAATAATGCATGATTTTGATTTAATTCATGCTAAGTATGATTTACGGATGTCACAAAAAATGCTATTGATGCATAAGTAGTATGATTTATATATGCACGAACAGTTTTATAAACTAAGTCATGATGAAATACATGATTTTGTACTTGAGATTTTAATGAAAAGAAATGTATTTTAAGGGCATGGCATTATGAGCATGTAGATAGTGGAGCTATCTACTTACTTGCATAATTACCTTACCGAGCGTGTGGTTTACTCACCCCCGTTATTTTCCCATCTTTTTAAAGTACTCGCAGTATTTAGTGAGCGGCTAAGGACTTGCAATCTGGGTATCCGCTGCTTCCCATCGAGAGTCAGGTATACACATTTGTATAGTTTTATATCTGAACATGTAATGCACAGTACTGTAAACGTATATGATGTCGAGGATGTAAGGTTATGTAAATACCATTGTGTATGTATTTAGTTAAAGTCAAAAGATAGTAAACTCTGATATGTGAATGTGATTATGGAAATGGAATGGTAAATAGGTGAGAGGTGACTAACACCGAATCATAGCCCAACTGTTTGTAAGATGGTCACGATGAGAGAAATGTAAGAATTAAATAATAAATGAAAAAACGAAAAATTTACTCTAATTTTTAGGTAATTTGGGTCGTAACAGAAACCAACCCCAGATCCGAGCTTTGGACGATCCTGCGGAGCAGCTGGCGACGGAAGCTGACGAAGAACCAATCGACGAAGCCCTGAACCGGTCGAACCGGACCGAACCGATCGGTCTGAACCGGGTTGAATCGGACCGAACTAGTTCAACCAAGAAAATGAGGGAAAAAGGGAGAAAAACGAAGAAAAAGAGAAAAAAGGAAAAAGGAGAAGAATTTTTGAGGATACACCGGACTTTGGGTAAGTCGATAAGAGGTCAAAAGTGACCGATTTGATTTTCGAGAAATTTATTTAAATTATATTTGATAGAAAATTAACCCGAAATTAAATATAAAATTGTGCAGTTCGAAGATAAATTCTGAACGTGAGTCGATCGAACTCCGATTTACGCACCATCACATAATTTCGGGTAAGTAAAGCTCATTTACGACAACAATATGATTATTATGCAATTGAAATTTATTTTGCAGATTTCAGATTAATTTCTGCATAAAAATAAATTATATTCGTATTTTTGAATTATTCGCCGTAAATGATATACGGGCTATCCAAAGAGTTGGAAATGAAGCCCAATGGGTATTGAGAGCCCAATAGACCTAAAGAAGGGATTTACAAAGTGAAAACGGGTTGAAAATTGGTCAAGGCCCATTAAAGTGCAATCGGGCCCAATAAAGTAAAACGGGCCCAGTGTTTTAGATTCGATCAGTATAAGTGAAATACTGATAAGTATATTAGAACTGACCCAAATACGTGGTTATATTCAGCTTCGTAGACTTGGTTTGGAGCGAATTGGACTGAGAGGCCTGGTACAGTCGAGACAGGATAAGCTCGCGCGTGATTCTAGGTAAGAAAATTTTACGGACTGCTAGAGGTAGCTTTACACAATTTAGAATTCATTTGCGGTCTTTTAAATTGTCAGAAGGGTCTAGATTTCAGATAAAACTTTTAGTGCCTAGATGGGCAAATTACCAAAATACCCTTGCGAAGGGTAAAATTTCCAAATTTAAGAGAAATTGGGAGGAGCAAGAACAAGAGGTTCCTACTCGTTCTTAAGGTGCTTTGACACGTGCATGAGTAGGCTGGCTAACTTTTAAATAAAATGCACAACATTGCATATTTTCAACAATGTTGATTTTCTCTGAAATTGATTTGAGAAATATAGCCGCCTACGTGATTTTATAAAAATATGACGTGCTAGAGCTCAGCTTGCACGAGTCTTGATTTGTGTGATGCATGCATTAGTGCTGGATTGAGAGCTCGCACTAGAGTTTTACATGCATTGGTGCTTGAGTCTAACTCGTACCAAATTTTCATATGATTTTCATGACAAAGTGCTAGAGTCTAACTTGCACCAGATTTTCACTTGATTGTTATGACAGAGTGCTGGAGCCTAGCTCACACTAGTTTTATATGATTTTGATAGAGTACTGGAGCTCAGCTCGCACTAATCTTATGAGATTTTATGAAACGCGTGCTAAAGCTTGGCTCGTACGAGATTTTCCTTGATTTCATGAGAGTGCTGGAGCATCGCTCGCACTGGTTTTATGAGAACATACGATGAGTTGTGCTTGGAGCGTCAGGTAGACTGTGTGTCACGTCGATTAAATAGGCTCACACGTGCGTTTTGAGATAGGGCATGAGTATGGATATGAGATATGGGTCCACGGAGTACGTTGTACCGTGCAAGTAGCATGGAGTACGTTGTACCGTGCTGGGATTGATTATGTGGCATCTTCGGATGCGTGGCATCTTCGGATGCGAGTAATCGAGCAGGACCGACAGGATGGACTGACCCACCTCTCGGGGAGGTTCTCGATAGTGGTGAGACCTCACACACTAGGATCCGTGTAGCAGTGGGATCACGAGGACATATGGCCATCGTCCTAGTTGTTTTCCCGAGATATATACATATATTGCCTAGTCTCGCATGTTGATGTTTGAGAAACTCATTTTTTGGATTTTTGTGTGAGTCTGGATCACCCGAGGGAGGGGTTAGATCCTGACTGAGATATGGTTTTGATGAAAAATTAAATTGGGTTTTAAACGGAAACTTGCATGATGTTATTTCCATGCTATTTAAACCCATAAATGATGTAAACTGATTTTACATGATAGTCATTGTATCGCATGGTACTATTGCTTGAAAAGCATTTGATTTCATGGTTTTGTGTGAGTCAGGAACACCTAAGGAAGGGCTTGAGTCCTGAATGTGTTGTAAAATTTTAACGAGAATGAAATGTTTTAAATGGAGTTGCATGTCGAGTTTTTCCATGCTTTTGAAATCCATATGTGAACTTGTTTTACATGACATTATGGCATCATGAATCAGATTTGAAATGTGTGGAGAAAGGGTGGTTATGCACGGCACCACGTTCATGTAGGTAGTATGGTTACCTACTTGTTCGTAGGATTGCCTTACTGAGCTTGATGTACTCACCCCTTTCATTTTCCTACACAGATTTCCTCCAGTAAACTTTGAGGCAACTGAGTACTGCATTCCTGATATCCGTTGCTGCCCATCATTTTGAGGTATATACACTTGTACATATTGTATCTAAATAAGAATAGCACAGTAACATGTTTGTAAGTAGCTGTCAGGGATGTATAGATAATGTAAACACTTGTAAATGAATGAAAAAGAATTAGTGAAAAACGCATGTGTTTACCTTTCATTTAATAAGAAATTAAGTTATATGATGATTGAATGGTGGGACTGGCATTGACGCACAGCCCAATTGTCAGTGGAGTGTGGACACGATCAGAGGATAAATAGTATGAAAGAAAAACGAAAAATTTACTCTAATTTTTGGGTCGTGACAAATGGTGGTATCAGAGTGAAATTGGTCTAATGTATGTCAGTGTCAATAATTGGGAAATGACATCCCCATGTTACTGTGCTTAGTTAGATACAATAGTGTATATCGAGATGGGTTTTAACTAAGAAATGGTTGAGAATGCAGGAATATAGGCATTAGGCCTAATATTAGTCGCGGTAGAAGAGGTAGAGCATGAGACAGAGGTCATAGAGGTAGGCCTGAGCCTGCTTGTGAGATCTGAGAATTTTACACATATCAAATTATGTAATGAGAACATGAAGTGTAATTAATTGAACTAAATGAAATGTACTCTTACATTGAGGTGGTATGGAATGAATTACTAAGTTATAAATGAGATTTTATGTTAAAGTGTGAAACTATGAGGCCAGTTCGATCTCGAAGAAGAGAGGATCGATCTGGTAAGTTAAAAATGACAAGGAAGGAGAAAATTAAGTGAGCAGATAGATCTCATGAGGGAGGGATCGATCTCAAAATGTTTCTATTAAGGAGAAGATCGATCTCCTTGAGGAGCAGATTGATCTCATGAAGCATTCTAGAGATCGATCTCATAATTAGAGCAGATCGATCTCATAAAGCCAAGAAGAGATCGATCTTACCCTACGACAGATCGATCTCCTAGGCATAAAATTACCCCAAATCGTCCCCAAATTCAAATGCAGATCGATCTCATCAAGAGCCAGATCAATCTCCTACCCTCCGTCTATAAAAGGAACCCTGTGTTTTCCTACATTTTATCTTTTCTCTCTCTTTCAAACCTCCATTTCAGCCAAACCCTAGCTTTCTCTCTCTTCCAAATCACCCATTTCTGTCTAAATTAAGAGTTGTGGTAAGAAGGAAAGTTGTTCCTCACCCAAAGGAGAACAACATACTTGGAAATCGAAAGACGAATCGAATCGAGGTGTGAGTTGAGCACTCCACAAGTTTGGGTAATTTTCTAAACCTCGATCTTTGATTTTGAAGTGATTTTTGCTGATGGTGAACATGGGCATTGTGATGAAATAGCTAGGAGATGGTTAGAGATTGATGAAATTGTGATTTTATTGGAATGATGATGATATTAAGTAAATTGTGGTAAATTGAAATTTTTGTTTATAAATTAAAAATTTAGGCAATGAGGTGATTTTGGTATGGGTATTAGGTGTGAGAAATGTAGGATTTGAAAATGTAGTAAATGGGATTTTGAATGGTGATAGAATTATGAGAATTGAGAGATTTAGGTGTTAGTGAGAAATATGAGCAAATGTATGCTCAATAATGAAATTGAGTCGAGACATTGATGTTTTAACATCGTTTGGACAGCTCGGGAGTTCCAGAGTGGAATGCGAGGCTAGTCCGTGATACGGGGGAACGATTGCACTATACAAGCTGCAAAGAGGTAAGGGAAAACTAAACTCATTTGTGTATGTGTTTTGTGATAACATTGTAGCATGATTTTCATCTAAGAAAACAAACATGTTTTATGTGTTGTGAATGAGAAATGCACACAATTGAAACACCGGTTGGGGCCCAACCTTTACAAGTTGTAAATTATACGTGAAAAACATTTTATAACCATTTTGTGTTTAAAATGAGAAAAGTGTTTTGGGCCCTACGTTAAGGCGTACTAAGGTTTGAGAAAATGTGTGCGTGGTTTTACCGTTGAAGCTCGGTTTTAACAAGTTTTGTGTTGAGTACAAAGCGGTTTGAAATGAGTTTTATGATATAACTCCATTTGGAGCTTTACGTAAAGGCAAAATGATTTTTATGATAATGACTATTGACTGAGACTTAGGTGTGTCATTTTGAATACACACCGGGCATTGCTCTATTAGCATGTAAGTCTGATATTCCTCCGTTCTGGTAACGTGAGATGACCCCTACTCCGGTAGCGTTGGTTACCTACTACGTGTATTTAGTGGTTGTGCCACGTGCGAATCTTAATCTATGGCTGTGCCACGTGTATTTGGTGGTTGTGCCACGTGCGAATCTTAATCTGTGGCTGTGCCACATGTATTTGGTGGCTGTGCCACATGTATTTGGAGGTTGTACCACATGCAAATCTTAATCTGTGGCTGTGCCATGTGTATTTGGTGGCTATGCCATGTGCATTACTATTGCAGTGATTTTCATCACGTCTTAAAGAGAAAAGCCATTATCACATCTTGATTTCCACATGCTTGTAACTGTGATTTGTACTGAGTATGTACTTCCATGTTTTACATGATGTATTAATGAGTTCATGCTACATTTTTCTATTGAGTTTTCAACTGTGAAATAAATGATTGTGTGTGCAAATCATTAATTTAATAATGAGTCACTTACCCCCTTACTGAGTGATTTAGAAGCTCACCATCTTTTATCTCCCCTCCAGATTTCTTCAAGTGAGGCGAATTTCCTGCGACATACGGAGTAGTGGCTAGTGGAGGACTTGAACTCCAGGCCATATATATTGTATTTTGAGGTATCATTTATCTTTTCATGTATCCAGACAATTATTGTAATCACAGACACTTGTTGTATAACATTGTATGAGATGTATTAGGATTAATTAACTTAGGATTGAATAATGTATATGATGAGATCCTGAGGCAGGATATGTATGATAATGTTTGACACTGCATAGAAATGCACCCTCAATTGTGATTTAATGAGTAAAAAGTTTTAAATTTTCCCTATTTTTTGCGTTTTCGGGGTGTGACAAAGTTTTCTTGGTATCAGAACTTAGGGTGTTCAGTACTGTCAGTGTCGGTTAAGTGAATTAGAATACATCCCAAGTGTCTGTAATAGTCTGGTCATGAAAATTAATTTGAGGATTGAGATTTCAATCAAGTTTAATGTGTACGCGCAGGAACCGAATTCAGATTGAGAATGAGTGGACGACGAGGTCGTTCGAGGAGGCAGGCAGAGCCACCTCCACCACCTGCCCCACAACCAGAGAGTCTTAACTCTCGATTTAACTGGATTGAGACCAATGTGAGGCAAGGTTTTGAGCAAATGGCAGCGCTATTCGCGTAACATTTTGGAGTTAATGCCTCGGGTACTACTCCTACACCACCACAAGGACCTCACATGCCCCCAGTACAGATGGACCCAGTGCCTCCCGTCACTCAGCCTGATGATAGAAGTATGGTCCGACTGAAGGACTTTTTGAAAATGAATCCACCCGCATTTAGGGGTAAGAAGGATCCTACAGAGGCTGAAGAGTGGCTGACGGAGTTGAGAGTCAGATTTGACTATCTGGGGTGAACAGATGCTGAGAGGGATAGTATGAGTGTCTATATGTTAAAAGGGAGAGCTCGAGATTGGTGTGGTACTACCCAGGGTATTCTGATGTCTCGCCAGGATGTGATTGGTTTAGAGGAGTTTCAGACAGCCTTTAGAACCCAATATGTACCACGAGCTACCCAGAGAATGAAGCAGGCCGAGTTTTTGAGTTTACCACAGGGTGATATGTCTATGAATGACTATGAGAGCCAATTCACCGCGTTATTGAGATATGACCCAAAGACCTTCAAGAATGAAGAGCTCCATACTGAGAGATTTGTATATGGGTTAAAGCCCATCATCAGAGATAGATTGATAGGGCTATGTATTACTGAGTTTTGAGATGCTCTAAGACGAGCACAAGAGATTGAGAGGGGAATCGAGATGGTATGTAAGACCCGAAAATTATATCATAATTTCTTATAAAGAATTGAAAATGGTCCCAAATTAAATGAAACGGGATTCGGACAGGAGATAAGGATTTAAAAAATGAAATGAATGAGTATTCGTGAAGGGAAGTCGGGTTAAATTAATCCCGAACACGTGCAAGGGCAAAACGGTCAAAAGACCAAAATTCGGTATAAACCCAATAAGAAAATTTAATTAAAAATAATGGATTTAAGAATCTTGATCAATAACGAAGAAATAATTAAATTTCGGGTTAAATTGATCAAGATATGAATTACTGGAATTAATCGAAATTTTTGTTCGGGATAATATCCCGAAAATACGGAGGAAATATACCGAAAAGGGTTAAAAATATAATAAATAAATTAAATTAAATTGTTTGGAATAAAATAATATAATTGTAGATATTTTTAGAATATATTTGAATATTTTAATGAATATTTTAATAATAAAACAAATTGTTAAAAAAAAAAAATCAGAAATCAGAAACTTTAGTCGGGGAGAGAGAAAGAAGTGAGAAACGGAGAAGCTAGCCGAAATCGGGGAGAAGATCGGTGGGCCACCGACGACCCAATCGGCCAGGTGAAGGTCAAAAAAGGAAGAGGAGAGGCCGGCAACCTCCCTGGTACTGACGGTGCAGCCCACCGACGCCGGAGAACGTCGGATCGAGGAAGAGAAACCGACGGGGAGAGAAGAGAAATTTCCGACGAACGACGCCGATTCGGCCCCAACCACCGGCCACCGAAGAACCCCCACGTGATGCTGAGCCGAATGGGGGTGAAAACAGCTGGGGAAACGGCGGCCAGCGCGGGCAATGGTGAGAAACGAGGAAGCCACCGACGCCGGAAAGGAGAAGTGGCCGGACCAGCCACTTTTCGGCGACCTCGTGTGAAATCGAGACCAGATCCGAGCTGCGGACGACCTCACGGAGCAACTGGCGGTGGAAGCCGACGGAGAACCGACCGGCAAGGCACCGAACCGGTCGAACCGGAGCAAACCGGAGTGAACTGGACCGGTCTGAACCGAGTTGAACTGAACTGAACCGGTTCAGCCAAGAAAGAAGGGAAAAAGGGGGAAAAAGGGAGAAAAAGAGAAAAAGGAAAAAGGGAAAGAATTTTCGGGGATACACCGGACTTCGGGTAAGTCGGTAAGAGGTCAAAAGTGACCGATTTGAATTTCGAGAAATTTATTTAAATTATATTTAATCAAAAAGTAACCCGGGATTAAATATATAATTGTGCAGTTGTACGACAAAGCCTGAACGAGAGCCGATTGAGCTCCGATTTTCATATCCCGCATTATATTGGGTAAGTACATTTTAATTCCGACAATTAGAGTCCTTTAATACAGAGTTTCGATTATTTTACGAAATTTATGGATTAATTCTGTATAAAGAGGAATATTTATCGGAATTGCAACGTAATTACCGTAAATAGTATATGGGCTATCCAATGAGTTTGGAACGAAGCTCGATAATTATTGGTAAGTTGAATGAGCCCAGTAAACCCGAGGAAGGGATTTAATAAGTAAAACGGGGTGAAAATGGGTCGAGGCCCATTAAGGTGCGGTTGGGCCCAATAAGAGTAAATTGGCCCAATTAGTTAAATCGACTGTAGTAAATAAGAGAATTATATTTATTGGGTTGAATTGACATGATAAATAATTATCTGCAGCCCAGAGACTGGATTAGCAGCAAATCGGATCGGACGGGCCTCCGACAGTGGAATTTAGATACGCGCTCGACGAGAATCGAGGTAAGGGAATTTTGTAGGTCCATAGAGATACCTATACGTAATTTTGAGGGGATGTATAGGGTTTAGAATTCCTTAAAGTATCTAGAAACGAAATAATAATTTTTACAAAAATCGGGGCTTAGGTGAATAAAGAAAAAGATGATTTTACCCCTGAGAGTAAAATTTACAAAAATGGTAGTAAGGCAGATAAATTACATGATTTCATGTTTTTAATGCTTTATATGAATGTGTTGCTTTGATTTAAGCAAATATGCACATAGGTTGGCTATTGATTTCTTGAATTATACGAAAGGGAACCGGTTTGTGCCGGTTACTATTTTAAAAGATGTTTTATAAAGATTGAGCCACCTATCATATTTATATGAATAAAAAGAGTGCTAGAGTCTTTCTCGCACTCAAGTTTACTGATTTATTTCTCATGAAAAGCTGTACTGGAGCATTGCTCGTACGAGAAATTTGTGTGTGCACAAAATCGTGCTGGAGCTTCGCTCGCACAAGGTTTTAGATATCATGATATGCATAGCGTGGTGCTGGAGCTTCGCTCGCACTAGATGTGAGTTGACATGCATATAGTCGTGCGGAAGCCTCCTGTAGACTGTGTGTCACAAAGAGTTGAGATGCTCGCACATATACTTTGAGACATGGGTTGGTTATCGACATAGTATTGGGGTGGATAAGACCTACGGCAGGCACCCCCAGACTATGATATGGGTCCACGGAGTACGATGTACCATGTATGTCACACGGAGTACGCTGTACCGTGCAGTCATGATGACTCTATGATGTTACTTGATATTCTGGAGGGTAGGACTTGACCCCACCTCCCGTTGCAGTTGTGATGCCCCGCACACCGGGATCCGTGTAGCCTGGGATCACAGGGACAAAGTATGGCCATAGTCCTCGATTTTTCATACAGTAACCTACATGCCTCACATGATATCATACGGTCTGGATAGACCAGGACAAACCCGAGGGAGGGGTAATGTCCCGATTTATGTTTTTAAAAGGGACGTGATTTAATAAATCAAGGTATTCCCGAGAGATGGGTTTGACCTTGATGAAGCTGTTTTATGATAAAACAAATAAGTTTTAACGAGAAGAGTTTGAAATGAAACAGATAAGTTTTTGAGTGTTGAGTATATGATGAAACAAATAAGTTTTAAATGTGACGAGCATGAGATGACATACATGAGGATTTTTCCATGTTTGTTTTATATATGGATTTCATGATTTCTCTTATATGATATATACATACATGTGGCATCGTTTTAGTCTTACCTCATACTCCAAATACAAACGATTTTATATCATGACATTATCAGCACGTAGATAGTATAGTTATCTACCTGCTTACATTATTGCCTTACAGAGATGTTTATGCTCACCCTTTCATTTTCCACCCCACAGGGTATATTCAGTAGAAGAGAATGACAATAGTCATATCCGCTGCTTCTTATCAAGACCAGGTATACACATTTGTATAATTTTTGTATCTGAACAAATAGAGGCACAGTACTGTACATGGATGAATATTGGGGATGTATTTATTTATAATAAATTGATATGTAAATGAAATATGAAAATGGAATGGTAAATAGGTGAGAGGTGACTAACACCGAATCATAGCCCAACTGTTTAGTAGTGTAACTGTTCACGACGGGTAAGAAAATTGAAAAAAGTGAAAAATTTACTATGATTTTTAGGTAATTTGGGTCGTGACAGAAAAGATGGTATCAGAGCAAGGTTGGCCTGATATGAATCGGTGTTAGTGGTTAAGTAAATTTACATCCCCATGTACTGTGCATTGTTTAGATACAATTGTGTATATCAAGGTAGAAGTGCAGCTAAGAATTTAGTTTCGAATGCAAGAATATAATTTTTATAAATGATAGCCGCAATGGTAGAGAGACGAGTACATATGCTCGAGACCATAGAGATCGGCCTGAGAGTCGAATGAGTCGTCATATGAGACTCAAGATGAAAGTGAGGTGGAGGCTGATGATGAGCATACTCCATAGGGTCCTATAAAGATACCCAACAGTATTGAGACACGCTCTGAGAGGATGGAGTGAAGTGTAGAAAATATTTCGGAGTTGCTTACTCAGTCTATGTATGTAGTTGAGGATAGGCAGGGTAAAGCCTAAACAGATGCCTCAAACTATAGAGATTCTCACACCCCTCCGGTATTTAGTGAAGAAAAGAAACCAATAGTTGCTGATAACTGGGTGTATGAGATAGCGAAGTTGTATGAATTTTCGGTGTATGTCGACCGAGAAAGTGACTTTTAAATACGTTTATGTTGGAGTCGAGGCGAAGCATTGGTGGAAGTCCGCTCGACCAATCTAAAGAGTTAGACGTCCAGAGCTGACATGAGAAATATTTTGGATGTATTCCGCTGACAGAATATCCCGGACTCTACTTAAGGGGAAATTACAGGTAAAATTTCTTACACTGCCCATAGTCATTGGTTGATTGATGAGTATGAATCTCAGATTATATCCCTGGGTAAGTATGAACCCGATATTGTGGACAGTAAGAGTCGAAAAAGCCCAAAAGTTCATGAAATGGCTCAAATTATCGATTAGTGTTCGATTGGCTCATTACCTATGTCGAGGCAGTGCGTAAATTACAGTTGCATGAAGAAGATCATGTGTTGCACGCCTATGAGATTGGGAAAGGTAGTAAGGGTCGAAATAGAGACAAAAGAGAATAGAAAATGACAGAGATGCCAGAGCGGGAAAGGGACCAGTTGGTAAGACATTAGAGCTGATGAGTCACGGGGTAAGATTATTGGTAAGGCCCCAGTGCATCCAATTTAGCACTTTTGAGGGGTATTGTGATTGGAGAACCCCGACCTGCTACGAAGTAGTGTAGCAGTGTAAGCAAGGTTAGCAGTGTAGGATGTGTGGTAGATACCACGGAAGTAGGGTCTACACCTACACTTTATTGACTAAAATAGGAGTTAAGTGTGGTAAGACGGACCACTTAAGTAATGATTGCTCAGAGTTGGGTGAGACTACCCTACAGAAGGGCAAAGAGATAAAAAAAAAAACCTGTTGATATCTTTGCACCAAAAAGGGAGGCCACAGCCAAAGAGAAAGGGAAAGTAGGATGTTGGATGAGGGCGAATGTATACCTTGGACCAGGACACTATTGATGTTTCATATGATGTGGTGAAAGATACCACACTAGTTATGAATAAAGAAGTAATTATTTTAATTGATCCTGGTGCCACGTATATATTTATACCGCATTCATTTGTGTATAAGTTAGTAAAAGACGTGAATGCCTACACCCATGAGCACAATGCTGATAGTTAGTACCCCAACGAAGGAAAGTTAACTAACGAAATAATTATGAAGAAATTGTAAGTTGAAAATAGGGGTGAAAACATCACTGGAAAGTATACGGTAAGCTTTGACAAGTAATAAAAGGGGTGCAACGATTGAAATTAAAGGAGCAAATGATTGTACTCACAGAATGAGTAATAACAGAGTTTGTTATAATTGATATACGAAGGAGATACTCCTTAAGATATGTTTGATCCTGAATAAGAGATAGATTGGAATAAGAGGCGTATACAAGGTAAGAATATCTATGATACGTGAAGTAATTTGGATTAAAACAATTAGTAGCGAATATGAATTGTGATCACATAGACTAACATGTAAAGCAATTGTCGTCAAGTCTGAGGGTTAATAAAGGTATTTCAAAATACCTCCCCGCCTGAAGACTTGACAGCGTCTAAAAGTATACGCAACCTATAAATTGAAAGCGACAGTCATAATATATACATTTAAAATTAGGGTACCTTTACTGGTACGATAAGAAATATTGAATTCGATTAATCAGGAAAGTTTAAAAATTTAAAATTTTATAAAAGCCATTAAAAAGGAAATGACGCATGTTAGTAGCTTGAACGAAAGCGATTTTGAAAAGAGATTATACGTTTATGCGTACATAGGTTAAGGATATGGATGATTGAAGTATTCAGTAGAAGTCAACTACAACAAGTTAATTAAATTTTACCTGGACCGATTTGTTATCATCCTTATTGATGATATTTTTGGGTGTAGTTAAAGTCGAGGGCAAATTATAAGCAATAATTGGAAATTGCTTTTATTGATGGTTTGTTGCGAGTTCTCATAATGGACTACTTTATTGACACGTTTAACTTAGAAAAAAGTTGTATTTGAATGAGATGATAGACGTAACAAGAGTTTTGGTGTATTGAAGTAATAAACTGACCACCGCATTTATTCTCACCATACCCAACAGATTAAGAGGTTTCTTATGAGTCTATGGATACCTCAAAGTAATGAATGGGCTGTGTATTGATGCAAAAGGGAAGATAGTCAATTTTGGATCCAGACAACTCAAGGATCATGAAAGGACTATCCGATCCATGATTTAAAGTTGACAGCGATAGTGGTATTGAGTATATGATAATACTATGTATACAATGAGAAATTTCAAGTATGCACTGATCATAAAAACCCGAATATCTATTTTTACAGAAAGAGTCAGATATGAGATAACAAAGAGGGTTAGTGCTTCTGAGGGATTATGATTGTGGAAATTGTACCACCCAGAAAAGGCTAATGTAATGGCTAATGCTTTGAGTAGAAAGAGCCTCGGGATGGTATTACATATGATGGTCAGGGAGCGTGAGCTGCTAGAGCAGTTGTGAGCCTCAGTAGTAATGTGATCCCTTCTGATGATGACAGTGATTGTGTGACAGCTAGCCTGAGACTAAAACCGGATGAGAGTGCCCGGATTTGACAGGCTTAGCGTGATGATCGGCATGGTGTCGATAATTTGGGTCAGATTTAGAAGGGTACAGTGACAGAGTTCACAAGGAGTGATGATGACTTACTGAGGTTCAGAGACAGTATAAGTACTCCCCAAGACCACAGTGATGAGATAGTTATTGTCAGAAGCTCACTGTTCGGAATATACAGTGCATCCGAGAAGTAAGAAATATATCGAAATCTTAGAAAAGAGTATTGGTGGTCAGATATGAAAAGAGACATGGTAGAGATTGTGGAAAAGGTGTCTCGTATGTCAGCAGAGTAAGGTAGAGCAAAAGACGTTTGCAAGGGTATTGCAGTCTCTACCTATATTGACATGAAAATGGGAACAAGTTATCATGAATTTTGTGATGGGTTACAGAGGACCCAGATGAATCATAAGGCTATCTAGGTGATAGTCGATAGATTGACTAAGTTTACTCACCTTCTGGTTATGAAATCTCCAGATACTCTGAGTGTGTAGGCGGATTTATGTATAAGGAAAATTGTGGAACACCAATTATTTTTCCAGTGAGCATGGTACATATAGGGATTCCTTCTTCATTTCCCACTTCTGGGAACATTTTTCAGGAAGCTATGGGAACCCGACTAAGTGTTAGCACAGCTTTCCATCCTCAGACAGATGGTCAGTCAGAGAGGACTATACAGGTTCTGGAGGATATGATGAGAGCATGTGCCATTTATCTTATAAGCTCCTGGGATGATCAGTCGTAACTAATCAAATTCACCAATAATATCAGTTGTCACTTGAGTATAGGGATGACTTCAGATGAGGCATTGTACGGCCGTAAGGGTTGTTTCATCGATTTGGATAAGAAGAAGTGGGTGACAAATAGAAAATTGTTCTCGAATTGGTAAGACAAACCTCTGAGGATATTTAGTTAATTGTGGAGGATTAAGAACACCTCAGAGCATATAGACAAACTATGCTGACAAGAGACAGAAACCATTGGAATTCACCAATGGTGAATTAGTATTGTCGGAAGTTATTGGTCCTAAGGACGTAACGAGATTCAGAAAGAGATTGGACAAAGTGGGAGATAAGACCTGTAGGTTGGCGTTACTACCTGAATTAGCAGGCATCCACAATGTGTCCTATCTTATGATGCTTCGGAATTACTGTCCAGACCCAACGTATGTGATCAGATATGAGCTTCAACATCTCAGCTCAATGAAAGTTTAACGTATGATTAGAAAAATCAATTCGGGTTTTAGTTGGAAGGAGGAAGTGTTGAGGTTTAAGATGATCTCCCTAATTAAAGTCCTTTGGTAGTAGTACACTCTGAAAAAGTCACATAAGAGTTAAAGAGTATGATATGTGTGAAATATCCAGAGTGATTTACAGACTAACTTGGTTCTAATTTGGAGGACCAAATTTCTTAAGTGGGGGAGATTATGTAAGACCCGAAAATTATATCATAATTTCTTATAAAGAATTGAAAATGGTCCCAAATTAAATGAAACGGGATTCGGACAGGAGATAAGGATTTAAAATGCGAAATGAATGAGTATTCGTGAAGGGAAGTCGGGTTAAATTAATCCCGAACACGTGCAAGGGTAAAACGATCAAAAGACCAAAATTCGGTATAAACCCGATAAGAAAATTTAATTAAAAATAATGGATTTAAGAATCTTGATCAATAACGAAGAAATAATTAAATTTCGGGTTAAATTGATCAAGATATGAATTACTGGAATTAATCGAAATTTTCGTTCGGGACAATATCCCGAAAATACGGAGGAAATATACCGAAAAGGGTTAAAAATATAATAAATAAATTAAATTAAATTAAATTGTTTGGAATAAAATAATATAATTGTAGATATTTTTAGAATATATTTGAATATTTTAATGAATATTTTAATAACAAAACAAATTGTTAAAAAAAAAATCAGAAATCAAAAACTTTAGTCGGGGAGAGAGAAAGAAGTGAGAAACGGAGAAGCTAGCCGAAATCGGGGAGAAGATCGGCGGGCCACCGGTGACCCAATCGGCCAGGTGAAGGTCGAAAAAGGAAGTGGAGAGGCCGGCGACCTCCCTGGTACCGACGGTGCAGCCCACCGACGCCGGAGAAAGCCGGATCGAGGGAGAGAAACCGACGGGGAGAGAAGAGAAATTTTCGACGAACAACGCCGATTCGGCCCCAACCACCGGCCATCGAAGAACCCCCACGTGATGCCGAGTCGAATGGGGGCTGAAACAGCTGGGGAAACGACGGCCAGCGCCGGCAACGGCGAGAAACGAGGAAGCCACCGACGTCGGAAAGGAGAAGAGGCCGGACCGGCCACTTTTTGGTGACCTCGTGTGAAACTGAGACCAGATCCGAGCTGCGGACGACCTCGCGGAGCAGCTGGCGGTGGAAGCCGATGGAGAACTGACCAGCAAGGCACCGAACCGGTCGAACCAGGCGAACCGGAGTGAACCGGACCGGTCTGAACCGAGTTGAACCGAACTGAACCGGTTCGGCCAAGAAAGAAGGGAAAAAGGGAAAGAATTTTTGGGGATACACCGGATTTCGGGTAAGTCGGTAAGAGGTCAAAAGTGACCGATTTGAATTTCGAAAAATTTATTTAAATTATATTTAATCGAAAAGTAACCCGGGATTAAATATATAATTGTGCAGTTGTACGACAACGCCCGAACGAGAGCCGATTGAGCTTCGATTTTTGTATCCCGCATCATATTGGGTAAGTACATTTTAATTCTGACAATTAGAGTCCTTTAATACAGAGTTTCGATTATTTTACGAAATTTATAGATTAATTCTGTATAAAGAGGAATATTTATCGAAATTGCAACGTAATTATCGTAAATAATATACGGGCTATCCAATGAGTTTGGAATGAAGCCCGATAATTAGTGGTAAGTTGAATGAGTCCAGTAAACCCGACGAAGGGATTTAATAAGTAAAACGGGGTGAAAATGGGTCGAGGCCCATTAAGGTATGATTGGGCCCAATAAGAGTAAATTAGGCCAATTAGTTAAATCGACTATAGTAAACAAGAGAATTATATTTAATGGGTTGAATTGACATGATAAATAATTATCTGCAGCCCAGAGACTGGATTAGCAGCAAATCGGATCGGACGAGCCTCCGACAGTGGAATTTAGATACGCGCTCGACGAGAATCGAGGTAAGGGAATTTTGTAGGTGCATAGAGATACCTATACATAATTTTGAGGAGATGTACAGGGTTTAGAATTCCTTAAAGTATCTAGAAATGAAATAATAATTTTTACGAAAATCGGGGCTTAGGTGAATAAAGAAAAAGACGATTTTTCCCCTGAGAGTAAAATTTACAAAAAGGGTAGTAAGGCAGATAAATTACATGATTTCATGTTTTTAATGCTTTATATGAATGCGTTGCTTTGATTTAAGAAAATATGCACATAGGTTGGCTATTGATTTCTTGAATTATACGAAAGGGAACCGGTTTGTGCCGGTTACTATTTTAAAAGATGTTTTATAAAGATTGAGCCACCTATCATATTTATATGAATAAAAAGAGTGCTAGAGTCTTTCTCGCACTCAAGTTTACTGATTTATTTCTCATGAAAAGCCGTACTGGAGCATTGCTCGTACGAGAAATTTGTGTGTGCACAAAATCGTGCTGGAGCTTCGCTCGCATGAGGTTTTAAATATCATGATATGCATAGCGTGGTGCTGGAGCTTCGCTCGCACTAGACGTGAGTTTACATGCATATAGTCGTGCGGAAGCCTCCTGTAGACTGTGTGTCACAGAGAGTTGAGATGCTCGCGCATATACTTTGAGACATGGGTTGGTTATCGACATAGTATTGGGTGGATAAGACCTACGACAGGCACCCCCAAACTATGATATGGGTCCACGGAGTACGATGTACAGTGTATGTCACACGGAGTACACTGTACTGTGCAGTCATGATGACTCTATGATGTTACTTGATATTCTGGCGGGTAGGACTTGACCCCACCTCCCGTTGCAGTTGCGATGCCCCGCACACCGGGATCCGTGTAGCTTGGGATCACAGGGATAAAGTATGGCCATAGTCCTCGATTTTTCTTACAATAACCTACATGCCTCACATGATATCATACGGTCTGGATAGACCAGGACAAACCCGAGGGAGGGGTAATGTCCCGATTTATGTTTTTAAAAGGGACGTGATTTAATAAATCAAGGTATTCCCGAGAGATGGGTTTGACCTTGATGAAGCTGTTTTATGATAAAACAAATAAGTTTTAACGAGAAGAGTTTGAAATGAAACAGATAAGTTTTTGAGTGTTGAGTATATGATGAAACAAATAAGTTTAAATGTGACGAGCATGAGATGACATACATGAGGATTTTTCCATGTTTGTTTTATATATGGATTTCATGATTTCTCTTATATGATATATACATACATGTGGTATCGTTTTAGTCTTACCTCATGCTCCAAATACAAACGATTTTATATCATGACACTATCAGCACGTAGATAGTATAGTTATCTACCTGCTTACATTATTGCCTTACTGAGCTGTTTATGCTCACCCTTTCATTTTCCACCCCACAGGGTATATTCAGTAGAAGAGAACGACAATAGTCATATCCGCTGCTTCTTATCAAGACCAGGTATACACATTTGTATAATTTTTGTATCTGAACAAATAGAGGCACAGTACTGTACATGGATGAATATTGGGGATGTATTTATTTAAAATAAATTGATATGTAAATGAAATATGAAAATGGAATGGTAAATAGGTGAGAGGTGACTAACACCGAATCATAGCCCAACTGTTTAGTAGTGTAACTGTTCACGACGGGTAAGAAAATTGAAAAAAGTGAAAAATTTACTTTGATTTTTAGGTAATTTGGGTCGTGACATGGTACAATCCCAGAATGAGCTCAAAGCGGTGAATAGGGATAAGGGCAAGAGACTAGCGATTTTCCAAACAGATGTTCGGAAGGGTTCCTTCAGAAGAGGAAGGATTGAATTGCATAAAGGCAGATTAGAGAGACCCAGAGCTTATCCCATCATTAGGGAGAACCCTCGAGATGTCCAGCCTGAGATAAGGGTTTGCAGAAATTGTGGTCGAATGCATGAGGGAAGTTGTACTGGGTTGATCCATGGATGTTTTAGATGTGGAGACATGGGTCACATGGTGAAAGACTGCCCTCAACCTCAGAGACCACATATTTAGGAGCCCACTAGACAACAGCCTCAGAGAGTGAATCCCCAGAGACAAGCCACTACTGCAGAGAAAGGGAAGAAGCCTGTTACACAAGGACGTGTGTTTACCTTGGATAAGGAAACCGCAGACACTTTTGCAGAAACTATAAGAGGTACACTCTCTGTTTGTAATCATAAGGCTCATGTGTTGATTGATTCAGGGTCCACGCATTCGTTTATTTCTGAGTATTTTGCATGTAGATTAAATTTGAAGTTTAAACCTCTAGAGTATACACTACATGTAAATACTCCTATGCATGAATCCCAGAGAACTGATTTGATCTACAGAAGATGTGAAATAAAGGTGGGAGATAGAGTAATGCTAGCAGATCTAATAATATTAAATATGCATGGGTTTGATGTAATTTTGGGAATGGATTGGCTCGCAACCAATCGAGTGAGTTTAGACTGCTACACTAAGATTATAACTTTCTCCCTACCTAAACCTTACAGTGTACGTTTGAAATATTGAGTAAATCGACAAATGGAATTTTGTAAACAAATTGAAATGTTGATGTTACTCTTGAGAGTACTAAATATGATTATTTATGTGAAGGTTATGAAACACTAATCTCAAATGATGATCGGGAACATCCAAGGATTGAGGATATACCTGTGGTGTGTGAATTTTCGAATGTTTTCCCAGATGAGTTACCAGGTTTACCACCAGAGAGAGAACTGGAGTTTACCATTGATTTGGTACCAGATACTCAGTCAATCTCTAGACCTCCATATAGGATGGAATTAGTGGAACTTGAGGAATTGAAGAAACAACTACAGGAGTTATTGGATCAAGGGTTTATTAGACCTAGTGTCTTACCGTGGGGAGCACCAGTGTTGTTCGTGAGAAAGAAGGATGGTAGTCTCAGATTATGCGTAGACTACCGACTGTTGAATACAGCCACGGTGAAGAATAAATACCCATTGCCCAGGATTGATGATCTACTTGATCAGTTGAAAGGGGCCTCAGTCCTTTCTAAGATTGATTTGAGATTGGGCTATCACCAATTGAGGATTAAGGAAGAAGATATTTCGAAGACGGCCTTCAGGATAAGGTATGGCCATTATGAATTTCTGGTGATGTTCTTTGGATTGACGAACGCCCCTGCAGCCTTTATGAGATTAATGAACGAGGTGTTCAGAGACTACCTAGATAAATTTGTGATAATCTTTACTGATAATATCTCGGTATACTCTCGGTCATATGAGGAACATGCACAGCATTTGTGGTTAGTACTTCAGATACTCCGAGATAAACAGTTATATGGGAAGCTTAGTAAGTGTGAGTTTTGGCTGGATCAGATAGCTTTCCTGGGCCATATAGTCTCAGAGGAAGGAGTATCAGTGGATCCAAGTAAAGTAGAGGCTGTGCTTAATTGGGAAAGACCGAGGACAGTTACAGAAGTACGAAGCTTCCTTGGTTTGGCAGGGTATTACAAAAGATTTGTGGAAGGATTTTCCAGGATTATCGCTCCTTTGACTAAGCTCACGCGTAAGGAGACTCCATTCATATGGACTGATCAGTGTGAGCTCAATTTTCCTGAGGGATCAAGAGGATTTTCAGTTTATAGTGATGCATCCATCAAGGATTGGGGTGTGTACTCATGCAGCACGGAAGAGTGGTCGCATATGGATCGCAACAGTTGAAACACAATGAGCGAAATTACCCTACGCATGATTTGAAGTTAGCCGCTGTGGTATTTACCTTGAAGATCTGGCGACACTACTTATACGAGGAAAGATTCCAGATCTTCACTGACCACAAGAATT
The DNA here is from genome assembly GCA_033439115.1 of Firmiana major. Lineage (NCBI taxonomy): Eukaryota > Viridiplantae > Streptophyta > Magnoliopsida > Malvales > Malvaceae > Firmiana > Firmiana major. Next base: position 69,661,644 of record CM065898.1, on the reverse strand, counting down.
TGAGGTATTTGTTTGACCAGAAGGAACTAAACATGAGACAAAGGAGATGGATGGAACTCCTTAAGGATTATGACTGCGAGGTTCTATACCATTCGGGTAAGGCGAACGTAGTTGCTGATGCCCTGAGCAGAAAGAGTATGATATCTGCTATGATGATCAGGGAATGGGATTTACTAGAGCAGTTCACCGAGCTCCGGATCAGAGTTAAAGAGGTAGAGATGGGATTTTTGGCTAGCTTGCGGATAGAGCCCAAGATCATGGATCAGATTAGAACTGGGCAGCGCAGTGATCAGAGGTTGATAGATATGGTTAGCCAAGCTGGACAGACTTCGCAGTCGAATCTCACAATCAGTGAGGATGGATTGTTGAGATTCAGAGGACAGATTTGTGTTCCGGACGATAATACTCTGAAAAGACAGATACTGAGAGAATCCCACTGCTCGCGATACACCATGCACCCAAGGAGTACTAAGATGTATCGAGATTTGAGAAAGGTGTACTGGTGGAGTGGTATGAAGCGAGACGTGGCAGAGTATGTGGCCAGATGTTTAGTATGCCAGCAAGTAAAAGCTTAGCACCAGAAGCCCGGAGGACTACTACAGCCTTTACCTGTACCTACATGAAAATGGGAGCATGTCATCATGGATTTTATTATGGGTTTACCGAGGACCCGAAGAGGTCGTGATGCGATATGGGTTATAGGGGATAGACTAACAAAGAGTGCCCACTTCCTTGCCATCAAGAGCACAGATACTGTGGATGCCTTAGCTGAGTTATATGTCAATGAGATAGCTAGATTACATGGGGCTCTAGTGAGTATCACTTCTGACAGAGATCCCCGATTTACTTCCAGATTTTAGACCCAGTTTCAGGAGTCCATGGGATCTCGATTGAGCTTTAGTACCACCTATCATCCTCAGACAGATGATCAATCAGAGAAGACTATTCAGACCCTAGAGGATATGTTGAGGGCGTGTACGATGGATTTTAAGGGATCATGGGATGATCACCTGCCCCTAGCAGAGTTTGCGTACAATAACAGCTATCATGCGAGTATTGAAATGGCACCTTTTGAGGCTCTATATGGTAGGAGGTGTAGATCGCCAATAGCTTGGGAAGAAGTTAATGACAGAAAGATAAATACTCCCGAGCTTGTTGAGCAAGCTGTACAGAGTGTAAAACTCATATGTGAGAAGTTACGGGCTGCACAGAGTAGACAAAACAGCTACGCGAATGTGCGTAGACGGCCATTCGAGTTCGATATTAGTGATGCAGTATTTCTAAAGATATCACCGAGTAAGGGTATCATGCGTTTTGGGAAGAAAGGGAAATTGAGTCCTCGATACATAGGACCATTCAAGATTCTTGAGAGAGTGGGAGAAGTAGCCTACAGATTGGCATTACCCCCACAGATGTCCAAAATACACAATGTCTTTCATGTGTCTATGTTGAGGAAGTACCACCCGGACCCTTCTCATGTCATAGAGTACGAAGAGATGGACATACAAGAGGACATGAGCTACACTGAAGAACCCGTCCGGATTCTCGATAAAAAGGAGAAGGTACTTAGAACCAAGAGCATCCCATTAGTAAAAGTTTTATGGAAACATCACTTAATGGAAGAGTCAATTGGGAATTAGAGAGTCTTACGAAGGAGAAGTACCCCCATCTATTTGACGGGTTAAGTTGAATTTGGAGGACCAAATTCTTTTTAAGGTGGGGAGGATGTGAGATATGAGAATTTTACACATATCAAATTATGTAATGAGAACATGATGTGTAATTGATTGAACTAAATGAAATGTATTCTTACATTGAGGTGGTATGGAATGAATTACTAAGTTCTAAATGAGATTTTATGTTAAAGTGTAAAACTATGAGGCCAGGTCGATCTGGTAAGTTAAAAATGACAAGGAATGAGGAAATTAAGTGACCAGATCGATCTCATGAGGAAGGGATCGATCTCAAAATGTTTCTGTTAAGGAGAAGATCAATCTCCTTGAGGAGCAGATCGATCTCATGAAGCATTCTGTAAACTAGAGATTGATCTCATAATTGGAGCAGATCAATCTCATAAAGCCACAAAGAGATCGATCTTACCCCACGACAGATCGATCTCCTAGGCATAAAATTGCCCCAAATCGTCCCCAAATTCAAATGCAGATCAATCTCATCAAGAGCCAGATCGATCTCCTACCCTCCGTCTATAAAAGGACCCCTGTGTTTTCCTGCATTTCATATTTTCTCTCTCTTTCAAACCTTCATTTCAGTCGAACCCTAGCTTTCTCTCTCTTCCAAATCGCCCATTTTTGTCCAAATTAAGAGTTGTGGTAAGAAGGAAAGTTGTTCCTCACCCAAAGGAGAACAACATACTTGGAAATCGAAAGACGAATCGAATCGAGGTGTGAGTTGAGCACTCCATAAGTTTGGGTAATTTTCTAAACCTCAATCTTTGATTTTAAAGTGATTTTTGGTGATAGTGAACACGGGCATTGTGATGAAATAGCTAGGAGATGGTTAGAGATTGATGAAATTGTGATTTTATTAGAGTGATGATGATATTAAGTAAATTGTGGTAAATTGAGATTTTTGTTTATAAATTGGAAATTTAGGCAATGAGGTGATTTTGGTATGGGTATTAGGTGTGAGAAATGTAGGATTTGGAAATGTAGTAAATGGGATTTTGAATGATGATAGAATTATGAGAATTGAGAGATTTAGGTGTTAGTGAGAAATATGAGCAAATGTATGCTCAATAACGAAATTGAATCGAGACATTGATGTTTTAACATCGTTTGGACAGCTCGGGAGTTCCAGAGTGGAATGCGAGGCTAGTCCGTGATACGGGGGAACGATTGCACTATACAAGGTACAAAGAGGTAAGGGAAAACTAAACTCATTTGTGTATGTGTTTTGTAATAACATTGTAGCATGATTTTCAACTGAGAAAACAAGCATGTTTTATGTGTTGTGAATGAGAAATGCACACGATTTTATAGCCGGTTGGGGCCCAACCTTTACAAGTTGTAAACTATATGTGAAAAACATTTTATAACCATTTTGTGTTTAAAATGAGAAAAGTGTTTTGGGCCCTACGTTAAGGCGTACTGAGGTTTGAGAAAATGTGTGCGTGGTTTTGCCGTTGAAGCTCGGTTTTAACAGGTTTTGTGTTGAGTATAAAGCGGTTTGAAATGAGTTTTATGATATAACTCCATTTGGAGCTTTACATAAAGGCAAAACGATTTTTATGATAATGGCTATTGAGTGAGACTTAGGTGTGTCATTTTGAATACACACCGGGCATTGCTCTATTAGCATGTAAGTCTGAGATTCCTCCGTTCTGGTAACGTGAGATGACACCTACTCCGGTAGCGTTGGTTACCTACTACATGTATTTGGTGGCTGTGCCACGTGCATTACTATTGCAGTGATTTTCATCACGTTTTAAAAAGAAAAGCCATTATCACATCTTGATTTCTACATGCTTGTAACTGTGATTTGTACTGAGTATGTACTTCCATGTTTTACATGATGTATTAATGAGTTCATGCTACATTTTTCTATTGAGTTTTCAACTGTGAAATAAATGATTGTGTATGCAAATCATTAATTTAATAATGAGTCACTTACCCCCTTACTTAGCGATTTAGAAGCTCACTCTGTTTTATCTCCCCTCCAGATTTCTTCAAGTGAGGCGAATTTCCTGTGACGTATGAAGTGGTGGCTAGTGGAGGACTTGAACTCCAGGGCATATATATTGTATTTTGAGGTATCATTTATCTTTTCATGTATCCAGACAATTATTGTAATCACAGACACTTGATGTACAACATTGTATGGGATGTATTAGGATTAATTAACTTGGTATTGAATAATGTATATGATATGATATATACTATTTAATGATGAGATCCTGGGGGAGGATATGTATGATGATGTTTGACACTGCACATGAATGCACCCTCTATTGTGATTTAATGAGTAAAAAATTTTAAATTTTCCCTATTTTCTGCATTTTCGGGGTGTGACACTGCTAGTAGTGTTAAGTCGACCTATGAGAACCAGGATGAGATTGAAATAGAGGTTGATGTTGAGCATGCCCCACAGAGTACGACAGAGAGATCTGACAGTATTGAGACACGCTTCACGAGGTTAGAGCGGAGTGTGAAGAATATTTTAGGAGCTAATTGCTCAAAGTATGCATAGGATTTGAGGGCGAGTCGGAGCATTGGTGGAAGTCCGCTCGACCCATCTTAAGAGTTAGACATCCAGAGCTGACATGAGAAATATTTTTGGATGTATTCTGGTGACAGAATATCTCAGACACTGCTTAAAAGAAAATTACAGATACAATTCTTTCCTCTGACCCAGAGGAACTGGTTGATTGACGAGTATGAAACTCAGTTTATATTCGTGGGCAGATATGAACCCGACACTATGGGCAGTGAGAGTTGGAAAGCCTAAAAGTTCTTGAAAGGGCTCAAATTGTCTATTTGAGTCCGATTGGTCCTGTTGGATATCACTACCTATGCTGAGGCAATTACAGACTACAATTGTGTAAATAAGATCATGTGTTACACGCCTCTGAGATTAAGAAAGGTAGTAAGGGCTGAAATAGAGATAGAAAGAGAATAGAGAATGACAAAGATGTCAGAACGGGAAAAAGGTAGTAGGTAAGAGTTTAGAGTTGATGAGTCACGGGCAAGAGGATTGGTAAGGCCCCAGTGTATCCAATTTCAACACTTTTGAGGGGTATTGTGATTGGAGGACCCCGACCTACAGTGTGAGCTGTGTAGGATGTGTGGTAGATACCACGGAAGTAGACCCTACACTTTATTAACTAAAATAGGTGCTAAGTGTGGTAAGACGGGCCATTTATTTAATGATTGCTCAGAGTTGGGTGAGATTGCCCCATAGAAGGGCAAAGAGACAGATAAAACCCTATTGATATCTCTGTACCAAAAAGGGAGGCCACAGCCGAAGAGAAAGGGAATGTAGGCTGTTGGACGAGGGCGAGTGTATGCCTTGGACTAAGACACTATTGATGCTTCATTTGATGTGGTGTAAGGTAACATCTCGATTGTTAATATTGAAGTAATTATTTTAATTGATCCTGGTACTACACATTTAGTCATACTGCCTTCATTTGCATATAAGTTAGTGAAAGACATGAATGCCTACACCCATGGGCACAATGCTGATAGTTAGTACCCCAATGAAGGAGGATTAACTAACGGAATAATTATGAAGAGATTATGAGTTGAAAATGGGGGAAGAAGTATAAGTCAGTCGATTTTATTTAATGGAATATGAATAATTTGAAGTAATATTGGAGAATAAATTGGTCGGCTGCAAACTATGCTGTTCAAATTTCTATCATAAGATAGTGATATGGTTACCCCTGAAAAGTATACTGTAAGTTTTGACAAGTAATAAAAGGGGTGTAGCGATTGAAATTAAAGGAGTAAATGATTATACTCACAGGATGAGTAATGAGAGAGTTTGTTATAAGTGATATACGAAAGGAGATAAGTTTTGAGAGGTGATAGATCCTGAATACAAGATCTATTGGAATAAGAGACGTATGCAAGGTAAAAATATTTCTTATATGATAAGTAATTTGGATTAAGCGATATGTAGTAGATATGAATTGCGACCAAGGATAAGGGGTGGATATATCCATAACCAGTCCATGTGGTCAAGTCTGAGGGTTAATAAAGGTATTTCAAAATACCTCCCCGCCTGAAGACTTGACAGCGTCTAGAAGTACACATCATCTATAAATTGAAATCGACAGTCGTAATATATATGTTTAAAATTAGGGTACCTTTACTGGTACAATAAAGAAATATAGAATTCGATTAATCAGGAAGGTCTAAAAAATTAAAATTTTATAAAAGCCATTAATATAAGAAAAATGAAATGACGCGAGTTAGTATCTTGGACAGAAACGATTTTGAAATGACATTATACGTTTATGCGTACATAGGTCAAGGATATGGGTGATTGAAATATTTAGTGGAACTCAACTACGATGAGGTATTTAAACTTTACCTGGACCGATTTGTTATCATCTTTATTGATGATATTTGGGTGTATTTAAAGTCCAGGGAAAATTATAAGCAACAATTGGAAATTGTTTTTACAAATGGTTTGTTGAGAGTTCTCGAAATGGGCTACTTTGTTGACACGTGTAACTAAGAAAAGGGGTACTTGAATGGGATGATAGATGTGATTGGAGTTTTGATGTATTGAAGTATGAACTGACCACCATAATTACTTTCACCATACCCAATAGCTCAAGAGGTTTCGCAGTGTATATGGATACCTCAAAATAATGAATGGGCTGTGTATTGATGCAAAATGGGAAGATAGTCGATTATGGATCCAAATAACTCAAGGATCATGAAAGAAACTATCTAACCCATGATTTAAAGTTGGCAGGGATAGTGTTTGCACTAAATATATGTCACTACTATGATACGGTGAGAAATTTTGTGTATGCACTGATCATAAAAAGCCTGAGTATCTGTTTTCACAGAAAGAGTTGGATACGAGATAACATAGTGAGTTAGAACTTTTGAAGGATTATGATTGTGAAAATTATACCACCCAGGAAAGGCTAATGTAATGGTTGATGCCTTGAGCAAAAAGAGCCTCGGGATGGTATTACATATGATGGTCAGGGAGCGTGAGTTACTAGAGCAGTTGTGAGCCTCAGTAGTGATGTGATCCCTTCTGATGATGACAGTGATTGTGTGACAGCTAGCCTGATATTAGAACCGGATTGGAGTGACCAAATTTAACAGGCTTAACATGATGATCGGCATGGTGTCGATAGTGTGAGTCAGATTAAGATGGGTACATTGACAGAGTTCCCAGAGAGTGATGATGGCTTACTGAGGTTCAGAGACAGTATAAGTACTCCCTAGGACCACAGTGATGAGATAGTGTTATTATCAAAAGCTCATACTTCGGGATATGCAGTGCATCCAAGAAGTAATATATATATATATATATATAAATATCGAAATCTTAGAAAAGGGTATTGGTAGTCAGATATGAAAAGAGACATTGTAGGGATTATGGAAAAGTGTCTCGTATGTCAGCAGATTAAGGTAGAGTACTAGAAGTCTGCAGGGTTATTGCAGCCTCTACCTATATCGACACGAAAATGGGAGCAAGTTACCTTGGATTTTATGATAGGTTACAGAGGATCGCAAGAATCACGAGGCTAACTAGGTGATAGTCGCTAAATTGACTAAGTCTACCCACCTTCTGGCTATGAAATCCCCAGTGTGTAGGCGGATTTATGTGTAAGAAAGATTGTGGAACACCATGTATTTTTCCAGTGAGTATTGTATCATATAGGGATTCCCGCTTCACTTCCCACTTCTGGGAATATTTTTTAGGAAGCTATGAGAACCCGACTGAGTGTTAGCACAGCTTTCCATCCTCAGACAGATGGTCAGTCAACGGGGACTGTACAAGTTCTTGAGGATATGATGAAAGTGTGTGCCATTGAATTTATAAGCTCATGGGATGATCAGTTGTTACTAATTGAATTCGTCAATAGCGACAGTTATCACTTGAGTATCGGGATGACTTTATATGAGACATGGTATGGCTTTAGGGGTTGTTCCCCGAATTAGATAAGAGGAAGTGGGTTACAGATAGAGAATTACTCCCGAACTGGTAAGACAAACCTCTCAGGGTGTTCAGTTGATGTGTGAGAGATTAATAACACCTCAGAGCAGATAGAAAGTTATGCTGACAAGAGACAGAAAACCATTGGAATTCACCGAGGGTGAATCAGTATTGTTGGAAGTTACATGCCTTCAGGACATAACGAGATTCAGAAAGAAGGCAAATTGAAATTCGTTAGATGGAATCCCTTGAGAGATTGAACAAAGTGGGAGATAAGGCATGTAGGTTGGCGTTACCACCTGAATTAGTAGGCATCCACAATGTGTCTCATCTATTGATGCTTCGAAAATACTATCCGGACCCAGCATATGTGATCGGATATGAGCTCCAACAGCTCAGCTCAATGAAAGTATAACGTATGTTGAAAAATCGATTAGGGTATTAAACATGAAGGAGAAAGTGTTTCGGTTTAAGACGATCTCCCTAGTCAAGTTCTTTGGTAGTAATACACTCCGAAAAAGTCAAATGAGAATTAAAGAATATGATGCGATAGACGTACCCGGAGTTGTTTATGGACCCATTTGACATGGTTTTAATTTGGATGACCAAATTTCTTAACTGGGGGAGATTATGTAAGACCCGACTGTTATCGTATTTCCTTATGATTCACATATTGTATGGATATGGTTATATGTTAATGGAATCATAAGACGGATGATTGGATTATATAAATCTGAATAAAGTAGTCGAACGTACGATTAATCCGAAAACGGACAATTAAGGAATTTAAAATTAAATTTATGAGATTTAAATTGTCCAGACAGAGATACGAATTTTAAATGAGAGATTATAGTGGGTCCAAGAAGGAAAGTCGGGTTAAAATGGTTCCGAAACAAGTGCAGGGGTAAAACGGTCAAAAGACCAAAATCTGGTATAAATTCGATAAGAAAATTTCATTAAAAATATGGAATGGAGAAATCTTGATCAATAACGAAGAAATAATTAAATTTCGAGTCCAATTGATTAAGATTCGAAATTATTTAGAATTACCAAAAATTCATTCGGGATAATATCCCAAAAATACGGAGAAAATATACCGAAAATGATTAAAATACAATAAATAAATTAAATTAATTAATTTGAATAAAATATAAATTTTTTAGGATATTTTGGAATTTTTTTTAAGTATTTTAATGATTAAAATATTAATAAAATAAATTATAAATAAAAATAAAAAAATAAAAATCGCGAACGATTTCTGGAAAACGAACAGGCAAGACCGAGGCAGTCGGTCTCCATCACCGACGACCTCCGGTGACCCGGACGCCAGAAGAGAGGGGCAGTCGAGCAGGGCGATCGGCGAGGGAAGGAGAGAGAAAGAGAGAAAAACCGAGAGGAAGGAGAGAAAAGGAAGAGATTGAGGCGATCGGCGGCCGGAGGAAGGAGAACTGTAAAGACCCTTGACCCTTGAAAATTGGGGGAAATTTTTTTTTAACTTAATTTACCCACTTATTCCCTTATTCACTTAAGTTGTATTCCTGTGCAGTGTCAAAACACTTTTCCTAATTCTTTGTCCATAATTATATTTAATTTCCATACTTGACTTATATAGCCGATAGAAATTTTGGCAGCATAACGACTTAAATATGAGCCTACCCACCTGCAATTCAATTGTTTTGGTAATCCTAGATATCCACAACTACCAAGCATGCTTTCCAACAATCCTAGATATCCACAACTACCAAGCATACTTTCCAAATCCATATTTACAACTCAATACATCCATTTCGATGCAATACCAATCATATTAAAACCTAATCCCAACAATAATATTTTTTACATTGTTTTTCCTCACAAATTACATCCCAACAAAAAGTTTCCAATATATGTCTGTGCATACAAATATGTCTGGTAAAGGAATGTAATTGTATACCTTTCCTGCGTATATAAGAAGTAGCTTAGGGTAGCTCTTTCCTACAGCCTACGTCGTGTACGCAGTAGGTAGCGCCCACGGATCACTGCAAATGGTCTGAGAGGTAGAGGGGTGAGCTTTCGGGAAAAAACCCAGTAAGAATAATGCATTTAAAACGATCTTAGTGATTCAAATATGTAGAAAACATAAATATACGTATAATGATTTCTTTCTGAAACTAATATAAAGGACATTCAAAATTAAGGAAAAATCAGAAACATCATGATTCAAAACGTAATTTTTTAAGTATATGAACTTAACAGATATTACGTAAATATTTCGTATATTCAGAATTCCAAAACACGAATATATGTCAAAATCACATATTATAAAATTAGATTCTAAAAACAGAATTTAATTCAGATAGAGACTACGTCGGCCCATATAATTATCATGCGGCAATAATCAAATCATCATGCGGCAATAACCAAATCATCCTCCGTACAGGGAATTCAGAACCTATGGCCATAGTAAGACTGTCGACAGGATCAAGGTCATACAGCTTCCAGAACCCGAAGGTGAAATTCAGAACCTATGGCCATGGCAAGGCTATAGACGGGATCAAGGTCATACAGCGTTCAGAACCCGAAGCTGAAATTTAGAACGACAAGGGTGAAGTTCAGACGCCACACAGGCGAAGTTCAGATGCCACACAGGTGAAGTTGACATCGTTAACATACAACATAAATGGCCCTTAGTCTCAAAACATACTATAGTTTTTGTATATAAAAATATCGAAATAAAATCATCTCATTCAAAAGACAATTTCAGAGAACATGCTCTTGTTTCAGAAGTCAAATTCGAAAATATGCAATTATTCAAAAACACAAATACAAAGAGCATATTCTTATTCAAAAATACCAATTCAGAAACATGCATGAAAATCATATTTCATGTCTTTGTACGCTTTCCTTAATCATGGTTCAGAATGTAACTATTACCGTTTTAAATTATATCCCCTTACCTCGATCTATCGAAAATCTCGAATTCGAGTGGTGATGCCTCCTAGTACCTCCTTTAATTCCTTCTACAATCACCTACACCGAAATTGTATACTTAGCACCTTATTCATGCGAATTGTCCAAATTGTGTTAAAAATCGTAACCTATTCGTTACTATTTCATGTGTACGTATTATTGTGCATACCTAGGCCAACACGCACGTTTATATATTTCCTTTACTATTTACATATTTTGTACATACAAATATTAACATACACATTTATTATATACATCTGCATGTATATACACAAATATATATATACTCATATATATATATCATTATTTGTTTTCATTTTTCCTTATCACATGTATATATTCTTTGTATGTACATATACTAACATACACATTTATCTTATATACACCCATATGTATATACACACCAATATATATATATATATATATATATATATATATATATGTATATATATGTAGATATATATATATATATACATATATATATACATATATATATTATTATTTGTTTTCATTATTCAATATCACAAATATATATTTTCTTTGTCTACTCCTCATTTTTCTCATTTTTGTCTAATTAAATTTACACTAACATGCTCGTATCTACAACACACACACACACACACACATATATATATATATATATATATATATACATAGATACATTTATACATTTTACCCTTTTTCTTCCCCAAATTTCTAGCTCCCTATTTTTTTTTCTTTAGATCATCTCATATCATATTTCATTTCATCACATCCAAATTTTCTCAATCATGCCATAATACAATTTCTTCATTTTCTTCATCAGGGAACTGGAACTCACGGATAAGAATAACCATAACTTCTTTTGTATAGTAACTAGCATAAATTGCATCCATTAAAGGAATGATAAAACCAATGGCTTTCAAAAACACAGCCAATACTTTACCTCGATGAGACCTTATACATTTCCACAATGGCTTTAACACTGAGTCAAAGCTTTCAATACCATAGGGGGCAGCAGTCTCGGCAAGAGCAGCCAAAGACAAGGCGGTGATTGTCCTCACTTTCTGATTCTCATCATTCAAACCATGTTCTATGATTTCTACAAGGGACTTCAAGTGAGGAAGAACAGCACAACCAATCAAAATAGAAATCTGCTGAACAATCTTGATCCCAGTGTGCCTAGCTTGCCATGACTTCTTACTCTGACACACAGCTTTCAAAAATGGTAAAAGTGCAGAAATCCCGAGTGCAGAAGCCACAACACTAAATGCTCTAGCAGTCATATTCCTAACATATTCATCAATATTGTCTATATCAGGTCGCATTGCAGCAATCATAGTAACCAAACCAGCTGCCTTACTGAGATTAGAAATGATCTCTCTACCCTGCCTCTCAGTTTCACTTCCCTTCAGTCTCAGTCAGTTCCTTCCAACCATCAGGTAGTTCTTCAGCCTTAAGCTTGTTCTTTTTCTCCTCCATTACCCTTCTATTTCGGTGCTAGCTGGAGTATCCACCAGCCCCCTCGGTACTTAGCCAATCCAAGCAATTCTTCACCCTCTGTTTCGCTACCTCTTTCCTTTTGTCAGCTAAGCTTCAGCTTCTTTTCTCCTTGCACTGCCTCCATCTTTCTTTCGTTCTCTCGTTTCCTGCCTTAAAATTTTCCAGCCCATTTCAGGTTTATTTCCTTCAACCTCAGCCTTCACTCTCTCTCGGTTTCTAGCCTCTTGTTCTGCTCCAGTCAGTCATCCCCTTCTTCTCTTCCTTCCTCTTTCTTTCTTCCCTTTCTCTTCTTTCTTCCCCTTTCGACCGACCAGTCCTCTCTCCCCCTTTCCTTCTTCTTCCTCTTCTCTTTTCTCTTTTCTCTTTTCTCTTTTCTTCCTCCTGGCCAGCCCCCTCTTTCTTTCTTTCCTCTTTTCTTTCTCTTCTTCGGTTCCCGCCCAGCTCCGCTCTATTTCTTTGAATTTTGTCTTCCTAATTCTTCCATTTCTAGGTGTGCAGGATTGGCTTCTTTTTGAAGCCAATTCCGTACACTTCATTATATATATATATATATATGTATGTATATTTATATATTGATATATATTATATCAATATATATTTATATTATATTAATATATATATATATGTTATATTAATATATAGATATATATATATATATATATCATTTGTTTGTTTAGGGATATTATTTGTTTTGATTATTTTATTTGTTTTGTGTTTATTTATCGACCTATATTACATAATATATATATTACCTAATATATATATTTGTTATATATATTTACATTATTATTTATCTATTTAAATTTTCCTAGTATATATATATACATATACATATATATATATATATATATACATTTTCTTCTATAAAATTATCCAATGACAATATTCATGCCTTTCATGAAATTTTCATTATTTCGAAAATAAAGTATTATCGGGATTTCATCATTCCTCATAAATCCCCAATATAAATTTTTACATCAAATTTATTTTCGATCGCTCCGTGCTTGCATTTGCTTCATCACTTCTTGTATCTTCGGGTTCTCGGTCATTCATGGGCTTCTCGGCTCCTATATTCCTCGAGCCCTACAACGAATATTCACACTTCCATTAAAATATATTATTTCTATTTTTATATAATCTAATTAAATGTAGGAAATTTGTAGGGTTTACAAGAACCGACTCGCCACCGACAAGAGGGAGTGACCACAGCGCCAATCCAGGCACGGATCGGCGAGAAACGGCGTCAACGGTGGCAGACAAGAAATTGGTACCAACACCGGGGGAGAAGAGGCCGGACCGGCCACTTTTCGGCCACCTCGGATGAAACTAACCCCAGATCCGAGCTTCGGACGATCCCGTAGAGCTGCGGGCGATGGAAGTTGACGGAGAACCAATCGGCGAAGCCCTGAACCGATCGAACCAGACCGAACCGGACCGAACCGACCAGTCTGAATCGGGTTGAATCGGACCGAACCGGTTCAGCCGAGAAAGAGAGGAAAAAGGAAGAAAAGGAAAAAAAAGAAAAAGGGAAAGAATTTTTGAGGATACACCGGACTTTGGGTAAGTCGGTAAGAGGTCAAAAGTGACCGATTTGATTTTCAAAAAATTTATTTAAATTATATTTGATCAAAAATTAACCCGAAATTAAATATAAAATTGTGCAGTTCGACGATAAATTCTGAACGTGAGCCGATCGAACTCCTATTTGCGCATCATCACATAATTTCAGGTAAGTAAATCTTATTTACGACAACAATATGATTATTACACAATTGGAATTTATTTTACAGATTTCGGATTAATTTCTGCATAAAAATAAATTATATTCGTATTTTTGAATTATTCATCGTAAATGATATACGGGCTATCCAAAGAGTTGAGAACGAAGCCCAATGGGTATTGAGAGCCCAATAAACTCGAAGAAGGGATTTAATAAGTTGAAACGGGCTGAAAATGGGTCGAGGCCCATTAAAGTGCAATCGGGCCCAATAAAGTAAAACGGCCCAATGTTTTAGATTCGATCAGTATAAGTGAAATATTGATAAGTATATTAGAATTAACCCAAATATGTGGTTATATGCAGCTCCGTAGACTTAGTTTGGAGCGAATTGGACTGAGAGGCCTGGTACAGTCGAGACAGGATAAGCTCGCGCGTGATTCCAAGTAAGAGAATTTTACGGACTGCTATGTCAAACCCGAATTTTATGTAGCTTGTACCTTATGATTCCTATGTGTATGAACACTTCGTTATTATAGTTGAATCATAAGGAGAGTATTTACTAGACATAAAGTGTTAGTGAAATGATTTAACACGCAAAAGCTACATAAAAGCCTAATGTGAGCTATAAGTGTCACAGGCTAAACCGAGTGGATCTGAATCATTCTGACTGAAAATAAGAACTTAAAATAAGGAAGCATAGAGAGCTCATGAAGGAAAGTCAGCTTGATTTAGTTCCGAACATAGAAAACGAGAGTAAAAGCTAAAAAGGGTAAAATGAACCTTTTTGGCGAGATAAGGTGTTTCGGGTGAAATTATCCACCAGGAACGGTTGAAACATAAAGACGAGAGTGTAAGACATAAGATATGACACTTTCAAAATTTTGAGAAAAAGTCAACTTGGTCAATGGTAAAGGAAAAAGTCAATTATAGTTAAGAAAGTGGACTTTTATCATAGTTGACTAATCATGGTTAAAAATTTACCTAAGTGTGGAGAAAAAATTGGGGAAAAATATTCTTGGCCAGAATACAAGATAATTATCCCCGAAAGTAAGGAAAATTTATTTGGAAGGATTCCGGATTAAATTTAATGGTTAAAAACGTAATGGGCCTAAGGTGAAAATTTTAAAGCCCATTAAGGTATACTAAACGTATATCGAAATTCTTAGGTCCTTTAGACCGAATTGTTGGACCAATTGATTGGCCAAATTTTGAGAAAATTAAAGGCCCGAGACATAGTAAAAACTTCAGCCCAAAAGCCCATTAAGAAAGCCCAAACCGAGAAGCCCAAATGGAAAGCCATGAGAAAAATATCTAACCATAGTTAAAGCTAACCATGACTCATAAGGTGACTCATGGCTAAGGCTTGAAAAGTCAAGCTTAATGGCTGAAAAGTAAACCTTAATGGCTAAGTAAGTGCCTTATAAATTCAGCCACACCATTGTCATCTTCATCACACCAAATTCGGCTAGAAGAAGAAACCATTGAAACATATTATCCAAGCTTTCTCTCACTAGAAATCACTAGGAATTAGGCATAATTGGAACTTGCATCCTTCATGGAAGTTGTTCCAAATTGAAAGGAGAGTGACATATGTTGAAATTGGCTATCAAGGAGCCATAGAGTGCAAACCGAGAGCCTTTAAAGATTCGGCCAAAGGGTGAACACAACAATTGGTATATTTTCTAATTTTCAATTTCATATATGTTAATGTATGAATGATTTTAAGTATGTTGATATATGTTTTAAGTATTGAAACATATTAAATCACCATGATGTTGGTTAGGCTGAGAGTGAGTAATGGGATATTGGTTTATGTCCATATGATTTTAAGACATAAATGGATTAATGTACATGTGTTAATGATTATGGTGTAATTAGAATTAATCAATTTGATTAATTAATACATGTAATTAGTTGGCAATCAAGGTGTTTGATAAAATGCCTAAATGAACTATATGCTGTTAGGAATGTTGCCAATCAAGTTTTTGTGGAAATGCCTAAGTGAATTGGCTAGACAAATAGGCATGGATGGCATGCCATGGTGTAACCGAGGACATGGGTAGCTCTCAGCCATGGCATGTGGCCGAGAGGGCCAATGGGCCAAGCCCAAATATTTTAGGCCCAATATGATGTAAAGGGTCTAGGACAAGCCCAATAAGAGTTGGTGGGCCCCACAAGCCCAATAGGCCCAACGAAAATGAATAATAAAATGAAAATGGGCTTAAGGCATAGTTAGGCCCATTAAGGATTATTAAAGCCCATTAAGGGAAATAGACTGTATTTAATGTGAAATACAGTAGGAAAAGTGTAATTAACCAGATAAATGGTTATATGCAGCTTCAGAGAGTAATTGAGAAGCAAATCGGACAGCTGAATCGAGCAGCACAGAGAAAGTGAAATTTCTCGAGTGATTGCAGGTAAGGGACTTTTGTGAATAGTTAGAGATACCTGCACGTATTTTCGTCTACTTTTACATTCACTTAAAAACGCTGAGGGTCAAAGAAAGTGAATAATAATTATTGCGATCCGATAGTGGTAGATTACGATTTTACCCCTAGTTAGTCAAAAAGCCAACTTTTGTGAAAAGTTGTAAAAAGTTGTAAAAAGCATGGAAACCCCTATTTTGAGTGTTTAACGGCTGTTTAACAGGAGAATAAATAGATAGGCTAATGATTTTAAGATTGATGTGAAATAATCACACTTTATAGTGCTGATTTTGATGTTTTGTAAATCATCCCTTTTTAAAGAGCCATCTATCATATTTTGTGATAATGAATCGTGCTGGAGCACAGCTCGCACTGGATTTCATATATTTTCCACATACATTAGTGCTGGATTTTGATTCGCACTAGATTTTCATGACATGCATGATAAAGTACTGGAGTTATTACTCGTACTCAGTTTTATATGATATATGCATGAGAGAGTACTGGAGCGATTAGCTCGTACTCGAGTTTTTCATGAGATGCATGACAGTGCTGGAGCCTTGCTCGTACTCGATTCTTCATGGTTTATACATGACATAGTACTGGAGCTATTGCTCGTACTTGATTTGATGATATTGTGCATAGCATGGTACTGGAGCTATTGCTTGTACTTGATTTAATACATGAACTATGCATTGACCTAGTTGCTGGAGGTTTACTCGCACTAGAGTTGAGTTTGTGATGTGAAACGGTGTTTGAGCGGAGTGTCGACTGTGAGTCGCACTTAAAGGTGGTATGTGATACATAATACATGTTACAAACCCATGCCCGCATCCTTGTGTGACTGAGTGTCACATTATGTGAGAGGATAGCCGCATGAGGGTATTAGAGATGTGGTATGATATTCCATGGTTTGAGGGCTAAGACCTATGGCAGGCACCCCAACTGTGATGTAGGGTCCACAGATTACGTTGTACCGTGCAAATGGCATGGAGTACCTTGTCATACCATGCATTCGGCATGGGAGTACACTGTATCGTGTGGTGTTGTGGAGTTGAGGAGGATATAGCTGGCGGTTGTGATGGACTAACCCCCCTCCCGTTGCAGCAGTGATGCCCCGCACACCGAGATCTGTGTTGCTTGGGATCACATGTCGGATATGATCATAGTCCAGGATACTATTTTCATTTCACCACAGAGTCTCACATGATATATCACATTGATTGACTGATTTAAATTGTAGACAGGCCTGAGGCATGGGTCGGACTCTGATTTTGTGATGTGAATTATTTAATGCCATATTTATTGTGATTTAAATATACATGGCATGATTTACCTGAAGGCATGATTTATATAAAGATGCATTATTTTGCACTACATGCCTACATTTTAGAAAGAGCATGATTTCTGTACATGGGATTTAATCTGTACAAGTATACCTATATATATTTAAAGACATGCTTTTAAAGTGAGTTAAGGAAATAATGTTTTCAAGGCATAGCATTATTTTGAGTAGATAGTATAGATATCTACTTGCTTGCCTGATTTCCTTACTGAGCGCGTTGTATGCTCACCCCCTTTCTTTACATCTCTCTACAGAGCATCAGCAGTAAAGCGAGAGCTATTGAGGGATCGTATTCCTGAGTCCACCGCTATTTCCTATCGACCACCAGGTATACAGATTTTTGTACGGTTATGTATCTAAACATAGAAACAACACAGTGATGTATACGATATATATTATGGGAAATGTAATTGTATTAGATTTTATATAATCTCAGTTACAGTCAGTAATAGTATATTGACATGTATGTATGATAATAGATAATGTGGTAAGCGAGGATTCTGACATCGAATCACAGCCCAACCATTGAAGAGAGGAAAGGTAAGTTAAAAATGCGAAAAATTTGTAGTGGTTTTTGGTTAAAGTTATGGATTGAGAACGGGTCCTGACATGCTAGAGGTAGCTTTACACAATTTCAAATTCATTTGTAGTCTTTTAAATTGTCTGAAGGGTCTAGATTTCAAATAAAACTTTTAGTGCCCAGATGGTCAAATTACCAAAATACCCTTGTGAATGGTAAAATTTCCAAATTTAGGAAAAATTAGGAGGAGCAAGAACAAGAGGTTCATGCTCGTTCTTGAGGTGTTTTGACACGTGCATAAGTAGGCTGGCTAACTTTTAAATAAAATGCACAACATTGCATATTTTTAACAATGTTGATTTTCTCTGAAATTGATTTGAGAAATATAGCCGCCTACGTGATTTTATGAAAATGTGACGAGCTAGAGCTCAGCTCGCACGAGTCTTGATTTGTGTGATGCATGCATTAGTGCTGGAGCGAGAGCTCGCACTAGAGTTTTACATGCATTGGTGCTGGAGTCTAACTCGCACCAGATTTTCATATGATTTTCATGACAAGGTGCTAGAGTCTAACTCGCTCCAGATTTTCACTTGATTGTTATGACAGAGTGCTGGAGCCTAGCTCGCACTAGTTTTATATGATTTTGATAGAGTGCTGGAGCTCAGCTCGCACTAATCTTATGAGATTTTATGAAACGCGTGCTGGAGCTTGGCTCGCATGAGATTTTCCTTGATTTTATGAGAGTGCTGGAGCATTGATCGCACTAGTTTTATGAGAACATGCGATGAGTCATGCTTGGAGCATCGGGTAGACTGTGTGTCACGCCGATTAAATAGGCTCGCACATGCGTTTTGAGACAGAGCATGAGTATGGATATGAGATATGGGTCCCAAGTAGCATAGAGTACGCTGTACCGTACTGGGATTGATTATGTGGCATCTTCTGATGCAAGTGGCATCTTCGGATGCGTGGCATCTTCAGATGCGAGTGGCATCTTCTGATGCGTGGCATCTTCGGATGCAAGTGATTGGGCAAGACCGACGAGATGGACTGACCCACCTCCCGGGGTGTTCTCGATAGCGGTGAGACCCCGCATACTAGGATCCGTGTAGCAGTGGGATCATGAGGACATATAGCCATCGTCCTAGTTATTTGCTCGAGATATATACATATATTGCCTAGTCTCGCATGTTGATGTCTGAGAAACTCATTTTGTGGATTTTTGTGTGAGTCTGGATCACCCGAGGGAGGGGTTGGATCCTGACTGAGATATGGTTTTGATGAAAAATTAAATTGGATTTTAAACGGAAACTTGTATGATGTTATTTCCATGCTATTTAAACCAAAAATGATGTAAACTGGTTTTACATGATAGTCACTGTATCACATGGTACTATTGCTTTGAAAAGCATTTGTTTTCATGGTTTTGTGTGAGTCGGGAACACCCGAGGGAGGGGTTGAGTCCTGATTGTGTTGTGAAATTTTAACGAGAATGAAATGTTTTAAATGGATTTGCATGTCGAGTTTTTCCATGCTTTTGAAATCCATATGTGAACTTGTTTTACATGACATCATGACATCATGAATTGTAGCATCGGATTTGAAATGTGTGGAGAAAAGGTGGTTTATGCACGGCACCACGTTCATGTAGGTAGTATGGTTACCTACTTGTTCGTAGGATTGCCTTACTAAGGTTGATGTGCTCACCCCTTTCATTTTCCTGCACAGATTTCCTCTAGTAAACTTTGAGGCGACTGAGTACTGCATTCCTGATATCCGCTGTTGCCCATCATTTTGAGGTATATTCACTTGTACATATTGTATCTAAATAAGAATAGCACATTAATATGTTTGTAAGTAACTGTCGGGGATGTATAGATAATGTAAACACTTGTAAATGAATGAAAAAGAATTAGTGAAAAACGCATGTGTTTACCTTTCATTTAATAAGAAATTAAGTTATATGATGATTGAATGGTGGGACTGGCATTGACGCACAGCCCAATTGTTAGTGGAGTGTGGTCACGATCAGAGGACAAATAAGTATGAAAGAAAAACGAAAAATTTACTCTGATTTTTGGGTCGTGACAAAGTCTCCCTTGTGACATTAGGATCAAATTTAATCTGATATTCATATTTATCTATCATAAGGAATTATTCATACTTTAATATAACTCCTAAAAAAATTATTTCTATTCCCCCCATAGGCATTTTTTTTTAGCATTAATATATTTTATTTAATTATTTCCTCAAAGTCTCACAATAAGAAGTATACTTAAATCATTGACTAAGGGAACACATTTTTAGTCTCAGTGGTTTAATTGTTATACATTGATAAAATTAAGTATATGAAAATTTGAGGTGTTTACATTCTCCCCACCTTAAAAAATTTGGTCCCCAAATTTAAGAGTACCTTAGTCCTTAAACATATACGGTATTTCTCTCGAATCAAGCTCTCTAATTCCCACGTGGCCTCTTTCGAATTGTAATATTCCCACAAAACCTAGACCAAATGACTTATCTTAGACCGCAATTCCTCTTTTTTTTTCTCTGTTCAGTATCTGGATCGACCTTTTCCACATGGCCACATCCTCCTTTAACTCTAGTGGCTAATTCTTTATCACCTGTATTGGGTCCGGATGGTACTTCCGAAGCATAGAAACGTGGAAGACATTGTGGATACTTGATAACTCTAGCGGTAATGCCAACCTATGCACTTTGTCTTCTTCTCTGTCTAATATCTCAAAAGGTCCAATACATCGGGGACTTAGCTTTCCTTTCTTCCCAAATCTCATTATACCCTTGGAAGGATAAACTTCCAGAAACATCGAATCTCCTATTGAAAATTCCATAGGTCTCCGTCTTTAGTCAGTATAACTCTCTTTTGCTTGTTCTGAGTTGTTCTCAACCTTTCACAAGTTAATTGAATATAGAATCATAAATCAATGTAAAACTTCCATACGTTTCATACTTTAGGAAAATTCATTTCATAAACATGGAAGTACTCGGGGAATATTTCTTAAAACTAAATCATGCTTCGTAAACCTCAATGCATTGTCAGTACCAATACCAATACTTGTCGTAGCACCCATATGGGTCCGATTAGCTACATCAATACAGTGTTTATCATTACACTGAGTCTTCCTGATTCATTCAAATTAAGTCCAGTTTTCAACTCTTAGGCTCGCTACTACGATATAAGCGTCAGTATCAGAAAGGAACCACATCCTGTTGAGGTTAACTAAATATTTCAATAACTCTTATCCTTAACCAATATACATAACATTATCCTATAATCACTTCTGCTCAAAGCACTAACTCGAGTCATTCCCTTTTTTCTTGTATTTGATGACTTTTGTAAAATTTAATACTTAAACCGTCATGATCAGTAGAATTCCATAATTCTTTACAGCATAAGTAATGGTATCTTGACTTCAAACGCATATATTACAACTGTCAATTTCTATTTATGGGTCATGGGTACTTCTAGACGCTGTCAAGTCTCTAAGGCGGGGAGATATTTTGAAATACCTTTATTAGCCATCAAACTTGACCACATGAACTGGTTATGGATATAAGGATTCAAGATTCAGTCTCAATAGAAGATAGGATACCATAATTTATCACAATTTCACATTTATTCTTTTGTCAGAACTTATTCCCAATTCATATCACTTGATTCTAAATCACTTCACATAACAGAAATATTCTTACTTTGCATACACCTCTTATTCCAATGTAACTTCTATTCAAAATCTATCCCATTTCAAACTTGTCTCATTTCGTACATCAATTATATTCGAACTCTTTCCTTATTCCAATTAAGTCTCGCATTCGAAACATAAGCATGAGCAATTCACAATCTTTAGACTCGATACGTAATTCATATTCCAAGGTCTTCCTATATCTCAAACTCTAAATCATCTTAAAGAGTTTTGGGTCTTTCCCACTGATTCATAATTACTGCTTTGGGAGAATCCAATTAACTCTCGTTCTTAACAGATCGTGACCCAGAAGACTCCGGGTCTCCTTAACAATTAATGCAAGTACACATCAAAGTGAATCACCTGGTCCGATAATCTCCTTTTCATGTAATCCTTATAATTGCTTCTTCAGCATTTCTAATTTAATCAAAGCTATTCAGTATAGTGGATTAAATAATTTAATTCGATACCACTGCTAAATTAATTTCAGAACTTTACCTTTTAATTTAGTGGTAACTCTGATAGATCCTCCGAATACGTGTCAAAAAATTCTATGTCTACAGGGGTGTCTCTTTACTCCGAACACACCCTATCTTTATCGATCATATAAACAGTGTGACATTCACTTATACTTTTAGTTCTGTAATTCATCTTTTCAGTTATAGTGATTTTATTCTATCATTCTCACTGCTTCCTTAGTACATCTTTTTTCTGTCACTCTCTTTACCTTTCATTTTCTTAGTAACCTCGAAATATACATTTCATATTATCACAGTTGCGCCATGCGCAATGCTTCCCTAAAATAACATCCAATGAGGGAAATTTAGCTCGATTAAGGATCTTAGTACCTCCCACGAGTTTCTTGGACTTCCTTCGTTTCACATCTCTACTTATCCGGATTATACTTCTTCCAAAACCATAAATTTAATTTCATAATCATCCATAGACTTGTTACATTATGTCTGATTGCAATCATTTCATCCATAATTGCTACTTTATTTCATTTGGAATGCGTTGTCGTCTAAGGGCCTTCAGAATATATCCTATGAAATTTTTTTGATGTCGGCTCCCGGATTAAATCGGGGAACTTCCCTCCGAGTTCGACTTCCCATTTTGATATTGATGCTACAAAGGCTACTTTCTTTATAGTAGCACACTTTGAAAACCC
Source organism: Firmiana major (assembly GCA_033439115.1). NCBI lineage: Eukaryota > Viridiplantae > Streptophyta > Magnoliopsida > Malvales > Malvaceae > Firmiana > Firmiana major. The sequence goes on along the minus strand of CM065898.1, from coordinate 69,638,683 downwards.
GTGTAGCTTCTCCAATCCTTTAATACTAAAGTTGCAAAAGCAATTTTCTTGGTAGAGTTACTTCTAAAATCATCAAGTTTTTATATCTCATCTATCCAACACTCTGAATCACTGAATTCTTAACCTTGTTGAAAAATGGAGGCTTAAACTCTTGAAACTGCCCCCAGTCTATTAAGCTCACAGTCATACTCTAAGAATCCATGTAAGTTTTTTTTTCTTTCAATTTAATTTTTCAATTTTCCATTACAATTGGATTCTTGACTTCAGTATGTAATAGCATACTATCCTCCAAAATCAGCTCGGTCTCTATCCGTTAGTGAACATACAGACATTTCTTAACTTCACTGCCCATAACATTGGGTCATACATTTTCAGGGATATAACTCATAATTCATACTCATAGACAAATCAATTTCCTTGTGCTAAACCCATAAATTCCATTTGTAGTTTCCTTAATCTCATTCATTCAGTTCTCTATAACTACCGGGTCTTTTATCCCATTTAATAATGGCGATCTGCAATTCTTAAACTGTCTCATCTAGTGTAGCTCCTACTCCTAACTCAAGTCATCATCATTCTGCTGTGGAGCTACAGGAGCAGGCATATTTGTAGTTCTAAAACATCTCTACAGGTTGTGTGGGCGTATCGAAAGTAATCTGCCTGTCTATTCTTCCGTCTACCACATCATCTAACATAGCCTGTGTCAAAAATTTTCCATAATGTGTTCAATACTCTACTCAGTCTTAGCAAAATGTATCTCAATATCATCAGTCCTCTCCACAGGACTTGATAGAGCACGCTCAACATCAGTTTCAATCTCAGTATCATTTATGAGTCTCATATGACAACTTTGCATGATTCTCAAGCCTATCTCCGCGGCCTCTAGCTCGTGATCTAATTCCTCACATAAATCAGACGTCAAGTCTTAACTTCATTAGGTATACTTAGTCTATAACCAGACAAGCACAGATATTTGGGATGTAATCTTATCCTTATTATTGACACTGATAGTACTAGACAACCTTCGCTCTGATACCACCTTAAACTGTAACAACTCATGACCTATAAAAATTCAAAAATTTTTTTTTTTGAAGCTTCAACTTGCAACTTAATCCTATATTCACTTAGGCTGTATTCCTGTTCAGTGTCAATCCTTAAAAATATTCCATTTCATTTATTCTTATACAGGTTTCATCCCGACACATTACTTTCAATAGATGTATGTGCATACAAATGGTCTGGTAAAGAGATAAGAATGTATACCTCACGCATGTATAAAAGATAGTTTGGGGAAGCTCATATCCACCAACCTACGTCGTCTACACAGCATTTATTAACTGTAATTCACTACAAAGATTTGAGAGGTAAAGGGGTGAGCTTTCGGGAAAAAAGCCCAGTAAGAAAATACAATTAAAGTAGTCCTGATATGTAAAAGCATGCAAGAAATCATTCATGAAATAAACTTTGCTTCAGAAAAGCTGGTCATAAGTTTCTTTTAGAAATTGATATTTAGAAGATATGTAAACTTTCATTCCGTGCATAGTTATCATAAGAAATTACGAAGCATGAGTTTCTTTAAATCAAATACATGCTTAACTACTTCATAAAATTTTCATCATTCATGGATGATTTTATAAAATCATCGTCATTTGTAAACATTTCATAAAACATAATCATTCTTAAACATTTCGTCATAATTCATAATTGTTCGTAAACATTTCATCAAAATCTCATAAAAACATAGTCATTCATCATCATCATAAACGTATTCATAATCGTGGAGATTAGGCTATAACTAAGTCATGTGATACGTGTCATTCTCCGTAGAGAGTCATCATACCTATGGCCATGGTAAGGGAGTTGTAGACTGGATCAGGGTCGTACAACAATCATAATCATAAACATGGGTAGTATCTTCTTATTTCTTCTCATATACTAGCACATAGCTAGGGCACGGGCACCAATGGCACTCGTCGTGCGGGAAATATTCATGCGTGCTGCACGGACACGAGATGCTACCAAAACATCATCATCATAAACCACAAGTAGCAAGACATCTACCACACAGGTGGAGTCAATTGCTACAAGGGCCCTACGTACCGGCACTCAAGTGGTGGAGCCGGAACACCACGAGAAGTAGCCATGCATGAAGCCTATAGTCTCAAAAATTCTTTTCTCTTTTCTTAAATACTTTTGAAAATGTCAAAAGTTCCTTTCAAAACATAAATATAGGTTTTCAAACCATCAAAAAATTTTCATGCATTTTCATACTTCGAAAATTCATTTCATAAACATAGATGTTCTTAGCGAACATTTCACAAAATGATATCATGTTCCGTAAATCATTCCATAAGTATGAAATCAATCATAAATCATTTCAAAACATAGCATTACTTTATAAAAATCTTTTTATCAATGCAATGAATGTCCATTATCGGAACTAAATTAAATTATACCCCTTACCTCGATTTATCAAAAATTTCAAGTTCAAGCAGTGACGTTTCCAAGTATCTCCTTTAAGTCCTTCTACGATTCTCCTATACCAAAATTTGTATTCTTAGTATCCTATTTATTCGAATTACCTACGATGCGTCAAAATCGTAACCTTGCTTACCTAGAGAAAATACACTTGAAATCATGAAATACGTACAGTTACCTCTAAAACTTGCATAAATTCCTTATCTCAATGTCTATCTGCAGTCCTCGATTTAGCGAGTCGACAGGTCTGATCTACTCGGGTTATTTCTGTCGGAGCTCTTTTCCGAGATTTTCAAAATTTAGTACACTTATTTTCCTTCCTCAATTTTTCCTCTATTTTCTATTTTATATATATATATATATATATATATATATATATTAATACATAAATAAATATATATTATTTTTCTTTTCTTTTTCTTTTTTTTTTAAATTTGCTTTCTCTTTTCCCGCCTACTTTTTTCTTTCTTCTGATCACTATTCACTCTTTACTATTGCTTCATTTCTTCTTCCTCTGTTTCCTCTCCTCGGCACTATTCATCATCGTCTCCATTATCACCAAGAGCATTGTGCTTTGCCTCTCTTCCTTCTTCTTCTTCCTTGTGTTTTCGGGTCACTCTCTCCCTTCCACTCTCTCTCGGTTCACCCATCGGCCATCCACGGAAGGATAGCCCTTCCCTTGCGTCCACCGTCTCTACTCCAGCTTCAGCTTTAGTTCACTGCTTCGGTCCCCTCTGCTCGTGCAGTTTCCTTACCGAACGCCTATCACGTCTTCCTCCCGCTTCCTTAGTCGTTCAATTTTCGGCTCCCGGCTCCTTGCTGTCTCCGTCCTAGTTGCCTCATACTCCAGTGGCGCCTTCTCTATCTCGCCGCACCACTCCTGATCCACCCTTAGTTTCCATTTCACTTAATACTTTGCTCTCAGGTTTACTCTTACATTTCCATCTCCCTACTGCAGCCCGAGCCTCTTCCCCTTTCCATTCGTCTTTGCTTCTTATTTCTAGCATGGAAAATCCTCCAATAAAGCCCTATGCTTCCCACTTTTCTCTTCCTTTACTTTCAGTTCTTCCCTTCCAGTTTTATCTCTGTCTTCAACTCACCGTAGCCTTATAAGGAAATAAAATCTGCACAAGCTTTTCTGATCTTCGCCCGGTTATCGCTTCTTCTCTTTTCCCTTTGGTCTCGCGTTTCCTGCCCTTTTCTTAAGCTCTCGGTTATGCCTCTATTTCAGCTTCAATTTTCATCTCCCGTTCCCTTTGTACTTCTTTGTTTCTTGCCTTCATGACAGAAAAAACATGATGTGGAATCGTGATGAAGATGGGTCTGATGGCGTGAGGAAGGAGATGAAATGGGAGTTGGTTTGGCAACAGCCTCTTTCGTTTCAGTCTACACCATATTTCATTCATTGCATATTTATATTTATGTGTTGTCCTCTACCGAACACCATCACCCACTCACACTTATTTACACTATTCCACTTGTATTCCCTAGGCTACTCGGCATTATCAACTTTCACTTCATCTTTCTTTTCGTTCTTTACCGACTAGCCATCACTTTCTCCCTGACAATTCCTTTAAGTATCCAATATATACTTTATATATATATACCATTTGCAATACTCTTTGTTCAGCTATCGAGATTGGCTTCATTGGAAGCCAATCCATGGTTCTTGTAGGTGTAAACTTATACATCCTCATATACATATTTGTATATTTCTATATTCTTTACTTGATAAATGATAAAAAATTACACCTATATATATATATATATATATATATATATACACACTTAGTAAGTCTCCCTTGTGACATTAGGATCAAATTTAATTTAATATTCATATTTATCTATCATAAGGAATTATTCATACTTTAATATAACTCCTAAAAAAATTATTTCTATTCCCCCCATAGGCATTTTTTTTTTAGCGTTAATATATTTTATTTAATTATTTCCTCAAAGTCTCACAATAAGAAATATACTTTAATTTAAATCATTGACTAAGGGAACACATTTTTAATCTCAGTGGTTTAATTGTTATTCATTGATAAAATTAAGTATATGAAAATTGGAGGTGTTTACACATATCAACACATCATATCACGCCACGTCTCAATAAGCACGTGCGAGCCTATTTAATTGATGTGGCACACAGACTACCCGAAACTCCCAGCTCGGCACTCAATATGTCATAAAACCACGTGCGAGTAGTCTCAAGCACGGCAACAAGCATAGTGGACATCTAGTGCGAGCTATGCTCCAGCACCATGTCAAAACTCGTATGAAAACTAGTGCGAGCTAGACTCCAGCATAATGTCATGTATAAAATCATGTAAAAATCGAGTGCAAGCCAAGCTTCCAGCACTCTGTCACATGCACAAATCATGTCAAATCTCATGCAAGTAATGCCCTCAGCACGTTTTGTTTACACATATATCATGTAAATGGCTCAATTTCAAAGAATGGTTTTCAAAACCAAAATCAGCATACGTGCTATTTTATGTAAATTGATAAAACTTCAGCCAGCCTACCCATATCCTTGTTGGAAAGTATTAAAATTCATCAAGAACACCCAGTTCTTACTTTTCATTACTTTTTCTAAAAGTAAAATTTTTTACCCTTCACAGGGGTAAAATCATCATTTACCCTTCCGGGTTAAAATAAATATTATTTAATTTGCTAAAAAGTAGTATTTCATAGTGAAAACACTCAAAACATGCTATTTATGCATATTCCAATCCAATCCTAACTTTTTCAAAATTTCCTTTAGTAGGGGCAAAACGGTAATTTTTTTATGTCGGGTCTTTACCGATATTTTTCATGTTCGGAAATCCACATACAGTTTAATTATTTGAAAATCTACCCGAAAATACGTGTAGCTACCTCTAGCTACTCACAAAATTCCCTTACCTCAATTTCTCTGATCACTCTACATTTTTCATCGTTATCGATCACATGATCCCGTTTAGCTTCCAGTATGTTCTCTGGAGCCGCAAATAATCATTTATCGGGTTAAATACAGTACATTTTACTCATATTTCACTTTTATAAAGCTTAATTTACAACATTGGGCCCGATTGCATCTTAATGGGCCTTAATCGGCCTTAAGCTCATTTTTCACTTACTATTCACATCATCGAGGCTTATTGGGCTCATTGGGCCCATCAACCTCACTCATTGGGCCCATCAACCTCGTTCTAAACTCTTGGATAGCTCAATAATTATTTACGACAACTTATCTCCAATTTCAGAATATAATTCATTTTACGCGAAATTAAATTCGTAATTTATGCGGTAAATTTTTAATACGCATAACGATGTAAATTGTCGTAAATAAGGGTTAATTATCCGAGATTTCGTGATAATACGTAAATCGAGGTTGACCCAAATTCTCGTTTGTCACCACTTATCGAGTTACACATTTATATATTTTTCGGGTCAAATTCGATCCAATATATATTTAAATAATTATTCTGAAAATTAAATTGGTCCATTTGACCACTTACCGGCTTACCCGTAGCTCGATTAGATCGTCGAATTTTTTCCAAATTTTTCCTCTTTTCTTCTTTTTTTTCCTCTTTTCTGGCTGAATCGGTTTAGTCCTGTTCAGACCGGTTCGGTTCAGCCCGATTCAGTCCGGTATGGTTTTCTTCTTCGCCGTTCGGAGCTTCGTCGACTGGTTCTTCGCCGGCTTCCTTTTCCTGATGGTCCGTCTAGCCACACACGAAGCACGGATCTGGTGGTGGCCACGCTCGGATCGACGGCGATGAGGTCGGTTAGGCCTTTTCTTCCCTCGGCGTCGTTGCCATCTTTCTCCCGCGCCGTTCGACGCCATTTTTCGTCGATCTACTCGTGGATCGATGCCGTTGTCGCCCCCTCTGGCCAGTGGCGAGGCGTTCCTCCTTCCTCCGGCCTCGATTCGTCTCTCTCTCCTCCCTTTTCTCTCCTCTCTCTCGGTTTCTCTCTCTTTTCGCCTTTCTCTCTCGTCGGCCACATCTCCTCGCCGAATTTCGCCTGGGGCCAGCGTCGGCGTGAGGTTCCTCCCCTCTCGGCTTCTCGTTCACTTCTCGGTGGCCTCTGTTAGGTGGAGGCAGAAGGGGGAGGCCCTCAGCTTGCTTCCTTCTCCTTTGAAGAATCGCAATTTCGCGATTCTTTTTTTGTATTTTATTTTTTATTATTATTTTAATTGAATAAAATATAATATTTTTTCCCAGATGTCCTAAAATATTATATTTTATTCATTTAATCAATTAATATATTTATTTATCTGATTTTATCTTTCCGGTGTATTGTTCCAATATTTTCGGGATAATTTCCTGATGTGAAAATTTCGATTTATTCCAATAAATTCATATCTTGATCAATTTAACCTGAATTTTAATTATTTCTCCTTTATTGATCAAGATTTCCTGAATCCAGGTTTACAGTGTAAATTTCTTACCAAATTGACACCGAATTTTAGGTCTTTTGACTGTTTTACCCTTTAACGTGTTCGGGACCAAATCAACACAACTTCCCTTCACAAACCCTTTCTCATTTCGTATTTTAAATTTTTATCTCCAATCTGAATGGTCCGAATCACATTCGTTTAATATGTGGTCATTTAAATCCCCATTCGATCCTTAACTGCATTCAAGAATTTTATTCATTCCATTTGCATTTTTCATTCACGTAAAACTCTCCTTATGATTCAATTTACATATAATCATGTTTACATCACGTAAATCATAAGAAAATATGATAAAAATTCGGGTCTTACAATGTCTCATCGAGGATCCATTTGACTCCTATGTATTTACTGTGAATCTTAAATTTTAAATTTATGTTCGAGTTAGTTTAGGTTCGGATCAATTCAGATTTAATTAAATTCGTGTTTATAACAATTTGACTTCAAATCAATTCAAGTTCGGATTAGGTCGGGTTTGGATTAATTCCAATATGGATCAATTTGGATTCAAATAAAACCAAATGTTAGATCTGAGTTAATTTAGTTCAGATCAATTTGGATTTGAATAAAGTTGGTTTTGTGTTGTTGACTTTTTTAATTAATTTAAGTTAGTCGAGTTTAGTTCGAATCAATTAGACAGATTTTTCGAGTCGAATAAGTTTTTGTCACCTGTATCTGCCTCAATTCCATATCCATAGAAACAAATTTACAAATAAATAAGGAGAATCACCAAAATAGTTACCATGTAAATAGATGTATTCATAGGTCATCCAAGTTGGATCCAAATATTATATCAACACTTTATATATTCGTTTAAATACGATCCAATCCAATAACAAGTATAAAATTTTGCCCAAACCATCCATTTAATAAATAATACAATCAAGACTCATCCAATTTTTTTTTTCTAAAAATAATAACAAAATATGATATTTTTATTTAATCGTTAATATTTTTGTTTTTTCTTTTATTAATTTTTTAAATCATGACTAACTTAATATATTTTTTAATATATATACACACACGTCCTTAATTAAATTTATAGCATATAAAATTATAAAAATATGATATATTACATAATTGTCTGATCATGCCTTACCAATTTTTTAAACGTTTTCATATTTTTGTCCAAATCCAATTTGACAAAATTGATATTTTTGCTCAAATTCTCTTAAATGTCCAACAAATCTTTAAACAAATAATTTGACTCTTAGAGAGATCAATGCATAAATAAGAAAACACTATTTTAAGAACAGTGGAAGTATTTAGTTTTACTATAAAATAATAATAAAACACACAACATATGATGTATAGGATATTGAATAGGATAAGATAATTTTCATCATAGCCTATATTTGGTATATTCATAAAATAAAAGGAGAATTGAATTGTAAAGAGAATTTGTTAATATCCTTTTAGTAAAGGATGTTTCAATCATCTAAAATAAATTTCTAATCTCATGGGATTAGATAATAAATATTTGTATTTTATCCCAAAAACTTACATTTAAAATTAATTTAAACGTTTAATAAGATAACAAGGGTCATTAATTGATGAGTTATTCGATTTCTTTATTTTTCCTTTTTCTCTCCTATTTCTATTTTTTCTATTTGTTACATCTTTTTTTTTCTTTCTTTCTCTTTTTATTTTGTTCTTTTTAAAACAAAGAAAAAAGTCTTGATAAAATAGTATTTAAATTTTATTTCAAAAATCATTTTTTGGAAATAATCAAAATTCTAAATCAACTTTTTTAAAAAGAAAACTATTTTACGAAAAAAAATATTATGAATTATATTTTTTTTCATTTATAAAATTTAAATTATTAATTTTAACTAGTATTTTTAACTTTTGAATTTTATTTTCTTATTTTTTTTCCTTTTTTCGTCAGGAAAAGGAAAAATAAAAAAAAAATTTCTTACAAGGTAAAATAAACAAGAATTTTCTTACAAGGTACATTCTTTTATCCGATCAAATTACTTTTCTTTTTGAAGAATCTTTTTAAAAATAATGGTATTTAACTTTAATTTATAAAAAATATTTTAAATTTAAATTGTTAAAAGATATAAAAAAAGAAAAACAAAAGAGAAAGAAAATAGATGACATATAGAGAAATATTATTATAGAATTAATTTTTAGCCAATTATTTTTTGAAAACATCTAATTTTTTTAAAAACAATGAAGTTTTATTGGAAATTTAACATTTTTTGAGAACAATGAATTTAAGATTTAACTATAAAAATAAGAAATATATATTTATTAGTGAAAAAAAATTGAACCATATCTATGCCAAAATATTATAAATTTAATTATGTTTACCTTTTAAGGAAAAACTTTTTTGTTAAATAAAAAAATTATTTTATCGTACTCTTAATTTTATACATAATAATCATAATAAAAGATGTAAAAAAAAAAAAAAAATCTTTGTTTTACTTTTTGCATACCAAATATAGATAAAACGATATCATTTATATAATCTAATATATAAACTTATGTTATCTTATTTATAATCTTATGTATCAAAATATATTTGGGAATGTGCTTTTTTCTATGTCGGCATTTATGGAAAAATGTCCAAGTTACTGTAACATTTTCATGTTAACCAAATGCCTTTACAAAATATTCTTGGAAATCTTTTTTCTATAAATCCAACAACAAACATTAAATATGCCCACCTTTCCAATGGTGGTGTCAAGAGACCCCAAAATGATGATATTACGACTAGATAGAACTGAGTGGATAGTTTGTTCTACTAGTACAAATTTTACAAGTCCAAGTGCCTGTACGGTTGCTCAGTGCCTGGGGTATTTAAGCTTAGACTGATGATGCTCGGCTTCAGCTTCAGCATCAGCATCATCATCATCGAAGTTGTTACAGCGCCTCATGAAAGAATACAGAGTTTTCTGCTTCAATGGACTTCTTTGTTTTAGGCTGGGATCCACAGTTTTCTGCTTCATTGGACTCTTGTGTTCTTGGCTGCCTGAAACTTCCATGGTATTCTCGTGCCCATCAAGCATCTAACCGTAAATAATTAAAATTCAGTCTACCAACTAAGAGAAATTAAGATCAACAGTTTTATGCAACGCCTAAATTCCAATTATATTTTGTTGTGTCCGCATTTTTTTGATTGAGAGAGAGAGAGAGAGAGGCAAATTACCTGACCCAGATTTTCCAACTTGTGCTGAACCGCATCCCTACAATGTAAACCACAAGTCAAATTTTACAATCATTTCATTCATCATCAAACTGTGTCAGCATACCAAAGAGACCAAGATTACAAAAGAAATAGCACAAGCACCTACCATATGATGTCATCAACTGTGTCATTTGCTAGTAGATAGCATATATTCACTGACGAGACCTAAGAATATGAAGGCACACAAGTCAGAAAACAAAACAAACCGAAAAGATACAGAGCAGTAAAAGCAAATACGTCCCATAACATAATATTATCACGGGTAGAAATCATAAAGTCAGGATTTTCACATGTGATAGACAAAAATAACATAGAAAATTACTGCTTCTGCAGAGCAATGCTACTTCCCTGTTTAAATATAGATCACTATTAAATATAGATCCAGAATCTAGTTCTTGTCACTCAGTTACAACTTTTAGAAATTCTTGTCCTCTACAACCTGCCCGCAATGTCCATTCAGAGACCCGCATGAAATATTGGAATGAAAATAATGCCTCCATGAAGAATCCTAAGCAGGTGAAAAGCCTATAAAGTGCCTATCTGGTACTATTACCATATGAATATACTCTACCCCTCTCCTAACCACAACCTCAAGCTGGACTGCAACTCAGTAATGCTCAATGTAGGCTCTTCATGCTGGTGAAAAACCTAAGGGCTAAGGATCATATATGAGCCCCCCAAGACAGCTCAATGGAGAATGGAAGAAAAATATTTGAACAATGAAATTATTTAATATTTTTGGGTTCAATTCTAATTTTAATATATATTTAGGATCTTTTTTATTAGATTATTTGGGTTACTTTATACCTAATTTGAATTTTCCAAGTCTTAGGGCTTTAAGGTTACATTTGGTGTTTCACAGTTCTACAACAGTTAAGGGTTCAAGTATGAGGGTTATGAGATAGTATTATGTTTTGATTGATGAGATAATGATATTTTACTGAGAATTTCAGATTATTTCTCACTTTTGGCTATTTTAAGTACACATCAGAATTCAGCTTTTCTCACACAAATATCATGGTTATAATTTGCATAATGTCCAAAATGATATTCCTTGCAAATATAAGTGCCCTGGTATGCCGTTTACCTGGCCAATCCTATGAGCACGATCTTCAGCTTGAATCAGGTCACCCGGAGTCCATGACAACTCTGCAAAGATAATAGTACTTGCAGCTGTTAAAGTCAATCCTACACCTCCAGCTTTGATAGATAGCTGCCGTCAGCAATGCAAAAGAAAACAAGAACTTAATAACATTTTCCATGGTAAATATTTTTCTGACATACATTGAAAAATAAAGGAGAAGAAACATAAAACTTATAAGCAATTACACCAAGAAAATAAAAAGAAAAGCAGACATACCACTGCTGCCCTGATAGCATCCTTCTCTTGAAAATCATTAACGAAAGCTTGCCTAGAGGATGGAGGGGTAGTACCATCAATTCGAATGCAACCTACTTTCTTCTTCTGTAAGTTTTGCATATCTATAAGAATGGGTCGAATCTTGAGAAAGTTTCAAAACAAATTTAAGTGGACTTACAAGAAGAAACTGATGTATTGCTTCAATCATGGGCTGATGATGTGCAAATATTAGAAATTTGCAGTCCGCCTGCAATAATTACTTATAACAAATATGCAAGGGTCAATACGTAAATAAATTCATCATGAGAAGAAAACTATAAGGGTTATGAAAACTGGAGAACCATAATTGCAAACATATAGTAAGAAATTGAAAATGAATGTTTCGGGTCTCAAGATTCCTTATTGCCTCTTCTTTCAAGTTTGAGGTAGCTAACTCACTATCCAGTACAAATGCAGACCCTCATATTATATTTCTGCAATTTAATCATTTTTAAGATGGAGTTTCAAATCTCCATAAATATTATTCACAAGCATCAGATCGAAGGCATAACATGAAAGCTACTTTGCCAACAAATACTAATAGGTACCATGGAATCACAACCAAGGAAGATTCTGATAAGCCAACAGACTTGGATCTCACATTTTCCACAAGCAATAATTGGCTTGTTAGTCCATATTTAACATTTTAGGACATTCACATTTGGTAACTTAAAGTAGTACTAGTGATAACTTAGAGTAGTACTAGTGACAGGCTTCTAATAACATGGTGGATTAGAAAAATTACATGCACAAGCTTATAGCTATAATTTGGGCTATATTTCATTATGGTAGACTTCTTTACACAAAATGGTTCCCGTCTGCTTCTATGCAGTTCACAGATTTGTTAGACAAGTATAAAACATACCTCAATGATAGTTCCTAGATAATCTAGAACAGCTGGGATCTTGGCTTCAGCAGAATCAGTATATATCTGGAGGAAAAGAATGGAACAATAAGGGATTTAAACTAGCTTCAATTATACATGAAAAAGATGCCAACAGTAAAAGAGTTATTGTTCATGCATATGTAATTCAATTCAAAGTAAATGAGAAAAACATTTATAAATACCTTATTTATGAGATTCTTCTGCATAAGATTGAGTGATTGAACCTCCTCTTCTGACTGGCACGCTTCGATTTTTCCCTTTACCACCTCCAACTACAAAATAGACAGTGGTATTAGGTGGCACTTTTAGATCCCCATCCTCTTTAGAAAACCTTCCAAAGAACCCACTTGATGCAAATAAATCAGACACATGGGAAGTCACTGATATAAAAATGTATTATTATCTACTACAGGCACAACCATATACTAGCAGTACATAAACAAAACAGGAACCTGAAATAATAAGAAATCAGGAGCCTATATTGAACCATTGATGTATCAGCAAGAAAAATAACTACATGATTTCACCAATATCTATAGCAGGTAAAAATTTAATTCAAGATCCAGCTACAATTGCAATTCCACCATTGATTCAGAGAAAATTCAAATTTAAAAAAAAAAATACATTACAGATTGAATTTACCTCCTGAAACAAAGAAAAGATCCGTTTCAAATCCCTTTCAGTCAGTTCTAGGAACACCTGAGAATTTGTTTCAAATTACTAAAAGGTTCAAATGTAATATAAAATATCAACCCCAATCAAGAATCTTGGAGAAAACACTCGTACAATGGTATAATGTACATGCACACACACATGTATCAGAAGTCACAGGTGAGAAATAAGAATTGAATATAAGGAACAAGATTGACTCTGCATTCTTTTCGTGCCAAAAGAAAATAACTTGTTATCCTAAATGTTGAGATTTAACAAATTTCCAGAAGAATGAAAGAAGCCATGCTTTATTCACATACACACCCCCAGCTACAAAAGAGTCGGATACATGTCTTGGATGTTTCCAAATGTCAATGCTGCAGCACCAGACTGCTGCTGCTTCGTTAACTTATAGATTCGATTTCAAAATGTTTGTAGTAGTGATGTAATCCAATAAACTGCTGATGATTTCAACACCAATTCCCACTTCTTTTACTTCTTTAGACCAGAAAAATATAATGTATGTGATTATACATGCAAAAAGAAACATTTGTTATGATTAAAATATTGAAAATGAAGCTCACTAAGTGAGACAAGCTAGCTGAAAAAGATTAGACAGCAGAACATTAGAATATATCTGTACCTGTTGCCTACGCTTCATGGGTAGCTGAGGAAGAACATCTTTTTTAAGCCTGCGGATCATGACTGTAGCCTTCATCAAATTGTGCAATTCTTCATGGTTACCAGCACCTTGATAAGTTCCAAATATTCCCTGGAAGATTGGTACAAGAAAAGTTGTTCAATACCTAATGCAATGGCAATCCTGAATAACATTACAGATCTGTCAGCCTGAAAATAATGTCACTTACGCCTTTGCAATAACGTTCACCGTACTCATAGACTTTCCTATATACATTAGGATACAAGGCTTCCAGCTGCCAATTGTACAAAAAATTTCACAAAATTACTACAATGCAACTTTAGATTGCAAACCATATTTCCTGGATATCATATAGAGCACCTGCTTGAACAGCTCAATTGGTCTGGATAAAGCTGGAGTTCCACTAAGCAATATTGCATACTGAGCTTTCTGAAATTACAACCAAATGCAACACTAAGAAACACTAATAAGAATCAAAGGTGCAGTAAAATTTCTGCATGCTTCTTTCCATCCATATTAATGATTTTGCAATCTCATTTGAAATTAGACCTAAGCACTTTTCTCTTCTATTTGGTGAATTACTTGCTGCTTGCCTTATCCCAACCAGTCGGGTGATTGGTCATATGTACCTGAATGGTGAAAAAAAATGTTGATTTGACCTTTTACATTGTCTACATCAAATTCTTATCTACTATATTTCGTAAACCAGCTAACTGGAGCATTTTGAAAACCTAAGCATCTAAGTGGCTTAAGGTAAATAATTTCTTTCAGCAAATTCAAGAATTCAATGTGAATATGGTCAATAATAAAGCAGATTTAAGCTCCTATTCAGCAATTATCAAAAGAGAAATACCTTTATAATAGGAAGGGAAGCAGTTGTCCTCTTTGCTTGAGCATTTTTCAAAAAGTGAGATTCATCTGCAATCACAACCTACAAAAAGGGGAGAAAATCGTCATAGAAGCATATGTGAACAAGGAAAAATTACCACGAAAACAGGAAATCTACAAGCTTCATGCAAGAGCATTGTACTCAAACACACAAATGTGCATTAACAACCAATACAAGCAACCAAGATTTTCCACGAATCCAGTAGAAAATCAAAGTATTGTATTCAAAGGCTTAAATGAAACTGTACTTGGGTGTCCTATTTATATACAAATGACTCTAACCAAATAAGAAAGTATATCACCCATAATCCTAGAGAATCTATAATTGAGTGATTCTCTAACCTTAATTCTAGGGATACAAATATTTACAGATTTCCTAAAATAACAAATCAATTAAAACAGTTGACTTAGAGAACGATTCTTGACACTCTCTCTCAAGCTGGTGAATAGACATTGTCCATTCCCAACTTGGTTACAATCTTGTGGAAGAGTGGATTGTTAAGTCCCTTGGTTAAGACATCTGCTAGCTGTGATTCGCTCGGTACATAGGGTGTGCAAATGAGACCACTGTCAAGTTTCTCCTTGATGAACTGTCGGTCAACTTCAATATGTTTTGTTTGGTCATGCTGCACAAGATTGTCTGCAATGCTAATCGCAGACTCGTTGTAACAGTAAAGCTTCAAAGGGCCATCCCACTTGAGTCTTAGATCTTCCAAAATGATCTTCTACCATAGTAGCTCACATATAACTTGTGTCATTGCCTGAAATTCTGACTCTGCACTTGATCTCGCCACGACATTCTGCTTTTTGCTCCTCCAAGTAACTAAGTTTCCTCCCAAAAAGGTGCAATATCCTGTGGTGGATCTTCTATCAATCACTGAGCTTGCGTACTCTGCATCGTTGTAGGTCTCCAGAGTGAGCTTATCACCTTTTTTGAATAAAATCCTCTTTCCTGGAGTTCCAATAAGATTGTGCAATATTCTGTGAACTGCATGCAAATGGAGTTCCTTAGGGTTGTACATAAATTGGCTCACCACGCTAACTGCATATGCGATATTGGGTCATGTGTGGGATAAGTAGATTAGTCTGCAAGCCAATCTCCAATATGATTCTTTGTCTAGGGCATTATCTCCCTCTGCTTCCCCAAGCTTATGATTAGGATCAATCGGGGTGCTGCATGGTTTGCAAGCCAATTTTCTTGTGTCTTTCAAAAGATTGAGGACATACTTATGTTGGGATATAAAGATCCCTTATCTCGACCGTGCCACTTAAATGCCCAAGAAATATTTCAAGTTTCCTAGTTCCTTAACCTCAAACTCCTTTGCCAAACACCTTCCCAAGTTCTGCCTTTCCTTCTCATTGTTTGCGGTCACTATGATGTCATCAACGTAAACAATGAGAGCAGTAACTCCCTCTAAACCTGAGTGTTTTATGAATATGGTGTGATTCCCTTAGCTCTGCTTGTACCCCATTGAATGCATTACCTTCGAAAATCTCTCAAACCAAGCTCTTGGTGATTGTTTTAGGCGATATAGTGCCTTTTTGAGCTTGCAAACCTTGTTTGCAACCACATTTCTATTTAATCTAGAGGGTGTTTTTATGTAGATTTCCTCCTCGAGATCTTCGTGCAAGAATGCATTTTTTAAATCAAGCTGTTGTAAAGGCCAATCAAAGTTAATTGCTAAAGACAGAAGAATTCTCACCGTGTTGATCTTGGCAACCAGGGCAAAGGTTTCTTGGTAATCTGTTTCTTATGTCTGTGTGTATCCTTTAGCCACTAGCCTAGCTTTGTGCCTCTCAAGCATTCCATCTGCTCTATACTTGAGTGTAAAGACCCACTTACATCTCACTGGTTTCTTTCCTCTCGGTAGATCCACAATCTCCCAAGTATTGTTCTTCTCCACGGCCTGCATTTCAACATTGATAGTATTTTTCCAATTTTCACAATTTAAAGCCTCTGATAATGTCTTGGGAATGGATAATCTGTCTATGTTTACAAGGAAACTTCTGTGAGACGGAGAGCATTTCTCAAAGGACACAAAGTGGGATATCGGATATAATGGATGCTTTGTGCACTATCTAGTTCCTTTCCTAGGTGCTATGGGCAAATAAATGTCAAATAAGGAATCATTTAGAGGAGGAGAGCTAGAAGATATTACCTCATTTTCAGGATTTGGGTCTGATGACTAGTCTGACCTTGGTTCAGGAACTGAATTTTTCCTTCTTGAGTAAACCTGTGAGAATCGATTGTCAATAGTGGCCTTTCCCCTATCTGCTTGTGAACCAAGTCGTAAGGAGGGCTCATTTTGGTTTTGTGAAGGAGGAGGCTCAAGTTGCTCAATTGTAGCTTCAGAGGAGGTCTTGGTCTCGGGTTGAAATTTAGAAGATAAAGGCGACAAGTCAAGGAGAAAGAAGTCTCAATCCTTATCTTCCACAAATGTTGTCTCCCTCTAAAGATAAGGTTGAGTGAAATATTGTTCCGTTTCAACAAAGGTAACATCTGCAGAGATGAGTTTTTTAGTGAGTGGATGATAGCACTTGTACCCTTTTTGTATTGAGAAATATCTCACTAAGACACATTTGGTAGCTCTAGGTCTAACTTTCCTCTATTTTGGTTGTGGACATGAACAAATGAGACACACCTAAATACTCTAGGAACAAGATGGTTTGTTGTACTGAGACCTCGATAAAAGTGAGACAATACCTTCATGAGACTCTTTAAGTTTAACACTCAAGATGGTAACCTGTTTATGACGTGTGGCTGTAAGAACTGCTTCCCAAAAAAATATTTTGGCACATATTTTTGAAATAATAGTGTTTAGGTAGTGTTTAGGGGAAACCCATTTTTCCTTTATGCAACTCCATTTTTTTTTTTTTTTGGTGGAGTAAAGACGCAGGATGACTCATGAATAATCCCCTGTTGTTGAAAATATGAGGAACGTGTTTGGTTGAAATAATCTTTTGCATTATCTGACCTAAACCTTTTGATTTGGACCCTAAATTGGTTTTTTATCATGAAAAGGAGTTTGGGAGAATATCACTCACATCAGATTTTGATTTAAAAAATATCCAGATAACCCTTGTATAATCATCAATAAATGAAACAAACCAACATGCCCTAAAAATATTTGGAATTGTGGATGGAAACTCAAAAGAAAAAATACTTCTGTTGTTATTGGTGAGAAAAGTAGCATGTCTGTGCTTTGCAAGCTCACATACATCACAATGAAATTGCTTATTGACTAAACATTTGAACAAATAACGGAACATAATCTCAAGGGTTGAAAAAAGATGTCTGAGCCTATAATGGTGAAGCCAAATTGTGTCTTTATTGGTGAGGTAATGTCCAAAAAGGTGGCTAAGGGTTGGTTCCACTTACCAACTTTCGGTGTCTCAAATTCCTCAAGATAGTATAATCCATCCTTTTCCTTAGCATGTCCAATCATCATTCCCGAGCCCTGGTCTTAGAAGTAGACAATAAGATAGAAAAAGGACTTTGCAATTCATGTCATGAGAAAGCTTAGATATTGATAAAAGATTGGTGGACAATTTGGGAACATGTAAGACATTTTCCAAGTAAGGTTTAAGGTTTGGACTGATTTTTATTTCTCCTATCCCAGCTACCGTGGTCAAGGAATCATTGGCAGTGGCAATTTTCCTACTGCTAGAATAAGGTGAATATGAATTGAAGTTTTGAGAGTGGTTACTGAATCAACAATCCACGAATGTTTAAAGGATCTATCCGAGGCATTTAAAGAATGAGAGATTGGAGGTTTACCTTAATGCATCAATGTACAAGTACTTGAAGGTTTTCCAAGGGTACTTAAGAGATTTCTCAGCTTCTCAATCTCTTCTTTGTTGAACTCCTCTGGTTCATTAATTTTTTCCTCTCCTTTGGGTGCCGCAAAATTGGCTTGCTCCTTGCCTTTTTCCTGCAGTCCACTTTTGTTTCCATATTCCTTGCTTGGTGGTTTTCCGTTCAACCTCCAACACCTCTCTCGAGTATGTCTCAGTTTCTTGCAATAGGTGCACCACATATTATCACAAGTATCACCAACGGCAGGTTTGGAGACTGTTTTATTTTCTCCTGTTGATTGCTCCTTTTTTCATCTACGGTCTCTTCCATTACCCACCATCGCTGAAGCTTCAATTGGTTTAGGCTCAAGCATCACACCCCGCCTACTTCTTCAGCTAAAATAATTGAAACAACCCCATTTAGTGGTGGTAAATCATCTTTGCCCCACCTAGAAAGTCGTAGGTCCAATCTTTCTCCATAAAAGCCTTCAACGTTGCTGCATCATCATTATTTTTCATCTCTATAACCCGGTAGTGACCGATCTCCTCCCACAATCCTTTCAAAAGATTGGCATACTCTGTTACCGTCATACTCCCTTGTTTGGTCGAAGTCATTTTGATCTTCAACTCATATATTTGAACCGCATCTTTGACTTTCGAGTAGGTCTATCGAATACACTCCCAAGCATCTCTTACCGTCGGTAAGAGCATACAAGTATCACTGATTCGGGTGTCATAGAGTTCCAAAGCCACGCCATTATCATGGAATCTTCCTCGTTCCATGCTGTATAGATCAGGTCCCCCTCTTTCGGTCCGGTCCCCAAGATGTGGCTAATCTTTCCTTTCCCCTTCAAAATAGTCCTAACCAATTGAGACCCTTTAAGATAATTTTTCCCATTCAATCGACAGGCAGCATTGATTTTCCATAGCTCTCCTGGTGGCGCAACCCCTTGAACAATCGACATTTCCTCTATGTCATGGGAACTAACCTCGGTTGTGGCAGTAGGCATATTTGGTTATGAAAAAAAATTGGATTATAGAGAAGAATGGCTATGAAGGCCATTAATGGGTTCCATCGGCAATAAAAGTTGTAGTTGAGAAATTCAGCGATGAAGGTTGACAGAAAAAATCCCTGGGTTTCTAACCTGAAGCTCTTGATACCATGTAGAAAATCAAAGTATTGCATTGAAATGCTTAAATAAAACTGTTTATGGGTGTCCTATTTATGACTCTAACCAAATAAGAAAGTGTATCACCCATAATCTTGGATAGTATTCTAGAATCTATAATTGAGTGATTCTCTAACCTTAATTCTAGGGATACAAATATTTACAGATATCCTAAAATAACAAATCAATTAAAACAATTGACTTAGAGTATGATTCTTGACAAATCCAAAAAGTCAAATTGTTCTTACAAAATATAATGTCTCATATGGCCTTCCGGAAAATATAAAATCTCTAACATGAAAAAAAGATGTTCGTTCTTTCATTGTCATTGTTTATATATAACCAAGATCTTTTAGCATAAAATTAATTGTTACTACTAAGGGAGTGTTTATCTTCGTTATGATTTGGGATTGGTTTTGGTGACCTATAACATCATTATGTCATATACAATATAAGTAAATATATAAAAGCAAAGAACACTATCATCATTAGAGATTGAATAATACAATTTGTTTCCTAATTTTTGGAATTTGTTTTTTTATTTGTATTTAATTTTCACATTTTCTTAAATTGTTGACCATGCATCTCACCATTCTAAACTCATTTTGTTAACATGTTTTCAACAAAAATGCAGTTTAGACACACTATCAAAGTTGATTATTTCTCTTCGTCTCATTAATTTGTCCATTTCAAGCTATGTCCTTGATGAATTACCCTTTACTCAAAAACAATGGATGCAAGGTGATAATAACAACATACGGAGAAGTACAAAACTCACTCAGAAAAAAAAAAAAAAAGAAAAGAAATTGTACTTGCCTTAAACTCTGATGCCATTAACACATTTTCTAGTTTTGCTACCATATCATAGGAGATGATGTTGAAAAGGCCATCAAGATGAATACCACCCTTGCTATTTGAGGATAATATTGTGAATCCACCTCTATTTGACCCACCCAGTTGGGAGAAAACAACCTACAAATGATCATAGGATCTTTTCCAGATTTTATTTGCTTTTTTTCCCACGTAAAAGTAACAAAGAAACTTGAAAGAGAATTGAGATAACATACAACTATATCTGATGAAGGAATATTCAGCCATTGTTGAATCATCTGCATGACAACATAAGTGTAAGCATTTCATCCAAAAAATAGAATCGAAAAGGGTAAATTCCACTAAGGTCCTCAAGGTTTTATCATAATTAAACTCTAGTCCATTAGTTTTGAAAATGGACACTTCACTCCGAAACCACAAGTGATCTACATATATCAATCAATTACCAAATTTGAATTAATAATATCATATACCCAAGTATCAACAATGAATTTTATTACTCTTTATTACTTTTAAGTATTTTTTTTAAAATTTATTTTACGTGAGATTTTTATTTCTTTCATATCAAAAAAGGGCATTATGGATATTACATGAGGAACAAATGTTTAGGTTAATAGAATTTTTTTTTTTAATAGTAACTTAATAGAACGATTTTTTCGGATAGTCAAATTGATAATTTTGGATCAAAATGCCCATTTCACAAACTAATGAACAAGTTTCAGATTAAGTTAAAACTGAAGGACCTAAAAGGAATTTACCCAATAAAAAAACTTCCCCCAAAACATAAACATGCAAATGATGAGCACTTACTGAAGCCCAATGCAAACGCAAAGAAGATGGTGCAAGTATAAGAACAGGCCAAGAGTCACGAATGCATGCAGCAACAGCAATAGCCTGCCAGACCATAAGATTTAATGTGCAGTGCAAAACCAAAAATAAATAAATAAATAAATGAAAAGAAAAACCTAAAGTAGTAAACTAGCTTCTTTTTGTTAAACTTTCAAAGAAATTTTTTTTTTTTTTTTTTTGGGTGCAAAGAACTTTAATGTTGGATGCAACATGATCTCTTGCAAAGTTAACTCTAGTTTTTATGATCTAAACACAACCTTTTAGTATTACTCCTAACTATTAAGTGCAAGCCATCACATACCAAAATATCTCCTTAATAAAACTTGCTATATAGGTTGTTCGGTCCACCAGAAAATGATAAATAGGTGGAAGCACTGTGAAATAATATTCTTTAAGTGAAAGATGACAATTCTAATTTATATCTTAAGCTACCAACAAAAGACGTGTTGTAGAACTCCGAATGAAAAATAACATAAAAATTCATGGCTAGCGTAATTAAATGCAAAATAAAAAGTCATAAAAGTTATCTATTATGCCACATAAAACAAAACATTCCAATGCCTTCCATATTATTCTTTGAGTGAAAGATGGCAATTATATCTAAAGCTAGCAACAGAAGATGAGTTGTAGAACTCCAAAAGTGAAAAAGAAAAGATTCACGGCCAGTGTAATTTAATGCAAAATAAAAATCATAGAAGTTAAAATGATATCTATTATGCCACATAAAAAAAAAAAAATCCAATGCCTTCCCATGAACAAATTTGCATGTTATCAACATATTGACCATCTGGAAGATCATGATACATTAAACCCTTGTTAAAGTTGTCTTCAGGGGAGAAAAAACATCTTGACTACAAACAATGTTGGCACAAAAAAATTAAATTAGAAAAAGATGACTTTCAACCATATACACAATGTTGTCATCAAGTATAAAGCATCTTAAGAGTGTCCATGAACTACAACCCAATAGAACTCAGAGAATGCTTGCAGATTCTTTATGCCTTTATTTCCCATGCACTAAAACTAAGTGTGGAATAATATTTAGCTGCCTAGATCATATTAAGGTATTGAAGAACAGAACAGTTTCCAAAAAAATAAAAAAAGAACCCATCAATAACTACTTGCCTGTAAAGTCTTTCCTAATCCCATTTCATCAGCTAGAAGCGCACGTCCTCCGTGTTCCAACACAAACCTGAGAAAAAGAATACCTATAGTAAAAGCATCACAAACTTTAAATCAAAGAATGAGATGGTAAAGGTTCTTATTTTATTGGAAAAGACACTAATTCATATATATTGAAAGAAACAGTTGATGGAGAAAAGTCTCCACAGTTATAACATACCTAACACCCTCTCGCTGAAATGGTAGAAGCTTTGACTCAATACAGCTAGGAATCCTGTCATACCACTCTAGGGAAAAAGAAAAACAAGGAAGAAGCCAAGAAATTAGGAGAAAATACAAACTCCAAAATTGTATAAAAGTGAATACCAATAGGGAATTCAAATTTATGCAACAAGTGAAAAGCAATGGTGTATCAAGGAAAGCAGGCAAGGAAACACTCTTATACACATATTGCAAACCAAATTATAGAAGCCAATCTTACCTTGAAGATCTGGGAGTGCAGAGGCAGCAGCAATAGCACGCTGCACCAAGGGATGTAAATTCTCTACCTTGATTACATCACACGAAATATTGAGCCATATTGAAGTCAAACTCTTTAATTTAGCTACAAGGTAGTGTATTATTAATGTTAGAAAAACACAATGGCATTAGTTATAACCTCAACATCGCAAACAGATATTTCACAAAGAACTTTTTCTGCCGTTGACAAAGAAGATAATGGGAGCATCCACAATCTGCAGATTCAACAGCATCCGATCAGGCTAAGGCAGAATTTACATGAAAGTCAGAAAATTGCCAACCACAGAATCATAATTCTCAGAAAAAAAAAAAAAAAAGGATATAAATTGAGAGTGAAAGTGGTAACCTTTCTTTTGCATTCCAGGTGGCTTTAGGGATCTTACGGAAAGCCTCAATTAACACCTAGGTAAAGATAAAATCATAAAAGCATAAAGGATTAGTGTAAAAGTAAAAGCAGACTGAGGAGACAGCGATGTGACGCAAATAAGCATTTTACCTGGTTATAGGGAAACTTTGCAGCAATGTTTCCACTGGCGTGGAGAATAAATTTGACAGAGAGCTTTGGTAGTTGTTCCTTGGAGCATCGATGACCTGCTGGAGGACAGATACTGGTTCCGTAATGCAAGCATTTTAGATATAAAAGTAACAAGTACATAAATGAAAAGAAAGCAACAAACCAGGGATTGTTTTTGGCGCAATTGATGAAGGCCATGTTCTGGACGAAGCTTCGGCCTGAATCATAATCATAAATGAAATAAAATAAAATAAAAAGAAGAAAACCCACGAAATGAAAAGAAACCCTGAATCATAATCGAAGAAGAGAACCCAGAAAATGCACACAAAAAAAGATAGTAATTACCTTTTCGGAAAGAGAATGGATGATGGGTTCTGGATTGAAGGAAGAAGAAGAGGAATAGCGTTGCTGAGAGATCTTCTGGAGAGCATCTCTTTCAAGAAAATCCAACTCTTCAGCGCTCAACTCCCATTCATCCAATTCCATTTTGCAAACCAATTGCTTTTGGTTTCCCGCCCTGCCTCACTGTCTCTCCCTTTCCCTTATAATTGAAATTGAAAGACTGAGCTCGACCAGTAACTTTTTTATTATTCGATTCTTACTTCTTGGTTCTTAGTATGATTTTTCTTCTTCTTTTTTTCATTTTAAATTGGGTGATTAATTTGTGCTGCCGAGGAAAGGGAACGAGTCTGATTGGGAAAGGTAAGTTAAGAAAATTGTGGTCTTTAATTAAATAGATGTTTGTTTAAGAATATATATATATATATATATATATAGGGAACGAGTCTGATTGGGAAAGGTAAGTTAAGAAAATTGTGGTCTTTAATTAAATAGATGTTTGTTTAAGAATATATATATATATATATATATATATATATATATATATATATATATAATTAATGAATTTTACTCTTAAAATATTAAATTAAATCCAAATTTAATTTTTGAGTTTTACTGCTGTTACATCATGCATTTTAACTTGGTTAAAAAACTGACGATATTCTTCCGCCGAAAGACATGATTTTATGTTGGAGGTCGAGGGTTATGCCTGAAAACATTTTATATTACTAAATGAATTTTAATTTTTCTCAATTTTAATTTAAAAGCTGCCAAAAAGCAAAAACAATACCCTGACAACTTTCATTTCTATTGTATAGTTTAAGCTATATATTTGGATGCCATTGCATTGCGAGAATGCATGGTCAGCGGAACATTGTACTTAAGATGAAATTCAATCAAGTCAAGACGAGTAAGTTCTACGCTGGAGCATAGTTTAATTTAAAACTTAAAATTCAAACTTAGTTCGAGTTTTATTTAATTTAAATTTTGGAGTTTAAATTTTATCTATAAGAATATTCAAGCTGTCAAACTCAATTTAATATTTTTAAATTTGATTTGTTTAAGTTTAATTTATAATTTTTTTAATTATATATTATAAAATAAAATAATAAATTATTAAAAAATTCAATTATATTTGTGAATCGCTTGAGTCGAATATTTATAAATTTAAATTCGATTTAATATATTATTTAAGTTGTTCGAATTCGAACTTGACTCAAAAACAAATAAATTGAATTCAAAAAATTATCAAAATCGAACTTAAATATATCATGAATATAAATTGATTTTACATTCTTAATCACACATATTTGGTAACGCAATTGATTGATACAGCACTACAATTTTCAATTAAAGTTGACAAAAAGTGAACCCGACCTTGCGGTAATTGGTAAAATTTTCACTTTACCTCTCTTTTTTTTTTCTTTAAATAATTTTATATTTTTATTTTATCCAATTATTTTTTTAATATTTTATATCATTTATTTTTGTAATTAACTTAATATTTTTTTACTTTACTTTTTTATTTAATATTTTCAATTTATATGTATATTTATATATAAATTATATTTTTATATTCACAATATATAATTATTAAATTTCCTTATTACTTCCTAAATATAATATATCAAAATATATTTTAATTTTATTTCTTTAATAATCATTTTCTCTACTAACTAATAATTAATTGTAACTACATCCAAACACATTCAACCAACAATTTTAATTGAATCACAACTAATTTCACCGTCGTCACTACTTTCATTCATATCGAAATATTTCACTGGTCGTCCGAATGAACCTTTAAACTCTTCGTGCCAATTTGAGACATCGATTTACGTCAATGCAGCACAACTGAAAGGAAAAGATAAAAGTTTTTAAGGGAAAATTTCCTATTATATTTTTATTAATAATATTTTATTATTATTTTATTAAAAATATCTTTAATAATTTTTTTTCATTTTTAATTTCATCAAAATCATTCTCAACCCTCGTTCAGCTCTTTAATTCATACCCTCCAAAGACACCAACAGCTGGGCTGTGGAGTCCGGTCCAAATACAGGCTGATGTCCGGAAAACATTACATTTCCCTTGGAAACAAATCTCCTACCACAATTATGCTTCAGCCACTATTCAATCAACACAAAGCGGCAAACCAATCTTTGCCGCCTGCTGTGCGCAGTCTCCTTCCAAATTCAGCAGCTACCAGACAATATTTTTCCATTGAAAGGTTGTGATATCGTCGTTGGTGCCTTCTAAAGCTCTATGTCAACAAACAACATACCAGAACCAGAAGCCAACTATTTCAATTTGCTCCACCTACCCTGATATCACAGTTTAGGCATGTCATCAAAATTTATCATGAGGGGTGTAGCAAAATGGAATGCAATTGCTACTGCTATTTCATTCATCATATCAGACTGTCAGCATACACTGATAAAACCATCTTTACTTTAATTCAGTTATACCAAATTCATCTTGTAAATAATTTGATAAAGGAAAAATAAGAGGCAAGAGAATGTGCACTTTGTCCACTAGTAATTTACAGAGGAGTGTGGTTGAAGTTCATCAGTAAACATTCTTCACTGCGTGGTCACACTCTTTGCAAGATTCCGAGGCTGGTCGACATTGTATCCCCTTAGAACAGTGAGATGATATGCCAGTAACTGCACCCAAAAAATAAAAAATAAAAAAGCAAAGGTTATGGTTCATTAGCATATAGAGAAAAATTTTCTTATCAACGTATTCTTCAGAGGATGGCAGTCAGTACCCTATAGATGGCATACTGCCCATCTGATCCAAGTAAATAAGATTTGGTTACCTATAATTGAGATCAGGTAAATACTAATACTTGTCAGGGGTTTAAGTGGTGATCTTAAAATACCTATTACCCAAATCCATGGGTAAATAATATTTTTTAATATTATATTTCTTCTCATATGTTTTACTTATAAATTGCTTATTATTAATGTAATACCTAACTAAATTAATAACTCATTGAGTACTCTAACTATGATTTTTAATTTTATTTTATATTTTTAGTTAATTTTAGTTTATTAATTTAATTTTTGTTAAATTATTTTTTATTTCGGGTTTGGTTGTTCAGGTTTTATAACGGGCAACCATGTTATTTATGATTTAATGTTTCAGGTTCAGGTTTTTGCAGCTATAGAAGTTGGGTTAGATTAGGTTCAGATATTAGGTATTAATTTTAGATTTGGTTCCAGTTTGGATACAGGTGTAGTAGAGTTTTAATCAGAGGCTTGGGCACCCAAAAATTAACAGCTATCCTACCTGCTGCCATTCTTGTTTGAGACAAATAGATTTTGGGTAAAAACCATATCCAAATAAAAGCCAAGAAGAATTTCCTAACCGAATCTCTTATCTACATTCCTAACCAAGCAGTGGAGCAATAAATTGCAAATAAGCGGCATATAAGGCATTTGAACATATAAAAAAACTTGTGCAGACTGAGTCAGCTATACAAGGAATTCAGCATTTTATATTTGTAGTAGAAGGATAAACAGGAATTTGGGCGCACGCTAGTAAGCAATCAAGTAAATGTAGTTGTCTTGTCACCTAAGAATGCATAATGCCCATAATTTAAGTATAATTCAATATACAGTATCTAGTAAATTGCTAACTTCGTAATAAGAAGCAGTCTAAAATAAATTTATGAGATCTATACCTGTAATGGAACTATATTAACCACAGGTTGAAGACAATCCTCAACCTGGGGAACTTCAATTACTCGACAAGCTCCTCCAGGACACACTGACACAGCATCTCCTTTCGAAAACATTACTATCAAGCGCCCTTTGCGGGCATGAAGTTGCTGAATAACCGACTGCTGCTTGCTATTAGCAATTAGAAGATTTTAGTGCCAAAAAGTTGAAAGTAGTTAAACAATATAATTTCTCCCAAACAATTACCAAACCAACCTGAAACAAGCATCACGGGTAGCAATCACAACGATTGGAAGATTTTCATCAACTAATGCCAAGGGACCATGTTTCATTTCACCAGCAAGCATCCCCTCGCTATGCATAAGTGCAACTTCCTTCACTTTTAAAGCACCTTCCAAAGCAGTTGCAAAATTGTATCCTCTCCCAAAGACAAGAAGTGACTGCTCGGCAATCAATAGTTTTGCAAGATCCTTCATTTCCTGATCTAGCTTCAACACCTCCCTGATTTTATCTGTAAAGCAGAACACAGAAAATTAGTTCAGCCACAAAAACGGAATGCTAAGGGGCAAATCTTTTGAAATAGACAACAAGAGGAAAATAAAAAAGAGGGGGCAACAATTGAGACTCACTCGGCAGGTCAAATAGACCATCTATTATAGCCTCTCTTCTCTCTTGATTAGAAATTGTATCACCTCCAATTGCCAGAGCTAACATGGCCATTACTACGATTTGACTTGTATATGCCTATTAATAACAGCGTGAATATTTTAACAAAATGACAAAAAGATTCATTGATATATTAACTTACCTTGGTACTTGCTACACCAATCTCACAACCAGCATTTATATGAACCCCACAGTGTGTATTCCGAGCTATTACACTGCCAACAGTATTTGTGATGCCAACACATAGTGCACCATTTTCCAGAGCATATTCTAGAGCATGCAATGTATCAGCTGTTTCACCAGATTGACTGACAAAAACTGCTGTATCCTCTCTATATATAGGACCTTGCCGATCCAATAGATCACTTGCTATTTCCATTGTAACAGGCACCCCTATTTTTCCACATAAATCAAACAAATAAGCTGAAAATAAACATAGCAAATTTTAAGATGTAGAGAATTATCGTTCTAAGAAGAATAGTAGAAAAGTCAACTGTATTAAATTTAGGAAATATGTAAATATTTGTACCTTTAGAATTAAGGTTAGACAATCCCTAAATCATAAAGATTAGATTTAGGCAGATATTTAGTTTCCTATTTACTGTTTACAATAGTTGTATGTAATCCCAAGGGTTTTTGTGTCATTGATAAGTTCTTCTCAATACGATATTCTGATTTTTCACCTGGTATCATAGCTTTAGGTTTTTCTTGGAAATCAGCCAAGTTTTTCTCGAAAATCAATTACTTTTTCAGCCTTTATTGCTGATTTTTCTGCAGTTTCTTTTTCAACCTTCATTGTTGAGTTTTTTTGCAGTTCGTTTTTCAGCCTTCATTGCTGATTTTTTTTTTTTTATTCCTCGAGCCTTCATCGCCGATTTTTGTTAAGGTCTTCATAGCCATTTTCTCGTCCAGCCTTCATAACCAACATTTGTTTCTGTTCATCTCCCCAGTCTTTTCTTCATCCTTAACATTTGTTTTTAGTCCCAATGACAGATGCTGCCAATACAACGAGATTCAATCCAAATGAGATTGAGAAGTTAAGATCTCTTTTGAGATCCCTAAAGAAACCCTTAGGTACATGCTTATTGATGCGTTCAGGTGAGTTTCCTATTTCCATTGGATTAAATGTCTCAGATGAAACCTTTGCCAATTCTTGGGTTGTGCATTCAAGAACAACTGATCACATAACCCATATGTCACAAAAATTTAAAACTTACACACCCTCTCTAAGCAATAAGAAAATTGTCATAGTTGATGGTTGACTAACTACTATTGCTGGCATAGGAGATGTCCAAATCAATCCTTCACTCATACTGAAAGATGTGCTTCATTTCCCCAAACTGTCTACCAATCTTCTCTCTATACAAAACTTTCTCGAGATTCATGTTACAATGTAATTTTTCCTCCACTTACTGTGTATTTCAAGACCAGGAATCAAGGAAGATGATTGGACGTGCTAAGGAACGAGATAGACTGTACTACCTTAAGACGCCCAGCAATTTGAATATTGTCAAGTGTAAATCACCTTTGTCCGTCCTTTCTAAACACCATCAATCCAAAAAAGAGAAAGTTTGGCTTCATCATCGTAGACTTGGACATCCATCCTTCCAAACTCTCAAAACATTGTTTCCATCCTTGTTTAAAGATCTAGGATATTGGAAGTTTTCATTGAGATGTGTGTCAGTTAGCAAAACACAAACGTGTAACTTTTCCCATTAGCAACAAAAGAAGCTCAATTCCTTTCTATTTAGTTCATAGGGATATTTGGGGTCTTTCAATATTCCTAATGATTCTAGAGCAAGGTGGTTTGTGTCATTTATTGATAACTGCACTAGAGTTTCTTGGATCTTTCTGCTCAAACACAAATCTGATGTCAATACATCCTTGTGATGATAGGTATGGGATATAGACAGTAAGGGAGATCATACATTGTTTATCAAGCATTCGGATTCAAGGGAAGTCACAACTCTTTTGTGTATGTTGATGACATCATCATAATAGGAAATGATGAAAAGAAGAAACAGTGTCTAAAACAATGCTTGGCCAAGGAGTTTGAGATTAAAGAATTGGGAAAGTTGAAGTACTTTCTAGAAATTGAAGTTGCACACTCCAGGAGAGGTATCTTCATCTCTTAATAGAAGCATGTCAAAAATCTTCTCAAAGAGACGGGGAAGCTAGCATGTAGACCGGCAAGCATAGCAATAGATCCCAACCATAAGCTCAGAGAGGCAAAGGAGAATATTGATGTAGACAGAGAAATGTATCAACACCTAGTAGGAAGACGCATCTACTTATCTCATACTACGCCTGATATTGCTTATGCTGTTGGAGTGATTAGTCAATTCATGCATAGACCAAAAGAAGTTCACTTATAAGCAGCCAACAGAGTATTGCAGTATCTTAAAGGAACTCCAAGAAAGGGGATTTTGTTTAAAAGAAACACAGGGCTAGTACTTGGGGCTTACACAGATGCAGAATATGCAAGGTCGGTAATTGATAGAAGATTCACTTCTGGGTATTTTACATTTTTTGGAGGAAATCTTGTGATATGGAGAAGCAAAAAACGAAATGTGGTGGCAAGATCTAGTGCAAAGGCAAAATTTCGAGCAATGGCTCAAGGAATATGTGAACTACTGTGGGTGAAGATCATTTTAGAAGACCTGAAGATCCAGTGGCATGGACCAATGAGACTATATTGTGACAATAAATCTGCAACCAGCATAGCACATAATCCCATGCAACATGATCTAACAAAACACATAGAGATAGACAAGCATTCAATTAAAGAGAAGTTAGATAGTGGATTAATTTGCACACCTTATATGATTACTAGCTGTCAACTCACAGATGTACTTAACCAAAGGACTAAGTAATGTAGCATTTCAAACCATTGTGTCCAAACTGGGAATAGAAAATATCTATTGACCAACTTGAGGGGGAGTATGGAAAGTCGTCAGTATTAAATTTAGGAAATATGTAAATATCTGTATCCCTAGAATTAAGGTTAGACAATCCCTAAATCATAGGGATTAGATTTAGGCAGATTTTTAGTTTCCTATTTATTGCTTATAGCAATTGTATATAATCCCAAGGGGTTTTTATTATTGATAAGTTCTTCTCAATATAATATTCTGATTTTTCACATGGCACTTACCGGAGAGTTCTTCCAAGATGGGCCTAGCAGCTAGAGCAGCATTATAACTTGTACCACAACCAATAAATACAATCCTTCGGCTACGCCTAATTGTTTTAAGGTGATCCTTCAGTCCACCCAAAATAACAGCCTTAGCTTTGCAGGAACCTCCACGTATAAGCCTTCCTCTCATGGTAGTTGTAAGAGATTCTGGCTGTTCATGAATTTCTTTCTGCATATAGTGCTCGTATTTTCCCTTATTTATTTGCTCAACCTCCATCTCAAGAATGGATAATGCACGTTGCACTGATGCAGGCCTAGAAAGACTACCACCATTTCTTCCTTTGTCATTATCAAATTTTAGGATTGATACAGCTCCTTCCTGAAGAAACCAGAGAATTGGTGAAAAAAATGCACCCAAGCAACATGAAGAAAGGGCAAAAAGCTTTGATGAACCACCAATTTTGAAAAACTAATCAATGTGGATAACAAAAAGGTAGTATATCATGAGCTAACTATGATTCTATGAAACATGGGCAAATGTAAGAGTTACATAATTAAATTTTTCAAGAAAGTTCTAGCAATGGTTGGATTGCATATTAGGGCAGAAATTAGCAAAACAGAGGAAAAACTGCCACAAAGGCCTGTTTACTCCAAAAAAAAAAAAACTGCGGCGTAAACATACTTTAATATTCCGATCCAAGAGGATAGAATGGAATCAAAGTAAAATGTCATTCAATAATATGAATTTCATCCTTAAAGATGTTAAAGGGACATCACTAGAATGAAGACTAGACATTCTGTCGTTCTTTGCCTAAAATTGGTAGTCTGAAAGGCTGCACAAGGTTGCAATAGCAACTGATCTTTTAACTCATAAACCTGGTAATGACAACCATCGAACCAGAACAGCATAACATTGCAATGGTCAAAAACAAAGCCAGCCACTTTGTCAGCAAACCAGCTGCTCAAAAGTGTTTCCAAGCATCCAAAAACAATAAAAATTCCACAAGGGAAAGAAAATTAGTCAGGACATCATTATAATGCTACTGACAGCTAGGTTAATCATCTATGAGACAATGATAATTGATAGTAAATCTAAGGAGCTCAAAGCTAAATGTCAAGATTCACTGAAGACAACTTAAGCTGGATGCTTTTCCTCATTTTATTCCTTATGAGGAAACAGTAACCTCAATGTTCATACAAAAACAAAATCAGAGCTTAATATACCTATTAAGATTGCTCATAAGAAAATAGCCTCCTAGTGATTAGGTTGGAAAGTTCATAAATTAGAAGTCATGCAGTGACCTGTCTTGAACCAACAAGATTGTATAACTTTAGCTGTGTACTATCAACTTATAAACAGTTGATTTAGTATACAAACCTTATTCCATTGGAAACTCTAATCTGCTTATTAACTAAAAGGGAAAAAAAATGTCGACCAAAATAGGTTCACAACCACATCCCATGTATCTCAAACATTCCAAGAAGTAGCTTATAGCCTTATACTACAAAATTATCAGTCAGAACCTCCATAGAATTTATTCTTGGAAAGTCTATATGTTATATAAAAAGTGCAGGATAGAAAGAGAGGGAAAATGAGGGATAAAAATGGAAAAAAAAAGGTACTTAGAAATAACAGTAGAATAGAACAGGGAAGTATTGTAAGACATAAATCAAGTACAGAAAGAAACAAGGGCGAAAGAAGACTCGCAAAATTATCCAAACAATGAAAATGTACCTTAAGATGAACTACTTCCCCATCCTCAATGACCAGAACTTTCTTTGTGTGTTCAATAAGAGCATTTGCATCACTTGATAGAAAAAGTTCCTTAGGATTATCATTCTTTGAGAGAAATTTAGCATCATGAAATGCGGATGCATTGCAGACATCTTCATTTAATTCCTGAGAAAAAGCAATTTCTTAAATAAAAAAAAAACAAAAATCTCACAGAAATAAAATAATATGCAACCAAAAATTACTAGAAATTTTATGAGCTGAATTTGTAACCTGATAAAATTTTATGCACAAAACTATAACCCAGTAAAAACACAAACAGTAAATGGTCAATTGAGCAAGCAAAAACCTTTTAAAGGCTTCCACTACAGGCCCACGAGAAGAACTTTACTATACTTCAGAAGAGAAGGGCGAAGAGAAGAAATTGTACTGCATAATGCAGACATCTCTTGGCAATCAAAACTCCATATCAAGGATGATACAGAATCAAATTTTATGTGCAACAGTATTAGCTTTTATATACTTGTATTTGAAAGAGGAAAAAGCAAAAACAATCATGCTTCCCATACTTCCCTATGTTGCTCACTTGCCTGTACTAATTTGATGTGCATTAACATAAAATCAGTTCCCACAGTCAGTAAGGTCTGATCAGAAGACTATCCATAGCCAAAGTATAGAATCTAGTTCTTCAAATTTCTTTTCAGATGGACCATTCAACTGATCAGAAGACCATACCTGTCACCTTAAGTACTTGAAAACCACAACATTAGTGAAAAAGCTAGGTACTTTCCAATTCAAATATAAAAAAAATGGCCAAAAAAATTTGAATCCAGCCTTATCCTGTACTCCCTTGTGAGATCATAAATTCTAGTGAAGAGTAAGGACAATTTATATGAATGATAAGACTAGTAATGCCCTGTACAACAAAATGTTATGCAACTACAAATGCAAAATATGTTTGGAATGAGCATGACAAATACGAAAATGTTGTGCTACATGTATGGATATAAAATAAGCAAACGTGCATAAGGGAATATGCTGGGGATGCATCAATTGAGGACAAAATCAGAAACAAGTTCAAGATAGTCTGGATAGAGGAAACCTATGTATGCCAATATGCAAATATACGATTTAATGAGAACAAATTTCAATAAGGATGAATAGGGATTACTCTAGATTTTATCTTGTAAGGCATTTTTTTTCTTCTTTTGAAGACGTGGAAGAAAAAAAGAATTGTTAACCTTCAGTACATTTAAAAGTAAAAATGGGTTGTTATTTCTCATACACTAAGATCATATTTTAACATACAAATAATACTTCTACTCCGTTATTGAATTCATGAAATGATCATATGTCATACTACCTATATACAATCCAAAATAGTTGAAATGAAGTTGAAAAAAAAAATTACAAAAAATTTTCAACACTATTACCAACGTCTTAACTAAAAATTTTAACTTAAATAATAGCTGATGATTTAAGAGTTTACTTGAATAATCCAATATATATATATATATGAAGCTATCGATATCTTTATTAGAGTATTAAAAATCCATTTAAATTAATAGTAAAAGTCTTTTAAATGTATCAATTAACTTACAAAACAAAAACAAAATATTTATATTTTTTATGGTGATATTGAGGGGAACCATGGTACAACGGTAAAACTTGCTCATTTGTGACCTAAAATGTGCAATTCCATGTCATTTAAGTTTTTGTTATTATTACTGTTGTAGTAATTGTTTATTTTATCCAAAAAATTCCCTTTTTTTACCTTTCTCATCTCTCATTTTTCCCTTTTTTTGGTTCTTTCTTTCTTTCCTTTTTTCTTTCTTTTTCCTATTTTATCATTTGTATTTTCTATTATTACTAAGATTATCATTATTGTAATTGAACTTCAAAAAAGATATTTTCCCTCCCATTATGTATTCTTTCATTTTTTTTCTATATTCTTTATTTCCTTTTTCCTATTTCCTTCTTCCTTTTTTATTTCTTTACTTTTTTTTTATCATTTGATTGTTTGATAGCTATAATACATTAATACTGATAAAAATTACAATTTAATAGATGTTATGAAAAAGTTTTTGTCCCTTTTTCTTTTTTTACTTTTCTTTTTTTCCTTCTTTTCTTTCATTCCGTTTTTTTCCTTCCTTTCTCAGTCAGCGAAGGACCACCCAGGCAAGGAAGGGGCATAATGTGGCTCTCTGCTACACAGCTACACTAATAGGAGCTAGCCCAGCCCCATGCTACTTGCTAACACAAGTTCAAAGCAGTGCGGCGAGAACATCCCTATCTGCCACTTTCTTTCTCGTCACTTTGCCCTTTGTTTCTCTACCTGTCTTCCTCTCCTTGACCATTTGGCATCACCAGTATTTAGCCATCCTTCAGTCCCTTAGCCCTCCACCTGACCCTTCTCCCTCTACCTCTGTCACTACTTGTCTCTCTCTCTACCTTCCTCTTTCTTCTGCCAAAGTTTTAATGTAGGTAGATTCTCCAAAAGCATTGTTCACTTTCATATCCAACACTTCTTGTTTTTTGCTTTTAGAAAAAAAAAAATGAAGCTAGAAGTAAAGTCATAATCAAACAAAGCCCAAGTTTTTTCCCTTTATCATCATTGATGATCAAAACGAATATCTCCCTTGTTTAAATTTTTACAGGATTTTACAAAAAATTTTAAGAAATAAAATCATTTACCTTGATGTAGCACAAAAGGAATCCATAGTATTTGTCACTCATAAATTAATTCTGACACTAAAGTAAAGCTCCTAGATATATTCTATATCCTGAGAGCGATAATGAAAATTACAAGAAAATCACAAAACAAATAAACAAAGGAATTATGTAATAAAAGTTTGCAAATAAAGCATATGAACAAACAAACAGAATCTGACAATTTCAAGAGAGCAGTGGCTAACTGAAAGCACAAAATGCCACCTAAAGAACTTGATGTCCAAAAAAGTCTATAAAATGAATTCTCTGGTGCAGAATCAATAATATAAGTAGCTAGATTCTTGATTATACTTACTTTGACACCTAAGAGCAATGGACTGCCACGTTTGCAAGCAATAAGCTCATTCGGGTAATGCCGACTTTTGAAAATGAGGGCATAAGCTCCCTCAAGATGTCTCATAACTTCAAGCACTACTTGACAAAATGTGACAGTCTGGTCACCTGCAGAACAAATAATAACCATCCTAAATGCATTTGCTTTGAAATATGTCCCCTAAAAAATATGTGAAGAAAAACATTTTTGGTAGGATATAAGACTAGTTGCAAAGAATGAATTTCTTGAACAACAATGAAGGCAAAAGGCAATACAGAGTTAAAGGCCCCATCAATATACCCTGTGCAGTGAAGGTGAAGGTAATAGAACACCAGGTCATTAATCTGATGGTTGGATCAATATTTCACATGCAGATTTCAGAGGCTGTTCATAATTAAATTAAATTATGCAAAATTTAGAACTGAAGACTAATTCTTGAGACAGAGGAAATAGGTTAGCAAACATTCACAGTCATGTAAGGAGGAAAGAAACATTACATAGACCACATACCAGCAACTTCAACAGACCCTGATGCAGGATAGATCTGAGGTAGGTTTTCATTAGGGTTTTAGAGTCTGATTCGGGGCTGAGTATGCTGCTAAAACAGTAAAGAATAAAGCCTAAGAGTCTCACCTAGGGAAATGGTTGAGTCACACAACTAAGAAGCAAAACTTTGCTGGAAAATTCTGATATTATTATTCTCTACTTTTAAAAGAGAATACAAAACCTATTTATAGGCAAGCAAGCAAGCCTAACCCTAATAGAATAGGGGCTCTCTATTAAAACTCTAATAACCTAATCTTATTAAGAATCCTAATTACTTAATTCTAAAAGAGACTAAAAATAAAATCTTAAATCATAGAAATAGTAAACCTGGAAATTACAAAATTACTCCTAACTTTAAACAAAATAATTAAAACTAATATATATATATATATATATATATATATATTTTGTTGCTGCCATTCTGCATCATTCTCCTGAGCTAGGAAAAACTCGACCTCGAGTTTAAAACTGACCATGGGTGTCCTTTCCATTCCACAAGAAACTCTTGATAACCACTCTTCAAATCTATCTTGGAAAAAATAGTAAAATCATCCATTAGATCCATACTTTATGGTTATCTTGTTAATTGCACAACTATCAACACCCATTCTCCAAGAACCATCTTTTTTGGGTGTTAACAATGCCAGGACAGCACATGGATGTAAACTTTCATGAATGAATCCCTTGGACAGCAGCTCATTACTTCCTCATGTCCACCAAAGTTCATAAAATAGGCGGGTATATTTAGTAATTGGACTTTGGGTAGATCTTCAAAAAAATCACAGCAATTCAGGAGGTACTTCTGATGTAGGAATAGTTGCTGGCTTTTTAACTTCTTTTGGCATGTCTACCTTCACCGTCTTAGTGATATCTTTGGCATAATGTTGTCCTCCAACAGGTAGTTGAACTATAGGTAGTTGAATTGCAGGTAGTTGAGTAACAGACTGGACAGGAGCACCTTGAGGGACCTGGTTTAGACATGCTTCCATTCATGCCATAGAAGCTACTAGTGTTTCATCATCAATTCAGCATTAGTCACCATCATAGAGGCAAGTATGTTTTTGCAAACACAGATCTGTCTCTGTCTTTCGTTACCCTCTTTCCCACAAAGGGCGCCAATTAATGCAGGACAATTAATGCAGGACAGATCTGAGGTAGGTTTTAATTAGGGTTTTAGAGTCTGATTTGGGGCTGAGTATGCTGCTAAAACAGTAAAGAATAAAGTCTAGGAGTCGTTTCTTAAGAGTCACACCTAAGAATGGTTGAGTCACACAACGAAGAAGCAAAACTTTGCTGGGAAATTTGATATTATTATTCTCTACTTTTAAAAGAGATTACAAAACCTATTTATAGGCAAGCAAGCAAGCCTAACCCTAATAGAATAAAACTCTCTATTAAAACTCTAATAACGTAATCTTATTAAGAATCCCAATTACTTAACTCTAAAACAGACTAAAAATAACATCTTAAATCATAGAAATAGTAAACCTAAAAATTAGAAAACTACTCCTAACTTTAAACACAAATAATTAAAACTAATATATATTTTTTTTCTTGCTGCCATTCTGCATCAGACCCTAAAGTAGTGGTAAAAGACTCCACAAATCGGCAAATGGGTCTAAGTAATTTGAAGTGGACCCATCAAGTTGGACTAACACAATTGAAAAGCAAAAGGTCATTTAAGTCCACTAAAATGGGTACTGATTCTCAAGGAAGTGTTTATGCAAAAGAAACTGACTATTCAGAACAAGACAAACCACTCAAAGAAGCTTTAGCAATACAAGAAGCTTTAGCAGTACAGAAAATCAGAAGAGGACGAGAGAATGATAATCGAATAGTGCCTAGAATGCTCTTGATATCACATGCAAAGTCTGCAATAACCTTGTTACCAACATAACCTTGATTGCATTCCTTTCATAATTTGTTGTTTCAGAGTTCCGTTGTCCTTTTGTGCCATTTTCTATGACTGTACTGTATACTACCTGTTGTATATGTATGTGTAACATAACCCATGTCCTAATCATGTTCAATTTCATTGACTACGCATCAGCAAAGCTTCCAACAATCTCCTCCACACCATTGTGAAATTTTTTATGCATTTTAGCTTGCCTATGGGCAGCAAAAGACAAAAGATCTCTTAACATATAAGTTTGCAGAATCCTAGGCTGAAATATATCAATACTTAGATAAAGGAAAATGAGCCAGCAGATGAAGTACAAGTACAATATAGAGTCCATTACAAGCAAATCAAGAGTGCATTATCCAGTGAGAATTAGGACACCTAATAAAACAAACAGCTACTTTAAGCCCCTTCCCCTGAACCCGTCCAGTCTTGGTATTACATGTCTCATACTTGAGCTTAGCTAATGACATTTGTTATTTGAGGAAATCAAGTTATTGTAATACTACCTTAATCACGTTCACACCATTATAATCTTTGCTTTACATGCTAGCATAGCAGCAGAAACAAGGCGAAAGTCAGTTCATTTGCTATTGCATAACACATCCAAGGCTCATGGCAAACTCTATGTGTTAGAACCCTCACATTGCCTGAGGTACAAGGCACAAACGAAGTGCAGTGTAAACAGCTACTAGGACCAAATATGAAGTGCAAAAGCAATGGTGTTATGCATTTGCATGAATTGCAAGGTTGTAAACTGATCATCATTAGTGCAGAAAAAAATTACCTTCCTCATTTGCTTTGTCAAAAACAAATTTGGCAAGTTTTGGTATTACTTCTGTGTCTGTTTCAGATTCAAAAGTGAATCCATGTCGAACAAGGGTCTCTTTCAGGACCTAAAAGTACAAATATATCTCAAAATCAGCTTACATTCAAAAACTGTTGAAAGTAACTTTATGATGTAATGCAGTTACACAAACAAAGAATGGACAGAATAACATGAAAAGAACAGAAGCTTAAGCAACTGCTGTGACAAAAGATATAACATATGTATAAGAATTGCAAACAGATTTCTGTAAGGCCATTAGCAGATGTAGCATAGCAGTTTTCTAGCTACATAACCATCTGCAGACAAAGTTATTGTCTTCTTGCACCCAAATCCCCCATTCCAATTCTCAAACCTAAACACCATATTCAACCACCAATATTAGGCCTTCAAAGCAGTTAAAGAGAATTGAAGAAGCATTATTGAAAATGAAATAAGACAAAATCTCAAAAAGCAAAGGGTGGCAAATTGTTTAGATCTCACTGGCCAAAAAAAAGCTGTTTAGATCTCTCTCTCTCTCCCCCCCCCCCCCCTTCATCTTCTTTAGTCAGAATGTTTATAAATTTTATAAAATTTTCAATAAGAAAATGAATGTGGAGAAAAAGCAGAAGAGCAAAACTGGAACAACAATACCCACCATTTGAAATTTGGCCTACCCTGTGTTAGCTTCTGAGCTTCTGTCTTTCTAATTCATAAGTGCGTGTGACCTTATTCTTGAAGAATATAATCTATTTTAATCATCTTGTTTATCAAAGTTTATTCTGAATAAGCTCTAGTGATTCATAAAAACATAACTAGAGCTATCTATCAGTTGCTTACCTTTTATACATGCAATTAACTATTTCATCCTCTAAAACAAAATGTTAAACAAACAACAATCACAGTATACAAAACTACGTTGCATACCCATCAAGAATGCATAAGCTAGTTTAGGTAGGAAAATGATAAAAAACGTCACTGAAATATTAAAGCAAACCTCATAATTAGTGATAACACCATTGTGAACAACCAAGAAGTCATTTCCAGAACCAGAAGTCTGAGGATGACTATTCCTAGGGGCAGGCTCCCCATGCGTAGCCCACCTGGTGTGTGCTATACCAGCATGGATAGAAAAGGATTCCTCCAAGTTCAACTCTGTTGCAGCTACCTCTGGAAGTACCAAAACCACAATTGATTTAACCTATAATCCTATGGCAACATAACTAAAGAACAGAAAAAAATAAAATAAAATAAAAACCAATGCAGGTAAACAAGCAAACAAGTCGTCTTCTTAATACAAACTTATGATACACAAAGAATATGAGAGCACTCCAGATTTGTAACTGAAAATTATTCTGCTTATACAAAGTAAGTATTAAAACGTGGGAAACAATTAAAAAAACTTTTGACTCACTCTTTATAAACAAGTCACATTCTTCCACTTTAGCAAAGGCTGCTGCTGAGATCAAAGTATTGCATGGACCAAGAATTATTAAAAATATATCGATATATATATATATATAGAAAATTGTACCTTTTTTATAATTAATTAAAGAACGAAAGCCCTTATTACACTTTTACATTATTTCAGTTTCACCTTAGCCCATGAAAAAGAAGGTAGAGAAATTTTATTACAAATTGCATATGGCAA
This sequence comes from Firmiana major, assembly GCA_033439115.1. Lineage (NCBI taxonomy): Eukaryota > Viridiplantae > Streptophyta > Magnoliopsida > Malvales > Malvaceae > Firmiana > Firmiana major. The sequence continues at coordinate 69,597,780 of CM065898.1, read as the reverse complement.
CACATGTCTAAAATAAGTGACGGATGAATGAATAAAATACTGTTAACCAGCCTAGACTTTGCTCTTTACTTTTCTTTTAAGTTACTACTACTGCTGTGTACCCGCCACCTGGTACGATAGCCTAACTTGACCCGACCCGACGAAAATAACACTTTTATAACCGAATAAGAGGCGAATATAACCACATAGTCAGCACAACCCGACCCGGTTAAAAACCCAGCCTCCCTTCCCTTCTTTTCTTTCCTTTTCTCAGCAACCAACCAACAAAAACAACCGGAAACTTCGAACTTTGAAAGAGAAATTTAAGAAGTAATAATATACCTTGGTAGACGGATTTGACGAGGGACTCGATGTTGCCTTCCTGGCGAAAAACGAGAAGGGGTGGAGAGAGAGAGGGGTTGGAGGATGACTGAGGAATGTTTGGATCAAGAGAAAATGATAAGTCGTTGTCGATGGAAATTCCAGCGGAATCGTAGCCTCTGTACTCGAGACGACGAAGGCCATTGAAGAGCACTTGAAGAATGTACCTTCTTTCTCTGTTCACGTTGTAATTCAAATACGCAAAAATCCCACACATTTTCTTTTTAATTTAGAATTGCAGAAATAAATCAAAAGTCAATCAAAAAAATAAAATGTTTTTCAATCTGTTTCTTCTCTCGGTTTTCTGGAGAAGGCAAAGATTAATTAGGAAGATAATTTTCACTTTTGACTTTTGCTCTTTTGAATTATTTTTTGAAAAGGAAATATTTTGGGCGTTAATTGACTTGACGGAAAGAGTCAATGGCATGGTTGTTATTTTGTTTGGAAGTCAGGGTACTTCTTTTCCTATGAGGCGATGGCCATTTCCCATCTTACAAAAGACAATTCACAAGTTATAAACGATAGACACCATCTATTTTAATGAAACTTTTTAATATCAAAATACTTTTGATGAAAATTATTATTTTATTTCTTTTAAATTTATACCCAACCTAAACAAATTTTTTTTTCTATTCTCAGTCTAAAATAAAATCATCAATCTATTCTCTTCTCCGTCTTTCAAATCTCACCAAAAAGATTACATTTATTATGAATCAATAAAAAATTACTTCATAGACAAAGAAAAATACAATACAAATTGAATGGAAGAGATTTTTGCAGAGGTATGATAATTGTTAGTCATTTTTTTTTGTTTTTTCATGGTTTTTTCGAGTGAAAAAACCTAAAATTTGTTCTTTTTTTCAAAACTCCCGAAAGTGAATTTTCGAGAGCAAGTAGCACCTCCGAGCATGCCCAAGCTCCCGAAAGTGGACTTCTAGGAGCACCTCTGGAAGCTAAAATTTAATTTTTTTTCATTTAATTATATAATTTTATATATTTATTTATTTGGTAAAACTAATAATTTGTTTAATATTTGTAAGATGATAGAAGATTAGTGGTTTTTTAGGAAGATACAAAGTCTCATCAATTCAATTGCACTTATTTGAGAATGTGAACACTAATATCATATTAAATACAAAATAAAGTAAGAAATTGATTAGTATTACTACATCTATAGGTTTTTTCTACTCCAGAAGAGCTGATTACATAGGCAAGGGAGGTTGGGAGAAATCTAAACTTTATAGTTGTGATCAAAGCCTCTGAACTAGGGATTTTTGCAAGAAAACCTAGATTACGACACACATGTGAATGAAGTGGAAGATTCAGAGAAAACAAGAACAAGAAGAAGAAGGAAAATACAAATAAGTTAGGTCATAAGGGAATGGGAGCTAAGAACCGTGGTTTGTCCATTTGAGCTAATGGGTGTTAAATTGGAAAAAGATGATAAGTGGAGAGTTAGAGTACTAAGTGGGGTGTACAATCATGTGCATGCGAAAACATTTTGAGGGACATCAATTTGCAACAAGATTGTCAGTTGAAGAGAAGAATATAATAGTTGTTATGACCAAAAATATGGTCAAACCATAGATATACTCATGACATTGAAAAATAAGAATGAGAAGAACATCAACACTATGAATGTCATTTACAATGCATGGTAGACCTACAAATTGATTGTGAGAGCTGGCAAGTTACAAATTAACGACTAATGAAGCAATTAAATGAGTGTAAGTATGTTGAATGGCATTTGAGTAATGAGTCAACTGATGTTATCAAGGATTTATTTTGGGCACATCCTATATCGATAAATTTGTTGCATGCTTTCCTCCATGTGTGTTGGTTATGGATTACACATATAAGACCAATAGATATTAGCTCCCACTCCTTGAGATTGTTAGTGTGACATCAACAAGCTTGACTTTTTTGGTTGCATTTGTTTCATAGAGGTTGAGCATGTTGACAACTACAATTGGGCATTATCGTTATGAGCACCACCATCTGTCATTGTCATTGATGGAGATTTGGCATTGATGAATGCAGTTAAAGAATTATTTCCCACCACAACCAATTTGCTATGTAGATAGCACATATTAAAGAATATACTTGTTAACTGCAAAAAGTTATTTGAGCACAAAATATGTGGAAGCATTGGTTGGACTAAATAATTTAGCAAGCCATAAGTTCAGAGAAAAACACTAAAGAAAAATAAAAATATAAAATTGTGTGTCTATGATGATGATTCAAGATCATCTCGCTTTCCACTCTTAGTCTATAAATACTAAATCTTCTAACCCCCAGAATCTGTTTCTAAAAGAAATTTCTCTGATTGAGTTTGATTACAATTAAACTTCTTTCCTTTTTCAACACTTGCCAAAGACAGTTATTGCATATCTCTTCCTTAATAATTAAAATCTTTCACTTGTCATCTTTAGACTGGTTAAGTCAACTTCAATTACAAGTGATAGATCTTGACTTGAAGTCACATATTGAGTTGTAATTCTTGTTACTGTCTTAGGCGTGCCCACGTCTTATACCAAAATTTCTTCTGATTTTGTGACTTTATCAAAATTTGCAGCTTTTAATCCATTTTCCTTCATTTACAATACAAAATAGAAAATATAAGTCAAATCCAAAAATTAAGCATATAAAAGAATTTAAATCATGAAAAAATATGACAATTAATATGTCTAATATACAACTTATCAAATTCCCCCACACCTAAACATTGCTTGTCCTCAAGCATACAATAGTCTAAATTCATAATCTCTTCTCATCATTCCTTTATCATCTTCTTATGCTCATCCAAACACATTTCCTTTTAAGCATTAAAACACAAGTTTTTAAAGCGAATTCTCATAACACACATGAAGAGCACATTAATGATTCAATTAAGTTCATAAAATAAATAAGATCTAACACCCTCGCAATTGGATTTCACTCATCACACTCTTAGTGTTTAAGGTATATATCAATGAACTCTCAAATCATTGCATAGAAGATTTCTTACCATAAGCTTGCAAATTCATCACATCTCTTCCACCAATAAATGAATTAAGATGCAAAAATCTAAATGTCTAAAAGGGTTGTATCGGGGCTTAGGTAAGGTATGATAAAGAAATTTTTGGGTTAAAGAAATTGAAGAAGTCATACAGAACTTTTCACACAAAACTTAACTCAATGATTTTCAAAAGACTGCTTCAATCACATAATTTTTAGAACTAACTTCCAAGCAATAAAAATCTTACTTCTCTTTCTCTTCATTTATTCATCTTTTTTTTTCATTTTTCTTTTCTTTTTTTTTCTACTTTTTTTCGTTTTTTTTTTTCAAAAAAGAAGAACTCAATGAAAGTAATAGCTTGGAATACTAAATTTACAACATGTTGCAATTTTTCCAAAAATATTTTGAAGTTTAATGTGCATAAGTCTATATGATTTATCAATTCAAGGTTCAAAAATAGGGAAAAAATAACAAAAGGATTTATTATGACTTATAATGTGGTTTAATCCAAAGAAAAGGGTTAGGCTCAAAGTGGTTTCTCTAGGGGTTAATAACAATAAGGGTAGGCTAGAAAAGAAATGGTATAATGTCAAAAAAAAGGTTTAACCTAAATGCCCTTATTTGATTAATTGCATCATATTCATCAAAGGAGTTGATTGAGACATGTATGGCAGAGTAAGTTTTAGAATAGTCGACTATACATGACAATCACATAAACAAAAAAATTGAGCATGATGTAATGAATGCTCATAGGCTCAATTCTCACCAAAAAGGGTTATATGTGCTAGATCTTATACACATTTCCATCTAATGAATCCAAAGTAACTAATCACAGTGTATTAATGAGAATTCAAAACTGTGTTGATCAATTTTTTTTCTTTTTTCTTGGGATAAGCATTGAAAAAATCTAGAACTCAAAGAGATCACAAATAATAACTAATGTACATTTTGGAACAATTTTTTTTTTGGGATTTGCAAAAATTTTCATAAACAATAATCAAGAATGAAAGAAAGAAAAAGAAAGCAAACATTAAAGTCACAATTAAATACCCTTTCCCACACCTAGACTATACATTGTCCCCAATGTATCAAACTAATTGCTCAAAACTGTAAAAGAATTGAGAGAATTAAGGAACTTCCCTGAAAAATGTTGACCAGTGTAAAGCATTGCGCTGATTTCCACGACTTTGCCAATCAAAGCACGCTTACGAACGAAAGAAACTCCTTGATTTCCACTGCTAGTCATAAAAAAATTTCTCACACCGTGTGAATATTAAGCACAAACAAACATAACTGCACCGAATTAGATAATGGTAATAATGGTATAGTTGAAACTTGTCACCACCACCCCAAATTTTTTTTAATTATTATTCTTTTTATTTTAGTTTTTTTTAATTTTTTAATTTTTTTAATTTTTTATCTGATTATTAGTTAACAGAAAATAAGAAACTGTTGGTGTCGATAGATGCTGGTGTTTGGGGATTGGAGGCTCGGGAAGAGTGGGGAAGCAGCAGCGATTGTTGTCGGATTGGTCGGAGAAGAGGATGCAGTCGGTTCAGTGAAGAGTGCAGGAGCGGCTTGCTGATGGTCGGAGTCGTGAAGCTAGAAGCTGACCGGTGTGCAATACGGGGAGGGGAACTACCGGGCTGCTTCTGCTGGAGATTGCTTTTGCGGTTCTATTTGAGAGCTCGAGAAGAGGCTACAGTCTGAAGCCCAATCAGGTGCCAACTTCTTCAACGCGAGGCGCGATGAAATTACAGTTGCTGTCCGTACTGTTGCTGAGACCGAGAGAGGACCTTGAAGCTAGGAGTTGCGAAGACAGGCAAGATGGTTGCTGTGGAGACGCGATGGAGCTCGAAGGGGTGCGGGTCTGTTGCTGCCGGTGATTGCTGTTGCGTCGGAACTGCTGTGGTTGAGATAGGCGAGATGACCGACGCGATTTCTGTTCGGTGGTAGAGGTCTGCAATCTGTAGATACTTTGTTCCACTATTTGTTTGATTACTAGTTAGATAAGCACATCGAAGTGGAACTTTCAATCCAATTCTAGGTACCAATTTGTATTCACAAAGCAGATTTGCTCGTTTAAGGGAACTACAACTGGATAATCCCTAGTACGCCTCGGTTCCTCTTTACCAGTTGAGAACTTTGCATGCTCAGTTACATTAGTGACTATTGATCTCAAAGTTGGGAGAATGGAGATCAACAACGCCCGGAGCTGCTATGTTTGAGATTGGAGAAGTTGAAGACGGTGCCGGTGGGTGCGGCTGGTGAAGATGGTGCCTACGAGTGGGAAAAGAAAATCAGCTTAATGAGAGAAAATAAAATAATTTTTTTTATTACTAGCAGAAGAGGATTTGCAGTGGGGTGTGGGCATGCCCTACTAAAACACGTCTACTGTAAATTTTTTTTTAGAAGAGGTCTAGTCATAAGATGTGTCCACGCCTTATGCAAACACTATTTCTATTTTTTTTTCTTCAGAAGAAGGTGTTCAATAGGACGTGGGCATGCCTTATTGAATCACCTTTTCTGGAATTTTTTTTAAGAACTAAAAAATAAACATAAATTTTATCTACTACTAACAAAAATTAAGAAAAATAGTTGCGAGTTAGAAAATAAAGAGAAATTTTGGGTTGCTTCCCAAAAAGCGCATTTCTTTAAAGTCTTTGGCTAGATATAGTCATGCTCAATTGTATTTTGGACATTTCAACCTAATTCGTTCAACTTCATGCACTTGTAAACCTTCATAAAAAGGCTTTAAGTGATGACCCTTGACCTTAGAGATCTGACCTGTATCTAAACTTTGAATTTCAATTGCACCACGAGAAAACACGTTAGTAATAATATAAGGACCTAACCATCTAGAATGAAATTTACTAGGAAATATTTTTAATTTAGGATGAGATAGGATAACTTTTTTACCAACATAAAAACTTTTCCTAGAAACTATACAATAATGAGAGACCTTTATTTTTTTCCTTATAAATCCTAGAACTCTCATAGTCATCATTGATATTAAACTTAATGATTTCACCATCAAATTCCATTGTAAGTTGTCACACCCCACTTATGGGAACCCTTCTATCCATACATTCTCTACTACGGTTGGGCTGTGAGAAGATGCAATTACTAAAATTCATTCATTTACAGCGGAAGATTTAAATCTTTAATTCACACTCACAGGTATGTGTGTAGATATACAAAATCAATTGTATAAATACCATGTGCTTACATATCATCCCCATAATACTGTTTACAATTCCAAGATATAACTGTGCGATACGATAAATTAGATACAAAATACTCGTGTATACAAATCTTATACCTTTACGAAATTGTGGGAGCTGTTCAACACAAAAGACCTAGAGACCATCGCTCTCTTACTTCTCAGTACCTGGAGGGGGAAAATAGTGGGATGAACAAACCACAGCTCAGTAAGGAAATGTATGCTAGCAGGTAGATATCGTACTACCTACATAGCGCATGCATGTATAAACCAAAACCATGTTTTCAGTACAAATGGAAATACCATACGAAAAATGCATTTAAACATATATTTCTCAATAGCATTTTCGTGTAAATCAAATATCAAGCTTCCATTTAAAACATGCTCATAAATAGTGCCCTCACGGCACAAATGTGAAATCAGAGATTTATCAAAAACACAAAATCTCTTTCTTTTCTGAGATTATCTCTGTTTCTCGAATCTCTGAGACAGGCATGGAATTTTCGGCAATCAAATATGCACGACATATGGCCATAGTCAGTGATCCCGAGCCTCACTGATCAAGTGTACACAGGGCATCACTTCGCCTGAAGAGGAATGGGTCAGTCCTGCCCTCCGGCTCATCTCAATCAACCACATCTCCTCGAATACTCACGGTAAGAATACGCCGTGTGTCATCTACGCGATACTCGTACTCACGTGCACCCAGCACGGTACATAGTATACCAACGGATAACTACACTGTTCTACGTTCGACCGTGGACCCAAGTCCATACTCCAACTCCAATGGACTTTTCATCCTAAACCATATCTCATATACCAGGCGAGCAAGCAGCGCGACACACAGTCATCGCAAGGCTCCAGCGCTGTACGATCTATCGTTAAGGCCCAGCCCATTCAAATGGTCGTCGGCTGGTATCCCCTTGGGTCCCAGACCCCCAGGTTTACCTCAACTCAATAAAACAGGTGCGAGCAAAGTTCCCGCACTTTCTCAAAACCCTCGCGCGAGTTAAAACTCCAGCACGGTACATCAAAGGCATTAAAACGGGTGTGAGCTAGCGCTTCAACACCAAATCTCATCTCAAAACTGATAGATGGCTATTTTCTCTTTTTAAAACTCAAAACATGTTTATTCATACAGCATGCCTCTTCATGCTAAAACATGTAAAATTAGCCAACCTATCATCAACATTTCTCAATCATCAAGATCAATGTAAAATAGAGAAAAACATTAAAAACATGCATATCATGCTATTTCCTTACCCTATCCCATTTCTCAATACATATATACATCATAGTACTTTTCATGCTTCCATATCATTTAATAGAATTATAATATCGTACTAGTTCTAGCAATATATCTACGAAATTGCTGTAAAATACGCACGAACATCTCTATAGCTAAAACACAGTCCCTTACCTCACTTTATTTATGTGTAACTATCCTCCTCTACGCTTCTCGTATTCTCATCTCGACTTGCTCCGGCGTATCATCCGAAACTGAAATTCATCCATCAAACACTTGAGTTAATGTTTCTAACTCTTATTCAACTAAGCATTTATCCAATGCCTTAAATACACATTTTACCCCTTGTGGTAAATCTCACAATTTTATCCCAATATCAACATGCCCAAACCATGCCCACAACATAATCATCCTCTCAAGATATCTCATTCATCATTAACACTTCTACATTCCACTTTCTCACACTAGACCATTTCTAAGTTATATTCATTTCATGCCATTCTAGGTAGTTCTACCCACAAGGTGCACACCCAATTAACTTCATAATCATTAACTAGACCAATGTACTTGGATTTGTGCACTAGAACTTACCTCATTGGATTTCCTCTTTGCTCCAATTAGAAATGCCCTTTATTCCTTCAATCCGACAAATGGGGAAATGCCTCTAGACTATGTTGATCTTCTCTTAGACGTGAACGACTTTGTCTCTAATAGCTTTTCCTCAAATCTTACTAAAAATGGCTGGATTTAGGAGTGAGAAAGCTAGGTTTTTGAGTTGAAGTGGAAAGAAATGGTTTATCCCAAAAATCTGCAGATCCAACTGCTCATATTTATAGTCTTAACTTGATGAGATCGATCTTCCTTGGGTGGAGATCGATCTGGTCCTCTAAAAATTCCTCTTTTCTAAGACATTTTAAAAGCAGGAGATCGATCTGTCGAGGCTTGAGATCGATCTGCTGTCAAACAGAAGCTTAAGGAGATCGATCTGGTCTTAGGGGAGATCGATCTGCTTCCAACCCGAGAGCTAAGGAGATCGATCTGATTCCTTTGGAGATCGATCTGCTCCATTCCATTACTCACATAAGAGCATTCTGGCTCTTCCAGATCGATCTCTCATCCTATGAGATCGATCTGGCCTTCACATTTCCAGATCTCCTGCAGTTTTTCTGCAACAACTCCTTTCAAAACTTCCTCAATTTACCTTCATAGTCCTTTCCTCATTCATCCCTCCTTGAGACTTAAAAATGTCATCCAATCACACTTAGTACGTATTAAAACTTGTGGAAAAATCTTTGTATAACCAAATATACACGATATTACCCGAATGGAAATATACACTTATGTAAATTTTTTCTTCCATTTTACCACACTACTCTTATTCCATTTCAATCACATTCTTCTCGTATTTAAGTTCATTTCTTCATACTCATTCATAACGCAACTTGTACGTACAATCACGACTCTTATTACAAGTGCGTACATAATCTTATGAACTTACATTGCATATACTTTGTATTACGAATGTATTATCATACTCATGATTTCATTTACATTTCTATGTACCTATATACAACTGTACATATACGGGGTCTCACATAAGTATACCATCATGCACATCAATTTTGGTTCTAGATGTTTTTAAGAAAGGCTTTCCTAACAAAATTAAAGACCTAGATGAGTTATCATCCTCCATATTAAGCACATAAAAATCAGCAGGAAAGATCAATCCATTTACTTGCACCAAAACATCCTCTAGAACACCTTAAGGATAAACATTAGATCTATCAGCAAGCTGAATTATCACACCAGTCTCTTTTAATGGTCCAACATTCAAAGATTTATAAATAGACAGAGGCATGACATTAATTGAAGCTCCTAGATTTAACATTGTTTTTTCAATTTTAAGATTACCTACCTTACAAGGGATAGTAAACATACCTGGATCTTTGCATTTAGAAGGTAATTTTTTCAGGATGACAACTGAAACATTCTCACCCATACTTACAAATTCATTACCTTTTAATTTCCTTTTGTTGGTGCACAACTCCTTAAGAAACTTGGCATAGCGAGGTACTGGTTTAATTGCATCAAGTAAAGGGGTATTTACCTCGACCTTACGGAAGGTTTAAAAAATCTCATTTTCTTCCTCCTCCTTTTTGGATTTAAGTGACCTATAAGGAAAAGGAGGAACTGGTGCAAAAACTTTTTGTTGCTCGCCATTAGATTCCTTAGGTTGATCCAACTGTGGCAGGGGTGTAGCAACTTCCTTTTCAGCTTCTTCTTCTGGAATGTGCTTTCGGGTTGTCTTGCTAGACTTCCCTAACTCAGTTCCACTCCTCAAGGTTATTGCACTAACATTCTGTTTGGGGTTGAGGACTGTTTATGAGGGTAATTTTCCTTGACATTCCAATCAACTCACAGAAGTAGCTAGCTGACTCATTTGATCTTTCAGCTTCTTGATACTTGTCCTTGTTTCTTGTTAAAATTGTTGTGTGTTAATCGCAAGTGATTTAACAATTTCTTCAAGAGACGTACCTGAACTTAAAGATGGCTGATGTTGTTGTGGAGCGGACTGTCTATATTGAAAGTTCTAAAATTGAGGTCTTGCTCTATAGCTTAAGTTGGGATGGTCCTTCCACTCTGAGTTATAAGTATTCGAATATAGATCATAATTTCTTTGGGGTGGACCTAAAAATCCTCCAACTGCATTAACTTACTCTTGAGGTTCATCTTGATGTGTGGGGCACATGTCAGTTGAGTGACTGGTAGCTGCACAAATTTCACAAGCTTTAGTTTGTTGCACATTTCTCATTCCTATAGCCAATTATTGAACAACAGATGTTAGATTATCTATTTGATTCTCAAGAGAATGTGTATTTACCTCATTTACTCTCCTATGAGACATATCTTGTCGAAATCCAAACTGCTGGGAGTTAGCAGCCATGATGAAAATCAAATCTCTAGCCTCTCTAGGAGTCTTGTTCACAATCCCACCTCTACTGGCTGCATCCATCATCCTTCTTTCCATGGGTGACAATCCTTCATAAAAATATTGAATTAAGAGTTGTTCAGAAATCTCATGTTGAGGAAAACTTGCACAGAGTTGCTTAAATCTTTCTTAGTATTCATGAAGAGTCTCAATGTCTTTCTATTTTGTTGGCTCTACCGAGAGGGGGGTGAATCGATTTTCTAAGGTTAATGGCAAATTTAAACTAAATCAAGTATATTTGCAGATAATGAATAAACAATAGAATAAAATACAATGAATTGAAGAAGAATAAGGGAGAGAAATATCAAACACAGTAGTTTATAAAGGTTCAGCCAATCACTTGCCTACGTCCTCTCTTTTTGACCTTCTTGTCAAGAGCTTTCTTTCTCACTTTCAATGAAAGTTACACACTCCCTTTTTCAGGTTAAGGAATAACCTCTCTACCTTTTTTACACAAAGATGTATTCACCCTCTTACAAAGTTTATCTCACTGATGAACAATCCTCTTCTCTCTTAAAGTAAGGATGAATAAAATATCAAGTTTTTATGTGGGTAGGATAAATACAGTTTTTTTCCACAAGCTTATACAACAAACTCAATAAATGAGGATTGAAGACAAATAGAATGTAGGAATTAAACTCTTGAGAATGTACAGAATGTGCAGCAATAGTCTCTCTCTTCTCAGTGTCTTCAATGCTTGATTATATACTGAAGGATTGGTAGTTGGAGCATTTAATGCTGTTTTTCCCGTTGAGATTTTTGCAAAAAGAGCCGTTGGGAACCTCCAGTAGAATGCCAGATCGATCTGCTATCTTGACCAGATCGATCTCTTAGTTGTAATTCCTGCAAAGTCAAAGCAAATTGAAGCAAGGAGATCGATCTCATATATGGACAGATCGATCTCACAATTTGAAAATGTTAAAGCAGATCGATCTGTCGAATAGGCAAATCGATCTTCCAATCTCTCTGTTTGAGGCAGGATTGATCTATAGATCGATCTGCCAGGTATTCTCGTAGTGAGGAGATCGATCTCTTATCAACCCAGATCGATCCCCTTAGCTCTCTGACTTTGAGGAGATCGATCTCTTCCTATACCAGATCGATCTCATGAACTCTCTGTTTGCGTACAGATCGATCTTACAGATCGATCTACTGCCTTTACCTTTTGTTTTAGGGGAGATCGATCTCTTCCTATACCAGATCGATCTCATCAACATCTTGTATTAGACAGATCGATCTTCTAACCCTTATAGATCGATCTTAGCTTCCTCAATACCTTGTATAGGTTCAATCCTTTAGCAGATCGATCTCATATCCTCATGAGATCGATCTCTCATCCTAGAAAACCCAGGAGATCGATCTCTCATCTTTAGGAACTTAATTTCTGGTATTGATAATCTCTAAACATGTTTTTATATCATCTTTATATTATTGAATTTACTTGTTTTGTCATTTCAAAATATATTAACTCAACAATCTTCCCTTTTTTGATATGACAAAACCTATTCAATAAACATGTTTAGTTACCTATTTGCATTGTGCACAAACTCCCCCTTTTTGTAAGCTCCCCTTTACTTTGGCTTTTGGCCTCTTGACTCCCTCTCAGTTTAATCATTCCTTTAAACCATTTAAAGCATGTTTTCTTATTCTTCTCCCCCTTTTTGTCATATCAATGGCACTAAAGATTTAAATAGAACATTTTAACTTTCAACACACATTTCATTTCAAAATAGTAATTCATTATAGCATATTTCAACAATAACTAACCTGTCATTCCATAAAAAACTCATTCAAGCAAATGCAGTTAACAAACAACAACCAGTAATTATAAATCATAGCGAAAATAGTCTTAACAATTTAGTCCTAAGGTGGAGGAGGAAATCGCTCCAGGAGTTCCTTGACGCGAGTATGAGTGACCTGCAGATCATCAAACATCGCCTGCTGTGTGGCATGAAGGTTTGCAAAACCTTCATCTATCTTCCGGTTCAGCTCCATGATCATCGTCACAATCGACTCCATTCCAACGGGTGATGGGGCAGGTGCAGTGGGCTGAGCAGTCGAGGAAGATGGACCCTCAGTAGGTGCAGAAGGTGGATCTATGGGCTCATCTGATGGGTATTCTTCCATGGCTGCCTCAAGCTGCTGTTCTCGTTTCTTCTTCCAATCCCCTCAGAAGTCCTTGTAATACCCCATGTGGTGAAGTGTCCCGATGTTTAAGACGCTCTTTGAAGAGGGCACTTCACCCGTTTCACAGCTGCAATCGACTCCAAGTCGTTGTAGAAGATACGCCAATGGTTGTGAAAAAACAATCGTCGAAGCTTGTTCGCGTACGATCTTCAACCAATCTTCATAGATGAAGTGGATCAGATTGGGTTTTTGACTTGTGGAGTGGATGTGGTGGAGCCAGAAGTGATCTAACCTCCTAACTGTGGAATGACGGGTATCGAAAGGGCGGAGATTCCACGAGATGATAAGGTGGAGTAACCTTGGGTGCATCGGTAGGTTACTCGCCTAATCCCCGGGAAGGTCAAACTCTAAGGGGATTTCCTCCTCTTCATTAGTCAACCCCTCATCGCTCATGTGGAACACTTGGGCTAAAATAGATGTGTCTATAGGAATTGATTTACCCATGACATACGTTTTAAACCCGAGAATTTTGCAGGCATCATCAGGATCATAGATGAGTTCGACATTATAAAAGAATGCCCTGATGATGTTTGGGGGTACGGAGGTATTGATTTTGAGAAACAGAAGCCACCCAAATTCTTCAAATTTGGGTAGATAAGGAAAATCAATACAGTTTAAAAATGAAAAATCAATGGTTCGCCAATGTTTAATTGGCATTGTTGAAAAATACTCTTCATATCGCTTCCTTTTTGCAGGTGTTTTAAAACACCTGTTAAAGGTAGTGACTGAAGAGGGAGGGTTTGATTGGGAAGAGGACCCTTGATCAACACTTGGTCTAGGGGGTTTTTGGCCTACTCTCTTAAGTCTTGGCATTTTTCTAGACACTGGAAACAATCTTAAAACTAGTTCTCTAAGACCCTAACCAATGGAACAGTGCTAGAATTGACCTAGTGAGAAATTTAGCACAAAACTAAGAATTTTTGAGAAAAATTTAGCAATGTGGGTTACTAGAACATTAAACAAAGAAGAGATTTAACGAAGACCTTACCGAGATCGATCTGGAAGGAAGAATCGAGGGCTGAGGTGCGACAGGGGTTAGGGATTTGAAGATTTGAGTTTTTCAAATTTTGGGGATTTTGAGCAGTTTTTATAGTCCAGGGCAAGGGAGATCGATCTGTCGAGGTGACAGATCGATCTGTCATTTCCAGAAACTTGAAGAGATCGATTTGTTGTACTCAAAGATCGATCCTCAGAATACAGAGGCTCAAAGAGATCGATCTGCCAATTGCATAGATCGATCTGGTGTTTAACAGAGGCTTAATGAGATCGATCTGCCAAATGCATAGATCGATCTGCTGTTTTAACAAAGGCTTAATGAGATCGATCTGCCAAATGCATAGATCGATCTGCTGTTTAATAGAGGCTTAAGAAGATCGATCTGTAGTGACTGAAGATCGATCTCTCATACTTTTTTGCCCAGAAAAATCATTGAAAAACTCATTTAAAAACATCTTGAAATCAAGGTTTTGAAACAGATAAATCCTAAGGAACATTCATGAGTCCTAATTCACCTCTAAGGACACAAAACCTATCTCTATCAAGAGGTTTGGTGAATATATCAACTATTTGATGTAAAGTGTCAATGTACTCTAGAATTATATCTCCCTTTTGAACATGGTCTCTAAGGAAATGGTGCCTAATCTCAATGTGCTTAGTTCTAGAGTGTTGAATAGGATTTTTAGATAGATTGATAGCACTAGTATTATCACATTTAATTGAGACTTGTTTCATTTTAATACCATAGTCTTTCATTTGTTGTTTAATCCACAACACTTGAGCACTACAACTACCTACTGCTATGTATTCAGCTTCAGTTGTGGACTGAGCCACACTATTTTGTTTCTTAGAGAACCATGAGATTAATCTATTCCCTAAGAATTGACATGTACCTGAAGTGCTTTTCCTATCTATTTTACAGCCTCCAAAGTCTGCATCAGAAAATGCATGAAGTGTAAAAGTGGAGTCCTTGGGGTACCATAGTCCTAGAGAGGGAGTGTCTTTAAGGTATCTAAAGATCCTTTTAGTTGCTACTAAATGTGATTCCCTAGGAGAGGATTGAAATCTAGCACAAAGGCATACACTAAACAAAATGTCTGGTCTACTTGTAGTTAAATAAAGCAATGAACCAATCATAGACATATGGAGTTTAGTGTCTACACACTTACCACTTTCATCTTTATCAAGCTTGACGTTGGTGCCCATTGGAGTTGCTTGAGGTTTGTAATTATCCATTCCAAATCGTTTGAGCAATTCCTTAGTATACTTTGCTTGATTGATGAAAGTTCCATCCTTTGTTTGCTTCACTTGAAGTCCCAAGAAGAAAATGAGCTCTCCCATCATGCTCATTTCAAATTCACCTTGCATGATCTTAGCAAACTCTTGGCATAAAGATTCATTAGTTGATCCAAAAATAATATCATCTACATACACTTGAACAACTAGTAAATCCTTATTTTTATTTTTGATAAATAAAGTGGTATCTACTTTTCCTCTTGAAAATCTTTTTTCTATTAAGAATTTTGACAACCTTTCATACCATGCTCTAGGAGCTTGTTTCAAACCATAGAGTGCCTTAGATAGTTTGAAAACATGTTCAGAAAATTCATGATTTTCAAAACTGGGAGGTTGCTCTACATACACTTCTTCATTAATGAAACCATTCAAAAATGCACTCTTTACATCCATTTGATATAACTTAAAGTTTTTATAACATGCAAAGACAAGTAGCATTCTAATTGCTTCTAATCTAGCTACCGGTGCATAAGTTTCATCATAGTCTATTCCTTCTTCTTGTCTATAGCCTTGTGCAACTAACCTAGCCTTGTTTCTTATGATCACGCTATTTTCATCCATCTTGTTCTTGAATATCCATTTAGTTCCAATTATAGAGTGATCACTAGGCCTAGGAACTAGTTTCCACACTTTGCTTCTCTCAAACTGATTTAATTCTTCTTGCATTGCTAAGAACCAATTATTGTCATCTAAAGCTTCATTGACATTTTTAGGTTCTATTTGAGACATAAAGGCTATATATTGACACATATTCCTTAGAGATGATCTAGTTCTAACTCCAAGAGTTGGATCTCCTACATTTCACATCTTTTACATATCCTAATTCTGTTGGTGCTCTAAACTCTTTCTCTAATATCTCTATTTCTTCTTCATCTTCTTTATTTATGTCAAGTTTTTCTAATAAATCATTTTCTAAGTTTGGAATTTCCTCCAAGTTTTCATCAAATATTCCAACATCCTCATCATTGGTTGAATCTTTAGATAAATCATTTGACTCATCAAATATTACATGAATTGATTTTTCAACCATCAATGTTCTTTTGTTATATCTCTATATGCATTTGAATTCAAAGAATATCCTAGAAAAATTCCCTCATCACTCTTGGCATCAAATTTTTCTAAATTATCTTTCCCATTATTTAAGACAAAACATTTGCAACCAAAGGGATGAAAGTAGCTAATGTTAGGCTTCTTACCCTTGTAAAGCTCATAAGGAGTTTTCTTTAAAATTGGTCTAATCACGGCTCTATTAATGATATAGCAAGATGCATTTATAGCTTCAGCCCAAAAATATTTAGGTAAATTATTCTCACACAACATGGTTCTAGCCATTTCTTCCAATGTTCTATTTCTTCTCTCAACCACTCCATTTTGTTATGGTGTCCTAGGGGCTGAAAAATTATGACTAATTCCTTGATCATTGTAATATTCATCAAATCCTATATTTTCAAACTCCTTGCCATGATCACTTCTAATACTAGTTATAGTGTATCCCTTTTTCATTTTGAGTCACTTTTGTATAAGCAATAAATTTTTCTAAAGCTTCATTTTTCATTCTCAAAAAGAACACCCAAGTGAACCTAGTGTAATCATCAACAATTACAAATCCATAATGTTTCCCACCTAGGCTTGTTGTTCTAGTTGGTCCAAATAGATCTAGGTGGAGTAATTGGAGAGGCCTATTGGTAGATACACCATGTTTAGGCTTAAATGTTGTCCTTTTATGTTTCCCTTTAACACAAGCTTCACATATTTCGTCATAGTCAAAGGACAACTTAGCTAATCCTATAACTAGGTCTTTTCTAGCAAACTTAGATAACATATGCATGCTAGCATGACCTAGTCTTCTATGTCACAACCAATGTTCTTTTTCTTTGTCTACCATTAGGCAAATGTTTTCATTTTTAAGTTCATTTAGATAGACAATGTATATGTTACCTTGCCTATGACCTAGGAAAAGAACCTTATTAGATTTAGGATCTATAACATGACATTTCAAACAGTCAAAAATTACTTTGTAACTTTTGTCACAAAGTTGACAAATGCTTAGTAAGTTATATTTTAGACCCCTAATAAGCAATACTTTTTCTAATAAAAAGTAGTCATTACCTATTGAACCACTTCCTTCAACTTGGCCTTTGGAGTTGTCCTCAAATGTGACTTCTCCACCAACTTTTAATTTAAATGAGTTGAAGTGGCTTCTATCACCGGTCATGTGCCTTGAGCATCCACTGTCTAAGTACCAAGCTTCCTTTGTTTTAGCTTTGTGGCAATGCTCAATCACCTACAATCAAAATTCAAACTTATGTCTTAGGTACCCAAATTCTCTTAGGTCCTTTGAGGTTAGTGAATGCAATTCTTGATCCCTTTGGGATCCATTTTACTAAAGCATTAATATCTTTTGAGTTAATTACTTCTTTTGGAACCCAAATTCTTTTTACTATTTTTCCCTTAAGAGTGGTCATCTTCATATTGTAATTATGTGATGCATGTCCCTTTCTATTACAATACGAACAAATAGTTGAAGGTTTATTCATGCTCTTTCTAGCAATGAAGCTTTTGAGATGAGTCTCTCTACTTTTTGCATTATATCCTAACCCATTTTTATCAAAGGATGCCCTTTAAGTTTCTAGCATGTTATCTAACTTTTGTTGACCCATATAAAATCTATTAAAGGAATTATGTAAATTACTATTTTTTACTTTTAGGTCAAAAATTTCAAGATTTGTAATTTTTAGTTTCTTTTCACATTCTAATTTGTCCTCTAGCATTAACTCATTTTCTTTCTTCAATTTAGATATTATCTTTTTATATTTCATACTCATGCATTCATATTCCAATGCAAGATCATCAAAGGCATCTTGCAATTCATCAAAAGAGTATTCATTGAGGTTTGAAGTTACCTTTTCATCCTCAATAGCCATGAAGCACAAGTTGGCATTGACCTCATTTGAATCATCATCGGAGTAGTCACTGTCGCTCCATGTTACCACCATTGTCTTTTTTTTTTTGTGGAACCTATCATTGGATCTTTTAAGAAGAGGACAGTTAAATTTAATGTGTCCTGGTTTTTTTACATTCATAACATACAATTGTATCTTTTCTACCTAACTCTTCTTGATCTTTCTTGTGGTTTCTCCTATTCTACCACTTGCTCTCATTCTCATGAATTTGTTAAATCTTTTGGCAAACATTGCCATCTCAAGATCTTCTTCACTACCACTCTCATTTCTATTTTCCTCTTGAGTAGTAGATTTTAGAGCAACTCCCACTTTCTTGGGTGGCTCTTCATTTCTTCTCAACTTCATCTCATATGTGAGTAGTGATCCTATTAATTCATCTAGTGATAATGTGTGAGGATCCTTGGATTCCTCAATTGCAGTCACTTTAGCTTCCCATGATTTAGGTAGACTATTTAATATTTTCTTGACCATTTCTATATTAGAGTATATTTTTCCTAAGAACTTTAATCCATTAATTACATCAGTGAATCTAGTGAACATATCACTAATTGATTCTCCTTCTTTCATCCTAAATAGCTCATAGTCATGTGTGAGCATTCCTACCTTAGTCTCCTTTACTTGGGTTGTACCTTCATGAGTTATTGCCAATTTGTCCCAAATTTGCTTGGCATTGTCACAACTAGAGACTCTATTGTATTCATTTGGCCCTAAAGCACAAAATAGGGTGTGTATGGCCTTAGCATTCAGCTGAGCACATTTAACATCATTTGAATCCCACTCATCCTCTTCTTTAGGGATATCTCTTCCCTCTACTCTTTTAGTAGGGATTTAAGGTCCTTTAGTTATAATCCTCCATACCTCATAGTCATTTGCTTGAATGAACAACATCATCCTAGTTTTCCAATAAGCATAATGTTCACCATTGAACATTGGAGGCCTAACCGTAGAATGCCTCTCTCTTACTAAATTGGTTGCTACATTGTTGTGAGCCATTAGATCGTTTCTAACTTTTAGGAAGTTATTTCTATGTGATCAAAGAGTCCTAGCTCTAATACCAATTGTTGGCTCTACCGAGAGGGGGTGAATCGATTTTCTAAGGTTAATGGCAAATTTAAACTAAATCAAGTATATTTGCAGATAATGAATAAACAATAGAATAAAATACAATGAATTGAAGAAGGATAAGGGAGAGAAATATCAAACACAGTAGTTTATAGAGGTTCGGCCAATCTCTTGCCTACATACTCTCTTCTTGACCTTCTTGTCAAGAGCTTTCTGTCTCACTTTCAATGAAAGTTACACACTCCCTTTTTCAGGTTAAGGAATAACCCCTCTACCTTTTTTACACAAAGATGTATTCACCCTTTTACAAAGTTTATCTCACTGAGGAACAATCCTCTTCTCTCTTAAAGTAAGGATGAATAAAATATCAAGCTTTTATGTGGGTAGGATAAATACAGATTTTTCCCATAATCTTATACAACAAACTCAATAAATAAGGATTGAAGACAAATAGAATGTAGGAATTAAACTCTTGAGAATGTACAGTATGTGCAGCAATAGTCTCTCTCTTCTCAGTGTCTTTAATACTTGATTATCTGAAGGATTGGTAGTTGGAGCATTTAATACTGTTTTTCCCGTTGAGATTTTTGCAAAAAGAGCCGTTGGGAACCTCCAGTAGAATGCCAGATCGATCTGCTATCTTGATCAGATCGATCTCTTAGTTGTAATTCCTGCAAAGTCAAAGCAAATTGAAGCAAGGAGATCGATCTCATATATGGACAGATCGATCTCACAATTTGAAAATGTTAAAGCAGATCGATCTGTCGAATAGGCAGATCGATCTTCCAATCTCTCTGTTTGAGGCAGGATCGATCTATAGATCGATCTGCTAGGTATTCTCGTAGTAAAGAGATCGATCTCTTATCAACCCAGATTGATTTCCTTAGCTCTCTGACTTTGAGGAGATCGATCTCTTCCTATACCAGATCGATCTCATGAACTCTCTGTTTGCGTACAGATCGATCTTACAGATCGATCTACTGCCTCTACCTTTTGTTTTAGGGGAGATCAATCTCTTCCTATACCAGATCGATCTCATCAACATCCTGTATTAGACAGATCGATCTTCTAACCCTTATAGATTAATCTCAGCTTCCTCAATACCTTGAATAGGTTCAATCCTTTAGCAGATCGATCTCATATCCTCATGAGATCGATCTCTTATCCAAGAAAACCCAGGAGATCGATCTCTCATATCACCAGATTGATCTCTTATCTTCAGGAACTTAATTTCTGGTACCGATAACCTCTAAACATGTTTTTATATTATCTTTATATTATTGAATTTACTTGTTTTGTCATTTCAAAATATATTAACTCAACATACTTGATTCCACATATTCCTCTTCTAATGCTGGCAGCTCTGGAAGCAGGGAAAATTTTTTTCAAGAAAAGTCTCACCATCTCAGTCCATATGGTTATAGAACCAGGAGGTAAATAGAACAACCAATCTTTTGCTCTATCAGCTAGTGAGAACGGAAAAGCTCACATTTTGATTTACTCTTCGGTAACTCCTTGTGGCTTCAGGCTTGAACATACCACATGAAATTCCTTCAAATGCTTGTAAGGATCTTCATTCTCAAGACCATGAAACTTGGGAAGCAAATGGATCAAACCCGATCTTAATTCAAAATCTGTTTGCAGAGTTGGGTAATGAATGTAGAGGGGTTATTGATTTACAGGTGGTGCAGCCAACTGCCTTAAAGTTTGCTCTTCTCCAGCCATCATTTCTTCAGTCTCAAAATCAGTAGATGAATTGGCCAAATCAAGTGTTAAATTCAGTCCAGGGGATGAAGATGTAGCTTCTTGTGCCTTGTGAAATTTAGCTTCCTTCCTATTTCTCTTAGCTGTCTTTTCAATCTCAGGGTCGTACAAGATTAATTCACCTGCACGAAAAGAACGGGGCATTAAAATAAATCTAATTAAAAATAAATCCCTGATAATGGCGTCAAAAATTGGTGGCTGTCGAGACCAACAATAATAATTCCTACTCAAAATAAATTAAAACTGTAGTATAGTTGAGTAAGGTCATTTCCCAAGAGATTGGTTAGATTTATTTTTCTGCAAAATATTTAAAAAGAAAATAAATATGGGGATTTGTTGTAATGAAAATGAAAAGAAAAATTAAAATATAGCAGAGAAAAATCAATATGTAAAATGTTAGGATAAAATCAATATGATGAAAACATCCAACCAAAGGCACAAGTTCGGATTATTCCTTTGGCTGGACTAAATAATTTAGCATTCCATAAGTTTAGAGAAAAACACTAAAGAAAAATAAAAATATAGAATTGTGTGTCTATGATGATGATTCAAGATCATCTCGCTTTCCACTCTTAGTCTATAAATACTAAATCTTCTAACCCCCAGAATCTGTTTTCAAAGGAAATTTCTCTGATTGAGTTTGATTACAATTAAACTTCTTTCCTTTTTTAACACTTGCCAAAGACAGTTATTGCATATCTCTTCCTTAATAATTAAAATCTTTCACTTGCCATCTTTAGACTGGTTAAGTCAACTTCAGCTACAAGTGATAGATCTTGACTTGAATTCACATACTGAGTTGTAATTCTTGTTACTGCCTTAGGCGTGCCCACGTCTTATACCAAAATTTCTTCTGATTTTGTGACTTGATCAAAATTTGCAGCTTTTAATCCATTTTGTCCATTTTCCTTCATTTACAATACAAAATAGAAAATATACGTCAAATCCAAAAATTAAGCATATAAAAGAATTTAAATCATGAAAAAATATGACAATTAATATGTCTAATATGCAACTTATCAAGCATTCATGGTAACTTGGAGTATTCTTATGTTCTTATTGTCCGAGGAGGAGTATGAGAGGCATTTAAGTACAATGCTAATGGATTATAATAACTATCCAAATGTGGTGCAGTTTGGATTTGCATAAGATTTGTTGCAACTTGGATGAATAAAGTAATGCACTTTGGAAATGTAAAAACTAATGGGTACTTTCATTGTAATTTTTTATGATTAGTTTGATTTTCAATAATTTTTTCAATTTAATTAATTCATTTCTTAATTTGGTAAAAAGCAACGAGTGCACAAACAAAGTTGAAAAGACACGATGGATCGTTTTAAGGTGAATTTGAGACATCTTGGATAGTTGTCAACTCCTTAATTTAGCTATAACATACGGATATAAAGGCTTCATTTGAGGTAAAGTCATATCGTTGTTGAACATAAATTCATGTCATCGTTATTCAAAAAGTTGTAGAGGTTGGGGTCAAGGTGTGCGTTGCATATAATATTAAGGGAGGTAGAGTGAGTAAAAGGTATGGATATTAATTATTTGTTTTGTGGTTGTATGATGAGAACCACACATGGATTACCAAGTGCGCTCGAAATTATTGAATATATCGGGACAAAACAACCAATTCCCTTATTTACCGTGTATTCACTTTGGTCGAGGTTGGACTTGACGAAGTCCAAAATTTATGAGAAGCAATAGTTGACTTTGGATGCTGAGTGGGACATAATTGTGAGACGGTTAGATGCATGCGATATTTAAGGGAAACTAGCCTTGAAAAAAAAAAGTTGAGAGAAGTAGGTGATCTGACAACAACATTCCTAGTTTCTCTAGTTGAAAAGGTTAAGATAAAGGGTTGTCATCCGGCATTGGACACATCAACTCGACAGGATTCTTCTTATTGTGAGATTGTCGAGTCTGGATAGGACAACACAATTTCACCAATAACGACAAGTTCAGTGAAACTATCGAAGAAGAGGAAGAAATTATTCATGCATCTGTTGCAAAATTCGATACATTGATTCTTTCTCAATGGAGATATGTCAGTACATTCATAGTGTTGTTGATGTTGAGTTTGATGGACAAGGTGGATTTAGAGCTATCGTTGGCTTGTTAGGCATGAGTGTAGATGAAAAGTCATAAGTAAGACGAGATTTGATGAATTAAGTAAATACAAAGATAAATACACGCGTCTATATGAAAGTTAAGAGCGTGTTGATGAAATGATGCAATCCTTGTTGTGTTTCAACAAAGTAGCTTATAAGGATCCTTGGATGACCTTACTAAATATGGGTCATTTGATAGTATCATGGTATAACATCGTGTTGTCAATTTACCTACATAATAGTGCTAGCTGACGTATCTCTCACTTAGATCTCTTGCACCTCTATTAATGCAGCATAGGTTAGTTGCTATTGGATTTTGTGAACAGTTGTCATTTTGTTCAGGTATGGATCATAGTATATGTTATATTTGTTTCGATATTAATACTTTTAACTCACATTTAACTAAGTATAATGAATTGTTTCAAGTCCTGCTGGATTCGAGAGTACTAATACCTCCAATTATATGCAATTGGCTTAGGTATAGATATGAATGAGCTTGAGAGTGAGAGCTTTTATATATATCTCGAATAGGGAATTTCAAGTTATTGTTTTTGCCAAACGCAAATGTTGCCATTCAAGAGACAACCAATCTGGATTAATCATGATGTTGTATTTATATATGTTGTTGTATTTCGTAATTTCAACATTATCAATTTTTATTTATAAGAATTTAATTTATTTAATCCTCTGCTTTATGAGAATTTTATTAATTTATGAGAATTTAATTTATTTAATCCTATTCTTTATGAGAATTTTATTTATTTATTTATTTATTTATTTATTATGCGAATGGAGATCTAGAAGATGAAGTTTACATGGATCAACCTGAAGGTTTTTTCATAGGAAGCAAAGGTCAAATAGTGTGTAAACTTAAGAAGTCAATATATGGACTAAAACAAACTTCCCGACAATGGTACATTAAGTTCAATACCATTATTACATCTTTTGGTTTTAAGGAAAATATTGTTGATCGTTGTATATACCAAAAGATCAGTGAGTGAAAGTTTATATTTTTAGTCTTATATGTTGATAATATTTTGCTTGCAGCAAATAATTTAAGTATACTACGTGAAACTAAAGATTTTCTATCTGAGAATTTTGATATGAAAGATATGGGAGAGACTTCTTATGTGATTGGAATAGAAATATTCCAGAAAAGATCAGAAGGAATAATAGGCCTATAGTCCAGAAAAGATCAGAAGGAATAATAGGCCTTTCTCAGAAAGCATATATCAATAAAATTCTCGAAAAATTTAACATGAGTAAATGTTCACCTGGGGTAGTTCCCATTTAGAAGGGTGATAAATTTAGTCTCATGCAGTGTCCAAAGAATGAATTGGAACGAAAAGAAATGGAATCAATTCCTTATGCCTCTGTTGTTGGAAGTTTGATGTGCAGACTTGTACTAGAGTGGATATAAGTTTTGCGGTTGGGATGTTAGGCAGGTATCAAAGTAATCCTAGAATTGATCACTGGAAAGCTATAAAGAAAGTTTTGAGGTACCTGCAAGGAACAAAGAAATATATGCTCACATATAAGAGATCTGATCAACTAGAAGTAGTCGGATACACGGATTCAAACTTTGTTGGATATCTTGACAGTAGGAAATGGTTATCTGTTTCTATTAGTAGAAGGAACAGTTTCGTGGAAAAGTGCGAAACAGACTGTCACCGCTTCATCCACAATAGAAGCAGAATTTGTGGCTTGCTTTGAAGCTACGATTCATACATTATGGATGTCTAACTTTATTTCAGGACTTGGGGTTGTCGACACCATTACCAGACGCTGAAAATTTACTGTGATAACTCCGCAGCAGTATTCTTCTCAAATAACGACAAATGGTCGAGAGGTACCAAACATATGGAATTAAAGTATTTTGCCGTTAAGGAGGAGGTTTAGAAACAAATAATGTCTATTTAGCATATTAGTACTGATCTCATGATTGCTGACCTATTAACGAAGGGTTTACAACCCAAATTATTTAAGAAACATGTTCTTAAGATGAGTCTTGATTGTAATGATGTTTTATAGTGATACTTTGAGCTCAATGATATGTTTCTGACACTTTTATGTTTTCTTGTTCTATGATGTTATGTATACATTATTGTTTTATATTAACAGGAAAAGACTTAACAAGTCATTATTGTGGACCATAATGAAATTATGATATAATTAAGGACCTAATATAATAAATTGCAAGTATTGTAGTATATGGAAGGGAGTGTTTTACAAATTAGAACATAACCGTCATAACTCACGCCGAACAATTTATATATCATGGTATTATGATGAGAAATAAGAAATTAACTTCTATTATAAAGATTTTAATCGAGCCAAGTGGGAGAATGTAAGATAAACTTATGATGTATGACTCTAATTAAATCTAATAGAAATTAATGTTATGTCACTATCTTTAAAATTTATGAGTCACTATTCCTAAAATTAAGGAACCACATCCACCCACATGATGGATATGGTTGGGAGTGGTAGTTATCTACTTAAATTAAAATAGGTCCTCTCTCTCTCAGAAAGATATACGATAATTTCATCTGCTCCGTATACGTAAGAAGAATCAGAGCAAGAGAGAGAAACTTGTTTTTCAGAAAAAATTTTATTTGCTTTCACAAGAGCTTCTACAGTGGCTTCTTCATTGACTCCCACCGTAGACAAAGGTATGTAAATTATTTTAAATTATCTTAAAAAACATGAGACATCTAGTTTAAGAAGATCTTGTGATGTATGTGTAAGTGATAAATACATACACAATTTTGTTTACAGTCTTAGCAGCATTGAAAATATGAGAAAGGATGACAATTCGGTGGTTGCATAGTAGCTTACCCGATTCCCTATGCTAGTTTACCTTGATAAAAAAAATAGTAATTATGTCCTTTCACAATTTAAAATAATGCAAGCCAAACTCTTTATAAGAGAACATTGGGAAAAGCTGGGAATGAAAAGATGGGAAACAGTAGTGGAATGATTGACTTGCTTTAAAAAAAAAGTCAATATGAAATGAAACAGTGAAAACCGAAACAGAAAATGATATGTTGTTGTAGTGTTGCATGTATTCAGCTGAAGAGGAAGTTTTGGTCACCAACGAGGAAAGGTAATGCAAGTCAAGCCAAGGTAGAAAATGTAAGAAAGAAAACAAGAAAGAAAATAAAATATTTAGATGGTATGATGCCTATTGGAACTGCAGCGGTTTGGTGAAGAAAAATTGCATGATGGAGCAGTTGAGGAATGGCCTGAACACACGTAAAAAGAAAGGAAGCAAACCGATATGATGAAAGGAAAATGATGAAGACATGGGAGTATGGCTGAACTGAGCTTGCGTATGATCACTTGAAAGGAAGAAAATGAAAACGCACTGAAAATATAAAGGGTTGAATGAATTGAAAGCTGAAACGAAGAGTTTATTGGTGAGACAATGAGCGGAAACCAGGAAAAAGAAAATAAATCCAGCTTGTTTCTAGCACCTTTTCTTTTCTTACTGCCATTGTTTTACAATCAACCTCCCTCCCTTGTTTTCTTGCTCATCTCTATCACCCATTGCTACGACCCGAGTTACACCATTGTTAAACCATTGTCACTGTCATCCATCTCTGCACAACACCACCATTTCTATATAGCTACTTGGTTGCTGCTGCCTTGCATTGTTTTGCTACCACTTTGTGTCGATTAAGTAGTAAAGGGGGAGGAAGAAGGAAACTCACCCAAAACAGTCCACACCAAATAGTTTGTAATGGTGTTCGGTGAAGGGAGAAAATGTGAAGGAAGATAAAGGGCTGGTAAAGACAGAAAACAAAGGAATGAAAGCGAGCATGGAAGTGGATTAAGTTCAAGTGGCTGAAGCAAACAAGAAAGATAGTGTTGAACTAAAAAAAGAAAAAGAAAAAAAGAAAGAGGAAATATACAAGCTCTGGAGGAAGCGGACTCATAGAAACGGACTGACTGACTCACGTACTGCGGCATAAAGGAACTATTGTCAACCACCATGGTAAGGAAATTTCTGTGAACTGCTAGAGATAAGTACACATATTTGTTTACTGTTGAATTGTAGATATAACTTTTAGACTGATTTTATAACTATGGAAATTATAGAATTTTACCCTTAGTTAAATGACCTATCCTTACCCGATAAAGTTTAAATTATTTACATCGATACTGTACTGCCTAATTTATTGTTTTAAATTTAAACCTCTATTTTTAAATGTCACGTACTGCATACCTAGGTTTTTAATCGAAAAATGTTGAGCCAGCTCATTTTAAAATTATTTTATGTACTGAACTGAGTTTATAATTGTTTTAATGAAAATGAGATGCTTATCAAACTGTACCGGATAAAATATGCTGGAGCGCGTGCTGACTATGTGTTGCACTGTCTGGTTCGCACTTACTGGAGTCAATGGGCTCGGTTAAATCATGCTACACTGTTACTAATATTGTCTATTATACTGTTATTGTTACTGTGGTCCACGAAGTATGATGTACCATGCAACACGCATGAGAGTACATTGTATCATGTATTCTGTCTTCGAACATATTGAACTGTGAGTCGTTTGGGTAGCTGACCACTCTCACGATGATTGACATCCTAACACACCTGATCAGTGATGCTCGGAGTCACTGACACTGACCATTTGTCATATTGCCCTTAGCATGTGAGATCCGCATTTTTGTATGATATTCTTTATGATTTTCATATTGTATGACATTATTATATGTTAATGGATTCATAAGATAGTTTATTCAGATTTGATAAATGTGGATGAAACGAAATAATTTACGTAAAATCGAATATGGATAAATCGGGAAAACAACGAAGCAACAAGTTCGTTTAAGGAATTTAATTGAGTTGACTAAAAATAATGAATTGGAAATAGGGAAAAGATTGTAGATTTATGAAAGAAAGTCGATTCAATTTAGTCTCGAACATGTGCAAGGGTAAAATGGTCAAAAGACCAAAATTCGGTATAAATTCGATAAGTAATTTTCATTAAATTATGGAATTTACGAAATCTGGATCAATACTGAGGAAAATATTTAAATTCGAGTCCGATTGATCTAGATATAAATTTATGAGAATTAATCAGAATTAATTCAGAATTAATCGAGATTTTTAACTCGAAAAATTATCCCGAAAATAATCGAAAAATATACCGGAAGGACGAAAATAAACTGATAAATTCATTTATTGATTAAATGAATTAAATAATAATTTTTAAGATATTTTTAGAGATATTTGGGCATTTTTAATATATTTTAATGTATTAAAATAATAATAAATAAATTAATAAATAATAAAAAAACGAAAAATCGAAAATCTGAAAAATTATCGGGGAGAGAGGGATGTAGGAAATCGAAACAGAACCCGCGAAACCTGACAGCCAACCCGAGGAGCCCGACGAGCCACCGGCATCCGACGAGCCCAGCTACCGGTCGAAAAATGAAGAGCGAAGCCCGACGGTTCCATTGGTACTGGTGACGCGCACTGACGGTCCCTATCTCCGGCGAATCGACGACCGAAAGATCCGAGGAGAAATCGCGTCAGTCCCGGCGAACAACGGTGTCCCAACGCCGATTCAACCCAGCCAAGCACTCCCCTGGCCGAGGCGGTTCTTTTGAGCCTATTGGCGGTCGACGAGATGGCCGAAATCACCGGCGACGGCAAACGAGCCAAAACGGCACCGTAGCCGAGAAGGAAGAAAAGGAAAAGAAAAAGAAAAAGAAAAAGAAAGAAAAGGGAAAAAGGGAAGAAAGTGTACCCGGAGACGACTCAAAATTCGGATAAGTGACCGAGAGTCGGGATTGACCTGCTGATAAATCCCGAGAATTCAATTTAATATTATTTTAGTGGAAAATGACTCGGATTTATATAATTGTGCAGTATTACTACAGAGCCCGAACGAGAGCCGATTTAGCTCCGATTTTCGTACCCCGAATCATATTGGGTAAGTACATTTTAATTACAATAATATGAGTCCTTAAATGCAGAGTTAAGATTATTTTACGGAATTTACGGATTAATTCTACATAAAAGGAATTTTTTTCGAAATTTCAAGGTAATTATCGTAAACAGTATCCGGGATATCTAATGAGTTTGGAACGAAGCCCGATGATTATTGATAAATCAAATGAGCCCAGTAAACCTGAAGAAGGGATTTTAAAAGTGGAAACGGGCTGAAAAAGGGGTCGAGGCCCATTAAAGTGCAATCAGGCCCAATAGAGTAAAACAGACCCAGATCTTTAGATTCGATCAGTAAGAGTGAAATACTGATCAGTATATTTGAACTGAACCCATATGTGATTATATGCAGCTCCGTAGATGAGCGAATTGGACTAAGAGACCTGGTACGGCCGAGTCGGGATAAACTCATGTGTGATTTGGTAAGGGAATTTTATGAGTGTTGAGTTAATATATTTTGAAATGACAAAACAAGTAAATTCAATAATATAAAAATGATATAAAGACATGTTTAGAGGTTATCAGTACCAGAACTTAGAGTTCTGTTGATGAGAGATCTATCTGGCTTATGAGAGATCGATCTCCTGGGTTTTTACTTGATGAGAGATCGATCTCATGAAGAAATGAGATCGATCTGCCAAGCCTTGAACCTTTACAAAGGTATTAAGGAAGAGTGAGATCGATCTGCAAGGGTTAAGAGATCGATCTGGCTAAAGCTAGAGTTGAGAGATCGATCTGGTCTAGGAAGAGATCGATCTCCTTTAAAAGCATAAGACTGTAGATCGATCTGAAAGATCGATCCACACTCAAACAGAGAACTTATGAGATCGATCTGGTAAGGAAGAGATCGATCTCCTCAAAGTCAGAGAGCTAAGGAGATCGATCTGAGGTATTGAGAGATCGATCTCCCCACTACGAAACTGCATGGCAGATCGATCTGTAGATCGATCTTGCCTTAAACAGAGAGATCATGAGATCGATCTGCCTATTCGATAGATCGATCTCCCCTATCATTTTCAAATTAACAGATCGATCTGCTAACCTATGAGATCGATCTCCTTGTGTTTTTGTGCTTTGATCTTGCAGGATTTATAACTAAGAGATCGATCTGGCCAAGAAGGCAGATCGATCTGGCACACTACTGGAGGTACCCAACGGCTAGTTTCTGCAAAATCTCAACGGGAAAAACAGCATTTAATGCTCCAACTACCAATCCTTCAGTATTTAACCAAGCATTGAAGACAAAGAGAACAGAGACATTATTGCTGCATATTTTCTACATTCTCAAGCTTTCAACACTTTCATTCCTTGTGTCTTCATTCCTCATTTATTGAGATTTATTGTATAAGCTTAAGTGCAAAAGCTGTATTTGTCCTACCTACATTAAAGCTTCATTTTTGTATTCATCCTTATCTTGAGAGAGAAGATGATTGTCCCTCTGTGAGATAAATTGTAAGAGGGTGAATACATTTTCATATTACAAAGGGTAGAGAGGTTATTCCTTAACCTGTGAAAGGAACATTGTAAACTTCTGTTGAAGGAGAGTAAGAAAGCACTTGATAAGAAGGTCAAGGAGAGAGGACGTAGGCAAGAGTTTGGCCGAACCTCTATAAACGATTGTGTTTGTTTCTCTCTTCCCTATCTTGCATTAAATTGTTTAATTTTGTTATATTGCTTACTTTCATTTGCAAATTAAAATAGGATTAAATTAAAATTTGCTATTAACGTTAGAAAACCGATTCACCCCCCTCTCGGTAGAGCCATCAATTGGTATCAGAGCTAGGACTCTTTAATCACATAGGAACAACTTCCTAAGAGTTAGAAACGATCAAATGGCTCATAACAGTGTAGCTACTAGTTTGGTAGGAGAGGGGCACTCTACGGTTAGACCTCCAATGTTTAATGGAGAGCATTATGCATATTGGAAGACTAGGATGATGTTATTCATTCAAGCAAATGATTATGAAGTATGGAGAATTATAATTAAAGGACCTCAAATCCCTACAAAAATAATAGAGGGAAGAGATATTCCTAAGGAAGAAGATGAATGGGATTCAAATGATATTAAATGTGCTCAATTAAATGCTAAAGCTATGCACACATTATTTTGTGCCATAGGTCCTAATGAATATAATAGAGTCTCCGGGTGTGATAATGCCAAACAAATATGGGACAAATTGGCAATAACTCATGAGGGTACAACCCAAGTGAAGGAGACAAAGGTAGGTATGCTCACACATGACTATGAGCTTTTTAGGATGAAGGAAGGAGAATCAATTAGTGATATGTTCACTAGATTCACAGATGTAATTAATGGCTTAAAGTCTTTAGGAAAAATATATTCTAATATTGAAATGGTAAAGAAAATTTTAAATAACTTACCTAAATCATGGGAAGCTAAAGTGACTGCAATTGAGGAATCTAAGGATCCTCACACATTGTATTTAGATGAATTAATAGGGTCTCTACTCACTTATGAGATGAAATTAAAAAGAAATGAAGAGTCACCCAAGAAAGTGGGAGTTGCTCTAAAATCCACTGCTCAAGAGGAGATTAAAAATGAGAGTGGTAGTGAAGAGGACCTTGAGATGGCAATGTTTGCCAAAAGATTTAACAAGTTCATGAGGATGAGAGCTAGTGGTAGTAATAGGAAAAACAATAAGAGAGATCAAGAAGAACTAGGAAGAAAAGACTCAATTGTATGTTATGAATGTAAAAAACCAGGACACATAAAATTTAACTGCCATCTTCTTAAAAGGTCCAATGATAGGTTCCATAAAAAGAAGGCAATGGTGGCAACATGGAGCGACAGTGACTGCTCCGATGATGAATCAAATGAGGACATTGCCAACTTGTGCTTCATGGCTATTGAGGATGAAAAGGTAACTTCAAGCCTCAATGAATATTCTTTTGATGAATTGCAAGATGCATTTGATGATCTTGCATTAGAGTATGAATCTATGAGTATGAAATATAAAAAGATAATATCCAAATTGAGAAAAGAAAATGAGATAATGCAATTGGATAAATTAGAATGTGAAAAGAAACTAGAGATTTCAAATCTAGAAATTTGTGACCTTAAAGAGAAAAATAGCAATCTACATAATTCATTTAATAGGTTCCACATGGGTCAACAAAAGTTAGATAGCATGCTAGAGACCCAAAGGGCATTCTTTGACAAAAATGGCTTAGGATATAATGCAAAGAGTAGGGAGACCCATCTTAAAAGTTTTATTGCTAGGAAGAGCATGAATAAACCTGCA
This sequence comes from Firmiana major, assembly GCA_033439115.1. Classification (NCBI taxonomy): domain Eukaryota; kingdom Viridiplantae; phylum Streptophyta; class Magnoliopsida; order Malvales; family Malvaceae; genus Firmiana; species Firmiana major. The sequence goes on along the minus strand of CM065898.1, from coordinate 69,565,354 downwards.
ATTACTTGTTCATATTGCAATAGAAAGGGACATGCATCACATAACTGTAATATAAAAATGAGAACTCTAAAAGGAAAAATAGTAAAAAGGATATGGATTCCAAAAGAAGTAATTCACTCCAAGGACTGTAATGCATTAGCAAAATGGATCCCAAAGGGATCAAGAATTGCATTCACTAACCTCAAAGGACCCAAGAAAATTTGGGTACCTAAGACTTGAGTTTAAATCTTCTTGTAGGTGATTGAGCATGGCCACACATCTAAAACAAAGGAAGAATGGTACTTGGATAGTGGATGCTCAAGGCACATGACGGGAGATAGAAGCCACTTCAACTCTTTTAAATCAAAGGTTGGTGGAGAGGTCACTTTTGGGGACAACTCCAAAGGCCAAGTAGAAGGAAGTGGCTCAATAGGTAATGATTACTTCTCTTTAGAAAAAGTATTGCTTGTTAGGGGTCTAAAGCATAACTTACTAAGCATAAGTCAACTTTGTGACAAAGGTTACAAAGTAATTTTTGATTGCATGAAATGTAATGTGGTAGATCCTAAGTCTAACAAAGTTCTTTTTCTAGGTCATAGAGAAGGAAATATATATTGTCTATCTTAATGAACTCAAAAATGAAAATATATGCTTAATGGTAGACAATAAAAAGGAATCTTGGTTATGGCATAGAAGACTAGGTCATGCTAGTATGAGTGTGCTATCTAAGTTAGCTAGAAAGGATCTAGTTATAGGTTTACCCAAGATATCCTTTGATCATGAAGAAGTATGTGAAGCTTGTGTTAAAGGAAAACATAAAAGGACAACATTTAAGCCTAAGAATATTGTATCCACCACTAGGCCTCTCCAATTACTTCACTTAGATTTATTTGGACCAACTAGAACAACTAGCCTAGGTGGGAAACACTATGGATTTGTAATAGTTGATGATTACACTAGGTACACATGGGTGTTCTTCTTAAGAGTAAAAAATGAAGCCTTAGAAAAATTCATAGCCTATACAAAAATTACTCAAAATGAGAAAGGATATACAATAACTAGTATTAGAAGTGATCATGGCAAAGAATTTGAAAATATAGGATTTGATGAGTATTGCAATGATCAAGGAATTAGCTATAATTTTTCAGCCCCTAGGACACCACAACAAAATGGTGTAGTTGAGAGAAGAAATAGAACATTGGAAGAAGTGGCTAGAACCATGTTATGTGAGAATAACTTACCAAAGTATTTTTGGGCTGAAGCTATAAACACATCATGTTATATAATTAATAGAGCTATGATTAGACCCATGCTAAAGAAAACTCCTTATGAGCTCTACAAAGATAAAAAGCCTAACATTAGTTACTTCCATCCTTTTGGCTGCAAATGTTTTGTTTTAAATAATGGGAAAGATAATTTAGAAAAATTTGATGCCAAGAGTGATGAGGGAATATTCCTAGGATACTCATTGAATTCAAAGGCTTATAGAATTTATAACAAAAGAACATTAATGGTTGAAGAATCTATTCATGTTATATTTAATGAATCAAATAATGTATCTAAAGATTCAACCAATGATGAGAATGTTGGAATATTTGACGAAAACTTGGAGGATATCCCAAACCTAGAAGATGACTTATTAGAAAAACTTGACTTGAATAAAGAAGATGAAGATGAGATAGAGATAATAGAGAGAGAATCTAGAGCACCAAGAGAGTTAGGATATGTAAAGGATTGTGAAATAGTAGGAGATCCAACTCTTGGAGTTAGAACTAGATCATCTCTAAGGAATATGTGCCAATATATAGCCTTTGTATCTCAAATAGAGCCTAGGAATGTCAATGAAGCCTTAGATGACAATAATTGGTTCCTAGCAATGCAAGAAGAATTAAATCAATTTGAGAGAAGCAAAGTATGGAAACTAGTTCCTAGGCCTAGTGATCACTCTATAATTGGAACTAAATGGATATTCAAGAACAAGATGGATGAAAATAGTGTGATCATAAGGAATAAGGCTAGGCTAGTTGCACAAGGATATAGACAAGAGGAAGGCATAGACTATGATGAAACATATGCACCGGTAGCTAGATTAGAGGCAATAAGAATGTTACTTGCCTTTGCATGTTATAAAAACTTCAAGTTGTATCAAATGGATGTGAAGAGTGCATTCCTAAATGGTTTCATTAATGAAGAAGTCTATGTTGAGCAACCTCCCGGATTTAAAAATCATGAATTTCCTGAACATGTTTTCAAATTATCTAAGGCACTCTATGGCTTGAAACAAGCTCCTAGAGCTTGGTATGAAAGGTTGTCAAAATTTTTAATAGAAAAAGGATTTTCTAGAGGAAAAGTGGATACCACCTTATTCATCAAAAATAAAAATAAGGATTTACTAGTTGTACAAGTCTATGTAGATGATATTATTTTTGGTTCAACTAATGAGTCTTTATGCAAAGAGTTTGCTAAGATCATGCAAGGAGAATTTGAGATGAGCATGATGGGAGAACTCACATTCTTCTTGGGACTTCAAGTGAAGCAAACAAAAGATGGAACCTTCATCAATCAAGCAAAGTATACTAAGGAATTGCTCAAGCGATTTGGAATGGACAATTGCAAACCTCAAGCAACTCCAATGGGCACCAATATCAAGCTTGATAAAGATGAAAGTGGTAAGTGTGTAGACACTAAACTCTATAGGTCTATGATTGGCTCATTGCTTTATTTAACTGCAAGTAGACCAGATATTTTGTTTAGTGTATGCCTTTGTGCTAGATTTCAATCCTCTCCTAGGGAATCACATCTATTAGCAACTAAGAGGATCTTTAGATACCTCAAAGACACTCCCTCACTAGGACTTTGGTATCCCAAGGACTCCACCTTTGCCCTTCATGCATTTTCAGATGCTGATTTTGGAGGATGCAAAATAGATAGGAAAAGTACTTCAGGTACCTGCCAATTCTTAGGAAATAGGTTAATTTCTTGGTTCTCTAAGAAACAAAACAGTGTGGCTCAGTCCACAACTGAAGCTGAATATATAGCAGCTGGTAGTTGTAGTGCTCAAGTGTTGTGGATTAAACAACAAATGAAAGATTATGGTATTGACATGAAGCAAGTATCTATTAAATGTGATAATACCAGTGCCATTAATCTGTCTAAAAATCCTATCCAACACTCCAGAACCAAGCACATAGAGATTAGACATCATTTCCTTAGAGACCATGTACAAAAAGGGGATATAATTTTAGAGTACATTGACACTTTACACCAAATAGCTGATATATTCACCAAACCTCTTGATAGAGATAGGTTTTGTATCCTTAGAGGTGAATTAGGACTCATGAATATCCCTTAAGACTTTATGTTTCAAAAAATCTTGGTTTCAAGTTGATTTTAAAAGAGTTTTTGCAAAGATTTTCTGGCAACGAGGATGAGAGATCGATCTCCTTGCAATATAGATCGATCTCCATACTTACAACAAGCCTAAATCATTAAGGTTAAGCTAAGAAGATCGATCTTCTAACCATAAGATCGATCTTCTTACGTCTCTGTTAAAGAGCAAATCGATCTGTCCATACGACAGATCGATCTCTTCAAGCTTCTGTATTTTGAAGATCGATCTATGCATTTGGCAGATCGATCTCTCTAAGCCTCTGTTAAACTGCAGATCGATCTGTGCATGTGACAGATCGATCTCCTTAAGCCTCTGTTTGCTAACAGATCGATCTATTCATGCGACAGATCGATCTCTCTTGGCTTCTGAAAATGACAGATCGATCTGTCGTCTCGACAGATCGATCTCCTGTGCCCTGGACTATAAAAACTGGCCAGAAATTCCCAAATTTCAAAATCTTAAACTTCAAAATCCCTAACTTCCCTCGCACCACCTCTCTCGATTCCTCCTCAGATCGATCTCGGTACGGCCTTCATTGCATCTCCGTGTCATTTCCTGGTATAGTAACCAACATTCCTCATTGTTTTCTCAAAAATTTCCTACGATTTGTGTTTAATTTCATTCTAGGGCAAATCTAGTTACTGTTCTATTGATTTTTTCGCTTGTGAATCTGTATTAGCATAATTCTCGTGTCTAGAACCATGCCTAGGCTTAAGACAATAGGACAAAAACCTCCCCGAACCAATGTAGCAACCGGGTCATCTTCCCAACCCATTCCTTCCGCTTCCATCACTACCTTCAACCGGTGTTTTAAAACACCTGCGAAGAGAAAGCGATACGAAGAATACTTTTCAACCATGCCAATTAAACATTGGCGTACAATCGATTTCTCTTTCCTCAACCGAATTGATTTTTCATATTTGTCTAAATTTGAGGAGTTTGGTTGGATGCCCTTTCTGAAAATAAATACTCCCGTCCCTCCAAATATCATTCGTGCATTCTTTTCCAATGCCGAACTCAATTATGATCCTATCGACTCTTGTCAAATTCTTGGTTTCACAACGTATGTCATGGGAAGGTCCATTGCCGTAACCACTGAAATTTTAGCCCAAGCCTTTGACATACGCGATGAAGGTTTGACAAACAAAGATGAGGAAGTTCCTTTGGAGTTTGACATTCCCGGGGATAAGGCAAGTGAACTCCCAATGCATCCCCGGCTACTTCACCTCATCATCTCGTGGAACCTTCGTGTAAGACCCCGTATATGTATAAGGGTAATGTGTGTACTTGGATCAAATAATATGAATGGACTTGTGATGTAAAATATGATTGATGTAAGTCCATGGATTCAATGTATGTATGTGTAATATAAATTGTAACGTACATACAAGTTTCATTGAGCATGAATACGAAGAAATGAGTTCTAGCAAGTGATGGTTGTGATTGAGACTCAAGATGAGTAGTGTGGTAAGATGGAATGGAGTTATGCTTCCATTTGGTTTTATGTAGCATGCCTTTGAACATACAATGAATGCACACAAGTTTCAATGTGCATAAGGTATGAATGGATGCCATTTTCAAGTTATAAAGGTGGATGGATGAGAAAATGGCCATGGCAATAGATTAAGGATGTGTTGGTATGAGTTGCAGCAAAGAAACTGCAGGAAATCTGGAAAACATGAGGTCCAGATCGATCTCATAGGATGAGAGATCGATCTGGAAGAGCCAGAATGCTCTTATTTGGGCGAAAGAATAGAGCAGATCGATCTCCAATGGAGCCAGATCGATCTGCCAAGCATTCTGTAAGTGAAAAGATCGATCCTCAAGCACCCAGATCGATCTCCTTAGCTCTCTGTTTGGGACCAGATCGATCTCATGCTTCGACAGATCGATCTCATGCTTCAACAGATCGATCTCATTGCTTCAACAGATCGATCTCAGGCTTAAAAATACCGTGAAAAAGAGGAATTTTAAGGGACCAGATCGATCTTCTCTTGGACCAGATCGATCTCCTCAAGCCATTTCTATATAAGGAGAGCTGAAAATCTGGAAATCTCGGAAAAACACATTAACCTCCCATTTTCAACCCAAAAACCTAACTTTCCCTCTCTAAAATCAGCCATTTTCAGTGAGATTTGGAGAGAGATCATTAGAAGCAAAGTTGTTCCTATCAAGGAGAAGAACAACATAGTGAGAGGGCATTTTCCCATTCTTGGAATTGAAGGAGTTAAGGGCATTACCAATTGGAGCAAGAAGAGAAATCATATTGGTAAGATTCTAACACTCCAATCCAAATGCATTAGCTATTTAATTGATTTTGGAGTTGATTGATATGAGTATTGATGTATAAACTACCTAGGAATGTAGTGAAATTGGTGTGACCTAGAAATCTAAAATGGGTATAATGTGAGGATATGTGGGATTGAATGAGCTTATGGTTTATGGCATGCTAAAGTTGTTATTGGGGTAATGTTATGATTTTAGAGGGTTAGATGGAATTACTTGGTGAGTAGGAGGAATTGTGAAAATGGGTATGTATATGATTGATAAATGCCATAGTGAGGGAATTCATGGAATATGAACACTATGAACTTAATGTCGATTTAATATCAATTTTGAATAAGTTAATAGGCCTAAGAAGATCCATAGACTCGAGTTATGGGTAAAGTAATGAAACGAGGCCATATAAGCGTTAATAGAGGCTATAGGTTAAATTGACTATAGCAAGCGCAAGGGTTGCATTGTATGGATCGAATATAATGCGGGATACGATTTTGTGCAGTCCCCGAAGAGTTCGTTGAAGGCGAACCGAACCGTATGAGTAAGCAGCTTAAGGAAGTGGAATCACGCATCGCGATTCCAGGTAAGGGAATTTTGTGAGTATATAGAGGTAGCTGCTCGTACTTTGAACTTGTGGGTGAATATTGGGTGTTGTATGAAATGCATAAATTGCTCAAATAAATGATGGATGGTATTCGTGAATGATGACGAGTATATGCGTGGTTTTGGATTTGAAGTGGATTTTATGAAATGGGATAGTAAGGCTAATAATTGCATAAATCTAATGTTTTGATGTTTTTCCAAAATGAATTGCTTGGTTTTAAGCAAGCTCGTAGATAGGACGGCTAGTATTGTATTGTTGTTGTAGAAAAGCATTTGTGAGTGCTAAACCCGAATTGCCGGGATTGATGAATTGTATATGAGCCGCCTATCACACTTGTATGACATAAATCGCGCTAGAGCCTCGCTCGCGCTGGATTTCTATGTTTTCATTTGTATGAAACGTGCTGGAGCCTAGCTCTCACCTTGATTTGGAATCTATAATGATATTTATAAATCGTACTTGAGCTTCTGCTCGTACGTGGATTTTGAGTGGTTGTCTTATGAGTATAACCGTACTAGAGCTATGCTCGTACGCGCCTCTTTATGAGAAGATGCATGATGCATGAGTTGTGCTAGAGCTTTGCTCGCACAAGCTTGTACAATGGGATTCGTATAGGGTTGTGAAAGTGGGTAAGATCCTTAAGCCTTACATCCTTAAGCTAACATCCTTAAGCCCGAGGAGGCAGGGAGGCTCTGTTAGGCGGGGAGGCTCTGTTTGGCAGGGAGGCTCTCTTACGGTGGGACCCTTAAGCCAACATCCTTAAGCCCAAAGAGGCGGGGAGGCTCTGTTAGGCGGGGAGGCTCTCCTACATGGGTACGGTAAGATCCTTAAGCCCTACATCCTTAAGCTAACATCCTTAAGCCCGAGGAGGCAGGGAGGCTCTGTTAGGCGGAGAGGCTCTGTTCGGTGGGGAGGCTCTCTTACGGAAAGGATCCTTAAGCCCTACATCCTTAAGCTAACATCCTTAAGCCCGAGGAGGCAGGGAGGCTCTGTTAGGCGGGGAGGCTCTGTTCGGCAGGGAGGCTCTCTTTCACGGAATATGGAAAACTCTTGGTATGGGGTAGATAAGACCTAGGAATGGCACCCCCGATCACGATATGAGTTGCGGAGTACGCTGTACCGTGTATATCACATGGAGTACGATGTACCGCATGATGGTTATGTGATGAGAAAGTCTGGCGAGGGATAATCCATCTTCGTGCCAGCATGATACCCCGCACACCTGGATGCGTGTGGTCTGGGATGATTTATGATGTAATTATTCACATAGGCACTTTTGATATAGTGACCTAGATTTATACATATGCGTGAATTGTGGAATGTAAATGTGGTTGTGGTTTGTGAGTTGATTTGGTGGTGTTATGGTGTTGGTTTAAAAAGGAAGTTTCTTAAAGAATTGCCCTTTAATGAATTTAAATGAGATTGAGCATGAGATGATTTATACATGATGTCTCTACCATGTTTTATATGCCAATGCACATGATTTTGATACAGGATATATATGTATATTCACATGGCATAGTTTTATTCCTCATGCTCCTACTATAAATGATTTATGCATAACACTATCAGCATGTAGATAGAGTAGTTATCTATCATGCTTGCATTATTGCCTTACTGAGCGTGTGGTTGCTCATCCCACTCTATTTTCCCCCCTACAGAGCGTGCATAGTAGCCCAGTGAGGACGGAGGCGTATTATTTTGGACTCCGCTGCGTCTCCATCGCTAAGAGGTATATACACAGTGATTCTTTTTGTATCTAAACAATGTAAAAGCACAGTATTCTTTTGAGTTGTACTTATGGGGGATGTAGATGTCAGTAAAACATGTATTTGTATAAATACACGATTAAATGCACATGTACGACATCGTTTTAATTAATTGAGAATGAATGAGATGTGGTGATTATTATTGGCTCACAGCCCAACAGTGTGTGGTGAGTTTAGTTCACGACCGGGTAAGGTAACAGTAAAACGCGAAAAATTTTCAGTGATTTTCGGTTAAAGGGAATGGAATTGGGTCGTGACACTTCGTCCATTTGGTACCCGACATTCGACTGTTAGGAGGTTAGATAGGTTTTGGATTCACCATATTCATTCCACCAGTCAAAAACCCAACCTCGTCCATTTTATCTTTCAAGACTGGTTAAAGATTGTACGAGGCCAAGCCACAACGATCGTGTTTCCTCAACCAGTGGCGTACTTTCTTCAACGGCTCAAGATAGATAGCAGCTGCGAAACCGGTGAACTGCCCTCTCCCAAGAGCGTCCTCAACATCGGGACCCTCCATCACATGGGATACTACAAAGATTTCCGAGGCGACTGGAAGAAGAAGAGGGAACAGTAGCCTGCTGAAGCTATGGAGGAAGACCCCTCCGCTGAGCCTATAGACCCACCTGCTGCACCGGCTACGGGACCATCATCCTCGACTCCTCAGACCACTGCACCTGCATCCTCCCCTGCTGACATGGAGATCCTTATGAAGATGATAAGTGAACTCAACAGAAAAATCGATGAAGGCTTTGCATCTTTGAACCGAAGAGTGGATGAGGTTCATGAGGCTCAGGAGGCGATGTTTGATGAGCTTCAAGTCACTCGCACTCATGTTGAGGATCTCATGGATCGCGTTCCTCCTCCATCTTAGGATCTAGTTGCTCGATTTAGTTTAGTTATATGTTTTGTTTTTGCTACTTGTTGTTATTTTGATATGCATTTGCTTGAAATGAACTGCCATTTGTCTGTTGACTAAGTTTCAATGAAAATGTTCATTTTGAAATGACATGAATTTTCTTTCTTGCTATTGATATGACAAAAAGGGGGAGAAGAAAAGAAAACATGTGATTGTGGTCAAGAGGCATAAAACGTTTTAAGAAGGTTTTTAAGAAACATCTCTAAACGAATGGTTAAAATGAGGGGGAGTTAAAATAGTAACAAAGTTAAAAGCTAAAAGAAAGGGGGAGCTCACAAAAAGGGGGAGCTTTTGCAAAATAACTAAACATGTTGATTGAATAAGTTTTATCATATCAAAAAGGGGGAGATTGTTGAGTTAATATATTTTGAAATGACAAAACAAGTAAATTCAATAATATAAAAATGATATAAAGACATGTTTAGAGGTTATCAGTACCAGAACTTAGAGTTCTGTTGATGAGAGATCGATCTGGCTTATGAGAGATCGATCTCCTGGGTTTTTACTTGATGAGAGATCGATCTCATGAAGAAATGAGATCGATCTGCCAAGCCTTGAACCTTTACAAAGGTATTAAGGAAGAGTGAGATCGATCTGCAAGGGTTAAGAGATCGATCTGGCTAAAGCTAGAGTTGAGAGATCGATCTGGTCTAGGAAGAGATCGATCTCCTTTAAAAGCATAAGACTGTAGATCGATCTGAAAGATCGATCCACACTCAAACAGAGAACTTATGAGATCGATCTGGTAAGGAAGAGATCGATCTCCTCAAAGTCAGAGAGCTAAGGAGATCGATCTGAGGTATTGAGAGATCGATCTCCCCACTACGAAACTGCATGGCAGATCGATCTGTAGATCGATCTTGCCTTAAATAGAGAGATCATGAGATCGATCTGCCTATTCGACAGATCGATCTCCCCTATCATTTTCAAATTAACAGATCGATCTGCTAACCTATGAGATCGATCTCCTTGTGTTTTTGTGCTTTGATCTTGCAGGATTTATAACTAAGAGATCGATCTGGCCAAGAAGGCAGATCGATCTGGCACACTACTGGAGGTACCCAACGGCTAGTTTCTGCAAAATCTTAACGGAAAAAACAGCATTTAATGCTCCAACTACCAATCCTTCAGTATTTAACCAAGCATTGAAGACAAAGAGAACAGAGACATTATTGCTGCATATTTTCTACATTCTCAAGCTTTCAACACTTTCATTCCTTGTGTCTTCATTCCTCATTTATTGAGATTTATTGTATAAGCTTAAGTGCAAAAGCTATATTTGTCCTACCTACATTAAAGCTTCATTTTTGTATTCATCCTTATCTTGAGAGAGAAGAGGATTGTTCCTCTGTGAGATAAATTGTAAGAGGGTGAATACATTTTCATATTACAAAGGGTAGAGAGGTTATTCCTTAACCTGTAAAAGGAACATTGTAAACTTCTGTTGAAGGAGAGTAAGAAAGCACTTGACAAGAAGGTCAATGAGAGAGGACGTAGGCAAGAGTTTGGCCGAACCTCTATAAACGATTGTGTTTGTTTCTCTCTTCCCTATCTTGCATTAAATTGTTTAATTTTGTTATATTGCTTACTTTCATTTGCAAATTAAAATAGGATTAAATTAAAATTTGCTATTAACGTTAGAAAACCGATTCACCCCCCCTCTCGGTAGAGCCATCAATGAGCACTTAGAGGTAGCTGTACATAGTTTCGAGGGGATTTACATTACGTTAAATTCATTAGGCTACCCGAAAACAAAATAATAATTTTTGCGAAAAAATATGGAAATAGTGACAAATGACTAATTTGCCCCCAGTTAGGAAAATTTTAAAAATGGTAGTAAAGCTATGAAATTGCATGAATTTCATGATTTTAATGTTTTCATGATGATATTGCTTTAATTCAAGTAATTTATGGATAGGTTGGCTATTATTTTCATGTTTTAAGTGAAAAGGCACAGGTTAGGTGCCAATTGATATTTATTTAACATGTTTTGATAAAATTGAGCCACCTATCAGTGTTATATGAGTTGAAACCGTGCTTGAGCACTGCTCACACTGAATTTTATATTTTAACTCATACACAGAGTGCTGGAGCCTTGCTCGCACTGTTTTACAGATTTATTTCATATGACTACCGTACTGAAGTTTTTCTCGTACGAGGTTTTCATTGAGTTTTTATACATATCCGTACTAGAGCAATGCTCGTACGTGGATTTGAATTTATAATCAGTTTAAGTCATACTGGAGTGTTGCTTGTACGTAGATTTTATTGATTTCTCTGAAACTGTGCTAGAGCTTCGCTCGCACGAGGTTTTTAGATATCATGAATACGCATGGAGCCGTGCTAGAGCTTCGCTCTCACAGGGATTTATATGACATGCATATAGTCGTGTTGAAACATCCTGTAGACTGTGTGTTATAGTGAGATGATATGCTCACACGTGCATACTGAGACATACTTGACATGGGTGGATAAGACCTATTATAAGCACCCCTGATTGAGCTTGGGTTCACGGAGTACGTTGTACCGTGTATGTCATGCGGAGTATGCTGTACCGTGGGGATTGTTGGAGTGGAGTGACATTAGCCACGAGACAGCAAGTCTTGCCCTCGCAATCCTGATATTATGCTGCTCTGGCGGGTAGGACCGACCCACCTCCCGTTTCAGGTGTGACACCTCGTACACTAGGATCCATGTGCCAGGGATCACGAGGTTATGGCCATAGTCCTGGATATTACCGATATAGTCGCTTACATGTCTCACATGATATAACTATTGATCTTGATAGACTAGGGTAGACTCGAGGGAGGGGTCAGGCCCCGATTTTCTTATGATTTCAATTGAGTTTTGATTGTTCCCATGGAGGGATTTTATGAAACTTTCATTAATTGGTAACCCTGTGAGAAGGGTGATTTTATAACGGATATTTGAAAATAAAGAATTCCGTTGAAATGGATTTTATTTCGTGAGTGTATCATATTTTGACCCAGATGGGGTATTTTAAAACGTATCGATCTATTTGAGCATGAGATGTTTTCACATGAGAATTATTCCATGTTTTAATATGTCGATTTTCTGTTTTAGAACAGATGATATTATATATATGGCATATCATTGTTTTTACCTCATGCTCACATATATCGTGATTTCTTATCAGCATGTAGATAGTATAGCTATCTACCCGTTTGTATTATTGCCTTGCTGAGCATGTGGAGCTCACCTTTTCATTTTTCACCCACTTTCAGTGTTTCCACCATAGAGATAGCGGGTATAGAGAATAGATGGCATAGCTGATTTCTGTGATTCTCATCGACGGTCAGGTATACACCACATAAGAATTTTGTATCAGTATCCTTACAGCACAGTATTGTATATGAAAGAATATTTGGGGATGTAAATATAGAATCATATGATGTATAAACATACCGACCACTCTATTATATGATAAATGATATCAGTATGTATGTTTATGTGTGATATTTTAATGGTTATAAAGGGTATATCGATATTGATTCACAGCCCAACCTGTTTAGAGGGATATGTCACGAGGAGGTAAGAAAGATTTTTCAAAAGCGAAAAATTTGTATTGATTTTGGTAGTATTGGGTCGTGACATAGCATCTTTGCCTTGTCTCATCTATTTGATTTACTGAACAAACTGTATAGTTTGTTGAATTGCATAACAATTTTTATATCCTATTGAATAAAGTTTTAAACCCTAATTATTTCAGTACATTGTTTCCACTAATGATACTGACGCTGTTTCTATTATTCGACTCTGATTTTACTGCATGTCAATGGTTGTGGTATATTCTACATGATAACCCTATTATGTCTATAGTTAATGTATTTATCTACCTGTCACTCTTTTTCTTACTGAGTATGTTGAGTCCACTCCTTACTTTCCTCCACAGAGTCTCTTCGGTAACTGAGACCGTCAATTATAAGTAGGATTCTTTTGTGTAGCCATATTATTGCGGAGTTTTCTTCTGCGTGAAAGGTATACCCAAAGTAAACATTCTTTTGTATCTAAACTTTTGTAAGTACAGTAATGTTTATGAAATGTATCTGGGGATGTAAACGTAGTTATTTGTAATTAAACGATAATTCCGATTAATTGAATAATGTCCTTCTGATTTTAATTAAGGATATTAACTTTATGTTATGCTTACATATAAATGATAAGAAAATTCATTATATTGATCTAGTATCGACTTGTAAGCCAACCAAATTGTACGTAAACCAGGTCGTTACAACTTTCCATTGCTTAGTATCTGCATAATTAATTAATTATGCTGTACGTTTATTAATATAAGGTTCAAAATAAACTAATTAATCAACGGATACTAGTGATAAATAAAGAATTAAAGGAATTAAAAAGAAATGAACTTATATTGCTTATGCACTCATCCTTCATGTTGGTGCTCCCGAAATTAATCCATCGGCTCCTTCTACATGCTTGAGCTCAGACCTACATTGATATCCATTATTTCAGTTTACTTAACCATGTAACTTATCTTAGAGAAAGGTTAAGGGAACTGAGATGTTCAAAAAAAAACAAATTTGACAAATGTAGCAAAATAAACAAGAGAAAAAAAAACACATTAAATACATATCTACCCCATATAACAAAAAATGGATAAAAAAATAAAAAACAACATGCAATGCATGCCCACTCAGATAACACCCCAAAAACAAAAAGCAAAACTTCATACCAGAAGGGAAAAGAAGAAGAAGAAAGCACAGGATTAGCCAAAACAACACACATGCCAATGCGAGTGAAAAAGAATATGAAAGAGGTGAAAACGAATAGCAACAAAAGTTTAAAACTCCAAGTAAAGGTTTGACGTGAGAGAGAAAACAAAAGGAAACAACAGAATACAACTTAACGATAATAACAAAGGAAGCCACAACAAAGCAAACAAATATCAAGAACCAAATCAAGACACGTGTAAGAAAATAAAAGAACTTAATCCAGTCAACAAAATTGGAGAGCATTTAAACTCCAAAATTGATGATGTGGCAACAGGAAAAATCAATAATTTGTCAAAATTTCTAAAAGTTAACTTTAATATATATATCTATATGGATGTCAACTCTTACACTAAATATTTATATTTATAAAATATAAAATATAAAAAAGAACTCGGATGTTGGTAAAATTTTTCATTAGGAATTATACGATGAAATTAAAGTTTGTTATATCTCTAAATCACCGTTTTAAATTTGTTTTCTTACAATTATAATTGTAATAAGATTTATCCAAATTATAAATAAGAATTCTAATTCCATTAAAAACTTTCATTAAATGGATTTATTAAATAAATAAAAAGAGTTAAGAGTATACATTGACTATTATATATTTATAGTTATAATTTCACAATAATATTAAAAACAATAAACTTTATATTTGTAAGACCCGAATTTAATAAAAATACGAAAACTAAATAAGAAAAGATAGAGGAAGTATGAAGGAAGTCGGGTTAAATTAATCCCGAACACGTGTAAGGGCAAAACGGTCAAAGGACCGAAAGCCGGAGTAAATTCGATAAGGAAATTTAATTAAAAATAAGGATTTAAGAAATCTTGGTCAATAAAGATGAAATAAAATTATTTCGGATTAAATTGATCAAGATATTAATTTATGAAAATTAATCGGGATTAATCGAGATTTTTAGTTCGGAAAAATAATCCCGAAAATAATCGAAAAATATGCCGAAAGGTCACCCGGGACAATATCCCGAAAATACGGAGCAATTATACCCGAAAAAGGATTAAAAATAAATTAAATAAAATTAAATTAGTTAAATTAGAATAAAATAATAATTTTGTAGATGTTTTGAGGTATTTAATATATTTTAAATGAATAGTAAAATAATTAAAATAAATAAAAATAAAAATAATAAAATTGATAAAAGAGAAGAAAAAAAAAAGTAATTGAAACAAAAAAAAAAAAAAAAAAATAAAAGAAACAGAAACAGAATTGGAAAACCATCGGGGAGAGAGAAAGAAGCAGAGAAGCTGAAGACGAAGCAAAACGGAAGCAGAGGCCCGACCCCGTCGGCGGCCAGGGACCCCAGGCGAGGGCCGGCGAGGATGGCCCGACCTCAGGCAACTTATCAGCGGCGACGACGCGCCGTGGGGACGCCGGAATCCGACGGAAATCGGAGGAGAAGCCCGCGGGAAAGAGAGGGCTACCGGCGGCGAACGGCGGCGATCCAGGCGAAACCAAGGCCCGATTTGGAGAGCCCAGTCGACGGCGGTGCTTTTGGCACCGGTGGCACTCAACGAGACGGCCGGAATCGGCGGCGACGGCCAAGGGAAGAGAATGGGTCCGACGGCGAGGAGAGAAGAGGCCGGACCGGCGGCATTCCGGCGGCCTTGGGCGAATCCGAGCCCAGATTCGAGGTGCGGACGGCCTTGCGGAGCGTTTGGCGGTGGAAGCCGGCGGAGAACCGGCCGGCAAGGTGGCGAACCGGCGGTGAACCGGCCGAACCGGAGAAAAACCGGCGGTCTGACCGGTCTGAACCGGTTCAGCCAAGAAAGAAGGGAAAAAAGGAAGAAAAAGGGAAAAAGAAAAAGAGAAAAAAATTGGGGAAAATTCCTACGATGCAATCGAGTTTCGGGTAAGTCGGTAAGCGGTCGAATTGACCGATTTAAATTTCGGAATGTTTTATTTAATTAAATTTCGACCGGAAAGTTTACCCGAAAATAAAATTAAATGTGTAGCTCGACGATTGGCATCAACCGAGGGCTCGAGACAGCCTCGATTTGCGGACTAGCATGGAATCTCGGGTAAGTGATCCTTATTTACGACAATTTTCTCGTTATGCGAGATGTTGAGTTAATTTCCGCATAAATTGAATAAAATTATGGAAATTTAGATTAATTGTCGTAAATATTTAATTTAGCTACTCGAGAAGTAGAACGAGGCCCGATAAATTATTGGTGGGCCCAATGAGCCCAATAGGCCTCGATAAGTGGGAATTTAGTGAAAAGCGGGCTTAAGGCCGATTAAGGCCCATTAAGGTGCAATCGGGCCCAATAGGGGTAAACGGGCCCAATGATTTAAATTAAGCCCAGAAAAGATTAAGTACAATTAAATCATAATATCTGACCTGAGGAATATTAATACGCAGTTCCGGACATTGGATTGGAAACATATCGGACTGCGCGATGGGACTACATTGGAAAAGAGAAAGGTCAGACTCGACGAGAATCGAGGTAAGGGAATTCTGCGGACTGCTAGAGGTAACAGTACGCAATTTTAAATTCATATGCAGTCCTTTAAAATATCCTGAAGGGTCTAGAGGTCAAATAATAATTTTAGTGCCCCGAATGGGCAAATTACTAAAATACCCTTGTTAAGGGTAAAATTCCAAAAATCTAGGAAAAATTGGGAGGAGCAAGGACAAGAGGTTCCTGCTCGTTCTGGAGATATTTCAACGCATGCATGAGTAGGCTGGCTCGCCTTGAAAGAAAGTGCACCGCATTGCATACTTTTAACGTGAAATTGATTTGAAAACTGTTTTGAGTAAATAGAGCCGCCTACGTGTTTTATTGACATATGACGTGCTAGAGCTCAGCTCGCACGGTAATTTCGATTTGTGTGATGCATGCATTAGTGCTGGAGCGAGAGCTCGCACTAGAGTTTTACATGCATAGGTGCTAGAGTATAACTCGCACCAGATTTCACATGCTCTTTCGTGACACGGTGCTAGAGTCTGACTCGCACCATATTTTTACATGATTTTCGAGACAGGGTGCTGGAGTTTAACCCGCACCAGTATTTATAAAATTTTCATGTGATTTATAATATACAGAGTGCTGAGCTTAGCTCGCACTAGTTTTACCGGATTTGTGGAGTACCGCTGTCTGCCCTTGGAGTCAGCCAAAAGGCCCAACAGGCTCAAGAGACCTCTTAGGTGGGGTGAGAGTGAGGGATGAGGTTGGCGGCCTTGTGGGGATGTAAGCGGGCTCTGCCAGTTGACGTGTTTTGATGAGAGTGCTGAGCATCGCTCACACAGATTTTATGAGAACATGCGATGAGCCGTGCTTGGAGCATCGGGTAGACTGTGTGTCACCGATTTAATAGGCTCGCACGTGCGTTTTGAGACATGGCATGAGTATTGAGAAACAAACCTCTATGGGAAGCAGGCCAATTGGGCCGGAGTACCTAGAGATATTACATGGGTTCATGGAGTACGATGTACCGTGCAAGTAGCATGGAGTACGATGTACCGTGTTGTATCTTCGGATACGGCATCTCCGGATGCAGCATCTTCGGATGCCGGGGATCGGATAAGACTGACGGGATGGACTGACCCACCTCCCGGGCGGTTCCCGATCATGGTGAGAACCCGCACACTAGGATCCGTGTAGCTGAGGAACTCACGAGGACAGATGTGGCCATAGTCCTAGTTATTTACCTATATACAGACGTTGCCTAGTCTCGCATGTTGATGACTTTTATGATGATTTAAACTGGGTTTTAAAACTAAATTGCATGATGGTATTTCCATGCTTTTCAAAACCCACGTGTGATGTAAACGTTTTCATGATTTGTGTGAGTCAGGATCACCCGCAGGAGGGGTCGAGTCCTGACTTTATTGTGAAAATCTTAATTGAGAAAGAAATAATTTATAATAATTGCATGTTGATTTTCCGTGCAAATGTGTTTTACATATCATCATAATGCATAGCATTGTTTTAAAATGTGTGGAAAAAGGGTGGTTTATGCATGGCACTACGTTCATGTAGGTAGTATGGTTACCTACTTGTTCGTAGGATTGCCTTACTGAGCTTGATGTGCTCACCCCTTTCATTTTCTCCCACAGATAATCTCCAGTTGAAGTTGCGACGACTCAGTACTGCATTCTGGATATCCGCTGCTGCCCATCAACATAAGGTATATACACTTGTACTTATTGTATCTACATAAGCATAGCACAGTAACATGATTGTAAGTAACTTTAGGGGATGTATAAATAATATAACAATTATAAATGACTGGAGAAGAAATAAGTACTAGGGTAGATGTATGGTGGGACTGGCATTGACGCACAGCCCAATTAGTAGTGGAGTGTTGGTCACGATTCGAGGACAGGTAAGAATTAAGTAAGAAAATAAACAAAAACGCGAAAAATTCACTCTGATTTTTGGATAGTTGGGTCGTGACAATTATTTTGGTATCAGAGCGTAATTGGTCTGATGTGTGTCAGTGTCAGAAGTTAAGAAATTACATCCCCGTGTTACTGTGCTTAGTTAGATACAATAGTGTATATCGAGATGGGCTTGACTAAGAAATGGTTGAGAATGCAGGAATGCTTAATATGAGTCGCGTTAGATGAGATAGTGCACGAGGCAGAGGTCGTAGAGGTAGACCTGAATCTGCTAAGTCGTGCTGAGTTTGACTATGAGAATCATGATGAAATTGAAATGGAGGCTAATGTTGAGTATGCCCCACTGAGTCCGACAGAGAGATCGGACAGTATTGAGACACGCTTCGCGAGATTGGAGCGGAGTGTGGAGATTATTTTGAGGAGCTAATTGCTCAGATTATGAATAAGATCAGGGGGCGCAGCGGAGCATTGGTGAAAACCCGCTCGACCCATCTTAAGAGCTGATATGAGAAATGATTATGGATGTATTCCGGTGACAGGATATCCTGGACATGATTTAAAGGAAATTTTGGATTAAAGTCCTTACTCTGACCCAGAGGATTTAATTTATTGACGAGTATGGAGACTCGATTATATTCTGGGCAGATATTACCTCGACACTATGAAAAGTGACAGTCGAGATGTCTAAAAGTTTATGGAAGGGCTCAGATTTTCAATTAGAGTCCGATTGGCCCGTGAGATATTACCTATACCGAGGCAGTGCACAGATTTACAGTTGGGTAAATAAGAACATGAATTGCACGCCTCTGAGACTTGGAAAGGTAGTGAGGGCCGAGATAGAGACAGAAAGAAAAGCGAGAAATGACAAGGATGTCAAAAATGGGAAAATTGGTAATTGGTAAAAGATCTGATGTAACGAGTTATGGGCTAAGATAATTGGTAAGGCCCTAGTGCATCTAATTTTGGGCACTCTTGTGGGCATTGTGATTGGAGGACCCCGACCTGCTACGAAGCAGAGTAGCAGTGTCATTACTGTGGAATGTGTGGTGGATACCACAGAAGGAGGGTCTATACCTACACGGTATTGATGAAAATGGTCGTTAAGTGTGGTATGATGGACCATTGATTTTGATTACACAGAGTTGGGCGAAATCGCCCCACAAAAAAGTAAAGAGACAGAGAAAAATTTCGTTGTTATAGCTGAAAACGAAAAGGGAGGCCATAGCCGAAGAGAAAAAGGAAAGTAGGCTATTGGACGAAGGCGAGTGGATGTCTTGGACCAGGATGCTATTGATGTTTCATGGATGTGGTGTAAGATACCACACTTGTTATGAATAACGAAGTACATATGTTCATTAATCCTGGTGCCACATATTTATTCATACCGCCTTCATTCGCATATAAGTGAGTAAAAGGCATGAATGCCTACGTCATCGGTTACAATATGGGTAAATGAGTACCCCAATAGAGGAGGATGAATTAACGGAATATAGATATAGAGATTTTAAGTTGATAAACAGGGGTGTAACGGTTGAAATTACAGGAGTAAAGGATGTACTCACAGAATGAATAAAGACAAGAGTTTCATTATAATTGATACGCAAAGGAGAAAATCTTCGAGATAAGATAGATCCTAAGTACAAGATGTATTGGAGTAGAGATATATGCTAGATAAGGAATACCTTTAATATGCGAAGTAATTGAGGTTAAACAATTAGTAGCGAATACAAATTATAACCAAGGACAAAGATGGGTATAACCATAACCGGTAGTTGTGGTTAAGTCTGAAGGCTAATAAAGGTATTTCAAAATACCCCCCCGCCTGAAGACTTGACAGCGTCTAAAAATATATATATATATCCTATAACGTGAAATCGATCGTCGAAATAAATACCTTTAGCATTAGGATACCATTACTAAGACGATAAGAATATTAAAATTCGACAAATCATAAAGGTTAACATAGTAAAAATTTAACAAGAGCCGTTAAGATAAGAAAAGGAAATAGCGCAGGTTAGCACCTGGAAAACGTAAGCGGTTGAGAAGGATCTTGTACGCCTTGCGTAAATAAGTCAAGGATTAGATCGAGTGTAATCATCATTAACGGTGATATGCTGGGAGTAGTTAAAGTCTAGGGCAGATTGTAAGCAATAATTGGAAGATGACTTTTACAGATGGATTATTGCGAGATTTAAAATGGTATACCCTGTTGACACGTTTAACTAAGAAAACGTGATCTTGGAATAAGATGATAAATAAGATGATAGATGTGACGTGAATTTGGCGTGATGAAGTATGAACTGACCACCATGATTAATTTCACCATGCCCAACAGCTCAAGAGGTTTTTCAGTGAGTATGAATGCCTCAAAGTTATGATGGAGCTGTGTATTGATGTATAATGGGAAGATAGTCAATTTTGGAGTCAGACAACTCTTCGATCACGAAATAAACTATCTGACCCATGATTTAAAGTTGGCAACAGTAATTGTACCGAGGATATGGTACTATTAGGTACAGGGTGAGAAATTGTGGATATACACTGATCATAAAGCCCGAGTATCTGTTTTCACAGAAAGAGGTGAACATGAGAATATACATAGTGGGCTAAAGCTTCTGAGAGAGTTGAATTGTGAAAATTGTACCACACAGGAAAGGCTGATGCTTTGAGTAGAAGAGCCTCGGGATGGTACCACACATGATGGTCAGGGAGCGTGAGCTGCGAGACGCAGTTGTGAGCCTCAGTATAGATGTGATCCCTTCTGATGATGACAGTGATGGTGTGACAGCTAGCCTGATGATTAGAACCGGATGAGAGTGCCCGGATTTGCCAGGCTTAGCGTGATGATCGACAGGATGTCGATAGTTTGGGTCAGATTCAGAAGGGTACAGTGACAGAGATCACAGGGAGTGTGATAATGATTTACAGAGGTTCTCAGACAGTATAAATGCTCCCCAGGACCACAATTGATGAGATAGTAATGTTGTCAGAAGCTCACTCTTCGGGATATACAGTGCATACGGAAAGTAATGATTA
Source organism: Firmiana major (assembly GCA_033439115.1). Lineage (NCBI taxonomy): Eukaryota > Viridiplantae > Streptophyta > Magnoliopsida > Malvales > Malvaceae > Firmiana > Firmiana major. The sequence goes on along the minus strand of CM065898.1, from coordinate 69,544,255 downwards.
TATATTGAAATCTCGAAAAGGGTATTGGTGGTCAGATATGAAAAGAGATATGGTAGAGACTGTAGAGAAGTTCCTAGTGTGTCAGCAGAGTAAGGTAGAGTATTAAAAGTCTGCAGAGTTATTGCAGCACCTACCTATATCGACACGGCACAAAAAAACGAGAGCAAGTCTCCATGAATGTCGTGATGGGTTATAGGGGACCCGGATAAATCAGGAGACTATTAGGATGATAGTCGATAGAGTGACTAAGTCTACCCACCTTCTGGTTATGAACTCCCCAGATACTCAAAGTGTATATGAGGATTCAGGTATAAGGAAGATTGTGAAACATTAAGTAGCGTTCCAGTGAGCATGGTATCATATAGGGATTCCCGCTTCACTTTCTACTTCAGGGAATATTTTAAGGAAGCTATGGGAACCCGACTGAGTATTAGCACAACTTTCCATCCTCAGACAGAGGGTCAGTCAGAGAGGACTGTACAGGTTCTGGAGGATCCGATGAAAGCGTGTGCCATTGATTTTATAAGCTCCTGGAATGATCAGTTGATTTCTAATTAAAGTTGCCAATAACGACAGTTGGCAGTTGAGTATCGGGATAACAAGTTATGAGACAGTGTATGGCTGTGGGGGGGTTGTTCCCCAAATTTGATAAGAAAAAGTGGGTGACAGGTAGAATCATTTTCGACTTGGATAATAAGTCTCTGAGGATGTTTAGTTAAGGATGAGAGATTAAGAACACCTCAGAGCAGCTAGACAAGCATTGGAATTCACCCTTGGTGAATCAGTATGATTGAAATATTTCTTGTCCTAAGAGAATAAGGACATAGCGAACTTTTGGAAGAAGGTAAATTGAGTTTCGCTGGATTGAATCTTCGAGAGATTTGACAAGTGGGAGATAAGACCTGTAGGCTGGTGTCATCGCTTGAATTAACATGCACCCACAATGTGTCTCAGCTTTTGATGCTTCGGGAATACTATTCAGATCCAGCACAGGTGATTGGATATGAACTCCAAAAGTTCAACTTAATGGAAATACAAGTATATTGAAGAAGTTGATTCGGGCATTAAACAGGAAAGAGACAGTATTGAGGTTTAAGACGATCTCCCTAATTAAAGTCCTTTGGTAGTAATACACTCCGAAGAAGGTCGCATAAATTTTAAGAGTATGATATGATCGATATACCCGGAGTTGTATATGGACTCATATGACTTGGTTCTAATTTGGAGGACCAAATTCCTTAAGTGGGGGAGAATTGTAAGACCCGAATTTAATAAAAATACGAAAACTAAATAAGAAAAGATAGAGGAAGTATGAAGGAAGTCGGGTTAAATTAATCCCGAACACGTGTAAGGGCAAAACGGTCAAAGGACCGAAAGCCGGAGTAAATTCGATAAGGAAATTTAATTAAAAATAAGGATTTAAGAAATCTTGGTCAATAAAGATGAAATAAAATTATTTCGGATTAAATTGATCAAGATATTAATTTATGAAAATTAATCGGGATTAATCGAGATTTTTAGTTCGGAAAAATAATCCCGAAAATAATCGAAAAATATGCCGAAAGGTCACCCGGGACAATATCCCGAAAATACGGAGCAATTATACCCGAAAAAGGATTAAAAATAAATTAAATAAAATTAAATTAGTTAAATTAGAATAAAATAATAATTTTGTAGATGTTTTGAGGTATTTAATATATTTTAAATGAATAGTAAAATAATTAAAATAAATAAAAATAAAAATAATAAAATTGATAAAATAGAAGAAAAAAAAAAGGAAATGAAACAAAAAAAAAAAAAAAAAAAAAAAAAAACAGAAACAGAATTGGAAAACCATCGGGGAGAGAGAAAGAAGCAGAGAAGCTGAAGACGAAGCAAAACGGAAGCAGAGGCCCGACCCCGTCGGCGGCCAGGGACCCCAGGCGAGGGCCGGCGAGGATGGCCCGACCTCAGGCAACTTATCAGCGGCGACGACGCGCCGTGGGGACGCCGGAATCCGGCGGAAATCGGAGGAGAAGCCCGCGGGAAAGAGAGGGCTACCGGCGGCGAACGGCGGCGATCCAGGCGAAACCAAGGCCCGATTTGGAGAGCCCAGTCGACGGCGGTGCTTTTGGCACCGGTGGCACTCAACGAGACGGCCGGAATCGGCGGCGACGGCCAAGGGAAGAGAATGGGTCCGACGGCGAGGAGAGAAGAGGCCGGACCGGCGGCATTCCGGCGGCCTTGGGCGAATCCGAGCCCAGATTCGAGGTGCGGACGGCCTTGCGGAGCGTTTGGCGGTGGAAGCCGGCGGAGAACCGGCCGGCAAGGTGGCGAACCGGCGGTGAACCGGCCGAACCGGAGAAAAACCGGCGGTCTGACCGGTCTGAACCGGTCTGAACCGGTTCAGCCAAGAAAGAAGGGAAAAAAGGAAGAAAAAGGGAAAAAGAAAAAGAGAAAAAAATTGGGGAAAATTCCTACGATGCAATCGAGCTTCGGGTAAGTCGGTAAGCGGTCGAATTGACCGATTTAAATTTCGAAATGTTTTATTTAATTAAATTTCGACCGGAAAGTTTACCCGAAAATAAAATTAAATGTGTAGCTCGACGATTGGCATCAACCGAGGGCTCGAGACAGCCTCGATTTGCGGACTAGCATGGAATCTCGGGTAAGTGATCCTTATTTACGACAATTTTCTCGTTATGCGAGATGTTGAGTTAATTTCCGCATAAATTGAATAAAATTATGGAAATTTAGATTAATTGTCGTAAATATTTAATTTAGCTACTCGAGAAGTAGAACGAGGCCCGATAAATTATTGGTGGGCCCAATGAGCCCAATAGGCCTCGATAAGTGGGAATTTAGTGAAAAGCGGGCTTAAGGCCGATTAAGGCCCATTAAGGTGCAATCGGGCCCAATAGGGGTAAACGGGCCCAATGATTTAAATTAAGCCCAGAAAAGATTAAGTACAATTAAATCATAATATCTGACCTGAGGAATATTAATACGCAGTTCCGGACATTGGATTGGAAACATATCGGACTGCGCGATGGGACTACATTGGAAAAGAGAAAGGTCAGACTCGACGAGAATCGAGGTAAGGGAATTCTGCGGACTGCTAGAGGTAACAGTACGCAATTTTAAATTCATATGCAGTCCTTTAAAATATCCTGAAGGGTCTAGAGGTCAAATAATAATTTTAGTGCCCCGAATGGGCAAATTACTAAAATACCCTTGTTAAGGGTAAAATTCCAAAAATCTAGGAAAAATTGGGAGGAGCAAGGACAAGAGGTTCCTGCTCGTTCTGGAGATATTTCAACGCATGCATGAGTAGGCTGGCTCGCCTTGAAAGAAAGTGCACCGCATTGCATACTTTTAACGTGAAATTGATTTGAAAACTGTTTTGAGTAAATAGAGCCGCCTACGTGTTTTATTGACATATGACGTGCTAGAGCTCAGCTCGCACGGTAATTTCGATTTGTGTGATGCATGCATTAGTGCTGGAGCGAGAGCTCGCACTAGAGTTTTACATGCATAGGTGCTAGAGTATAACTCGCACCAGATTTCACATGCTCTTTCGTGACACGGTGCTAGAGTCTGACTCGCACCATATTTTTACATGATTTTCGAGACAGGGTGCTGGAGTTTAACCCGCACCAGTATTTATAAAATTTTCATGTGATTTATAATATACAGAGTGCTGAGCTTAGCTCGCACTAGTTTTACCGGATTTGTGGAGTACCGCTGTCTGCCCTTGGAGTCAGCCAAAAGGCCCAACAGGCTCAAGAGACCTCTTAGGTGGGGTGAGAGTGAGGGATGAGGTTGGCGGCCTTGTGGGGATGTAAGCGGGCTCTGCCAGTTGACGTGTTTTGATGAGAGTGCTGAGCATCGCTCACACAGATTTTATGAGAACATGCGATGAGCCGTGCTTGGAGCATCGGGTAGACTGTGTGTCACCGATTTAATAGGCTCGCACGTGCGTTTTGAGACATGGCATGAGTATTGAGAAACAAACCTCTATGGGAAGCAGGCCAATTGGGCCGGAGTACCTAGAGATATTACATGGGTTCATGGAGTACGATGTACCGTGCAAGTAGCATGGAGTACGATGTACCGTGTTGTATCTTCGGATACGGCATCTCCGGATGCAGCATCTTCGGATGCCGGGGATCGGATAAGACTGACGGGATGGACTGACCCACCTCCCGGGCGGTTCCCGATCATGGTGAGAACCCGCACACTAGGATCCGTGTAGCTGAGGAACTCACGAGGACAGATGTGGCCATAGTCCTAGTTATTTACCTATATACAGACGTTGCCTAGTCTCGCATGTTGATGACTTTTATGATGATTTAAACTGGGTTTTAAAACTAAATTGCATGATGGTATTTCCATGCTTTTCAAAACCCACGTGTGATGTAAACGTTTTCATGATTTGTGTGAGTCAGGATCACCCGCAGGAGGGGTCGAGTCCTGACTTTATTGTGAAAATCTTAATTGAGAAAGAAATAATTTATAATAATTGCATGTTGATTTTCCGTGCAAATGTGTTTTACATATCATCATAATGCATAGCATTGTTTTAAAATGTGTGGAGAAAGGGTGGTTTATGCATGGCACTACGTTCATGTAGGTAGTATGGTTACCTACTTGTTCGTAGGATTGCCTTACTGAGCTTGATGTGCTCACCCCTTTCATTTTCTCCCACAGATAATCTCCAGTTGAAGTTGCGACGACTCAGTACTGCATTCTGGATATCCGCTGCTGCCCATCAACATAAGGTATATACACTTGTACTTATTGTATCTACATAAGCATAGCACAGTAACATGATTGTAAGTAACTTTAGGGGATGTATAAATAATATAACAATTATAAATGACTGGAGAAGAAATAAGTACTAGGGTAGATGTATGGTGGGACTGGCATTGACGCACAGCCCAATTAGTAGTGGAGTGTTGGTCACGATTCGAGGACAGGTAAGAATTAAGTAAGAAAATAAACAAAAACGCGAAAAATTCACTCTGATTTTTGGATAGTTGGGTCGTGACAATATTAACGTGATATATTTTGCACATTGGATAAACTTTTTATGTTGTTGTAAATTTTGGTTAATGTGCACTTTAGTAGGGTTACTTATTATTCTAATATTCAATTTTATATTTAATAAATTTATATTTGATGCATTAATAATATATAATCTCTATGCATGTTAAGGAACAGAATTTCACCTCATTAATAAGTAAATTTTAAAAGTATACAAACTCATAAGAATAATTATTAATAAATTTTTTAATTTATTTTTAAAGATTTGTATATTTTTAAACTTTATTTATTAATGAAGTGAAATTTTTATGTTTAATTGATAGTGTATAAAAACTATATAATATTAATGTATTAAATATAAACTCATATTTAATGTATAATTATTATTTAAAAATAAATAAAATGTATTCATGTGCGAACAAACATGAAATTAAACATCAGTTAGAGTAAAATGTACAATTATTCGTAATTTTAATGCAATATTATTATTTTTATTTATGGTTAGATCTATCTATAGATTGAGTAATTGTTGAAATTGAAAAGTTGGTTCTAAATTATTATAAATTTAGACAAATATATAAAAGTGTAATAAATGAGTTTGAAAAAAAAAAATAAAGCCGAATCAATAATCGGACTTGGGTTTTATTACTGAAAGCCTAAACTTGATCCAACCTATTCAAAACTAAACATGCCAATGACAGCGGTGCCCCCCCTCTTATTAACCACTGTTTTCAACCGCATTCAATGATCGTCAATCTTTATGCTATCCTATTAGTGCTGAGAGATCCAATAATTCAAAATTGCTGCAATTGAACCAATTTTCTATCACAGCGGATGTAACTGTGTAAGTCCTTGCTATACCAGAAAATTCCCAAATATAAGAAAAAGTCTTTACAAAAAGGGTTTATGCTTTTCAGGACCATCTCATTTAATTACAGCCTACTTAAGAAATATATTTGTCCACGCAAAAGCTACAGCCTATTTGCTAAGGCTTAGTTTGGGACAGTTTTTATCTTTAGTTGATTGTTGTGGAGCAATGACAGTAGGAAAGAGACAAAATGAGTAAAGAGTACCTTTGCCCTGCTTTATTTTTTTTTATTAAATTTTAATAATTATTTCATTTTTTTTAATTCATCGAAATTAATCTTATTTCATCAAAATTAATTTTATTATCCATCTAAATCAGCTATAAATATATATCATGAAATTAGAAAAGACATTTTATCTACAAATTGTATTGCTGCTATCTTTGTTAACTAAAAGTGATAATGACATTATGAGGTCGTTTGGTATGAGGGAGTAATCACTTTGCGCTGCAATTTAATTGGGCGCAAAGTGATTACAACGTTTGTTATCAAGAAAGTTAGAAACTGCAAAATGATTACAGTCCAAGTAGGTTGTAATCACTTTGCGGCTTTGGCTGCAAAGTTAATTTTACTCTAATTTTACCCAAATTATCTTTTTACTTAAAATACAAATATTTTTATGGATGTTATAGGTAATTATCATACAAAAAAATATTTTATAAGGACTAAAATAAATTATTATGAAATTCATTAAAAATAATAGATGAATTAAAATTTAAATTAATAATACATGAATTTGTAAATTAATAAATTTGTAAATTTAAATTAATAAATGAATTTGTAATAATATACTAATTAAAATTTAAATTAATAATTATGAAAATTTAGAATTATAAATAATGAGCAATATTAATAATATAATTTTATATCATTTACATTTTCATTTTAATTAATTTTTTCATTGTATTAAAGTTGTTTTTTATAGTTATGAGTATTTTTGGAATTTGACACAACTTTCTCAGTAAAGTGAGTGCATACCAAATGCTGTAAAGTTACTTTCCCTGCAATTTAAACATAACTTTACATTGCATACCAAATGCTGCAAAGTTACTTTCTCAGTAATCACTTTCCCAGCAATCACTTTCTCAATAATCACTTTGCTCTGCAATCACTTTCCTCTAAGATACCAAACGGCCCCTATATTTTGAGGTGCACGTGAATATGCTTTTCTATTTTTTTTTTCTTTCAGTTTCATGATATTTTTTCATGCAAACTGTGGCTTTAGCAGGTAAATGAAATCCACTTTTTACGAGCTATGATTTAAAAATCATGAATTTTGATAGCTACTTTATAAAATCAAAATAGGACATAGACTAAAAATTAAATCCAAATAATTAGGTTAGGTCATTTTGAGCTAACATATAATTTGTCAATATCTTATTTAAATTCAATTTGAATTTGACTTGACTCGTGAATAATTTTAACTACTGTTGTGACTGATAATAATAATAAATAAAAAGTGACAAAAAAGAGTAATTGGCGTTGGATTCAAACTCAACCTCATCTACATAGTTGTAACATTATCAAGATAAAAATCAGAATATATATAGATAAAGAAAGAGAGTTTCAATCAGATACAAACTCATGTCTTTAAAAGCACAATAACCACCAACAAGTGGAGGGGGAGAGGGATGATTTGTGAAACTAAGTTTCTATTTGCTTTACAAAAATTCTATCAAATTCTCTGTCTGACTTAAGCATCGGAGTGCTTATGCAGGGAAAAACTCCTGCGTCCCTCTGATCATTCTTTTTCTTGCAGAATCTTTAGTGGCACGTGGCATAAAAATTAAGGCCAAGACGTCAGCAATTCGACACCACTGTTTCAGGTAACAACAATTGGCGTCGTCTATGGGAAACGAGAGAAAAGCTATAGTACAGACACATTCAGGAGAAAAAAAAAAAAGAGATTCCCCCCAAAAAAAAAGAAAAAGAAAAAAGGGGGTGCAATTTAGCAGAGCTCATCGGAGGCAATTTCCTCGTCGTCTTCCTCCACACCCAGCTTACCAGACCAATCAAAGCCTACCATTTCAGCGTCAATATCCGAAAACCTCCACCATAACAACAATAGCAAATACTTCGAGGTAGGCAGTTATGATTGCTGTTTACTGGTGTGTCCAAAAGGGGACTTCCAGGCTCTGCCGGAGTACATATCCATATTTCTCCAAATCATGGACCCGAGGGGCACATCGTCGTCCAAACGAGACTGCTTTGTTAGCTACCGCTTAGCTATCGTCAATCTAACCGACGATTCCAAAACCATTCATCGTGATTCATGGCATCGTTTTTCAAGCGAAAAGAAATCTCACGGTTGGTGCAATTTCACACCTTCTTCTACTGTTTTCGATTCCAAATTAGTGCATAATTTTAGTTTGTTTAAGGAAATGATTAAGATACAGAAGATAATGAGCCCGATTTTCCCTGTCGGTGGGTGTAATTTGAGGATTAGTGTGTATCAAAGCTCGGTTAATGGGCAGGAATACTTGTCTATGTGTTTGAAGAGTAAGGATACCGAGAAAACGGCTGTTCCCGATAGGAGTTGTTGGTGTTTGTTTAGAATGTTAGTGCTGAATCAGAAACCAGGGTCAAATCATATGCATAGAGACTCTTATGGGAGGCTTGCAGTGGATAATAAGAGTGGGGATAATACTAGTTTGGGGTGAAAGGACTACATGAAGATGTCAGATTTTGTTGGACTGGAGGCTGGGTTTTAGTGGATGACACTGCAGTATTTAGCACTCCGTTTCATGTGATCAAGGAGTTTAGTAGTTTCTCCAAGAATGGATCGAGGAAGTCTGACGGTCATATGGGGAAATTCACTTCGAAGATTGAGAATTTTGCCAAGTTGAAAGATCTTCAAGCTCGATTTTTATTGCCGTTGATTTTCATCCAGATACTGGTTCTATTAGTTTGGGGTATTGGAATTTGCTTTGGCAAGATTTTACTGACGAGGGTCTTATCAAAAAAGGCCATAAGGCTCTTATTTTGAACTCTGCCATTGGAGGCGTGGACAATGGAGGTTCCATGTTCGTGAACAGTGATGAGATTGATGTAGTGTTGGAACTCGATTTGGAACTACAAAGTTCTTTTCCAGATAAGGGGTTTGATTTTGTATTCGTGTCTGGCTCTCTTGATTCCAAGTTTGTTGATCGTTTTGTGAAGATTGGCGGTGTTATTGCTATGCAATTGGGTGATGACATCTCAAGCGGTTATCAAAAGCAGTCACATTACAGAATTGTGCATCTGAAGAAATATAATTCAACCATTGTGATAATGAACATTCCTGCCAAATCCCTTGGAAGCAAGATTCTGAAATTTTCGCTGTGGAAACCTTGCTCGCCAATGTTGTTGGTTGGCCATCAATTATGCTGCTTGAACAGAAAGTCTTTGATGATTCTTCTGGTTTTGTAGTCTTAAAAGGACACTTGAAGGAGGCTGATTGAAAATTAAAAACTCTTGAGAAGGCAATCGAACAAATGCATTCTCATTCAGCCTCTTTACAGCGCTATGCGGTAAATTGGCTGCACCAGGGGTATCTAAATTGATTTTAGCTTTTGAGTCAAAGACGCATAATGATGAACCTGAGGTTGAGGAAAGAAATTTGACTGAATCTCAATCTATGGGAGACCTGTTTAATTTAACAAAAGAGGTAACAGAAAATTTGAGAGCAGTTCTTATGTTCTTAGGTCAAGATGCTGATAATGCCAGTTTACTTTATAAAGGAGAGCGGGATTGTAGAAAATCTGATAATTTCATATTTGGGGAGCTGAGGCTTCGGCACGAAGCTTTGAAGGAATACGGTTATAATCTCGAAGCTACCAACATCGAGCTGGGGATTCTCTATGAAGCTTTTAAGCAGCATGTTTTTGAAATTGAAGCTAAGAACAATGAACTTGAGGTTCTCTATGAAGCTTCAGAAAGCGCAAACAATCTCGGAGTTAGTTCTACAGTAGAAGATAAAGCTGCAGACCGAGAGATTGCTAATTTGGATGGTCAGTCTGCTGGCAGTGAAGCTAAAGTGGACCCTGTACCAGAACCTGTTCTCTCTATTGCAATTGAATCAACTGATAAAGAGCTTGTTCCACAAGATGATGGGGCCTTGCAACAACCCTTGGTGGTTAAAGATAGGGAGGGTACTTGTGTTGAGAATAATTATACCGAAGTAGATCTCTCTGAGACGGAGCTACCCTCCCTGAAAGGTTTTATTGCTGAATCACCCAGTAGGGATCCTGCTCCAGAAGTTGTTGGTGGTAAGCAACTGTCTGCGGGAGATGAAACTAGTAAAGGAGAAGAATATTGAACAGTCCAGGACAGACGCTGATGCAAATGAGTCAGAGGTGAAACTTCCTGTCGTGGCTATGAACTCTATTACAGAAAGTGTATGTCCTGTAACCCCGTGCCAAGCTACTACTGGCCACCATGGGAACATTTCAGATTCCAGACAGCTTTCCTATGAAATTTCAATAACTGAGACCAACATGGAGGTTAATTGTACAGTTCAAATTAGTGTCAGTGAGAAAGATGCTTTTACTTCCCAAAGATCAAAGAGATCTAATGGAGTTGGGCCCTCTAGCAATCAAATAGAGTTATCTCTGACATCTCCTAGTAAGTTAGACCTCCATCAGTTGCAAAGTAGTTGTGAAAACAAAACAGAGATCTCTCCAGAAATGACGCATTGTGACACTAGTAACCTTGAATCCACATTAGGCTTCATTAAAAAAGAAGCAGATGGGACTACACCAGAACGATTACAAATATCATTGGCATTTGTAGAGCCTATGGTAAAGGCACTGATCCTCAACTCTCAGAAGCAGGCTAATCGGTAGCAACCTTCGGTTTTTGGTATTATGCTGGTCGCACATATTTGCAGATGTTTTGCTCAATGATATTGCTTTCCTTGATGGAGATCCCTTGCTTTTGAGTTTGAAACTTGCTGTGGATGTCTTAGTAGTGTCCTGTCCTTGTGCATTGGGTCTTGCCACACCAACAGCAATCCATGTTGGCACCTCTCTTGGAGCAAGACAAGGACTACTTATAAGAGGAGGGGATGTTCTAGAACGCTTGGCCAGTGTAGATCATGTTGCTTTTGACAAAACTGGTACCCTCACTGAAGGAAAACCTACTGTCTCCTCGGTGGCTTCCTTTGCTTATGATGATTTAGAAATTATTCAAATTGCTGCAGCAGTGGAGAGAACAACAACACATCCAATAGCCAAGACTATTGCCAAGAAAGCAGCATCATTGAATTTGGCATTCCCAAAAATAAGAGGACAACTAGTTGAACCAGGTTTTGGAACCTTGGCTAAAGTGAATGGACTTTTGGTTGCAGTCGGTAATTTAGAATGGGTTAATGAGCGATTCCAGATAAAAGAAAAGCCATCTGATTTAATGAATTTGGAACACGCCATAATGCATCGGTCATCATCACCATCAAAAAATTCAAAAAAAGTTATCTATGTTGGACGTGAGGGAGAAGGTGTTATTGGTGCCATAGGAATATCTGACAGTTTGCGCTTTGATGCTGAGTCTATTGTGAGCAGGCTTCAGTAGAAGGGTATCAAAACAATCCTTATTTCAAGAGACAGAGAAGAGGCAATCGCACCTGTTGCAAAGACGGTTAGAATAGGAAGTGAATTTGTTAATTCTTCCCTGACTCCGCAGAAGAAATCAAGGGTTATATCTACTCTTCAGACTGCAGGACATCGAATTGCAATGTATAAGCAGGTGGTAGTGCCGCTCCACTGACTTAGATGAAGTGCAATGATTTGCACCAGATTACCATGGATGCAACCGAGTCAATAACCATATTAGATTTTCCTTCAATGATTTGATGTCCCGCAATCACATCAATAGGGAGCTGAGGAGACAGATTTAGAATGACCTCGATAAGCAAACACCTACGGGTCTAGAACTGTGGCTTTATTAGAAAATATATTCAACTAATATGTTAATCTTTTTATTCTCTCAAAAGGTAGGGGATGGCATTAATGATGCACCATCTTTGGCCCTTGCGGATGTGGGGATTACTCTACGAACTGAAGCACAGGAAACTGCAGCCTCTGATGCATCATCTATCATACTTCTTGGTAACAAATAAGCCGTAAGAGCCTGAGGCGCAATAGCGTCACTGTGGCCAGGCGTGGAAAACAGACGAGCCGTAAGAGCCTGAGGCGCAATAGCGTCACTGTGGCCAGGCGTGGAAATCAGACAAGCCGTAAGAGCCTGAGGCGCAATAGCGTCACTGTGGCCAGGCGTAGAAAACAGACGAGCTGTAAGAGCCTGAGGTGCAATAGCGTCACTATGGCCAGGCGTGGAACCTGAGGTGCAACAGCGTCACTGTGGCCAGGCGTGGAAGACAGACGAGCCGTAAGAGCCTGAGGCGCAACAGCGTCACTGTGGCCAGGCGTGAAAGACAAACGAGTCGTAAGAGCCTGAGGCGCAACAGCGTCACTGTGGCTAGGCATGAAAAACAGACGAGTCCTAAGAGCCTGAGGCGCAATAGTGTCACTGTGGCCAGGCGTGAAAGACAGACGAGCCGTAAGAGTCTGAGGCGCGACAGCGTCACTGTGGCCAGGCGTGAAAAACAGACGAGCCGTAAGAGCCTGAGGCGTGATAGCGTCACTGTGGCTAGGTGTGAAAGACAGACGAGCCGTAAGAGCCTGAGGCGCAATAGCGTCACTGTGGCCAGGCGTGGAAAACAGACGAGCCGTAAGAGCCTGAGGCACAATAGCGTCACTGTGGCCAAGCGTGAAAAACAGACGAGTCGTAAGAGCCTGAGGCGCGACAGCGTCATTGTGGCCAAGCGTGAAAGACAGACGGGCCGTAAGAGCCTGAGGCGCGATAGCGTCACTGTGGCCAGGCGTGAAATACAGACGAGCCGTAAGAGCCTGAGGCACGATGGCGTCACTGTGGCTAGGCGTGAAAAACAGACGAGCCGTAAGAGTCTGAGGCGCGACAGCTTCACTGTGGCCAGGCATAAAAGATAGACAAGTCGTAAGAACCTGAGACGCAATAGCGTCACTGTGGCCAGGCGTTGAAGACAGATAAGCCGTAAGAGCCTGAGGCGCGATAGCGTCACTGTGGCTAGGCGTTGAAGACAAATAAGCCGTAAGAGCCTGAAGCGCGATAGCGTCACGGTGGCCAGGCATTGAAGACAAATAAGCCGTAAGAGCTTGAGGCGTAATAGCATCACAGTGGCCAGGCGTTGAAGACAAATAAGCCGTAGGAGCTAGAGGCGCGATAGCGTCACGACGGCCAGACATCTGAAAAGACTTGTCGTAAGAGCCAAAGGCGCAAAGGCGTTGTGGCGGCCAAGCATTTGAAAACAAACATGCCATAGTGCTAGAGGCGCAAATGCGTCACGGCGGCCCGGCATCAGGAGAAGATTTATATAAAAGAGCTTGAAATGAAAAATGCGTGAGGTAAGCCACGTACTCAACAAATAAAGGGCTAGAAGCAAAAAGTGCGCGAGGTAAACCAAGCACCCAAATAAAGGGCTTGAAGCGAAAAATGCATGAGGTAAGCCACAAAAAAAAAAGTGCAAGAGCTTGAAGCAAAAAGTGCGCGAGGTAAGTTATGCACTCAAAGTAAGGGCTTGATGCGCCAGGTAAGCCACACACTCAAATAAGGGCTTGAGAATTTAGTATCAAAGTCTAACTTGAGAATTCGACTTCATAGTCTAACGTGAGAACTTGACCTGAATCTACGATATGAATAGATGTACTCTTCCGCAAGATTATACCTAGCGAAAGAGTGGGGAGCAATTGTTGTGACTGATAATAATAATAAATAAAAAGTGGCAAAAAAGAGTATTTGGCGTTGGATTCAAACTCAACCTCATCTACATGGTTGTAACATTATCAAGATAAAAATCAGAATATATATAGATAAAGAAAGAGAGTTTCAATCAGATATAAACTCATATCTTTAAAAGCACAATCAGATGATTCGTGAAACTAAGTCTCTATTAGCTTTACAAAAATTTTGCCAAATTCTCTGTCTGCTTACGCAAGGAAAAACTCTTGCGTCCCTTTGATCATTTTTTTTCTTGTAGAATCTTTAGTGGCACGTGGCATAAAAATTAAGGCGAAGACGTCAGCAATTCGACACCACTGTTTCAGGTAACAACAACTACTATATTTAAATTTAATTTGGGTTAGAGAATTTTTAAAATATTCCAAAAGTATTAATTTTTTTCAACCATTGTTAAAATGGAAATTGTCACTTTAGTACCATGTGGACATCAATGTGGCATAAATCGGATCTAAAAAAGAAAACAAATTATTATTATTATTATTATTATTATTATTTGCAATGCGAACATTTAACTGTCCAGATTCACCTATATGTAGATCATGTTAGATTTTAATGATAGTTGACAAAATGTACGAATTTGAAATGTTTTAGAAGCTAACAGGTCCAAAAAGTAATTTGCAACATCACAAATAAAAATAAAATATTATAAAAAATTCCTAGATGTATAATTAATTTACTCAAAACAAATTGCCTTATTTTATCACATTTTTTTCTTCTTTTCCTCCATTTTTCTTGCTTGCTACCGGACATAAGCAATTTAGAGTTATTTAGCGAGATAAGTATGGTAGCATAAGATACTTAGATTGCATATAAGAAAATACCGAAATTTGGGGTGGTAGTGGGGTAGTGGCACACAAAATTATTACATTATAATTTATTCCTTACTTATCAGTCGTGGTTATATTAGAAATAAAGTGGTGGAGCTTGCAGTTACTGGGGTAGCTTGTTAAGCTTGCGGTAACTATAGTCCTTGAACTTCTTGGCCTTATATTTAGGGGGATTTTCTTGATCAACAAGCTGAGGAAGGGGGCCAACCACAAATTCCGCCGGCGGCTCCAAGAATATGGGCCATGACATCCTCGTTTTCTCTTTGTCTACGGTGGTTCTGTGCAGCACTGCCTTGTACTTTCCATTGCTGAGTATCTGCATAATTAATTAATTATGCTATACGTTTATTAATAGAAGGTTCAAAATTAAACTAATTAATTAACGTATACTAGTGATAAATAAGGAGTTAAAGGAATAATAAAGAAATGACCTCAATCTGGTCGCCAATGTGAATAATGAGGGCGCCAGGGATGTACTTGGCATCGATCCAAAGGCCACCCTTGAAGACTTGCAATCCAGGGACCTCGTTGGGCACCAAAACTGTCATGGCAGAAAGATCAGTGTGGGAAGCCACCCCAAGAGTTAGATCAGGACGAGGACATGGCGGATAGTAGTTTATCTTCATCAAATACTCAATCTCTTCTCCTCCTGCTCCTTCTTTAAGCACATCTGCTTCAAGCCCTAGCCCTAGTGACAGGCATTTGAACAGCTTCTCCACTACTCTTCTCGTCTTCTGTGCGTACTCTTCGTTTACCGCTCTGCCACCAAATAACTTAGCATATATACCACATTTTTCTTACTTCATTGGACAGCTTGAAGCCAAAGAATCTTACCCAAGTGAAAATAATTATGAATGGAAATGAATTTATCTGAATTCAAACTCAAACGTTTTCACATGTTACAATTTTTTCTTATCCGTTTGGTTAAAAAGTTAAACGGTAAAGTTTTGCATTCTTGACGATAACATACGAGACATAACTTACGTGCTCATCTTGTATCCATGCAAAGATAAGAAAATGAAAAAATTACTCGGAAGAGATAATCAAATTACCTGTAAGAAGGGGGATTTTTGGGCCAGAACTGGTAGTTAATACATGAAGGAGGCCATATCCTGTGAAAAAGGTGATCAGCCCAGTTCTTCTTTCCTTGAGAATCTTTTGCAATTTTGCTTCCATACCCTTCAATGGTCAGTGCACCAGCGGGCTTAGCATACACTTCTTTCTCTTCCTGTGGTAGATCAAAAAACTCCTTGCCGACTTGTTGTAATCTTTCAATTAGATCAAAGGGTATCCCGTGGTTCACAACCTGGAATATCCCCCAATCCCTGCTTGCATTGGCAATCAGTCGGATTACAATTTCCTGGTCCTGCTCGTTGAGATCGATAACAGGGATTTCAGGGACCGGACCACGAAATGTTGTGATCGCAGGTTGTTCTTCCTCTGGTCGAATAAACTCTGTTGGGATATTGCATTTTGTTTGAATTGAGGAAGCGATAGCTTGGACTCGCTCCGACTCCATGTTTTTCTTTCCTAAAAACTCTTTCCCTTCCGTCGGAAACGCTTCGCCGGTCCAATTCTTATACGGTTAGTTTGGACCCCACGCCATTATGGTGGAAAATTTAGTCGCCACGTAATAATAAGATTAAACCTTTTAATTATTATAAAATAATTTTATTTTATTTTTAATTATTTTATTAAAATAAATATATTTTTAATAAATATTTTATTTTCTTATCTCAACAAAATTAATTTTATCGTATAAAAATTCATCTAATAATAAATAAAAATTCATCTAATAATAAATAAGTCCAACCAAAATTTGATTTATTGCACCGAACCTTTGTGTCCACGTAACATAAATAAAAAATAACAACATCAGCTTTAAAGATCGGATTGAGGGAAAAGGACGTGCCCAAAATACTAACTAATAGACGTGGAGTTTGGGAGTTCACTTGTTGAAACACCAACCACACAAAGAACATGACACATTCTAGCGTTTCTGGTCCGTGAGATGAGTTGGTACTGAACATAATCTCAGGGAGTAATTATGAGTTGGTTTCTAGTTTTCATATTTTCTGGTTCTGGCAGCGAGTCATCTCTTGAGTGATGTCAATGTCATTGCCAGTCGCTTTCCACGTAAAAAACTTGTTGTTGAATTAATTGCTGATATCAGTGTTTTGATTTTTTCGTCACGTAATTATGTAAAAATAAAAAAATTAAAAGGATATTGGAGTTTTTTTTTATATAAACACTTCGATACTTAAATCAAAAAAAATTTTCAGCAGAATTTCAATAAAGTCAAAAAGTAGAGCAAAAATTAAATTATAAATCATACCTGAACTTTATTTATAGAGAGTAATTTATTCTTTAATGACATATTTGTCCATTGACATTAACTGAAAATATCTAAAGACAAAATCGTCCGGTTAAATTTTGACACAGGGTCTACTTTTATCTGTATTCAATTTTAATGTGACACGTGACGCCTTATCTTGACAATACGTAATATTATCATTTTTTTATTTTCTTATTTTATTTTACTCATAACAATTGCTCCCCACTCTTTCGCGAGCCACAAAACACGGAAGAGTACACTGTTTTCTCGTCGTCATTGCCGACACGTATATATAGCGTGAGAGCAAAGGCTCATGCTTCATTTCTCTCACAGATTCCGCATTCCTACAACAAACCCTCACGGCAAATTCTCTCACCATAGTCTCGCAGTAGAGTCCTGCGGCAAAATCTCGCGGCATCAGACCTTCGCGGCAAGCTAACTCTCGCAGCACTTTAATTCTCACGGCACTCTGACTCTCGCAGCATATTGGACTCTCGCGGCAGGGTTGACCCTCACGGCATTGAGACTCTCGCAGCACGTGACCCTCGCGACATATTTGAACTCTCGCGGCATCTGGACCCTCGCGAAAATTACTTTTACGGAAGGGTAGACCCTCGCGGCACTGTGACCCTCGCGACACTGTGACCCTCACGGCACATTCGAACTCTCGCGGCGCCCAGACTCTCACGGCAGCTGCTACTGAAGGTAGTCAGAATCTTTTATTGTCTTTAGTATCCTTTTTTATTTAATAGCCGGGCACGGTCGTGGAAAAGAAATAGTTTTAGATCCTTATTCTAGGTTTAGAGAGTCTGATCTTGAACAACTTAGAAGTATCTTTCCTCTCCCTGAGGGTTATATTTATAGGCTTCCAACCGCTGCTGAGCGCGCTCCCCAATCCGTTAGTAGTGGTATTCCTATACATCGGGCTTCACTGAAATTTGGATTTTGTTTTCCTCTTCCTGAATTCAGAGTTATTTTCCTTCGGCACTATGACATAGTTTCTGCTCAACTTCACCCCAATGGATGAGCTCAAGTCGTAGGATTTACAATTTTATGTCATAAACTTAATGTTAGGCCTACTATCCCTCTGTTTAACTCCTTTTTCAGAATCCGTAGTGTCCGTAATTCGACACGTTTTTGTATTCAAAAAGTCTCTGAGAGAGGTCAGAGTAATAGACTTTTTGGGAAACCTCCTTCTAAGCTTCATAATTATGCTTCAGATTGGCTTATTGTTGAGGTTCCTATGACTTTAAATATTCATACACGATGGAGTTGTTGTGGACCTTCTAATCTTAGCCCTATATCTAATTTAAGAGATGCATATGGTCCCCTTATTTCTCAGCTACAAGTAGATGACGAGGACGCTTTACTATCGGTGTTAACTCCGAAGAACATAATTGCTGCGGGTTGGGGATGCGCTTCTGTTGACTCAGCTTTCACACCCGAGCCCTCTTCTCCATCTGGTTTTTCTGAAGGAAGTCAAGGTGTGGGAAATCCCACTGACCTTTCGGAGGAAGAGTTCGAGGAGAATTTGGATTGGGGCCAGGGCGAGGCTTTTGGCAGCCCTTTTCTAGAATTGCCTACGGATGAGAGCT
The DNA here is from genome assembly GCA_033439115.1 of Firmiana major. Lineage (NCBI taxonomy): Eukaryota > Viridiplantae > Streptophyta > Magnoliopsida > Malvales > Malvaceae > Firmiana > Firmiana major. The sequence goes on along the minus strand of CM065898.1, from coordinate 69,525,795 downwards.
TAGCTAACATCCATTCTCTTGATGATTATTTAAATTCGGGTGATTTCATATCGCATTTCATTGCATAAATTACTGTCTGTTTTCTTCTTGTTTGTTTTGACTTTTATTTTTCTGTTCTTTTTCCAGGAATGGACTCACTTAGAAGAGCTTTTGGTCGGCAGAGAGATGATGAGGATACTACTAGAGTCGCCCGTCCTCCTAAGCGTAGACGTCAACGAGACCATGCTCAAGTGTCCTGAAGTCGTGCTCATGCTTCTGTCCCAGATTCTCGAGGTGAAAGATCGGAGTCTCCCCAAGCTCCACTTCCCTCTCATCCTGAGGGATCCGGTTCTCGTGGTTAAGATAGGGGGAAACAGCTAGCCGTGGATCCCCAGCTTCCAGATCCTGAGATGGAAGAGCATCATCGGGCTAATCGAGCAGCGTGCAACACAGCTCGCCCATCTCGAATTGGGAGACGATGTTTGTTCATCAAGTCGGCCATGAGGGATACACCAGCGTTTCCTCCAGTCGTGGAACTTAACACTTCTAGATATGCAGTAGACGGTGGCGTGGTGGTCCATGGATAAAATTTTGTAGTATATCCATGTGTTAATGATAATGATTCAATTCATGACCCTGGTGTGGCATCTCGGTTAGGTTGGTCGACCATACTCCCCAGAGATGAGGTGGAGTTGTTTAAGAATTTTCCTCAGCCCGAGGATCGAGCAAATTATTTGGCCATGATGGTATCTCCTTAATCTGTCTTCCCTCCCTGTCTCTCTTTTTATTCTTTATTTTCTTGACTGACTTTTTGATCTTTTTTACATTTTCAGACAGCCTAGCAAGTGATTGCTTGTAATGCGCGATATCGGGCATATAGGACTCAGGCTGATACTGAACTCCACCAATTGATGGTTGAGAAGGCTGAGTGGCTCACTGAGAGGAACCAATACAGGAGGCTTTCTGAGCAACTTGATCGACTGAAGAAAGAGAAAGAGGATCTGAATCTTAGCCATTTTCGCCTTCAAGAGGATTTTGCTAAGGAGCAAGAGAGGTCTAATGAATACAAAGAGTCCCTAACTGCAACTCAAAAGGAGCTAAACTCAGTCTTGCTAAAGCTACAAGATCTCCAAACTAATTATGGCGAGCTGAAGTCTGACCACATGCGGTTAGAAGAAGAAGTTTCTAGCTTACGTAGAGGACCTTCGTCTTCCTCAGTTAGCCAAGATGTACGAAACGAGAGTCGTTCCGAAGCTGTTAAGGAGTACCGTTTATCACAAGATTGCCATGATAGGAAGTTGTTATTCTCTACCGGCTTCATGAAATATGGTTTCTATATGACGTGTTCTTAGCTAGAAAAAGGAGAGATCAGAAGAAACTTTTTTTGAGCTGCAGTGGTCGAAACAGTTGGAGGACTATACCGTCGAGTTTCGCGGTTGGATAAATTATGAGCCCGATAATGAGGATTTTGAGACCTATCTGAAGAAGGGGGCCCATGACGACCTTTCCAATCTATCGGGCCCTTTGTAAAAACCGTAAAATTTCATGTACTCAGCTTTATCAATAAATAACAATTAAGCCATTAAGATTAAAAATGTGTTTCATTGGTCGAAGATTCAAATTAAATTGTATTTTTCCATTGTGGGACTTGGAGTAGTTAATTAAATAAAATACAAAAGCTCTAAGAATATATGACTATGGATATATATATACGTATACATGTATATTTATACGTGTATACATATCAATGTATATACAAAAGTATATAGTAAAGCTACATGGCCGAGATCTCCATTGAGTATACATATATAAATATATGTATATGTACATATAAGAATATGTTAATATACCTATGTATGTCGGCTAAAGTGCTTAAATAAAAAAAAAAAGAGAGGAAAATAATGATGAGGGGAGTAGTTAGTTAGAAACGTGAAAGGAAAGGAAATGGGAATATGGGGAATGCAAAGTCTGCAAATGTAAGACTGCAGCATCACACCCATTTGCACACCAACTCTCCTGCCACACCATACCTCCATTAACTCCCATCACACCCGACCCCCATCATCCATTTTCCATGCTCCTGGCACCAAAAAAAATGATGTAGAAGGGAGAAACAAAACTGAAAAAGTAGCAGATGGATTGAAGAGGAATAACAGAAAAAAATAAGGGGGAAAGCTGGAAAACCGAGAGTAAGGAAGCTGAAAAACATGACCGAGAGAGAGACGAGTGAGTGAGAGTGAAATAGGAGGGAGATTGAATCGGGAAGCAAGAGGAGCAGGGTGAGTGGCCGACTGCAACATGGGCTGGAGTAAATAAAAATATTTACACACATATTGTATAATGCTAAAGGAGAGGCAAAGAAATCGGACAGGAGACGGACAGTATAGGGGCTGTTGTTGTGTTCTGTTGCAAGGTAGAAAGGAGGGAAATAAGAGGCTCTATTTGATGGTTTTCTGTTCTGGAAACAAGAAACAGAACCATAGGACAAGCAGGGACGTGGACCTCGGCAGGAGCAGTGGCAGACAGAGGTGACTGGGAGGAAGATGACGTGGGTGATGGCTAACGAAACAGAACCAGCGTGCAAAAGAGACGATGAAACAGTAAAGAAGGGAAACAGAAAACGTGAAAATGGAAATGGTGGAAATGTGAGAAACCGAGAGCCTGAAGCAGTGAACAAAAACAAAGGCCTGCGCTGGAGAACGGGTTGAAGTAGAGAAGAGAGGGGAGAACTGCCACTGCTTCAAGCAACTATCCTTGAAAACCTGTTCTTGTCCAGCCCCGTGCCTCCCTGTTTATAGCAACTTGTGAGGACAGAAGCAGCAACTGGGCACTCGGGTTGAAGGCAACCGAGAAAGGCAGAACAGAGGAGAGTAGGGGAAGGGATAGAGGCTAGAGGGAGATGTTCGGGTTGATGGTGAAGATGATGATGACGATGGTGTTGATGCCGAGATCGAGACTGGAGATGGTGGTGTCCGAAAAATGGGAAAGATGAAGGTACCGAGAAGGTGCGGTGGAAACCGAGAAGGAGAAGAAGAGGAAGACGGGAGCAGGTGAATGGGTGGACTTCGAAGGTGATGGCCGAGATGGGAGAAGGAGGGAACGACAACAACCAAAGATGGCAAAAGCGATGAACAAGGACAAGGAGTATCGAAACCGAAGGGGAAGAAGATAGTGAACAATGATAACGCAGAAAAAGAAGAAAGAAGAAGAAGATAGGGAATTTGGCGGGAAGCCAAATTTAAAAAAAAAAGAGTAAGGAAAGAAAAGTATATATATATATATATATATTTATATATATATATATATAATTATATATATAAATATAAATATAAAAATATTTGGAGATAGGAGAGAAGGCACAGAGAAATTTGAAAATCCTGAGAAAAAGGGCTCCGATCGAAATAACCCGAGTGGATCGGATTCGTCGACTCGCTACGTTGAGACAACCGAGAAATCGCGAACAGACACCGAGGTAAGGAAAATTCTCGTCGCTGCTAGAGATAAATATGCGTATTTTCGTATATTTGTAGATATAAAATTTAGGTTAAATTTCGCAGTACCGAAATTATCGAAAAGACTAGGTTGAAACTTTATGACTGAAAAATTAGAGATTTTAGCTTAGTTGAACAATCAAATTTTACGGATTAAATTTAAATGATTTGCATAAATTACGGTATGACTTGAATTCGATTTTAATTATTAAAAATCTTGAATTTTGAATTTTCATAGACCGTTTTCTGAAATTTTTCGAAAAAAGGGCTAGTTAGTCTGTTTTAAACGATTTCATAAAACAAATGAATTTATATGTGATTTAAGGAAAACGATCTGTTATAAAATTATTCTGATGAAATGTGCTTGAGCGCATACTGACTGTGTGTCGTACGGTCCGTCTCGCACTGATTTTGAGACAAAGGCGTTGGTGAGATCATGCTGCACTTCTGTTCTGTATCTGTATCTGTATCTGTGGTCCACGAGTACGATGTACCGTGTTTCTGATTCTGTTTCTGGTCTTCGGACATTCTGATCTGTGAGCCGTTTGGGTAGTTGACCACTCCCACGGCGATTGACATCCCGGCACACCTGGCCCGTGAATTACCCGGAGTCACCGACATTGGCCAATAGTCACTTCTGATATCTGTTATAGCATGCATGCCTTATCTCGTCTATTTGAAAATATTTATTTGAATTTGTCTGCTTGAACTGAAATATCTGGGAATCTGTTTGCTTGGCTACTGAAAAACTCTGAACTTTCTGGATTTATAACAGTAGTTAAATGTATTACTGATACATATTCTGTTTCTGAAAAATCTTTTTCTGGTATTTGTGCTTTAGCCGATACTAAATCTGTTTTTCGAATTCTGAATCTGTTATCTAAGAAATTACCAAATCATCTGTATACTTGGAAAAATATTTCGTATTTAGTAAATATAAAAATATATATATTTTTCATAGGTAGTGTATTTATCTACCTGTTATGGGGTTTTTCTTATTGAGCATGTTGAGCTCACCCCCTTACTTTCCTCCACAGAGTTCCTCTGTAGCTGGGATCGCTTCCGTTAGTAAGGCATTCCGCATAGTTAAGATTTTGCGGAGCGTATTTGTAAGACCCGAATTTAATTAAAATACGAAAATTAAATAAGAAAAGATGAGGGATGTATGATGGAAGGTCAGGTAAAATTGATTTTCGAAAACAAGAGCAGGGGTAAAATGGTAAAAATACCCAAACCCGGTATTAAGGCAATAAGAAAATTTTAATTAAAAATAAGGATGTAAGATATCTTGATCGATAATGAGGAAATTATACAATTTGGGTCAATTGATCAAGATTCAGAAATTTTAAAAATACCGAAAAATTATCGAAACAATATCTCGAAAAGCGCGAAGGAATAATATCGAAAATTTGGAGAAAAAATATATTTAATAAATTAAATTTAAATTAAATAAATGAAATTAAAATAAAAATAATATAAGTGTAGATATTTTGGATTTTATGGAGTATTTTAATGAATAGTGTAATAATTAAATAAAATAAATAAAAATAAATAATAAAAATATATATATAAAAATAAATTAAGAAATTGAAAAAAAAAGAAGAAAAAGTCAGAAACGAAAAACGCGAAGAAACGAAAAACGGAACCCGAAAACCGACAGCCGAACCTGAGGGAGACCGACGAGCCGTCCGGCGGCCAGGGACCCAGGCGAGGGCCGGCGAAGGAAGCCTGACGCCAGGCGATCTTGCTGCCACAGTGACGTGCGCCAAGGACGTCGGAATCCGGTGAAAAACGGAGGAGAAGGCCGCGGGAAAGAAAGGGTCACCGACGGCGAACGGCGGCGATTTGGGCGGATCTGAGGCCAGATTCCGAAAGCCCAGGCGACGACGGTTCTTTTGAGACCGATATCAGCCGACGAAACGGCGGGAATCGCCCGCGACGACGAAGAGAAAGAAATGGGTCCGACGGCCGGGGAGAAGAGGCCGAATCGACGGCGTTCCGGCTACCCCGATCGAAACCGAGGGTAGATTCGTGATGCGGACAACCTTGCGGAGCCACTGGCGGTGGAAGCCGACGGAGAACCGGCCGGCAAGGCGGTGAACCTGTGGTGAACCGGTCGAACCGGAGTGAACCGGCGGTTTGAACCAGACTGAACCCGTTCAGCCAAAAAGAGGAGGAAAAAAGGAAGAAAAAGGAAAAAAGAAAAAGAGAAAAAATTGAGAAAAAATCTCGACGATGCAATCGAGCTACGGGTAAGTCAGTAGTGGTCGAAATTGACCCGATTTAAATTTCGAAGTATTTAATTTAATTAATTTTGGGCTGAAAACTTACCCGAAAAAATTGTGGAATTGTGTAGCTCGACAATTGGCATCCAACGAGAGCTCGAGATAGCCTCGATTTGCGGATTAGCATGGGATCTCGGGTAAGTGACCCTTATTTATGACAATTTACATCGTTATGCGTGATATGAATTTAAATTTCGCATAAATTGAATTAAATTTTAGAAATTTACATCGTTATGCGTGATCATAACTTTCATATCATCTGTTTTAAATGTGTGGAGAAAGGGTGGTTTATGCATGGCACCACGTTCATGTAGGTAGTATGGTTACCTACTTGTTCGTAGGATTGCCTTACTGAGCTTGATGTGCTCACCCCTTTCATTTTCTCCCACAGATAATCTCCAGTTGAAGTTGAGGCGACTCAGTACTGCATTCCAGATATCCGCTGCTGCCCATCAACATAAGGTATATACACTTGTACATATTGTATCTACATAAGCATAGCACAGTAACATGTTTGTAAGTAACTTTAGGGGATGTATAATTAATGTAAACAATTATAAATGACTGGAGAAAAAAATAAGTACTATGGTAAATGTATGGTGGGACTGGCATTGACGCACAGCCCAATTAGTTAGTGGAGTGTGGTCACGATCAGAAGACAGGTAAGAATTTAATAAAGAAAATAATAAAACGCGAAAAAATTAACTCTGATTTTTGGGTAATTTGGGCCGTGACAGATTTTATGGTATCAGAGCAGCAATTGGTCTGATGTGTGTCAGTGTCAGTAATTAGAAAATTACATCCCCGTGTTACTATGCTTGGTTAGATACAATAGTGTATATCGAGATGGGTTTTGACTAAGAAATGGTCGAGAATGCAGGAATGCCTAATATGAGTCGCGTTAGATGAGATAGTGCATGAGGCAGAGGTCGTAGAGGTAGACCTGAGCCTGCTAGTCGTGCTGAGTTGACCTGTGAGAACTAGGATGAAATTGAAATGGAGGCTAATGTTGAGCATGCCCCACTGAATCCGATAGAGAGATCGGACAGTATTGAGACACGCTTCACGAGATTGAAGCGGAGCATGAAAATTATTTTGAGGAGCTAATTGCTCAGATTATGAATGAGATCAGAGGGCGCAGCGAAACATTGGTGGAAACCCGCTCGACCCATCTTAAGTGTTAAACATCCATAGCTAAGATGAGAAATCTTATTGGATGTATTCCGGTGACAGGATATCCTGGACATGATTTAAAGGAAAAATTTCTTACACTGCCCAGGAATACTAAATTGATTATGAGTATGAAACTCAGTTATATTCTTTGGTAGATATTACCTCGACATTATGAACTAGTGACAGTTGAGATGTCCAAAAGTTCATGAAATGGCTCAACTTTTGAATTAGAGACTGATTGGCCCGTAAGATATTACCTATATCGAGGCAGTGCGCAGATTTACAGTTGGGTAAATAAGAACATGAATTGCACGCCTCTGAGATTGGAAAATATAGTGAGGGCTGAAATAGAGACAAAAAAGAGAATCGAGAAATGACAAAGATGTTAAAATGAGAAAATGGTAATTGGTAAAAGATTTAATTTGATGAGTCATGGAGTAAGATAATTGGTAAGGCCCCAGTGCATCCAATTTTGGCACTCTTGTGGGGTATTGTGATCGGAGGACCCCGACCTGCTACGAAGCAGTGTAGTAGTGTAAGCACTGTAAGCAGTGTGAGATGTGTGGTGGATACCACGGAAGGAGGGTCTATACCTACACTGTATTGATGAAAATGGCCGTTAAGTGTGGTAAGACGGACCATTGATATTGATTGCACAGAGTTGGGCGAGATCGCCCCACAGAAAAGTAATGAGACAAAGAAAAAACTTCGTTGGTATGGCTGCAACGAAAAGGGAGGCCATAGCCGGAAAGAAAAAGGAAAGTAGGCTGTTGGACGAAGGCGAGAGGATGTCTTGGACCAGGACACTATTGATGTTTCATGGATGTGGTGTATGATACCACACTTGTTATGAATAATGCAGTACATATGTTCATTGATCCTGGTGCCACACATTTATTCATACCGCCTTCATTCGCATATAAGTGAGTAAAAGGCATGAATGCCTACATCATTGGGCACAATATCGATAAATGAGTACCCCAATAGAGGAGGATTAATTAACGGAATATGGATATAGAGATTTTAAGTGATAAAAAGGGGTGCAACAGTTGAAATTAAAGGAGTAAAGGATTGTACTCACGAAATGAATAATGACAAGAGTTTCGTTATAATAGATACGAAAGGAAATAATCTTTAAGATGAGATATGCTTAATTCTGAATACAAGATGTATTAGAGTAAGAGGCGTATGCTAGGTAAGAACATCCTTACGATATGAAGTCATTAGGATTAAAGCAATTAGTAGCGAATATAAATTGTGACCACATGGACTGGTATATAAAGTATATGTGGCTAAGTCTGAAAGTTAATAAAGGTATTTCAAAATACCTCCCCGCCTGAAGACTTGACAGCGTCTAAAAGTATATATATAACCTATAACGTGAAATCGATCGTCGTAATAAATACTAGGATACCTTTACTAAGACGATAAGAATATTAAAAATTCGACAAATCATAAAGGTTAACATAGTAAAATTTAATAAGAGCCGTTAAGATAAGAAAAGGAAATGACGCAGGTTAGTACCTGAAAACGTAAGCAATTTTGAAGGATCTTATATGCTTATGCGTGGATAAGTCAAGGATTAGACCAAATTGTAATCATCATTATCGATGATATGTTGGGTGTAGTTAAAGTCTAGGGCAAACTGTAAGCAATAATTGGAAAATTGCTTTTACAAATGGGTTGTTGCGAGTTCTCAATATGGTCTACTTGGTTAACACGTTTAACTAAGAAAACATGGTCTTTGAATGAGATGACAAATAAGATGATAGATGTGACATGAATCTTGGTGTAGTGAAGTATGAACTGACCACTGTGATTAATTTCACCATACCCAACAGCTCAAGAGGTTCTCAGTGAGTATGGATACCTCAAAATTATGAAGGAGCTGTGTATTGATGTATAATGGGGAGAGAGTCAAGTATGGAGTCGGACAACTCCTTGATCATAAAATAAACTATCTGACCCATGATTTAAAGTTGGCAACAGTATTTGTACCGAGGATATGGTACTATTAGGTACACGATGAGGAATTGTGGGTATGCACTGATCACAAAGCCCGAGTATCTGTTTTCACAGAAAGAGGCGAATATGAGAATACATAGTGGGTTAGAGCTTCTGAGGGATTTTGATTTGTGAAAATTGTACCACGCAGGAAAGGCTAATGTGATGACTGATGCTTTGAGTAGAAAGAGCCTCGAGATGGTACCACATATGATGGTCAGGGAGCATGAGCTGTTAGAGCAGTTGTGAGCCTCAGTATTGATGTGATCCCTTCTGATGATGACAGTGATTGTGTGATAGCTAGCCTGAGACTAGAACTGGATGAGAGTGCCCGGATTTGACAGGCTTAGCGTGATGATCGGCAGGGTGTCGATAGTGTGGGTCAGATTCAGAAAGGTACAGTGATAGAGTTCACAGAGTATGATAATGATTTACAGAGGTTCAGAGACAATATAAGTGCTCCCTAGGACCACAGTTGATGAGATAATAATATTGTCAGAAGCTCACTCTTCGGGATATACAGTGCATACGGAAGTAAAGAATATATCGAAATCTCGAAAAGGGTATGGGTGGTCAGATGTGAAAAGAGATATTGTGGAGATTATGGAAAAGTGCCTAGTATGTCAGCAGAATAAGGTAGAGTATTAAAAGTCTGCAGAGTTATTGCAGTCCCTACCTATATCGACACGGCACGAAAAATGGGAGCAAGTCTCCATGAATTTTATGATGGGTTACAGAGAACCCAGGTGAATTACGAGGCTATTTGGATGATAGTCGATAGAGTGACTAAGTCTACCCACCTTCTGGTTATGAACTCCCCAGATACTCAGAGTGTGTATGAGGATATTTTAGGAAGCTATGGGAACCCGACTGAGTATTAGCACAGCTTTCCGTCCTCAGACCGATGGTCAGTCAAAGAGGACTGTACAAGTTCTGGAGGATATGATGAGAGTGTGTGCATTGATTTTTATAAGCTCCTGGGATGATCAGTTGATTTCTAATTGAATTCGCCAATAGCGACAGTTGTCACTTGAGTATCGGGATAATAAGATACGAGGCAGTGTATGGTTGTAGGGGTTGTTCCCCAAATTGGATAAGAAAAAGTGGGTGACAGATAGAATCATTTTCGACTTTGGATAATAAGTCTCTGAGGATGTTTAGTTAAGAGTGAGAGATTAAGAACACCTCAGAGCAGATAGACAAGTATTGGAATTCACCCTTGGTGAATTAGTATGTTGAAATGTTTCTTGTCCTAAGAGAATAAGGACATAGCGAACTTTTGGAAGAAGGTAAATTAAGTTGCGCTGGATGGAATATTTTGAGAGATTGGACAAGTGGGAGATAAGACCTGTAGGTTGATGTTATCACCTGAATTAACAGGCACCCACAATGTGTCCCAGCTTTTGATGCTTCGAAAATACTATCCAGATCCAGCATAGGTGGTAGGATATGAGATCTAACAGTTCAGTTTAATGAAAATATAAGTATATTGAAAAAGTTGATTCGGGCATTAAACAGGAAAGAGAAAGTATTGAGGTTTAAGATGATCTCCTTAATTAAAGTCCTTTGGTAGTAATACACTCCGGGAAAAGATCACATGAGAATTAAAGGAGTATGATACGATCGATGTACCCGGAGTTGTATATGGACTCATATGACTTGGTTCTAATTTAGAGGACCAAATTCCTTAAGTGGGGGAGAGTTGTAAGACCCTAATTTAATTAAAATACGAAAATTAAATAAGAAAAGATGGGGGATGTATGATGGAAGGTCAGGTAAAATTGATTTTCGAAAACAAGAGCAGGGGTAAAATGGTAAAAATACCCAAACCCCGTATTAAGGCGATAAGAAAATTTTAATTAAAAATAAGGATGTAAGATATCTTGATCGATAATGAGGAAATTATACAATTTGGGTCAATTGATCAAGATTCGAAAATTTTAAAAATACCAAAAAATTATCGAAACAATATCTCGAAAAGCGCGAAGGAATAATATCAAAAATTTAGAGAAAAAATATATTTAATAAATTAAATTTAAATTAAATAAATTAAATTAAAATAAAAATAATATAAGTGTAGATATTTTGGATTTTATGGAGTATTTTAATGAATAGTATAATAATTAAATAAAATAAATAAAAATAAATAATAAAAATATATATAAAAATAAATTAAGAAATTGAAAAAAAAAGAAAAAGTCAGAAACGAAAAACGCGAAGAAACGAAAAACGGAACCCGAAAATCGACAGCCGAACCCGAGGGAGACCGGCGAGCCGTCTGGCGGCCAGGGACCCAGGCGAGGGCCGACGAAGGAAGCCCGATGCCAGGCGATCTTGCTGCCACCAGTGACGTGCGGCAAGGACGCTGGAATCCGGCGGAATACGGAGGAGAAGGCCGCGGGAAAGAAAGGGTCACCGGCGGCGAACGGCGGCGATTTGGGCGGATCTGAGGCCAGATTCCGAAAGCCCAGGCGACGGCGGTTCTTTTGAGACTGGTATCAGCGGACGAAACGGCGGGAATCACCGGCGACGACGAAGAGAAAGAAATGGGTCCGACTGCCGGGGTGAAGAGGCCGAACCGGCGGCGTTCCGGCGACCCCGATCGAAACCGAGGGTAGATTCGTGATGCGGACAACCTTGAGGAGCCACTGGCGGTGGAAGCCGACGGAGAACCGATCGGCAAGGCGGTGAACCGGCCGAACCGGAGTGAACCGGCGATCTGAACCGGTCTGAACCGGACTGAACCGGTTCAGCCAAAAAGAGGAGGAAAAAAGGAAGAAAAAGGGAAAAAGAAAAAGAGAAAAAATTGAGGAAAAATCCCGACGATGCAATCGAGCTACGGGTAAGTCAGTAGTCGTCGAAATTGACCCGATTTAAATTTCGGAGTATTTAATTTAATTAATTTTGGGCTGAAAACTTACCCAAAAAAATTGTGGAATTGTGCAGCTCGACAATTGGCATCCAACGAGAGCTCGAGATAGCCTCGATTTACGGATTAGCATGGGATCTCGGGTAAGTGACCCTTATTTACGACAATTTACATCGTTATGCGTGATATGAATTTAAATTTCGCATAAATTGAATTAAATTTTGGAAATTTAGATAAATTGTCGTAAATAATAAATTTAGCTATTCGAGAGTTAGAACGAGGCCCAATAAATTGTTGGAGGGCCCAATGAGCCCAATAGGCCTCGATAAAGTGAAAATTAAGTGAAAAACGGGCTTAAGGCCGATTAAGGCCCATTAAGGTGCAATCGGGCCCAATAGGGGTAAACGGGCCCAATGATTTAAATTAAGCCCAGAAAATAGGAAATACAATTAAATTGTATAATATCTGACCTGAGGAATATTGATACGCAGTTCCGGGCATTTGATTGGGAGCATAACGGACTGCGCGACGAGACAACAGTGGAAAAGAAAAGGTCAGACTCGACAGGAAAATAAGGTAAGGGAATTTTACGGGCTACTAGAGGTAGCTTTACGTAATTTTGAATTCATATACAGTCTTTTAAAAATGTTCTGGAGGGTCTAGAGGTCGAAGAATAATTTTAGTGCCCCGTAGAGGCAAAATTACCGAAATACCCTTGTTAAGGGTAAATGTTTCCAACTTTAGGAAAAATTGGGAGGAGCAAGGACAAGAGGTTCCTGCTCGTTCTGGAGGTATTTTAACACATGCATGAGTAGGCTGGCTCACTTTTAAAGAAAAATGCATAGCATTGCATACCTTAAATGATGTAATTTCTGTGAAAACTATTTGGAGATAACCGAGCCGCCTACGTGTTTTTATTTACATGTGACGTGCTAGAGCTCAGCTCACACGATGTTTGATTTGTGTGATGCATGCATTAGTGCTGGAGCGAGAGCTCGCACTAGAGTTTTACATGCATGGGTGCTAGAGTCTAACTCGCACCAGATTTTACATGATTTTTCGTGACAGGGTGCTAGAGTTTAACTCGCACCATAATTTTACATGATTTTTGAGACAGGGTGCTGGAGTTTAGCTCGCACCAGATTTTATAAGATTTTCATGTGATTCACATATAGAGTGCTAGAGCCCAGTTCGCACTAGTTTTATTGGATTTGTGGAGTAGCGCTGTCTGCCCTTGGAGTCAGCCAAAAGGCCCAACAGGCTCAAAAGACCTCTTAGGTGGGGTGAGAGTGAGGGATGAGGTTGGCGGCCTTGTGGGGATGTAAAGCGGGCTCTACTGATTTTACTTGATTTGATGAGAGTGCTGAGCATCGCTCGCACTGATTTTATGAGAACATGCGATGAGCCGTGCTTGGAGCATCGGGTAGACTGTGTGTCACCGATTTAATAGGCTCGCACGTGCGTTTTGAGACATGGCATGAGTATTGAGAAACAAAACCTCTCTGTGGGAAGTAGGCCATTTGGGCTGGAGTACCTAGTGTTGAGTTAATGTATTTTGAAATGACAAAACATGTTAAAACAATAATGTTAAGATGGTATACAAACATGTTTAGAAGATATCAGGACCAGAACTTAGAGTTCTGCTGATGAGAGATCGATCTGGGGTATGAGAGATCGATCTCCTGGGATTATACTTGATGAGAGATCGATCTCATAATGGAAGAGATCGATCTGGCAAGCCTTAAAACGGTGTAAAGGGTTTAAGGTAAAAAGAGATCGATCTGCAAGGGTTAAGAGATCGATCTGCTCTAAGTCAGAGAACTTAGGAGATCGATCTGATAAGGAAGAGATCGATCTGCTCAAAGTCAGTGAGCTTTAGAGATCGATCTGGTGTATTGAGAGATCGATCTTGCCTCAAACAGAGAGGATAGGAGATCGATTTGCCTATTCGACAGATCGATCTGCCTCTGCCTATTTAAACTAACAGATCGATCTGGTAATGTATAAGATCGATCTCCCTGTGTATTTGTGCTTTGTCATTGCAGGATTTAAAACTAGGAGATCGATCTGGCCAAGATAGGAGATCGATCTGTCTGACCACTGGAGGTTCCCAACGGCTATTTTCTTCAAATCTCAACGGGAAAAACTGCATTTAATGCCCCAACTACCCAACCTTCAGTATATAACCAAGCATTGAAGACAAAGCAAAGAGAGAGACTATCACTGAATATTCCAAACATTCTCAAGCTTTAATTCTTTCATTCATTGTATCTCTATTGCTCATTTTATTGAGATTAATTGTACAAGCTTATGTACTACAAGCTTTGTTAGTCCTACCCACTAAAAAGCCTTATTCTGTATTCATCCACACCTTAAAAGAAAAGAGGATTGTTCCTCAGTGAGTGTTATTGTAAAAGGGTGAATACATTTTCTGTATTACTAAGGGTAGAGAGGTTATTCCTTAACCTGTAAAAGGAACTTTGTAAACTCTGTTGAAAGAGAGAAAGAAACCACTTGACAAGAAGGTCAAGGAGAGAGGACGTAGGCAAGAGTTGGCCGAACCTCTATAAGTCGCTGTGTTTGTTTCTCTTTCCCTCTCTTTGCATTAAATTGTTATATTGCACTGTTTTATTCATTATCACTTGTGTTTAAATTGTGATTGTTTTAAAATCTCCCATAATTGTTAGAAAACCGATTCACCTCCCCTCTCGGTAGAGCCAACAATTGGTATCAGAGCTAGGACTCTCTAATCACATAGGAACAACTTCCTAAGAGTAGAAACGATCAAATGGCTCATAACAATGTAGCAACTAATTTGATAGGAGAGGGGCACTCCACTGTTAGACCTCCCATGTTCAATGGTGAACATTATTCTTATTGGAGGACTAGGATGATGCTATTTATTCAAGCAAACGATTATGAAGTATGGAGAATTATAGTTAAGGGACCTCAAATCCCTACGAAGAAAATAGAGGGAAGAGATATTCCCAAAGAAGAAGATGAATGGGATTCTAATGACATCAAATGTGCACAGCTAAATGCTAAAGCTATGCACACATTATTTTGTGCTTTAGGTCCTAATGAATATAATAGAGTCTCCGGGTGTGATAATGCCAAGCAAATATGGGATAAATTGGCAATAACTCATGAGGGTACAACCCAAGTGAAGGAGACAAAAGTAGGTATGCTCACACATGATTATGAGCTCTTTAGAATGAAGGAAGAAGAATCCATTAGTGATATGTTCACTAGGTTTACAGATATAATTAATGGATTAAAATCTTTAGGAAAAACATATTCTAATATTGAAATGGTAAAGAAAATTCTAAATAGCTTACCTAAGTCATGGGAAGCTAAAGTGACAGCAATAGAGGAATCAAAGGACCCACACACACTGTCCTTAGATGAATTAATAGGTTCCTTGCTAACTTATGAGATGAAGCTTAAAAGAAATGAAGAGCCACCCAAGAAAGTGGGTGTTGCTCTAAAATCCACTACTGAAAAAGAAATTAAAAATGAGAGTGGCAGTGAGGAGGATATTGAAATGGCAATGTTTGCCAAAAGATTCAATAAATTCATGAGGATGAGAGCTGGTAATAGCTATAGGAGAAACAATAGGAGAGAACAAGAGGAATTAGGTAGAAAAGACTCTATTGTATGTTTTGAATGTAAAAAACCTGGACACATAAAGTTTAACTGCCCTCTTCTCAAAAGATCTAATGATAGGTTTCATAAAAAGAAGGCGATGGTAGCAACATGGAGTGACAGTGATTGCTCCGATGATGAATCAAATGAAGACATTGCCAACCTATGCTTCATGGCAATTGATGAGGATGAGAAGGTAACATCTAATATCAATGAATACTCTTTTGACGAACTGCAAGATGCATTTGATGATTTAGCATTAGAGTATGAATCTATGAGCATGAAGTATAAAAAGTTAATATCTAAATTAAAAAGGGAAAATGAGATAATGTTACAAGATAATTTGGAATGTGAGAAGAAACTAGAGATTGCAAATCTAGAAATTTCTGACCTTAAGGAGAAAAATAGGAATTTACATAACTCCTTTAATAGGTTTCACATGGGGCAACAAAAGCTAGATAGCATGTTAGAAACCCAAAGAGCATTTTTTGACAAAAATGGCTTAGGGTATAATGCACAAAGTAGGGAGACCCATCTTAAGAGTTTCATTGCTAGGAAGAGCATGAATAAACCTGAAATTACTTGTTCATATTGTAATAAGAAGGGACATAAGTCACATTATTGCAATATAAAGATAAGGAATCTTAAAAGAAAAATTGTAAAAAGAATATGGATTCCAAAAGAGGTAATTCATTCCAAGGACTGCAATGCATTAGCAAAATGGATCCCAATGGGATCAAGAATTGCATTTACTAACCTTCAAGGACCCAAGAGAATTTGGGTACCTAAGACTTGAGTGTGTTTATTTTTGTTTGTTGTAGGTGATTGAGCATAGCCACAAAGCTAAAACAAAAGAAGCTTGGTACTTAGATAGTGGATGCTCAAGGCACATGACGGGTGATAAAAGCCATTTCAATTCCTTCAAATCGAAAATTGGTGGAGAAGTCACTTTTGGGGACAACTCCAAAGGCCAAGTGGAAGGGAGTGGCTCAATAGGTAATGATCATTTCTCCTTAGAAAAAGTATTACTTGTTAGGGGTCTAAAGCATAACTTGCTAAGCATTAGTCAACTTTGTGACAAAGGTTACAAAGTAATTTTTGATTGCATGAAATGTAATGTTATAGATCCTAAGTCAAATAAAATTCTTCTTCTAGGTCATAGGCAAGGTAACATATATATAGTCTACCTTAATGAACTAAAAAATGAAAACATATGCTTAATGGTAGATAATAAAAAGGAATCTTGGTTATGGCATAGAAGACTAGGCCATGCAAGCATGAGTGTGCTATCTAAGTTAGCTAGAAAGGATCTAGTTGTAGGCTTACCCAAAATACCCTTTGACCATGAAGAAATATGTGAAGCTTGTGTTAAAGGAAAACACAAGAGGACAACCTTTAAGCCTAAGAATAGTGTATCCACCTCTAGGCCTCTTCAATTACTACATTTAGACTTATTTGGACCCACTAGAACCACTAGCCTAGGTGGAAAACACTATGGATTTGTAATAGTTGATGATTACACTAGGTACACTTGGGTGTTCTTTTTGAGAGTAAAGAATGAAGCCTTAGAGAAATTCATAACTTACTCAAAGGTGACTCAAAATGAAAAAGGATATACAATAACAAGCATTAGAAGTGATCATGGCAAAGAATTCGAAAATATAGGATTTGATGAGTATTGCAATGATCAAGGAATTAGTCATAACTTTTCAGCCCCTAGGACACCACAACAAAATGGTGTAGTTGAGAGAAGAAATAGAACTTTGGAAGAGATGGCTAGGACCATGTTATGTGAAAATAACTTGCCAAAGTACTTTTGGGCTGAAGCAATAAACACATCATGTTATATAATCAATAGAGCTATGATAAGACCCATGCTAAAGAAAACTCCTTATGAGCTCTACAAAGGTAAGAAGCCTAACATTAGTTACTTCCATCCTTTTGGCTGCAAATGCTTTGTTCTAAATAATGGAAAAGATAATTTAGGAAAATTTGATGCCAAAAGTGATGAGGGAATATTTCTAGGATATTCATTGAATTCAAAGGCTTATAGAATTTATAACAAAAGAACATTAATGGTTGAAGAATCTATTCATGTTGTATTTGATGAATCAAATAATATATCTAAAGATTCAACCAACAATGATGAAAATGTTGAGATATTTGATGAAGGCTTAGAAGATGACTTTCTAGAAAAGCTTGATTTGAATAAAGAAGATGAAGAAGAAATAGAAGTTTTAGAAAGAGAACCTAGAGCACCAAGAGAGTTAGGATATGTAAAAGATTGTGAAATAGTAGGAGATCCAACTCTTGGAGTTAGAACTAGGTCATCCTTAAGGAATATGTGCCAATATATAGCCTTTGTATCTCAAATAGAGCCTAGGAATGTCAATGAAGCCTTAGAGGATAATAATTGGTTCCTAGCAATGCAAGAAGAGTTAAATCAATTTGAGAGAAGCAAAGTATGGAAACTAGTTCCAAGGCCTAGTGATCACTCTATAATTGGAACTAAATGGATATTCAAGAACAAAATGGATGAAAATAGTGTGATCATAAGGAATAAGGCTAGGCTAGTTGCTCAAGGCTATAGACAAGAGGAAGGCATAGACTATGATGAAACATATGCACCGGTAGCTAGATTAGAGGCAATAAGAATGTTACTTGCCTTTGCATGTTATAAAGATTTCAAGTTATATCAAATGGATGTAAAGAGTGCATTCTTAAATGGTTTCATTAATGAAGAAGTCTATGTAGAGCAACCTCCCGGATTTGAAAATCATGAATTTCCTGAACATGTTTTCAAATTGTCTAAGGCACTTTATGGGTTAAAACAAGCTCCTAGAGCTTGGTATGAAAGGTTGTCAAAGTTCTTAATAGAAAAAGGATTCTCAAGAGGAAAGGTAGACACCACATTATTCATCAAAAATAAAAATAAGGACTTACTAGTTGTACAAGTATATGTAGATGATATTATTTTTGGTTCAACTAATGAGTCTTTATGTCAAGAGTTTGCTAAGATCATGCAAGGGGAATTTGAGATGAGCATGATGGGAGAACTCACATTCTTCTTGGGACTTCAAGTGAAGCAAACAAAGGATGGAACATTCATCAATCAAGCAAAGTACACCAAGGACTTGCTCAAGAGATTTGGGATGGACAATTGCAAACCTCAAACCACTCCAATGGGCACCAACATCAAGCTTGACAAAGATGAAAGTGGTAAGTGTGTAGACACTAAACTCTATAGGTCTATGATTGGCTCTTTGCTTTATTTAACTGCTAGTAGACCAGATATATTGTTTAGTGTGTGCCTTTGTGCTAGATTTCAATCCTCTCCTAGGGAATCACATCTATTGGCAACTAAGAGAATTTTTAGATACCTCAAAGATCCTCCCTCACATTAGGCATTAGGTGCTTAGATTTAGTGTAGTTGCAACATTGTTAAGCTACTTAATGTTCTTTGTGAAAAATTTGCTTGAATGAAATGTTGATTGACTTGTGTTAATGAAATGTCATTCTTGTGTTAATGCAAAATATTATTTTAAAATGACGAGTCTTCCATTCTTGTCTTATTGATATGACAAAAAGGGGGAGAAGTCACATAAGAAACAAACATGCATGTTGTTATGTTATAAGAAACAAACATGCATGTTGTTATGTTTGTGTTCATAGCTTACAAGAATGATTTAATTGAGGGGAGAAACAAACATGCATGTTGTTATGTTTGTGTTCATAGCTTACAAGAATGATTTAATTGAGGGGAGAAACAAACATGCATGTTGTTATGTTTGTGTTCATAGCTTACAAGAATGATTTAATTGAGGGGGAGTTAAGACATGTGTAAGGATGATAGGATGATTTAATTGAGGGGGAGTTAAGAGCTAGAGCTGACTAAGGGGGAGTTAAGATTTAACTAAGGATGAGTTAAATCTTTAACAAAGTCAAAAGCTCACAAAAAGGGGGAATTTTGAAAATTCACTAAACATGTTTATTGGATGAGTTTTGTCATATCAAAAAGGGGGAGATTGTTGAGTTAATGTATTTTGAAATGACAAAACATGTTAAAACAATAATGTTAAGATGGTATACAAACATGTTTAGAAGATATCAGGACCAGAACTTAGAGTTCTGCTGATGAGAGATCGATCTGGGGTATGAGAGATCGATCTCCTGGGATTATACTTGATGAGAGATCGATCTCATGATGGAAGAGATCGATCTGGCAAGCCTTAAAACGGTGTAAAGGGTTTAAGGTAAAAAGAGATCGATCTGCAAGGGTTAAGAGATCGATCTGCTCTAAGTCAGAGAACTTAGGAGATCGATCTGATAAGGAAGAGATCGATCTGCTCAAAGTCAGTGAGCTTTAGAGATCGATCTGGTGTATTGAGAGATCGATCTTGCCTCAAACAGAGAGGATAGGAGATCGATCTGCCTATTCGACAGATCGATCTGCCTCTGCCTATTTAAACTAACAGATCGATCTGGTAATGTATAAGATCGATCTCCCTGTGTATTTGTGCTTTGTCATTGCAGGATTTAAAACTAGGAGATCGATCTGGCCAAGATAGGAGATCGATCTGTCTGACCACTGGAGGTTCCCAACGGCTATTTTCTTCAAATCTCAACGGGAAAAACTGCATTTAATGCCCCAACTACCCAACCTTCAGTATATAACCAAGCATTGAAGACAAAGCAAAGAGAGAGACTATCACTGAATATTCCAAACATTCTCAAGCTTTAATTCTTTCATTCATTGTATCTCTATTGCTCATTTTATTGAGATTAATTGTACAAGCTTATGTACTACAAGCTTTGTTAGTCCTACCCACTAAAAAGCCTTATTCTGTATTCATCCACACCTTAAAAGAAAAGAGGATTGTTCCTCAGTGAGTGTTATTGTAAAAGGGTGAATACATTTTCTGTATTGCTAAGGGTAGAGAGGTTATTCCTTAACCTGTAAAAGGAACTTTGTAAACTCTGTTGAAAGAGAGAAAGAAACCACTTGACAAGAAGGTCAAGGAGAGAGGACGTAGGCAAGAGTTGGCCGAACCTCTATAAGTCGCTGTGTTTGTTTCTCTTTCCCTCTCTTTGCATTAAATTGTTATATTGCACTGTTTTATTCATTATCACTTGTGTTTAAATTGTGATTGTTTTAAAATCTCCCATAATTGTTAGAAAACCGATTCACCCCCCCTCTCGGTAGAGCCAACACCTAGAGTGATATGGGTCCATGGAGTACGATGTACCGTGCAAGTAGCATGGAGTACGATGTACCGTGGGGTATCTTCGGATACGATATCTTTGTGATACGGGATATCTTCGGATACGGTATCTTTGTGATACGGGGTATCTTCGGATACGGCATCTTCGGATGCGTGAGATCGGATAAGACTGACGGGTTGGATTGACCCACCTCCCGGGCGGTTCCCGATCAGGGTGAGACCTCGTACACTAGGATCCGTGAAGCTAGAGGGACTCACGAGGACACATATGGTCAGTCCTGGTTATTGCCGTTATACAGATATTGCCTCGTCTCGCATGTCGACGATTTCGATGATTTAAACTGGGTTTTTAATTAAATGTGCATGATGGTTATTTCCATGCTTTTTAAACCCATGTGTGATGTATACCGATTTTCATGGTTTTGTATGAGTCAGGATCACCCGAAGGAGGGGTCGAGTCCTGACTTTATTGTGAAAATTTTAATTGAGAAAGAAATGATTTGAAATAATTGCATGTTGAATTTTCTGTGCAAACTCGATTTACATAACATCATAACTTTCATATCATCTGTTTTAAATGTGTGGAGAAAGGGTGGTTTATGCATGGCACCACGTTCATGTAGGTAGTATGGTTACCTACTTGTTCGTAGGATTGCCTTACTGAGCTTGATGTGCTCACCCCTTTCATTTTCTCCCACAGATAATCTCCAGTTGAAGTTGAGGCGACTCAGTACTGCATTCCAGATATCCGCTGCTGCCCATCAACATAAGGTATATACACTTGTACATATTGTATCTACATAAGCATAGCACAGTAACATGTTTGTAAGTAACTTTAGGGGATGTATAATTAATGTAAACAATTATAAATGACTGGAGAAAAAAATAAGTACTATGGTAAATGTATGGTGGGACTGGCATTGACGCACAGCCCAATTAGTTAGTGGAGTGTGGTCACGATCAGAAGACAGGTAAGAATTTAATAAAGAAAATAATAAAACGCGAAAAAATTAACTCTGATTTTTGGGTAATTTGGGTCGTGACAGTATTTCTGCATCGAAGGTATACCTAGTTGTAAGAAATTCTTTTGTATCTAAGATTTTGTAAGTACAGTAATGCAATACAAGATGTGTTTGGGGAATGTGAACATATTCTACTTAAAATTGTTACTGAGGAAAAAAAATTAATCACACTGAATACTGTTCTGACCTAATATCGACTTGTAGCCTAACTGAAAAATGTCTGTAAATTCGGGTCGTTACAAAGTTGGTATCAGAGCAAGGTTGGCCTGATACAAGTCGATATTAAAAGTGAAAAAGACTTAGAAAGTTCACATC
This sequence comes from Firmiana major, assembly GCA_033439115.1. Classification (NCBI taxonomy): domain Eukaryota; kingdom Viridiplantae; phylum Streptophyta; class Magnoliopsida; order Malvales; family Malvaceae; genus Firmiana; species Firmiana major. The sequence goes on along the minus strand of CM065898.1, from coordinate 69,503,790 downwards.
CCCGACATTACTGTACATTGTTTAGATACAAATGGGTATACCTGACTGTGTTTTATGAAAAATTGTGTCAGTGAACGAAGGGAAACTGATAGATATAACTGATTAGTGTTATAGCCACATTGGTAGATGGAAATGAACCATTCCTCGAAGCCGTAGAGATAGGCTCGAGAGGTGTATTGAACCCTTGTCTTAGTGTACATCTTATAGTTTCACTGAAAATTTCTGAAGTCTGCTTCAAAGGATTTAAGCGGGACAGGAAAAAAAATGATGACGATGTCGGGTCAAGTGATAGTGACCCCGTGATAATGATAATGATTAAGGTGTGACTAAGAGAAAGATCGAGTTAATTCGAAAGATGGTACACTATTATATACTGGAGTCAAAATTCAAGTGTGACGAAAAACTAGAATAAATGAATTGGAAGAATTTATATGGATTTGTTGGATACGATTGTAAACCTAATAGAGGCAACTTCAGAAGTTTAAGCCTCCGTTTTTTCAGTGGATTTAAGAAATCCAATGATTGTGGAAGATTGGATAAGTGAGACAGAGAAATCCTATGGAATTTTATAGTAACTCTACTGAGAAAGTTTCTTTGCAATTTTTTTGTAAAGATTGCGAAAGTTACATGGATTTTTAAAGTACGTTACTATAAAGAAAGTAGCCCTTGTAGCATCAGTACTGAAATGGAAAATCGAACTCAGAGGGAAGTTTCTCGATTTAACCCGAGAGCCTAAAATTAGAGAAATACATGAGAAATGTTTTTGGAGGCTCTTAGATAGCAACACATTCTGGATGAGGCATATTGGAAATTATAATTGAAATGACTGAATCAGACATGAGAAAATGAGTCTGAGAATGAATATGAAATTAAATCGATTTAGAAGGAGTATGACTTGGATAAGTAGAGATGTGAAACGGAGAAAGTCCAAAAATTCATAAGAGATACTGAGATCCTCAGTTGAGCTAGTTTAGCTCCATTTGATGTTATTTTGAGGAAGCAGTGTGCAAGGCGCAACTGTGATGATATGAAATGTATATTTCGAGGTTACTAAGAAAATGAAAGGGTAAAGAGAGTGACAGAAAAGTGATGTACTAAGGAAGCAGTGAGAGTGATAGAGTAAAGTCACTGTAACTGAAAAGATGAATTACAGAACAAAAAGTATGAGCGAAGGTCACACTGTTTATATGACTGATAAAGAAAGGGCGTGTTCGGAGTAAAAAGACACCCCTGTAGATATAGAATTTTCGACACATATTCTGATGATCTATCAGAATTACCATTAAATTGGAAGATAAAGTTTGAAATTGAATTAGCAATGGTATCGAATTAATTATTCAGACCACTGTACTGAATAACTTTGATTGAATTAGAAATGCTAAAGAAGCAAGTTACAAGGACTATATGAAAAGAGGATTATAGACTGAGTGACCAACTTTGGAGTGTGCTAACATTAATTGTTAAGGAGTTTCAGAGTCTTCTGGGTCACGTTGTTTTAAGAATGAGTGTTAGTTAGATTCCCCTAAACAGAGATTATGGATCAGTGGGAGAGACCCAAAACTCTTAAAGATTATTCAGAGTTTGAGATATAGGGAGACCTTGGAATATGAATTACGTATCGAGTCTAAAGATTGTAAATTGCTCATGCTTATGTTTCGAATGTGAGATTTAATTGGAATAAGGAAAGAGTTCGGATATAATTGATGTACGAAATGAGGTAAGTTTGAAATGTGATAGATTTTGAATACATGTGATACTATGAACAAGAGATGTATACAATGTATGAATACTTCTGGTAAATTAAATTATTCGGATCAAGTGATATGAACAGAGAATGAGTGTGACTAAAGGATAAATTGAAATTAACAGTGGTAATATTCGTGTTTGAAGTCAGGATGTCACTACTTGTGCGGTGAAGAATTGTGGAATTCTATTGATCATGAAGGTTTAACTATTAAATTCCACAAAAGTAGTTTAAAGCAAGAAAAGAAATGGCTAGAGTTGATGCCTTAAACAGAAGTAACCTCGAAAACGATGTTATATTTATATAATGACCAGGAAAACACGAAATGTTGGAACGTTTTGTGAACCTCAAATTGGATGCAGTTCTATTGATACTGATAATTTCTGTATGGTAGTTAACCTAAGATTTGAACACTAGATTTGATTGATCAAATTGAATTGGTTCAGCGTAACGATGAATACTTAATTGATATGGATAGTTAGATACCAAAGGGTACTATAATAGATTCGGTAATCGACAACGATGATTTATTGAAATTTAAAAGTAGAATTATGTACCCAATGATCTATAATTGAAGGAATTGATGTCGTCAGAGGCTGATTTATAGAGATATACTCTGCATCCGGAGAATAGTAAAGATTTATCAAATCTCCTGAAGGTATGTTGACAATCAAGTACGATAAGAGATATAACTGAATGTATGACTAAATGTCTCATATGTCAATAAGTTAAGTAAGAGTATCAGAAGCCTGTAAGATTATTACAACCTTTAACCAAGCCAATGGGGAATCGAGAGTATGCGCCCAGGAATTTAAAGGCTCCTAGAAGGACTGTTTGTCATTAGCATAATTCGTATATTGGCTGCCACTCAAGCATCAGAACGACACCGTATGAGACGTAATATGGTAAAAAAATAAAAATAAAAAATAAAATGTCGTTCACCGATTAGATGGAAGAAGTGGGTGAAAGGAAGGTAATTGTTTTCGATTTGGTCAAGCAAGCTTCTGAGGAAGTACAATTAAATTGTGAAAGGTTGAGAAGAACTCAAACAAGCAAAAGAGTTATGCTGACCAAAGATGATGGTCGTTGGGATTTATAGTAGGAGATTTAGGTCCTGTAAGTTTCTCATTCCAATAGCATAACGAGGTTGGGAAGAAAGGAAAGTTAAGTCCCAGCTATGTTGGGTTTTTCGAAATCTTAAACTGAGTGAGAAACAAAGTTTACAGATTGACGCTACCGTCAAAATAGTCAAGTATTCACAATGTCTTGTATGTTTCAATACTACCCAAGTATTATCCGGATACGATCCATGTGATTAGGTATGAACCATTAAAGTTGAACGAGGATATGACTTATGTGGAAAAGCCAATTCAGATACTAGACATGAAAGAAAAAGCATTTCGGTCTAAGACGATTCCTTTAATTAAAGTTTAGTGACAATATCATACTTCAGAGGGAGCCATGTAAGAATTGGGAAGTTAATGCGAGGAAAATATTCGCAGTAGTGCAAGGACTGGTGTACTATTAAATTTGGGGACCAAATTTCCTAAGGTGGGGAGAATGTAAATACCGTAAAATTTCATGTACTCAACTTTATCAATAAATAACAATTAAGCCATTAAGATTAAAAATGTGTTTCATTGGTCGAAGATTCAAATTAAATTGTATTTTTCCATTGTGGGACTTGGAGTAGTTAATTAAATAAAATACAAAAGCTCTAAAAATATATGACTATGGATATATATATATATATATACATGTATATTTATACGTGTATACATATCAATGTATATACAAAAGTATATAGTAAAGCTACATGGCCGAGATCTCCATTGAGTATACATATATAAATATATGTATATGTACATATAAGAATATGTTAATATACCTATGTATGTCGGCTAAAGTGCTTAAATAAAAAAAAAGAGGAAAATAATGATGATGGGAGTAGTTAGTTAGAAACGTGAAAGGAAAGGAAATGGGAATATGGGGAATGTAAAGTCTGCAAATGTAAGACTGCAGCATCACGCCCATTTTCACACCAACTCTCCTGCCACACAATACCTCCATTAACTGCCATCACACCCGACCCCCATCATCCATTTTCCATGCTCCTGGCACAAAAAAAAAAACTGATGTAGAATGGAGAAACAAAACTGAAAAAGTAGTAGATGGATTGAAGAGGAATAACAGAAAAAAAAATAAGGGGGGAAAGCTGGAAAACCGAGAGTAAGGAAGCTGAAAAACATGACCGAGAGAGAGACGAGTGAGTGAGAGTGAAATAGGAGGGGGATTGAATCGGGAAGCAGGAGGAGCAGGGTGAGTGGCCGACTGCAACATAGGCTGGAGTAAATAAAAATATTTACACACACATTGTATAATGCTGAAGGAGAGGCAAAGAAATTGGACATGAGACGGACAGTGTAGGGGCTGTTGTTGTGTTCTGTTGCAAGGTAGAAAGGAGGGAAATAAGAGGCTCTATTTGATGGTTTTTTGTTCTGGAAACAAGAAACAGAACCATAGGACAAGCAGGGACGTGGACCTCGGCAGGAGTAGTGGCAGACAGAGGTGACTGGGAGGAAGATGACGCGGGTGATGGCTAACGAAACAGAACTAGCGTGCAAAAGAGAGGATGAAACAGTAAAGAAGGGAAACAGAAAACGTGAAAATGGAAATGGTGGAAATGTGAGAAACCGAGAGCCTGAGGCAGTGAACAAAAACAAAGGCCTGCGCGGGAGAACGGGTTGAAGTAGAGAAGAGAGGGGAGAACTGCCACTGCTTCAAGCAACTATCCTTGAAAACCTGTTCTTGTCCAGCCCCGTGCCTCCCTGTTTATAGCAACTTGTGAGGACAGAAGCAGCAACTGGGCACTCGGGTTGAAGGCAACCGAGAAAGGCAGAACAGAGGAGAGTAGGGGAAGGGATAGAGGCTAGAGGGAGATGTTCGGGTTGATGGTGAAGATGATGATGATGATGGTGTTGATGCCGAGACCGAGACTGGAGATGGTGGTGTCCGAAAAATGGGAAAGATGAAGGTACCGAGAAGGTGCGGTGGAAACTGAGAAGGAGAAGAAGAGGAAGACGAGAGCAGGTGAATGGGTGGACTTCGAAGGTGATGGTTGAGATGGGAGAACGAGGGAACGACAGCAACCAAAGATGGCAAAAGCGATGAACAGGGACAGGGAGTATCGAAACCGAAGGGGAAGAAGATAGTGAACAGTGATAACGCAGAAGAAGAAGAAAGAAGAAGAAGATAGGGAATTTGGTGGGAAGCCAAATTTTTAAAAAAAAAAAAAGAGAGTAAAGAAAGAAAAGTATATATATATATATATATATATATATATATATATTTATATATATATATAATTATATATATAAATATAAATATAAAAATATTTGGAGATAGGAGAGAAGGCACAGAGAAATTTGAAAATCCCGGGAAAAAGGGCTCCGATCGAAATAACCCGAGTGGATCGGATTCGTCGACTCGCTACGTTGAGACAACCGAGAAATCGCGAACAGACACCGAGGTAAGGAAAATTCTCGTCGCTGCTAGAGATTAATATGCGTATTTTCGTATACTTGTAGATATAAAATTTAGGTTAAATTTTGCAGTATCGAAATTATCAAAAAGACTAGGTTGAAACTTTATGACTGAAAAATTAGAGATTTTATCTTAGCTGAACAATCAAATTTTACGGATTAAATTTAAATGATTTGCATAAATTACGGTATGACTTGAATTTGATTTTAATTATTGAAAATCTTGAATTTTGAATTTTCATAGACCGTTTTCTGAGAGTTTTCGAAAAAGGGCTAGTTAGCCTGTTTTAAACGATTTCATAAAACAAATGAATTTATATGTGATTTAAGGAAAACGATCTGTTATAAAATTATTCTGATGAAATGTGCTTGAGCGCGTACTGACTGTGTGTCGTACGGTCCGCCTCGCACTGATTTTGGGACAGAGGCGTTGGTGAGATCATGCTGCACTTCTGTTCTGTATCTGTATCTGTGGTCCACGAGTACGATGTACCGTGTTTCTGATTCTGTTTCTAGTCTTCGGACATTCTGATCTTTGAGCTGTTTGGGTAGTTGACCACTCCCACGGCGATTGACATCCCAGCACACCTGGCCCGTGAATTGCCTGGAGTCACCGACATTGGCCAATAGTCACTTCTGATATCTGTTATAGCATGCATGCCTTGTCTCGTCTATTTGAAAATATTTATTTGAATTTGTCTGCTTGAACTGAAATATTTGAGAATCTGTTTGCTTTGCTACTGAAAAACTCTGAACTTTCTGGATTTATAACAGTAGTTAAATGTATTACTAATACATATTCTGTTTCTAAAAAATCTGTTTTTGGTATTTGTGCTTTAGCCGATACTAAATCTGTTTTTCGAATTCTGAATCTATTATCTGAGAAATTACCAAATCATCTGTATACTTGTGAAAATATTTCAGATTTAGTAAATATAAAAATATATATTTTTCATAGGTAGTGTATTTATCTACCTGCTATGGGGTTTTTCTTATTGAGCATGTTGAGCTCACCCCCTTACTTTCCGCCACAGAGTTCCTCTGTAGCTGCCGTTAGTAAGTCATTCCGCATAGTTAAGATTTTGCGGAGCGTATTTCTGCATCGAAGGTATACCTAGTTGTACGAAATTCTTTTATATCTAAGATTATGTAAGTACAGTAATGCAATACAAGATGTGTTTGGGGAATGTGAACATATTCTATTTAAAATTGTTACTGAGAAAAAAAAATTAATCACACTGAATACTGTTCTGACCTAATATCGACTTGTAGCCCAACCGAAAAATATCTGTAAATTCGGGTCGTTACACCCTTGGGAACCTCGTCCGAAATCAGGAGTGATTCATGCACTAGGCAATCTAGATTGCAATGAGTCAAATGTTTTGGGCGAAGGCACTCCTCCATCGGCTAATGAATAGTTTTAGTTTTTTTCTTCTTTTCCTTTGTTGCCAACGTTCTTTTATCTATACTAAGGACTTTGAAACTATATGCATAGGAAGTTTTACTTTTTCTTTGAAATACATATTAATAAGACAATTTACTTTGCATATTCTTGTTTTAAGTTTCCCTTATAGCTTGTTTTTACATGTTCTTTTTATATCGGTGGCTTACCTCGCGCATTATTCGCTTCAATCCCTTTATCTTGAATGTCCGGCTTACCTCGCGCATTTTTTGCTTCAAGCTCGTGCACATTTTCTTCGTGGCTTACCTCGTGCATTTTTCGCTTCAAGCCATTTTATCTTGAGTACGTGGCTTACCTCGTGCATTTTTCGCTTCAAGCCCTTGCACATTTTCTTTGTGGCTTACCTCGCGCATTTTTCGCTTCAAGCCCTTTTATCTTGAGTGCGTGACTTACCTTGTGCATTTTTCGCTTCAAACCCTTGCACATTTTCTTCATGGCTTACCTCGCGCATTTTTCACTTCAAGCCCTTTTATCTTGAGTGCGTGGCTTACCTCGCACATTTTTCGCTGCAAGCCCTTGCGCATTTTCTTCATGCCTTACCTCGCGCATTTTTCGCTTCAAATTATCATTCAACCCTCGCGCACCCTGGCGGCCAATATCTCGCGCTCCCTGGCGCATTAATTCCTCAACTGACTCTCGCGCACCCTGGCGCATTAATTCCCTAATTGACTCTCGCGTATCCTGACGACAGATGTTTCGCATACCCTCGCGGATAGAGTCTTACGCACCCTGGCGCAACAATTCTTCAATCGATTCTCGCGCACCTTGACGAGAGATATCTTGTGGACCCTTATGCACAAAGTCTCGCGCACCCTGACGCACCAATTCTTCAATTGACTCTCGCGCACCCTGGCGGCAGATGTCTCGCGCACCCTGGCGCAAATTGTCTTGCGCGCTTTGGCGCCTCTGGCCCTCCGCGGCTTCGCTCATAAGGTCTCCCGCAACCTCGCGAATAGGTCTTCCACAGCCATACGCATAGGGGTTCCAGCACCCTGACGCCTTAAACTCTCCGCAGTCTCACGCCCAATCTCACCAGCTCCCGAAGCAGTCCTTCTCTGTGTTCTTTGCTCCGTCAAGTTCTGAACGGCCGGTGAAAGATTCATCTGTGGGAAGACGCCTTTGAACAGGTCGACCATCGCGTGTAAAGCTTGGGCGGTCTCCTCTCCCGGTTTCCTCATGGTCTCGAATTCTGCAACAGAGATCGTCATCATATGACTCTCCTCCCGAACTTCTTCTCCATGGTCTAGTGGAGAGCTTGCCATATCTTAACTTTCCTCATTTCTGATTTCTGTCGAACGTGTCCGTACAATTGTTGTAGAGTCACGAGCTTTTCTTTCGTTTCCCACAGATGGCGTCAATTGTTGTTGAACAACTTAACAATGATTAATTACTGACGTCAGTGCTTTGATTCTTTCGCCATGTAACTCTGCAAAAACCAGAACAATCAGAGAGATGCAGGGGTTTTTCCTTGCGTAAGCACTTCGATGCTTAAGTCAGAATGAGATTTCAGCAGAGTTTCAGTAAAGTAAAAAAGTGGAGCAAAAATTAAATTATAAATCATACCTGAACCCTATTTATAGAGAGTAATTCATTCTTTAATGACATATTTGTTCATTGGCATTAACTGAAGATATCTAAGGACAAAATTGTTCGGGTTAAATTTTGACACAGGGTCTACTTTTATCTATATTTAATTTTAATGTGACACGTGACGCCTTATCTTGACGACACATAATATTATCATTTTTTTATTTTCTTATTTTATTTTACTCATAACAAAACTTATTGTAGTAAGTTCTAGAAGTTACTTTTTTCTTCCACCAGGAAGAGGATATTGTAAGAATGTTCGAGCTCAAATCAGACAATAAAAATAAAAGAGCGAAAAACGTAATTTGGGTAAGATAAATAAATAATTATTTTTTACTTGATTTATAGATGTATATCTTTTGTCGACATCTATTGATTTTATTTCACACAATTTTATTATCATTTTTTTATTTAATTAAATACCATATAGCTCATACTATTTTAAATATTTCTTCAGTTTTCTTAGTCGAATATAGATTATATTCAAACTTAAATATTAATCAAACATGGATATTGACATATTACTTTCTCATAATTAGTATTGGAGTTTAATTTTTTTTGTCAATTTTTAGTTTGATTACTTTATTTGTAAATTAGTACTCTTAAAAGCTTAAAAATAATCTTGCAAACTTTTAATAAAATAATATATATATATATATATATTTATGAATTTATTTATGATGCACTGATGGTGTATAGTTTTTATATACTATCAATCGACCACATAATATCATTTCATTAATGAACAAAACTTAAAAGTGTATAGATCTTTAAATATAAATTTAAAAAGTTTATTAATATTTATATTTAAAAGTCTATATATTTTTTTAATTTTTCTCATTAATGAGATATTATTTTATAATTAACTGATAATGTTATAAACTATTAGTGCATCATATATAAACTCTATATTTGTTAAATTTTAATCTAATTAAATAATTAAGGTAAAGTTAATAAATTTTTATTAAAGCAATATTTATAAGATAGCGAAAGTACGCCTTGAATTATATTGTAAATATATATTTCAATTAAAATTGATTTTCTAATGTATTTTACTATTCTAATGTATTTACGAATTCACAAAAATTTCATTTGAAGGTAAAAATGTATTCACAATATAATTCACAATGTACTCTGTCTTACAAAAATTGCCTTAATAAAACCATTTAACGAAAATTTATTTAAAAATGACTTAAGTTATTTTAATCATTCAGGTTAAAATTTAATAAATATTTATTAATATTTTATTTTATTCAAAAATTTGAAAAATTATTTTTAAGTTGCTAATAGTACTAATTTATAAATAAAATAATCAACTTAAAAATTTGACTAAAAAAATCAAACTCCAAGACTAAAAAGTAATATTTTATTATATATTTGATTGAAATTTAAGTTTAAAAATTATTTATATTCGATTAAAATGAAGAAATATTTAAAATAGTATAAGCTATATGATATTTAATTAAATAAGAAATAATAATAAAGTTGGTGTCAAATAAAATGAATTTATGTAATAAAAGATAAACGTGATAAATAAAAGAAACATAGTACATTATAAATCAAGAAAATATTAGACTATCTGATTTGAGCTTGAAAATTTATTGACGATTTCGTACTTAAACCCCATATATATGCTTTTATTGATAGAAGAGAAAGTAACTTCTAAACATTAATAACTTACTACAATAAGTTACAATAAAGTGGCATTTGGTGTGGTGAAATTTGTAACTTTATACTGTAATTTAAATGGTTGTAATCATTTTACAGTATTTGGTTGATAAAAAATTGACTATGAAGTATCTTTACCTTTGCAATTACTTTACCGTCAACTGATGTAAACAGATTGCATCTATCACACTCTATAAAGTGAAAAAATTCACCCAAATACTCTTCCCAACCTGACATCTTCCTCTACCAAAAAATTGAATCCTTATATTAAGTGAAACCCTGATTTTTCTTTGTATAAACCCTTAAGTTATGTTGAATAAGTAGATTATGTAAAATATTGTATTTGTTTTATTGGTTGAATGATGAATTAATGGATTATGCATTGTTAGATCATGGAAAATTGATGGGTATAGATGTTGTGAGTTGTTGGATATGATCGCAAAAACTTGAAGTCATTAATGCAGTATGGATTAAGAATTTTTGGTTTTAATGTTGTATGGCTAAGTGATTGTTGAAAACATGCATATTGTGATGAAAAGAGTTGGGTTAAGAAAGAAATAATTTGTAAGATTGATCTTTTAAGGTGTTGGGATGTTTTGGCATGAGTTAGGATGAAAATCTAAAGGTTTTAGGCAATTTAGAGCTAAGGGATCGATCCTCTCCCCTAGAAGGACCGGTCCCCTATTGGCAGAAACCAAAATTTGGACTAAAAAGAGGACAAGATCGATCCTCTATGCCTAAGGGATTGATCCCTTGCTTGTAGAATGCCAAAATGAACAAGCAAGATATAAAGAAATCGATCCTCTTCCTAAGTGGATTGATCCCTTCTTCACAAAATGCCTTCTTGGAAGATTTTAAAGGGAGAAGATCGAGCCCTAAATTAAAGGGATCGATCCCTTAAGTGCCTAAAGCTATAAATTGGGTTTCAAAAGATACGAAAATTGAAGAAAAAAATAAAAGAAACCTAAGGGGAAAAAAAAGGAAGAGGGAAAAGAGAAAGGAAAAAGTGAAAGACGGGAAAAGAGAGAAAAAGCCAAAGACGTTGTCCCATTCTTCATCCCCTACCTCCATTCAACCATAAATACCATGATTTAGGTGGGGAAGAAAAAAGATTGTAAAGAACTAAAAAGGGGATTTTAGAGAAAAATAATAGATAAAAGGTAAGAAGCTTTTTCGTGGAATTAAACATGGTGGGTATAATGTATTTATGACTAAAAAATGTTTTTTTTTTATGTTTAATGTGATTTGAAGGTTGGCTTGTGGTCGGAGGACTTAGAGAGGCCATTTTAGGTTTCTCTCTCTACAAGTTAGACAAGGTAAGGTTTTCTAAAAATTCAAAGATAATCATATGTTGAGATTGGTGTTGTGATATAGATTGGCTATAGTAGATTGTTGAAAAACAATTGTGGAATGATGATTTGGGGTTTTGGCCTTTAGTAACTTTAGGGTTATGTGAATGAAGAGAATGTATTGGTGTAGGTTGATTGATGAATAAATTAGTATTGATTGATTGAAAGGAAAGTAATTTTAAGCACCAAGTGGTGCCTTGGGTCACTATAACCAATTTGGGGTTAAGAGTTTAAGTGACTAATTTTATATATAGTGCATTAATGATATTGGAATGATAAATGGATGTATTGATGATAGGGTCACTATAACTTATAGCAGATTGTTGATATTGGTGTTGTGATCTATAGATTGGTGTTGTCATCTGTAGATTGGCTATAATAGATTGTTGAAATATAATTGTGGAATGATGATTCAGGGTTTTGGCCTTTAGTAACTTTGGGGTTATGTGAATGAAGAACATATATTGGTGTAGGTTGATTGATGAATAAATTGGTATTGATTGATCGAAAAGAAAGTAGCTTTAAGCAGCAAGAGGTGCTTTGGATCATTATAACCAATTTAGGGTTAAGGGTTTAAGTGACTGATTTTTATATAAGGTGCATTTATGATATTGGAATGATAAATGAGTGCATTGATGATAGTATGATCTAAATAAAATTATGTAAGAATGAGGTTAACCGTGAAAGGTGAAAAGAATTATGATGAAGTGATTAATTAGGCTTAATTGTGATAGTATTGTAATTAAAGAATTTTTGAGAAATGATTATTATGATGAAGTTAGCAATTTGTTTGTATGATAGTTGAGTCTAATTAGTTAAACTCGATAATAATTAGGCTTAATTGTGATGGTATTGCAGTTAAGAGATTTATGAGAGGGAGAATGACCTAGGCAATATATATGCATTGCCTAGCTTAGCTTGGTGACAAAAATTTGTGGTCGCCACATTGTTATTAAGGTAAGGGATTGCATGTAGGAGACATGGGTATCTCAGTCCAACCATAAGTGGATTTAAGTATTGTATTTATTGAAAACTATTGAGACAACCCTTTAGTTTTAAGAAATTGCATTAGTTAATAAAATTGTTTGAATAAAACTATTGCTGGATTTTAAATAAAAAGGTTTTCTTAAATGTTGTCATTAAAACATAGGTTTGCCTTTTATTTTACATAAACATTATCCCGGTATTTATGTAAGACCCAAATTTTTATGTTATTTCTCTCAGAATATGTCATTTAAATATGTAATTATGATATATCGATCAATAAGGAAGAAATAATACAATTTCAAGTTTATCTGATGAAATTGAAAGTCGGTAAATTTTAAAATACCGAAATAAGAGATTGAGTAAATTTGGAATAAACCAAATGAAATTAGGTCAAACGAACTGAAAATATGGACTCAGGACACAAAAATATAGGGAGTCCAAGAAGGGAAGTTAGTCCGAAAATGATAACTCGGAAATTTTCACACAATGAGAATTTATCTCCGAAATAAAGAAAAAATTATATTTCTGGAGAAATAATAAAAAAAGAATATGATGTACATATATATCTATTTTTTGAAGCAAAAAATTAAATAAAATATATGTACACGGGTTATGGTAATATAATATTATTATAATAATATAAAATAATTGTTTATTATTATTATAATAATATTATATTGAAATATATTATTTAATTGGGGTATATATTATATTATATTATGGTATAATATAATATATATATATATATATATATATATATATATAAAACAAAGAGGAATATGAAAGAAAAAAAGTAAAAAACGAAAAAAAAAAGAGAGAAAACAGAAGGAAAATCGTGAGGAAACAGTTACCGAAAATCGAAATCACCGTTTCCTCACCACCGGCGAGCAATGGCTACGAGGGAGTGCGAGGAAGACACCGACGAGGGACGACCGACAACCCAGGAGGCGACTGGATGCCGACACGCCCCGTGAGAGCTGCCGGAAAGGTAGATCGGCGAGGGAGAACCCGTGGGGAAAAGAGGGAGATTCGCCGGCACCGGTGGTGATTTGGGCCGAGCCAAGCCAGACGAACATTTCCCAGGTCGAGGTGCACCCAACGGTGGCCGACCCACCTCGGGAACCTACCGGCAGCGCCGACAACGACCAAATCTCCACTGAACCGGATCGGACATTTTTTTGTGTGAAACGGTCTGAACCGGTCTGAACCAGTTCAGTCAAAGGAGAGAGAAAAAATTGGAAAAAAATTTAGTGTTATCTCGGCACAACAGTAGATTGATAAGTGGTCGAAAATCGGTCGAATTATTTTTCGGATAACTAATTTGAATTTATATTAGACTGAAATTAACTGGTTTAAATATATATTGTTGTGTAGTAAAAAAACGGTAGGCGACGTGTACGAGTTCGAGCAGATCTCAACTTACATGCCACAAAGGAAAGATTTGGCTTCCGAGAATACATCCGGAGCCAATTAGACTGCTAATCCGAGGATATCGAGGAAATTAAATTTTGCAGTCGACACATTTTTCAAGTAAGAGATTTATGGAAGCTATTAGAGATAGCTATACGTATATTTCTTACCTTCTATATGCAAATAAATATTGTAGGGTATATAAATTTGATTTACAAATGAAATTATACTGTAAAATTATCGAAAAAACATAAATGAGTAAAGTGCATACTTTCGGTGTCTTTATCGTGAAAAATTGTTTTGCAATTGTAGAATGATAGATTGGCTCAAGATTTTACTGTCTGCATTAAATTACATGTTTTCAAAGTTAAGTGTGCTTGAGTGAGAGAAATTTCATGATGGGTGACAATCGGGAAATTACCCTTCTTGTTCTGTTTTGCACTATTTTTCGTGCTGAACTCGATTTTGAGCACCGTTTTCACCAGAAGTGAGCCATCTATCGATTTTCTGTGTAAAAAGGTGCTAGAGCCAATGTGGTACTGTTGGTTACCCGATTTGCTCGCACTTAGTTTTAAACTGAATTTGAGAATGAAAGCGGTGTTAGAGCTATGTGTAAGCTGAGTGAGACACTAAAGAGCTCGCACTGGGTTTTGAATTCATGCTGGAGTCGTCAAGTATTATTAAGTGTTTGTACTCTGACTGGCTCGCTGGTGAATTCATAAACTTATGATGATTCTGAGTAAAACCGTGCTGAAGTCGTCCTGTGATGCTATGTGTTCTTGCACTGACCTGCTAGCTCGTGGTTTTACGGATTTGATGTAGTGTGAGTACAAAACCGTGCTGTAGCCGTCATGTGATGCTATGTGTTCTTGCACTGACCTGTTGGCATGTGATTTTGAGACATGGAAATGGATGATAGTGATACTGAGATGGTAGACCTTGAGATTACTCGGTCCCCTCAGCTATATCACAATATATAAGTATCCTCGGAGTACGCTGTACCGTGAGGTAAACCACAGAGTATGATGTACCGTGATATCTTAGTGATCTTAGTGAGCTAATGGGATGGTTGATCCGCCTCCCTAAGCATGGGATTCCTGTACACCTGATCCGTGATTGCTTGGAATCCAGTGAATATGGCCATATGTCCCCGTGATTAATATTACATCCCATCCTAGTCTCATTTATGATTGAATTGCTGAGTGCAAAGTGTTTTCTAAGTGGGTGTTATGTGATTTGAAATGCATGTATGCTATGTGAACTAAGTGAATTGAATAAGCTTTCTAGCGAATTGATGTTTTCGCATAGATTATTGTCATTTTCAGTAAATGCATGTTTTACAATGAGTTAAAGCATGCATAATGAATGTGAAACGTGTTCAATGAAAGTGAACACTTGTTTTAATGAATGATTTATCGAACTGAAAATGTTCGAATGAAATGTTTTAAAGAAATGAGTGAAAATGTTTGACAGTGAATGAAAATGTGGTTATTGCAATTATTGTATCGTTTTCAGTGTGTGCACTATTTTTATAAATGTTAAAGTATACACTATCAGCATGTAAATAGTATGGTTATCTACCTGCTTTCATATTTTTCTTAATGAGCATGTTAGCTCACCCCCTTATTTTTCTCCTCCACAGATTCTGCGCATTAGAGTGTGTCCGCTGCATTTATTCCTGCTACTGTGCTCTCTAGTCCTCCAGCAGTATCGAGGTATACATATATGCGAATTTGTATCTATTTAGTAATGCACAGTAACGTTATCTTTGTATTTGGGGATGTATATAACAGAAACTGATGTAGATGACTTTGTTATAAAAAAAATCACAAAGTTTCTATATTATTTTATGCAACTCTGATAAGAAATGATTGAATGGATGAGAATGAGGTAACTGACATTAACTCATAGCCCAACCAATAGAAGTGTGTAAGTCGCGAAAACGAGTCGTGACAGAGGTGGTATCAGAGCGGAGTTGGTCTGAAGTGAGTCAGTGCTAGTAATTAGGAAAAATATATATCCCCATAATACTATGCATTATTTAGATACAATTGTGTATACCGACCTGAATTTAGACTGAGAAACTTGTTGTTGTGTATGCAGGATGTCGGATAGACGTCACAATAGTAGAGGTGAGAGTTCGAGCTCTCATGGGAGTAGAGATGAGCCCGAGAGGCGCAGTGGGTCTAGTCCTGCTAGAGCTCCACCAGATTCTAGTGATACCATAGATACACGTATAACGTGGTTAGAGCGGAGTGTAGACACTATCATGGGGTTGTTGACACAGGTGATGGCCGGGATTGAGGGTAGACAGGGCACAGCCGATGAGACGAACCCTACTGGTCAGGCAGCTGCTCTTGAGACACCTGCACCTGCACCTGAACAGCCTGTATCGAGACCTCGGGCCGTAGAGGCAAAGATCCCTATACCCCCTCCAGTTCAGGAAATTCCCTCACCAGATTAGGACCCTGTAGTTCCACAACAAGTTGGTGAAGAGGGAGTTTATGACTGTGATTTGGGCAGATTGAGAGAGTTTCGAAAGTTCGGACCACCTTCATTTAATGGGGTGAAGAACCCAGTGTTAGCTGAGCATTGGATACGTAGTATGGAGAAGCTCTATAGATTCTTCTATTGCTCAGACACAGAGAAGGTCACCTTTGCGGCTTTTGTGTTAGAGGATGAGGTCGAGCATTGGTGGATGGCCACACAGCTGATGTTGAGTGCACGACACCCGGTTGTGACATGGGATATATTCTTGGATGCCTTCCAGAGGCATTACATTCCAGCTACTGCTCAGAGAAAGATGCAGATGGAATTTATGACATTGACTCAGGGGAACCGGACAGTAGACGAGTATGAGTCTGGATTCACATCCTTGGGCAGATATGATATAGTCACCATGAGCCTTGAGGACAGGAAGGTTCATAAATTTCTTGAGGGACTGAGACCTTCCATTAGAGCTTGACTAGCTCCACTGGACATTACCACTTATGAGGAGGCAGTACGTAGAGCTCAGCTGTGTGAGCAAGATTATGAGTTGCATGCCTCGGAATTGAGCAGGAGTGGTAAGGGCAGAGATAGAGATCGAAAGAGGTCAGTGGATGATAGAGGGTTCCGAAAGGGCTGAAGGTTATTCGGTAAAGGGCCTAAGATTGAGGAGATACGAGAGAGGCATGTGAAGCCTCCAGTGTATCCAAATCTACCTCCAGCACTGAGGGGCATAGTTATTGGTGGACCCCGACCTACCACCGATCAGTGCAGAGTGTGTGGTAGATATCATGGGAGTATGCCATGTCCTTTATTGACTAGAGTTTGTTACAGGTGTGGTAAGCCAGGGCACATGATACGTGATTGCCCGAAACTGGTTGAGACAGCCCCTCAAAAGGGCCAAGAGCCAGAGAGAGCCACAGTTAATACACCTGATCCTAAGAGGAAGGCCACAGCTGAGGAGAAGAGGAAGCAAGTTGTTGGTCGCGGACGAGTATTTGCTTTGGACCAGGTTTTTGCTGAGACTTCGAAGGATGTGATTAAAGGTACTATCCTAGTATTTGATTTTAAAGCATTAGCATTGATTGATCTTGGTGCCACGCATTGATTTATATCGCCTACCTTTGCATGTAAATTGATAGAACATGTAATACCTGTACCTCTAGGTAGGATTTTGCTTATAAGCACTCCACTTAGAGAGAATGTAATGACAGAGTATGTTTACAAAGATTGTAAATTAAAAGTAGGGGAGAAGGATATGTCAGCCGTTCTCATCCTATTAAATATGAAAGATTTTGATGTAATATTAGGAATGGATTGATTGGTTGCAAACCATGCTGTTTTAGATTGTTATGCTAAGACGGTAATGTTTTCCACCCTCGAAAAGTATCTTGTAAGATTTGAAAAGAAATGAAAGAGT
Organism: Firmiana major; assembly: GCA_033439115.1. Lineage (NCBI taxonomy): Eukaryota > Viridiplantae > Streptophyta > Magnoliopsida > Malvales > Malvaceae > Firmiana > Firmiana major. The sequence goes on along the minus strand of CM065898.1, from coordinate 69,486,134 downwards.
ATGTTAAGTTGCTTAATGAACAAATGACTTTACTAACGAATTGAATAATGATGTGTTGAAGGTTTTATCGCATACGTGGTTGATATGGATAAGGTGCACCCGAAATTAGCTGACATCCTAGTGGTTAGAGAGTTCTCTGATGTCTTTCCGGATGAGTTACCATGGTTGCCGCCAGACAGGGAGATGGAGTTTTGTATTGATTTGGTGCCTGGTACTGAACCGATATCCAAACCATTATATAGAATGGTTCCAGTGGAATTAGAGGAGCTAAAGAAGCAGTTACAAGAGTTGTTGGATAAGGGGTTCATCAAACCGAGTGTTTCACCTTCGGGAGCACCGGTTTTGTTTGTGAAGAAGAAGGATGGGAGCCTCCGACTGTGCATCGACTACCGGTTGTTGAATAAGGCTACCATCAAGTATAAGTATCCTCTTTCGCGTATTGATGATATGTTGGATCAGTTGCAGGGAGCACAGATCTTTTCGAAGATTGATCTGAGGTCTGGTTATCATCAGTTGAGGATTCAGAGTGGAGATGTGCCCAAGACAGCGTTCCGTACCCGTTATGGCCATTATGAGTTTCTGGTTATGCCATTTGGGTTGACAAATGCTCCTGCAACGTTTATGACTTTGATGAATGATGTGTTTAAGCCATACCTGGACAGATTCGTGATTGTCTTTATAGATGACATATTGGTGTACTCGAAGTCTAGGGAAGAGCATGAGCAGCACTTGAAAACAATGTTACAGACCCTTCAAGATAAGGAGTTGTATGCTAAACTCTGTAAGTGTGATTTTTGACTGAGTGAGATATCGTTTTTGGGTCATGTAGTCTCAAGAGACGGGGTGTCAGTGGATCCGTCCAAGATAGAGGCTGTGGTACAGTGGGAGAGACCCAAGACAGTTACAGAAATCCGCAGTTTTCTGGGTTTGGCAAGTTATTATCAACGGTTTGTATAGGGATTGTCTAAATTGGTTGCTCCGTTGACACGTCTCACTCGAAAGAATGTGGCATTTAAGTGGAATGATAAGTGTGAAAGTAGTTTCTGCGAGTTGAAGCATCGACTGACCACCACACCTATTCTCACCATACCCACCAGCTCAGGAGGTTTTTCAGTGTATACAGATGCCTCGGGACAGAGACTGGGCTGTGTGTTGATGCAGAACAGGAAGATAGTCGCTTATGGATCCAAACAACTTAAGGACCATGAGAGGAACTACCCGACCCATGATTTAGAGTTGGCGGTCGTGGTATTTGCATTGAAGATATGACGCCACTATTTGTACAGTGAGAAATTTCAGGTGTTTACAGATCATAAGAGCCTCAAATATATATTTTCACAGAAAGAGTTGAATATGAGGCAGAGAAGGTGGATAGAGCTTCTGAAAGATTATGATTGCGAGATATTGTACCATCCAGGAAAGGCTAATGTTGTGGCTGATGCCTTGAGTAGAAAGAACCTTGGAATGGTATCGCACATGATGGTCAGGGAATATGAGCTGCTTGAGCAGTTTGCTCACCTCAGTTTGGATATAGACCCTTTTGATACTGACAGTGACTGTGTGATAGCTAGCCTGCGAGTGAGCCGAATTTGATTGACCGGATACGACAGGCTCAGCTAGCCGATCCGTTGTGTGATGATCGGGTTAGTCAGATTCAGAGGGGTGATGTGGCCGATTTCTTTGTGAGTGATGATGGCCTACTGAGGTTTAGAGGTAGGATTTGCTTTCCCGATGACCCAGAGTTAAAGAAAGTGATTTTGATAGAAGCTCATTCATCGAGGTATACATTGCATCCGGGAAGTAACAAGATGTATTAGAATCTTCAGAAAGTGTATTGGTGGTCAGGGATGAAGAAAGACATCGCAAAGTTTGTGGTAAGGTGTCTCGTATGTCAGCTGATTAAGGTAGAGTATCAGAAGCCTACGGGGTTATTGCAGCCTCTACCTATACTGACTTGAAAATGGAACCATGTCACCATGGATTTCATCTTGGGATTACCGAGGACTAGGAGGAACCATGATGCTATCTGGGTCGTGGTGGATAGATTGACCAAATCCGCCCACTTTTTGGCCATGAAATCCACAGATACTCTGAGTACTTTGGCAGAGTTGTACGTACGAGAGATTGTGAGGCTACACGGTGTTCCAGTGAGCATTGTATCAGATAGGGATTCCCGCTTCACTTCCCACTTCTGGGAACACTTTCATCCTCAGACTGATGGTCAGTCAGAAAGGACCATCCATACATTATAGGATATGTTGAGAGCGAGTGTTATGGATTTTAGAGGCTCCTGGGATGATCACTTGCCATTAGTCGAATTTGCTTATAATAACAGTTATCACTCGAGTATCGAGATGGCACCATATGAGGCATTGTATGGCAGACGGTGTCGTTCTCCTGTTGGTTGGGAAGAAGTGGGTGATAAGAAAGTTTTTGCTACCGATTTAGTGCAGCAAGCCTTTGAGGTTATTCAGTTGATATGTGAGAGATTGAAGACAGCTCAGAGCAGACAGAAGAGTTATGCTGACACGAGATGGAGGCCATTAGAGTTCACTGTAGGTGATTCAGTGTTCTTGAGAGTTTCTCCCTCGAAAGGGATTATGAGGTTCGGTAAGAAGGGTAAGTTGAGCCCTCGGTATATCGGACCATTTGAGATACTGGAGCGAGTGGGAGATAAGGCCTACATGCTAGCGTTACCACTTGAGCTAGTAGGTATTCATAACGTCTTCCACGTATCGATGCTTGGCAAGTACCATCCAGATCTGGCACATGTGATTCGATATGAGCCGTTGGAGCTCAATGATGATATGTCGTATGTAGTGAAGTCGATCCGAATACTGGATAGGAAGGAGAAGGTGTTAAGGTCCAAGACGATTCCGCTTGTTAAGGTTCTCTGGCAACACTACACTTCAGAGGAGGCTGCGTGGGAGTTAGAGAGCCTGATACGGGAGAAGTACCCCCGACTCTTCGAGGATTGACTTTGTTTTAATTTGGAAGACCAAATTTCTTAAGGGGGAGGAAATGTAAGACCCAAATTTTTATGTTATTTCTTTCAGAATATGTCATATAAATATGTAATTATGATATATCGATCAATAAGGAAGAAATAATACAATTTCGTGTTTATCTGATGAAATTGGAAGTTGGTAAATTTTAAAATATCGAAATAAGAGATTGAGTAAATTTGGAATAAACCAAATGAAATTAGGTCAAACGGACTGAAAATATGGACTCAGGACGCAAAAATATAGGGAGTCCAAGAAGGGAAGTTAGTCCAAAAATGATAACCCGAAAATTTCTCCACAATGAAAATTTATCTCCGAAATAAAGAAAAAATTATATTTCCAGAGAAATAATAAAAATAGAATATGATGTACATAAATATATATATATATTTCGAAGCAAAAAATTAAATAAAATATATGTACACGGGTTATGGTAATATAATATTATTATACTAATATAAAATAATTGTTTATTATTATTATAATAATATTATATTGAAATATATTATTTAATTGGGGTATATATTATATTATATTATGGTATAATATAATATAATATATATATATAAAAAAAACAAAGAGGAATCTGAAAGAAAAAAAAGTAAAAATCGAAAAAAAAAAAGAGAAAACAAAAGGAAAATCTCGAGGAAACAGTGACCGGAAACCGAAATCACCGTTTCCTCACCACCGGCGAGCAACGACTGCGAGGAAGACACCAGCGAGGGACGACCGGCAACCCAGGAGGCGACTGGACGCCAGCACACGCCGTGAGAGCTTCCAGAAAGGCAGATTGGCGAGGGAGAACCCGTGGGGAAAAAAGGGAGATTCGCCGGCACCAGCGGCGATTTGGGTTGAGCCAAGCCAGGAGAACCTTCCCCAGGCCGAGGCTCACCCAACAGTGGCCGACCCACCCTGAGAACCGGCCAACAGTGCTGACAACGACCAAATCTCCACTGAACCGGATTAAATCGGTTCAGTGTGAAAAGGTCTGAACCGGTCCAAATCGGTCCAAATCGGTTCAGTCAAAGGAGAGAGAAAAAAATTGAAAAAAAATTCAGTGTTATCCCGGCATAACAGTAGACTGGTAAGTGGTCGAAAATCGATCGAATTATTTTTTGGATAATTAATTTGAATTTATATTAGATCGAAATTAACCGGTTTAAATATATATTGCTGTGTAGCAAAAAAAATGGTAGGCGACATGTACGAGTTTGAGCGGATCTCGACTTACGTGCCACTAAGAAAAGATTTGGCTTCTGAGAATACATCCGGAGTCAGTTAGACTGCTAATCCGAGGATATCGAGGAAATTGAATTTTGCAGTCAACACATTTTTCAGGTAAGGGATTTATGGAAGCTATTAGAGATAGCTATACGTATATTTCTTACCTTCTGTATGAAAATAAATATTGTAGAGTATATAGATTTGATTTACAGATGAAATTATACTATAAAATTATCGAAAAAACATAAATGCATAAAGTGCATACTTTCGGTGTCTTTATCGTGAAAAATTATTTTGCAATTGTAGAATGATAGACTAGCTCAAGATTTTACTTTCTGCATTAAATTGCACGTTTTTCAAAGTTAACCGTGCTTGAGTGGGTGAAATTTCATGATGGGTGACCATCGGGAAATTACCCTTCTTTTTCTGTTTTGCACCATTTCCCGTGCTGAACTCGGTTTTGAGCACCGTTTTCACCAGAAGTGAGCCATCTATCGATTTTCTGTGTAAAAAGGTGCTAGAGCCAATGTGGTACTATTGGTTAACCGATTTGCTCGCACTTAGTTTTAAACTGAATTTGAGAATGAAAGCAGTGTTAGAGCTATGTGTAAGCTGAGTGAGACACTAAAGAGCTCGCACTGGTTTTGAATTCATGCTGGAGTCGTTAGGTATTATTAAGTGTTTGTACTCTGACTGGCTCGTTGGTGAATTCCTAAACTTATGATGATTCTGAGTAAAACTGTGCTGAAGTCATCGTGTGATGCTATGTATTCTTGCACTGACCGTTCGCACGTGGTTTTATGGATTTGATGTAGTATGAGTACAAAACTGTGCTGCAGCCGTCGTGTGATGCTATGTGTTCTTACACTGACCTGCTCGCATGTGATTTTGAGACATGGAAATGGATGATAGTGATACTGAGATGGTAGACCTCGAGATTACTCGATCCCCTTAGCTATATCACAATATATAAGGATCCTCAGAGTACGCTGTACCGTGAGGTAAACCACAGAGTATGATGTACCGTGATATCTTAGTGATCTTAATGAGCTGACGGGATGGTTGATCCGCCTCCCTAAGCATGAGATTCCCGCTCACCTGATCCGTGATTGCCTGGAATCTAGTGAATATGGCCATATGTCCCCGTGATTAATATTACATCCCAACCTAGTCTCATTTATGATTGAATTGCTGAGTGCAAAGTGTTTTCTAAGTGGGTGTTATGTGATTTGAAATGAAGTGAACTAAGTAAATTGAATAAGCTTTCTAGCGAATTGATGTTTTCACATAGATTGCTGTCATTTTCAGTAAATGCATTTGTTTTACAATGAGTTAAAGCATGCATAATGAATGTGAAACGTGTTCAATGAAAATGAACACTTGTTTTAATGAATGATTTATCGAACTGAAAATGTTCGAATGAAATGTTTTAAAGAAATGAGTGAAAGTGTTTGACTGTGAATGAAAATGTGGTTATTGCAATTATTGCACCGTTTTCAGTGTGTGCACTGTTTTTATAAGTGTTAAAGTATACACTATCAACATGTAGATAGTATGGTTATCTACCTGCTTTCATATTTTTCTTACTAAGCGCGTTAGCTCACCCCCTTATTTTTCACCTCCACAGATTCTGCACATTAGAGTGTGTCCGCTGCATTTATAACTGCTACTGTGCTCTCTAGTCCTCCAGCAGTATCGAGGTATACATATCTACGAATTTTGTATCTATTTAGTAATGCACAGTAACGTTATCTTTGTATTTGGGGATGTATATAACAGAAACTGATGTAGATGACTTTGTTATAAAAAAAAATTACATAGTTTCTATATTATTTTATGCAACTCTGATAAGAAATGACTGAATGGATGAGAATGAGGTAACTGACATTGACTCATAGCCCAACCAATAGAAGTGTGTAAGTCGAGAAAACGGGTCGTGACAATTTATGCCTATTGCATTGTACTGTGTTGTTGGTTGCTTGACTTGGACACGTCTATAACTTTCCAGTAGTCGTTGATCTAGCTGGTTGAGGACCCTTAACCATGCCATAGGTTACACTCTCTCTTTTAAGATGTTGCTTCATGGAACGATTATGTCTCCTCGTGAGACGATTGTGTTCCTTCCCAGGAACGATTTTATTGTGCATGTTACCCTCGAGATGTTAGCCTAGTCTCTCAACTACTATTGAAAGTATTTCGATAATTGATTTTGTATTGACATGATTTAAGGCATATGAGCTTACACTGCATGAATTGATTTGAAAATATGTTTTGGTATATATACATCCTCTTCTCATGTAACCTTTACTAGCCATAAGCTCACCCCTCTCTTTTCTCCTCCACAGATTATCTTTGATAAATACTGAGGGTGTCCCTTTTGAGGAGGCTTACAGAGTGTCATCTTGTTACTTGCTAGTTTCTTTTAAAAGGTATATACATAGATATATCTTTGGTTTGTATTTCAGACTAACAGTTGATGTATATTCATTTTGGGATGTAACGATAGGTTATAATAGGTATCAAATAAGGTCTATAAGCCGTATAGGATGTTGATTATAGCCTATACAATGAAGTGTGATACAACAAACAGGTTCAACGATAAATATACTCTTTTGCAGTTGATTAATATATGATGTTAACCATGATTAATTGGGTGTATGACATGTATATTTGAAGTTTAAATTGGATTCACATCACACAGTATTGTATGGGACTAGAACTAAAGTAAATCATTATCCAAGTTGACTAAAAAATGTCAACCACAGAGATTGAAAGCTACACTGGTCGTTGACAAACCTAGGTAAGTTAAAGAAAAATTTAGTCCAAATTTCGCTAAATCGAGACGTTACAAAGTTTATATTAGTGCCTGGTTTGTTTAGTATGAATTAGTGTAGTTAAGTTAGAATTAGAGCTACATCTCTTAGTTTGTGTATGTTTGAGTATGAACTATATGTAACTACTTAAAGTTATACTAAAATTAATCGATTTTGTGTAAGTAGATCATCACTATGAGTGGAAGAAGAGGATTACCAAAGGGACGAGCTTTCCAACCTCCGCTTCCTCCATAGCCTGACAACCCTAACACAAAGATTTTTTTACCTCAAACAGAGGTTGGAGCAGGGGTTTAGTGATATGGATGTGACCATGGCAGCCATGATCGTGCAGCACCTAAGTGGCACTAATACTCCCACCTCTATTGAAGAGAATTAAGCTACACCTACTTCAGCCTCCAATGCTATAACCTCTAGCACCACAAGCTTCCCTACCTCAGCCACAAGTTCCTCACCCATGAGCCACCAAGGAGGATGTTAGGCATTTGGGTCGGGTAAGGCAGTTTCAGAATTTTAACCTCTCATCCTTAAAGAGGGTAAAAAATCTAGTAGAGAATTAGTGCCTAAAGACGAAAAAGATCTTCAAATATATGAAGAGCCTTACTATCGAGAGGGTAGACTTAGCCACCTTTACACTAGAAAAAAAGGTCGAGCATTGGTTGAAGGTTACCAAGATAGTGCTGAGAGCTAAGTACTCGGTATTGACTTGAAAATTCTTTCTAAACACTTTCCAACATTAGTTCATTCCTTTGACAACTCAAAAGAAGATGCAACTTAAGTTTCTAGGTTTGACACAAGGATCACAAATGGTGGATCAACATGAGTCATGATTCATAGCCTTAAGCCGATATGATCCTAAGACCGTCAAGAGTGAGGAAAGGAAGTGGAGAGGTTTCTAGACAGATTGAAGCCTATTATTCAGGTGAAATTGGTTCTATTTGATATATCGATCTATGATGACACTATCTAAAAAGGCCAACTTGTAGAGCAGGACTATGAGCTCCATTAATCTGACTATGGGTTCAGAGGGAAAGATAAAGGAAAGAGATCAACAGATAGTAAACCTTCATATAGGAAGGATTTTCAATGATTAGGTAAGAGATAGAGAGTTACAGAGTCTCAACCAGATGCTGTTAAGCCTACTAGTCCTACTGCTACTGCCCTTGTTATTAAGAATATTTGTAAGAGCTGTGACAAGAATCATAGCTCTAAGCATGGTTATTGGGTTACAGGTGCCTACTTCAACTACAGCCAGATTGGCCATTCGGTTCGAGGTTGTCCACAACCTAAGCCCACTCAGACATAGGCATTGAAGCCCGTTGGTTAGAGAAGAGGCACAACTGTGAAGAAGGGCAAGAATCTATTAGCTTAAGGTCGTGTATTTGCACTGGACAAGGCGATTGCTGATGCCTCCTCCAACATGGTTCAAGGTAAGATCTTTGTTTATGATTTTGAAGCTTTAACATTGTTTAATGCGAGTTCTGCCTATTCTTTTGTATCACCCATGTTTACAAGTAAACTACATGTAGAGCCTGTACTATTAGGTCACCTTTTGCACATAAACACTCTTATGAAGGAATCTCAAATAATGGATTTAGTGTATAAGGTTTGTAAATTAAAGGTAGGAGAAGGGGAATTAGTGGAAGATTTGATTGTATTGTATACATGTGGATTTGATGTTATTTTAGGTATGGATTGGCTAGCTACTAATCGTGTCAATTTGGACTGCTACGTTAAGACTATAACTTTCTCCTTACTTGACAAACATGTTGTAAATTTTGAAAATTAAGAAATGAAAGTATACATTTCATTTTGCATTAAAGTTTTGTGAAAGGTATTGATGTGAAGGTTATTTAACATTTATGGAAGATATTAGGAAGAGGCAACGAGAACTTTAAGAGATTCTAGTAACGAAGGATTTTTTAGACATGTTTTCAAAAGAATTGCCTAGGTTACCACTTGATAAGGAGCTAGAGTTCACCATTGATTTGGTACTAGATACCTAACCTATATCAAAGCCTTCCTATCGAATGACATTGATGGAATTAGAGAATTGAAGAATCAAATCCAAGACTTGTTAAACAAAGGGTTTGTACACCAAAGCGACTCACTCGGGGGTGGTTGAGTTTTATTTGTTAAGAAAAATGATGGTTGCTTGAGGTTGTGTATAAATTATCAACTATTGGACAAGGTCACTGTCAAGAACAAACACCCTCTCCCTAAGACTAATGATTTGTATGATCAGTTGCGAGATGCTATGATGTTTTCTAAGATTGATCTAAGGTCGGGATACCACTAGTTAAAGATTAAAAAGAAGATATCCCTAAGACAGCCTTCAAGATACGGTATGGCTACTTGGGTTCTTAGTGATGCCATTCAGTTTGAAGAATGAAGCAACAACATTTGTGAATTTAATGAATGAAGTGTTCAAGCAGTACTTGAATCAATTTTTGGTTATTTTCATTGATGATATTTTGGTTTACTCTAAGTCTCGAGAGGAACATGAGCAACATTTGAGAACAGTGTTAAAGATGTTCTGAGATAAACAGTTGTATGTAAAGTTAGACGAGTGTGATTTCTGGTTGGAGCAAATTGCATTCCTAAGTCATATAGTATCTAAAGACGGGGTATCAGTGAATCCATTTGAGGTTAAAGTAGTCTTTCAATAGGAGAAACCAAGGAATGTCATGGAGATTCAGGGTTTCTTCGAACTTGCTAAGTACTATGGTGCTTCATGGAAAGATTCTCTAAGTTAGTTGCACCTTTGACTAAGCTCAAATGGAAGGATGTGAAGTTTAATTGGTCTGACAGTTGTAAGCGTAACTTTCAAGAGTTTAAGCAGAAATTGACGATGACATCAACCCTAACCATTCTGAGTTAATTAAGGGGTTTTTGGTATACAGTGATGCCTCTTTGCAAAGTCTAGGTTATGTGTTTATGGTTCTCGCCAACTTAAAAACTATAAGAAGAACTACCCAACTCATGACTTGGAGCTAGCTGCGGTAGTATTTGCATTGAAGATTTGGTGGCATTATCTATGTGGTGAAAGATTCCAAGTGTTCACTGATCACAAGAGTTTGAAGTATCTATTTTCTCAAAGGGAAATACATATGAGACAAATAAAATGGATGAAACTAAAGGATTACGACTGTGAGATACTGAACCACCCGGGTAAAGCTAATGTAGCAGTGGAACACTGAGTAGGAAGCACCTGGGGTTACTTTCTTATATAATGATCAGAGAGCACGAGTTGCTTGAGCAGTTAGCAGGCTTGAAGTTGGATGAGACTCTTTCTGAGCTAATTGTATTAAGGTTAGCTTAAGGATTGAGTTTTATTTAATGGAATGGATTAGGGAAGCTCAAAGGGAAGATCAATTTTGTGTAGAGACAATTGAGTTAATCCAACAAGATCAGGGGTCAGATTTTGAAGTTAGTAGTGACATATTGTTGAGGTTCCAAGGCTAAATTTGTGTACCTAAGGATGAGACCTTAAGGAGATTAATTTTAGATGAAACCCACACCTCCAAATACACTTTGTATCCAGGGAGCAACAAGATGTACCATGGCCTGTGTAAGGTGTACTGGTGGACTAGTATGAAGTGAGATATTGCAGAGTATGTGACTAAGTGTCTTATATGTTAATAGGTTAAGGTAGAGGATCAGAAACTAATGGGACTACTTAAGTCTTTGCCTATACCGACTTGAAAATAGGAGCACATTATTATGGATTTTATTACGAGATTGTTAAGGACCCAGAAGAACTACAATGCAATTTGGGTCATAGTTGATAGGCTTACTAAGTCGGTGTACTTTCTAACCATTAAGATTACATATACTCTCAGTGAATAAGCTAATTTGTATGCCAAAAAGATAGTCAGACTACACGGGATTCCAATGAATATTGCTTCAGATAGAGACTTCAAGTTTACTTCTTATTTTTGGGAGAGGTTTCAAGAAACTATAGGGTCTCGATTGAATTTCATTACAACCTTCCATCCCCATACTAATGGTTAGTTGAAGAGGACCATTCATACTTTGGAGGACATGTTACGGGTTTGTGTTATGGATTTTAAGGGCTCTTAGGATGTCCATCTACCATTAGCTGAATTCGAATACAATAATAGCTACCATTTTAACATTGAGATTGCTCCATATAAAGCATTATATGGAAAATGATGTAGGTTTCTTATAGGTTGGGAAGAGGTTGGTAATAGGAAAGTGTTTATTTTCGAGATAATTGAGCAGGCTTCTGAGAATGCTCAATGGATTTGTGAGAGACTTAAGGCGGTTCAAAGCTGATAAAAAGAGTTATGTTGACATTTGAAGACGAGAATTAGAGTTTGCGGTGGGTGACTCGGTGTTTTTGAAAGTCTCACTGTCTAAAAGGATTATGAGGTTTGGGAAAAATGAAAAGTTGGGTCCTCGATTTATTTTTCCATTTAAAATATTGTATTGAGTGAGAGATGTGGCATACTGATTAGCACTCCCTTTATAGCTATCAGGGTTGCATAATGTCTTCCACGTATCCATGCTTTAGAAGTATCATCTGAATCTCTTCCACGTCATCGAGTTTGAGCCCTTAGACATAAGGGAGGATCTTAACTATGACGAAAGATTGATTCGAAAATTGGATAGGAAGGAAATGGTGTTGAGGTCGAAGTCTATTACCATGGTCAAAGTTTTTTGGCAACACCACTCCTTTGAGGAAGACACTTGGGAGTTAAAGAGCTTGATGAAGCAGAAATACCGGCACTTATCTTGATTTGCTCGACAAATTTGGAGAACCAAAATTTTTAAGATAGGGAAGATGTGAAACCCCTATTTTCCCTTGTATAAGCTCTCAAGCTATGTTGAATAAGTTGATTATGTAAAGTATTATATTTATGTTATTAGTTGAATGATGATTTAATGGATTATGCATCATTAGATTATGGAAAATTGGATGGGTATGGATGTTGTGAGTTGTTGGATAAGATTGCAAACATTAGAAGTCATTAATGCATTATGGATTAAGATTTTGTGGTCTTGATGTTGTATGGATAAGTGATTATTGAAAACATGCATATTGTGATGAATTGAGCCGGGTTAAGAAAGAAAGAATCATGAAAGTTTGATCTCTTAGGGTGTTGGGAGGTTTTGGCATGAGTTAGGATGAAAATCTGAAGGTTTTGGGCAATCTGGAGCTAAGGGATCGATCCTTTCCCTTAAGAGGACCAATCCCTTATTAGCAAAAACCAAAATATGGCTTAAAAGAAGGACAAGATCGGTCCTATATGCCAAAGAGACCGATCTTTTGTTGGTAGAATGCCAAAATGAACAGGAAAGACATAGAGGGATCGATCCCCATCCTAAGTATATCGATCCCCTTTTCACAAAATGCCTTCTCGGGAGATTTTAAAGGGAGATGATAAATCCCGAAGTTAAAGGGGTCGATCCCCTAAGCGCTTGAAGCCATAAATTGAGTTTCAAATGACATAAGAACTGAAGAAAAGAATAAAGGAAACCCGAGAGAAAGAAAGGAAAAGGGAAAAGAGAAAGAAGGGACAAAAAGAGAGAAAATGCTAAAGACGCTACCCCATTCTTCATCCTCTACCTCTATTCCACCATAAATACCAAATTCAGAGTGTGATTTGGCTGGGGAAGAAAGAAGATTGTGTAAAACGAGAAAATAGGGGTTTTTGGAGGAAAAAAAAGGATAAAAGGTAAAAAACTTTTTCATGGAATTAAACATGGTGGGTATAGTGTATTTATGACTAATAAATGTTTTTTTTTTTATGTTTAATGGTGGCTTGAAGGTTCACTTGTGGTTGGAGGACTTGGAGAGGCCATTTTAGGGTTTTTTTCTATCTCACTCTTTACAAGTTGGAGAAGGTAAGATTTTCTCAAAATTCCAAGATAATTACATGTCGAGCTTGGTGTTGTGATCTATGGATTGGCTATTGTAGATTGTTGAAATACAATTGTGGAATGATGATTTAGGGTTTTGGCCTTTAGTAACTTTAGGGTTCTATGAATGAAGAGTATATATCGGTGTAAGTTGATTGATGAATAAATTGGTATTGATTGATTTAGAGGAAAGTAGTTTAAACACCAAGAGGTGCCTTGGGTCACTATAACCAATTTGGTGTTCAAGGTTTAAGTGACTAGTTTTATATATGGTGCATTTATAATATTAGATAATGATAAATAGAAGTATTGATGATGGCATGAAGTAAATGAAAATATGTAAGAATGAGGTTAATCGTGAAAGGTGAAAGGAATTAATGGATCATGCAAGAGTGCTTTTGACCACTTAAAGGATTTATGAGAAATGAATAATATGATGAATTTAACAATTGTTTGTATGATATTGGAGTCTAATTAGTTAAACTTGATAAGAATTAGGCTTGATTATGATAGTATTGCAGTTAAAAGATCTATTGGAGGGAGGGTGGCCTAGGCAATATATATCCATTGCCTAGCTTAGCGTGGTGACAAAAGTTTGTGGTCGCCACATCGTTATTGAGGTAAGAGATTGCATGTAGGAGACATGGGTATCTCAGCCCAACCATAATAATAGTTCGGTTAAAGATAGTTTCTTCTAACTATGCATAACCACATAATTGGATTTAAGTATTGTATTGATTGAAAGCTATTGAGACAACACTCTAGTTTTTATGAAATTGCATTAGTTTATAAAATCGTTTGAATAAAACTATTGTGAGATTTCAAATAAAAAGGCTTTCTTAAATATTGTCCTTAAAACATAAATTTGCCTTTTGTTTTATAAAGTCCTATTTTATGAAATGGTTTATAGTTGTTCCAAAATGAGAAAAGCTTTACTTAACTTGGTTTAAAATAAAACTGAATCGTTTTCCTATGAGTTGTCTAACTATTTGGTTTGAAAACAACATTCCATGGGATGCTCATCCTCCTTATTGTACTTATGACTACTGATACTTATTGATTACGAATTTTAAATTGGGAATCATGTATAGTATCATATTGTTTTGTATTTGGAATTGTTTTAGAGACTTTATGCCCCCAGTACATGGTCCCGACATTTATACCTATTGTATTGTATTGTTGGCTATTTGACTTGGACACGTTTACAACTTCCCAATACTCACCAATACAGAAAGGTTAAGGACCTTTAACCATGGCCATAGGTTACACTCTTCCTTTTGGGATGTTCATGTAAGACCCCGTATATGTATAATGGTAATATGTATAATTGGATCAAATAATATGAATGGACTTGTAATGTAAAGTATGATTGATGTAAGTCCATGGATTCAATGTATGTATGTGTGATATGAATTGTAACGTACATACAAATTTCATTGAGTATGAATATGAAGAAATGAGTTCTGGCAAGTGATGGATGTGACTTGAAACTCAAGATGAGTAGTGTGGTAAAATGGAATGGAGTTATGCTTCCATTTAGTTTTATGTAGCATACCTTTGAACATACAATGAATGCACACAAGTTTCAATGTGCATAAGGTATGAATGGATGCCATTTCCAAGTTATAAAGGTGGATGGATGAGAAAATGGCCATGGAAATAGATTAAGGATGTATTGGTATGAGTTGCAGCAAGAAAACTGCAGGAAATCTGAAAAACATGAAGGCCAGATCGATCTCATAGGATGAGAGATCGATCTGGAAGAGCCAGAATGCTCTTATTTGGGCAAAAGAATAGAGCAGATCGATCTCCAATGGAGCCAGATCGATCTCCTTAGCTCTCTGTTTGGGACCAGATCGATCTCTTGCTTCGACAGATCGATCTCATGCTTCAACAGATCGATCTGATGCTTCGACAGATCGATCTCCAGCTTAAAAATGCCGTGAAAAAAGAGGAATTTTAAAGGACCAGATCGATCTCCTCTTGGACCAGATCGATCTCCTCAAGCTATTTCTATATAAGGAGGGCTGAAAATCTAGAAATCTCAGAAAAACACTTAACTTTACAATCTCAACCCCAAAACCTAATTTTCCCTCTCTAAAATCAGCCATTTTCAGTGAGATTTGAAGAGAAATCATTAGAGGCAAAGTTGTCCCTATCAAAGAGAAGAACAACATAGTGAGAGGGCATTTTCCCATTTTTGGAATTGAAGGAGTTAAGGGCATTACCATTTGGAGCAACAAGAAAAATCATATTGGTAAGATTCTAACACTCCAATCCAAATGCAGTAGCTATTTAATTGATTTGCAGTTGATTGATATGAGTATTGATGGATAAACTACCTAGGAATGTAGTGAAATTGGTGTGACCTAGAAATCTAAAATGGGTATAATGTGAGAATATGTGGGATTGAATGAGCTTATGATTTATGGCATGCTAAAGCTGTTATTGGGGTAATGTTTATGATTTTAGATGGTTAGATGGAATTACATGGTGAGTTGGAGGAATTGTGAAAATGGGTATGTATATGATTGATAAATGCCATAGTGAGGGGATTCATGAAATATGAACACTATGAGCTTTATGTCGATTTGATATCGATTTTGAATAAGTTAATAGGCCTAAGAAGATCCATAGACTCGAGCTAGGGGTAAAGTAATGAAACAAGGCCAAATAAGCTTTAATAGAAGCTATAGATTAAATTGACTATAGCAAGCACAAGGGTTGCAATATATGGATCGAATATAATGCAGGATACGATTTTGTGCAGTCCCGAAGAGTTCGTTGAAGACGAATCGAACCGTACGAGTAAGCAACTTAAGGAAGTGGAATCACGCATCGCGATTCCAGGTAGGAAATTTTGTGAGTATATAGAGGTAGCTGCTCGTACTTTGAACTTGTGGGTGAATATTGGGTGTTTTATGAAATGCATGGTTGCTCAAATAAGTGAATGATGATGAGTATATGCGTGGTTTTAGATTTGAAGTGGGTTTTATGAAATGGGATAGTAAGGCTAATAATTGCATAAATCTAATGTTTTGATGTTTTTCAAAATGAAATTGCTTGGTTTTAAAGCAAGCTTGTAGATGGGTCGGCTAATATTGTATTGTGGTGGTGGAAAAGCATTTGTGAGTGCTAAACCCAATTTCTGGGATTGTTTTATTGTGTATGAGCCGCCTATCGTATTTGTATGACATAAATCGCGCTAGAGCCTCGCTCACGCTGGATTTCTATGTTTTCATTTGTATGAAACGTGCTGGAGCTTAGCTCGCACCTTGATTGGAAATTATGTTGATGTTTATAAACCGTACTAGGAGCTATGCTCGTACGCGTCTCTTTTTGAGAGGATGCATGAGTCGTGCTAGAGATTTACTCGCATAAGTTTGTACATCGTGATAAGCATAAGGTTGTGAAAGTTGGTAAGATCCTTAAGCCTTACATCCTTAAGTCTTACATCCTTAAGCTAGCATCCTTAAGCCCAAAGAGACGGGGAGGCTCTGTTAGGCAGGGAGGCTCTGTTCGGTGGGGAGGCTCTCTTACGGTGGAATCCTTAAGCCAACATCCTTAAGCCCAAAGAGGCGGGGAGGCTCTGTTAGGCAGGGAGGCTCTCCTACATGGTAAAGGTAAGATCCTTAAGCCCTACATCCTTAAGCCAACATCCTTAAGCCCAAAGAGGCGGGGAGGCTCTGTTAGGCGGGGAGGCTCTGTTCGGCGGGGAGGCTCTCTTACGGAAAGGATCCTTAAGCCCTACATCCTTAAGCTAACATCCTTAAGCCAGCATCCTTAAGCCCAAAGAGGCGTGAAGGCTCTGTTAGGTGGGGAGGCTCTGTTAAGCGGGGAGGCTCTGTTCGGTAGGGAGGCTCTCCTTCACGGAATATGGAAAACTCTTGGTATGGGGTAGATAAGACCTAGGAATGGCACCCCAATCACGATATGAGTTTGTGGAGTACGCTGTACCGTGTATATCACATGGAGTACGATGTACCGCATGATGGTTATGTGATGAGAAAGTCTGGTGAGGGATAATCCATCTTCGTGCCAGCATGATACCCCGCACACCTGGATGCGTGTGGTCTGGGATGATTTATGATGTAATGGTTCACATAGGCACTTTTGATATAGTGACCTAGATTTATACACATGCGTGAATTGTGGAATGAAAATGTGGTTGTGATTGTGAGTTGATTTGGTGGTGTTTATGATGTTGGTTTAAAAAGGAGGTTTCTTAATGAATTACCCTTTTTATGAATTTAAATGAGATTGAGCATGAGATGATTATTACATGATGTTTCTACCATGTTTTATATGCCAATGCACATGATTTTGATACATGATATATATGTATATTCTCATGGCATAGTTTTATTCCTCATGCTCCTACCATAAATGATTTATGCATAACACTATCAGCATGTAGATAGAGTAGTTATCTACCATGCTTGCATTATTGCCTTACTGAGCGTGTGGTTGCTCATCCCACTCTATTTTTCCCCCCTACAGAGCGTGCATAGTAGCCCAGTGAGGACTGAGGCGTATTATTTTGGGACTCCGCTGCATCTCCATCGCTAAGAGGTATATACACAGTGATTCTTTTTGTATCTAAACAATGTAAAAGCACAGTATTCTTTTAAGTTGTACTTATGGGGGATGTAGATGTCAGTAAAACATGTATTCGTATAAGTACACGATTAAATGCAAATGTATGACATCGTTTTAATCAATTGAGAATGAATGAGATGTGGTGTTTATTATTGACTCACAGCCCAACAGTGTGTGGTGAGTTTAGTTCACGACCGGGTAAGGTAACAGTAAAACGCGAAAAATTTTCAGTGACTTTCGGTTAAAGAGAATGGAATTGGGTCGTGACAGAGATTGGTATCAGAGCTGTGTTGGCCTGATGTGAGTCATTAATAAAACATAGGAAAGTACATCCCTATAGTACTGTGCTTTTGTTTAGATATAACTGTGTATACCGTGATGGATTGAGCTTAATGAATTATTATAATACAGGAAGTTAGGCACTATGCCAGTTACACGCCAAGGTAGATGGGCGAGAGCACGTGCTAGAGGCCGTAGAGGTAGGCCTGAGAGCCGTGCGGAGCCACAGACTGAGCAGGCTCCACAGAACCCTGCTGAGAGAGCAAAGGATACTGAGGCTCGCTTCGCTAGGTTAGAGCGGAGTATTGAGAGTTTGGTGGAGATAGTCACGCAGGCCTTGGGCGCCGGTGATAGACGAGGTCCCGCGGCACAGCCTACTACGGAACAGGCAGCTGCAGAGGCCGAGAGACCTCAGACTGCTGAGACAGCTACAGTTACACCACCTCCAGCTCAGGATATAGCTTCTCCTATCGCTCCACAGCAGAGCGGTAGTGATTTGGGTTATGACTGCGACTTGAGTAGGTTGCGAGAGTTTCAAGCGCTAAAACCCCCAGTGTTTAGAGGGGTGAAGGACCCAGTGATTACGGAGGATTGGGCGTATGAGATGGAGAAACTGTATAGGTTTTTTCGATGCACTTCAAGTGAGAAGGTTGCCTTTGCCGTGTTTATGTTGAAAGGCGAGGCCGAGCATTGGTGGAGGTCCACCGAGGTTATTTTGAGGGCCAGACACTCTGAGATCTCATGGGAGATATTTCTAGAGGCCTTCAGGAGACAGTATATTCCAGCTACCGCACAGAGGAAATTGCGGATGGAATTTATGAATTTGGTTCAGGGGAACCGAACTATGGACGAGTATGAGTCCAAGTTTATGTCATTGGGGAGATATGACCCTGACACGATGGGTAGTGAGACCCGGAAGATTCAGAAGTTCATGGATGGATTGAGATTGGCCATCCGGACTAAGCTAGCTCCCTTCGATATTGTGACTTATGAGGAGGCTGTACATAAGGCTAAGTTATGTGAGCAAGACTTTGAGCGAAATGCCTCCGAGCTTGGGAGAGTCAGTGTCAGAAAGGACAGAGACCGGAAGAGATCCGGGTTTGGAAGAATGGCCAAGAGAGATGGCCAAAGATTTTTCGAGAAGAGGCCAAAGATTGAGGAGGTGCGGGAGAGAGCTGCTAGACCTCCCGTATACCCAGCCTTGACTGCACCAAGGGGCATGACTATTGGAGGACCACGACCTACTACTGACCAGTGTAGGAGATGTGGGAGATTGCATGGGAATAGGCCCTGTCTGATGACCCCTATGGTGTGTTTTAGATGCGAGAGACCAGGACATATAGCTAAGTATTGTCCCGAAAATATGGAGATTGCCCCACAGAAGGGCAAGGAGCCTGAGGGAGCTCCAGTTGAGACAGCAGCCCCGAGGAGGAGGGCTACAGCTGAGGAAAAAGGGAAACAGGCTGCGGGTGTGAGCAGAGGAAGAGTACATGCATTGGATCAGGACACTGCAGACGCATCGATGGATGTGATTAAAGGTACCATCCGAATCTTTGATTTAGAAGCATTGGTATTATTTGATCCTGGTGCCACACATTCTTTCATATCACCTTCCTTTGCGCATAAATTGTTGAAATATGTGAAACCAACATTGTTGGATAAAATGTTGATGATTTCCACACCCATGAATGATAGTCAATTGACTGAGCATGTATGTAGGGATTGTAAGTTAAAGATAGAAGGGAAGGAAATGATAGCCAATCTGATTTTATTGAATATGAATGATTTTGATGTAATTTTGGGAATGGATTGGTTGGCTACCAATCGTGTTGTGATGGATTGTCATGCCAAAACATTGATGTTTTCAGGATTAGACAATCTTATTGTAAATTTTGATGAAAAGAAATGATATGAAAATAGCATGGTTGTTGTAAATAAAGGAGTATGATTTTTAAATGCATAATGCTTGAGAGATAAATTATTTGTTTTGATAAATATTGAATGTGGAGCGATGGTTTATGTTACTAACGATAGAGAGGATAATGTGAAGGGTTCATTGCCTATGTGGTCGATATAGATGAGGCACACCCGGAATTGAAGGACATACCCATAATTACGGACTACCCTGATGTCTTTCCGGATGAATTACCAGGACTACCACCTGAAAGGGAAATGGAATTTTGCATTGAGTTAGTGCCTGGTACAGAGCCGATATCGAAACCACCCTATAGAATGGCTCCGATAGAATTGGAAGAGCTGAAGAAACAGCTGCAAGAGTTGCTGGAGAAGGGGTTTATTAGACCGAGTGACTCACCTTAGGGAGCACCAGTGCTATTTGTAAGGAAGAAGGATGGAAGCCTCCGACTATGTATAGATTACCGGTTGTTGAATAAGGCCACCATTAAAAACAAGTACCTCCTTCCAAGAATCGATGATTTGTTGGATCAGCTCCAGGGAGCCGAAGTATTTTCTAAGATAGATCTGCGGTCAGGGTATCATCAGTTGAGAATTAGGAGTGGAGATGTACCCAAGACAGCATTTCGTACCCGTTATGGCCACTACGAGTTTTTAGTGATGCCATTCGGATTGACGAATGCTCCCGCAGCATTTATGGCATTGATGAATGATATATTCAAGCCATACCTGGACAAGTTTGTGATTGTTTTCATAGACGATATTTTGGTGTATTCTAAGTCCAGGGAAGATCATGAGGAGCACTTGAGGATAGTTCTGCAGACCCTCCGAGAGAGAGAATTGTATGCCAAACTCAGCAAGTGTAACTTTTGGTTGGAACAGATCTCATTTCTGGGGCATGTTGTGTCAAAGGATGGGGTATTGATGGATCCATCCAAGATAGAGGCAGTTGTACAGTGGGAACAGCCCAAGACAGTAACTGAGATCAGAAGCTTCCTGGGATTGGCAGGGTATTATCGGAGATTCGTAGAGGGTTTCTCCAGACTAGCTGCTCCGTTGACACGCCTCACTCGAAAAGATGTTAAGTTTGTGTGGGATGAGGCATGTGAGAGGAGTTTTGAGGAGCTTAAGCGTCGATTGACGACTGCTCCAGTTCTCACCATTCCTACCAGCTCAGAAGGATTCTCGGTGTATACGGATGCATCACACCAGGGACTGGGCTGTGTACTTATGCAGGATGGGAAGGTAGTTGCCTATGGATCTAGACAGTTGAAAGATCATGAGAGGAACTACCCGACACATGATTTGGAGTTGGCGGCTGTAGTATTTGCTTTGAAAATATGGCGCCACTATCTCTATGGTGAGAAATTTCAGGTGTTCACAGATCATAAGAGCCTTAAGTACCTGTTCTCGCAAAAAGAGCTGAATATGAGACAGAGGAGATGGCTCGAACTCCTGAAAGACTATGATTGTGAAATCATGTACCACCCAGGTAAGGCAAATGTAGTTGCCGATGCTTTGAGTAGAAAGAGCCTTGGGTTGGTGTCTTATATGATGATACAGGAACATGAATTGTTAGAACACTTTGCGAACCTCAGTTTAGATGTAACCCCACCTGGATCTGAGAGACTTGAGATCATGGCTAGTTTGAGACTAGAGCCAGAGTTGATTGGCCGTATTCGGCAAGCCCAGCAGAGCGATCGACGGTGTATCGATTGGCTGAGGCAGATACAGACAGGTGTGGGTATTGATTTTGAGCAGAGTGCTGATGGCTTATTGAGGTTCAGAGGCAGAGTATGCGTTCCCAGGGATCCTGAGATCAGGAGAACGATTTTATCAGAGGCTCACTCATCGAAGTATACGATACATCCGGGAAGTACCAAGATGTATAAAAACCTTCGAAAGGTTTATTGGTTGTCTGGAATGAAGAGAGACATTGCTAAATATGTCGCTAAGTGTCTCGTTTGTCAGCAAGTGAAGGTAGAGCATCAGAAGCCTGCAGGATTAGTGCAGCCTCTACTGATACCGACATGGAAGTGGGAGCATGTCACCATGGATTTTGTAATGGGGTTGCCGAGGACCCGTAGAGGTCATGATGCCATATGGGTTATTGTGGACCGGTTGACTAAGTCCGCCCATTTCTTGGCTATGAGAGCTACCGATACATTGAGCCAGTTGGTGAACCTGTATATTCGAGAGATAGTACGGCTACATGGTGTACCAGTGAGCGTTGTTTCTGATAGGGATGCCCGCTTCACTTCCCATTTCTGGGAACATTTTCAGGAAGCGCTGGGGACCCGATTGAGTTTTAGCACCGCTTTTCATCCTCAGATAGATGGGCAGTCAGAGAGGACTATACAGACCCTCGAGGATATGTTGAGAGCGTGTGTGCTGGATTTTAGAGGCTCCTGGGATGACCACCTGCAGTTAGCCGAGTTCGCTTATAATAATAGCTATCATGCGAGTATCGGGATGGCACCCTATGAGGCATTATACGGGCGTAGATGCCGTTCCCCCATTGGATGGGAAGAGGTTGGTGACAGACAGATTTTTGCTCCGGACTTAGTGCAGCAGGCATCTGAGGACGTCCAGTTGATATGTGAGAGATTACGGACAGCTCAGAGCCGGTAAAAGAGTTATGCTGACAAGAGACGAAGACCACTGGAGTTTGATGAGGGTGAGTCGGTGTTTCTGAGGGTATCACCATCGAAGGGTATTATGAGATTTGGTAAGAAGGGCAAGCTGAGCCCTAGATATATCGGACCCTTCGAGATTTTGGAGAGAGTGGGAAATAAGGCGTATAGGTTGGCATTGCCACCGGACTTGGCAAATGTCCACAACGTCTTCCACGTCTCGATGCTTCGGAAGTATCACCCGGACCTGGCACACGTGATAAGATATGAGCCGTTGGAGCTCCATGAGAGTATGACGTATGTTGAGAAGCCGGTTCGGATAGTGGACAGAAAAGAGAAAGTGTTGCGGAATAAGACAATTCCTTTGGTGAAAGTTCTTTGGCAACACCACACGGCGGAAGAGGCCACGTGGGAATTGTAGAATTTGATACGGGAGAAGTACCCCCAACTTTTTGAAAAGTGACTTGGTTCCAATTTGGAGGACCAAATTCCTTGAAGGAGGGGAGATTGTAAGACCCCGTATATGTATAATGGTAATATGTATAATTGGATCAAATAATATGAATGGACTTGTAATGTAAAGTATGATTGATGTAAGTCCATGGATTCAATGTATGTATGTGTGATATGAATTGTAACGTACATACAAATTTCATTGAGTATGAATATGAAGAAATGAGTTCTGGCAAGTGATGGATGTGATTGAAACTCAAGATGAGTAGTGTGGTAAAATGGAATGGAGTTATGCTTCCATTTAGTTTTATGTAGCATACCTTTGAACATACAATGAATGCACACAAGTTTCAATGTGCATAAGGTATGAATGGATGCCATTTTCAAGTTATAAAGGTGGATGGATGAGAAAATGACCATGGAAATAGATTAAGGATGTATTGGTATGAGTTGCAGCAAGGAAACTGCAGGAAATCTGGAAAACATGAGGGCCAGATCGATCTCATAGGATGAGAGATTGATCTGGAAGAGCCAGAATGCTCTTATTTGGGCAAAAGAATAGAGCAGATCGATCTCCAATGGAGCCAGATCGATCTCCTTAGCTCTCTGTTTGGGACCAGATCGATCTCTTGCTTCGACAGATCGATCTCATGCTTCAACAGATCGATCTGATGCTTCGACAGATCGATCTCCAGCTTAAAAATGCCGTGAAAAAAGAGGGATTTTAAGGGACCAGATCGATCTCCTCTTGGACCAGATCGATCTCCTCAAGCTATTTCTATATAAGGAGGGCTGAAAATCTGGAAATCTCGAAAAAACACTTAACTTTACAATCTCAACCCCAAAAACCTAATTTTCCCTCTCTAAAATCAGCCATTTTCAGTGAGATTTGAAGAGAGATCATTAGTGGCAAAGTTGTCCCTATCAAAGAGAAGAACAACATAGTGAGAGGGCATTTTCCCATTTTTGGAATTGAAGGAGTTAAGGGCATTACCATTTGGAGCAAGAAGAAAAATCATATTGGTAAGATTCTAACACTCCAATCCAAATGCATTAGCTATTTAATTGATTTGGAGTTGATTGATATGAGTATTGATGGATAAACTACCTAGGAATGTAGTGGAATTGGTGTGACCTATAAATCTAAAATGGGTATAATGTGAGAATATGTGGGATTGAATGAGCTTATGATTTATGGCATGCTAAAGCTGTTATTGGGGTAATGTTTATGATTTTAGATGGTTAGATGGAATTACATGGTGAGTTGGAGGAATTGTGAAAATGGGTATGTATATGATTGATAAATGCCATAGTGAGGGGATTCATGAAATATGAACACTATGAGCTTTATGTCGATTTGATATCGATTTTGAATAAGTTAATAGGCCTAAGAAGATCCATAGACTCGAGCTAGGGGTAAAGTAATGAAACAAGGCCAAATAAGCTTTAATAGAAGCTATAGATTAAATTGACTATGGCAAGCACAAGGGTTGCAATATATGGATCGAATATAATGCGGGATACGATTTTGTGCAGTCCCGAAGAGTTCGTTGAAGACGAATCGAACCGTACGAGTAAGCAACTTAAGGAAGTGGAATCACGCATCGCGATTCCAGGTAAGGGAATTTTGTGAGTATATAGAGGTAGCTGCTCGTACTTTGAACTTGTGGGTGAATATTGAGTGTTTTATGAAATGCATGGTTGCTCAAATAAGTGAATGATGATGAGTATATGCGTGGTTTTAGATTTGAAGTGGGTTTTATGAAATGGGATAGTAAGGCTAATAATTGCATAAATCTAATGTTTTGATGTTTTTCAAAACGAAATTGCTTGGTTTTAAAGCAAGCTTGTAGATGGGTCGGCTAATATTGTATTGTGGTGGTGGAAAAGCATTTGTGAGTGCTAAACCCGATTTCTGGGATTGTTTTATTGTGTATGAGCCGCCTATCGTATTTGTATGACATAAATCGCGCTAGAGCCTCGCTCGCGCTGGATTTCTATGTTTTCATTTGTATGAAACGTGTTGGAGCTTAGCTCGCACCTTGATTGGAAATTATGTTGATGTTTATAAACTGTACTAGGAGCTATGCTCGTACGTGTCTCTTTTTGAGAGGATGCATGAGTCGTGCTAGAGATTTACTCGCACAAGTTTGCACATCGTGATAAGCATAAGGTTGTGAAAGTTGGTAAGATCCTTAAGCCTTACATCCTTAAGCCTTACATCCTTAAGCTAGCATCCTTAAGCCCAAAGAGGCGGGGAGGCTCTGTTAGGCGGGGAGGCTCTGTTCGGTGGGGAGGCTCTCTTACGGTGGGATCCTTAAGCCAACATCCTTAAGCCCAAAGAGGCGGGGAGGCTCTGTTAGGCAGGGAGGCTCTCCTACATGGTAAAGGTAAGATCCTTAAGCTCTACATCCTTAAGCCAACATCCTTAAGCCCAAAGAGGCGGGGAGGCTCTGTTAGGCGGGGAGGCTCTGTTCGGCGGGGAGGCTCTCTTACGGAAAGGATCCTTAAGCCCTACATCCTTAAGCTAACATCCTTAAGCCAGCATCCTTAAGCCCAAAGAGGCGGGGAGGCTCTGTTAGGCGGGGAGGCTCTGTTAAGCGGGGAGGCTCTGTTCGGCAGGGAGGCTCTCCTTCACGGAATATGGAAAACTCTTGGTATGGGGTAGAAAAGACCTAGAAATGGCACCCCAATCACGATATGAGTTTGTGGAGTACGCTGTACCGTGTATATCACATGGAGTACGATGTACCGCATGATGGCTATGTGATGAGAAAGTCTGGCGAGGGATAATCCATCTTTGTGCCAGCATGATACCCCGCACACCTGGATGCGTGTGGTCTGGGATGATTTATGATGTAATGGTTCACATAGACACTTTTGATATAGTGACCTAGATTTATACACATGCGTGAATTGTGGAATGAAAATGTGGTTGTGATTGTGAGTTGATTTGGTGGTGTTTATGATGTTGGTTTAAAAAGGAGGTTTCTTAATGAATTACCCTTTTTATGAATTTAAATGAGATTGAGCATGAGATGATTATTACATGATGTTTCTACCATGTTTTATATGCCAATGCACATGATTTTGATACATGATATATATGTATATTCCCATGGCATAGTTTTATTCCTCATGCTCCTACCATAAATGATTTATGCATAACACTATCAGCATGTAGATAGAGTAGTTATCTACCATGCTTACATTATTGCCTTACTGAGCGTGTGGTTGCTCATCCCACTCTATTTTTCCCCCCTACAGAGCGTGCATAGTAGCCCAGTGAGGACTGAGGCGTATTATTTTGGGACTCCGCTGCATCTCCATCGCTAAGAGGTATATACACAGTGATTCTTTTTGTATCTAAACAATGTAAAAGCACAGTATTCTTTTGAGTTGTACTTATGGGGGATGTAGATGTCAGTAAAACATGTATTCGTATAAGTACACGATTAAATGCAAATGTATGACATCGTTTTAATCAATCGAGAATGAATGAGATGTGGTGTTTATTATTGACTCACAGCCCAACAGTGTGTGGTGAGTTTAGTTCACGACCGGGTAAGGTAACAGTAAAACGCGAAAAATTTTCAGTGACTTTCGGTTAAAGAGAATGGAATTGGGTCGTGACAGTTCATTCATGAAACAATTGTGTTTCCTTGTGAAACGATTGTGTTCCTACCCAAGAATGATTGTAATGTGCATGTTACCTTTAGGATGTTAGCCTAGTCTCTCAACTATTATTGAAAGTATTTCAATAATTGATTTTTTATTGATATGATTTAAGACATATGACCTTACATTGCAAGAATTGATTTAAAAGTATGATTTAGTGTGTGTGTGTGTATATATATATATATATATATATATATATATATATGCGTGTGTGGATCAACTTTTTGATTTCAATCGCTATGGTTCAGATACCTTCCCCTTCTCATGTAACATTACTAGGCATAAGCTCACCCACCCTCTTTCCTTTTCTATAGATTATCCCCAATAGACACCGAGGGTGTCCCTTTTGAGCAGACTTAGAGAGTGTTTTCCTACCACTTGCTTGTTTCTTTTGAAAGATATATATGACACGCCCAAAAGGTATATGTCCGCAAGTGCACGGGTCGTACAAGTAATAATGGGATTTGAGTCCCGAGTTATCATCCCACAGAGAAGTTGACTAGCCTAATTAAGTATCGGTTAATCTTACCCTAAGTATATTCTAGCAAATTATGAGATTAAGGTGGGTGATCTACTAATCTAGAATTGAAAATACCGAAAGCAATAAAATAATAAAACTATAGAATAAAAAAATAAAACTGAGCAAAATTACTTACAGTGCTCAACGCAATTAAAATAAAAAATCTACAAAATAAATTAAAACAGTTAAAACTAATTAACGCAATTAAAATAAAATGCAATTATGAAAATAACAAAGCAAGATAAATTAAACTAAATTTAACAAACCTAAAATGCAATTAAACTACTTAATCAAAATGCAATTTAAACTAACCTAAGATTTAATAAAATAAATTTACCCTTAATCTAATTCTAAATGAACACTTAATTAACTATCATCCTAATTAAAACTAAGTTTTATACTACTATGCAAGAATACTAACATGCAATTTAATTAAAGACTCTAAACTAAGCTTAACAAATTAAATTGAAATTAAACTAGACTAACAATGCATGAAAATGAATTAATTGCTAGAGTTGAATGCCAAACAAGGCCTTAACAATTTTAAACCATCAAATTATCCCTCCAAACACTATTCATCCTTCATTTCTTCATTTTTGGTTTCCAGGTGGTCTCGGTTTTGCCCTCTGGTCCAGGCTTTTGCCTGCTGTTCAGCTAGCTGTTCTCTGTTGCATTCTGCATGTTCGCCTGGTACAGACTGAACCCTGCTAGCTCTCGGTTCAGGGCTACTCTCGGTCTGCTACTCCAAGCTCTGTTCCAGCTTGCTTCTCGGTTGAGTCTGCACGTTCCCACCTGCTGCAAGCTGCGTTTCTGCATCTGCCTGGCGTGTCCAGCTTTTTGTTTTCGGGTCTACCTTCTCACTAACCCTGCCCTGGTTTCATGCAATTCTTCATTTCCTGCACTCAACACAACACGTTCCATTCATCAGCAAACCAAGCTCCACACGCCGCCTCGTTTGTCAACCAGCATGCCCTCTGCTCCAGCATTGTTCGGCTATTGATTCCGTCTAACTGCTGCTGCTTATGCTCATTGGATAGACAACCCAGCTATGCCCACGATACCAGCTTACTCTCGATTTTCTGCTTCACTTCAAGTACTGTCCTCGGCATGCCCACCTCCAACACGTACTCCTCGCTGCTCTTGGTCTGTCCGCTTCTGGTGCTGTCTTACACCCTGTTTTGCTTCAGGACAATGCACGATTTTGCTCTTCATTCTTGGCTTTGGTAAACTGTTGGCTGTTCAGCTACAGATCATCACGCCAGCTAAAAAATAAAAGTATGAGGAAGATGAACAGTAGAAGGCTCCTAAAACAAGGGAGAATAGAGAGTGATTGTAGCTCTTGGGTGCTTGCTTTCGGGTTGCTGCTGTAGCCACCATTCACACGGAATTCATCACTAGCATCGAGGCCTGTTATCCTCCTGCACTACCACACTATAAGCAAACCCGACAACTATAAAACAAAGGATGAAAAATTTTCAAATAAACACACAAGCAGTAATTTATGGAAACCGAGAGCTCACTAGGAGAAATGGAAATTTATCGACTAAAACTTAAGCAATTCATTTGCAAAACCGAGAGTTACACTTAGGACAATATGCTATGAAAAAAAAATCAAACTTGAAGAATAAAAGAGCTTGAAATACACCAAACCGAGAAGAGCAAATGGAAATGATGTTGATTGCTATCAATAGAAAATATCCAAGTAGATGAAGAGCATAAACATGGAATGAAATGGAAGCTAACGGAAGACTAAAGAAAATAAGAAAGTAAATCTTGAAAATGTAATCTCTAAACTAAACTACTCTAAGTTACCTTACATTACACTACTCCTACTCCTAAAATTACCTCCTCTTTCAATTGTCATCCTTTCCTATTTATAAACACACTAGGGGTAAAATGGTAATTTCCACATCCTTGATGAGTTGGCATTTTTTTGACCACTTGTCTTCACACCATTGACTCCTTGAAAAGATATTTTCATGTTATCGGTCTTCTTGTCCAATTGGATGTGCTAGGTGGCATGACTCGTGTTGTCCGCGTGACTCAATCTCGATTTTAGCCCAATTCCGATTCATTTTCTACCGAAATATTCAAAATTCATCTGGTTTAATTTATCTGCAAACATGAGAATTTTAATTAAATAAAGGGGATAATTAACAAAATAAATTGGGGATTTAAATAATTAATTAAGAAATTAGCACAAATAATTCTAAAAATATAGAATTATCAATATACACAGATATATCTTTGGTTTTCAAACACTTAATGCACAAGTGATGTATATTCAGTTTAGGATGTCACAATAAGTTATAATAAGTATCAAATAGGATCAATAGGCTGTATTGGATGTTGATTATAGCCTGTATATTGAAGTGTGATGCAACAAACATGTTCAATGATGAATATACTCTTTTGTAGTTGATTAATAGATGATGTGAACTGTGATTAATTGCCTGTATGACGTGTATATTTGGAGTTCAAATTGTATTCACATCACACACGATTGTATGAGACCAAAACTAATGTAAATCATTATCTGAGTTGACTACGTAAGGTCAACCACAGTGATTAGATGTTGAACTAGTTGTTGACAAATATAGGTAAAGAAAAGAAAAATTTAGTCAAAATTCCCTAAATTGGGATGTTAGATATTATTTACTTATTAATATAATTATATTTTAAATTAATAATAATGTATCAAAATTTATATTACAATTGATTAACATATTAATAATTAAAACTTTATATTATTTACATTTTAATATAATAATTACATTTCAAATTAATAATAATGTATTGAATTATATATTACAATTGATTAACATATTAATAATTATAACTTTATATTATTTACGTTTTAATGTAATAATTACATTTTAAGTTAGTAATAATGTATTATTTTATACTACAATTGATTAACATATAAATAATTCTAATTTTATCTTATTTAAATTTTTAATATAATAATTACATTTTAAATGTATAATAATATTGTATCAAATTTGTTTTTATACTTAAGAGTATTTTTGTAATTTATCACTACATTTCTAGTAAAGTGTTAGTTTACGAAACAATACAATGATACTTTCCATGCAATATACATAGCATTTTACAATGCATATCAAACACCGTAATGTTACTTTCCAATAATTATTTTCTAAACAATAACTTTGTACTGTAATCAATTTACAAGCGAAGCACCAAACGGCTCCTAAGTTATCGGTTTCAACTTTCGTATCTAACTAGGTGGTTCCTGTGCTCCACTGCTGTGATAACTGCAAATTCAGACTCTTAGCAAGTAAATAAATGTATTATTGAAAGTAAATTAAGGATTGAAAATTTTAAAGATCAAGAAATTATGAGAGTTAAATGGACAATGTGAATTTGGATTCTAAGAATTATGATTGCAAAAGGATTTATAAGATTTAAACTCTTTCATTGAGTATTTGGTAGGAAATTTCCTGACCAATCGTTAGTGTTTTAATTATAATTCTTGATCGAAGAATCTAAATGATAAATCGTAAAATTCTTTGGAAAGCTAACTTGATTATCTTTCCAATCATAGAATTCACATTTTAGTTCATTGTAGACCAATACCAATGAATTTTAGAAATTACGTCACATGTAAGAATTTTAGAAATGAGCAATCGGTAGAGAGTCAGATATAATTTTTGATGGGGAACTTCGGTTAAGGTGAATCTAAAATTTTTTGAGAGTTAACTTAGAGACCTTTCCAAGTCTATCTAGCTCATATTTTTATTCATTATAGATTGATCTCGGTGAATTTTTAAACTCAGTATAAGTGCAGTGAAGCAATTAAAAGAGTGAAAATGCATGGAAAAGTCAAATGTTTCAACTATCCAATGAGAATTTAGAAAAAAATTCTTCATGAGTTTTTATTGGACATTGAGGTAGTTAGTATTGTACATTAAATGGGAGCCAATTAGACCATGTAAAAGTCAAGAATAGTGGCTAAATAAAGGCTGGAATTTCAGCTGAACAAATCCTCTCCTAAACCGTGACTATAGGCTTACTTAGGGAAGGATTTTTACATAATTTTCGAAAGGAATTCCTTACCACTTTGACTCCTAACATACCTTGAGATATTTACAAGGAAAAGATGTCAAAATGTACAAGAAAAAAGCGGCTGAAAAGGACCGAAAAGGCAGCTGAAAATAGGTGGACAGATTCGGCTATAACAGGGGAAACGTGAGAAGAGCTGCTGTTTTGGGAGAAAATAAGCTATCTCTTAGACTTTTCTTACTCCATGCTAATTGGCCACTACTACTACACATATATGACATGTTAATGAAGCCAAGAAACCTTGGAGAAAAGTCCACATAATTGGCTAAAATAAGGAAAGAAAAGAGCACTGAAAAGTCGGGACAGAGGACGTGAATCTGGAAGCAACTTTGGTGAATTTTTTTTACTAGATTTTTACTTAACACTATGACCTATGCTATCACCTATCTCTTAACTATTAAGTAGAGGAATTAAGGGAACAAAAATTACACCCAAATGACCTGAAACAGAACGGGTTCGAGAGCCAAAACAGAACAGCCACGGTAAACAAGAGAAAAATAGGGGAAAAAGGAAAAGAAAATTAAAAGGGCTTGATAACAACCTGACCCTAGAGTGATCTTGGGTTCCCATACTTCATTTTAGTGTTTGGAAATTGAAGAAAGTGTGAAAGAAACAAGGAAAGACAAAGACCTGAAAATGGTGATATAAGGTGAGTTATGGAGTATTAGTGGTTTTTGTTGTTCAATCTTTTTATATGATGATTAATTTGATATATCGAGATGAATTATGGTTTGATTTGAAGCTAAGCTAATAACAAGAAGGTTTGAAGTGGGTTTAAACTTGGGGATTTAACGTAAGTATATTGATTTTGTTGGAAATTAATTGTGATTTTTAGTTATGATATGTGATTTAGTGAATTATGATTTGTATAAATAAAAATTAGATGAAATTGATATATGGATTATATAAGGTTTGGCCATGAGGTATTTTAGAGTGTGATTTATGGAATTAATTTCATAAATTAAGTGTAATTATAGTGGAAATTAAATTGTTATGAGATATAATGCTAGGTGACATGGGGTTGAATTTTGAGAAATACCAAAAATACTATTTAGCCAAGGACATTATAAAAGATAAATTGGCATGATTTTTGGTATTAAATGTGGAGATTTGAGGTATGTATGAATACAAAATGACTTTAGAATATGAAATTTGGGATAAAACCTTTAGAGGAAAGGTTTAAGAAAATGATATTATGTAAGATAAAAAAGATGTGATTTTACAAAAATTTAATTGTGAATTATTTGAAATTTGTAAAATGTTAAATATACCTTATTGGTATTGGTTTTAGGCATTCGCTAAAAAGAAGTATTTCAGTATGCTCATAAGCTTCGAATTCATGTAAGTGATACATGTAAATAGAAATAATATCCGCTTTAATTTTCATATTTATATATCAGAATTAAATATCGGAGTTAAATATCGGAATTTATGACTTGAGGTATGATTGAATAAATTGTGAAACGAGATAAAGGATAAGGATGAGATAAATGTGATATAAGAATCATTGAGGTGTTAGTGAGGAAAGAAATAATATATGACGTGAAATAATTTGATTTGAGACTTTCTAAGGATTGTGAGATATGAATGAGGGTTAGATTTTCGATTACCAATGTTGAGGAAATAAGGAGATTTCCACTTGAACTATAAATGATTGGAATAGTAAACCCTTATAAGCATACCTTAGCAAATCAGCTTAGGCATGCGTTTCATTGGTTTATAAGATTTGAAAATCTGTTTTTGAACCATGCTTTTACTGCATCGTTTTATCTTCGCATAGCATAGATTTTTATAAGAAAGAAAAGTGCATTTGACCATGCTTTAAATTGCATTTGAAATTACTTATGTATAACATGGATTTATAAGAATAATAAGATTTGAAAACGTGCATTGGACATTCTTTTATTGTACGCGGCATATTTGTGCGTAAACATGTATTTCAGACATCCGAGATTTAAATGTGATTTTTGAAATTTACTACATTGTTTATACGATAAGCATTGAACTATTTTCAGAATCAGTTTGTTCAAATCTATTTGATAACCATGCGTTTAAGTATTTTAAACATGTTTTGAATCGTATTTATGAACATGGTTTCAGATAAGAAATGTGATTTCAACATTGCATTAAACCGAGCTTTAATGTATGAAAGATATTTTATTGCATGGCTCGATTAAAAAGGTTTTGTTTTGAGACATCAAAAGGCACCTTACTAGCTCATACCACTTGGTATGTAGCACACCTGTATATACTAGGAAAATAGCCTACCTGAAATGGTGTGGTAACAGTAAATACAATAGAGACACTGCTTGAGGAGGCTATCTCAATTAAAAACAGTTGTCATGACACAAGTCTTGACAAATGCTTCAGTGTTGGTGGTACCCCGACACTGAGGTCGTCTATGATCATAGATATTTATATGAATCCCACAAGGAATGTTGACCATGATTAGCTACCAAGAGTCGACATTTTTGTTAACAAGCAATAGGGTATATGCTTAGCTCCTAAACAACGAGCACAAATTTGTAATCGTTTTTATGTATGATAATTTCATATGTTATATATATATATATATATATATATATATATATATATATATATATATATTGATTTCAGAATATATGTTGTAAAGATTGATGAATAATGATGTTATATGTTGTTTATATGCAACCACATAAGCGATTTTATTCCTTGAAATTACGCCTGTGGTATAATGGCTTTATATTGCATATGGATATTATGCATATCAATTTTATGCTTCAATCTCATAATGTGTTTTAGAACTTTGATTTTTTTGTACTCATTTTTTCATATCGCACATGCATTTAAACATGAGGATCTTTTGTATAAGTTAAACATTTTGGAGTACTAGGTGTTAGGCTCGAGGAAATGAGGTAATTTAAAGTATTTTTTTTGCCTAATATCCCATAAACCTTAATCGACAAATGAGAAAGTATATATGATTGAGAGCATGTGGATATTAATGGTTATGGATTAATAAGAGTAAGTAAGATCGATTTATAAGAAAATTGATATGCTCAATATAAGGAAGATAGCTATTATACGTGATCGATTTCATTATGGGGTAGTTTCTAGTATAAGTGTACCTTGAGGTATATTAAGCTAATAAGACCTTAGGTGACATATTATACTGCAATTATGAGGCGAATAAGTTAATGCTGTCTATTTCCTACATATTGAGGAGATATATAACATTTGATCAATATATGTTATGAAAAGATAAATTATTATAGTTTTTGAGATTTGTAGACAAATGGATATATCGAGGTATTGAACAGAGGAATAAATGATTAAGACACTGAGCATAGTAGTTCAGAATATTGTTACACCCTACGGACTAAAGTAGGTCTTTACCAATAACCGATAAAAAAATTAATGTGATATGATATTAAATGGTAATATGGTTTATAGTGAAATTTGGAGTCTAAATTGCTATTTGATAATTGAGGGTAAGATATGAGCCTAGTTCTACTTTATATGCGTTATTTACTGAGTTTTAGCTCACCCCTCTATTCATCATTTTCAGATTATTTGGGCGAGACTTGAGTAGTGCCACTAGCTTTATTTGTGTGGACCGGACCTTACCTTGCAAGGTTTTGTACGGCTACTTGAGAGGTATATCCATTTTGTATTTATTGGTTATATTTCTAGACAGTTAATACATAGCATATATGTACGCAGTAATATAAGATGAGATGTGAGTCATTGTATATGCTAAACTGATTTACCTTGTGAAGTAAATTTATTGTGCAAAATGAATGTTCAAAACGTAAGATAGATGAGATATGAGGTAAGTTATTATGGGACATAGTATTCGAGTTTAATTCATGACATTAAATTATATATTGGTTAACAGAAACTTACAGTATGCGATGACAAAATATCAGAAAGTTATAAGAAAAATTAAAAACTTTAGTCCACTTTTTCAGTATTTGGGACAGTATTGCTTTGAGATAAATATTATTTAAAAATATTGAATAAAAAATGTAATTTGATTGTAAAAGATTTTTTTTCTTAACAATGATCTATGGCCGACTAAGTAAAATGATATTAAAAATAATAAAAATGGAAAGAAAACTACATTTGAAAACAAGAAGAGTATAGTCCGGGCTAAGTGATGCATTAAAAATTAACATAAATAAACATGAATATCACAATAATGATCCAACTTAGAGAATAGCAGTTAAAGCAAAACATTCAAGTTCCGAATTAAAAAACGATAAATCAAGTACAGTGAAAGCTAAGTCAATATAATCAAACATACAGATAATCCACAAACAAAACATGTCAAAATAAATAAAAATGAAACACGCCCATATGTCATGATTCAACCTCGTAGTTTCTTCAAATCACTTAGTAGAAACTAAAAAGCTTTGTCACACAACTCAAGGGCAAGTGTTTGCTCATCTATTTTATTTCTACATCACGAAAGAAGTTTATTTCATTGTTATGTAGAAAATATTTGTGTTTATACACAAAATCCATAATAACGACTCCATTATCAACAGAAATCTAGAATCAAAGATCAGGAATATACACCTCATCGGCAGTAGCCTTATCGTCTTTTCTAGATATTTTCTTCTTCTTTCTCCCAGATAGGGATTCTTTCGCTTTAAGCTCATCGCGAAAGGACCTCAATCAGGAAACTAAATGTTAATTTCTATGAGCCGAAATGAAAGTGAACATGTTTTATATCTCTATACATCTTAAATACTAAAAAATATCCTATTTCTAACCTATCACAAATAATAAATAAGTATATAGAATATGCACATGATTGTAACCCTTACCACAAAAGAAGAGACAATTTAACAGCATTGTTTGGCATTAGTGACACACCTAACAGAAACTATGACATCTATCATGTTTATAGATTTACGATCAGCATGGTGTGCAAATTGCTGAAGGTCCTTAGCCGTTTGTCTTCGAATTCAAAAAGACATACTATTCATTAAATTTGAGCAAGCATTTTGTAATATTATCAAACAACGTGATTGATGTTAAACAACTTGGGATTTAGAAATGTGAAAACTAACGATCAAGGCATGGAAGAAAATGAGCCTCTTTCCAAGAGGAGAGTTCTTGTTTGATTGAAAAATAACGGCCATAGCTAGATACCAAAAAAGCTTGCACCGTCTTCATATCTTTAGTTGCGCAACTTTCTTGCTTGCGAAGTAACCAAGCAGTCGTATGCACCAGTAACATTTAATCTCTACCAAAAAGTAGGCTTTTACCAACAGATATTTTCATTGGTAAATTACTTACCGCTGGTACCAATGAACTTTTTGTCAGTAAAGTCGAAATTCTTTTCATCGATAACTAAATTCCATAATGGAAAAAAAAAAATTCGTATGTAAACACCGATGAAATATTTATCATTTGGTTGGCAAACAAAATTTCTGTCAATATCTTTTTCTCTTAAAAAAAATTAAAAAATGATTTGTCGGTAATACCAATAAATTATTCCTCATAGCAATTTTAGATGATAGAATTTGTCGATATTTCATTGGTAATTTGACGGAACAAACATATGTATTAGAATAATTTTTATTGGTATTTTGTAGTATACCATCTGTGTGTTTTTTTAATTATAATTAATTTTATTTTTGTTTATTCTTAATTTTCTTAATAATATTTCTTAGTTTATTTAAATAATTATTTTAAATGAACACATAACTAAAAATCTTTAGTAATAATTTTGAAACATTATTTTTTTATTAAGAGAATAAAATAATTATGTGTACAATCCAAAAATTAAAAATATATAAGAACTGTAAATTTAAAAAAAAAAAGTAGCTGCAACTCATTATAGCTAGACATTATCTCTGGGTGAAGTAAGCCAAGCATCATAATAATGTGCTCGTATGATGGCTGAAATGGTTGATACAACCAAAGGCGTTGCTCGAAACAACTATAAATTAAGAAGCAAATCAAATTATATCCATTAAAATAATTTATAAACAATTATAAAAAAAAAATACAAACTAGCTGAATAAATATTCTTTTAAGTATATATACCTCTCTTCGAGTGGAGTAATGTGCAGACTTTTGCCTAGATACATCATAGGTGTCAGTAGTCGTATATAGATCCCTCAAAGAGCGCTGACTCGTGCCCTCTTAAGTAGTAGATGATCTATCAATCGTTGCTAGAATAAGCAAACAACATATAATTAACATTAATAAATAGTAAAAACAAGATTAAAAGAAATTAAATAAAAAATAGCAATACATCAATTACTACTAGAATAAGCAAACACATTCATTTCATCATTATCGTCATCATCACTAGAAAAAAGAAGTGTAATGTTGTCATATTCTTCTGAAAGAATAACATTTTGTGCTATTGGCGCTGCGACTTCTTGATATATATCTTTATTCAAGTCCTATGAATCTTCCTCTTCTTTATCACTTATGACTAAATTTAATGTACCCCAAGGCAACTACACGTAATTGCACGTAATAAAAAAATAATATAGAATTGTGAGTTCAGATTATTGTCTCATAGAGATTGCTTAACGTTAATTAATTACTAGATAATAACATCATAAGTATATTTTAATTAATTATGAATGTGTGATCTACAAGGTTACTAAAACAAATAACAATAATAATAACAAAACAAAATAATAAATGAAGTTAAAAATCTAAAAATGTAATCCTAGAACTAAATGTAAGGAAAATGTCATGAAACTTAATCCAATGCTTCCTAAATTTACTTAATGAATGCTTAACCCTAAGACAATTTAAGAATGCATGAAAATG
Organism: Firmiana major; assembly: GCA_033439115.1. NCBI lineage: Eukaryota > Viridiplantae > Streptophyta > Magnoliopsida > Malvales > Malvaceae > Firmiana > Firmiana major. Next base: position 69,448,246 of record CM065898.1, on the reverse strand, counting down.
GTTTAAACATCACAAAACAGTAACACACAAACAGCTACGGGGGACGCCTAAAGGGTTAAACAGTAAAGAAAAAATTGCAGAATAAAATCCTATCTCTAAAACTACATGAAACTAATATAAGCGAAGCTTTAAAAAAACCATTTTTACCATTAGAAACGTCAAAGAAATTAACTAAGAGCAAAAATTAACATCAAAAACATTAAATGAATATCCAAATATAGCTAGAAGATGGGCACAACAGTAAAGAAAATCAAGGAAAAACAATTTAAACCAAGTTTAAGCACAAGAGCTATGGAGGTAGATTTCAAACCCTCTCGATTCTTATGCTCATAAAGCTGAGTATAAACATAAAGATTTCAAAGGAAATACAAAGAAAACACTTGACATAACAAAGGAAATGTAAAACGGAATTTGACAAAGTAAAATGGTGGCTACTCTAGACTATCGAAATATCATTAATGAAACTAAAAAACACCTAAAATGCCCTAGAAGCCGACCCCTTTGAAGATTGCTCATCATTTTCAATATATAGTCACTAAACTAAGGGTTTAATGGACTTTGTGCTTTGTAAATGAGTTAGTCCCTCTTGCCACTTGTCTTCACTTGCTTGGCTTTTCTTGGAGGGTATTTCTATGTCAATTAATCCTCCCCATCAACCTAAGGACAACTCACATCTTCTAATAACATCCATTTGTCCATTTGTCAACTTGTGTATTCATGTAGTCAAGGCATGTGGCCACCATGTGTTGGCATGTGATCCTTTGTTCTTATCCTCCAAGATTGAATAAGATAGTGACACGTGGAGTGCTAGGTGGAAGGAAGAAGTGACATGCACTCAAGGACAAGCTGTCTTCTTGTTTTGGACTTCAATGTTGAAATTTCATCTTTTAGTGAGCTTGAACTATTTCTTACTCTGTTTCAGCCCAAAATCCACCAAATCATTCGAAATTCAAATTGAATTTATTTATATGCATAATTAGAAGAAATTAATCAAATTAAGGAGAATAATTAACACAATTCACAAGAGGATTAAGCTAAATGAAAGCAATTAAACACATAAATAATTTTATTTTCATAGTGTTATCAATCACCATTAATTAGTTTATATGCACTCCGAGCTTTAGTCTTGAACAATGCCCACCATTCTTGTTTTAGAAGGGTAGCCTGTGTAATAAACTTGAGGTACTTGCTGAGCCAAGACAAGAACTAATTTATAATTGATATCCACAAGACCATTACGTGGATATACCCTAGCCTCCTTCTTAATGTTAAACTAATGACATTTAAAGAATACAACTTTAATTTCCCACTTTAAATTACTCTAACTCATTTTTTTTATTCTAATAAACTATAAAAATCACAATTGTAATCATTGTAAAAGCTTTCTTTGAGATAAACCTTATAATTCATTGTCTTTCAATTTTGTCTATAATTTTGTGTATGAAACCTAATTGACAAAATAACCTTTAAAAGCCAAGTTAACATGTCGGGACATGAGCTATCTTGATAATACGTCAATCAATTTGCTCATTTAGATTCTCAACCTATGAATAATATTGGTATGGATCAATTGTAGTTGTTAAAGCAAGGTATGAGCCTCATATATTATTAATAAATAAACCTACAAATTGTTGAAACCATTACGAGAAACTCTCATCACGAGCTTCATTCAATTTTACTTCAATTATATTTTTCAAAACATCTTCTAGTTAACTCATCAAATATCCTATAAATTACCTCTCGCATTAGAGAAATGTATACTTGTAATTATTGCATAAATTAAATTAATTTGTAATAATATTTATTCAATATAGGGGTTTATCTCTTTGCAGTTCAATAAAACATACAAGTGAGCTGCTTTAAGTTCATCTGCAAATAACCATTGAGAGTTATCTTCTGGATCGAATGCTCATCCAAGTTGAGTAAAAATGGACAATCGTCATGTGGCTTCCATGTCATCCCCCTCATCATTATGTTGGACTCGGTTCAATCTCGTTGGTACCTTTGACTCAAAATAAAGGGAGCAAAAAAATTAACTATTTCCTCTGTAACGTATGCCTCACTATAGATCCTTCAACTTTCGATCGTTGGTGAATTTTTATTTAGATGATGAAGAAACCTAAGCATCAACATTCCAAAAATTGAGCATTAATGAAAAGAAAAAACTATTTTAAACATTAAATTGCTTATTTTCATTTAAACAACTATAAAAAACTTACCTTCTGAATGGATACATCCATCAATATTGAATCAGTCTACCAAGTTTAGCCTCGTAAGATAAATGAATTGGCAAATGCTCTATATTGTCAAAGAAACATTGGAGGGAGGGGAATCTTCTATAATTTGCGTATAGTTTCCACTATGTTCTTCTCCAATACTTTCATATGATTTACATTTATTTCAGTGGAACAAATATCTCTAAAAAAGTTAGATAGTTCGGTAATCGCATCTCAAATAGAGTTTGGCACAAACTCACTAAAAACAATGAGGAGCATTTGCTACCTGAAAAAAAATGACAATCATGACTTTTCATCCCTTAGAACTTAGAATCGACCATGTTCACATGTTGAGCTATACTAGATGAAAAATTGTCTAGAAGCCTTAATTGTTTAACCTATTAACATACATCTCTTCTTTGTTCGTTAGCTAGAGTGAAAGATGATTTAGGCTTAAACACCTTGCCATTACTCTAAACCAACTCCAACTTCGGCTGCTTGCAACAGATATCTAATTGAGCCTTGCCTTTATCTTATTTTTCGTTTTGCCTTGTGCATTGATCATCGTGTTGAATACATTCTCAAAGACATTGCACTCGATATGCATGACATCCAGATTATATTGTAGAAGATTTGTTTGCCAATATGGCAACTTTTAAAATATGCTTTTTTTTAACCTAATTATGTGTTTCACCAGAACCATCTAGCCTTTGTTGATTACATTTCGTGTCGAAAGTGATATATGGAATGTTGTTTAGCTTCTGTTGATTACATATTGTGTAACAGTTCGAATTACGAAAATGTGGGCTAAATTTTTCTTTTCTTTATTTATTTGTTATCGTGTAGTGCAGTGCTTACTTAACAAGTAACTTATTACTTGCCTTACATTACAACTACAGTCCCGATTCAATTATCCTGCAATGTAGGTTAATAAAGTCAACATCATCTAATCGACATAACCATTTGACTTCACCATTAATCCATCATGTCACATTCCAAAGACGTGAGGAGATGATAACTTATAACATAAATAAAGCATTATTTGGGTAATCTTATACATTCACACTATCATTATTTGTTTATCATGCTAGTCCAGTCCTACACATTCTTAGGTAACCAACTATCTAGCTCGATTTAAGGTTTCAAACCTAAGGTTTCAATCAGATTTCATACTCAAAAGCACTTATTATAACCCAATATGCAATTTTCTAGAAATTGAAAAATTCTCAATTTTAACACTTTTCATACTGGTTGCCTAAACCTGGGCTAAATTCAATCAAAATCCTAATCTAATTGGCCAGTGCATAACAATCGTATTTCTAATTTCCAACCAAATCTCATAATTTTCTGATGTACGAATTACTTTAAAAATATTGTTTGGTAAATAAAACAATATTTTTCACTTTTCATCACTTTCATCAATAAAAATTAATTTACATCTCAAAATGAACCTAAATGCTTATGAAATGATAGCATAATGTTATACACATCCCATCTTAAGTATCGGTACAAATTTTCTGTAAAAAAATTCATTTACATGAGAACAAGTTATATCGAATTTATGCTACGATTAAGCCAAAGTTAGAAACTTCGGTTCTAGGTACTGAAATTAGCAAAAGTAAAATCCTAGGCTTAACCTGTGATGGAAAACAGAGGGGGGTGAGCTATAAAGCCTAATAAGCTAATCAGACAAGTGTAGAATTAATCAAAACAAGATACTAGTTCCATATAATGCATGCGATGTCATAATCACTTTTTGTATCAAATAATCGTTCACATTTCGAAAACTAGTTTGTAAATATTTTCATTCAAGGTTTCAGGCTAAAATGATTTCTAGACATTGTTAAGGTCCTTCCAGAGGAGAGGATACTTTGAAGTACCTCAATTTACCCTAAAACTCGACCTTACTAAAGATGATTTTGATTAACTTATAAGCTTAGAAGTCGAAAATAGAAAATGATGCAGAAAACATATTTCCATATATTTTCATAAACACAAAAGTTCATTGGTATAAAATCATATAAATCAATAACTCATAAGAAAATTATATTCCATACCCGAAAAACATATATCATATATACAAGTTCAATGGCTCGAGAAAACTGTTGGCTCAACCGAGAGGAGGGTGAATCAATTTTCTATCAATTTACCAAATTTAAAACTTACTTAGCTAATATTGCACACAAATAAATTTATAACTACTATAAGATTCAGAATAAATATGTAGTAAATAATGAGATAAAGGAAAGAAGTAGCAAACACAATGAGTTATAGAGGTTCGGCCAAATCCTTTGCCTACGTCCTCTCTTCTTGACCTTCTTGTCAAGGAGTCACTTCCACTATCAAGATGAACTTTACAACTTCCTTTTCAAGGTTAAGGAATAATCTCTCTACCTACTTAGCAAATATTGCTATTCAAACATTATTGGGACCAAAGCAAACCAACTTTCCTTCTTAACCTATCCATATTTTGATGTCCTTAATCAACATATTCTGTTGGATTGGTCGGATTCCATCTGATTAACCACTAGCTCACCATTGCTCATATTTTGTACGTTAAGGCATTTGAGGTTGTTACTTAAGTCAATTGAACTTGAAATTCCAATGAGTCTTCTTTATTGATCAAGATTGCATGAATCCATGTTTATATCGATAAATCCATAAAGAAAAAACACTGAATTTTGGGTCTTACACGTTAACTCTACAATTTTCATATGAAAATTAGGTATTATTCATCATATCAGATTTCACATCTTTTTCATGTTGTGAGAGATTTTAGAAATTTTTCAAAGGTTTTTTGTCACACCCCGTTTTCACACCTAAATTCTTATTATTCCCCCATACACACACATAACGGAGCAAACAACATGCGGATGGTTGGGCATACAAGCCGATATTAAACTTACATCCTTAAATACAAGTCATAAATAATAATTGATTTACTTATTTATATATATGTACACATGTACGTTTACATCCCCGTAATTCTTAATATACATAACTGTGCATTACAAGTTTAGATACAAAAGCGAAATAAGTGTATACCGTTGCGCTCAACAAAAAGTGGGCTGTCACTTCAGGAATAACAACAGCTCTCCCTACTTGGGTAACTCTGTGGAGAGGAAGGAAAGGGAGGTGAGCTAATGCGCTTGGTAAGGAATAAGACAAGCAGATAGATAACTATACTACTTACATGCTCATGAATTTGTGTCATGCAGAAATCCTTACTTTCTTACACAATTCAGATTCTCGAAATCACACAAATGCACTTTCTCAAAATCACATCAAATCAAATAGGTTTCTCAAAAACCCATGCTCGGATTCAAAATCAGACTCTCACATAGCTCGAAAACAAAACCAAATCACATGCTTATATTCTTATCAAAACATGGTGGTTAGAAAAACCGAATCAAATCACAAGTGATCAGAAAAAAAAAACAAATCAAATCATATGTGTGGAGACAAAGCAGAGTATAAGGAAACGAATAGACATATGGCTATAGTCACTGGACTCCATGCCTCATGGGCCAAGTGTACATGAATGTCCCCGGATGGCTGAGGATAAGGGGGTCAGTCTACCCATCAGACAACAAACAAACAACATGGTACGCCGTACTCCATGTGCGTTCACACGGTACATTGTACTCCGTAAACCCCAATATCTGAAATCAACGAGATTAGGAGTGCCTGTCCTACGAGTCTTATCATCCCATCTCCAGCTATATCAATACTGAGTCTCCAAAATGCACCTGCGAGCGTATCAATCAGTGTGACACACAGTCTACACGAGGCTCCAGCACAGCTTTACACATATCACAAAATCGAAATCCAGTGCAAGCAAAGCTCCAACACGGTGTCATGTACAAATCATGCAAAGTCTTGTGCGAGCAACGCCCTATCACGACTTTATGCATAAATCATATGAAATCTAGTGCGAGTAAGGCTCCAGCACTATTTTAATCTCAAAATTGATAGATGACTCAATGCACATAAGGGGCGTACAAACCAACCTCAACCACGGAAGGTAGTACCCACTTGAGTGAGAGAGAAAAATTTTCATCAAATTACTCATCAAAGACAAAATTCTGAAAAACATGCAATTTAATGCAGATATTCAAATCGTGAGCCAGTCCATCATTTTAGTTTCACAAAATCTTTTTTTCACATGTAAAATGTCAAGTTCATGCACGTAATGCATTTCCAAATTTTCCCAGGTCTAGGGGTATTTTCGTAATTTTCTCATATTTGGGTATTATCCAGAATTTTCATATCCATACTCTATACGAAAATTTAAGTGTATGTAAACGACGATAAAAATACGTACAACTATCTCTAAGAGCTTACGAAATCCCTTACTTGAAAAATGTGTCGACTGCGAATTCAATTTTCTCGATCTCCTCGGATTACGTAGTCTAATTGGCTCCGGATGTATTCTTGAAAGCCAAATCTTTCCTTGGTGGCACGTAATTCGAGATCTGCTCGAACTCGTACACGTCGCCTACCTTTTTTTCTACTACACAATAATATATATTTAAATCGGTTAATTCCGATCTAATATAAATTCAAATTAATTATCCGAAAAATAAATCGGGTGATTTTCGACCACTTACTAGTCTACTGCTGTGCCGGGGTAACACTGAATTTTTTTCCCAAAATTTTTTTCTCCTTTGACTGAACTGGTTCGGACCTGTTCAGACCCTTTCACACTGAACCAGATTTTTGCCGTTGTCGACGCTGTCGGTCAGTTCTCGGGGTGGTTCGGCCACCGTTCGACGCGCCTCGACCTGGGGAAGCTTCACCTGGCTTGGCTCAGCCTAAATCTGCGCTGGTGCCGATGAATCTCGCCTTTTCTCCCCACCGGTTCCTCTCCGTCGATCTGGCTTTTTCGACGGTTTCACAGTTCGTCCGGCTGATCGATAACTCCCAGGGTATTGCTCATCCTTCGTCTGTCGTCCCTAGCGCGTCTCGTCGGTCGTGGCTCACCGGAGGAAGGAAGGCAAAGGTCTTCGATTTTCGGCTTCGAGCGATTCTCAGTTTCTTTTTTTTTTCAGATTTCTTTCTTTTCTTTTTATTTTATTTTATATATATTATATTATATTCGATATAATACAATATATATACCAAAATATCTAAAAAAATACATATAATAATACTACAATATCTTATAATTTAAAATATAATAATAATAATAATAATAATAATAATAAAATATTATTATTATTATTATAATATTTTATTCTCATAGTGTATTTTATACACTAAAATTTACACACGCTTATACATGTATTTTGTCACAACCCTCAACTTATCAAAAATCGTCACAAATTTTTCACTTTTCATACACCAATTATTTTTCGTCCTTACCTTACCTCGATCGTGATCAGCTACCCTCTTAACAGTTGGGCTATGTGTCAATGTCTACCTCATCTAACCATGACAATTTCATTTGCATTTAAATTTAGAAGTAAACACGTGTATAAATAAATCAGAGTTGTTGTTTACATGTGTTTACATGGCTTTACATATAGTTACATACAAAGTGCTACTGTGCTATAGAAAGTTTAGATACAAAATTACATCAGTGTGTATACCTTACGCGATGAGATGCAGCGGATTCCAAAAGGGAAAGCCTCCAGTCGCTCTCAATCTATACTCAAAACTCTGTAGAGAGGGAGGAAATAAAGGGGGTGAGCAAACAACATGCTCAATAAGGCAATCATGCGAATAGGTAGATACTGCACTATCTATGTGATCGTGATGCCATGCTCAAAACCATACAGTTTCTCATTCACACCTCGAAAGCATTAATTCATGCTTGTGTTAATGGCATGTAAATCAAATCATGCTATTTATTAGCGCACAAATCAAATTTAAAGCATGGTATAAATCATCATGCATATTTCATAAATCAGACATGGAAAACTCATCATGCGTAGTGCACTTTAAAGCCATTATCATACTTTCTTAAGCAAATCATGCTATTTCATCTCAATGAAATCAATGCTTGTCAGGACTCAGCCCCTCCCTCGGACTATCCTGACTCACAATATGTTTTCAAAACATGGATTCATTCATAATAAAAGACATGTGAGATAGGCAATATAATAAGGGAAATCTCCTCTAAGACTATGGCCATATCTTGTGATCCCAGGCTACACTGATCAGGTGTGCGAGGTATCACCACTATCTGCTTTCACACGGGAGGTGGGTCACGTCTAGCCCGCCGGTCCATAGCAGATCTAACATCGTCCGAAGATGGCATATCACAATCTCAACATGGTACAACGTACTCCATGCTACCTGCACTGTACAACGTACTCCGTGGACCCATATCAACATATCATATCACACCACATCTCAAAAATTCATGTGTGAGCCTATTTAATCGATACATCCTGTTTACCCGAAGCTCCTAGCACAGCTATCAACATGTCAAATTCTCAAAAATACACGTACGAGCCTATTTAATCGGTGCGACACCCAGTCTACCCAAAACGCCTAGGACGGTAACAAGTATGAGGGGTTTCTAATGCGAGCTATGCTCCAACACCATGCCAAAACCAGTATAAAGTCTGTGTGAGCTCAACTCCATCACAACATCATAAAAATCCATGTGAAAACTAGTGCGAGCTACGTTCTAGCACTCATGCGTATGAAAACACATCAAATCTTGTGCGAGTCATACTCTAGCACGCTTTCAATCTTACGAAATCCATGTAGGTGGCTCAATTCTTTGCAAAACACGGTTATCAACCAAATCAAATAATTTCTTTTGCAAATCATTTCAAATGTTAGCCAACCTACCAATCACTTACTAAAAAGCAGCAAAACAAGGTTTTCAAAGCATCATGCTTTTGTTTTCATGCACATTTCTTAAAATCCAACTCTTTGCCCTTCAATCACCCAATATCATTTCCTAGTATCACATGCACTCTAGCAAAACATTTAAGCGCCCAAATTGCACATAGATATCTCTAAGAGTCCACACAATTCCCTTACCTTGATTTACTCGGGGTGCGACTCTCTTCCTCTTAGCTTCACACGTTTTTAGCTCAACTTGTTCCGGTGTATCCTCGGGAGTTGCAATTCATTCATCAAACACTTGAGTTAATGTTGCTAACTCTCATTCAACTATGCATTTTACCCAATGCTTTAAATATTCATTTTACCCTTTTTGGGTAAGTCTTACAATTCATTCTATAATACCATCTTAAATCCATACCCACAACACCATTATCACCTCAAGATATCCTATTCATTATTTATTCCACTACATTTCATTTTCTCACACTAACCCATTTTCTAGGTTATAATCATTCCATTGCCTTCTAGATAGTTTCTACCATTAATAAGCACACCAATCAACTCCAAAATCAATAACTAAAACAAATATACTTAGATTGGTGCTTTAGAAACTCACATATTTGGATTTCCTTCTCACTCCAAATGACAATGCCCCTTATTTCCTTAAATCCAACCCAATGGGGAAATGCCTTCAAGCGATGTTGTTCTTCTCCTTGATGTGAACAACTTTGTGTCTAATAGCCTTGCCTCAAATCTTCCTGAAAATGGGTGGATTTAAAGAGAGAAAACTAGGTTTTGGGTTGAAAATGGTAGAATGAGGTTTTGTCATGAAATCTGTAGATCCAACTGCTCCTATTTATAGATTTAGCTTGACGAGATCGATGATCTGCCTTAGGTGGAGATCAATCTGGTCCTCTTAAAATCCCTCTTTTTCACGAAATTTGAAGGCGAGATCGATCTGTCAAGGGCTTGAGATCGATCTGTCGAGGGCAGAAAGTTAAGGAGATCGATCTGGCTTGGGAGGAGATCGATGTGCTCCAACCCGAGAGCTAAGGAAATTGATCTGTTTGCCTTAAAATCGATCTTCTCCTTACAAAATGTTTAGTAGATCGATCTGGCTCCATTGGAGATCGATCTGCACTGGAGATCGATATGCATTGTTCCTATTGCTCAAATAGGAGCATTTTGGCTCTTCCAGATCAATCTCTCATCCTATGAGATCGATCTGGCCTTCATATTTCTCAGATTTTCTGTAGTTTTCTGCATTAACTCATACCAAACAATCCTTAATTTGCTGCCATAATCATTTCCCCAACCAGTTACCTTTAAGACTTGAAAATGGCATCCATTCATACTTTATATACATTAAAACTTGTGTGAAATCTTTGTATAACCAAAGGTATATAATATAACTAAATGGAAGCATAAAGATTCACACCACTTCTGCAACTTCATTTCATTTTACCACACTACTCATTTTCCATTCCACTCACATTTGTCACATACCAAAGTTCATTTCTTCATATTCATTCATAATGGAACATGTACGTACATCACAACTCTTATTATAAGTGTGTACATTGAATTTATGGACTTTACATCACTTATGAACTTATAATCACTTGATCCAAAATCATCCATATTATACTTCCATTTACACATATATACAAACTTATACATATATGAGGTCTCACATATTTTATTTAATTTATTCTACAAAATATATGTACATTCTATTTCATTTTATCGCATTTATTTATTCCTCCGAAAATATATTTATATATATTTTTTTCAATATTTTCGGGGTAAATTGCCAATATAGGGTAATTTTCGGTTTATCATTTTCGGACTAACTTTCCTTCTTAGACTCCCTATATTTCCGCGTTCTGAGTCCATATTTTTGATCGGTTTAACCTAATTTCATTCGGTTTATTCTAAATTTACCCAAGTTCTTATTTTGATACTTTAAAACTAGTCGGTACACAATTAGATTAATTGTACTCGAAATCGTATAATTTCTTCTTTATTGCCCAATATATAATAATTACATATTTAACATGATATATTTTCAAAGAAAAATAAGAAATTCGGGTCTTACATTTCCTCCCCTCCTAAAAAAATTTGGTCCTCCAAATTAGAACCAAAACTCAACTCTCGAACAGGTGGGGGTACTTTTCTAGCATCAGGCTCTCTAATTCGTACGTAGCCTCCTCTGAAGTGTGGTGTTGCCAGAGAACTTTAACCAACGAAATCGTGTTAGCCCGTAACACTTTGTCCTTCCTGTCCAATAACCGCACCGGCTTCCCCACATATGACATATCTTCCTTTAATTCCAAAGGTTCATACCTGATCACATGTGATAGGTCCGGATGATATTTCCGAAGCATGGACACATGAAAGACGCTGTGAATGTCTGCTAGCCTGTAGGCCTTATCTCTTACTCGGTCTAAGATCTCAAATGGGTCGATATATTGGGGACTCAACTTGCCATTCTTACCGAATCTCATAATGCCCTTCGAAGGAGATACTTTCAAAAATATGGATTCACCGACCATAAACTCTAATGGTCTACGTCTCATATCAGCGTAGTTCTTATGTCTGCTCTGAGCTGTCTTCAACCTTTCACATACCAACTGGACATCCTCAGAGGCTTACTACACCAAATCGAGAGCAAAAAATTTTTGATTACCCACCTCTTCCCATCCGATTGAAAAACGACATCTACGGCCATACAGTGCTTCATATGGTGCCATTCCTATACTCGAGTGATAACTGTTATTATAAGCGAACTCTGCCAATGGCAAGTGGTCATCCTAGAATCCTCAAAAGCCCAAAACACACGCTCTCAACATATCCTCCAAAGTCTGAATAATCCTCTCTGTCTGACCATCGGTCTGAGGATGAAAAGCTGTGCTAAAGTTTAACTGGGTCCCCATCGCTTCCTAAAAATGTTTCCAAAAGTAGGAAGTGAAGCGGGAATCCCGATCAGATACAATGCTCACTAGAACACCGTGTAGTCTCACAATCTCACGAACCGTGTATTCGTGGCTCTCATAGCCAGGAAGTGGGCTGACTTCGTCAATCGATTGACAATCACCCATATAGCATCATGGTTCCTCCGAGTCCTAGATAACCCCATGATGAAATCCATGGTGACATGCTCCCATTTCCATGTCGGAATAGGTAGAGGCTGCAACAACCCTGCAGGCTTCTGATGCTCTACCTTAATCTGCTAACATACGAGACACTTGGCAACATATTCGGCAATGTCCCTTTTCATACCGGACCATCAGTATACTCTTTGGAGATTTTGATACGTCTTACTGTTCTTCGGATGTAACGCATACCATGACGAATGTGCTTCTTCCAAAATCAATTGTCTCAGCTCTGGGTCATTGGGAACACATATCCTAACTCGAAACCTCAGTAACCTATCACTACTCACATCAAAATCAGTTCCAGTACCCAACTAAATCTAACTCGCCCAGTCAATACAAATCTGATCAACACGCTGGGCCTGCCTGATCCGGTCCATCAGATTCGGTTCCAATCTTAGGCTAGCCATAAAATAATTGGCATTAGTATCAAAAAGGGTCACATCCAATCTGAGGCTTGCAAACTGTTCCAACAGCTCGTGTTCCCTAACCATCATATATGATATCATCCCGAGGCTCTTTCTACTCAAAGCATCAGCTACTACATTCGCTTTTCTCGAGTGGTACAAAATCTCATAACCATAATCTTTCAAGAGTTCTAACCACCTTCGCTGCCTCATATTCAGTTCCTTTTACGAAAATAGATGCTTGAGACTTTTATGATCAGTAAATATCTGAAATTTCTCATCGTACAAATAGTGGCGCCATATCTTCAACGCAAACACCACGATGGCCAACTCCAAATAATGGGTCGGGTAGATCTTCTCATGGACTTTAAGCTGTCGAGATCCATAAGGAACTACCTTCCTGTTCTGCATCAATACACAGCCCAGTCCTTATCTCGAGGCATCCATATATACAGTAAAGCCTCCTGAGCTAGTAGGTACGGTGAGAATAAGTGCGGTGGTCAGATGGTGCTTCAACTCTTGAAAGCTCTGCTCACAGGCATCATTCCATTCGAATGCTACATCCTTTCGAGTAAGCCGAGTCATAGGAGCAACCAATTTTTAAAAACCCTCTACAAATCTCCTGTAATAACCAGCCAAACCCAAAAAACTACAGATCTCCGTAACTGTCTTGGGCTTGTCCCACTGGACTACTGCCTAGATCTTAGATGGATCAACTGACACCCCGTCCTTCGATACTACATGACCCAGAAAGGAAATCTCTTCCAACCAAAAGTCACACTTATTGAGCTTGGCATACAACTGCTTCTCCTTGAGGGTCTATAAAACAATTCTCAAAATGCTGATCATGATCTTCCCTGGACTTCGAATATACCAGAATGTCACTAATAAAGACGATCATAAATTGGTCTAGGTATGACTTGAACACATCATTCATTAGAGCCATAAAAGCTACAGGAGCATTCGTTGACCCGAAAGGCATAACCCTGAACTCATAATGACCATAACGAGTGCGAAAAGCTGTCCTGGGTACGTCTTCGCTCCGAATTCTCAACTGATGGTACCCAGACCTCAAATAGATCTTGGAAAAGATCTTTGCTTCTCAAAGCTGATCCAATAGATCATCTATATGTGGCAAGGGGTACTTATTCTTGATGGTAGCCTTATTCAACAACCGATAATCAATGCACAGTTGGAGGCTTCCATCCTTCTTCTTCACAAATAGAACTAGAGCTCCTCAAGACGACACGCTCGGTCTAATAAACCCTTTATCCAATAGCTCCTGTAACTGCTTCTTTAGCTCTTCTAACCCTACTAGTGCCATTCTATACGGTGGTCTCAATATAGGCTTAGTACCAGGTGCTAGATCAATATAAAACTCCATCTCTCTGTCTGGTGGCAATCCTGGCAGATCATCCGGAAAGATATCAAGAAATTCCTTGACTACTGGAATATCAGTCAATTCCAGACGTGCCTTATCCATATCGACCACATACGCAATAAAACCTTCAAAATATTAATAATTTGGTTAGCACCAATATTAATCTGTTCTAATCATAACCACTACTTCTTTCATTTCTTCCCAAAAAGAATTTACAATATGTTTCTCAAGTAGAGAAAATATTAGTTCCTTAGAATAACAATCTAAGACAGCATGATTTTCAGCCAATCAATTCATTCTCAAAATTACATCAAAATCATACATATTCAACAGGATAAGATCGACTGTCATGCTTTATCTCCTACTCTTAATTTACAATCATTACACATCATTTCTTTCATTTGACCCTCTCATGGGTGTGCTGATAAACAGCCTACGACATAAGGTTACAGGCGTCACAGAATTTGACAATTTAAATGTAAATGAGGGGGATATAAATGAATGCGTTGCACCAAGAGCAATTAATACTAATGTTTCAAGATTAAATACCAAGACAGTACCTTTAACCACATCAGACGAAACATCTGCCGTGTCCTAATCCAATGCATACACACGACCCTGGCCAACAACCTGTTTCCCCTTCTCTTCGGTTGTGGCCTTCCTCCTCTGGGGTGGGGGTGCAATGGGAGCTCTCTGTGGCTCCTCTCTCCTTTGAGGAATAGGGATTTCTGGCTCGGGGCAATCTCTGATCAAATGGCCCACCTTTTCGCATCTAAAGCATGCTTCGGATGCCTGAAAACATCTCCTACCATTATGAAACTTCCCACAAAATCTACAAGGCTCAGTGGTAGCTCGGGGCTCACCAATCACAATACCCCTCGACGAAGCTGAAGCTGGCAGAACAGAGGGCTTCAATATCTTACCCCGAAACTCTCCATACTTCGGTCGCTTCCTGAATGACCTCTTCCCCTCGCTGAAACTGCGGTCATCAACAGTTCTCTTCTTATTTCTACTCAGCCTACCAAAATCAGGAGCATGCAGCTCGTAGGCCTGCTCACTCTGGTAGACGGTTTTAGCCCATCAATGAACTTACTGACCTTTCTTTCTTCACTGTTCATGACGTCCGGATCATACCTCTCTAGAGACATAAATCCGAATTCATACTCGTCCACTGATCGGCTACCCTGAGTCAAACTGGAAAACTCTAAACGTAGTTGCCTCCATGCAGTCTCTGGAATATACTGCTTCCGGAAGGCACTTAAAAGGACTTCCCAAGTCATAATCGGGTATCGGGCTCTCAAAATAGGTCGAGTAGATTTTCACCAATGCTTAGCATCACCAACCAATACAAATGCAGCAAAGGCTACCTTCTCTGTCTCTGAACACTCAAAATACTCAAACAACTTCTCGAACATGTTTATGATAATTCTATATTTTTAGAATTATTTGTGCTTAATTTCTTAATTAATTATTTAAATCCCCAATTTATTTTGTTAATTATCCCCTTTATTTAATTAAAATTTTCATGTTTGCAGATAAATTAAATCCGGATGAATTTTAAATATTTCGGTAGAAAATGGACCGAAATTGGGCTAAAATCGAGATTGAGCCACGCGGACAACACGAGCCATGCCACCTAGCACATCCAATTGGATAAGAAGATCGATGACATGGAAATATCTTTTCAAGGAGCCAATGGTGTGATGACAAGTGGCCAAAAAAATGCCAACTCATCTAGGATAAAAAATTACAATTTTACCCCTAGTGGTTTATAAATAGAAAAAGATGGCAATTGAAGAATGGATGTAATTTTTAGGGTAGATTATCTTTTAGGTTATTTTCTAAGCTTCCTTTGTTAGGAATTTCCGAGTAGCTTTTTCTCAACATTCAATTTTACTGTTCATGACAATTTTCTTAATGTTTTATGAAGTTTTTCATTTTTTTTCTTGCTTGGTTACTTGTAGTTCATTGTATCAAAAGTATTTCCTTTGCATTTGAGTCAATGAAAGTTAATGGAAAATGTTTGCCTCTCTTTTTCTCATTCTCGGTTTTCATCAACTATGATTGTTTTTGTTAAAGCAAGTTTTATTTTTCTCATTCTCGGTTTATTATCTTCTTGAGTATTCGGGTGACAGTTTTTAATTTTCTTTTTTTTCATTCATTCTTCTCCATTTCGGTTCTGGTGCCTTGATGTGGATGGATGTTGAACATTGTTCCACATCAAGAGCAATGTGGAATCATGTTGGAAAAGAAATTGATGCAAACCGAGGGTGATGGATTCCCGGTTCATGTGTATTCGGGTATTGTTAGCTTGGTTAATTTTTCAGTTGTCAATCTTCACTTAGTTCTTTTAGTTTTTGAACTTTTATCTAGTAATGCATTGTTATTTGATTTTCCTTGTGTCATTTGACTTTGTTTGCAATACACAGAAGCCATTCTTTACTGCATATTCATGCTTGCTTCCATTTCTATTTACTGCATTCTCCCTTCTCGGTTTCGTGTTTGTGCATCACTACATTTCCTGTTTTTTTTCCTTTAGTTAGTTATTTATTTACATCTTACTTATTGTTAGTTATTGTCCCCATGCATTATAGAGCAGGGACTGAGACACCATGGTAGTGATCGGGAGTTACAAATGCACTCTGTTATGCTCTGTTTTGAGTTTTTAATGTTGTTCACTTTCACTTTTCTGGTCATTTATGTATTATTTCATTGAGCCAATTCAGTTCTGCTATAGCCTTGGATCCCACGAACTGAAGTTGGTGCATAGCAGTAGCAAGACACCGAGGAACAGCAGCTGAACTGGTGTCAAGAGCAGAGGTTGCACGAACCAGCATCATCTGAAATTGGAGCAGAAGCAGGCAGCAGGCGTGCACTGATCTGGAGCAGAAGTTTGCAGGACAAGCAGCAACGGCAGAAGCAAACCTCGCCTGGATAGCACTTGATGAAGACAGCAGGCCTAGAACCGAGAAGCAGAATGAGAGTAGCTGGAACCGAAACAGCTGGGTTGAAGCAAAGCAGAAGCTATCGACACAAACAGCAGCTTGGAGCAGAACGAGATCAGTTAGAGGGCCTGTGCAGTTATATGGCTAACCTCGAGCAGCCTGGAGCAAGTTGCAGTGTCAGTATTGCATGACAGACTGAGAATGGAGGCCGAACAGCTGGCAAAAGCCTGGACCAGAGGGCAAAACCGAGACCACCTGGAAACCAGAAAATGAAGAAATGAGGAATGAACAGTAAATGGAGGGATATGGATTATTTAAATTCGTTAAGGCCTTGTTTGGCATCTAAATTGTTATTTCATGCTTGTAGTTTTAATTTTTAATTAATTGTTAGCAATTGGTAGGTTAGTTTTAATAACTTTGCATATTAAGTTAATTTGTAGTGTTAATCTTTAGTTAGTAGTTGATTTTATATTATATGTTTAGGATTGTATTTTGGTTTAGTATCTTATTAGTGGTATTTAGAAATAATTTAGATTTAATGTGTTTCATGCATTTTTAGTTTAGTCTTCATTTTTATTAGATTTCTTGTTTAGTTTAATTTGCATTTTTAGTAAATTAGCTTAATTGCATACATATTTTGTTTTAGGTTAGTTTAATTGTAGTTTAATTAATTTTATTACTTTATTTCCATATTTGCATTTTATTTTAATTGCATTGATTAGCTTTAACTGTTTTAATTTCTTTTGTAGGTTTTTGAGTTTAATTGCATAAAGCACTGTAAGTAATTTTGCTCGGTTTTATTTAGTCCTTTTTATTTTATTGCTTTCCAGTATTTTTAACTTTAGACTTAGTAGATCACCCACTCAAAATTTCATAATTTGCTAGGATATACTTAGGGTAAGATTAACCGGTAGTTAATTAGGCTAACCAACTTCTCTGAGGGACGATAACTCGGGACTCAAAATCTCATTATTACTTGTACGACCCGTGCATTTGCGGTAATACGTTTAGGGCGTGTCAGTTCACCTAATCCTTGGCTATCATCGGATCCTTAACCCCACTAAACGATAGCAATCCAAACTTCTGGAACTGTCTAAACCTATCGAAATCACAACCGTGCCCTCTCTCATTAGCTCTCCTCTGCGGAGCTTTCTGAGGCTCTGCTGGGGCTGGTGGTGGTACTGGAGGTCTAACCGGTGGAGGTGCTGCCTCTGGCTGTACAGGTGGGTGTGGTGGCAGAACAAGTCGAGCAGAACTAGAGGGTTCAGCGGTGTGGGGTACAGACATGGCAGTAGCTGCCTTCGGTCCACTCATACCCGTCAGACTCTCAAATCTGGCCATCGCCTATCTAAATAACAGTGTCATATCCTCCACAGTCTGCTCTAATCTCGCCACTCGGGCCTTAGTAGTCTCTACCGAATTCTGGGAGACATGGTAGGAGGATGACTCAGTGTGTCTCTCGGGCTTGTCTTTATGCCCTCGAGATCTAGAACCAGAACCTTCCCCTCGACTGCGGTGTCTATCAGACATACTGATATTTTCCTGCACACACAATCAATTCTGAGTATAAGTACAGCCCGATATACAAAATTGTATCTAAATAAGGCACAGTACCATAAGGATATAAACTTTCCTAACGACAAATACTGACTCGTGCTCAGACCAACCCTGCTCTGATACCAACTTCTATCACACCCCGTTTTCACATCTAAATTCTTATTATTCCCCCATACACACACATAACGGAGCAGACAACATACAGATGGTTGGGCATACGAGCCGATATTAAACTTACATCCTTAAATACAAGTCATAAATAATAATTGATTTACTTATATATATATATATATATATATATATATGTGTACACACGTACGTTTACATCTCCGTAATTCTTAATATACATAACTGTTCTTTACAAGTTTAGATACAGAAGCGAAATAAGTGTAAGCTTTTGCGCTCTACAAAAAGTGGGTCGTCGCTTCAGGAATAACCGCAACTCTCCCTATTTAGGTAACTCTGTGGAGAGGTAGGAAAGGGGGGTGAGCTAACGCGCTCAGTAAGGAATAAGGCAAGCATGTAGATAACTATACTACCTACATACTCATGAATTCGTGTCATGCAGAAATCCTTACTTTCTTACACAATTCAGATTCTCGAAATCACACAAATGCACTTTCTCAAAATCATAACAAATTAAATAGGTTTCTCAAAAACCCATGCTTGGATTCAAAATCAGACTCTCACATAGTTCGAACACAAAACCAAATGACATGCTTATATTTTGATCAAAACATGGTGGTTAGAAAAATCGTATCAAATCACAAGTGATCAGAAAAAACACATCAAATCATATGTGTGGAGACAAAGCAAAGCATAAGGAAACGAATAGGCATATGGCCATAGTCACTCGACTCCATGCCTCATAGGCCAGGTGTGCATGAATGTCCCCGAATGGCTGAGGATAAGGGGTCAGTCTACCCATCAGATAGTAAACAAACAACACGGTACTTTGTACTCCATGTGCGTCCACATGGTACATTGTACTCCGTGAACCCCAATATCTAAAATCATCAAGATTAGGAGTGCCCGTCCTACGGGTCTTATCATCTCATCTCCAGTTATATCAATACTGAGTCTCCAAAATACACGTGCGAGCGTATCAATCAATGTGACACACAGTTTACACGAGGCTCCAGCACGGCTTTACACATATCACAAAATCAAAATCCAGTGCGAACAAAGCTCCAGTACGATGTCATGTACAAATCATGCAAAGTCTAGTACGAGCAACGCCCTAGCACGACTTTATGCATAAATCATATGAAATCTAGTGCGAGCAAGGCTCCAACACTACTTTAATCTGAAAACTGATAGATTACTCGATGCACATAAGGGGCGTACAAACCAACCTCAACCACGGAAGGTAGTACCCACTTGAGTGAGAGAGAAAAATTGCCATCAAATTACTCATCAAAGATAAAATTCTGAAAACATGCAATTTAATGCAGATATTCAAATTGTGAGCCAATCCATCATTTCAGTTTCACAAAACCTTTTTTTCACATGTAAAATGTCGAGTTCATGCACGTTATGCATTTTCAAATTTTTTCAGGTTTAGGGGTATTTTCGTAATTTTCTCATATTTAAGTACTATCCAAAAATTTCATATTCATACTCTATACGAAAATTTAAGTGTATATAAACGACGATAAAAATACGTACAATTATCTCTAAGAGCTTACGAAATCCCTTGAAAAATGTGTCGACTACGAATTCAATTTCCTCGATCTCCTCGGATTACGCAATCTAATTGGCTTCGGATGTATTCTCGGAAGCTAAATCTTTCTTTGGTGGCACGTAAGTCCAGATCCGCTCAAACTCGTACACGTCGACTACCGTTTTTTCGCTACACAGTAATATATATTTAAATCGGTTAATTTTGGTCTAATATCAATTCAAATTAATTATCCGAAAAATAAATCGACTGATTTTCGACCACTTACCATTCTACTGCTGTGTCGGGGTAACACTGAATTTTTTTCCAAAATTATTTTTCTCTCTCCTTTGACTGAACCGGTTTGGACCAGTTCAGACCCTTTCACACTGAACCGATTCGAACCGGTTCAGGTGGATTTTTGCTGTTGCCGGCGCTATCAGCTGGTTCTCGGGGTGGTTCGGGCACCGTTCGGCGCGCCTCAGCCTGGGGAAGATTTGCCTGGCTTGGCTTGGCCCAAATCAATGTCGGTGCTGGTGAATCTTGCCTTTTCTCCCAGGGGTTCCTCTCCGCCGATTTGACTTTTTCGACGGTTTCACGGTCCGTCCGGCTGATCGATGACTCCTAGGGTGTTGCTCATCCTTCGCCGATCGTCCCTCGCGCGTCTCGCCGGTCATGGCTTGCCGGAGGAAGGAGGGCAGAGGTCTTCGGTTTTCGGCTTTGCGCGATTCTCGGTTTCTCTTTTTTTTTCAGATTTCTTTCTTTTCTTTATTTATTATTTATTTTATATATATTATATTATATTCAATATAATACAATATATATATATATATATATATATATATATATACCAAAATATCTAAAAAAATACATATAATAATACTACAATATCTTATAATTTAAAATATAATAATAATAATAATAATAATAATAAAACAAATATTATTATTATTATTATAATTTTTTATTTTTATAGTGTATTTTATACACTAAAATTTACACATCCTTGTACATATATTTTATTTAATTTATTCTACAAAATATATGTACATTCTGTTTCATTTTATCGCATTTATTTATTCTTTCGAAAATATATTTATATATATATTTTTTAATATTTTCGGGGTAAATTACCAATATAGGGTAATTTTCGATTTATCGTTTCCGAACTAACTTTCCTTCTTGGACTTCCTATATTTTCGCGTTTTGAGTCTATATTTTTGATCGGTTTAACTTAATTTCATTCGGTTTATTTCGAATTTATCCAAGTTCTTATTTCGATACTTTAAAACTGGTCGGTACACAATTAGATTAATTGTACTCGAAATCGTATAATTTCTTTTTTATTGTCCAATATATCATAATTACATATTTAACATGATATTTTCAAAGAAAAATACGAAATTCTTACATTTTTTGTTCCAAGTAAGAGGGGAAGAACTAGAAAAAGATATTGCAATTGCAAATGGCAACTAGTCTTTTTTGCTCAGTTCAACCATAGGCTATTGGGGACAGAGGAAGACAAAGGAAAAGCTCTAGGAACGACTGACTTGTACAATTCAAAGCCCCTTGTGCCTCTGAAATAGCAGTCAACTGCAGCTTCTCTCATGGTCTGTGTTCAAAATTAACACTTTGAGCTGTTTTATAGATTGTGCCTGACATCCATAGCATTTTAGCAAAAGAAGAATGATAGTGAAAAATGGGTTAAGATTGTGGTGGAAACAATATTTTTTAGGTGTTGGAATTGAAACCTTAACTTTAGATTTAAGGGATTTGGGAAAAGATTTTAAGAAAACAATTTAGAGAAAGTTGCAAGGGGAGAAGAAATTTTTTTTTTTTTTTTTTTATCATTTTGGAAATAACCAACAATGGCCGGCGATGAAGAAGGAAAGCCAACACAATGGCCGATCGAGATCTAGAATTTAAAGGTGGTCAAAATAGTTGCATAAAGGGGAAAAAATGGAGGGATATTACAAACTCGGTAAAGTAGAAAAATAAGATTTTTTACTTAAAATTAAATTTTATACATTTTTCTTAAGTTATATATATTTTTTATATAAATATGTGGTGTTTTTGGTATCATAGTAGCAAAATTAACAGCCACGTTTCACCGTTAATTCACTTAACAGGGCATGTAAACCACTCTCAAAATTTCATCTAAAAAATCATTTATTTATTATATTGCGAAAAGTTTAGGTCAAAAATTTAAAGCTTAGTTTAGCACTATCGTTGAGGCCAGCGCAAAAAGATAAATGAGTTAGGGGTTAAAATTACCCTTTGCTCTCACTTTATAATTTTTTATATTTTATTAAATTTTTATAATCATTTTATTTATTTTTAATTTTATCAAAAATTAATTTTACTTTATTAAAATCACTGTCACCGTGCATATGAATTAACCATAAATTCAAATTTAATCTACCCTGCAAACGTTCGGATCAAATTGAGCGTTTAGCCAAATCTAAACTATGAGTTTTTCGACCCAAGTCCTGAACCAACCCTAGTATTCCCCGCACAAGTGAGGAGGTTGGACTCAAAGGCCAAGCCATCGTCCTTTCTCCTAGCATATACCCAAAAAAATGGCGTCTCTCTGTTTCTCCCTCCACTCAACCCCTAAACTTTCCCTATTAAACCCTAAATCCTTCTCCAATCTCACCGCCTTCAAGCAACCAAAATCCAAGGTGACCCTTTCACGAAGACCGTCCATCACCCGGATGTCGCTGAACCCAACTCCGGCCACAGATCGCTTAGTCTCCGCCGCGTCCTATGCTCTGCCGTTCTTCAACTCCCTCCAATACGGCCGCTATCTCTTCATCCAATACCCTCAATTAGGTACCCTTGTTGACCCTCTTTTACCCTTCCTAAGCCTCTACAAATCCGTCCCTTACGCCAGCTTCGTGGCCTTCTTTGCTTTGTACCTTGGGGTCGTTCGGAACCCGATTTTCAGCCGTTACGTGAGATTCAACTCGATGCAGGCGGTGACATTGGATGTGCTGCTGGTAGTGCCGTTGTTGCTGACAAGGATACTGAATCCGGGTCGGGCGGGGTTGGGGTACAGGGTGATGGTATGGGGACATACTGGGGTTTTTGTGTTTAGTTGTATGTGTTTTGTTTATGGAGTGGTTTGCAGCATTTTGGGTCGGACTCCTTATTTACCTTTCGTCGCCGATGCCGCCGGCAGGCAAGTTTAGGCTTGTACTGTACAAACAATGATTCTGTTTTCCGAGAAGTTTGTTTTTTAACTTTAATTTTAATTTTTTTTTACTGCATTTTAGCTGAAATGCTACGACTCAAATTATATTATAGGTTTCATATATATGTAGTGTAGTGAAATGTTGTTTCTGGATTTTGGGTATTTTTTCAAGTATTGGGTACTGATAAAAAAGTGGGAATCCCTGCTTTGTGCTTCCCTGCAAGAGAATTGATTTCACAGCTCAAGCTGCCTTCCTACTACTTTATTTAGTATTTACTTTTATTTTTCTTAAATAAAATCAAAACTTAAAAACTAGTTTATCAAGTTACAATTTTATATTGCCGACAATGCCTAAAAAAATGAAATATGTGTTAATTATAGCTTTTAATGAAAATATTATATATATATATATATTTATGCTATATCAAATAAAATATATTCACTCTGTAGTATTATAATGATTGAATTTTAATTTTGAATTTTTTTTTTTTTTGAGGCAGAAAGCCAATAATAATTGCTTGGAAATCTAGAAATATTTTTTCTTATAAATGAAAAATGGGGATTTAAGATTCAGATTTTTTGAATTTAAATTCAACTTTTATATTATGTTATTCAGTTTAGAGAATGTAGGCGGATTTAGAAATATTGATGCCAGGTGCAAAGTGTAAATTATGTTGCTAAAAGGAGTATTTGATCAAATTTGTACAAGATAGGGTGCAGTTGAAATGAGACGATCTAATGTATGATTTAAGTTTGGTTAGAAGTTTGATTAGATTTAGAGATTGAAATTTGAGTCTAATTGAATTGAATTTTTAAAATTTTAATTTGATTTTGTCAAACAAATCTAAGTAAAAGAAAATTAGACCAAATTTGCATCGGAATCAGTTTTAGGGTTTTTTATTTTTATTTTTTTGTAAAAAATAGAATAACTTTGATCCATTGCCGTCTCCTATTTAATTTGCCGCTCATCTTCTACGTCACAAAACAAGATTACAGATTTGCACATAAAACGTAAAAACACCAAGCCTCTAATTCTGTTTGCAGGAGAACATGGTTTCCTGAGACGCTTTTAATAAATGATATGCAAGTGTAAAACATGTCTTGCAAATTATGTGCATATTTTTCCATTTCTGATAAAAAAAAAAAAAAAAAAGAACGGGCACGTCACAAACCACCGAATTTACAAATAAGCTGGAAATGTTGCTGAAAAAGGTTAAATCAAAGATGGTTGGAACCGGTGTCATAGGAAGGAACCATGAAGTGTTCAGGATGGTGGTTTGACTAGATAATGCTGAAATTGCAGAATCCATGGGTATGGCAGCTATCGATGGTATTCAGCTGGCTATGCAGAATAAATATCAAAAGATTGTAATTGAAATTAATGAAGAGAAAGTATATCAAATGGTAAGGAAAGGTGAAAAGTTTTGAATGGAGGTTTAAACCGGTGATGTGTGATGTTATTAATATGTTAAGCAAAACCACAGAATATAGAGTTGAGGTTGTTAGAAGAAATGCAAATTTGGCAGCAGATTGAGTGGCTAACCAGGCAAAAAAAGGGATGTGTTTATCTAGTTGGACCAGAGGATTGCCATTTGGAATTTTGAGTAAATATGGGTTGCCAGCACCACCAAATTTCCAAAGAATGTCTTTAGAGCTTATATGAGAGTTTCTGTGTAGTGTACTTGGGTACATAAGCTCTTGCTTATGCTAAAATGATGTATTGTATTCTTTTTCATGAAATAAAATTGACTTTGTTTGGCCAAAAAAAAAAGTTAATGGATGGAAGTAACTGGATGTACTCGAGCTATAAGGCTCTCATGTTTAATGTTGAATGCCAGCTCGACGAAGCCAGTTTAGATCGATCTATTTCAATCAATGCAGTTCCGATTAATTTACTTTTAATCAAAAATCAATTTATTAAATTGATTTAGTTGATAAATTTGATTGATTTTTTGTGTTTAAAATTATTATTTGAAGTGACAGAATTAATTTTTTTAATATATTTTTAAATATTATTATATATAATCTAAATTACTAAATATATGTAAAAATTATTATGCATTATTGAATTTGAAGTAAAAACAAGTTCAAATTCAAATTAACAGCATATTGGTAAATAATGAAAATAAAAATGTTAATTTTAGCAAGTTAAAAATACCAAGTTTAGATAACTTTCACGAAAAATCTGATTTTTTTGGCAGAATAAAGATTAATGCTAAACTTTAAATATGAACATAATTATGATTTTAGAATAGAAGAAGAGTTTTTCAGATGGAGAAAATACAATGAGGGCAACCTCTACATCACCAAGAGTGGAAAGCTCATAAGCTTTCTTGAGAAGCCCACTTTTCCTTTTGGCAGAAGTTATATGCTTTACAGGTTTTGTTCACGACTTTTTTCAGCTGCACTTTAATCCTACCCATTGTTTCTTTCTTTCTTTTTTCTGCCTACGTTTTCTTCTTAATTAACCATTCATAGAAGACACAGATTTTCTTCCTCTACATAACATAACTATTAGACAAATTAATATGGATGCTCTCGAAGCTCTCTCCCCTCCCCTGCATGGGGACTCTAGTTCTAATCCGACTACTGAGAATGAAGTGCGTATGTGTGCTAGGAAAAAATCCAAACGATTACGACTGATCAGTGAGAATGAAAATGAAGGGGATGATCATATGGGTGATTTGAATGTTGATATAGAGAAGCA
This sequence comes from Firmiana major, assembly GCA_033439115.1. Classification (NCBI taxonomy): domain Eukaryota; kingdom Viridiplantae; phylum Streptophyta; class Magnoliopsida; order Malvales; family Malvaceae; genus Firmiana; species Firmiana major. Next base: position 69,422,221 of record CM065898.1, on the reverse strand, counting down.
GATTGTACAAGAACAGCATGTGAAGTCTTCGTATAAGGATATGCTCATTGGGTCGAGTTCATATGCGTCCAATGGATGGGATGATTGGAAAGAGTCCTCTTTCAATGATGTTATGGTGTTCGAAGATCAGAATTCGAACGATGAAGAACTCCGGGACTGCAAGTTTCCACGAGTTGTTTTCACCAGCGAAGAAAAAGCGGGGTTACGGAAACCATGGAGGAAAACGATTATTGTGAAGTTATTGGGAAAGGTCTTGGGTTTCCAGACGCTAATGGCAAGGGTTAAACAACTTTGGCAGTTAACTAGTCATTACAAGGCGTGGGTTTAGGATTTGATTATTTTTTATTCAAATTTGAAAAGAGCCAAGATTATGCGCATGGAGGACCATGGATTAGTGGTGGACATTCCCTAACAACTGGACAATGGACGCACAATTTCAGCCCACAAGGTGATAAAGATTTCCAAAATTTTAGTTTGGATCAGACTTCCGAGTTTGCCTTTAGAGTATGACAATTCCACGGCTCTTTCGCGCATGGGCTCTTGTGTTGGTAGAGTTGTGAAAATTGACAGAAACACATAGGGGGCATTCGAGGGAAATTCGCACGAATTTATGTGGAAGTTGACCTCACGAAACCTTTGGTATCTAAATTCTACATTGGCAATCATTCAATTAGCCAAGTGAAGGTCTTAGAGGGTATTTACGTACAAGTATATACGATCACACAAGTAATATGGAAGTAAGACCGGAATATCATCTCACAAAAAAAATTCGAAACTTAACTAAGTATCAATTAAGTTAATTTTAAGTATATCCTAACCAATTATGAATAATTTATTTTAGTGTGATTTATTAGACTTATATTCAAAATTAATAGAAAGTAAATAATTAAATAAAGCAGAGTAAAAATACTTACAGAGCTCCAAGTAACATAACAAAATAATTTGCAAAAGAAAAATAATAAGATAAGATTTAGAAATAAAAATGGGCCAAAAAAGCAAATAATAGAAAATATGGACCAAAAAATGAAAATAATAAAAAATATAAGCTTAAAATGCAAATAATAAAAAATTTAGAAAATCCTAATATAAAACTAAAAATGCATGAATATAATGAAATAGAATGCCAAATATCCTAAACTAATGTATGAGATAATAAAAGTCTAAATGAAAATACTAAAAATCCTAAATGAAAACCTTAATCCTAAAATGCCCTAAAAATATAACCTTAAATTATACCTAACTCTAAATGACTAATAAACTAATGAAATGCATAAATAAATAATAAGATATATTCTAAATAATGCAGGAAAAAAATATTTTTTTTGAATTTTAGAAATTGAAATGAAAACTAACCAAAAATTACATGAAATGAACTCTAACCCTATACTAATCATAAATGCAAAACTTAAACCCTAAACTAATGCATTATTATCACTAAAACCATTAACTAATATGTACCTAAAATAGTAAATAACTTCCTAATGAGAAAAATGCAATTAAACCCTAAATGTATGCATGAAAATAATAGAAAATAAAATAAAAACCTATTCTAACCTGACCTTAAACCTAACCCTAAATGAAACTAACCTAATTAATTTTTCTTAACCCTAAAACAATCCATAAAATAATCCCCAAACAGCCCTAAAGTGAAATCTGGCAGCATGCATGTTTCATGTAATAAAAATTCTAAAAAAATATGCAAATGATATCTCAAAATCACCAAACTTTACCTAACCATATATGACTATGTATATGACCTAAATGAACTCTAAAATACCCTAAAATGCACCTAAAATAAGCCCAAACAGCCTAAAAAACATTGCTTGCCTGAACAGTGTACTGTCTAGCCTAGGTCAACTAAGAAAAATCAAAACAAATCCTAATTGCTTCTTAAAAACTTTTTTAATGCATCCTAAATTTATTTAACTATATGCATGATAATTAGAAGTTTTAAAACACCCTAAAAGTCCCTAAGAACTAGGCAAAACTGACCACTACATGCAACACTAAGAACGTATAAATAAGCAATGAAATGCAAAAATGATCTAACACCTAAAAATGCATGCTACCCTTTTCCATAATTTTTCTAATAATTACATGACCTAAGCACCATCTAATATGACTTGAATATGCTCTAAAATAATGCAAAACAGTACCCAAACAAACCCAAATAGCTCCTAAAAACTATTCAGTGAAAACAGTAACAATTAATACATTAACCCTAAAATCATGCATAAAACCTAATCTAAATGACTTTCTAAAAATCCCTAAAAAATTATATGATATACCTAAGACCCTAAAGTACTAAATAAGGCTTGAAATACAAGAAAAACAAACCAGAAAAATCACTAGAAGTAACGCCTAAACAGTGGATAGACTTGAAGCAAAGTAACGCCACATGCTAGCTTTCTACCTTAAACCATTTTTTTGTATTTTCTCTTGTACTAAGACTTAACAACAAAAATATAACATAAAAGAAGACTTATGAAGCAATAAATAAAAAAATATAAACACTAAAAATAAGGTGGAAAAATAGTAAAAAAGAAGAAGAAAGAAAACAAGTGTAGACCAAGCTCAAGAACAAGAGCTATGGAGGTAGTTTTGCAACCTTTCAAGCTCTTATCCTCATAGAACTCAATCAAATATCAAAGAGAGAAGGAAAAAAAAGATGAAGAGTACTGAATTGCTAGAAATAAAAATAATCATTAAGGCTAAAGAAAAGAAAAAATTACTTGCATTAAAATGATTATGAAGTTGCAAAACAAAGGAAAATGAAGAAAAAAGGTAGTTGCCTTTTCTAACATCAAGAGCATAAAAAAAACATGAAAATAACCTTAAAATAAACTATAGCAATCGACCCCTCCTATAGTCTCCATATTTTTGTTTAAATGAAGGGTACAAATGAGAATTCCTATCCTAGATAAATCGGCAATACTTGGCCACTTATCTTCTTGTCATTGGCTCCTTAAAAAAGATATTTCCATGTCTTCAAAGCCTTCAACCAACCATGGACACATTGTGATGACCCATTTTACTCGCACTTTTACTGGTTGGGCTACGAGTCCATATTAGATCAGAAACAATAAATACAAGTACTAGATTTCATTTTTTGCTAAAAAATTTAAACAAAATTAATTATCATAATTGTTCCTTCATGTTCACATTTCCCCGAACACATTTCTCTATACATTACTGTACTTGCAAAAATATAGATACAATATAAATGTCTATGCCCGATATACCTTTAGTGCTAAAGAGTCTTTCGCTGACACATGACTGTGCAAATTTATTCGACTTGCAAACACTCCTAGCTATTGATGAGGCTCTGTGGAGTAAAGTAAGGGGTGAGCTCAACATACTCAGTAAGAAAAATTAAGCGGTAGGTAGATAAATACACTATCTACAAAATACGGGCTTGAAGTAATATCATACAGTTCAGTATAGTACAATGAAAATTACCATTTTCTCACAGTGTCGGTATCACAAAAAACATTATTGCAAAATATCAATTAAATCAAAGCAGTAAAATAAAACTCATTTCATATTAGAAATTCACTTAATCAAACTCAGTTCAAATAAATCAAATAAGTGAGGCATGACAGAATATTCATCATCAATAATAAATCAATAGGACAATTGGCCAATGTCAGTGACTCTGGGCAATCATGGGCCAGGTGTGCTGGGATGTCAAGTGCCGTGGGAGTGGTCAGCTACCTAATCGGCTTACTCATTTCACTATTTCTTAATAATACGGTACAACGTACTCACGTGCATACACAACACGGTACATCGTACTCTATGGATCTTGGCATCATTCACTTTTTCATATAATTTCATTATTCACATTTCCATGTAATTCATCATCGCCCTCTTCGCCTCTAATCACGTGCGAGCAAATACGTGTAAGATCACGCAACAATACACGTCTGTCAGGCATAGTTTTATCAAATCACTTAAAATCACGTGCGAGCGGGTCCGTGCAAGATCACACAGCAATACACGTCCAGCTGACACGATTTTATCAAATCACTTAAAATCACGTGCGACCGGGTCCGTGTAAGATCACACTGCTATACACGTTCGGTTGGCACGGTTTTATCAAATCACTTAAATCACGTGCGAGCGGGTCCGTGCAAGATCACACAGTAATACACGTTCAGCTGGCACGATTTTGTCCTTAAAACATCTCAAAATCTCGTGCAGACAGCTCCGTACAAGATCACACAGCAATACACGTCTGACTGTCACGAGTTTTATTTTTAAAATACTTAAATTTCGTTTTAGCGTGTAAAACAGATTAAAAGAGGCTGGTCTTGCCTTTTTTAGCTAAAAATCCATAAAACATAGTCTCGGGTGCAAATCCAAAATTTTAGATTTTTTCATGATAATTTTAAAAATACTCTAATATTCATTTAAATACACTAAATATGGCTATATCAAAAAAATCAGGGCAAATTTTGAGTTTTCTTAAAACTTTTTTCTAAATTTCGGATAGTAAAATTTGTTTAGGGATTTTCTATGTTCAGGTGTATCAAAATTTTGTCTTAAGGTTTGTAGTCTCCAAATACACAGCATATATACACAGTATAATTTCGACAGTTCACAAGAAATTTTCTACAGCATAAATAAATATATTTCTTAAATTTATATTTACAAAAATCATTAGAAAATACGTGCATTAATCTCTAATAGCACAACCCAATTTTCCTTACCTCGATATCTGCTCGCAGTTCAGATACTTTCGCGTCTGGAGTCAGTGAAGCCGGTCCACTCGGTTAATTTTACCCCGGAGCTCTTTTCCCGGATTTCCAATTTTCCCCTTTACCTCTCTCTCTATTCCCAAATATATATTTTTGTAAAATATAAAAATATCTTCATCTTTTTTTCCTTCTTCTTCCTCCTTCGCTGGTCGCGCCTGCTCACGCCTTCCTCGTAGCCGGTCACTCCTGTTCGTCGTCAACCCACGTTCTCGGTGCTACCTCACCTTCCTATCTGCTCGCAGTTCAGATACTTTCGCGTCTGGAGTCAGTGAAGCCGGTCCACTCGGTTAATTTTACCCCGGAGCTCTTTTCCCGGATTTCCAATTTTCCCCTTTACCTCTCTCTCTATTCCCAAATATATATTTTTGTAAAATATAAAAATATCTTCATCTTTTTTTTTTCCTTCTTCTTCCTCCTTCGCTGGTCGCGCCTGCTCACGCCTTCCTCGTAGCCGGTCACTCCTGTTCGTCGTCAACCCACGTTCTCGGTGCTACCTCACCTTCCTCCATTACCCCATCATCTCCGGCCACCGTCGTTATGCCTTTTGTTTTCCTCCCTGAGCTTCCTCTTCTCCTCTTTCCTTTTCTCTCGGTTCTTCCCCTCACCTCCTCGGCACCTTCATCTTCTCCATCTTCCAGGCATCACTATCTCTAGCCTTGGTCTCGGCATCATCACCATCGCCATCATCATCTTCACCATCAACCAAACACCTCCCTACAGTTTATCTCTCCCTTCCCCTACTCTCATCTGTTTCTCTTCCCCTCATTGTTCCTCTCGCCAGCCAACCTTTCCTCTCTCATTTTCGTCTTATTTATAGCCATCCAGTGGGCAGAGGTGTGGAGGGTGTAGGACTGGGCGCGGAGGGGTGCAGGACTTGGTGGCAGTAGCCTGGCGTGGAGCAGAGTCCTGGTGCGCGCAGGACTGGGTGGTGTAGGTGTCTGGCGCGATGAGGGAGCTGGGTGCAGGCTGACACATGCAGGACTGGCGCACTGTGTAGACTGGTCGCAGGACTGGGTACGTTGAGCGTGCAAGGCGAGTGTCTGGCCTGGCTGGTGCGTGCTGGTCTGGCGCACTGTGCAGATGCTGGTGTGGTGTGGAGTCTAGTGCGCGCAGTGTCCTGGTCGGTGTATAGACTGGTGTTTGGCATGTAGACGTCCGGGGTGTGCAGGCCCAGGCTCGTGCAGGGGTGTGCTGGGCGAGCTGGGCAGGTGTGTTGTCCTGTCCTGGGCGAGCCCTGATTTCCTTTTTTTTTTTTTAAATTTAAATTTAAATTTTTATTTTTTTAATTAACTCTAATTAAATGTATATATATCTCTAATTAAATGTGTATATATATACCTATACACATTGTTTGATTATTTAATTTATTTACTATTGATTTTATTTTATCTAAATTAAAGTTTTGCTTTTATTATTATTAGTTTAATTTCATAAACCAGACTTTTAATATAAAACTACCGGTCTAACCTAATCTCGCCTTTCTTAACATGATTAATTTTATTATTCGTACGCAAAGTAAATTAAATTTAAATTGAATAACGCTCGTGTCGAATTTTGAAAAATTTCGGAGTTTACATTTTTTCTACCTTAGGAAATTTGGTCCCTTAATTTTAAGAGTTCATCAGTTTTCAAACAACTGTGGGTACTTCTCTCACATCAAGTTTTCTAATTTCCGCATGGTCTCTTCTGACGTGTGATACTGCCACAAAACTTTGACCAACAGAATTGTCTTAGATCACAAAGCTTTTTCTTTCCTGTCCAAAATCTGAATTGGTCTCTCCACGTCTGTCATGTCCTCCTTTAATTCTAGTGGCTCGTATTTGATTACGTGTGTGGGATCTGGATGATATTTACGTAACATCGACACATGAAAGACAATGTGGATACTTGAAAACTCTGACGGTAACGCCAATCAGTAGGTTTTGTCTCCTACTCGGTCTAATATTTCGAAAGGTCCAATATAACGGAGATTTAGTTTCCCTTTCTTCCCAAATCTCATTATGCCCTTGGATGGAGAGACTTTTAGAAACACTGAATCTCTTACTGCAAATTCCAGGGGTCTTCGTCTTTGGTCAGCATAACCCTTTTATATGTTCTGAGCTGTCCTCAGCCTCTCGCAAATCAACCGTACATCCTCGGAAGCTTGCTTGACTAAATCGAGAGCGAATATCTTTCTTTCACTCACTTCTTCCCATCCAATTGGCGAACGACACCTTCGACCATACAATGCTTCATATGGTGTCATTCCGATAGTTGAATGGTAACTGTTATTATATGCAAACTCTACTAGCGGTAAATAGTTGTCCCAAGAGCCTTTAAAATCTTGAGCACAAGCTCTCAACATGACCTCCAATGTTTGAATGGTCATCTTCGATTTTCCATCTGTTTGGGGATGAAAAGCCATGCTAAAATTCAGTTAGGTTCCCATGGCTTCTTGAAAATATTCTCAGAAGTGTGAAGTGAACAGGGAATCCCTGTCAGATACAATGCTCACTAGCACGCCATGTAATCTTATAGCTTCCCATACATACAGATCAGCTAGCGCATTCAAGGTATCCGTAGCCTTCATAGTTAGGAAGTGAGTGAATTTTCTCAATCTATCTACTACTAACCAATTCGCATCGTGGTTCCTACGGGTCCTTGGCAATCCCATGATGAAATCAATCGTGACTTGTTTCCATTTCCATGTTGGTATCAGTAGAGGTTGTAACAACCTTGCAGGTTTCTGATGCTCTACTTTTATCTGCTGACACAAGTCAGCGACCACATAGTCAGCCACGTCTTTCTTTATCCCTGACCACCAATTCACTTTTCGTGAATTTTGATACATCCTATTACTTCCCCGAGTGTAGGCTGTACCTCCAGGAGAGAGCTTCTGACAATATCAGTTTCCTCAATTGTGCATTATCGAGAATACAAATTTAACCTCTAAATCTTAATAGACCGTCGGAGCTAACTTCAAAATCTATCACAGAACCCATCTGGGTCTATCTAGCCACATTTACGCAATACTTATCCTTACGCTAAGCCTATCGGATTCTGTCAATCAAATCCGATTCTAATTTCAGGCTAGCTACCACGATATACATATCAGTATTAGTAGGGAACCACATCCAGTTAAGGTTCACTAAATATTTCAATAACTCATGTCCCTGACCTATGTATAAAATGTCATCACTTTTGCTCAAAGCACTAACCCTAGTCATATTCCTTTTTCTTGTATTAGACGGCCTTTGTGAAATCTAATATTTTAAACCTTCATGATCAATTGAATTCCATAATTATTTTCTGCACCAGAAATGGTATCCTGATTTTAAACGTGACTATTACGACTGTCAATTTCAATTTATGAGTTATGGGTATGTCACGACCCTCAACTTACCAAAATACGTACAAATTTTTCGCATTTTCATGCATCAATTGTTAATCATCCTTCCTCGATCATGAACAACCACACTCTTAACAGTTGGGCTGTGTGCCGACGTCTAACTCACTCCATCATACCAATTCAATTTGTATATTATTCATAGGTAAACACTTGTATAAATGTATATATATATCAGAGTTGTTACATGTGTTTACATTGTTTTACATCCCTAATAGTTACATACAAAATGCTACTGTGCTATCGTAAGTTTAGATACAAAATTTCAACAATATGTATACCTTTAGCGATGAGATGCAGCGGATTACCAAAAAAGGGAATGCCTCCAGTCACGCTCAATCTATACTCAAATCTCTATAGAGAGGGGGAAAATAAGGGGGGTGAGCAAACCACACGCTCAGTAAGGCAATCATGTGAACATGTAGATACTGCACTATCTACGTGATCGTGATGCCATGCTCAAAAGCATTTAATTCATTATTTATCTCAAAACATGAGTGTATGATTGTGTTAATGGTATGTAAAGCATTCATGCTATTAAAATCCAGTGCACATTTCAACTCAAAGCATGGTATAAATCATCATGCATAATTCACAATAAAAGCATGGCATTACCCATAATGCATTTTCACAATAAAGCATGGCATTAAACATCATGCATTTTCACAATAAAGCATGGCATTAAACATCATGCATCCGTGCACTTTAAAAACCATTAACAAATCAACCCAACACTGGTCAGGTCTCAACCCACCCTTGGACTTTCTTAACCCACAAATCATTTCAAACATGGATTTATTCTCAAATAGCAGTAGACATGTGAGATAGGCAGTTCAACAATAGGTAATAACCTCAAGGCCTATGTACATAACCTGTGATACCGGCTACACAGATCAGGTGTGCGGGATATCACCACTATCTACTTCCACACGGGAGGTGAGTCAAATCCTACCCGTTGATCCATAGCAGATCTCGTTCGAAGACGGCACATCACATCTTAACACGGTACAATGTACTCCATGCTACATGCACGATACACGTACTCTGTGGACCCAATCAACACATCATATCACGCCACATCTCAAACGCACGTGTGAGCCTATTTAATCGGTACGACCTCTTGTCTACCCGAAGCTCCTAACACGGCTAATTAATCATCTCAAAATAATGCACGTGTGAGCCTATTTAATCGATGTGACATCCAGTCTACTCGAAGCTCCAAACACGACAACATGCAAGGTGGGCATCCAGTGCGAGACAAACTCCAAGCACAATGCCAAAACAATTATGAATTCCATGTGAAACCTAGTGCCTCTAGCACTTATGTGTATAAAACACGTCAAATCTCGTGCGAGTCATACTCTAGCACGCTTTCATACTCACGAAATCATGTAGGTGGCTCAAAACTTTGCAAAATATGGTTAACAAAACCAAAACACACTCATTTCTTTTGCAAATCATTTCAATGTTAGCCAACCTACCAATCATTTGCTAAAAAGCAATAAAACATGATTTTCAAAGCAATATGCTTTTGTTTTCATGCACATTTTGTCAAACTCTCAACTTTTGCCCTTCAATCACCCAACATCATTTCCTAATGTCTCATGCATTCTAGCAAAGCATTTAATGAGCCCAAATTGCGCACAGATATCTCTAAGAGTTCACACAATTCCCCTACCTCGATTTACTTGGTGTGACTCCTTTCCTTTTAGCTTCTCACGCTCTTGGCTCAACTCGCCTCGGCGTATCCTCGGAAGCTGCGATTCATTCATTCAATCAATTAAGTTAATGTTTTTAACCCATAATTGACCTCACTAGTCAATATTATTCACTTATGCATTTTACAAATGCCTTAATCCACATTTTACCTCTTTTAGGTAAATCTCACAATTTATCCACTAACCACATCTTAAAATCATACCACAACACTATTAATAACTTCTACATATCTCATTCCTCATTAATCTCCATCAATTTCACTTTCTCACACTAAACTATTTCTAGGTCATAATCATTCCAATGTATTTTAGATAGTTTCTAACCATCCATACTCATGCCAAACAACTCCAAAATCACTTAAATAGACAATGTACCATAGTTGGAGTGTTAGAATCTTACCAAATTTGATTTCTCTTCTTGCTCCAAATGACAATGCCCTTAGCTCCTTCAATACCAACAATGGGATAATGCCTTCCAACTATGTTGTTCTTCTCCTTGATAGGAACAACTTTGCCTCTAATGGTCTCTCTTCAAATCTTACTGAAAATGGCTGATTTTTGAGAGAGAAAATTAGGTTTTTAGGTTAAAAGTGGAAGGTTGGTGTTTTTCCCAAAATTTTCTAATTTTCAGCACTCCTTTTATAGAAATAGTTTGACGATCTGGTCCCCTTAAATCCCTTTTTTTCACGACATTTTAAGCATGAGATCGATCTGTCGAAGCATGAGATCGATCTGCTCCCAAACAGAGAGCTAAGGAGATCGATCTGGGTGCTTGGGGATCGATCTTTTCATTACAGAATGCTTAGGAGATCGATCTGGTTCCATTGGAGATCGATCTGCTCTATTCTATTGTCCAAATAAGAGCATTCTGGCTCTTCCAGATCGATCTCTCATCCTATGAGATCGATCTGCCCTTCATAGTTTCCAGATTTTCTGCAGTTCTTCTGCAGCAACTCATACTCAAACATCCTTAATTTGCTACCATGATCATTTTCTCATTCAATCATCTTGGACACTTGGATATGATATCCCATAATACTTCATACCTATTAAAACTTGTGTAGAATCTTTGTATATCCAAAATTACATGATATAAACCAAATGGAAGTGCACAACTTATGCAATTCTACTTCCATTTTACCACACTACTCATAATCCATTCTACTCACATTCTCCACATGCTTAAGTCCAGTTCTTTACATTCATACATAATGTAACTTGTATGTACCATCACAACTCTTATTACAAGCGTGTACATTAACTTATGGACTTACATCACATATACTTCACTTATGAATTCATAGTACAACTCTATTTACATTTCTATGTACATATATACCCTTATACATATACGGGGTCTCATAGGGTACTTCTAGACACTGTCAAGTTTCTCATGCAGATAGATATTTTGAAATACCTTTATTAACCATCAGACTTGACCACATGTCACGACCCGTGACATCTACAACAATCCCTAAGTCTATAAATAGGCAGAAACATTTTAAAGTGAATTAACCATGGGCTAGTGTCTATTATTATTTCTTTAAAATCTTTTTCTTTTAGTTCTGTGTCTGATATGGGTTTAAAACTTTCAGACTAATATGTGGAGGATTTTATCTAAGTCTTAAAATTTTCTAGAAATTTGGACAGCATAACGGTTGTAATTGGACCTAACCTAACCTACAAGGTAATATGGCAACCAAAATCCTCAATTCATTGATTTCACAAACCACAATTATTAATCGGCCTCATTTCAAACCACATCAACAACCCTAGCTATCCACAACTGATCACCATTTAATCACATTGCAAAATCAAGAACCACAATATTGTGAAATCCCAAGTAGCTAACTATTGACATTAGCTTAATCGCTAAAGTATTGAATCGATTTACGAAGTATTAACTATATGAGCACATAAATCTTATCACAGAATTATTACTCCAAAATCAGCTAATACATCCGAAATGACCATTACTTAAAGTCGTGCATACATACAAGTCTAAAATAAAAACTTTACAATTGTTGCGTATACCTTATCTGTAAGACCCGAATTTAATTAAAATACGAAATGAATGAGTATTCGTGAAGGGAAGTCGGGTTAAATTAATCCCGAACACGTGCAAGGGCAGAATGGTCAAAAGACTGAAAGTTGGAATAATTTCGATGAGGAAATTTAATTAAAAATAACGGATTGAGAAATCTTGGTCAATAAAGGTGAAATAAATTTATATTGGGTTAAATTGATCAAGATATTAATTTATGAGAATTAATCGGAATTAATCGGGATTTTTAGTTTGAAAAAATAATCCCGAAAATAATCGAGAAATATACCGAAAAGTCATTCGGGACAATATCCGAAAAATACGGAGAAATTATACCCGAAAAAGGATTAAAATATAATAAATAAATTAAATAAAATTAAAGTAATTAATTTAAAATAAAATAATAATTTTTGGGAGATATTTTGGGTATTTTAATATATTTTAAGGAATAGTGTAATAATTAAAATAAATAATAATAATAATAATAATCTGAAAAAAAAAGAAAAAAAGAAAAAAAAAGAGAGAGAGAAACGGGTCGGGGAGAGAGAAACGAAACGGAAGCCGAGAAAACTGAGGAAGCCCGAGGACGCACCGGCGATCGACGACCCCCGACGAGGAGCCGACGAGGAAGAGGAGAGGCTAGCGAGCAAGATGGTACCGGAGACGCGCCGTGCAGTGGCCGGAGGAAGCCGATCGGAGGAGGGAAAGAACCGAGGAGAAACGGCCCGATTTCCGACGAACGGCGGCGCCATAGCTCGGATTCGACCTAGCCAAATGATCATCGGACCGAGGCGGTTCTTTTGAGCCCATTGGCAGCCGACGAAACGGCGGGAATCGTCGGCGATGGCCAAGGGAAGAAAATGGGTCCGACGGCCGGAGGAGAACAGGCCGGACCGGCCATTTTTCGGCGAGCTTGAGGCGAACCAAGCCCAGATTCGTGATGCGGACGACCCAACGGAGCGACTGGTGGCGAGAACCGGCCGGCAAGGCGGTGAACCGGTGGTGAACCAGTCGAACCGGAGAGAACCAGCGGTTTGAACCGGTCCGAACCAGACTGAACCGGTTCAGCCAAAAAGAGGGGAAAAAGGAGAAAAAAAGGGAAAAAGAAAAGGAGAAAAAAATTGGGAAAAATTCCAGTGATGCAATCGAGCTTTGGGTAAGTCAATAAGCGGTCAAATTGACCGATTTAAATTTTGGAATATTTTATTTAATTAATTTTCGACTGGAAACTTACCCGAAAAATTATGGAATTGTGTAGCTCGACAATTGGCATCCAACGAGAGCTCGAGATAGCCTCGATTTGCATACTAGCATGGAATCTCGGGTAAGTGACCCTTATTTACGATAATTTACATCGATATGCGTGATATAAATTTAAATTTCGCATAAATTGAATTAAATTATGGAAATTTAGGTAAATTGTCGTAAATAATAAATTTAGCTATTCGAGAGTTAGAATGAGGCCCAATAAATTGTTGGAGGGCCCAATGAGCCCAATAGGCCTCGATAAAGTGAAAATTAAGTGGAAAACGGGCTTAAGGCCGATTAAGGCCCATTAAGGTGCAATCGGGCCCAATAGGCGTAAACGGGCCCAATGATTTAAATTAAGCCCAAAAGATATTAAATACAATTAAATTGTATGTTATCTGGCCTGAGGAATAATTATACGCAGTTTCGGACATTTGATTGGGAGCATATCGGACTGCGCGACGAGACAACAGTGAAAAAGAAAAGGTCAGACTCGACAGGAAAATAAGGTAAGAGAATTCTACGGACTGCTAAAGGTAACTTTACGCAATTTTAAGTTCATTTGCAGTCTTTAAAAATTACCTGAAGGGTCTAGAGGTCAAATAATAATTTTAGTGCCCCGAATGGGCAAATTATCAAAATACCCTTGTTAAGGGTAAAATTTACAAATTTAGGAAAAATTGGGAGGAGCAAGAACGAGAGGTTCCTGCTCATTCTGGAGACATTTTATGCATGCATAAGTAGGCTGGCTAACCTTGAAAGAAAATGCACAGCATTTCATACTTTCAACGTGAAATTATTTTGAACACTGTTTTGAGGAAACAGAGCCGCCTACGTGTTTTATTGACATGTGACGTGCTAGAGCTCAGCTCGCATGATATTTTCGATTTGTGTGATGCACGCATTAGTGCTGGAGCGAGAGCTCGCACTAGAGTTTTACATGCATAGGTGCTGGAGTCCAACTCGCACCATATTCTTATATATATATGATTTTCGTGACAGGGTGCTAGAGTCTAACTCGCACCATATTTTTATATGATTTTGAGACAGGGTGTTAGAGCTTCGCTCGCACCAGATTTTTATACGGTTTGCATACAGAGTGCCAGAGCTTAGCTCGCACTAGATTTACTTGATTTGATGAGAGTGCTGAGCATTGCTCGCACCGATTTTCAGAGATCATACGATAAGCCGTGCTTGGAGCATTGGGTAGACTGTGTGTCACCGATTAAATAGGCCCGCACGTGCGTTTTGAGACATGGCATGTTAAAACAACCTGATGAGCCCGAACGAGGGATAAGGGTTAGAGAAACAACCTGATGAGCCCGAACGAGGGATAAGGGTTAGAGAAACAACCTGATGAGCCCGAACGAGGGATAAGGGTTAGAGAAACAACCTGATGAGCCCGAACGAGGGATAAGGGTTGGAGATCCACCTGATGAGCCCGAACGAGGGATAAGGGTTGGAGGACCAGCTGGTGAGCCCGAACGAGGGATAAGGCTGGGGGTCCATGGAGTACGATGTACCGTGCAAGTAGCATGGAGTACGATGTACCGTGTGTTATCTTTGCATATGTTGGTATCTTTGTGATACTTGGTATCTTTGTGATACGTTAGCATCTTCGGATGCATGGGATCGGATAAGACTGACGGGATGGATTGACCCACCACCCGGGCGGTTCCCGATCAGGGTGAGACCTCGCACACTAGGATCCGTGTAGCTGGAGGGACTCACGAGGACACATATGGCCATAGTCCTGGTTATTTGCCTATATACAGACGTTGCCTAGTCTCGCATATTGATGATTTGACGATGATTTAAACTGGGTTTTTAAACTAAATGTGCATGATGATTATTTCCATGCTTTTAAACCCATATGTGATGTAAATCGATTTTCATGATTTTGTGTGAGTCAGGATCACCCGAAGGAGGGGTCGAGTCCTGACTTTATTGTGAAATTTTTATATAAGAAAGATATGATTTTGAATATAGTTGCATGTTGAATTTTTCGTGCAAATATGTTTTACATAACATCATAATTCATATCATTTGTTTTTAAATGTGTGGAGAAAGGGTGGTTTATGCATGGCACCACGTTCATGTAGGTAGTATGGTTACCTACTTGTTCGTAGGATTGCCTTACTGAGCTTGATGTGCTCACCCCTTTCATTTTCTCCCACAGATAATCTCCAGTTGAAGTTGAGACGACTCAGTACTGCATTCCGGATATCCGCTGCTACCCATCATTTAAGGTATATACACTTGTACATATTGTATCTAAATAAGCATAGCACAGTAGCATGTTTGTAAGTAACTTTAGGGGATGTATAAATAATGTAAACAATTATAAATAACTGGAGAAAAATTAAGTTAGATGGTAAATGTATGGTGGGACTGGCATTGACGCACAGCCCAATTTGTTAGTGGAGTGTGGTCACGATCAGAAGACAGGTAAGAATTTAAGTAATAAAAATAACAAAACGCGAAAAATTAACTCTGATTTTTGGGTAGTTTGGGTCGTGACATTATCACAAAAGTCACGCGCTTAGCACGAGGAATTAACAAACTCTGAGCGGATTACCCACGAGCTAAACTAAAATGTTTTAAAAGAAAGGGTGAGCAATCACACGTTCAGTAAGGAAAACATATAACTGAAGCTAATAACATACCGAGTAAGTATTTACTCGAAGCTTTCAAGCGATAAATCATGCACTAGAAATGGTTATGCATAAAAATTCAGTTTTGAGTTTTAAAACACAAAGATGCATTATTCACGGTCGAGTATGATATGCTACATTAAACATGCCTTTCTTTTTTAAAATCGAACATCGTACAAGTATATAAGTAAAATCTCATAGTTTACCAACTTTAAGGGTACAAAATCATAGTACGAGAATCTTGGAAACCAATAACCCAACACCATTTCAAAAACGTGCAATCTAGCAAAATCATGCATGGGTTCAATTCGAAAATTCAACTTAATAGAAGAGAAGTGGCACGATCCTAAACTTTGTCATGGAACCAGTTTCACAATGTTAACACACCTATGGCCATAGTGACTAGCGCCCTATCCTAGACTGATCAGGTCTGGATGTGAGAACTGTAAATTTTATGAGATTTGCTAAATGAGAATTGTAATTTGGTGAATGTAATTATGATATGTTAATGTACACGCAAGTTTTAAATTTAATGAAGTATAAGGAGATGAAGTTTTTAAGTCTTAAATGTGTATGGATTGAAATATGGCCTATGGAGTAGATTATGGTGAGTTTTGCATTGAGTTTCCTGTAATTGATGCAACAGCAGTAGAATCTGTGAAGGCCAGATCGATCTCCAAGGATGAGAGATCGATCCCATAGCTCCAGAATGCAGAAAACGTGTAAAAGCAGACAGGCAGATCGATCTCATAAGGAAGAGGATAGATCTCCTAATTCCTCTGCCTAGCAAGGATCAATGATGTCACAAGGGCAAATCGATCTCCTTAACTCTCGACCTGAAAGAGATCAATCTCTACCCTCTAGCAGATCGATCTCCACTTAGTCTTTTTATGAAGAGCAGATCGATCTCCACCCTCGACCAGATCGATCTTGTAATTGTTAAGGGAGCAGTTTGGAGCAGTTGAATCGAGCATAGATCGATCTCCTTCAAATACTAGATCGATCTCATAGACTCTGTCTATATAAGGTTCATAGGATTATCGCCTGAAACTGAGCCTTTCTCTCTCTGAAGCCTAAACCTTCACCATTTTCACCCAAACCAAGCTTTATCTCTCTAAGATTCACCCTATTATAGACTGAATTAGATAAAAGGGGTAAGCGAAAAAGTTGTTCCTCTTGACAAGGAGAACAACATACTAGAAAATCAAAGGTTGACTTGAACAAAGGGAAGAGACAAGTATTCTACAAGCTTAGTCAAGAGGAGACAAGTGAGGTAAGCTCAAAAGACCCTTGTTCTTGAGCATTATCTTTTTATATGTGGGTGGATAAGCATATATGTTTAAATATTTGGTTGGAAATGTTTTAGGCATGATGGAACCAACAAATGGGTTTAGTTAGGAGATTTAATATGGATGTTTTGTGATGGTTATGAGTTAACTAAAGTGTTGATAAAGATGTAGAAAGTGTTTTGAGATAATGTTGAGTTAGAAATGAGTAAGAAAAAGAGATGGACAATGAGAACGATGTACATTGATGATTTAATAATGTGTGGACAGCTCGAGAATCTGACACGGGAAACGAGACTAGTCCGAGAACCCGAAGATATTGTACCACTCAAGGTGCAAGAGGTAAGGAAAATAAACCATTTATACTTGTGAGTTTTTGAATGAATGAAAACGTTTTAATCGAATGAAAAAGGTTTAATGAAATGAGCATGTTTATAAGAAATGTGATGATTTGACGTGTTGATGAATGTGTGAGTGTTTTGTCGGTTTGAGCTCGATTTTGATGAGTTTTGTGTAATTGTGGACACATATGGTTTATAACTGAAATGAGTTTTGTGATAACCACTATGAGCTCTACGTGAAGGCAAAACGATTTTTATGCAACAATGGGAATGTGTGAGTGTTTTGTCGGTTTGAGCTCGATTTTGATGAGATTTGTGTAATTGTGAACACATATGGTTTATAATCGAAATAAGTTTTGTGATAACCACTATGAGCTCTACGTGAAGGCAAAACAATTTTTATACAACAATGGAATTTTGTGAGTGTTTTGCAGGTTTGAGCTCGACATTGATGAGTTTTGTGTAAATGTGAGTACAATGTGTTATAACCGAAATGGGTTTTGTGATAACCATTAAGAGCTCTACGTGAAGGCAAAACGATTTTTACTGAGACTATGGCTTGTCATAAGATGCACATCGGGCTTTGCTCTGGTAGCATGTTAGACCGACGCCTCCGTTCTACTAACATGAGATGACCTCGCTCCGGTAGCGATGACTGGCCTTGCTTTGATAGCATGTAAGATCGGGCTGTACTTTGAAAGCATGTAAGACCGACATGTGCACGACTCTAATCAAGTCTATAGTGAATCATGTCCATGTGTATTATTGTCGACGAAATCTCTCTCTTGGGGATGTCCGCCAAGGGGACGAATTTAATTAATGTGATGTGCCTATGACATTGATTTCATATGAGTTTTTATGAATGCCTAGTCTCGATTTCTTTGATGATGATGTGATTTTATAACTGTGATTTATATCACACATTGAGCTTTGATGTAATAGTGATTTGTGATTTTCATCACGTGAGTTATGCTGATGCCATTGTTTACATAGTTATTTCTATAACGATTTGCATGCTCAAATATTTTCATCATATTGTGTTTGTGATCATGATTTTTATAACTTCCCTTATCCTCCTTACTGAGCGTTTTGAGAGCTTACCCTTTTTCCTCCCACTCCAGATTACCTGAAGTAAGCGAGATAGAGCCTGCCGCGTATGTGTAATAGGCTGGCGGACAAGATCTCCCCAGGCTATTGCTTGTACACGCATAAGGTATAATTCAGTTCATTTTGTATCCAGACAATGATGGAATACAGACATTTGTGATGAGTATTTTGGGATGTAATTAGGTTGATATTTAAGAAATGAGTTGAGACTTATGGGTTGATTCTTTTTAGGATATTATGTATTTGATTTCATTAATTATAAGTTGTATGATCTTGGGGATAATGTTTGTGTATAAACGATAGCGATTTAAAGACGCTTCACAAGAATACACATAGAGTTGGTAGTTTTGTTTTAAGAAAAATTTTAAATTGCCTTGTTTTTCGCGCTTTCGGGCTGTCACACTGGACTAGGGTACTGAAGACGGGATCAAGGTCTACAATAGTAGGTAGCTGGCATCGTAGGAAAATCATGCAGAACCTTCTACCGGTGCTACTTAGAAAATCTCAATGCCACAAAGGCATCTTCATGAAGCACTTGGCATCATAGGCCAATCACACAGAATCGTTTACCAGTGCTAGAGATGGCTCTCACGTCTCATAAAGTCGATGCCACCCAGGCACCCCTGTATGAGACCCCGTGTAGGTTTAACCTTGTATATATGTAAATGAATTTATAAGTATGGTGATGTACTTGTAATGTGAAGCATATGTGATGTAAAGTCCATAAGTTTAATATACACACTTGTAATAAGAGTTGTGATATACGTGCAAGTTTCATTATGTATGAATATGAAGAAATGGACTTTGGTATGTGATGAATGTGAGTGGAATGGAATATAAGTAGTGTGACAAAAATGGAATGAAGTTGCATAAGAGGTGTGAATCTTTATGCTTCCATTTGGTTTTGTATTGTATACCTTTGGTTATACAATGAATGCACACAAGTTTTAATGTGTATAAAGTATGAATGGATGCCATTTTCAAGACTTAAAGGTAACTGGATGAGAAAATGACTATGGCAGCAAATTAAGGATGTTTTGGTGTAAGTTACTGCAGAAAAATTGCAGAAAATCTGGAAAATATGAATGCCAGATCGATCTCATAGGATGAGAGATCGATCTGGAAGAGCCAAAATGGTATTATTCGAGCAATGGAACAGGGAAAATCGATCTCTAATGGAGCCAGATCGATCTGTTAAGCATTCTGTAAAGAGAAGATCTATTTCAAGGTAAGCAGATCGATCTCCTCCCTAGCCAGATCGATCTCCTCAACTCTCTGCTTGAGACAGATCGATCTCAAGGTTTTGACAGATCGATCACATGCCTTCAAATGTCGTGAAAAAAAGAGGGATTTTAAGAGGACCATATCGATCTCCACCCAAGGCAGATCGATCTCATCAAACTAAATCTATAAATAGGAGCAGTTGGATCTGCAGATTTCGGGAGTAACCATTTCCTTTCCATTTCTAACCCAAAAAACCTAGTTTTCTCTCTCTAAATCCACCAATTTTCAAGAAGATTTGAGGGAAGGCTATTAGATACAAAGTTGTTCACATCAAAGAGAAGAACAACATAGCTTGGAGGCATTTCCCCATTTGTTCGATTTAAGGAACAATGGGCATTTCTATTTGGAGCAAGGAGGAAATCCAAAGAGATGAGTTCTAATGCACTTATCCAAGTATATTGTCTATTTATTGACTTTGGAGTTGTTGGGTGTGAATATTAATTGTAGGAACTATCTAGAATGCAATGGAATGATTATAACCTAGAAATGGGTTAGTGTAAGAAAGTGAAATGTAGAGGTATTAATGATGAATAGGATATCTTGAGGTGATAATGGTGTTGTGGGTATGGAATTAAGATGGTGTTATGGAATGAATTATGAGACTTACCCAAAAAGGGTAAAATGAATATTTAAGGCATTGGGTAAAATGCATAGTTGAATGAGAGTTAGCAACACTAACTCGAGCTTTTGATGAATGAATTGTAGCTTCCGAGGATATACCGGAGCAAGTTGAGCTAAAAGAGCGAGAAGCTAAGAGTAAGAGAGTCGCACCCCGAGTAAATCAAAGTAAGGGAATTGTGTGGACTCTTAGAGATATCTATGCGCAATTTGGGCGCTTATGTGACACCCCGAAAGTGCGAAAAACAGGGCAAATTTAAAACGTTTTATTCATCCATTCACAATTAAGAGTGCATTCCTGTGTAGTGTCATACATCATGATACATATCATACCTCAAGATCTCATCATCTCATAATTATATATCATACCATATACATTACTCAATTCAAGGTTAATTAATCCTAATATATCCCATACATCATTGTACATCAAGTGTTTGTAAATACAACTTAAGTCTGGGTACATGAAATATTAAAATATACCTCAAAGTACAGTATACGGCCTGAAGCTCAAGTCATCCACTAGCCACTACTCCGTACGTCGCAAGGAAACTCTCTTCACTTGAAGAAATCTGGGGGGAGAGAAAACAAGGTGAGCTTCTAAATTGATTAGTAAGAGGGTAAGGGTTTCATTAATAAAAAAATGATTTGCACAACACAATCATTTTGTTTTACATGTTAAACTCAATAAACTCAGTGGAAAATGTAGCATGAATAATTAAAACATCATCTTAACTCATTTCTCAATGCTCATGTAGAAACATGATAATAAATGGCTCAAACCATGATTATAAGCAGTTACAAGCATGTGAAAATCAGGATGCGATAATGACTTTTCTCATAAAAATGTGATAAAAATCACCGCATGTAGTAATGCACATGGCGCAGCCAGCAGACACAATCTCATGTGTATAAAAAGGAGACTAGGCAATAAAACTTATATAAGAACTCGTCATAGCACATCAAATGAGACATTGTATGGGCGTAGACGTCGTTCCCTTATTGGATGAGAAGAGGTTGGTGACAGACAGATCTTTGCTCCTTACTTTGTTAGACAAGCCTTTGAGGATGTCCAGTTGATTTGTGAGAGGTTACAGACAGCTCAGAGCAAACAAAAGAGTTATGCTGACAAGAGACAGAGACCACTAGAGTTTATGGTGGGTGAGTCAGTGTTTTTGAAGGTTTCTCCCTCGAAGGGGATTATGAGATTCGAGAAGAAGGGAAGTTGAGCCCTCGGTATATAAGGCCATTTGAGATACTTGATAAGGTGGGAGATAAGGCTTATAGGTTGACGTTGCCACCAGAGTTGGCAAATGTACATAACTTCTTCCACGTATCCATGTTACGGAAATACCACCCGGACCCGACGCATGTGATAAGGTACGAGCCTTTGGAGCTCAATGAGAGCATGACATACGTTGAGAAGCTGGTTTGGATATTGGATAGAAAAGAGAAAGTATTGAGGACAAAGACAATTCCCTTGGTGAAAGTTCTTTAGAAACATCACACTGTCGAAGAGTGTCAGACCCGGATTTTATGTAGCTTGTACCTTATGATTCCTATGTGTATGAACACTCCATTTTTATAGTTGAATCATAAGAAGAGTATTTACTAGACTTAAAATGTTAGTGAAATGAGTTAACACGCAAAAGCTACATAAAAAGCCTAATGTGAGCTATAAGAGTCACAGGCTAAACTAAGTAGATCTAAATCATTCTGACTGAAAATAAGAACTTAAAATGAGAAAGAATAGAGAGCTCATGAAGGAAAGTCAGCTTGATTTAGTCCCGAACACAGAAAACGAGAGTAAAAGCTAAAAAGGGTAAAATGGACCTTTTTGGCGAGTTAAGGTATTTAAGGTGTTTCAGGTGAAATTATCCACCGGGAACGGTTGAAACATAAAGACGAGAGTGTAAGACATAAGATATGACACTTTCAAAATTTTGAGAAAAAGTCAACTTGGTCAATGGTTAAGGAAAAAGTCAACTATAGTTAAGAAAGTAGACTTTTACCATAGTTGACTAATCATGGTTAAAAATTAACCCAAGTATGGAGAAAAAATTGGAGAAAAATATTCTTGGCCAGAATACAAGATAATCATCCCCGAAAGTAAGAAAAATTTATTCGGAAGGATTTCAGATTAAATTTAATGGTTAAAAATGTAATGGGCCCAAGGTGAAAATTTTAAAATCCATTAAGGTATACTAAACGTATATTGAAATTCTTAGGTCCTTTAGACTGAATTGTTGGACCAATTGATTGGCCAAATATTTAGACAATTAAAGGCCCGAGATATAGTAAACATTTCAGCCCGAAAGCCCATTAAGAAAGCCCGAACCGAGAAGCCCAAATGGAAAGCCCATGAGATAAATATCTAACCATAGTTAAAGCTAACCATGACTCCTAAGGTGACTCATTAGGTGACTCATGGCTAAGGTTTAGAAAGTCAAGCTTAATGGCTGGAAAGTAAAGCTTAATGGCTAAGTAAGTGGCTTATAAAAT
Source organism: Firmiana major (assembly GCA_033439115.1). Taxonomy (NCBI): domain Eukaryota; kingdom Viridiplantae; phylum Streptophyta; class Magnoliopsida; order Malvales; family Malvaceae; genus Firmiana; species Firmiana major. The sequence goes on along the minus strand of CM065898.1, from coordinate 69,399,274 downwards.
CAGCTACACCATTGTCATCTTCATCACACCAAATTCGGCTAAAAGAAGAAACCATTGAAACCAATTTATCCAAGCTTTCTCTCACTAGAAATCACTAGGAATTAGGCATAATTGGAACTTGCATCCTTCATAGAAGTTGTTTCAAATTGAAAGGAGAGTGACATATGTTGGAATTGGCTATCAAGGAGCCATAGAGTGCAAATCGTGAGCCTCCAAAGTTTCGGCCAAGGGTGAACACAACAATTGGTATATTTTCAAGTTTTCAATTTCATATATGTTAATGTATGAATGATTTTAAGTATATTGATATATGTTTTAAGCATTGAAACATATTAAATCACTATGATGTTGGTTAGGTCGAGAGTGAGTAGTGGGATATTGATTTATGTCCATATGATTTTAAGGCATAAATGGATTAATGTACATGTGTTAATGATTATGGTGTAATTATAATTAATCAATTTGATTAATTAATACATGTAATTAGTTGGCAATCAAGGTGTTTGATAAAATGCCTAAATGAACTATATGATGTTTAGGAATGTTGCCAACCAAGTGTTTGTGAAAATGCCTAAGTGAATTGGCTAAGAAAGAGACATGGCCGGCATGCCATGGTGTAACCGATGGCATGGGTAGCTCTCGGCCATGGCATGTGGCCAAGAGGGGCCAAGCCCATATATTATAGGCCCAATGTGATGTAATGGGTCTAGGACAAGCCCAATAAGAGTTGGTGGGCCCCACAAGCCCAATAGGCCCAACGAAAATAAATAGTAAAATGAAAATGGGCTTAAGGTATAGTTAGGCCCATTAAGGATTATTAAAGCCCATTAAGGGAAATAGACTGTATTTAATGTGAAATACAGTAGGAAAAGTGTAATTAACCTGATAAATGATTATATGCAGCTCCAGAGAGTATTGGAGGAGCAAATCGGACTGCTGAATCGAGCAACGCAGAGAAAGTGAAATTTCTCGAGTGATTGCAGGTAAGGGACTTTTGTGAATAGTTAGAGATACCTGCACGTATTTTCGTTTACTTTTACATTCACTTAAAAACTCTGAGGGTCAGAGAAAGTGAATAACAATTATTATGACCCGATAGTGGTAAATTACGATTTTACCCCTAGTTAGTCAAAAAGTCAATTTTTGTGAAAAGTTGTAAAAAGCATGGAAACTACTATTTTGAGTGTTTAACTGCTGTTTAGCAGGAGAATAAATAGATGAGCTAATGATTTTAAGGTTGATGTGAATTAAGCACACTTTATAGTGCTGATTTTGATATTTTGTAAATCATCCATTTTTAAAGAGCCATCTATCATACTTTGTGAGAATGAATCGTGCTAGAGCACAGCTCGCACTGGATTTCATATATTTTCCACATACATTAGTTATGGATTTTGATTCGCACTAGATTTCCATGACATGCATGATAGAGTATTGGAGTTCTTACTCGTACTCGGTTTTATATGATATATGCATGAGAGAGTGCTGGAGTGATAGCTCGTACTCGGGTTTTACATGAGATACATGACAGAGTGCTGGAGCGTTGCTCGTACTCGATTCTTCATGATTTATACATGACATAGTACTGGAGCTATTGCTCGTACTTGATTTGATGATATGTGCATAGCATGGTACTGGAGCTATTGCTCGTACTTGATTTAATACATGAACTATGCATTGACCTAGTTGCTAGAGGTTTACTCGCACTAGAGTTTGAGTTTGTGATGTGAAACAGTGTTTGAGCGGAGTGTCAACTGTGAGTCGCGCTCAAAGGCGTGCACTGTATGTGATATATAATACATGTTAAAACCCATGCCCGAGTCCTTGTGTGACTAAGTGTCACATTATGTGAGAGGATATCTGCATGAGGGTACTAGAGACATGGTATGATATTCCATGGTTTGAGGGCTAAGACCTATGGCAGGTACCCCGACTGTGATGTAGGGTCCACGGAGTACGTTGTACCGTGCGAGTGGCATGGAGTACCCTATTGTACCGTGCGAGTGGTATGGAGTACACTGTACCGTGTGGTGTTGTGGAGTTGAGGAGGATATAGCTGGCGGTTGTGATGGACTGACCCACCTCCCGTTGCAGCAGTGATGCCCCGCACACCGAGATCTATGTTGCTTGGGATCACATGTCAGATATGATCATAGTCCAGGATATTATTTACATTTCACCATAGAGTCTCACATGATATATCACTTGATTGACTGATTTAAATTGCGGACAGACCTGAGGGATGGGTCGAACTTCGATTTTGTGTTGTGAATGATTTAAATGCCATATTTATTGTGATTTAAATATATATGGCATGATTTATCTAAAGGCATGATTTATATAAAGATGCATTGTTTTGCACTACATGCCTACATTTGAGAAAGAAAGCATGATTTCTGTACATAGGATTTAATCTGTACAAGTATACATATATATATTTAAAGACATGCTTTTAAAGTGAGTTAAGGAAATGATGTTTTCAAGGCATAGCATTATTTTGAGTAGATAGTGTAGATATCTACTTGCTTGCCTGATTTCCTTACTGAGCGCGTTGTATGCTCACCCCCTTTCTTTACATCTCTCTACAGAGCATCAGCAGTAGAGTGAGAGCTATTGAG